>CM054183.1:72589570-75000820 GCA_028829895.1 Sinotaia quadrata | reverse complement strand
ATTTAAATATAAATTCTAAATATTTTGATTTTTATTTCTTTAATTATGACAAAATTTAATTCTAAATTTTGCCATGTAAATCCTCATAAGCCGTTTTGGACAGCCGACTTTGGTCCAGTCTGGGAAACAAAAGAACAAAGAGCATAAATTGAATAGCTGTGGTCTGTGTAGCCAAAGTGTTAGATCAACACTCACAGTAAGAGTGCTGGTGATGTAACCACTCACATATCACAGGAGAGACAGCGATACTTGACGCTCTTGCAGTCATCTTCCAAGAGATGAGACTATGCTAGGAATGCTGATCCTAAGAACACAGTCAGCCAACCGTGACTATTCAACAAAAGACTGAGACAGGGATAAGTTACGCCTGAGGGTAGAAGGTACTCGAACCCTAATGAAAAAAACCAAACTGCTTAAATACCGCACCAAGCAAAAATAATTTCACTATGAAATTTTCACAGTTTCATACGACTTCCTGCGGAAAAAGAGGCAAAATAGGAATGTCTGAAATGGTAAATATATTGTGTAAATAATGATTCGTAAAATCTACCTATTGCAAATTTTGAGTTGTATTTTTTCTTGCAAATGTTTGTATTTTAAATTGACTTGAAACTGTAATTTTACTCTTGGTAGTAAAGAAAGAACCGAGTAAATGCGTGTAAAGAAATTCTCAAATGAGAACCAAGAATAAAATTACAGACTTAACACTTCGTAAAATACGAGCTGATGTATGCAAACACTTGTATATTTCACAGCTTCAGAAGTCAAAGGTTCCACCAGTCAAAGTTCCATCTTCGAATTCCATCTCCAGTCGCACAGTCCATCTACACTGAGAGCTTCAGCTTTATCTTTGACTTAGAGACCTTGGCCCTGATTAACCTTGGTCTAAGGGCATTGTCACTTGAGTACTGCCAGTCTGCTGCGAGAAATCCCAGTAGGTCAAGAAGACAACAGGGAAGGCAAGCAGTTAATTTCACCGAGCCAGAACTACTTGGAAAGGGAGAGATACAGAAACGCCATGTTGGTGTTACGCATGACACAGACGTAAGGGTTTGCGACGGGAAGGTGGTTTCCAGACCTGAGAATGCTATCTAGGAGATAAGTATTGGTATGCAAAATTCACAAGTAACAAGGTGTTTTCTGCCAAATGGGGAAGCTGAAATGGAGGTACTAACAGAATTAATGAGTGACTTATGCATTAAGCACAACAAACTTAACAGCTGATTTTTGTGTAAGAATTCTTTGAATTTGAACTGTAACCCAGGTCACTTAGCAAAGTGAAATACAACAACTGTGTATGTGTAACCAAGTTCCTGACAGAAATGAACTTTTGAACATTCCTGCAAAGAGTGAAGTGAAAGACTTTTCCAGGCTTGCTAATCTGTAGCCAGCATTTGTTCACCAGCCAACAGCGCCAGGCCATAGACAGGGGACAGCAATCACAAATACATCAGGTGAATGCATATTTATGCTTGTATCATATGTCTGTAATGTTCTTTGATTATTGTAATTTCTGATTCTGATTCTTTTCTTTATAGTCCATTTTATAGTGATACATTCTTCTTGATTACTTGAAGTCCTAGTAATTGTTCTAGGCAACGTACTGAAACTATTTATTTTTCTGATGGTATAATCTCCTAGTAATTGTTCTAGGGAATTAACACATGAATAATATTTCTAATTAAAGTTTAGTGTGATAAGCTTTTGAGAGATCTGTGAATCTCTAACATCTCACCTTGAGTGTAATTCAAATTGTTACTCTATCTGTAAAATTGATTTATTATTGTTTACTTTTCTTTTAATAAATTGTTATTATTTTACCTATCCACTCTCGTTATTTCTAAAGAAGGGTAAATGTGTAGATGATGGTGGGGGCTCTGTCAATGACATAATAACGACGAAAAAGACGGTCTAAAACACATTTCTTAGGATAGGCATGTCATCGAATTAGGAGGTAATGTGAGGGCAAGGACACGACTCTTAGATGGACAAGATAGTTCAGCTAGGGCTGGTTGTCCTGGACATAACACTTGGGGAAGGAGGTAATTAGTGATGTACCCCAGGGCTTGACTTAGTCACTCCCAGACTGCAAAAGACAAAGACCCTGTTGTGGCTATAGTATACAATTGAATGAGCGGATTCAACTGAATGTGGAAAGATAATTATTTAAAAATGAATTTTGTCACACATTAAGCAATAGAGACACCATACCCATTCACATATTGTAAAATGGAATCAGTAAAAATTTCACTTTTCTCAGTATGTAACTATCTAACTAAGTTTAATTGGATTCCATTCATTTGTCTAATAATGATTTATATTATAATAATCTTTTGTGTAGAGGGTGTACAATTATCAGCTTAATTAACTTTAGGCACTCATGCCAGTGCTGTCCATGGGGGTTAAGTACCACTGGTATAGTTGCCAGATTATTGTTTTTATTTAGAAAATCAGTTAATTTGTTTTCTTTTGTTAGATGTACAGGTACGGGCTATTTATTAATATATAAATTCACTGACAAGCCATAGTTTGAATATTTGGGATAGTTCCTGCTAGTTCTGTTTAAAAAAAAACAAAAGTATTTTTTACCCATTGATCTATATGTGGACACCTGCATTTTGCTTGTTTGTACTGATTTTACTAAATTTTATCTATTTGTTTTTTAAGAGGTGCAAAATTTTCCTATGGGGTTGGCGAGATGTTTTTATATTTGTATCCAATTTTTTGCTAGTTTATCAGCTTTTTGCCTGGTATATTTATATGTGATGATATCTAAATCATTTTAATCTTGTTACCTTTATCATTTAGTTTCTAATTTGGTTTATTATCAGATAGCTAAATGTATAATCTTTCCCTACTATGATTTTGGAGTGCAGTTACTGCAAAGAGTGGGTCAGTGGCTATGGGACATTTTACTAATTAGCAGTTTGTTTTTCAATGTCTGTCAATGGGTCATGTGAACAATCTGTATATAATTGCCCAATCTGCATATTTGTCATCTATGAGTTCAAGAAATATATTTTTTATTAGATCTGGGAACTTGCTTTTATCAAAATTTACAAACTGTCTATCTAGCTGGCAATAGAGGTGTGGCTGGTAGAAAGTTAGGGTCAATGCAGCATTTTTTGCTTATGGATGGGAATAACCATTTCTTGGAAAATTTGCCTGTTGAATGTATTCAGTTAAATAAGTTGACAATTTAGACCAAGGTGTGCTTTTTGTGTCATCTTATAAGATATCTGATCAGGCCATTGGGCACTATCTCTTGTTTTATTTCTTAGTAGTAATTCAGTTATGTGATATCATTATTTAATTGTAAGTCGTGCTGTTTCACAATGGAGTCAATTTGTTTAGCTTTTGTAATGACTTTATGGTTAATATAATGTGGATCTAAATTTACATCTGAACATTTTGTAAAGATTTTGTTAGAATTTCTCTTTTGTGGTTTAATGCATATTGTTTTCATATTTCAGTAGGGTATCTGATTTCTTTTAGCACTTTTGAATCCTTTAATTTTGTCCAATCCTTTTTTAATACTAGTTTGGATATTTAAGTTTTTACAGAATTCTTCCCAGCTTTTTGTTTAGCTTCTGAACTAGCTACTTTCTATAGATGTTACTTCATTATATTTAGTCTTGTCTTCTTGTTTCAGGGACCTTTTCCATTTAAGGATTCTCTACATCTGAATGATAAGAAGGAAAATGTCTGAGGAACATGTCTCTTACAGTTCAATGTCAGAAGACATTGTCCTAGATACTTAACTATGGCTGGTAAATGAGAGAGACAAATTGACATAGGACTTCTCTTTGCTGGATGTAAGCTCTTAAATGAAAATATAATTATTGCATGTCACTAATTACATATCTGATTACATGGTTTAACTAAGATTGTTAACTCATTCTAACCAGAGGTGAAATACATTTCACAGTTGTATACAGCAGTTACAGTAGTGACAGATCAAATGCTATGGTTGTAAATAAAATATTTTATTTCATTTTTTAGCTATAATAATAAGAATAAAAACAAATATTTTATATATTTTGTAAAGATATATGTTAGAACACTGTAAAAGCATGGTCAACAAAATACTAAAATATAGTTCATTGTAACCATAGCAATGTAATGAACATTACCAAAATTTTAACCTTGTTTTACAAGCACTCCAACAAACATAGCAACAATGACATTACAAGTTCTAAGTGTTAAGGATAGAATAAGTTATGACTGCATTCAAATTCTAAGCACTAAGGATAAAATGAGTTAAATAAGAAAATCACATGACAGATAAATATATATAATATCATCAGAAAAAGGAATATAAAATTAAATAAAGTATCATTAAAAATGCAAATTTCAAAAATCAATGAGATGCGGTGAACTGTTTTTCACAAACATTTTCTATAACGAAGATAACTGAAATGTAAAAATTCAGAGTGCACTCAAGTTGGTATCAATTAACAGGATACATGATAATAATCCTGGAAAAACAGCTCTTATAAAATGTATGATCTAGTAGAGAAAACTCATAAAATGACCAAAAGTGTAAATAATGGGATATAACATTACACAAATTAATCTTTTTAAGATTGTAAAATTTAATACTGAATACTGGGAATGCCTGATGCCATGATTTTAGCTGTATAAGAAGACTGAATTGCAAATTACAATATATGTTATATAGTTGACTTACAGCAGTTGCTAAGAATTTAGAATCATGAGAGAAGACAATATGTGTAATACAGTCTCGAGCATAATGGAAAGGTTCTGCAAGTTCATCCTCCAAGGTCACAGCATCCAGCACTCGAACAGTGCCATTGGCAAAACCCACAGCTATAAAAACAAATTGATCATGATTAGTAATTTTAACTATGCTGATGATTATCTATTATTAATAATATAACTTCTTGGTTCATCCAATTAAAGCAATATATTATTATTAATCACTTTAATCACAAAATTAAACTTCAAAGACATTTCAGAAGTATAAATATGCAATAATTTTAATCACATTTTTGCCTTTGAAAGCCAGATAAGCTTACCAAAAATGTTCATCATTGGAAAATGACGTAAAGCGTCAAGGTGACCCCAAGTTAGTGCAAGATGCATGGAATCAATTAGAGACAGCAGAGATTATTTGCTACTTGAAAAGAAAAGTTGTTACTGATGATATTTCTATCCCCATAACTTTAGAAAACCATAGTAAGAGTATAGAGGGTGGAACACTTGAATTAGAAGTGAAATACACTTATATGTATCTGTGACGCGAAAAATACAAACTAATTAATTAAATTTTATTCTTAAAATTTTATAAAATTTTTAATTCTTTTCTGACAAAAATTTCCACTAAATTTTTGCCTTAGGGAAAAAACCATGTAATCCGTTAGAGGACTACCTTTCATCCATTCTAGGGTGAGACGTAACACGGCGGTTGTAGACGCGTAGCAAGCCGACGAACGGGTGCAATGACATAAACAACTCAACCACTCGGTCGCCATGACTGGCCAGATTACGTAACTGCTCTCACTTCAGAGAGACAGAAACCAGATGGCTGGCGCATTGCGGCTAGCATCACAAGGCCCAAAAACTCTCACAAGTAGGCCGTCTATAAGTGCTCAACCACCCAAGCATGACTATTGCACCAGGGAATAACAAGGAGCTGAATTTTGCCGAAGCCTAATTATCAGCACACGTCCGTTCGAAACTTCCAACCGCATAAATAAGGCCGTCCGGCGGAAAATAATTATTCTGTGAAAATCAGGGTCCCGCGCAAACTCCCGTGGATAGAGACAGAGCAAGGCACGCCTGATGGTAAATTGTTATCTTGTAAATATTGATTTTTGTTAAGATAATTATTTCAATTTTGATTTGTACTTGTTAAAATTTTAACATGTATTTTGTAGTATTGTTTTTGGGATAAAGGAAATTCAGACAAACATGTAAAGGAATTTTTTTTTAAAAAAATGAGAACCCAAAAATAATGCTGCAAAGCTATAACAATTAAATAAACACGAGCTGATGTGTGAAATTCGTCTTATATTTTCACCAGTCTCAGGAGTTCACTCGTTCGTTCAAGTTTGGACCAACGAAGAATTGAAGCTTAAGAAGTTGAATGCCGCGTAGTCAGACGTGAAGCTATCAGGTTATCGGACCACTTCGTCTGTAACGTTACCAACTTCGACTGATGTATGTTATCACTGGGTACTTCCAGGCTACAGACGGAATTGTAGGTGGACTTTGTTCAAGCCGTTACTTGGAACCAGAGCGACAGTGCTATCGAGGAGATAGGCATTAACTTGCATGATTCATGAAGCAAGGCTCTGCAGAGTTAAAGGCTAACAAAGGGATGTACATTGCGAACAGTGACTAAACTACATAAAGCTACCTGTGAACGTTGATACCGCATCTGTGTTAAGGGTGTGGATTTATCCGTTTAACAAGAACTGTGAACGCCTAAATAATCGGACCTGTGAACCGGACTATAAAGTTGTTAACGTGTGTGAACATTCTTGTGGGAAGCAAACCGGACATTGTTCCTGATTGAAACGCTAACCAGTACCAGCCAGAACCCATCGCACACAATATTCCAGGTGAACACGTTCTATGCTCGTTGTTTCTTTCTGTACGTTGTTCAGTGATTTATGTGAATTCCTGTTATAAAATTCTGATTTTTCTTTCGTGTTTCATGGTGTTAAGTAGAAGGTCTAATGTAATTGCGCCTAGTAACTGTCCTAGGAAAAGACATTTAACTCTTCTTTATTATTAATATATCGTTGCCTAGTAATTGGTCTGGGAAAAACCACATTTTTATCCTTCTTCAATTTAACTAGTCCCAGTAATTGTTCTAGGGACTAATTATTGATAAATATCATTTCCTCATTCTTAATTAGTAAGTGGAGATACCTCTACTCATTACTTCTTATCTTGAGTGTGATTTTTATGACAAACTTGATGCCAACTTTGAATTTATTATTTCTTCTTTTTTTAAAAATAAATTTACTATATTTTTAATTATCTACTCTCGTCATTTGGAGAGAGAGGTCCATGTGAATGATAATGGGTGGGGGTTCCAGCCAATGACGTAACAATAGACAATAGTCAGTCTACGCACATGGTTTAAGATAATTTCCCATTATCGACGATGAGAGACATGTGGAAGGGCTAGAATAGAGGTGACGACTGACAGAGTAAATTCAGAGAGTCGCTATTCTAAACAGGTAACACTTGAAGAGAGAGTCACTAGCTGACAGACTACTCAGGGCTTGACCTAGTTACTCTCAGACCGCAGGACAAAGACCCTTGGGGCGAAAGTGGTTTGATTGTATGGAAAGTAGAATTATTAATATGAATTATCACGAATATAATGTCATATGATTAATTAACAATCAAAGCGCACAGGAAGATAATCCCCGTGTCACCACAGTATCAAAATGACATGAAGTTTGACATAAGTCTACAAATAGATTTTGTGCCTCTTGAGAGGAGAAAAAATTGTCATAAAAATCTAATGGCTGCAGTTAAGAAAAAGAGTAAGATACTGTTGTTGTGTCAGTGCGCTACAAGCAATAGTAAAATAGGGATGGGCTTAATCATTCATGATTATGAGTGTGAGTACTCTGAGTTGGATAATTTGGAGGCACCAAATCAAGGCCAGATTAGTTGGAATATTCCTTTGCTTGGTAGGCATAAAGCACAAAAACCTGAGGTAGAAAGGAGCTATGTAAAAAAAAATACCAGAACTATTCTACTTTCATTTACAGTTTGGAGACTGCTGTGACTTCATAGGCCAAAGAACTATTCTGCTTTCATTTATACTTTGGAGACTACTGTGACTTCATAGGCCAAAAAAGTCTTAAAGAAGAGACTTACTGCTATTGGAAGTTTATGTTCAATTGTCATAAAAATTAATCAAACTATATTCTATATGCATTTGATTAATACATATACATAATTGTATATTTGAAATATTGGTCAAATGTGTACTTTAATCTAATACTGCCAAAAAGAATTTAAAATGCTGCAATAGCATAATTATATAAATATCACCAGTAACACTTCATTCTTTCTATCAATGACTATCAATAACAACTGTAATCATCAGCATGTGTTAATTTCACTTTCTTAACTGAAGGCAAACTTTTCCTATATGATTGTAAAACCTAAATAATCTGCTTTTCTGCCAAAATATGTGATGATACAATTAACACAAACCAAGATAAGCTCCCTTTGGATCATAGGTGCAACAGCGAAGAAAATTCCCTTTATCAAACATCCTTGTTGCCATAACCTCTCTGCAATCAGACCAATCAGCATAACAGCATGCTTACATCATTAATTACTTTTTTTAAACAACATCGCTTTCACAGTATATATATATATATAACAATAAACAGCAGAATATTTTTTAAAACTCACTAAGAAAGTGTTAGAGATTTTCTATACAGAAATTAAGAGAATAATTTTAAAAACATACACTGATATGCATGCACACACACAGATACACACACTCACACAAACTCTCATGATTAAAAGTAAACTATATTCTGGGTGCAACAAATTTTTTTTCTGTCAATCATTTGGACAAGTAGTCATGAGCTTTTACCTGTCTAATTCAGTGTTTGCATGATTGAATTGAAATAATCTGTATCTACCCTGTATACTATATACATATGAATGAAAATACATACACAGGAAATAAAGAAAAAAACTGTTTTCCAATATTACTAGCAATAAGACTGAACTACATTTTAAAACTGATAATAATTATTTTGATATCATTAATGTGTGCTGATGTGGAATTTTTGCAAGAACTTGAAATAAGCCCTTCATTCAACAGGATCAATTGTCCCTGTAATTTTATTTTAATTCTGATTTGTTATGGCTTGAAGATGCTCATCAGTAAGTTTGGACCTGAATTTTGACTTATTAAAGTTCATGGTGGAGAAGAGCTTTTCACAGATAGGTGCTCCCAAAAAGGTCCGCTTGAACATCCTGGAAAGCTCAGGGAAGGTAAGGAGCAATTCTCTCAAAAACTGTCCAAGTTTGTCTGCTTTTCCATTCACCTCCCTGAATTTGGCTTTGAGTTCAGAATTACACTGTACATCAATTAGCTCCATTTGAAGCACAGAAGGGGCATCTTCCACATCGAAGGAGAAGGGGTCAGCAAATATTTGAAAGGTGGTTCTATGTTTCTTGAAATCTGCAAACCTGTGATCAATTCTTCCTGCAGCTTTACAATGGCATCAATATACTTCTCACCTCTGGAATGGTGTGCCAGAATCCATGAGTGCCTTACATGCTGGGAAATGGCAGAGGTTTGTCTGAGAAAGCTGGGCTTTCCATAACACAGGTTTTGTGGAAAATGCTCTGATACTGTCATATGCTGCGCTGACAAGCTGCCCCTGGCCTTGTAATTTCTGAAGTACATTCACCTTGTATGATGTCAACAAGAAAAGCTAAGTCCATGAGCCATTTGGGATCATTTAGTACAGGAACAGCCATCCCATCCTTCTCCATGAAGGTTTTCACTTCTGCTCTCCTCATAAAACCTCTTCAAGACCTGTCCCCTGCTAAGCCAATGTACCTCGGTGGAGTAGAGCACATCCTCATATGCTGACTCTATTTCCTCTAAAAAAGACATGAAACTGCCGGTGCTTTAAGCTCCTGGATCTGATATGGTTGATGCATTTCACAACATCAGACATCACATTGTCAAACTTCAGGCACTTGCTGCACAGGGCCTGCTGATGTATAATGCATTGCAAAGCAATGGCCTCTTCTACACCTTCTTCGAATTTTCTTTGAACAAGTGCCATGACTCCATTTCTCTTCCCTTTCATTGATGGCGCTCCATCAGTTATTTTTCCAGCAAAACTCTTCCATAGTGTGAAAAAGGTTCCTGTCTGCTAATTGCTAATTATTAATTTATGATATTTTATTTCATAATTAATACATATTACATAAACAATAATCCTCTCATGCAAAGAGAATGCACAGTCACTTGACAGGGGTCTTTTGTCTTTGCGGTCACGAGAGTGACTAGGTCAATCCCTGGAACAGTCTGCTAACTATTTAACTCTCTTCCATTTACTGTTATTCAGTCTAATATATATGTGTTTATGGACACAATCATAACAACATATCTAAATATGAATGAAATATATAATTAAATGTGTGAATTATAATATGAATTATAAAACATATACGATAAACAAGTCACACACACATGCACACATTTAACCACGATCGAGAATCGAGCCACAATCCTAATGAGCTATCTCTTACTTCCACTTAACATATATTGTGACTTTCTTTCCTAATGACTTTTTCTGTGACTTTTTTCCACTCAAAAGTCACAATCAAAATTATTTTAGCGTAGTTCTGTGGCATTCCTTTGAATTAGGACACAAGCATAACAACATAACTAAGTATGAATAAATCATATAATTAAATGTGTGAATTATAATATAAATTATTATAGGTACACGATATACAAATCACACACACACACACATGAGCCGTCGCTTTCTGTGACTTTTCTTCCATGACTTTTTTCTTGTGACTTTATTTCCTATGACTTTTTTTCTGTGACTTTTTTCCCGTGACTTTTTTTCCTTCACCGAGAATTCTGTCTATTCTAAACCAATCATCTATGTATAGTCCTGTAGGGTCTGTAATAATATATAGAATCAGCTTGCTAGATCTGGATGCTTTTGAACTTTGCTAAACGGTATCAATATGTAACAGGCTTGGTGAAAGAAAGTTGACAAGTTTGGCATTGTGTTGCTATCACGATCCTGAGGTATGGTAGCCCACAGGTGACAAAAGGTGCGTGCAAAAAATGTGCGGGCCGTACTATCATTAAACTTTAATATCAAGTGGGGGCCACAAAATATCGTCATGTGGGCCACGCATTTGAGACCCCTGGTCTAGGGTAATATCTTCATACTGTTTATATAATTAATTTTTTAAATAAAATATATTAATAGTATTGTCATGATTGACATTTATTAATATTTCTGTGATGATTGATATGTATAGCTGATGCTATATGTATTAATATTTTTGTGATGACTGACATGTATTAATATTGTTGTAATGATTGAAAAATAATGTGTGATGACTGAGCTGAACATTAATATTGTTGTTATAATGATCATAATGCATTTGTATTGTTATTACTTTATAAATATAATCTATTAATATTATGTCAACTGAAATGTAATGTATTAATATTGATGTGATTATTGAAATGTAATGTATTAATATGATGTGGTTATTGCAATGCAATGTATTAATACTATAATAGTGATGAAATTATTGAAATGCAATGTGAATATTGAAATGCAGTATTCTAATAATGATACAAAATGCAGTGTATTACTAGTAAAGTGATTATTGTGGCAGAATGTATTAATAGTTAGATGATTATTGAAATGCAGTGTATTAGTAGTGATGTGATTATTGAAATGCAATGTATTGATAGTGATGTGATTATTGAAATGCAATATACTAATAGTGATGTGATTATAATTATTGAAATGTATTAACATTATTGTAAAACTGAGTGTAACAGGTATCCAATATATATCTAAAAGTAATTTTTTTAAATTAAATTTTAACTGGTGCTCTTTTTTAACTAACTATTTAGTCTATTTGTTTAATTATAACTGCATTTTAATATCAGTCTTTATATTGTCTTAAATGTCATTAAATACAATGATAGACAGAAATTAGGTGATTATATTACTAAATGATGTGATAAAACTAGATGGAAGTTACAGCATCGGCAATATTTAGATATAATGGAAATTATTGATTACATAATACCACAGTCATCTGGACAAAAATTCACATTAACCAAATAGGATTGCCAAATCTTGTCATATTTAAACTAATAAATAACAATAACTTTCCCTTGAATGAAAAGTTTGCTTCTTTTAGCTTTTAGCACTGCTTTATGCTGATATATGATTAAAATTATTTATTTATTTATTTTAAAAAAATTAAATCTTCAATGTGGTGTTTGATAAAAGTTTGTATTTTGATGTTCTTAAACAAATGAGCAGTATCATCAACAATTCTTCATCAAGTAATAACACTGGATGCCCTAGAAAGGTTCTAGTGTCTATATCTGCTAAAGCAGAGGTCAGAAAACCTTTTGGATTACTAGGCTATTTTAGGAGATCATGAAGGCACACTAGGCCAGAAATGGTCAAAAGTACACCATTACTTTATTTTGTGCAATTTAATGTGTAATAAAGAGAAGACAAAGTACAACTTCAAGGGTAGGGATGAACAAAAAGTAGAAAAAAAATTGAAACAAATGATGTATGTAGATTGATTAGTCCAGTCATACCTACGGTACATACACTAATGTTGAACTTTAACTAAGCCAGTGCTTGTACAATTAAAATAATTTCAGTTTTCTTACTTTTTTAAAATAAACTGTTTTTAGATTGTTGAAATTAAGGGGAACAAAACTGTGACAATTCAATTAGGCCGGATCCAATAATAAATAACTAAGGGGGGGCATTAGGCTGGACTGGAATACAAGCTAGGCCATATCTGGCCTAAAGGCCAGACTTTGCTGGCCCCTGTGCTAAGGTCTTAAATATAATTCTTTATTTTTCCTTTACTTAGATTGTTCTTATTAATGCATATCCTTGTGAATGTGATTACTGAAAATGAAACAAAATGTGTTCATTGTGAAATATTAGTCCAGGAAAAGTTTCTTCTTTTTGAAGTGTAATTACTACAATTAAATTAATTTACATGTTACATATATATTATAATTTTCAATAATGAACAGATATATCTTACTAGCTTTGCTGTTTAGACATAAATATGATCACTACTTCTTTAATTACTGATTCTAGACAGTAGTAAATAAGAGTTTGCTTACCTTGTTTGATAGTTCCAAATTTTCAACATTCCAGAATAACTGCCAATGGCTACATAAGGGCTAAAATATAATCAAATCACTTTATTTCATATAATGAAATAAACATATAATAGATTATCTCACAGAACAAATGGACAATATTAAATCAAAAGATAAAACAAAGTAGCTTAAAGAAAATAATGAGAAGGACAATAATAGACCTACCCAAAGAAAAAGCCTGTTAAAAGACAAAAAATAACTTAAATAAAGTTAAAGCCTCTAATAGTTATGGGTCAAACTATTTTTTTTTAAATACCAGTAAAACAAACAAAATCAAGTAAAATCATCCTATCAGGCAGACTGTCTGAGGAATTTCTAATAATTGCTATGTGATTTTTTGAGTCTTTCTGTTGAAAGCTATTACTACAGGACTTATAGTATATTCCATGTAAATTATTCTCTTATAACTTCATTTACTGAATATGAATCAAGCTTTGACTTCACAAGGTTTCTCCCTAAGATGATTTTAATCAAAATGTATCAGAGCACGCTTGTTCTATATCAGGGCTAACCCCCTTACCAACTGGTAAAAGGAAAATTACTGAAATTTTATATCTCCTTTATTTCTTTATTCTTCAACAGCTATTGTAATTGTGGTGAGTGTAAATTAATTGTTAATTGTGTTAGCTGTGAGGTAAATTATTTTTTAACTACAATCAACAATTTCACTTATAAGATTGTCTTTTTATATATTATTATTTAAAATGTAGTTAATACATTTTAACTGGATTACAATCATATAATCCAATATATTTGACATACATTAGTTTTTATTACATTAATTTCACTCACTTTACAAACATTACTATTATTAAAAATAGATCCATCAAAAAATAATTGAAGCAGCTGGAGGCAGACCAACTGAAAAAAGAAATAGTCAATAGACTATGGAGACATAAGTAAAACAGAGAATTATTATTTGATGTGTATGAGTGGAAATACTTACAAGTAAGGGTGAGTTGCCAATGCATGAATGGCAGCATCATGCTCACTTTGAATAATCTACACACAAACAATTTATACATAATTTTTAACCCTAAGACAAATAATATATTTAGTTAAGATGAATAAACTTAACTGTAGAATATGGCAGATGAGCATTTGCAGTAAGAAATGCTAACTGAAAAATATAAACACTCTTAAAGAACAACTTTCTAGCAACTTTCAGTGACTTGACCAAAACATTCATTTATTTTTGAAAGTCGTTCTGTCTGCAAATTGATAACTGTTCCTTCAGCTTTATATTATACCAATTGAATAATATCATAAGAAACTTGCATTATGTAATTAAAAATAGCTCAGTAAAAAGGTTTTATTTCTTGAGACAACTGGTAATTATGTCCGTTCAAGGACAATTAAGATTGTTATAAATAAGACAATGTAGAGTTATTAAAGAAATATATATATTATCAAAGATGTTGCTCTTTCAAATATGAGCAAATAAAAGAATCACTAAAGTATATTATTTTTATCATTGTATGTGTGGCAACCCAGGTTCTGGACTAATTAATTGTTAATCATTATCTGGACGATTTCACCTTAACAATCATACACAAATAAAGATTCTTCCACACAACTAATTACAGTCCCCTGACGGGTCTTGGTTGTGGTCGAGAGTGACTAAGTCAGTCCTTGAAAAGTCGATCTATTGGTTAACTCCTTCTCAAGCGTTACTTATCTAGGATTCCACAGTACTATCCCGTCTGTCAATCTGTCTTCTAGCCCGTCCACTATCTCTCTTATTCCGATGATAAGAAACTATTCTGAAAAATGTGTGTGACCGACTTCCTGTACGTCATTACATCATTGCAGCCCCCACTTATCATCTACACATATAGCCTCTACACATATGAAGAGTGAATAGTTTAACAGTTTAACAATTTTATTAAAGAAAGAAATAATAAAATTAACTCATTTACAATTTATAAAAATCATAATCACATTAAACACAGTAATATCTATATGTATAAAGTTCAGGATTCATAAAATCCCTCTTATTTTCTCAACAAAATTAAAGAATCAAAATAGTCATCAATTTTCACCACCCTAAACCAATTATTAGAAGATATCTGCACAAGCCAATCTTGATACTGTTCCCAGAACAATTACTGGCTTCACTAAATCAAGTCTCAATATTTCTAAGTCATAAATGGTCAGACTAAGAAACGAATAAGAAAAGAATAGAAATAGAAATTTAGTTAATCATAGAACGAAGTACAGGTTGTACATAAAACATGTACTGAATCATCTGGTGGCTTGAGTGCATGTTCCCGACTCGTGTGATTTCTGTATCAGCCACTGGTTATCTCCCTTTAGTCTTCCACTCTGATCAATGTCAGACTTCAGTTCATAAACATCACAAGTTCAGTTCCAATTTACACAGGCACTGTCATAAATGCACATACTGTCCGGTGCAATCTGAATTTGTAATACTGCTTCACAAAGCGCACATCAACACACAGTTAATCAGTTCACTACCTCTGCTTGGTACCTCGATTCGTAGCTGCCCAGTCAGTATCGTGCCTAGTCATACGGACATTCCCGTAACTTGCTAATCCACCTTTAGCACGCCCCTTAGGAAACTGGTGTCGGTCACAGATTACCTAATCTGTTGTCTGTAGAACCCTCTCTGGCCTTCTACCTCTCAGGTCTGGCTCTTCGTACCTCGCGACTGTAGTCTTGGGACTTAAAGCGACATCAGGGCCAAAGATGATAACTTGTGTCCTCTGTCAGACTCAGATTTGTTCTTTCGTCCCTTGTCTCTTGTTCCTTTGTTTTGTTCCTTTCGTCCCTCGAAGCATATCAGACACTTCTGTTGCTCCTTTTACTGCGGAGGAACATCGCAGGACTAAGATATTCAAAAGTAATAATTCTCTGCCTGGATGGAACATATATACTGTTAGGGGTCTGGAGTCGGAGATCAGCTGATTTATGTCCCCTTGTCTAACCCGTCCGAAATAGACACGGTTGATTGCCTATACTTGACTGCTCCTCTTAGACAAGCCTCGTTCCTTTAGAAGCGACCGAAAGGCATTTCCGTTGCCACCACACGCCTGGTCATGCGTGAGCGTGGTTATGCAATTCTGAAAGTGCTACTGCACACGAGCTCTCGACTGTATGGCCAACTGTCTGGTCAGTTCGGACGGTTTCTGTTTCCACTTAACCCCTGTGCACTTGATTCCCAATCAAGATCAAAGTTGACTGTCTGAAATTTTGAGCACAATTTTCTACCCTGTAAAATTTCGCATGCTTTTGCAGTGGCTTACAATACAAAGTTATATTATCAAATATTTTGTTCAGTAACTTGAAAAATATTCTGTGTGTTTGGTTGTTTGCATTTTCCATCCTACAGTAGGATATTTAAATAATGATATGTTTTGGTAGAGGGAAATCCCATTATCGACTAACAATCTTTTAATATTCATCCTTGAACTTAAACATCACTCATTACACAGCAATGGCTAAATAATGCGCATTTATCACACATATATTTATAAAGATATATAAATATATATAGAAATATAAAGTTAATATGTAATTTATAATATAATGATAATATTTTTAGTATGTAATAATAATTTGGTGTATTAACCAGTGACAAAGAAAGTTACATAATGCATATTTCATCAGTATAAAATAATCAAGAAAAATTACAACAAAAACAGTCAGTAAGACAAAAATGCGATTACACAAAAATGATATTGTAACACTCTCTGGGCACCCTTCACTTGTTATGATTATCATTTATTAATTAACAACACATAACTAACTATAAGTGATCAAGAATCTTAATTTATACTTATTAATAATTTTCCCACAAGACCAGGATGTCTCTCACTTGGCAGATTATAAGGGTGTTGTAAAACTCTTCTCTTTAAGATAGATGTTTTACTGTTGCATAATGTTCTGCAGGTGGAAATTTCTTACTAAAGGAGTAATAAAAATCTGTCTTTTATTTATATTTAATGAGCCCCCACTATTACTCCACATAAGGCTTAATATATGTGCAAGAAGGTTAATAAATATAACAATAAATTTATTAAATCAACAATCTAATATACAACATATTAATATAATCAAAAGAGTGTTAACATTTACATAATTTCACATCAATGTTTGATTAACTCTAGACAATCATTCAGTTTATCAGCAGACAAATTAACATACATACATACATACATATATATATATATATTATATAATCAGGTTCAGAGATATAATTCATAGAGATGAGAGTGGAGTTTCAGAGAGATAATTATAGTGAATGTACATAACATTTTCAATTATGGCAGCTGTTGCTGGCAAGTGTTCACAATTCACAAGTCACTGGTTTTCTTATTTAGTACCCCTTCTAGTCTTATTATACAACTGTTCCAGAATCTTTGATGTGTTCATAAAGCACACTGTGGAGAATCATCTAGATTCTAGAACTTCACACATGCCATCAAAGACCATCATGTAGAATGTCTAGACTCTTCATGTGTGCTACTCAAGCACACAATGAGGAATGTTCAAAATAATCTTTGTGAATTCTCAAGACCAAACTCAAGCCTCAATTTTCACTGTTTTGGGTTTCGAATGGAATTCACAGGAATCAACTTACAACAACACATTTACTGATAGATTCAACAACAACAATAGATACACACACCAACATGATCTTGTAGAGTACAGTAGTCATTGTGATTTGTAGTGGATCAAGGCAACAAACAAAAAAGGTGCACTCTCTCTGCAAAAGACAAATTATGGCAGTGCTAAATTTCAGGCATAATTCACCTCTAAACTCCTTTCTCTCTTACACACATTCTCAACTTACAAATCCTACAATGACATTCATTAGCCTGATACATATGCAGCATAAGAAATATAGTGTCAATCAAAATTCACAAGTATAATGTACAACATAGTCAAATTAGTGAACATAGAAATAATGGTTCAATTACATAAGCATTCTCCAATTCAAATCATCGATCAATAGCAAACATGTATGAAACATTTCTAAGTCCATTCTTTCTTTATCAGTCAGTCAACTTACCAAAAGCTAATGATCACCTTTATAACCGGACTTTAGTTTCATTAAAATCAAAGTGATTATATAATTATATATAATTATTAAGTTGCAAATTTACTCTGCCACAGATACTCATCACATAAGACTATTCTTTATCCAGAAACATTTCTTGTTTTAAAAACAAATATAGTTTGCTTACAAAATAAATTGAGAGTCTGCACTTTAAAAGTAAACAATTTCTTAAACAGTTAAATTTTACAAATATTTTGTTTCTACTACATAATAGCTAGAACAGGAATATAATAAGATCCAAATAAACACACTTGGATAGATAACTAAATATGTCAATTATATCTTTAAAAAAGTAAAAAATTATACTGTATATATTATACTATTTTTATGTTTTTTAAGAATCCAAAAAATGTCTTTTCACAGAATAGTTGAAAGATAAATAACTTCTTATTA
This sequence comes from Sinotaia quadrata, assembly GCA_028829895.1. Lineage (NCBI taxonomy): Eukaryota > Metazoa > Mollusca > Gastropoda > Architaenioglossa > Viviparidae > Sinotaia > Sinotaia quadrata. Next base: position 74,982,404 of record CM054183.1, on the reverse strand, counting down.
TCCTTAGAAATGTTTGACAATGTCTGAGGTTATATTTCCAAGAAAATTCAATACTGTTCAAGTTATGTACTTTATTCCAATATTATAAGTCTCAAATTTATTTTCATTCAATTGTATAATAATCATAGGTTAAAATCCATTTGAACAATTAATTATGAAACTCATCAATGCTGTTTTAATAATAAACTGTTTTCATCAGATTGAAGCTTTATATTCTTTGATCAACAAACAAAATATTTATCTCTCAGTTCTTACTGCTATTCTCCCGTAATTGGGATTTTATACATAGATATAAACATCATTCAATTTTTGTCTTTTGTTATAAATGTGTTCATAAGGTTGATAAGAACAATATATCCTGTCAGATGATAAAAATTATATAATAAAATTTTAACAGTTATGTGTGTTACTAATAGGCAGAAGGTCTTTTTGTAAGATTTTATTCAAAGAAATAAAATTAGTAAAACACAACAAATATATCTGTTTTTTGTGAATGCTACTCATATATTACATATATGTGTATGTATACAATTTTGGAATTTTTCTTTATAATTAAAACAACAAAAAGAAAAATGCTTACCTCTAACTACTAAGGATCCATAACATTTAAAAATAGTACAATGAAATAGCAGAGTAGTATTGGAATTCAGTGTACTCTTCTACTGAATGTGTAAATCAGGCTGAACAGTCTTGACTACTACTCTACTTACTGTAAGCATATATTGTACTATAAATAGAAAGTTATCATTATTATTACTGTTATTGCTAATATTACTTTAAAAAAAAATCTATGTATGTTTAAATTTCAGATGCGTGACTAATAAAAAAAAATGTAGTTTCAAATGTCATGTATATTGTCTTGAGAAAAGCATAGAGCCCAAATTAATTTTTATTTCATTGTTTGCGCTGTGGTCAAAGGGGAACAACCCACTAACAAAAAAAGACACGATCCTGAGAGCTCACATATGTGCTAACGCATGTCTATGTATATATATATATTGTGCTAACCTAGTTTCATTTAGCTTATGACTGATGTGTGTAGACATAGTATATGTGTATCATGTCATGCATAAAGCTATATATTAGGATGAATTTATATACTGAGTAAATGCCATTATATTCACAAATGCAAGTGCATGTGTGTATACTTGTTTACAAGCTAAAGTAGGAAAGCTAGCCAATGCGCTCTTAGAATTTTGCCTAGGTATTGATTGATTGAGTGTAGGGGGCGCTTCCGGCTTCCGCCGCTTTCGTGCTTTCACTTTGCCTAGGTAGTGGAAAGCAGGCATTATATATCAAGTGTAGTTTTGCAGAAGTACAGTCGTACCTGGATAATTTGACAGCCAAAAACGGGTTTGCCAAAAAGTGTCGAGATAACTAATGATCAAGATTACCAAAAACCAATATGGCGGCAATATATTACAGTACTATAACATGTGCTTGAAATTTCTTTATGTACATGATGTGCATTAATAAATGAGAATGTACATGCACGTGTTTGGTGGTTTTTTACACAACAGCGTTGCTGCGATTTGTTTGATGATGTGATTGGCATGCTATAAAAATGTACATACATGTACATGTTTGCTAACAACAAAAGGTTTATGTACACTTGGTTAATATGGTTTCTTTACAAAGTCTAAACTGCTTTGTTGCTTTTTGCCTTTGACATTCTACTTGAAAACAAATGCTTCAATATTACATATAATATGCTTGAAATTTCTTTATGTACATAATGTGCGTTAATAAATGAGAGTGTATATGGATATGTTTTTCATATTTTTTACACAACAGTGTTGCCGCGATTTGTTTGACAATGCGATCAGTTTGTTATAAAATGTACATACATGTACATTGTTTGCTAACAACAAAAGGCTTATGTGTACCAACTAACAGCAGAGATTTACCAGAAACATACAAACCTTTCATTATATTCTCCAACATTGCAAACACAAAGATTGCTCACAAAATCACAAAATATCTGTGGGGTGTACGTGTAGTTCATTTTTACAAAAAGCTAACTAAGTACACTGTATCAAAATTAAAGTCGCGAGTCATTTTGTGTTTGTGTGTGTGTCTGTGTGTTTTGCTCATACTCAATCCTGAAACCGCAATAGACTTTCATCTTCATGATGTTCTAGGTCTTGTTGGTTTGCTTCTAAGGTGGAGGGCAGGAGGAAGGGGGGTGAAACAGGTCACACTTATTAGGCTCAACCGCTCTCCAACAGGGAGGGAGGGGGGGCGAACCACCTCTGAAAGTATCTTACAAGCGTTTACTTCAAAAGTGGGCTAACTAACATGAAGGGCAACAGTGTGCCTATTTTGCCCGTGGCAAACATCGTGCCAATGAGGAAACAATGCCCTTCTAAGTTTAAGCTGCAGTTTGTTAACAAGCCTTGACCATGTATTGTTAGCGAGATGGGGAAGAGGCATCCTTAACTAACATTTTCAAAAGCCGTCACAGGGGTCTAGGTAACCGATTTAAGTCTTGATTTTGGCCCTCTTTTGTGCCCAAGTTAGTAGGGTTCGGCAATATAAAAGAATCAACGTAACTGATGAGAAAATGCTAAGACAAAGAGTGAATTTGGCAGTTCCACATCAAAAACGTCGACTTACTAGCATTGGCAAGTTATCCAATGCTGAATTAAGTGGGTTTGACTGTATTGTGTGAAGGAGCAGATTCTTCTTGGACCAGAGAACAGGTAGAGAAGGTATCACATTCACTAGAAGAAGTGCGGTGACAGCGTCAAAAATCATTGAGGCCCTGCTGTCTACACGGAGGCCAGCAAAATCAGCGACAGTTATCACTATTGGCAACAACCAAGACTACCACACCCAGCCCATTCACGGAACAACAATTCAAATAATTGTCATTGTGAGTGATTCTACATCCCCTCTCCTTGGACATTCACAACCAGTGAGTAAAAACATAGAGGCAAAGTGCACTTAGAACATTTGCAGTAGAATAAGAACATTTATTCTTATTGGGACAAACATTTTTGTTATATGTAATATGAACTGAAGTATGATGGTAAATCCACGTTTTTTTGTATGAATTGTTTCATGTTGGCAGTATGATTTACCGCATAGAAATTTCATATTTCCTTTTTATTTTTGAATTTTGAATTTCATAATTTTCATCTCCACCCCTCCCTAGAGTGTATGTCATTCGAAAAGTGCATGATTGATTTAACCACTGTATGAGAGAGACACCCCATTAGGTTAATAAAACTTAAATCATACTTTCTAAAAGCTCATTGTTCACAGTTTTTTTAAATGGGCGAAAGAGTTCGTGTTTGTATTGTTTTGTTGCATTCATCTGTTTGTCCAGTATTTATAACATTCATATTCGCACATTCGCAGACACAGCCAATAAGACATTCCTTTGCATGACAGAATAAATTTGGGCCCCACCCAACCAGCAATGGTATATCTGTCTTGTGTTTTTTGTAACATCTAAAAACTGACCTATTACTGGCACATGTTATATGCTGCCCACCCCTCGCAAGAGAGAGAGACATCAGAGCAGCTAAACGAGACCCCCCGACAAATTGGTGACCCTGACGTGATTGACAAAAGGTAAATTGTGTTTGTGGTGAGAACATGTCTTTCTTTACTACTTTCTATCTCACCACCCTTGTCCATTGTATGTTTAGGGTTGTGCTATTTGAGATTTAGGTGAAGTAGACTTTGGTAATATTTATTCATAAGTGCACTGAAGTAGGTTTTATATTTTACATTGTTATTGTTAATACATACCATTTCTTTTAAATCCAAATATATTGGCATTTTGTATGCTGCCCAGTAGCCATGTTTGCTATTTCATAATTAGAACTTTTTTCTCTTGCTCATGGTAACTAGCAACTTTAATCATGACCCAATGCTGTTATTTATTGCAAACCATTTTTCTGGTAGAGTTTGTAGATCGTATGTATTAAGTAACTTTGTTTCTATCACTATTTGTTGTTAGAAGCTTTTTGTGAGACCCACTTTGATTTGAGTATGTCACGAGATATACAATGGTGAACTGTTTAGCCAGGTGCATAGTAGATGCGATCATGGGCCGCCATACATTTAGGCTGAGCCAGGGGGTCAAAACCCAGTAGGTGACAATGTAGTGCCATTGAATGACCCAAGACATTTATCAGAGTGAATAGGACAGGTTACATCCGAAGCAGTAATCAAGACTGCTAAAGATGGATATGGCTCTGAGACATTACAGTGTATTAGGATTGAGCCCAGGGATAATGATCAGGTCATGGTGTCAGTGTCTGGGGAGAAAGCTACTGTCTGGACGACAGTGCTACTTGGTCAAGAACTGTACACATATCAGATGGCTCACTTGGATCATCGCTCAAGGAGTCAATGTCTCTCACAGGAATTGGTAACAAGACCAAGTTCCGGAGTGAGAATGTGTCGGGTGTAAGGGGTATGATAGTGAAAGGGACACCACAATGGAGCAGACAGTAGCTCCTAGAGGTTCCATTAAAGTGGTGGTATGTGTAGCATTCACACACCCACACCCATGACCAGCTATTCAGACAGTGAAAGTATGATCGTTGATGCAAAGAAACTTTTCTGGAGAAATCATGGTGAACAGAATTGATATACGTCTTGTAGAGAAAGCAGAACAACTATAGCATATAGATAAGCAGTAAACAGAAAGTCTATTATATCAATATGCTTAATCATTTGTATGAATGCAGTGATGAACAGGTATACAGCATGAACATGGCATTAATACCGCTAGAAAATGTGGGTGCCGACGCGTTATCCTGGCATGTGATAAACACTGTAAATTTGAGCAGAGTATAGTTTATAGCCACAGATGTATGGATATTTTCTGTGGAAACTATTTTGTGAAATAAAGTTATTGTATTTTGTCTTCATTTGATTTCCGCTTTTCACTAAGCTCCAATCAAAATTAAGGAAGTAATGTCACGAGAAAAGCATGGAGCCAAAATTATTTTTATTTCATTGTTTGCACTAGACCACTGTGGTCAAAGGGGAACAACCCACTAATGCATGTATATAAATATTAAATGTTTCTGTGTTCACCTAATTTCATTTAGCTTAGGACTGATATGTGTAGACACAGTATATGTGTATCATGTCATACATAAAGATATATATATATTAGGATGAATTTTTATATTGAGTGAATGCAATTATATTCACAGATGCATGTGCAGGTGTGTATACTTGTTTATGAGCTAAAGAAGGATAACTAGCCAATGCGCTCTTAGAATTTTGCCTAGGTAATGGAATGCGTGCATTTTATATCGCATGCACCAACAAAATAATGTCACAAGATGCGAACCTTCTAGAATTCCCAAAAAGTATAAAAGGAAGAAACTAAAGGGTTAGAAAGAGAGATGAGAGTTAATAAACATCAAGACAGCAGAAACAACAGAAAGACTTTGAGATTCGTGCCCACTGCATGGTCATCAGCATGGAATTACACCAGGGACAAAGTTAAATTCTCCCTCCATGAAATATCAGACGAGATTATGAGGGGAACACCAAGTGCAGTTTTGCAGAAGTATTGTGTGAAGGAGTGGATTCTTCTCCGACCAGAGAACAGTTAGAGAAGGTATCACATTCACTTGATGAAGTGAGGTGACAGCATCAAAATGTTGTTGAGGCCCAGCCATCTACATGGAGGCCAGTGAAATCAGCAACAGTTGTCACTATTGGCAACAGCCAAGACTACCAGACCCATCCCATACATGGGAAGTCTAGAATAATTCAAATAATTGTCGTTGTGAGTGATGCTATGACTTTGCGTCCCCTCTCCTCATTCACAATCAGTGAGTAGAAACATAGAGGCAAAGTGCATTTTGAACATTTGCAGTAGGATTTAAGAATAAGAATATTTATTCTTATTGGGACAAACATTTTTGTTATGCATAATACGAACTAAATTATGGTGGTAAATCCACGGGGTTTTTGGGTGAATTGTTTCATGATGGTGGTATGATTTACTGCAAAGAAATTTTATATTTACTTTTAATTTTGACTTTTGAATTTCATCATTTTCATCTCCACCCCTCCCTATAGTGTATGTCATTTGAAAGATGCATGATTGATTTAACCATTAAGTTAATAAAATCTAAATCATACTTTCTAAAAGCTCATTATTCACAGTTTTTGAAAATGTCAAAAGAGTTTGTGTTTGTATTGTTCTGTTGCATTCATCTGTTTGTTCAGTATTCATAACATTCATATTTGCACACTCACAGATACAGCCAATAAGATGTTCTTCTGCATGACAGAATAAATTTGGGCCCCACCCAACCATCAATGGCATATCTGTCTTGTGTTTTTGTAACATCTAAAAAACCGACGTATTACTGGCACATGTCAATTGCTGCCTGTGACCGATTCTGGCAAATTCTGTGTCATGAACTCCTAACCCAGTTCTGCTTATTCAAAAATCAAATTTTGAAAGAATTCTTTGTTAAAGCTTTTCCCATGTTCCACCAGTATCGAGAAGCTAGCAAAGAGGTCAAACGTATTATGTAACTTTAGACCATTGTCCAGCAAGTTCAAATCAACAAGCATACCATGTGACCAGTCACGTGATGCATTCAATACAGTTTGATAAATACGATAACGCGCGGCAAAACTCTCACTCGCACTCACAGACCCGGTCGACACACAAGTCAGCTATCTAGCTAGTCACCGCCTATTGTCGAGTCATGCTAGAGAACCCGTTGCTTGAAGCAGTAATCTACTTTTGAGAGGTAACACGTCTACTTCTTACAAATATTATTGCATTTGTTAATTATATTTTGTATTTGAATTGATGTATGTATTTTGTACAGGATTATCGCAATTCTAGCCAAAGTACATGATTCGATTGTAAAATGACAAATCTAAAGGTTTCATTTGTATATAAATTATTGTAACTTTTTCTTATCTTTAATTTGTATAAATCTTAAATTCACTTGTGCCGCAGGAACGTCTGTGCACATTGCGAATTCCTTGTAATTCAAATTGTTTTCTTGCGTATAATTTTTATGCTAATTTGTAAAGCGCTCATGCTTAATTTGAATTATTCCTTTGTGTGAATTCCAATTTTTAATGCTGTAAATGTTTGGAAATTCATACATTCATGTAATGTTAAATGTAACACATATGTGAACTGCACTGTATCTTTAAATATGATTATATTTAAATTGTAAACGACACGATAGTCAAAGATTCTAAATTCAGAGCATTTAAATATCAATCACGTGCTTGGGTTTGCGAACACAAATGCAAATCGCTCATGGAAATCAACACTTTTATTCCAGAGCGGGTTCTTGTTCTTCTTACTTCTTTTGGGTCATATGTCGACTCGCATGTCTTCATAACCCATGCCTACGCTTCTACGTTGGCGCACGTTGTGTTAACCTTGGTTAACGATTCTTCGCAAGTACACCACTAGCGCAGTAACTGAGTGGACGATTGACTGTTGATGCTATGGGCAATACCAGCGATGAGTCAGGGTGATGTGGACCAGATCTAACCAGTTTAGAGACCACGTGGCGTTCAAGAGTACAGATGAGTAACATTCTGTCCTCCTGAAGCAAAAAGACTATTGGCTGATTAACTTTCTATAAACATTGACTGTAACTCATTATAAGCACTGATTTATTTGCTACTGTTTAAATCTAGACTTCGTGCTCGTAATTAATTGTTATCGTTACATGTTAAATATTAAACTCTTTTTATATTTTGTTAAAACCTCTTTTGTAGTGATTCTTATGCATATAGACCTAATTGTGGTTTGGATGGGGGTTGATTGAACTAAATGAACGTTTTGAATGCATATTAATTTAAGAGAGTTTTAATGGTTTCCAAGCCGGCTATTGTACGCAAGTTGTCAGTTCGTAAATCTGTTGTCTTAACTACAAAGACGCATATTTGACTTAGTCGAATGATAATTTGAGCAACCAGTCTGTTTAGGGTGAAGAGAGGGAATTAATTTAATCAAGTAAATTTAAGTTTCCATAAAATCCTAAGCAGGGTCTATAAATAAAAACTGGACACGTAACACTGCCCAACCCTCGCAAGAGAGAGACACATTGGACAGCTAAACTCTATTTTTCTATTGTTTATTTGTGCTACCTTCCATTTAAGTATATCAGCATTTGGGTTAATCTTTTTTTTAAAAGGCATAAAATATTATTTAGATACAATAGTACAGAAAGATATACCCACCTTAATTTTGCTCCCATCAGCTGTAATGTTTCCAATGATTGCAATATTTGTACCCACTACAAAGTCTCTGATAACAAACTTGGGTGCAGGAATAGTGGCATCCAGTGGGTAGCTACTTCCTTCTTGTGCTCTAACAAAATAAATTATAGTAAGTTTCATCCTATGCTCTAAAAAAGTTAATTATACAACAGTTCACATACAAATAATAATGAATCAACATAATGCAAAAGAAAATAGAAGATAGTTATTTACATCAGTTTCTTTGAAAGTATTAATAAAATGTCTGTTTCTAATTGAGAAACACCCAATAGAATTTACATAAATTTCATAAAGTATGTCTACAAATTAAAAGTCAAGATTCAGATTATTAATATCCACCAGTAAATCATAATGAACAGATTATACAAATATTCTAAAGTGAGTATGACAGTTTTGGGTTAAGAATTTTATCTATGGTCTCATGTAATCTAAATGCATCATTTCTAAACACTGTTAACAGAAGACATACTACACTAATCTGAAATAACAACAAAACCATTACATTAATTATATTTATTTTGATAACCAAATTTAAATAATAAATATTTAATTTGCAATTTATAATCAAATTATGTTAATTTACATGTAAATTGCTTACACCAAACATAAACCTGCAACATCAATAAAGAAAATCAGTGGATTGTATATTAGAAAAGTATTATGTATTTTGATCCCTATGCAAACATTGTGCTTAATTCTTATAACTGTATTTGTAGGCATTCAAATACAGTTGTTTTGTTGGTTAATTGTGCAAAAGTTGCATCAACTGGACAACAGAGTTTACAAAGTGTGGTGGAGTAAATTTTATTATCCCTAGACTTAATTGTTATATAAATTGTTAAATTGTCGAAGTGACCCAACCTTGGGCACTCCTTATTATGGTATTCTTGTAAGTGTCAGAGTTGGAGAAACAACTTGAGTTGAGAATATACATGTACTAGAAATTGCTGATGCAATCCAAACCAGTTCCAAGTGGATGAGTAGTTTTTATTATCCAATGGTTAAGATTTACATGAATGACACCAACCTGAGATTAAAAGTTTACCTGCTGTAGAGAATTCTGTTGAATAATCAAATGAATTCAGAGTGGCAAGAAGTCCAGTCACAAAAGGCAGCCATTAGCTTAATGGTGAGTTAACTGATTGAGAGAGAATGGACTTATATTTTGTGTATTTTGCTATTGATATGTTATACTTGTGTTTTATGTAGAGATGTATTAAGTGAATAGACTATTATTTCTACAAATTTTTCAACTAAGATGATTGTATATAGTAATCTAAACACTTGACATTGTTTCTAGTGAATGCACTCATAAAATTGATATGCTGTATATTTATTATGCTGTGTGCATGTATCGGGCTAATAAATATTGTTCTAAGAAACTGTTGAGACTTGAATGTATGAGAGAATGTATTAAAGATGAATAAACTGGAAACTTAGCATTTGTTTCCTGATTATATTTTACAGGGAATAAGTGGCCTTTCCTCGTTTACCTGAATCTCCTGGTTTACTGATTATAAACCACTATGACCAAGATAGACAGGAGAAGTCCTACTGTAGTGTGTAAGTGTAAGGAATACACTGCACTCTATTGATGTATGGTAGCAAAGTATGTTGACTGCATCATGGAATTTCTGGTACAAGGAAGTTACTGGAAATAACATGCAAAAGGACTATTGCAGCTTCACCGAGCTAGGTTACATAGAAACTATTATCACTTATCTCTAATAGCTCCATTTCTGTTCTCTGATAAGCACTATCTTGTAATTTGTATTGACACTAATCTGTTGAATTGTGTTTTAGGATATAAGACTGTATAGGTATTATAATTATTCAAATGTGGTTTCATGGAAATATTTATGTCCGGTAATATTTTACACTGTAATTGTTATATGTATATTTTTTGTTGGTTTAATAAATTTATAGTTAAATTTATTGACCTTCTTACACATATTGATAACCTTATGTTGGAGAAGAAAATGGGTGGATGGGGGCTTGCTAAATATAGATTAAAGATGGATTTGTCTTCTCCTTCAGTAAGAAGTTTTCCACCTATGGAAATATTGTGTGACAGTATATATTTGTCTTTACTATTGTGGAAGAGAGAAAACGTTTACAGAGCCAGCATATCTGCCAAGTGAGAGAGATGAGAGGCATCTTCTGGAGAATTATTAATGACATAAATTAAGATTCTCAGTAATGATTAATTAATAATAATAACAATTAACTAGGTGGTGTTAGCATCACACAAAGCATGTAACATTTTGAAATTAAGTTTTGTAATATAATATACAGTATTTAAATTTTAGAAGATTAATACTTACATAGAAATAATAAAGTTAGCAGCTAGTATTTTCTAGATAAATATTTTCATAAAGGCATGATATAATGTCTCTCACACACACGCACGCACGCACCCACACACACACATACCTGAATGAGGGTTAACAAGTTTTGTTTCAGTTTGAATTTACTGTATGGAATTTTCAATTTGAACATAATTAATTAAAATTATTAATTATCAGTTATATTCAAACTAACTGGATTGTGTTTATTTTTAAAATATAAATAATTTGTCTTTGATGTTTAGGTTCACAACACATTTTTTCTCAGCAAAGTGTTAATTGTATGGATACATGATAAACATTTTCATGGAAATAATATTGAACATCAGTCTTCATTGGAATAGTTTTGACATAAATTATCAACTCATAAAACTCAGACTAAACATAATTCTATTTTATGAATTTAGTATAAATAGAACTAAGGTTCTATACATTTTTTTAAAAATTAGACTATACTTACAGCCTCTTCTTTGCACTAGCCTAATATAACTGGCAAATATTTTAAACCTAATTTTCACCTCAAATCATTCTGATCAAATTTGTACATCTAGTTTCACTTTCAAAATAGCATCAGGGTGAAAGTTTTAAAAGAAAGTTAATAGCAAAAATAAATAAAAAATAAATACAATAACAAATATTCTATCATGTAAAATGTAAGTGAAAATTTTCAGATACCATTTTTAATAATATATCAACACATTTTGTGCATTATTAGAAAAACATAGTAGTGTTATAGTATGAAACGGTTTATAGACATTTAATCGTGTGTCACTTAAACGCACCACATTTAATCACAGTCACTTAAACTCGAACCACTTCAACGGTATGATATACAATCGCGAAGACAGTCAATCGCATGACAGTTAATCGTCATCAGTTAAACGTGTTTTGTCGCAAAAGAAGTATATAAAATCACGTCACAGGAAAAAAAATGATAAAAGACTATTAAAAAAAAAAGTTTATAAACAAGAAAAAATAAGAGGTGTTTCATAACCTAGTGTCATACTATTATACTGTATCCAAGAAATTCGAAATAAGAAAGTTCTATGTACAGTCTGGAACTGGAAATTATGTTAAGAATGCGAAATAAAAAACTTCTATGTACTGTCTGGAACTGGAAATTAATAAATGCAAAATAAGAAACTTCTATGTACTGTCTGGAACTGGAAATTAATAAATGCAAAATAAGAAACTTCTATGTACTGTCTGTAACTGGAAATTATGTTAAGAATGCGAAAGATGAGCAATAGAAAGTAAGTAAACAAGTATTTCCGATGTCCAAATTTAATGACAGCACGTAATTATAACTACAATTATATTATAAATTATAACTGCATAAATATTAGCATTGTGAATACAGTGCATTTGTTTACCTTTAAATTATAACTGCATAAATATTAGCATTGTGAATACAGTGCACGATGTCTACCTTTAAATTATAACTGCATAAATATTAGCATTGTGAATACAGTGCACAATGTCTACTTTTAAATTATAACTAATTAAATATTAGCATTGTGAATACAGTGCACAATGTTTACTTTTAAATAGTTGATATAAATGTAAACAATGGCTAGCCTATTGGACCTGTTGCCTCTGTCACCTCTCAGCAGCGTGGAAGTGTCATGCGATTAAAAGTACGTCCGTTTAGTTGTCGCGCGGTGAACTGTCTCTGCGGTTATCTGTCTGCGCTTAACTGTCCGCTATTAAGTGACGTGCGATTAACTGTCTGCGCACCATATGAAACAGTGCAAATGTCTGTCAATTTTAAAATAAATTTTTCTTCAATAAAGTGAATGAAAATAGTATTTCTGTTTAGATTTTAACTTAAAAAACTTAGTATGAAAAAATCAAATTCCACTTGGTCAGTTTCAGCATTTAGATGGAGTTCGTAGATATGCAATGCAGCGATGGGTTAAAAGCAAAGTTCCACACTGCGGCTGAACAGTCACCAAGGGTGACACAAAAAAAACGGTCATCACAGCACTTGGTCGACGGAGAGGAGTTGTCAGGTTCCTCCAGTGGTTCCAGCAGGATGGTGCCACCCCCCCACACACACACACACACCTCAAATGAATCATTGGCATGGCTACAGGAGTGTTTCCCTGACCGACTGATCAGCCGCAGGAGTGACCTGGAGTGGTCGCCGCATTCACCGGACTTGAACCCCCCAGATTTTTATCTCTGGGGATACCTTAAGGACAGGGTATATGGCAACAACCCCCAGACTATCCCTGACCTGAAGACAGCAATAAGAGTGATCCCAAGGAAGGAATGCGGGAGGGTCATCGAGAACTTTGCCCGCTGAATGTGCCTGCAGCGCCGGGGAGCTCATTTGGAGCACATTTTGGAGCGCCAGTGAAACAAAGAGTTTTTGTTGTACAGACTTGAAACTTTGGAGATGTCTGCTACACAGGCTTGACCTAATGTAGCTAAAGTTTTGTGTCGATATAAATAAAATTTTGGAAGTTATTCGTTTTTTGGTGATGACCGTTTTTTTTTTGTGTGTCACCCTGTACTTTATGGAATTACAAACTAAATTATATTACAATTCAAAACAATTTTCATACATTTTATGCAATTACAAACTAAGTTACACTGCAGTTCAAAGAGATTTTCACACACTTTAAGCAGTTACAAACCAAAATACACTGCAGTTCAAAGAGATTTTAAGTAATTAGATGCTGATATGCTATCTTAAGGGACTGTATCATGATCATTCATCAGAATGAAACAAATACCGTTTTTAAAAATCTTCTTACCAATTAGTCTGAACTTTCAGATTAGAAAAATAAACTTTTACTAGGATTTCTATATAGAATTTCCCCTTATGTTTACAAATTAATCAGAAATATTAAAATTTTGCAGTTTATTAAAGGATTCATACTCTTTTTCTGTTTGTTTGCTTGTTATATACTAGTTGTCACAGAGTAGGAGAGTGGACTCACCAAAGAAATTTTGTTTAAAATTAATTTTAACTACGCATAACCTTTTTCATTGTCCTTATTTCTATTTTCAGGCCACGAGCTGCACAATCATTGCACATTTCAGTACATTTCTTTATAGTAGCTTATAATTTAAAAGCTACTTTAATATTATTATTAATATATCTGTTTTATTAATTATTCATATAAAGATAAGGCTCATATTGTTAGTTTTATGCGTTCGTGTGTGTGTGTGTACAGTTTTATCCCCACTCATTTCACTATTGTAATGCTTTTAGTGAAATAATTGATTAAAAAGAATTGTTAGTTTTGAAACGCTTGTGTAAGTTCAATATGGTATATTTTTACCGAATATATTATTTGTACTTTGAAGTGAACTGACTTATGTGCCTGAGGTGATAGGAAATATAAGAAGCTTTACATGCAGTGCGTGGCAGAAACCATGCAGGTAGTGCGTATAGGAAGAATTGCGTGAACTGCATACATTGTGAGATTTTCTTCTTCAATGTACATTGTGAGATTTTCTTCTTCAATGGGATTCTCACATGTTAAGGACTCAGTAGTAAAAAGAGAGAGTAACGTGTCTTCAATATCACAGTGAAAGAGACAGTGAGAGAACTGGACCTATTTTCCTGTGGTCATTGCCATTTTTGAGTGCCCATTCAGTTATGTTTGAAAATAACAAGATTGTTTTCACTCTAGTGGAAAGAACTCGAACCCCTACAGTGTCAGGATAAGGTGGTCATATAGGACACTCTACCCAGAGACAGCCATGGACCAGACCTATTCCATGGGTAGATTGATTGCGCCTGGGCAACCAAGTGATGGAAGGTAATACCATGCCAGGAGGACACCCCACTGATGGCGAATTGTGACATCAAACCATCACTGATACAGAGGTACATTGTGAAACTGCTAGACCTAACCTATAGACAGGTGGTCAACTTTTATGGAACATGTTCAATACTGATCTTCGATGCCCACTAACATGTCTCGAGGGGAGGCTAAGTTTATGCAACCCCGCAAGTCTATGTTTAGACTATGACTTCACTTCAGTTGTCTTCCTTGTTTCTGCACAGTGTTTATAACATAATTTTTTCATTGGGACTGACCCTATCCAATCTTCAAAGGGTATGTGAGTAACCAGAACTTAAACTGTTTAGAGAAACCTCAGTGCACATAATTAACAAGATTGATTAAGAATCTAAATTGCTATTTATTTTAGAATGGCTTGTAAAATGGCTCAGTAGCCCAGAGATTTCTTTGACACTTTTTAAAGTAAACTTTATGCCAGTAATATCATTGTTGATAGCAGAGATTACTGCATTATTATGTGTTTAAATTTATTGCTTTTTTTTTTTACATTGTTTACATCACCATTCATCACTTAAGGACATTACTCCAATCCCCAAAGAGCATGTTTACAACTGAAGGATTTGCAGGGTGAATGATTATCACCACACGAAAGAGAACCCGTAGAGCAATTAAAGGTGAATCATACACTTCAAAAATAGTATCTCGTCTGCTTTTTTGTTTCGAAAGAGCAAGTGAGGTACTGTCATCCTGTATTTGTCTACATGTTCCATTCCATATGCAATCTCGCATACAAGCATGCCAGTATACATAACCCTTGCATGCTTAAATAAAAGTGCATATGGATTTGTGATGAACAGCAAACAGTCCTAAATAGTACTGACAAATCACAAAATCACCAAGCCTGGGGTTTTACCAAAATCACCAAGCCTTTAGTGGGTCACTAGTATTAATTTTCTGTTTAGAACACTTATTTTATAAGATATAAAATTAGAAAGATTTTATATCTTATAAAATAAGTGTTCTAAACAGAAAACAGAAAGATAGCTATTTCCTGTAGACTTGGAAACACTTGAATATATGCTACTTACATCTGTCTGAAGTCAGGGATAAAAGCAAATGATACTGAGTTCACTGGTCCAAGGTTTAAGTCTTGATACCTACAATGCAAGAGAGATTCAAATGATTCTTTTTCTCAAAATATTTTTACATTTATTTTATTGTTACACTCTATGAACTTGTGTATATATTTATGTGAATGCTATGCTTAACTAATGCATAAAAAATATTTGTAAAGCTAAATTCATTATAAAATTAAGTACATTTCTAACATTATATAATTTTCAACATCTTAGTTTATGTCAAAGAAGTTAAAAGCATATAAATATACTCTGTCTAGCATAATAAATAATAAGTTACTTATTTGTTTTACTGAGTATTTAACAAAGATCATCCCTTAAGTGCATGTTAGCAGAAATTAACAGCCAGGATGAACAAAATCAATGTACCAAACTATCAGCCAAATAACTTAAATGAACTGTACAGGAATGTGAAACAATTCATGGGCAACAAAATAAAAATTTGATGATTACTTAAAAAAAGAAGTAACATTCTATTAGCTTGGAAATGTCAAAAAGATGTCCAAAGATGAAATGGTTTATTTATTCTTGGAAAGGTGCTTGATCATTAGTTAATACAGTAATTAATTGCACACTTATTGAAGTAGTACACCAGAAACAGGCAATAAACAGGTCAATTTTTATTATTTTTGCAGAAACATTTCTTTTTATTTTATCATGTAATCAACAGAAGCCAGAGAAAGTGTAGTTTAGAAATTATTCTTTGCAAAGAATTGATAAATTAAAATGAACAATCATTTCATTTTAGAAAGCTCAAATGATGATTTTTCTTAAGAGTAAAAACAATAGAATGGGACACTTATTTTCTGTTTTGTCCCCCCACAGAGAGAACAGTAAAAAAATGATAACAGTGCTCCTTAGGTTCCCATACTAAATTTTGTTCAGCAGTTCAGGATACAGACTGATTATGTTCTAAATGATTGGGCACACAGACTAGTAGTATGGAAATTAGGATACTTTTATAACACAGAACTTTCCAGGCAAAGAAAAAAAATTGATTTTGATATGAATTTTTGTCAACCAACCATTTGTATACAACAGACTTATTTGTTATTGTTTGTTTTTTTTAGTTAAAATGCAATTTTTTGGGGGGTGTAGAATTAGCAACAATGCACAATCATTTCCTTGTTAAATAAACATTTTTATTTTTAAGTGGTGTGTTGTCTGCGTGTGTGTGTATGTGTGTGGGTGTGGGTGTGGGTGGGCGGGTGTGTGTTTGTGTGTGTGTGTGTGTGTGTTTGTGTAATCCTACTATTTGTAATAATAAATTGGGTTGAAATTCTTAAAAGTCTAAAGAAATTAGTTTTTTCAAATGTACACAATAAAAAATCCACTTACACAATGAGAAATCAAGACTTGAGAGTAAATACAAGTGTTCTACAAGCCATACAATATTATTCAATGTATTCAGTAGGTTTGATTATATATATGGTTAAGAATGCTTGCAAGGTGGAAAGTTGATAATGAGAAAGGCTCAGCTTTCTTCAAATTTTTCATCTTGACCCTGAGCCTCTCTAATTATAATTACCAAACACAATCAATCAAAAAACAAGCAAAACAAAGTTGAATTTATGAGAATGATTCACATCATGTAAGTTACAAAAAGTGTATCTCTCAATATAAGGATGATTATGCTAAATCTTTAGCATCCTTTTAATAACATTATCCAACAACTGCCATACATTAAAATAATTTAATTCCAATTACTGAAAAGTTTTTCTCATTTTTATCTATATACTTCAAATTTCAAAATACATACCAGAACTAGATAGCACTATGAAGGTTAGCAGAAATGAAGTACATGTACTACAAAAATACATACCAGAATTAGCTAGCACTATGAAGGTTAGCAGAAATGAAGTACTACAAAATATATACCAGAACTAGCTTACATTACAAGGGTTAGCAAAAATGAAGTACATGTACTACAAAATAAATACCAGAATTAGCTAGCATTGTGAGTATTAGCAGAAATGAAGTACTAAAAAATATATACCAGAATTAGCTGGCACTATGAGGGTTAGCAGAAATTAAGTACATGTACTACAAAATACATACCAGAATTAGCTAGCACTATGAAGTTTAGCATAAATGAAGTACATGTACTACAAAATAAATACCAGAACTAGCTTACACTACAGGGTTAGCAGAAATTAAGTACATGTACTACAAAATACATACCAGAATTAGCTAGCACTATGAAGGTTAGCAGAAATGAAGAACATGTACTACAAAATACATACCAGAATTAGCTAGCACAATGAAGGTTAGCAGAAATGAAGTACATGTACTACAAAATACATACCAGAATTAGCTAGCACTATGAAGGTTAGCAGAAATGAAGTACTACAAAATACATACCAGAACTAGCTTACACTACAGGGGTTAGCAGAAATGAAGTACATGTACTGCAAAATAAATACCAGAATTAGCTAGCACTCTGAGGGTTAGCAGAAATGAAGTACATGTACTGCAAAATAAATACCAGAATTAGCTAGCACTCTGAGGGTTAGCAGAAATGAAGTACTGCAAAATATGTATCAGAACTAGCTTACACTACAGGATTAGCAGAAATGAATTACTACAATTAGAATTAGCTAGAACTGTGAGGGTTAAAAGAAATGAAGTACTACAACATACATACATACCAGAACATAAGTTTGAGGCTCTGATCAAAGAACCTGACTTGCCCAGCCTGGTCACCAATAACAATATATCTGTTAATTAAATATAAGCATAACATTTACCACAATACAAATATGATCAAATCCATTTGACTAGATTAAGTTTGCTAAATTATATGATACCATAAGACACAATATATTAATTTTGATTTTTTAAATAGAATGAAAATATTTTACATTTTAAAAATAAATTATATTGCATTTTTTCCTCCAACCAGTTTTAAAAGCAAAATACTGCAAGCTACCTTTAGTATGAAAGTTGCTTTATATTGAATAGATTTTGATTGAAGAATTGTTTAATTGTCAAACTGTGGGCAGTGGGCAGATGTTCATATCTTCTCGGGATATAGACAACCCCACCCTCCATGAGCCCCCGTGCTGCTTGGATAACCAAAGGCTAGAGTGCTGACACAGTACCTGATTGAATGAACTGCCTCACTGAGGTCACCGCCCAGAGTGGAAGTGTCTCAAGGACTCAACGGCCATGTGTCCATGACCAAGTGAGTCACTAGTAAAGAGGAGTTTCAGCTGTGGTCAACAGCCTGGAGAGGGATAGGCTCTGCCAGGTTCATTTGCCCAAGATACACCACAGGAAATAAAAACTTTACCTCAAACCATACCAGATTGGTCGTCGCCCAGAACAAGGACCCACCTTTTGTCTTGCACCAGGGCAGAGGTGTTAAGTGTGCTACTGGTGCACTATCACTATCACTATCACCATCAAAACTCCATGCCAGAAACAACATCAGCATTGGTACATGGAACATCAGAACTTTAAGAACTCATTGAAAGGTAGAGGAACTAACACATGAAATGAACAGATACCATTGGACCATCCTGGGACTGCAAAGTATGATGGAAGAACTTTGGGGAAACATCTACACAGGATGGCCATAAACTATACTACTCTGGCAGAGATGATAAACATGAACATGGTGTCAGATTTCTTGTCCACAAAGACATCGTAAACATGTTATGAATTGTTGGCCAGTCTCTAGCAGGCTTATCAACATACGCTTGAGGGCAACCCCACCCAATATCACCATGTGCAAGCTTATGCTCCAACTACAGATCATGATGATGAAGAAATAGAGGACTTCTATGACCAACTGCAAGAAATCCTTGACAAGACCAAAAAGAAATACATTCTTGTGGTGCAAGGAGATTGCAATGATAAAATAGGAGAGGATGCCATTGAGAACTGTAAAGGCACTTGTGGAAACTACTCCAATACAGAGATAAATGACAGAGGCTTAAGGCTCCTGGAATTTGCCAGCTTTAATGATCTGAAGCTGATGAACATGTTTGGTCCACATAAAACATCCAGTAGCATAGTCCAAATGGAGAAGACCATAACCAGATAGGTTATATCATGGTGAAGAGGCGTTTCCATACCAGTGTAAACATTGCCAATACAAGAAGCTTTCCAGAAGAAATTGGAAGTGACCATGATTTAGTGATGATGACCCTGACTACATCTAAAGAAAGTCAACATGCAAGGCCCCACAAGAATCAAGTTCGCCCTTGACAAACTAAAAGACCAAGAGGTATCGGAAGCCTTTCAAGCAAAGGAAGGAGGAAAATTTGCACCACTGTTACTTATTAGTCCAGAGAACACATACACATTGATTGACATATTTAACACCTCAGTGATCCAAACAGCCAATGAGATCCTTGGCAAACATAGATGATCAAAGAAACTTTGGGTTACAGCTGACATCCTTGACCTGTGTGACAAGCGTTGAGAGCTAAAGAAAAAGAAATCAGAAGTAGAAGAAGCAAAACAATACAGGGAAATTAATCAGATTATCAAGAAAAGCATGAAAAAGGCAAAGGAGACAGATTGAATACCAGTTTAAAGATATAGAAATAATCTAAAGAAAAATAATAGCAAAAAAAAATACCAACTGTTGAAAGACCTGACCAGTGTAAAACAAGGACGCTCTTCCATCATCCAAGACAGTGGAGGGAATTGTCTTACAGAAGACCAAGACATTCTTAAGAGATGGACAGAATACTGCTCAGACCTATACAACCACAGATATACAGGGTATCCAGGCATACTCAACACCCCACCAATGACCAATACTGACAACTATCCCATCCTCCAAGATGAAGTAGAAACTGCAGTGAAATCAATGAAAATGGGAAAGGCAACAGGAATAGACAACATCCCTGCGGAATTAGTTCCAAGGGGGAGAAGCCATGATAAGTGCCCTACTAACAATCTGGCAGACAGGGGAATGGCCAACACCATGGACTCAATTACTCATAATAACTCTCCCCCAAAAAGGCAATTTGCAGCAATGTCAGAAGTACCATACAATAAATATGCCACCAAAGGAAAGTCATGCTAAAGATCATATTAAACAGACTGAAGCCACAGGCAGAGGAAATCATAGCTGAAGAACAGACAGGCTTCAGACCAGGGCAAAGCACAACTGAACAGATTTTTAATCTGAGACTGTTATGTGAGAAGTACCTTCAGCACCAACAAGACCTTTATCATGTTTTTATAGATTTTAAGAAGGCGTTTGACAGGGTGTGGCATGCAGCCCTTTGGTCCACCATGAAGCTGTACTACATCAATGTCATCCTGATCAAAGTCAATATAAAGCCTTTACAGTAAGGCCACCAGCACAGTCTGTTTCAGTGGCCAAATAGGAGATTGGTTTAGGACAACAGTGGGAATCAGAAAAGGCTGCTTACTTTCACCTATTCTCTTCAACATCTTTCTTGAAATAATCATGACAGATGCTCTGGAAGAGCATAAAGAAACTGTCAGTATGGGATGCAAAACAAATGATGAACTTACACTATGCTGATGACATCAATGGCCTTGCAGGAAATGAGGAGGGGCTAGCTCAATTGATGGAAAAACTGGACAGCACAGCTACTACTTTTGGTATGGAAATCAGTACTGAGAAGGCCAAATTGATGACCAACAACACCAGTGGCATTGGCAATGACATCATGATAGGTGATCAGAAACTGGAAATATTTAATAAATTCAAGTATTAAGAGCCATCGTGACAGACGAGGAATCAAATATTGTCCAGGATTGCGATGACAATAACAGCAATGGCAAGGCTGAAGACAGTTGGAAAGATAGAAACCTCAGTTATCTCAAATATCAGACTGATGCTCTCCTTGGTTATATCTGTGTTTTATATGCCTGTGAGTCATGGA
Organism: Sinotaia quadrata; assembly: GCA_028829895.1. Classification (NCBI taxonomy): domain Eukaryota; kingdom Metazoa; phylum Mollusca; class Gastropoda; order Architaenioglossa; family Viviparidae; genus Sinotaia; species Sinotaia quadrata. Next base: position 74,961,042 of record CM054183.1, on the reverse strand, counting down.
TCCTCACACGAAAGAAGGATACAAGCTACTAAAATAATAATAAGTTTTTAAAGGTTGCTTGGCATTTCGTATAGAGGTCATGTCACAAATGAGGAAATGGGAAACAGAATGAGGCAAGCCATTGGACCTTATGAAGAGCTACTGGCCATTGTGAAAAAATGCAAAATGAAATGGTATGGGCATGTCACACGAGCAACAGGGCTTGGCAAGACAATCATGCAAGGTACTGTGCAAGGAGAGTGAAGGAGATGAAGACAGAGGAAAAGATGGGAAGATAACATCTCAGAGTGGACAGGAATGAAACTGAGCAATACGGTAAGATTAGCAGAGAATAGAATGGAATGGAGGAAACTAGTTGTCAGGTCATTAGTGGTGCCCCAACAGTCAACAAGACTAAGGGAGGGAGGGAGGGATAGACAGAGAGATAGACAGACAGATAGACAGATCGAAAAAGATATATTACTTATTGCTCATGAATATTGGAGACATTCAGACTGCCATTTTGTGTGCCTGTTATAATAAGCCATGTCATAGAATAAGAAGAGCATTCATGTATTATGCTGTCAAGAGACAGAAAAAAACTAATTAGTATTTCTGGAAAATGTTTTATTGATAAGAAAGCATTAAGAAGTAAATTATACACTAATCTCTACTAACTTGTCAGTAGTGGTTAAAACGCTAATACCACGATCCTGTACTTTAATGATTTTCAGTGCCTTTTTGTCAGCTGACTGCTCTGTATTCACAACTGAAAAAATAAAATAAATGTAAACAGATTAAAATCATCTTAATTAGCATTCAACAACATATTTAATGCATTCTGAATTTTTAAAAGCAATATTTACAAAATATACTGAATTAACTTGAAACTAAATATAAAACTTTGGAAAAAAGTGAAGATAAAAAGTACCAGAATCAAGTCATCTTATTATCTTATTACAGTGACTCATTTGAGTGATCCTTGAAAATGTTATCAGCCTACTTTCTTTTACAAAGATAAATAAAAATAGTAATGAAATAAAGTCAAAGTAGGAAGGAATCTAGTAATCATCCAACTAAACCAGGGGCGGGCAAACTTTTGAGACTGAGTGCCAAATTGGAACAGTTCGCAGGCCGGATAGATGACCAATTATCACAAGTCCAGCAAGTTCAAAAATGAACAACTTGAAATCTGCAGAGAGTGGTCTGGTACCCCCAAATGTTTTTCTTCAAATTCTTCCTTGCACCATAAATCTCCAAGTTGACATCCGCTATGTAACAAGCAGCAAGACATAGAAAATGCTGAAACTAACCATTAGACAACTGGAATCCCACAAGCGTAGTTTCACTTCAAATGCTGTGATGTGTTAATACATTTCAGCAACAAGAACATCCTTATCTTGCAAATTGACACTTAGGATGTTGAGGTGTGTGGTGATGCTTGACGAGAAAGCTATTTTAGGTAATGAAGTTATCAGCATAGGGAAGGATCTTTTCATGAAGAAAGGTGAAAATTTCTTGTTGCAGGTTCCACACATGAGAAAGCATGGCTCTACGACTTAGCCAGTGGACTTCACAAAAGTAGAGCGGGTCACTATAGTGTGCATTCATTTCATCTATCAGTGCCTGAAATTGACAATGTTTGAAACTTTGGGAAAGTATGGAATTTACAACCTTCACCATAACTGACATGACCTCAATGAGGTTTGCAGACTTGGCACATAAGGATTCTTGGTGAATGATGCAGTGCAATTTAAGGATATTCTGGTTGTGTCCAAGGGCCTTACAGTGGTGAACGAACAAAGAAGCTGTGCCCTTATTCTCCCAATCATTGTCAGTGCACCCATCAGTCATGACACATACAAGACAGGACAGATCAAGGGAGTGATGTTTCACACACTGAAGTAAGGCACTGAAGATATCTTGCCTAGTGGTGGTATCATGTAGCAGAACAATCTGAAGGAACTTCCTGCACTTTGAGGGCAGCAGTGACACCTCGTATGAAAGCTAGTTGGACTGTGTCTCTCATCAAGAGCAAGAGAGTAGGCAACAAAGGTTGAGCAATCACTCTTCACCAAGTCTTGCTCATTGTCTGACATCTCCTCAACACAATGACGAATAGTATGGGATGACAGATTCATATTCTCCAAGATCGAATGTTGCTCTGGCCAGACAGAATTCACCACAGTCATGAGATATTCCTTAATAAAGTCTCCATCAAAAAATTGCTTCATTCTTTGAGCAAGGAGCAGCGAACTTCATAACACACATGTAACTTTTTCATGCACAGATGTTTGTTTATGAAGCATCAAACTCCTTTTCTCTATATTGCCTGTGAGTTTAGCAATATTATTCTTTTCCTCAGCAGCAGACGTTAAACATATTTTGAAGTTCGGTGTACTGTTTTCCAGTGGTGGCGCACATTAAACTCTTTTTCAAACAGATCATACACAGAGCTTGTCCAACCAATCAGAGTTAAATGTCCGACTTTCCATATCCACTTTAAATTTTTTAGGATGCAGGGTTGCAGACGTGATTGGGGGGGGGGGGGAATAATGGAGAAGAAATGGCAGAAATGCAACAACCAGTTCAGTTGTGATGGTAAAATAACTGTTTTGTGCGCACCTCTGTGCACCTCCTGCCTCCTTCCCATTAGTCACAATGAAGGTCAGGTCACAACTAAGGCAGAGTACAGATACTGACATACATATACAATTTTACATCTGTCTTAGGCCTGGGAGAGTTCAAAAGTCAACAAAATATACAGAGGTGCTAGTGGAATATACACTAATGCAGGTGTACATTGTACATGCATGCATGATTCTGTGTAATTCAAACTGTTACAATTACATGTAGTCTTTTGACTAGTTTAGCCTTGGCAGTTTGACAGTGTATAGCAACACCCATTTGTTTTGTCTTGTGGGCCAGATGGCAATGTTAATTGTGAATAGCTTGGCAGGCCAAACAAAATCCTTTGTGGGCCAGATTTGGCCTGCAAGACAGAGTTTGCCTGCTCCTAAGCTAAACCAATAGTGTTAGAAACTGATTACAAATAGCAAATTTATATATAGTCCCAGTGACTTCTGTAATTTGAGCAATTGAGATAGTATATTTCCATGGTATTTTCAATGTTACTAATATACACAAATTTGCTTGAACAATGTTGTAGAGGGTCACAAAAGCCATTCTTTTATGTTGAAGGTATAATATTTGAAAAAAACAATAATACAGTCCTATGCACTAGTGTATCATGGTTTGGCATATCTTGACTACACATGAAACAGAAACAAGCCTTCATTGGGTTTTATCCAAGAACAATGTGTCTCTGTAATAATACAAATATCTTGTATATCAAAGAAAAGTTTTATTTTACTTTTGCTTTAACATTTAAGTAAATCATAAAAGCTGCTGGATACTTAAACTTTGTCAGAACATTTAAAAGAATGAAAATGACTAAAATTATTTGCATGATTTACATCCCTGTTCACTTGGTCTTTACAATAAATATATCAATATTTTTACATTTTAATGTTGCAATTTTTTTCAAGGCTACTAGCAGTTGTTAAGAGACTCAAATGTTTGAAATTAACTATGCTTTAACTAACTTCCAATCAATAATATTTTTGAAACAAAACACTATTTTTGGATTTTGTTATATCATAAAAAAAGAGAATCTTATAGATGGAGAATAAGACGAATACTTTAATCCTATATGATTTTACACTGTAATTGCACTATGTATTAATTATTAAATATACCTTTAGTTAATGGTTTGTTGTTGTCCCAGACAACTAGATTCCCAATGAAAGTGGCTGTAAGCGCACGAGAACTGTTGCTCTGATAAATGGACTGTGAGTATCTTCCCACTGGTTTGTTGAAATCACTATCAGTTAGTGGAGGAGCAAAATATTCCATCAAACGGTCTTCCTAAATAAATAACAAAAACAAGTTTCCAGAGTTTCAGTAAACATGCTTAGTTTGGAAAGAAGGAGATGAAGGTTACAGAAAGTAACAAACAAGTATTCTTTCTCTTTTTTAATTTTGTTTATTTTTAGCAACAGTATATTATTATTTTTTTCTTACTGTTAATTTATATTTTAAATGTGCATTTGCAAGATACTGTAAATTGTACTGATTTATTTTTAATTACTATTTTTTTTTTTACTTCATCAAAAATAAAACTGAATAGCATAATACTCTAATAGCATGACATGACAAAATACTTTTATACTGTGTCCAGTTAAACCTTGGAGTTTGTGTCAAACTAACATCTATATGTGGGCTGGTAATCAAATATTACAAAGTCAGCTTGCCCTGTAATTTTGTAAGGATTTGTCATTTTTTCATGAAACATCAAATCAAGTAATATATGAAGTACATGTATAGTATTTATATTTATTAATAGATATTTCATACAATAATAATAAATTCACAAATTGCAGATTTTTTTCATGTCACTGTCCTAAATTTAAATACTATCACCTAATATTATTAGCAGTGATAACAATGGTAATTTGTTATACTCATGTTTGAAACCCTAATAAGTTAAACATTTTTCAATATGAAATATTTTACTCAGCATGAATATGAATGAAATTTTTAACTGTAATATTCAAAGATGTGTGGAGTTAGTCATCCATCAGTCTGTAAAGAGTTTTCCTTTCTTTATCAAAAAGTTAAGGACAGTGAAAATCCTAAGTGTTTTTATCAAAAAGTCTAATTCATAACAAGTTGAGATGTTGACTACCATGAACTGTGCTTCATTGATGTAGCACAGTAATACATTCGATAGTTTCTTTCATCTAGCTGTGATGAATGAAAAACTGTAAATAAAGATTTTCACCTCTTCTTTCCATTATTCAGCACATGAACTGAGGAGCAGAAATCAGTCATGTGACAAATGACACTAAGACATAGTACATCTGCTCTGACTGTGCAGTTAAAATAAACTCTCTTCTACAAGAACATTTTATAATGAAAGAACTGCAAAGACCAAAGACTGTTTTATATAAAGACTCCAATACTCTAATTTAATTAATGATGAGTAACATTTGTTAAATGATTAATTAGCAGTTGTTTAAGTCAGCAAATTGAAATTTAACCATTGAATTGAGAGAACATAAATTTTATTTGTTGTATAACTGGAATTGAACCGTTTTATCTTGTTTAAGGAAATATAAATTTAATATGGATGTCTGGAATATAACAGAATATAACCTTTATCTTGTTTGACAGAACAGATAAATCTCACTGTATGATTTAAATTTAAAATTGTGATAGGTATAATAAAAAGTTCTGTTTTTTTTTACAAGCTTATCTCATACTGATGTTATTCAAACTGTTGTTATTTATGCACTTCTTTTGATTTATTGAATGGCAATACTAAGGATTTTCTGATCGAGGGCATTACAGATTACATTATAAGATTAACTTGTATTTTGGTGCATTCTTAAAAGTTACGAAAGGGAACTTGTGATGATCAATATTTAACCAATCTATAAGAACATATTTAGTTAAATACTGATGCAGTAACAGTTTTTATTAAATGTTAATTTAATAGGTTGATTTCTGATAATTTTTCCACCAGCAAAGTATTTTCAATTTGCATTGTTAATATAAAATAAGGTGCTGATAACAAATTTATCCTCCTAATTATTCAAGAATGATAAAGATAGCTAGATAGCTAAAAACATTTATATCAAATGTCACAGGAAAAGGGGGAGTAAAAATCTCACCAAGAGAAATTTTTCATTTTTAGCCATATGTGACCTTTTTGTTGCCTTCATTTCTATTGTCAGGCCCACTCAGGTCATCACATACTTTGAATCGCCAACATGCTGGAGAGATAAACCTAATGAACAAGCCCTTGCAATGCTCTTTTCATTGACTTATGAATTAAAAAGATTACACTGAGACTGTTATTATTAAATCTGTATTGCTAATCATACATGTAAAGCTAAAACTTATATTGTTAATTTTATGTTGGTGTCTGTGTATAGTTTTCATTCACATTTCAGTGGTTGATGAAAAGGAATTGTTATTTATAAACATTTAAATTCAGTGTGGTATGTTTTACCAAATTTATTATTTGAAATTCTTGGCATAGAAGAGCTTAAAGTGCACTTAGAAATAGCTGGTAGTGTGTACGTACCTGAGATAATGAGAACAAAGGGACTTTTTTTTAGAACGACATGCACTGCATAACAGAAGTTATGTAGCATGGCAATATTGCCAGCTTGCAGATTTTTTCACATAACCCTTGGACAACAAGTGAAAAGATTAAGAACTTGAAGCAGGGATAAAAGTGAATGTAAAAAGAGACAAAAGACAGTTCAGAATTTGCTTTTGAGAAAAGAAAGAGTTGAGATTTTACCTTTAAGAAAGAGACAGTTCAGAATTTGCTTTTGAGAAAAGAAAGAGTCGAGATTTTACCTTTAAGAAAGAGACAGTTCAGAATTTTTGAGGAAAGAAAGACAATTGAGAATTTGCAGTTAGAGTTGAGAATTTGCCTTTGAAAGAAAATAATGGAGATTTTGCTTTTGAGGAAGAAACAGTTGAGTTGAGAATTTGTTTTCCATATGAGAGAAACAGAATCTGAATTGTGAATTTGTTCTTTTGGAAGAATGTAGTTTTGTTTTCAACATCAGAAGAAACAAAAGTAGTTTGAAACACCAGAAGAAACAGACGGTTGGAGAGGCTAGGAGAAACAGACAGCTAGAGATGAGAGAAAATTAGATTTATTTCCTTGTGTGTTTTCCTTTGTCACCATATTGAGTGCCCCACAAAGTTATGATGGTAAAGTAACTGGACAACTCAATGCAATGAAAGTTTGCTGGAACAATAAGCCCTCTCTTTGGTGGCAGAAGCTGTATGCCTTTACAATTTGACAGCCAGAGGGCTTTGACCAGATTCCATGGGTGGATTGGCTACACCCGAGCAGGATGTAAACTGATGAGGGGTAATACCATGCCATGAGGACTCATCACTGACGGTGAGGGCAACATCAATTTCTCACTGATGGACTGATGGTGTGAGCTGAGAGCTCGCATGACCCAACCTATGGCCAGGCAGTCAACATTTGGATCATAACACAGGAGGGTGTTGAGGGGGGGGGGGGGGGCTATGTACGGCCAACCCATGAAAGGAAACCATTTTTATTGACGTCTCTACTCCAGTTGTGTCTTCTATTTTTCTGCATGGACACTCGTATCATTGGGGTACCATTCGTATCTCCCCACGACCTTTGATAACAGCTTGCGATTGCAAACCGGTCACTCTTATTCAGTTTTGAAGAGTGAGTAAATAATATTAAAACATTCTTAGAAAACCTCAGTGCATATAACTTAGCTAAGAGTATGTAAGGCTAATTAAGATTATTAATTAAGAATTTGAAATTAAATTATATTATTGTGATGGGGTGAGGTGTTCAGTGTTGTTTGTCATGGGCACACCAGGGATGCGAGGAGATGACTGGATGAACGATGACGATGATGATAAGACAGACAAGCAGACAATACCGCTACGGCAGCCACAGCAGGAGAGAGGCAGCAGAACACGCAACACGTGTTTTACATTTTCATAGGATCTTTATTTCAACGGCACACCGCCAACAGACGACCAAGGACGACTCAGAGGCAGACACTCTTAGTAGTAGTGCTACCAATGCCGAGACTCTAGGTGACTCTAATTGTAGGTGTTCACTCAAACCACACACGCTCATTATATCCTATTGGAGCGGGCCTCCCCGAAGCCCACGGGTTATGAAAATGAAAATCTAGTGTAAAAAGGCTTCTAAAAATAACTTTTGTGTTTCTTTACTTGCTTTCAACTATTACTTATAGCTATATGCCTAACAATTTCATAATAATTCAAATATACAATAAAACTACTATAATTATACTTTAATATACCAATCTTTTTATATATATAATCTAAAGAATTAAACCTTTAATAAAATAAAATCTGTGTTGGCGGGCTTCAGAAAAAGCATTCACACACACATAAATTACAAAATACACAAATACAATAACATTATTCATCATACAAAAATACATCAATTAAAAATATAAACTATTTCCTTTCTAACTATATAAATATCAACTTCAATTACTAACTACCTAAAACAATATATAACAATAAAACCACGTACTCTAACACAGCTAACGCCAATATAGGGCGTGCTTTAAAACAAAGGGAATAATCATAAACAATAAAAGCACGCACTCACCGGTGATTCACACTAGCGGCCGATGACCTACTTTGCTGCACGCGTGGGGATGCGACTATACACATACATACACGATGACACACACAAATACCTAAACACGGGCTACATTATTCCCCCCTACTAAAAATAATCATGGTCCTCCATGATTCGAAGGTCTAACACACCAAAAAGTCAACAAACAAATCACTAAACATACTAAAGTTGTACTATTTTAACAATCTCAAATGGAAACCTTTAAATACAAAAACTGTTCTATGGTTACTTTTGAATTCTGTCCATCCAATGCTTTATACCACTACCGAGACTTCTGATCACATCTGCTAAACCAGAGTTGCTTTACGCACAATGTAGAACAATGGGGTTGCTTTTAGGCACCTCCCCTCACTGCTACATAACCTCTAGGAGCAATGTATAATACTCACAAAATCAATACAGCATCACAGCTGTCAACTCACCAAAACTTTCCTGGAGCTTCCTCCTGCTCCTTTAAAACCTATATTGCAAACCTCAAGGGGCTTGACGCCAGTGCAGACAAGCAGGGTGCTTTTAAGCTCCTCCCCTCTTGTGCACCTACCTTGAGAGCAATATTTAAACAAAACTGCAGCATATCAGCTGTCAAAAAAAAGAACCAAAGAAGTAACCAAAATAAATACCTTCTGAGCACCCTGGCTCCAGTACACGTAGGTTTCCTATAACGCTAGTCTAATTGCATCATCATACTACATTCAACAAACAAAGGGACTTAACATCACATGTGCACCCATCTCAGCCCACTCGCTCTTACTTACAAGTACACAATATGGGTAAACAAATATCTGCTACACATCTAATCAGACGAGACAACACGTAACAAAAGAAACACTTTCCATCCAGCGTCCACACTCCACAGTGACCTGACTAGCACCACATAGACCACTCACTAGGATGCAAACTATCTTTTGCCAAACCTCAGTGATGAACTAGAGCTAGCCAAGGAATTCCAAATTCCTAACCCAGCGAAACTCTAAAACAAAAATACAACTACAAACTATATTACCACACGGGACATAAGTTCTTACTTAACAAAATAGGTATTGCCACAAAAACTTACATTCCAATACCTATGCAGTAACATCACATAACAAAATAAATGCACGCCCAAATTTAGCACAATTTCAATAAAACATCTAAATATCTATATATTTTTTCTTTTTCTTTTTTTTTTAAAAAAAATAACTTGAACATCATATTCAACAATCCAAATTCGTAATGCTGCACATTATTATCATAACATTCTGACTAAATAATCATATATATCAACATACAAATTAAACAATCTATATAACATATCTAATACTAAAAAGTCATGAGTTTAAAGTCTTTCAAATAAAAGTCATATACGTTTAAAGCCTTTCAGGTAAAACAAATTTTTGTGACACTTCTTTTTTTTAAAAAAAACTTAATCATATTCAATACAACTTTCTAATGCTGCACATTTTAGCCTAACTAAAATAATCACATAAACACACAATTAAAATTTAAAATCTACACTAAGTACTAGCACTAAAAAAGGTCACTTTGTGTCTTTCAAATAAAGCAAATGTTTGTGACACATTTTTTTTGTTGTTCCATTCTTCTTCTTTCTAAAAAAATGTCTAATACCGTCCATACCTTTTTAACAAAGGGCACAGTTTGTGATTTATGTAGTTGAGTGAAAAATACGTCTTTAGCTTGTCCTGACCGTTTTTTTTTTTGCTGCTGTTGGTGATATCTGGCGTCCGTCATGCCACGAAGGATGGTCGTCGGCGCGTTGTTAGCGCCATGCGGTGTGCTGTCACGGCCATGTCGGCTGCCTCTGCCGTCCCTCTCTGCCATGAAGTTGGCGTCCGTCGTGCCGCGATGGATGGTCGTCGGCGTGTTGTTAGTGCCATGCGGTGTGCTGTCACGGCCATGTCGGCTGCCTCTGCCGTCCCTCTCTGCCATGAAGTTGGCGTCCGTCGTGCCGCGATGGATGGTCGTCGGCGTGTTGTTAGTGCCATGCGGTGTGCTGTCAGGGCCATGTCGGCTGCCACTGCCGTCCCTCTCTGCTATGATGTTAATGGCTGCCGTCCGTCTGTCCAGCCAGAAAATGTTGTTTGGCCATTCCTCACACCCTTTGGGCCCATCCTGCTCGCAGCGCCAATTGTGATGGGGTGAGGTGTTCAGTGTTGTTTGTCATGGGCACACCAGGGATGCGAGGAGATGACTGGATGAACGATGACGATGATGATAAGACAGACAAGCAGACAATACCGCTACGGCAGCCACAGCAGGAGAGAGGCAGCAGAACACGCAACACGTGTTTTACATTTTCATAGGATCTTTATTTCAACGGCACACCGCCAACAGACGACCAAGGACGACTCAGAGGCAGACACTCTTAGTAGTAGTGCTACCAATGCCGAGACTCTAGGTGACTCTAATTGTAGGTGTTCACTCAAACCACACACGCTCATTATATCCTATTGGAGCGGGCCTCCCCGAAGCCCACGGGTTATGAAAATGAAAATCTAGTGTAAAAAGGCTTCTAAAAATAACTTTTGTGTTTCTTTACTTGCTTTCAACTATTACTTATAGCTATATGCCTAACAATTTCATAATAATTCAAATATACAATAAAACTACTATAATTATACTTTAATATACCAATCTTTTTATATATATAATCTAAAGAATTAAACCTTTAATAAAATAAAATCTGTGTTGGCGGGCTTCAGAAAAAGCATTCACACACACATAAATTACAAAATACACAAATACAATAACATTATTCATCATACAAAAATACATCAATTAAAAATATAAACTATTTCCTTTCTAACTATATAAATATCAACTTCAATTACTAACTACCTAAAACAATATATAACAATAAAACCACGTACTCTAACACAGCTAACGCCAATATAGGGCGTGCTTTAAAACAAAGGGAATAATCATAAACAATAAAAGCACGCACTCACCGGTGATTCACACTAGCGGCCGATGACCTACTTTGCTGCACGCGTGGGGATGCGACTATACACATACATACACGATGACACACACAAATACCTAAACACGGGCTACATTATTATCCATTTTGCTCAACTGTGAGGGAACTGAGGAGCTCCTGGACATTTTCTGACATTTTAAAAATAATTATGTCTTGTGCATTAACTGTTGATAGTGGAAATTGTCACATTATTTTGTATTCTGAATTTGTTGTTTTATCATCACTCATGGTTTAGAGGCAATGAGAAGTTACCCCTGTTCCCAGAGAGAGTGTTTAGGATGGGTGATTTATAGTTAGCACATGAGAGAGACCCCTGTAAAATAATAAACTTAATTTATACTCATCAAAGATAAATTGTCTTTGTCTACTATCGTTTTGAGAGGGGTTGAGTGTGGTTGTTTATGTTTGTCTTTGTCTTATTATCCTGTATTGTTTACATTTTTCATTCCATGCAATCTTGCATGCAAACACAGCCAGTAACCATAACCCTTGCATGCATAATAAAGCAAGAACCAGAAAAACATCTTTGGTGTATGCATGTTGATTTCTGTAATGAACAGCTGAACAGGTCTTATGCAGTTCTGGTAAACTGAACTACTACTCTTTCACCCAAAGGTGTGGTGGCGTATGGTGACATCAAAATAGAAAACAAATGAAAGAAACCAACATTAAAGCAATCTTTAATAAAGATAATTTATTCTGGTCACAAATAAAAACATGCATCAATTACTGGGGTTGTCATTTTTTTTAAATACTAATTTCTGAAGTAATTCATCAGAACTTAAAATCTAAATGCAGAAACAAATGAAAATCATAACTGGGAAATGAATATCATAAAGTCCAAGCAGTGGAAAGAAAGTAAGGAGTTCAAACCATCTCATACATCCTTCTTGATGAGAGAGAGAAAGAGAAAAGGACCATCACAAAATTAATATGCCTAAAATTATAGCAAAGCAACAAAATTAATAGTCTAAAATGTTTTGGGTCAAAATTACTTTTAGTATCAATTATATCTTATTAACAATATTAAATATTCAATCTAAAATGAAGTAGCAAATGTTATTCATTTTATTGTCTCTTAAATTTCTATTAAGACTAAAATAAAGTTTATTGTACTTTCAAAATTTTGTGATTAAGATACTTCTAAGTCCAAGTGTGTTTATTTTTTAAAACTGGATTGTAGTAGAAAGGTTACAGTAACTGCAGCAATAAGAAAAGATCCCTGAAGATGTCATGTTAGGTTATCAGCTGGTGAGTTTATAATACATGTAATGATGTCATGTCCAGCAAGACGGCTAAAAGATCAGTCTGTTAGGATTCATAGATTCAATTAGTAACAAATGTGTCACTCCATCACAGAATGAGTTGTAATGTCCCTTGGCTCAAATGAAGAAAACACTAAGAATAGTAACGAGGCAACATTACTTCAGTATAATTTTTGGGCAGTGGGAAAGTTCACTGTCAAGAAAGCTTATACATACGACATTAGTTGTATGCAGTTAACAACACGAGGGACCATTTTGTTCTCCCCTGTCTGAGTTTTCTTTGACTTTATATTCCGCAGTCGAGAGGCTAGCACCTAGAATGCAACAACACATCCCACTGGACGATTCATCCGATAAAGCTAAACGTCGTTGGGTTCTTCTTTTGACATGATAACCAGCAAACAATGACAATTATCGAGGTTGGCAATGGTCAAATGAGTATTAGATTTTTCCCCTTGCAGGCGTGGTGCCTAGATTCCTGCAGATACCTACTATGCAACACAGCCATTGCATCATATCTTCACTTTGAAGTACCCCTTATAAGTGACATGTGAGATTACATCATCTTCTTGGAACTCTGACATTACTAAGTGAGTAATAATTAGCACGGCAAATGCGCACTTAGAACTTTTGAGATTAAGAACACTTAACTCGAGGATTCTAAAGAATAGGAAAACTGAATCTATTCTGTTTATATCCATTACTATTGTATTATTTGTGAAAAATGAACTTTAGACTAATGTTAAAATTAATGCCTATTTTGTATGTGAACTATTGTTGAAGCAGCCCCATTTGCCACATAAGAATTGTGTAGTTAATCTTTATTTTACATTTTGAATTTCATCATTTTCATCTCCCCTTAAATTCCAACAGAGTGTATGATATTGGAAAGTTGAATGTTTGACTAATCACTGTGCGAAAGAGTAGTGCCCCCTTTTTAAATCAGGGAATAAACAACCTGATTTAACCATACTCAAACAACCTTGTTTATTCATAGTTTTTGAGAGGGGCAAAAGAATTTGTATTTATATTGTTTTGTACCATTTGTCTGTTCATCCGTTTATTCTCTTTCATGATACTCGCTCACAACATACACAGCCAATAAAACGTTCCTTGGCATGACATAATAAAACTGGGCCCCACCCAAGCATCAATGGCGTATGTCATTGCATGTCTATGTAACAACCTGACACGACATAGTACTGGCACATGTCACACGGGCTTTTCTTGGAGATACACCGGAGCAAGCCAAAACCGACTTCACCCCTTGAATCTCTAACTTTAGCTCAAGCCGACTTCACAGCGGTGTTTTGTGACAGTAATAAAAAAAAATTAGCCTTCTTTATTGTAATACAATTGACAGCCACACATAAACAAAAATACAATAGCTGTAAACTTTAGTAAAATAAAAAGTTAAATCCATCATGTGTTAATTAAAGAAAGAAGAAGAATTAAAAAAGAGTACATACCCAATGGAAAAAAATAACTTGTGTCTCACTGTTTGTAACCAGGTGATGAATGTTCTCTGAATTAAACTGGATATAATTCTGCAGTCCATATTTCTGCTTTAGTTCTGCTGAACAAATGGGAGTTTCTCCTTCAATAGTCCAGTCCCATATAGCCATAATCTGAGCCATATATAGTGATATATTTATTATAACTTTGTCTTTAAAAATAATATGATTATATAAATTATTGATTAGAAGAAAGTGAAATCAAAGCTAGTTTAGTAAATATAACTCAAGCTAATACAATAGCAGTTTTATTGGTGAAATTGGAGTTAGTTAATCATAATTATAGCAATCGTTTCAGCCTTCACCTATATTACTTAATTATGGTTCAGGATGCATATAGAGAATGGATCATAAAGTGATTTGATCACACAGAGAGACAAACATAGGTAAACAAAATGAATGATGGATGGATAGGTTTTTAGGTAGTCAGACAGGAAGGCAGGCAGGCAGACAAACAGATAAATAGATAAAACAGAAAACAAATGAAAGAAACCAACACTAAAGCATTCTTTAATAAGCATAATTTACTCTGATTACAAATAAAAACATGCCTCAATTACTGGGGTTGTCATATTTTAAAAAAATACTAATTCCTGAAGTAACACATCTAAATTGCAGAAACCAAATGAAAGTACATAAATGGAAAGTGAATATCATAAAGTCCAAGCAGTAGGTTATATTATTATACAGAAAGTATGCAGTTCCAACCACCTCTCATTTATGATGTTTAAAGCTTTTTCCAACAAAACAATATTTCAAGATTGTTGCACTGCATTCCTAATTGTAAAGCACTTAAAGATAAATAAATATGAAGCATTACTAAATTATACATTATTACTTTATTAAAAGTATTGAAAACATAAAGAGTTAAGTCATTCTAAAACAGAAAAATCAAATGTTCTAACAACAAAATAAACAAACTGCCTGAAACAACATACAAAGTAAAATCAACATGTTAAGTGTCTGTCATAAATCAACAAGAAGAAAATAACAAACAGAAGCATGAAAAACATACCTGAGGTGATCCTGCACTAAGTGTTGCTAAGTATCGAGCATCTGGGGTCAAAGAAACAGCCACAACACCACCCTCAGGATTAGGGTCAAATAAAGTTTGTATGGGTACTCTTTACATAGAAAAAAAATGAAATTTTGTTGCAAAATTTTAATAACAATAAAAGCATTACACTGATACCTTGCTAATCATGACTAGAGGGGAGAAGGGTTCTGGATTAGGTGAAAATGCAGATTAGTGAGATGATAGTAATTATCTTCTTTTATAATAGGTATGAAAATGAGTTATACAAAAAGTAATTATTGCAGTCACATTATCAAGAACATTAATAAATAAGTGAATGACCAATCAAAGAAAAGAGAAAATGACTAGGCAGTATGGGTTTACACAGAATAAGAAATACAATTGGTTCAAAGCAGAGTGATATCCAAACTACCAATTAGCAAGGTTTAACTGTATTTTCAAGAATTACATTAAAACATGCATACAAGGTATCAGCAATTAACACCAAAGCAAAATTAATATCAAAAGTATATAACCACAAATTCACAACAACCTGATAAGGAATTAAAATGAATAACAAAACAACATAATGCTATCCATCAATCATGTATATAAACTATAAGATTACAAAGAGTTCTCCGATAATGTGATATATGTGTTCCTGAGTCACTCATATAAACAAAAAGAAATGTGTAAATGAAACAGGATTTGTTTGCTGAAATACATATTTATGTATACATACACTATCACTGTCTGTACAGATTAACAACTAAGAGTCTAAAATGTGAGAAATGGCATTACTTGGATGATGAGTCATTTCACTCTCACTCTCAGGTAAAAATCTCAGGTCGTGTAAATTCAAGTTTGACATGCAAATAAAATTTAAATGCCTAAATGGTTACGTAAATTCTAATTCATGTAAACCTGCGATGCCAATGCCATTGGTATAATTAATATTAATTAATTAATTATCCATAACTAATTACAAGTGATAAGAATCTTAATTTATGTTATCAATAATTCTCCAGCAGATACCTCTGGTGTTTCTCATTTGGCAGATATGCAGGTGAGGTAAATGTTTTCTCTCTTCCACAACATTAAAGACAAACATTTACTGTCACACAATATTTCCATAGGTGGAAAACTTCTTGCTAAAGGAGAAGACAAATCCATATATAATCTATATTTAGTGAGCCACCATCCATCCATTTTCTTCTCCAACATAAGGTTATCAATATGTTGAGAAGGTCAATAAATCAACAATCAAATATACATATAACAAATACAATGATAAAGATTTGACATCAATATTTCCATGAAACCATATTCAAATAAATTATTATACTACACAGTCTTATAACCTAAAATACAATTCAACAATTTAGTGTCAATACAAATCACAGGATATTAGTTCTTATAAGAGAACAGAAATGGAGTTATTAAAGATGTGCTAATAGTTTCTATGTTTTCTGGTTCAAGCATTATATCAAAGGTCTTTTGCGACAATGTCACAAGTTATTGTCCACATCAACTCCACATGTATCTCTCCCCATGTTGAAAACACTGATGTGCTGCTATTCTCCTTCATGCAGAACAACAATTGTAGCAATTTCTAGTAGCTTTTCT
The DNA here is from genome assembly GCA_028829895.1 of Sinotaia quadrata. Classification (NCBI taxonomy): domain Eukaryota; kingdom Metazoa; phylum Mollusca; class Gastropoda; order Architaenioglossa; family Viviparidae; genus Sinotaia; species Sinotaia quadrata. The sequence continues at coordinate 74,944,403 of CM054183.1, read as the reverse complement.
GTACCAGAAATTGCTTGAGATAGTCACCATACCTTGCCACCATTCATCAATGGAGTGTAGTGTATTCTTACACTTTCACACTGCAGTAGATGCTTTCTGAGTCTACCATGGTCATAGTGGTTTATATTCAGTTTCAAATAATACATGGAAAGGCTGCTTTGTCTCTGTAAAAATATAATCAGGAAACAAACGCTGTTTCCAATTTATCCTTTTTAACTACATTTAAATCTCAGCTTACAGTTTTCTGCAACAGTATTTATTAGCCCGATTTATGCATACAGCATAATAAATACAGCATTACAATTTTATGAGCGGTTTCACTAGAACAATGTCAAGTGTTAGCATACTACATATAAACATCATAGCTCAACCATTTGTAGAAATAATAGTCTACTCACATAATACATCTCTACATAAAATGCATAGCATAGCAAACACATAGCACATCAATAGCAAAAATGCATGAAATATTTCTAAATCTGTTCTCTCTCAATCAGTCAGTTAGCTCACCATCAAGCTAAAGGCTGCCTTTCAAGGCCGGACTTCTTGCCACACCAAATTCAAGTGATTAGACAATAGAATTCTCTATAGAATGTAAACTTTTTTATTTCAGCCATTGTTGGTCTCATTTTCATAAAACTTAACCATTAGATAACATATAAAATAAACACATTTTGAAAATAAATTTCTGAAAAAAAAAGGGACCATGCATAGTTAGGAAGTACCATGTTATGTATCAAACCAGCAAAGAGTGCAATAATGAAGTTATGTTTTGCAGCATATGTGTTTTTCATAGAAATGTTTGAAATAAATTTGCTTTTTGCATAAATTTAAGAAAATAAGATTAAAAGAACATGATTTAGACATATCAAAAATAATTAAATCAGCAATTATTTCAGATTTCACCACTTGCTTTACAATATATTTCTTGTTAGTTGGTCACAATATTTCTTAAAACTGTTTATTCTTATTTTATAAGTAGTTGTTCTTTGCTTAAATTTGTTAATTATGCATTCATATTATCTAGTTTATAGATCAAGTGACATCATTTCAGTATATTTCAATTGCATATATGTTAACTTTTGAAACAAGCAGCCAAACATAACAACAAAAAAAAGACAAACTGTGTTTCAACTAATCAAATGTGCATAGTGTATATTTTCATAATTTGTTTTAATTTTTGCACTTCAGCCCAACTACTGCAATTTGTGTGCTTTTTCATGTAACCTTTATTATTAAAAGTCACCTAAATCTGATTTCATGCTGCTTCTATCTATTATCTATTGTTAATATATTATATGCTTGTGTACAACTGGGAAAATCTACAATTATTCCTTACTGAATATCTCACAGATTTGTGTTCATCATATCAAACTGATACTAATTTTTAGGCTACAAAGCACAAAAGAAGTGGTTGAAGTACACAATACTAACATTCATATTGTATTCACTCCATTTATATGTCATAGTCATGAGTCATGAAAAATGTCACATCTTGTCTTTGTGTGTTTATTGGTGCTTATTGTAGAATAGTCCTATATTTTATATTTTTGAAGAAAATAATGAACTAAAAAATATTAATAGAAAGTAAAGTGATAGTGCTGCAGAGATGTTATGTGTTTTAGCACATGCAATTTATTGCCCACATTCAGTTATCTAATGTCAATTAAGCAATCAGCTGTGGTCAATCAATGACCAATCTGTGATCAAATTTTCTTATGTCATTTGTCATGTTAAAGATGTCATCATACTTGTTTTTCTGACCTAGTCCAGCAATCTTTGTTATAGTGTCCCATAGACAATAACATAGTTATTGGACCAGTTCTTATTATTCTGTATACAAACCACTTAATATTCAGCTCTACAAATTTTTTTTTTTCAAAGCTAAAAAACAGAAAAATTTGTAAATTGGTCAAAAAAAAAAATCACTGAAAAATTTCAACAGGTGTTGGGATAATTTGATTTGGGTCTGAAAATGTCTTCTTTTTCTTAATTTATAGGGAGCAGTTCCAGCCTATGTCGATTTCACTGAAAATGTGAAAATGACAAATGTTAGGAGTATTCCTCCAAGTGAAAAAAAGTAAACTGTTATATAAAGTGTATATAGGTGTGTGCATATGTGTCTTTAACATTCTGTATCTATTTTTAGTGTTGATTCTCATACCGCTCAATATACTGTCAATGTAAACAACTGAAAACATTGAAATATCTCACTATCTTTTAAATTTATTTGAAAATAAATAAATATAATTAAGGGTAGAAAACTGAATTATACCCAGTATATGTGTCCCAAACATTGACCATAGCATCCTTTCCTTTATCACCAGTAACCAGCCACCGTTTGTCTTCACTTATACATGTGCAAGTGATGGCATTGAGCTGTAGAAAGAGTAAATATATCTAATTTTTAAAAAATAAATTATTCAAATGAAAATAATATACTTCTGAACAAAGAAGTACATTTAATTTTGATCCAACTGTCCACTGAGATGTGTGATAACTGTAAAGCATCTAAAACAGAAAAATTATAAAAATAAAAATTAATGCCATTATTATTCATAATATTTCAATATTTAAATATTTTGAATAGATCTTTTCTTTTTTAAGCCTATAAAACTGTTTCAGAGCTATTTTCTTACACAGCAGAAAATATTACTAAAATCAATATCTCATCTAGAAAATTTATTAATTTAGTTTTTAAAAATTATACTTTTTCTTATACGAAAATTCTTTACTAACTCAAGCCCCCATCTACTTCAAATTATTTGGTACAACATTTATTGATATTTCAAAAAATATTTAACACCACATTAAGGTGATAGAGAGAAAAATTTTCCCCTAATATACCAAAAATATGGCTTAAGTACATTTAGACATACTGAAATTACTTGTGCATGCATACTATTTAGAAAAAATGTAAGTAATTTATTTAAAAGATAGTTGTTTGTAGTAAATAATGTATATGTGCTATATGATATCAGTATTTTACACTGAAGAAAAATATTGAAGACAGAAACTTTTTAAATAGTGGTCTGCAGACTGAAACAGTATAGTAAATTATTTAAAGTATACAGAAAGAACAAAGTACATTATGCACAGTGGGACTTTCTGTACAGCTTTTAATATTAATTTATTCATTTTAAAAATAAATAGCTTTAGTTAATTTTACCTTTTCCCTCAGTAAAACATAAAAACTAAAACATGTCATGTAAGTGCTCAACACATTATTTGTGTATAAGTCTGTTTATAGGGTGGTGATTATGACAACTCTAGTTGAAAGTTTCATGATATAAAGATATTATATAATGTTAGACACAGTAAGTCATTAGCTAACACTTTTGTTTCGATTACATACTAAAAGGCATATGAAAGTTTTATTACAGTATGTTTGACAAAAATTACTGATCTGCTAAGTGATTTTAAGATTTAAATTTATTTGTATAATTAATCTCTGGTTTGTGGTACCAAACTTTAAAATATATATATATATATACAGAGCTTCCAACAGTCAAACATTTTCAACCAAAGGTTTATCGTCTCTAAATATCTCTAGAAAATTAAGAGAATGGATATGATATCAAACTTTTTTTTAATCAAAAGTTAAAAAATATATGTATCTGATAAAGTTGAAATGGCAACAATGGTAGAGCATATATATTTATTGAAGACTGACTATATTGTATGCTATCAAACTAAAATCAGTTCATCTATGCTATTTTTGACTATTTCACATTCATAACAGAAGTCAGATGTACATTTAGGATCTCAGTGTATACAATTATGAATGTGTATGTGTGCAAGTGAGCAATTTGTAAGATTTGAAAATATGCCAGCTGCATTAGTGAATATTATGAAACTTTCATTTTAGCATAGAGTGGAACCCCACTATAACGTGTCCCATGATAATTCAAATTCGGGTATAGTGCAGTCATGGCATGGCTCCTGTAATTTTATATATTCATTTGCACTTATTGCAAAACCCCGCATTAACACGACCCCACTATTAATGTGATCTGATTTTATGGACCCCAATTATCAAATTATAGTGAGGTTTCACTGTATTTATGTTATTTAATTTATATACAAAATATTTTACATGAGTTTCAAAAATAAAGTAGACATTAAAGTTTTAAAATATATTTTTTTTAATGGAAATGATTTAATTTTATTTACATTTGAATCAAGATTATTAAAACATCAGGCTGCTTGTACATTGTTGAACTGGTCACTAATAATACATTTTATAAATAAATGGGCACAACACCTGGCAAAGATGCCTTATCTGAATCCTAAAGCAGAATAAGCCATCAGACTGGTGGTTTTGCAACTAGTGTATCATTATTCACTAATGTTTATCAAATAATTAACTGCTTAGTGCTCATTTAGGCCTCTGTGTCCTTAATATGTAGTAAATTTCCATTCAAAATTATATAATAAAATATATTATATAATTCTTAATTAACAGTTTGTGCATTTCTGGAACTTGGCTGTAAAGCAATTACTAAGACTGACATATTTTTCAAATCTTACAAACCGATCACTCATACAATATGTACTTCTGAATTTCCAATACTCATATAAAGCCATCTGACTAATTCATATGATTTTTTTCTAAGAATAAGGAGAAAAGAGTCAAAAGAAGTGGTATAGCAGTTCCAACAGAAACTGATCTGTTTAACACAGAAGTTTTCTGTATAACTTATAACTTACCTCTACACTACACATACTAAAGTAAATCCTGAATAAATTTATTATCTGCTTTGATTTTGGTTATTTTATTCTTCATCTTAAGTTTTATTTCTTTTTCCTTAAAAAAAAGACAGATATTTTGTCTGGAAGTCTCTAAATATTTTTTAGATATTATCGACACAATTAGCCTATGACTAGAAATGTGGTGCCAAAGTAAACTAAAAATTAGAGATTATCATTAAATTAAAAGATTAGGATTATCCATAATTCTCTTTACTACTGCACTATTTACTTACATGTCCTTGTAAAACAAATTGTTTGTTGTTCTCAAAGTCATACATCACACCCACATGAGAGCATGGATACATAATAGCTTTGCGAAAACCATCAGTTAAGTTGACAACCGGAACATTTCTGTTTAACCCATAGGACCAGATTATGTTCTGAACACAAAGAAAAACATTTAGTTAAAATATTAATAATATTTAATATTAATAATTTATAATTTAAAATCTGTGACATTGAAAAAATAAATAGATACATTTCTCTAAATTTTAGAAATTTATTTTTTTCAAATTTCTAGAGGATAGAAACTGAATTAGCAGTAAACTCATTGTAATATGCTGTTTTATCAACTGAGATATGCAGAGATGATGAAATAAAGATTTTAGTTATTTAAAAATAAATAAATAAACAAAGATAAAACATCTATGTGCTACTTCTACAAGAACTCTAATGAACATCATGGTGATCTTACCAGAGCAGCATTAGACATTGTACCCTCCAGTGATGTATCAGAATGGACAGATGAAGGTAAGTGGGGAGCAGGTGGTAAATGTTTCATTCTCATAATATCTGGTGATTGTTGCCACACCCTCATCTGATTAGAATGCTCCTGAGAACCAAAGCTGTCTTCAGAAGATGGGCATTCTTTTGGTGAGGGTATGAATGCTACAGCCTCTTCTGAACTAGAAGCCTTTAATTCTGTTTATATATAGATTGTCTAAAATTATTCTGGCAAAGTTGCAGATACACAAAATCATAATGAAAGGAGAAAATGTATGTTTAAGATAGGTCTTAATAAAATAACTTTGAAGTGCACAAAGTACAAACAACACACAGATAATAACTAAACAGTAAAGGCACCATTTTTTAGAGTAATAAACATAAGACCATCGTTATTTTTTTAGAACTATGTGTAGACAACTAATATTTTTAAAATGAAAATTAGAAAATTAAATGTTTATAATAAAAATCTTATTTACCTTCAATTGTTGGTTCACCATCTTTCTGCATTTCTTCAATGAACTCTGTATTTTCCTCAGTACCGTCCATAGTAATTTTTGGTATATCTGTTGCAGAATATGAATACTGTTCAGTGATATAAAGCATGCAGAGATTTAATTATTATATATTTCTAGATGCAACATATGAAAATATTTTTCTGTTAATTGCTAAAGTTGAAACATTACAATAACTTTCTTACAGATAAATACTGATCCTTTGACAAAATATAGAATGATCAGGGATAGACTAATATATGTTTGCTAGGTAAAGTCAGAACATTTTTCCTTAAGATATTTTATTTAAATTGTAATAAAAATGCATTGTCTTAATAGGTATGTTTCTACTGAATGAGTGCCTGACCATGTTTGTTTTGGAGCATAGGAGTGTTAAAACAAAGATGCTTCATCAACCTATATATTCATAAAGAGTAAATCAGAATGGGTTAGATAGCAGCACTCTACCCCCCATAAACTTTTCAGGCATGGTGTGGACTTGTTAATCTGCAAATTTTAACTCTGTTAGAAACAAAAAAGTTAAATGTCTTTACAGTAAACCTAAATCCCTAAAGTATATCACTGGCTGTTAATCTAAAATATTAATTATTCATAGTCTATATTTCATAAACTGTTAGTCTTGTTGTGAAAAAAATAATATGCAAAGAATTTCCATTTTATGTATAACTACATTTAAAACCAATCCAAGAGTAATTAATAAGAGATTTAGCAGATGTCTCAAAAGTTAACATCACATGTGCTGATTTACAACTAGGAAAATTATATAGTCATATTTAGTATAGCAATTTAGTATCTTTTAGAGTGTAACTCACTGTAAAGCCAATAAGTAACAGTAATTAAATATAATGTCATATTCCTCATAAGCAAGATCTTTTTATTAAATGTTTTTTTAAATTCAGATTTAAGAATTATTTCGATATATAATGATTAACACTAATGGCCATAATATAAATCTACCTTTTCATCTCCTAATACACAGTAAATTATTAATGCATTGCCCAGTCACACTTTGTGTAAATAATATCAATGAGAGCCACTAGATTACAATACACTCAATTTTTTAATTTTATCTCAATGAACATATATATGCACAACCAGACTGCCCATTAACTTTTGTATTAGATGAATCTATCACTCAATCTACACCTCACATAGCTGTCATAATTATTGGATCAGAACTAATTCTAATACCATTCTGTCTGTGGTTTTCTTTAATATTACTCATCCATTGGGAACATGTTTTTAAAAATAATATGGGTTCTTTGAAGAATTGAATTAAAAATTGATTGGATTTTTGCCAATCGCTATATTAATTTAAAAGAAGGGATTTACAAATTTAAAATAAATTACTTCAATAAAAATGTATATCTTAACTCTGACCAACAAAAATTCATTACAAAATTGCCAATTTATACTCAAGATTTTATGGTAGAGGTCTATCAGAGAGACAGTACTTATGGATATTCTGGAAATTCTAAATGTTGAATATCATAAGGGAGTAGATTCCGGGCTTCTGAATGATAAACTGTTAAACCTTTTTCTACTGTTTTGAATGGAGATTCCAGGATTGTGTGTAAACACTGATTTATTTCATAAATATAATTGGGTTTATTTCCAGGAAGGTTGAAAAGCAGTTTGTATATAGTTTATAACTGACTCATAAAGCTATAAGAAGCCAGTATAGTTTGCAGAGCATTGCTGTAAAATATTTATAATTTATATTTTCTAATGCTATGGTCTACTAAGCTTGAAGATAGAAGCACCTGATAACAGAAAGTTATAGTAATAAAATTTTGACATAATTAATGCACAAACAAAAGTATAGTAGTTTGACAGATTATAAATGCTAGCAGATGAAAACTAGATGCTACTTCTGTTAATGTTACTGTTATAACAGATAGACAATAAATTATGGAATGGTTGGATTATTCTGCAACCATGATGAAGTAATAGTCATGAGTTTAGGTTGCTTGGGGTAGGGGAGATCATGTAATTATTAATTTAATTGTCTAACATATATTAATTAATGATGAGAATTACTGAAATGCATATATTATCTTAGTCAAGCAAAGGACTACAGGGATTATGTATTATCTTTACCATGCAAAATTAAACAAGTAGATGAGTATATGTGAAGAAAACTGTGCAAAGTTAGCCTTCACTGCCCTTATTGCTCCAGTAACATTTATACAGATGAAACAGATGGCAAGGAAATAAACTGAACTTTTCAAGGTCAACCATCTATCAACTATTAAGAATTTATAAATGATGGTCACCATTATATATATAAAAAAAAAAAATGTTCATTTGTAGAGATGACTGGATATTTATTAGAAATTTATTTCAGTGTTTAAAAATCAATTTACCAGTGTCAGAATGAACTTGAAAACATTTTAAATGGACAGCAATAAATGGAAAATATATATATATATATATTTACTTTACACACACACACACACACACACTTAAACATGTATTCAAATATGATTTGTAATTTCTTAAACTTTTTTATAGCAATAGTTATCATTTATTAATTAGAAATGTGAATATGTGCATAATTAAAACTACAATCCCACTTTCACCAATATATGAGTAAACTTTTAAAAAATACTAGCCACTATTATTTATAATTAACTGATTATATTTGAGGATTTCAATATTCCTATAGAGAATAGTTCAAAATTCATACCTTCCACTTTGGAGCTTTCATCATCAGACTTCACTTCAGCCATATCTTCCATTTGTGGTGTTTTATTATCAGGTTCCACTTCAGTCAAACCTTCCACTTGTGATGTTTCATCATCAGATCCTTCATTATTCTGTTCACTAATCTCATTATTTTTCACACTGTCTATATTGCCTACTTCTTCCCTAGCAATTCCTATATACAACACAGACATTCAATATTCAACACATTTGAATAGTCACAATACATGAAGTTTAATAGCACATATAAAATACACTGTATTATTCCCAAAAATTCTTTAAAAAAATATGCTAATTTCTTAACATAATAATTTATTTTTGATAAGCAAAAAGGATTACCACCTTCAAAGAAACAGATTCTAAATACCAAATAAAAATTAAATGAAATAATTTTCTTTGGATAATGTCGAAAATATTACTTATTAATGTTCTGCAGGTTCATTTTTCATTATTGATTACATCTTATTTTTTAATTTTATTTTTTAATTTTATTTTTTGAAGTAAATGATGTCCTGTGCATCTCAGAAACATAGTATTTGGCACAAACTGATGAAGAGTTCACAATATTAATCCTAATGTATGACAGACTGTCATAAATTGATGAAGTTGTAATTTTAGTTTTATCAGTTTTAGCCAGATTAATATGCATAACAAGATAAACAAAGTTAAAATGGGGAATCTTGCACCCCAGCATTAGAATTTTTTATTTGAAAATGTATCTTGCAAAGAAAAAAATTGACCTGATTGCTTTATTGTGATTACAAAATTTATGAATAATAGAAAATGTTCTTTTCTTATTATTTTACTTTTAAAAAATTATCCAAGAGCCTAAAACAAAGAATTATGTTTATAACAATTATAACAATTCAGCAATCTTTCTAACTTGCATCACACACAAATTGCATTTGCCAAAACTTAAATAAAACATCATTTTTATAAATCAATGAATATATTAAATCGGGGATTCACAGTTAGATTTTTAACCATTCCAAATGCTTTTGACAGTCCAGATAATCATGGCAATGAACTTATGTTTGATTGTCCCTTTTATATCTACCACCACCTAAGATAATCAGTGAAACAAGCAAATATAATAAACTTAAGAGTATATACTTGAGAGTATACTTAATTAAAATCTACATTTCTGCAACCTAGTGTTTTCTGCATAAAATGAGACAGTTTTGTGAACTGAGTAAAAAACAAACTTTATATTTGATATTTACAAATTATAGTTGATCATTAAACCCATATAATATAGATGTAGATTTGTTGACAATATATTTACTAATTTTACTGGATATGTAAAAAGTACTAAAACCTCATATTAACTAATTAGATGAAGTCAAAAGCTAAAAGGTTTAGTAACAGCTGAAGTTTGAGTATACAATGCTATTTTAGAGATCAGAGGACATCACTGCTTCTGAAAAAGAAAATATAGGCCAATTCAAGCAAGTAAATTAATTTAAATCTAATAAATCCAATACGATTTGTCATTTTTCAAAGATGCTTGAAAGCACATTATTTTTTCCAGTCATTACAAGCAATATACATACAGTATGACATGAGCAGCAGCAGATGTCTTATGAGATTATTTTACTAAAGTCACATGCTATCTGCAGAGTTCTACCAATACACCTTTAATATGTTGTCACTGTCTGGTTCAACAGTTTAGCATACTACACTCTTAAACATTAAGATTAAAGTTACAAATTATAAACAATCAGAAAAATGTTAATTGTTTTTGCTATTACAGAAGTTCTATTTTATAATTAAATAAAATTAAATTCTTATATTCAAATTAAAGTTTATTTATACAAATGAAATTAACAGTTGTATGCTATCTAGATTTTAAAACTCACATAATAACGTTGCCCTTTTTTTTGGTTTTATTTCCTTTTATAAAAAATAAGATATAAATTTTAAAGTTCTGTACCTTGTCAGACAGACCAAATAAACAAAAATGAAAGTTGTTTTTAAAAAATAAATAAGTATACAATGACATGTTCGAATTGCCCATTACAGTTAGCATAACTTTTTGTTCCAATATCAGACAGAATTCTTTATGTCAATAGGTGACAAAATTTAGAAGTTATTTTATTTATGACTGTAGAATTGAAACTTGATTCATTGTTTATTGTATGCCTTTTTATATGCAAGGTGTATAATTCTTCTTGGAGAATAATTATAACATATGCATCCACCTATAAAACCTAAAATTACTAAACAAGAGAAATATTACATATTAATAAAGTGTTTGCAATTGATGTTCTCTGCCGCCAATAACAAAATTAAAAGACTTTTTAAAAAAATGAATTTATGGGGTGTTTTTTAAAAAAAACAAACAACAACCATAACATAGCGTGTACGCGCGTTTTTAAGAATAACTATTCAGTCTGAAAATTACATACAAATCGTTTTGTCTTCTGTACTGATACACCATGAACTGAAATACAATACGATTCCCTAGAACTAAATACAAATATCCTTAGATCTACCTTTATTTTCTTCTTTTTCTATCGACGAATCGACATCTTCGGATTGGTTTGTTTCCTCGTGTGTTTGAATTTCATATTCATCTAATAGGGGAACAGATTTCTGTTCATCAGACATTCTAATTGCTTAATAGACAGTGAAAGTAAAAGGTATACGCCGTTGCATGGCAACTGTCAAAAACTGATTCTTAAAGTTTACGACAGTAGTAAACTTTATTCCCGGGAATATTAAATTGTAGAAACGCAAAACTTACAATCATCCTTATTTCTTAAAAGAATAAACATATTATTATCTTAACACAACTGTGTACTTAGTTATTAACTGTCACGTGATCTTTTCCCAACACTAATGTGCCGTCTAGAGACATCAGTAAGAGGATTTCGAAGGTTAAAATAATAATGGCATTGGTCACACACACACACAGGTGAAAAATATTATCGCACTGCGTAAATTATAAGTCTGTCATATTAGTCGAGGCAGAAATCTTTTCTTGTGTTATGAAGGATATTGTGTATATATTTTACTTTTTAGGAGGAAGAGAAAAAATTATGAGTAGATTCATCAGTGCACACGTAATATTGTACTTTTGTAGCAAATCTTAATCTAGAATATAGCAGACATATGTGCTCCCCCAAACAGTCTTTTATGTACATACTCTCAAATATACAGAGACAAACATCTAGATGCATTCTTCTATAAGCAAGTTTTGATTCAACTGTTACTGTTTTAATTCAGTTAGATTTACAGTTTATCTTGAAGTACAAATTGTACTTGTATGAACAACTTAGTTTTATATGATATATTGTTGATATAAAATGTAAATGATGTAGTAAATGCTAATTTTCCTGGCTCTTTTGCATGAACATTGCAGCACCTAACATCATGCTTCCATGTGAATTTATATAGTTTTTCATTAATTAACAGTCTGAATTTTCTGTTATTACTTTTTTATCAAAATGTAAATGATGTTTAAAAAATTTGACCCATATGTTTCCCAAAAAACCCTACTGATAAAGCTAATGAAGAATTTGTCACTTCTTATCTTATATGATTATTTTTTCATTATTGTTGTAAATCTGTCTTCTTCAACTTCTTTTCATAATTTTTTTTCTAAAAAGAAAAGTGTGATCACATTGAAAGAGGATGGTTTTGAGTGAAATGATTGCATGATTATTTTTCTCATTTGCCCACATTTTTTGTTGTTGATTTGTTAGATTTAATTAAATTTAATTTATATTAACTTTATCATCAACTTACATAGAAAACATTTCTTTGTAAACACATTTTTTATGTTAAATTGTAATATTGTTCAGATCCATCATTTTTAATTTTGAAGACTAGAAGATGTGACATATAATTGACCATGGCCAAAACCAGGTTCAGGCAGTTTGCACCAGTTAAAGCAAATGTTAAAGTGCAGTGCATAATTTGTTATATTATCAGTGTAACTCTAATTGGTTGCAGAACAAACTTTCCTTTTTGAACAATATTATGTGCAATAGTTGTCCTCTGGTTGTTCCCCTTTAATATGTCTTGCTTGCAATCTTATGGGTTAAATGAACATACCCCGTTCTTTGTGCCCTTTGATTTTCACTTTCTTTTTCTACTTTCTACTTGAACTTACCATTGCTAATTATGACTCAAGGGCCCAACTCAGAGAAAGAAATCATATCTGCTTCAGATCAGCCAAGGATCTAGTGATTTATATAGTAGGATTTGGAGACAAATTCATTTACAATCTCTACACCCTTAACCTGGTACTTTTTTCTTCACAAATTATAATTCTATTTTGTTAAGTCTGCATACTACTATTTTGTAAAGTACCAGTTATTATTGATTATAATTATTGTAAATAATCATCACATGGGGGGGGTAGCTGGTGTGAAGCCGGCTTGAGCTGAAGTAGAGACACAAGGGGTGAAGTCTGTTTTGGTCTGCTCCGGCGTGTCTCCAAGATAAATTCATGTGACGTGCCAGTAATATGTTGTGTCAAGTTGTTACATAGACACACAATGACCATTGATGTTTGGGTGGGGCCCAGTTTTATTATGTCATGCAAAGTAATGTTTTTTGGGCTGTGTATGCGTTGAGCAAGTATCATGAAAGTGAACAAACGGACGAACGTACAAAACAACACAAATACTAAATTTTTCACCCCTCTCAAAGAAACTGTGAATAACAAGTTTGTTGAAGATGTTAAATCAGGTTGTTTATTTCCTGACTTGGGGTACTACTCTTTCACACAGTGATTAGTCAAACATACAACTTTCCAATGTCATACACTCTGAGGGAAATAAAGAGGAGATGAAAATGATGAACTTCAAAAATATCAAATAAAAGTTAATTACACAATTCGTATGTGGCAAATGGCGCTGCTTTCAACAATAATCCATATACAAAATAGGCATGAATTACATTAGAGTTCATATTTCACAAATGATGCAATAGTAATGGATATAAACAAGAATAGATTCAGTGTTCATATTCTTAATAGTTCTAGATGCACTAAGATTTAAATGTTCTTATTCCCAAGAGTTCTAGATGCATGTTTGCCTTGCTATTAATTACTCACTTAGTAATGTCAGAGTTCCAAGAAGATGACGTAATCTCACACTTCACTCATAAGGGGTACTTCCAAGAGAAGATATGACACAATGGCTGTGTCACCTGGTAGTGAAGATCTGCAGGAGTCTAGGCACTCTGAAGTGGTGCCTTCTGTCACAAGGTAAAAAATCTGTGCTCTGTTGACATGTCGCCAACCTAGGTAATTACTGCTTGGTTGCCGTGTCAACGGAAAACCCAACGATGTTTAACATTACTGGAGTATTTGTCTAGTGGGATGTGTCGTCGCGTAATATTGAATGCAGAAATCCTCATGTCCCTAAGGAAACAGGTGCTGGCCCTTCAACTGCAGTATATGAAGTCAAACTAGCTCAGACAGGGGGGAACAAAAATGGCCTCTCGTGTCATTCATACAACCAATGTTGCATGCATAAGCTGTCTTGAAAACAAACCTCCACTTCGCCAGAAAATATATTGAAGTAATTTACCTCGTCAACTCAACATTTGGCAGCAGACGGGTGAAAAACGGGCGGAAAGAGATAATTCAAACTTTCCTTTATGAAATCTCTGTACACAAAAATTCCATACATATGAAGTAAGATGTCTTCATTAAATCCTGTTTTCAGCATAAGTGTATAAATCTTCCTTCCTTCCTTATATAGTTTCCCTAAAAGTCTTCACAAACTTCTATAAGCTTTATGTCTTGTGACATAATGTTCCTTGCACACTTATTTTCCTCGTGCAGCACATCCTTTGTTGGCAATTTTACTATGCATCAGCTTTTCTCATAAACACGTGATCAATCATGCGCAAATACTCTAATTCACTAAATATATATATAACCTGAAATGATAGCACACATTGTGTCTACAATGTCTGTCGGACTAAAGAGATCTTAGGTGACTGTTTCTGGAGTTAGATAATATATAATGCATAATAACAAAACTCCAGTTACTTCCCCTAGTCAGCAGTTTTTATTTGTGAAATAAAATATAATTTGGGGGGCCATCCTTCCCTGTGACAATAATCCTGAACTTACAATTTTATTGGACTTAAAACTTTGACAATGTATGCTGTATTTGCTGTTACAACATTGCAGTTGATATGAATTTCCTAACTGTATTTTTTTTTTTTTACAACAGTAAGATTCACTAATTACCTTCAGTTTACTTGTACTATGGGTATCAAATCTCTGCACTTGATTATCTTTAGGAAAAAGTAGAACTATTAATACTCAAATAAATATTCTGAAAATAGATCCTAGTCATTATTTTATATTGAACTCTACCATCTAGTGCATATTTAATGCATTGGATGCAATGGAAAACAACTGATTGAGTCTTGCCCCAAGATAAATATGTAAATCTTTCAACCAATGAGAGCAAGTATGGCAAAACACCATTAGAGTACAAACTACTACACAAATGACTTAATATAAGTTTATTGCAGAGCTGTGGAAGTGACATTTGCTCGTGTCAGTATGTTCATGCTGAACTTGGGGCATCTAAGATATTATGAATGTGGTTTGTCAATTTATTATGCGTGTCAATAGGTTTGGTATGAAAAGGGTCAATGCATATAACCTTTTCAAAGATGGTGTCTGTCAGAAGCAAATGTTCATAATCATGTGGTTTGCAACAAGTCACTGTCTTTCTTATTCAGGTGACGGCCTCATATGTGTATCTAGGCATTTTACACACTGTTCCAGAATCTCTGGAATCTCAAAAAGCACACTGTAGAGCAGGGATGGGCAACATGCGGGCCGGCCCCGGCCCGCTGACTGTTTCAGGCTGTACATGGTAATGTGGCCCGCGTCCACATCCCGCCGCAATCTCCCACTACTTTCTTACTGCGTCGCAGTTAATAGTGACTGTTAGTTATTCTTTGATTGTTTTTGGTTAGGTTTAGAATTTACAATAACATTTTTATCATGGATTTTGCCAAGAAACATAAAGTTGACAGTGAGTGTAGCCATTTAACAAAGATTGGATGCTTTACCTTTTCACAGAAGTCGGCAAGAAAGCATTATGTTTGCTGTGCAGTGAAAGTGTTGCCATGTTGAAAGAGTACAACATTAGCCTCCATGGTAATGTGGCCCCTTCCACATCCTGCTGCAATCTCCCATTACTTTCTTACTGCATAGCAGTTTATAGTGACTGTTAGTTATTCTGTGATTGTTTTCGGTTAGATTTAGAATTTACAATAAAATTTTTTATCATGGATTTTGCCAAGAAAGTAAAGTTGACAGTGAGTGTCGCGCATTTAACAAAGATTGGATACCTAAGTACTTTTTCACAGAAGTCGGCATGAAAGCAGTATGTTTGCTGTGCAGTGAAAGTGTTGCCATGTTGAAAGAGTACAACATTAGCCTCCATGGTAATGTGGCCCCTTCCACATCCTGCCACATCCTGCTGCAATCTCCCATTACTTTCTTACTGCATAGCAGTTAATAGTGACTGTTAGTTATTCTGTGATTGTTTTCGATTGTGTAAATTCTAATTTACAATAAAATTTTTTATCATGGATTTTGCCAAGAAAGTAAAGTTGACAGTGAGTGTCGCGCATTTAACAAAGATTGGATGCCTAAGTACTTTTTCACAGAAGTCGGCATGAAAGCAGTATGTTTGCTGTGCAGTGAAAGTGTTGCCCTGTTGAAAGAGTACAACATTAGCCGCCATTATGCGACGAAACATGCAGGCTATGGCAGCAGCAGAACCACAAACAAAAGCAACAGAACTGGACAGAAAACTTGTAAAGCAGCAGAATGTATTCGGAAAAGCCAAAGTAGCCCAGAAAGCTGCTACTCATGCCAGCTTTGTGGTCGCATACAACATTGCTAAGCACAGCAATTCGTTCTGTGATGGTGAATTTGTCAAAAAGTGCATGCTCGATGTAGCTGATCAAGTCTGTCCAGAACACAAAAAGAAGTTTGAAGAACCGTGGCTCGCCGCACTGAAGCAATTGGTGAAGACCTGACATCACAATTGAAAGATTGTGTACCTTCATTTCAGCTGTTTTCCCTGGCATTGGATGAAAGCACTGACATCGATGACACTGCACAGTTGCTCATCTTTGTACGAGGCATTTCAGAAAACTTTGAAATCACAGAAGAATTGCTGTCAGTGGAATCAATGAAAGACACTACTACAGGGGAAGATATTTTCGAATGTGTGGAAAATGCCTTGCACACAATGCATTACCATAGCAGAAAATGGTAAGTGTTACTATGGATGGTTTTCCATCTTTGACAGGAAAGAAAGTCGGTCTAACCGTGTTGCAGAGGTCGATTGCACCAGGGAATTGATATTTCTACATTGCATAATACACCAGGAAGTGCTGTGTAAAAGTGTGCTTGACATGTTGTGGATCCAGTTGTGAAAATCGTTAATTTCATCAGGGCGAGAGGTTTAAATCACAGACAGTTTATCACACTTCTGGAAGATTGCGGTTCTGATCACTGTGATGTTTTGTCATACCGCTGTACGCTGGTTGTTTGGGGAAAGTTCTGAGACGTATCTGGGACCAGAAATCTTACTGTTTTTGGAGATGAAAGGGAAAGATACAATATCCTCAACTCAGAAAATCAGAATGGCTGTCAGATCTGGCGTTTGCAGTTGATCTTTTTGAACATATGAATGAATTGAATACCAGACTTCAAAGGAAGGGCACTTTTGCTCACGAAATGTAAACAGTGAAGGCATTCAAGGTGAAGCTAAAACTGTTTTCTCGCCAGCTCAGTCAGAATATCACACTTTCCAACACTCGAAACTATGGCACCAAAGATGATGTCAACTGAGTACACCAATATGATATCTGCACTAGACAATGAATTTTCTCATCGTTTTGCGGACTTCCAGAAACTTGCTGCTGAGTTTGATATCTTGTCATCACCATTTACAACTTTGAAAAGGCGCCGGATGCTCTACATCTGGAACTGATTGATCTGCAGTGTGACTTTACTCTGAAAGAGAAATTCCAATCTGAAAGCATTGACAAATTTTATGCGTCACTGAATGAGTCCAAGTTTGCTGAAAGATGGCAATGAAACTACTTTTGATCGGATATATTCGAACATATTCGACCATGAACATTAACAAGACAAAGCTGCGTTCCAATCTAACATGTTCACGTGCAGTCTTTACTGAGAATTACTACGTCCGACGTGCAGCCAAACAACTTGTTGAAAACTTTGATCGACCACAGATCTCATTGACTTCAGCAGCTATTGAAGTACATTACGTTAAAATCATTATAAATAAATTATAGATAATTGTTTTTGTTCTCTATACTTTAATGTTTACAAGTTTAAAGTTTACATTAAATACGATTTATTCCTTGCATAGGTGGATAAATACGCGATTATGGTATTGATTTAATAATCCGGCCCGCCAAGGACCATTTTCCCATACCCGGCCCGCCGCCTGAAGAAGTTGCCCACCCCTGCTGTAGAGAATCATCCTGAATTTCACATGCTTCTACTAAAACACAATTCAACAAACATAAAGATATAATTAATACAATGACACCAAAATTCATACTAAAGAGAATGGACGTCATTCTATTTGAGTCCTTCTATTTATTGTGAATCTGGAAATGATACCCCAGATTCACAATAAATAGGACTGAAATAGAATGACGCCCATAAATGTCACAAATAAAAAAATGACAATATAGTTCTTCATGACATGAATAATATAATGCCCAAAATAATAATGACAAGTGTAGTACAATGATGCCTCATTTTGTTCATAATAAATTATAAAGACGAGCATTAGAATGACACCCACGTTCATTATAAACTATGAAATGATGAGCCACATTCATCATGAAAATTACACAAATAATAAAATGATGCACCACATTATAATAGAATGACACCAGCACAAACATGCATACACAAGCGCGCGTACGTGCATGCAAAGTATACGCACGCATACACACACATATTGATACCGGCTTCACATAAAACGCGCACGCACGCACATAGTGACAAGAATAATAAAATAACACCCACTTTCATCAAAAACATAATGACACAATAATAAAAAGACAACGCACGTTCTTCATGAATGTAAATAAAAATAGGAATAAAAAAAATGTTGACCCAAATGCATATAAACTTAATTCTACGAAGAATGGAATGACGCTACAGGTTCACTACGATGATACATAACGAATAAAAATGATGCCTACATTCGTCATGAATGTTGGGTGACGCCCAAAAGTCATAAATCGCCAAATCACCATTTTGATACTGGCAACAATTGTTAAAATGAGATGATTGCTAAAACACGTGATTTTTTATACCGGCATCACAGGTTATAGATCGGATCGCCAAAACATGATTTTGATACCGGCATCGCTCGTTAAAAGAAGGAATATATACATGTGTGAGTACATGCGCGCGTGCGTGTTTGCGTGCGTATACGTGCGTGCGTGAGCGAGTGTTCGTATCTCTGCATGCGCGTGTGTGTGTGCGTGCGTGTTCGTTTTTTTGCGGGCATCAAAATCGCAAATCGCGTTTTGGCGATCCGCGATGCCGGTATCATAATCAAGTGTTTTGGTGCCGGTATCAAAATCGCTCATTTTGTCAATCCGCATTTTAACATGCGAAGCCTGTGTAATTATCATGTTTTGGCAATCCTCTCATTTTAACACTTGTTGCCAGTATCAAAATCAAGTGTTTTAGCGATCCGCACATTTTAACATTTTGATTTTCATTTTGATATCGGTATTGCCGGTTAAAGATCGGATCGCCAAAACGTGTGATTTTGATACTCGCATCGCGTGTGAAAAGTAGCATGATGATTTTGATACCGGCATCACTTGTTAAAAGAAGGGATGTATTATGTGTGTGTGTGCATGCGTGTTTGCGTGAAAATGTGCATGCGTGTGCGTGCGTGCGAAATGAGATTTTGATCCCGGTATCGCATGTTAAAGCGGATCGCCAAAACACTTGTTACAGGCACCATTAAAAAGAAGGTATCGCCAAAACATTTTAATACCGGAATAAGGCAGCGCATGTTAAAAAGAACGGATCGCAAACACAGGCATCATGATAAAAGTAGTCGATGGCCAAATCACTTAATATGGAAACGGCATTGCATGCAACGGAATAGCTAAAAAAATGCGATTTTGATAAGGGCATCTCTTGTTAAAATGTAGGTAACGCCAAAACGAAATTTTAATACCGTCATCACGTGTTTAACGGATCTGTTCGAAAGAACACGATTTTGATACAATCAAAAATCGCACACGCAAGAACAAGAACGGATATGCACGCAAGCACACACACATGCACACACATACGCACATATAATATTCGCACGCAACTTCACGCACACGTACATACGCAGGCGCGCACGCAAACACACGGACGCACGTATGCACACGCACGCAGTCACATGCACGCACTTATTTTCTCACAAATGCACAAACGCATGCACTCACACAGTACAAAAGAAGGGATGCCGGTATCATAAGTGTTTAGGTGATCCTCCCTATAAAGAGGCTATTCCAGTATCAAAATTGCATGTTTCGGGTCGGTATCAAAATCGCTCATTTTGTCAATCCGCATTTAACGTGCGAAGTCAGTATAAATATCATGTATTTTGGCAATGCTCTCATTTATCAAAATCGCATGTTTTAGTTATCCGTTGCTTATCACGCGGAATGACTTTATCCATATCAAGTGATTTGCCATCCGCTCCTTCATCATCATGATGCCTGTTTTGGCGATCAATCTTTTTAACATGCGATGCCGGTATCAAAGTCGCATGTTTTGGCGATCCTCGATGTTTAATATTTTGATACCGGCATGGCAGGTTAAAGATTTTGATACTGGCATCGCGTGTGAAAAGCAGCGGATCGTCAAAACGTGCGTTTTGACACCGGAATCGCTTATTAAAAGAAATTATGTGTGAGTGCAAATGGGTGCGTGTTTGCGAGGTGCATGTCTGTGCGTGCGCGCCTGCTTGTGTACGTGCGTGCATGCGTGTGAATTTGCGTGCATGACTGCGTATGTTTCTGTGTATATGTCAGTGTGCTTGCGTGCATGTGCGTGCGTGCTCGTTTTTTTGCTGCAATCAAAATTGCATGTTTTTGCGATCCGCGGGATGCCGGTATTGCATTGTGGTTCATGAAAAAAAAAATATAAAAAATAAAATCCTGAAATAGTGTATTTTTGGCCCCTTCTTTTAAACGCCAAAATGAGATTTTAATATCGGCATTACAAGCTGAACTTCACCCTTGCTTATGATACCGACAACCCATGTAAAACGTAGCGGATCGCAAAAACATGCGATTTTGATAAAGGTAAAAAAAAAACGCCTGCACACTCGTACAACCAGAGGCGCGCATGCAAAGACACACACATGTACGTACACACACATTCCTCGCATCGCAAACGCGCACGCTCCCACGCGATGCCAGTATCAAAATCTTTAACCTGACATGCCGGAATCAATTAAATATCGAGGATCGCCAAAATGCGATTTTGATACCGGCATGACATGTTAAAAAGAGGATCGCCCAAATAGGCATCATGATAAAAGAAGCGGATGGCAAATCACTTGGTATGGATAACGGCATTATGAAAAAAAAATATAAAAAACGGATAACTAAAACATGCGATTTTTAACGGCATCTCTTGTTAAAAGGAAGGTACGGCATCTCTTGTTAAAAGGAAGGTATCGCCAAAACGTGAGATTTTGGTTTTCATAATATAAAAAACGGATAACTAAAACATGCGATTTTTAACGGCATCTCTTTTTAAAAGGAAAACGCCAAAACGTGAGATTTTGGTTTTCATACCGTCTTATTGCCAAAACATGCAATTTAAAGCACGCAAACACTCGCGCATAAACAGGCTCACTCGCAAGCAGAAACACTTGCACGCACGTATACACGCATGCAACACACACACACACACACACACACACACACACAAGCGAGTGTACATGCACGCTCGTATGTACACACAAACACATGCACTCACAGGTACTCGATGCTTACAGTTTTCGCAATCCACGCATGTGGTTTGAACCATAGCATAGCTTATTCCTCCATCTTATATGTGTCTTTACAATATCATTTGAATATTTAATAATTAAAGATACAAATGGTTACAATTAATGTCACATGAACATGAATTCCAAAACATCTATATTCCACAATGGAATTCACATAAGAAAGAATCAAGTTACAATTTAAAAATCAAACGTGCGCTTTACAATTAACAATGAAATAATATACGCAAAAAATGAATTCAACGAGCATGATTGTGATGTTATATTAAAAGGGTTTTCCAGGTATTAATTTAATTAATAGTACACAATATTTCTGACATACTTTTGTCAATAGTCACCTCACCATAGCTTCAATGTCAGAGTATAAATTCAAATTTATTGGTCTAGAATTCCATCAGAAATAACAGAGTCATGGAATCTAGACCAATAAATTTGAATTTATACTCTGACATTGAAGCTATGATTTTGAAAGAGGTAATTCCTTTTTCATTCTTTCTTACATTCAAACTTCAATTTACTGTTTTCTGCAACATAATATGCGCATGCGTGTGCATACTGGTGTGCATATACGTGAGTGCAGTGTATGCGTGCGTGTGCATACTCGTTTGTGTATGCCTGAGTGTTCGTTTGTGTGTGCGTGCGTGAATGCTTATACATGCCTGAGAGTGCATGTGTTTGTGTACGTACTAGCGTGAATGTACGTTCGCTTGTGTGTGTACGTGCGTGCAAGCGTGTTTGTGCTTGCGCGTGTTCGTGTTTATGCGTGCGAGTAACTGTGTAATCGACGCCTGTATCAAAATTGCATGTTTTGGCGATAAGCCGGTATGAAAATCAAAATCTCAAGAGATGCCGTTATTAAAATCGCATGTGCCTGTGCATGTGTAAGAGTGCTTGCATATTTTGCGATCCGCTCCTTTTTACATGGATGCCGGTAGCATATGGCGTTATCATATGGCGTCAAATTCGCATGTTCTGGCGATCGAAACACACGCGCACACACGCACACACAAACGCACACGCACGCACGCACACACGAGTATATATACGCACTAACATATACGCACACGTATGCTCGCACGCATTTATACGCATGCACTCACACATGTATAAACGATTTTCATAACGGTATCTCTTGTTTAAACGAATGTAACGTCAAAATGAGATTTTAATATTACATTACATGCTGAACTTCGCCAAAACACTTGCTTATGATACCAGCAACCCATGTAAACGTAGCGGATCGCAAAAACATGCGATTTTGATACCGGTTAAAATAAACGCTGCACGCTCGTACTACCAGAGGCGCGCACGCACACACGGATAACTAAAACATGCTATTTTGATAACGGCCTCTTGTTAAAAGGTAACGCCAATCATATTAATTTTCATACCGGCTTATCGCCAAACATGCAATTTCGATACATGCACACATAATAATCAAAATTTAAAAATTAAAATTTTGAAAGGAGCGGATCGCTAAAACAATTTATTTTGATATTTCGATACATACATGCACAAATTCACTCGCACGTAGAAACTACACACGCAAGCAAACATGCGCACGCACGTACACACGCATGAAACACACACACAAGCACATTGCACACTCACTCAGGCATATTTACACACGCAGGCACGCGCACACAAACGCACACTCACGCATATATAAACGAGAATGCACACTCACGCACATATACACACGAAAACATGCATGCACTCACATTTGTATGCGCATCCCTTTTTTTAACAAGCGATTCCTCTCATTTTAACACTTGCCTGAATCGCATGTTAAAAAGAGCAGATCGCCAAAACATTTGCTACAGGCATCATAATCCGTTAGGTTTAGAGCAGAAATGAAATCGCTGTTATTTCAGAAAAAAATTGCTTCGGGAAATTTGGAAAATCGAGAAAACCTAACCAGAAAGACGTGAACGATTTAATTAGGGACCTCGGGCTTACGAAATCGAATGCTGAGCTTCTCATACCCAGAAACAGTGGAACTCGGTTGATGATAGCGTATGGATTAGAGGAAGCGAAAGATTCTCCAACTTCTTCAGTCAGAGTGATGGGCTGTGCTTCTGCAACGATGTTGCCGGTCTATTCCAGGTTTTAGGTATCGCATAAATGGCGCCTACTCATAGTTCATCCCGGAGCCTCAAAACTGTTTCTTTACAATGGAAACAACTACCCGTCTCCCCTGATGGCCCACTCTGCATCTCAAAGTCCTCTTATACACCAGTGTCAAAATAGTGCATTAAAATATGACGACTACGGATGGGATTTCATCAAGATATATTGAATGAACGTCGTTACCAAGGACAGTATAACGAAAACATGATGGGGGACTACATTTGGGGGCTACTTCGAGAGAGTGATTCATAAATCTAGAAAATCTACACATTGCTGAATCTTTTTGAGTGATTTCCGACGGTTTGTCTATTGCTTGTGCAATATTTGTTTTTACCTAATGAATATGACAAAAATAAAAAAATCGTTCTATTTTCACAAAAACACGATTTTTCTTCCTGCTGTTGTCGAGTAAGCAAAGTTGAACACTTAGAAGCCAGGAAGAAAATTGTGTTACATGATACCGGCAACCAGGAGCGGATCGCAAAAACATACGATTTTGATACCAGCAAAAAAACGCGCACGCACGCACATGCACGCACACAAGCAGACACACATATGCACTCATACATGCAAATTCCCGCACACGTACACACGGAAGTACGTACACATGCAGGTGCTCACACAGACACGCACACGTACACACTTATTTCCTCGCAAACTCGCTCCCACGCATGCACACACGTGATACTTCTTTTTATCAAGCTATGCCTCAAAACGCACATGTACGCAAGCACACTCACACATGCACATGCACGCAAATTCACGCGCGTAAACACGTATGCACGCACGTACACACGTAGCCACGAACGCACAGACACGCACACGTACACATTTCCTCGCAAACACGCACACGCATGCACTCACACAAGATACTTCTTTTAACAAGCGATTCCGGTTTCAAACACACACGTTTTGCCGATGTGCTGATTTTCACATGCGATGCCAGTATCACTTAAACTATTTGGCGATATCAAAGATAAGCATCGAGGATCGCCAAATCATGCGATTTTCATACCGGCATTGGATGTTAAAAAGAGCGGATCGCCAAAACACTTATTGGCATCATAAAATTTAGCAATTGATATGATAAGGGCGTTGCGCGTGATTAACAACATGCGATTTGAATAACGGCATCTCGTTAAAAGGAAGGTAATGCCAAAACGGGAGATTTTGATTTTCATACCGGCTTATCGCTAAAACATGCAATTTTAATACGCACAAACACGCTTGCACGCACATACACACACAGAAGCGAGAGTACATGCACGCTCGTACGTACACAAACATGCACTCTCAGGCATGTATACGCACTCACGCACGCACAAACGCTCACGTATAAGCACACGAGTATGCACACGCATGCGCGTATAATGTTGCAGAAAACTGTAAATTGAAGCTTCAATGTAAGAAA
The DNA here is from genome assembly GCA_028829895.1 of Sinotaia quadrata. Classification (NCBI taxonomy): domain Eukaryota; kingdom Metazoa; phylum Mollusca; class Gastropoda; order Architaenioglossa; family Viviparidae; genus Sinotaia; species Sinotaia quadrata. The sequence goes on along the minus strand of CM054183.1, from coordinate 74,919,084 downwards.
GAATGGAGTTGAATAAGGAATTACCTGGAAACTTAGTGTTCCCTGATTTCATTTCCACAGGGGCAAAGCAATTCCTTGTGTTATCTAAATCCTCTGGTTTATTGATTATAAGCTGCTAAAACCGTGGTAGATGCAGGAGGCAACAACCTCAGTGTATTGATGTATGGTGGCAAGGTATGCTGACTACATCAAGCAATTTCTGATATAAGGAAGTTACTGGAAAATTGCTACATTTATTGTTCTGTTTGAGAGTATCAGTGAATCAGTTTTTTGTGAGGAAAGAAATGCAAAGAATGAGGGGAGGGTGGTGGCTTATCGACACTACATAGGACTTGCGTAAATATAATTACAAATCCACACACCATGGTTATTTGGCTCGAATTTTATTCTGCGTTTAGGTTACGTATTGCCGACTTTTGCAAGTGTGCTTGTATACGGGTAAGGGTGAAGTGTAGGCACAGACGACACAACGTATAACAACACTGTTTCAAAACCATAGAAAAATTCAATGTCAGAGTACAAATTTATTGGTCTATGGGTTTCCTCTCGCAAGTTGGTTGTCAGCCATCCACACACGCACCCAAGGGTAGGGGGGAAGAAGGAAAGAAAGAATTATGAATGATGGATAAAGTAAAAGAAATACAAAATTCACGATTCTTAATGTAGTACTATTTCTATATACATTAAGCATTATGAAACATAGCAATAATCGTCACTTTCAAAATTCTGGCGCCACTGCTCATATCAAAATTTCAACATAAACAATATTATTTGACTTGTGTCCTCTTCATTCAGTTCCATCAATATTAAATTAGAAGATTAATTTAATATTGATGTTTAAAACATCGTTATATATGGCTTTAATTTTTAATTTTTTTTCTTTATTTTTAATTTTAAGATTCCTAAGCTTTACTTTTTAGTTTTTGCGCTCTATTTCCTACACTAGTTAGAATTTTCTTTTACTCACAGGGGTATTGTCACGTTCTCCTTGCGCTGGGCTCACTATTTATCGTCACTTTCTTCTTGTTCTCTACTCTCATAGTTATCGTTACTTTCTTCTTGTGCTGGGGAGTTTAAACATGCTCAGAACACCGTCGACGTCTCGACACTGGTCCGCTCCCATGTTTCACCTCCTGTTACGCCTCTCGTTAGGCCTATTTCTCAACTCTCACTTTTTCATTACCATTTCGTTTTCTCTTCTCACTCCTTAACGGTCAACGTGGCCGTTTTCTGAGATATGTCATACATAATTGCATCATATCCCGTGCGCGACAACATTAGACTTCAATCAGAAAACCCGAGGTGACTATTGATAAAATTTGTTTTGTACTATAAATTAAATTGCTATCTGGAAAACCCTTTTTTATAGTAAAATAACATCACAAACGCTCATGCTCGTTTATGAATTTCTATCGGCAATTTAAATTCATTTTTTGCCTACATTATATCATTGTTAATTGTAAAGCGCACATGCATGATTTTTAAATTGTAACTTGATTCTTTGATTCTTTCTTATGAATTCCATTTACTTGTGGCGTGAACGAGTGAAACAATGTGAGCGAGCAACTAAAGAAATGAACAATTTAAATGTGCGATGTTTAACAAGACTTGCATACACAGACGAAACAAAATTATATGTAATAAAATAAATAAAGTTGAATGCGTGAATGTTTGGAAGAATTTAACTATATTAAAATTATTCGATGATAAAATACTTTTAAAAAGGTTGCAGATATATAGTTTAGTAGAATCAATATTCGTCTTACTTCAGCCGAATGTAACTATTACATGTATCAAGGCCTAGCCAGCCAGTCTCAAAGAAAACAATCATATAATTAAAAAAAATAAGAACAAAAAAATAAATGAATGACCACTAGGGGAAATTATATTATAGAAAAATATTACTGTGATATTATTTACAAAATTGATGTAATACATCATATACATACTTGGATCATATGATTACAACATACATTTAAGCTGCAATTCCAGAACTGTTTGTACTTTATTTCTCAAATTTTGGATTGTAATAAGGTGGTAACAGACTTTCAGTAGTATACTATATAATATAATAACCACCTTAATTTACCTTAAAATTAAAATATTTATTTGATTTATGCAAACTGTTATTGCTGTATTTATTGACTTGGCTAGCATACGAACAACCTAATAAATTATGAGCCTCTCACAAATTAAATTTATTTGTACGGAATGCAAGCACAAAATATATTTATTTCTGATATGGTGCATTTCACTGATTTCTGTCTAGTTAATAGTGTTGCATGTTCTAATCCACACGACTAAGAAAAAATAAACGTGAGAATAATTAAAACAGTAAATTAATAATGAAAGCATAATCATGGACTAGCCGTAGTTTCATATTCTATAATTAACCTATTGAAGGAAATGTACTTTGATAAATAGTACAATGAAACAGTGGATACATTCACAATTCTTCTTCAGGAAAGGACTGGGCGAGTGCATTATTATGTCACAATAAAATCTTCAGTTTATTCTCAACATATACTGTTGCTCAAGATTAAATGTGTTGTTGGCAATATGGAAATAAATTTTTAGCTTCAAATGTGTTGTGATAATTTTGTTAATTACTACCAATCAGTCATGTCCAAAAGTAAATACTTGTGTTTTATATTTTAACACAGGTAAAGTTTTAAACAAATTAAAAATATTATCACAAATTCACAATAAAGATGTAAATAGTATGTGTTTACACTTCATATATTGTACTATAAATAGTTTAGTGTGCAAGATTATAGTCTTAAGAGCAGATTGAAAATAGGGGATTTATTTTAACATTAGCTATCAGTTTGATCAAATTGTTACAACTTCACTCTATGCTAGGTGCTGCAATGCACAGATAAATGAACAGGTCACCAATGTCAAAGGCACATGCATACTTAAAAATAAACATGTAGATGCATATGCATATTGTATTAATATTACTAAGAAAATGCGCGTGATTCACTATAGTACAAATACCAGTTTTGAGATTTTATAATTATATATCATAGTGCAATAAAACTCTTCAGATTTTATACCTTGTGCTAAAAAAGAAAGAAAAACGAAAAAAATAATTTTAAAAGAGAAAAAATTGTATGTAATAATTTTATATTTAATTTTGAAATTATGTATTTATTTATATTTATTTATTATATTATTATTAGCTTTTCATGATAGCGGTTTCAGGAAATGTTGGTTACATTCAGTCAACCCATCAAAGATTCAAAGACTCAAGCGACATTGAGGACGTTGCAGTGATCCAACATTACACAGTGAAACAAGTAAAAGGGACATTTTGTACAGACAGTGAAGACTTGTTCCGGAGTGAAACAAGTAATGTTTTGACAATTTGTACAGACAGCGAGGACTTGCTCCAGAGCGATCCATCATTTGTACCCAGTGAAGCAAGTGAAAGTTTCTACAGAAAATGGAATTGTGCCAGATTCTTGTGATGCTGATAGTACAACCATAACACACTATTTACAGCTTTGTGTGTTGAAAAGTCGTTCATGCTTATGGGACTTGCTGTTATATAAACACTTTGGAAGTTAATTCTAAATCACAGGACTACTTAGGTCCAAGAGGGTGAGGAGTGATTTCTTCTTATCCCTCGGCCCAAAAATAATTCCATAGAACATGGCCAATGTGCCAATTCTTTCTATTTTACTGATTGTGGTTATTTCTTTGTTAAAATAATGCATGATACTAATAGTTTTGCTAAGATAAGTGAATATTACTTGTTTAATATACTGTTACTTTTTACATTTTTTCTTTCTAACTCTTAGTGCAGATATCTGCTTTTTTACTTTTAATTTTTAATGACATTTATGTCAAATTAGTGGATGTGTTATAAAAAGTAATATTTCTGCTTGCAGAAATATTTATGAATTAAAATAATCAGTCAATTATCTTTTCTTCAGTGTCAAGTATTGGTTTATTGTAATTTTTACTTAATTTAAAATAAAATAACTTTCATCATGAAAATAATATTTCTGCTTAAAACGGTAAATATTCTTATTTACCAAGTCAAATATTGTGTTACCTAGATCAGCAATGATTCAAATTTTCTTTATTAATTTACAGTTTCATTGTTTTTTTTAAAGCAATTACAATATTTGAATGTTATTTGATAATTACAATATTTGAGTGTTATTTGATTTAATGTTTTGGGTTTTTTTTGTTTATATTAAAGTTTAACACAATACACAAGCAAGAAAAATGTTCTGCTGAGAACAGTGAAAATTTTTTTATTTATCATATCAATTAATATAACGCTGTTATATTCATTCATGATTAAAAAATAATAATTTCTGTTGTATGTTATCCTCAAATTTTTCTTTTATTTTATTATATCAATATATTGGAAGATGCATTTCTTATAATCACTTTTTTCTCTTGCTTTGTACGGAATTTAAGATATTTTGAAAGATTCATGTTGTAATAGAAGAAATTTATTAATTTCATTTAATCATAAATTTAGGGTGTTATTTTAAAGTTTATTAAAAATAATTAATTTTAGTAAATAAGAATGTATAATTTCATGTATTGTTTTGCCAATTTTATGTATTGTTTTGCAGTAAACGTTTATAACCATTCATATTGCTATTGCTTTTTTTCTTTTTTTTACTGTCAGTGGAGGAATAAGCTATGATATTGTTCAAACCACATGCGTGGATTGCGAAAACTGTAAGCATCGAGTGCGTATACATGCCTGAGAGCATGTACGATCGCTTGTGTGTGTGTTGTATGCGTGTGTACTTGCGCGTGTGTGTGTTATGCGTGCGAGTAACTCTGTGCGTGCGTTAAATAATCGATGCCTGAATCAAAATTGCATGTTTTGGCAATAAGCCGGTATGAAAATTAAAATGTTTTGGCGTTACCTTCCTTTTAAGAGATGCCATTATCAAAATCGCATAATCACGCGCAATGCCCCTTATTATATCAAGTACTACTTTTATCAATTCCTGTAACAAGTGTTTGGGCGATCCGCTCTTTTTAACATGCGATACCGGTATCAAAATCGCATTTGGCGATCCTCGATGCTTATCATTTTGATACCGGCATGGTTAAAGATCGCATCGCCAAAACTGGCATCGCGTGTGAAAAGAAGATCTTCAAAACGTGCGTTTTGTCACTTGTTAAAAGAAGCAACGTGCATGCGTGGGTGCGTGTTTGCGAGGAAATAAGTTTGTACGTGTGCGTGTCTGTACGTGCGTGACTGGGTGTGTACGTGCGTGCAAATGCGTGCGCGTTAATTTGCGTACATTAGTGCATGTGTGAGTGTTCTTGCGTGCATGTGCGTGCGTGCGTGCAGGTATCAAAATCGCATGCTTTGGCGATCCTCGATGCCATCATAATCAAGTGTTTTTGTGATCCGCATCCCTTAAAGAGGCGATGCCATTATCAATATTGAATGTTTCGGGCTGCTATCAAAATCACTCATTTTGTCAATGCGCATTTTAACATGCTTAACCGGTCTAATTATCATGCATTTTGGCAACCCTATCATATTAACACTTGATGCAGTGTCCAAATCAAGGGTTTTAGCGATCTGCTCCTTTTAACATTATGATAACTGGTAGATTAAAGATCGGATGGCAAATCACTAAAGAGCATTGTGCGTGATTAACAACAAACATGCGATTTTGATAACGGCATGTTAAAAGGAGGGTAAAGCCAAAACATGATTCATACCGGCTTATCGCCAAAACATGCAATTTTGATACAGGCACCGATTATTTAAAACAATTTACTCGCACGCATAAACAGGCACACACGCAAGCACAAACACGCTTGCACGCACGTACACACGCATGCAACACACACACACAAGTGAGCGTACACAAACACCTGCACTCTCAGGCATGTATACGCACTCGCGCTCGCACACACAAACGAACACGTAGGCTTACACACACGCGTAAGCGAACACATAAACGCACACGAGTATGCACACGCACGCACGCATCCCTTCTTTTAACAAGAGATGGACGATCCGCTCCTTTTCAAACTCGATGCCAGTATCAAAATGACATGGTTTGGTCACCGATGCTGGTATCATAATGAAAAACAACTGTTAAAAGGAGCGGATCGCTAAATGACTTGATTTTGATACTGGCATCAAGTAATATCTTTTCCCTGTATCAAAATGATAAATATCGACGATCCCCAAAACGTGTGATTTTAATACCGGCATCGCATTTTAAACAAAAGTAGCGACGGCAAATCACTTGATATGGATGCGTGTCATTAGCAACGGATATCTAAAACAAGGGATTTTGATAACGGCATGTCTTGTTAAAAGGAAGGTAACGCCAAAACATGATTTATCTCAGACATCACGTTTTAAACGGATCTGTTCGCCAAAACACTTGATTATGATTCCGGCATCACAGGAGCGGATCGCAAAAACATGCGATTTTGATACCTGCAAAAAAAAAGCGCAAGCACGCACGTGCACGCAAGCATACTCATATGCACTAATGCACGCAAATTAACGCGCACGCACAGACACGCACACGTACACATTTATTTCCTCTCAAACACGCACCCACGCATACACTCACACATGATACTTCTTTTAACGATTCCGATTTCAAAACGCACGTTTTGCTTTTCACACACGATGCCAGTATCACACGTTTTGGCGATTTAAACTCAAAATGATAAGCATCGAGGATCGCCAAATGCTAAGAGCGGATCGCCAAAACACAGCGGATGGCAAATCACTTCATATGATAAGGGCATTGTGTGTGATTAGCATAACTAAAACATGCGATTTTGATAACGGCCTCTCTATAAAAGAAGATAACGCCAAAACATGAGATTTTGATACAGGCATCGATTATTTTAAACACTCACACATTCACTCGCACGCATAAACACGCATGCACGCACGTACACACGCATGGAACACACAAAAGCGAGCATGCACGCTCGTACGTACACACAAACGCGCACACGCAGGTATACAAACGCATGCACGCACACGCACAAACGCAGGCATACACACACGTGTATGCACACGCACGCACGTATACGCACGATAACACGCATGCACTCATACATGTATACGCATCCTTTTAACAATGCCGGCATCAAAATTGGAAATTTTGACGATCCGCTCCTTTTCAACCAGTTTTGACCATGAGATCTTTCTACGATGCTGGTATCGAAATTAAAATCAAATGTTAAAAGGAGCGGATCGCTAAAACACGCACTCATTCACTCGCACGTATTAACACTCACACGCACAGGACACACGTATGCACACGCACGCACGCACAAACGCACATGCACGCATGCATTCACACGCACGCACGTATCCGCACGCAAACATGCATGCATACCTTCTATTAAACGGACGGATCACCAAAACGATTATAATACGCGTATCGCATGTTGAAAAGAGCGGATCGCGCCAAAACACTTTACAGGCATCGGATGGCCGAAACATTTAATATAAATTCCGGCATTGTGTGTGAAAAACAACGGATAGGTAAAACGTGCGATTTTAATACGATACTGACGTGAAGTGTTAAAATGAGATGATTGCTACATGATTTTCATACCGGCATCGCCAAAATGTGCAATTTTGATACTGGCAGCGCCTGTTTAAAACGCGCACAAATAAAGCACGCATGCACAAACACGCACACACACACGCAAGCAGAAACACACGCATGCACGCTCGTATGCACACGCAAGCATCTATAAGCACGCTCACACGCACGCATGCATACACAAACGCGCATGCACTCACGCATGCATTCGCATCCCTTCTTTTAACAAGCGTTGCCGGTATCAAAATCACAAGTTTTGACGATCCGCTCCTTTTACACGCGATAGTAGACGCCTCATTTTTTCCCGTTGGCGTGTGAGCAGTCGTGAGTGTTGTCTTCTTTGATTTTCTCAGTGTTTTGTCGTCTGTGTTTCTTTCGTTGTCTTCTCGTCCGTCTCTGTGTTTCTTTAGCTTTGGTGCTTCGCGGCGGTGGGGTTTGTGTGTCTTGCGTACACGTCAGGTCTTTGTCTTGTGTGTTTCTTTTTTCCTTGCGCCCATGTTGCCGTAGTACTGATTATCTCATAAAAAGGAACAGATATGGATACTATAACTAATAAACGGGTAAAACAACCACTAAAAATTTCATGGAACGTGAATGGCACCTACAGGAAACGCGGACGAGACCAAACACACCAATAACAGTCCCCAATTACGACACCTACCAGGGAATCTCAACAAAGACGAGACAGGAAGAAAATCACATGCAAAGGGGGGGACTTGCAAAATTAATCAAAAACCATGTAAATGCAGTACAAACGGAAAACGAAAACACACACCAAACGCTTTCCTTAATTCTCAACCCAACGCCTACATGTCACAAACATTTACACACCTCCGGGAACACTAGACAGAGATACCCTAAACAAAATAAAAATACACGAAAAACACACGATAGTAGGAGACTTGAACCCACATCATCCATGTGGAGCAAGAGGCAACAATCAACAAGGGAAACTACTCCTTCAGATAAATGACAACGAACTGACGTACCTACCACCCCCAATATCCACCCGATTAGCCATCCAAACTTCAAACCTCACACTCGAATCCACCATCCAAACCATTGATGACAATTACACAAGCGATCACCACCCCATCGAAATAGTGTGCTATGGACACAAAAACACCCGCAACGAAACAACTTTATCCCCACCTGGCACATAGCCAAAGGGGACTGGTCAAATTAAAAGCAGAACTAACTAAAGTAGACGAAAACGAACCCAGACCACAACATATGGGCAGAAAATATAACGGAAGTAACACATCTAAGCAAGTATGAGTATCACATAAATAAATAAAATGTAAAAAATAATGTTACGTTCTTTTCATATCACGAGAAAAATCACAAAATAAACTAAAATTAGTTTAAATGTTTACTACATGCAATAATTTGGGGAACTAAACTCAACATAAAATAAGACACCAATGCAATCATATTGTTACAGCATTCAATGCAATATAAACATTTTTAGATAGTTGTATGCAGGTGAGTTTTATTAATATTGCATGCCACCGTTTAGTAGAACTTAAAGATATGCCGAACGTTTTGATTAATTAGTACCATATTTAAAATTTATAATCGCCGAGTAATACAAGAACAATAGAACACTCTTAATATTACAGCTAATACAGTTCAATTTTTTAATCTCGATCGGGAAATATCCAGAAGTGAAAAGAAACTGGCGCATTGACATAAAATGAAATTAAATAAAAAGTCATCAATTAAATCACGTTTCAAGCAGTCACATCACACTAAACATTTGCTGGTAATGTATGTTAGGTGATTTTTTAAAGAACATTTTATTCTACAGTTACCAGCTGTAGGTATTAAACAAGAAAAGAGTTGTGGAACAATGCACATCAGATTGAAGTTTCTAAAAAACAACAACAACAACAAAAAACCATAGAAAGGATACAACACTGCTGGTCTGCTATAGCTATTGTAATTGACCGCACTGATCTCATTGATGCTTTGTCTGAATAGTGTAAACTAGTACCACAATACAATGCGCCCTGCTTTTTCTTTAGCGTAGTTCTTTGGTGTTCAATTCAATTACAATTAGAATTGGGTCATACGTAGCTATAGTTTAAATCTTATTTACTATGTGAGTTGTATCGGAGAGATAAGAGGCAGATTCTTTTAAATTACAATCACACACACACAAAATAAAAGCATATTTTACTCTGAGCGAGAATCACATCACGATTTTCTTGGGTTAATAATTTCTGCACAATACCTCCCGCCCTGAAAAGAGCGGAGAGAAGACGGTGAAAAAATAAAAACAGGAGTGTAAATGAAGGTGTGCCCCGACCTGTCTCAGAATCCCCAGTCTGTGTGTAGCCCTGGTTCCTGCGGAAATCTAGGGGAGGGTGCCCATCGTGTGGCTGGGTGGGTAGAAGCCGGCTGGTCCTATTCCACGAAGACAATGCTAAGTCTCAGCCAACGAAGGGTGAGCACTCCTGTACTACTATTTTGCTAATTATGAAAATTAGGCAAAATGGACGGTGCCAGAACGTGACGATAAAAAAAAAAACGTCTAAGCTCTCTGTAGCTTCTCTGCGCGCAAACACTGTTAAACTGACTGTAATCTTCGTTTATAAAACCTAACTCTTCCACGGCCTTCTAGAAATAAAAGGCACGTGAAATAATGGATGCCTATTGTTTGATGGTATTCATTCTAGTGGTGCAAAGTCTAAAATAATCCCTAGCTAAATTTCTATTTAATGAACGTTTAACAATTAAATATGCTATCTACCTATCACTAGTTTAATTCTTATCTCCTAACGTAAATAAACAAGTAAAATCAAAAATAATTGTTATAAAAAAACAAAGGGGGAATTATTAGGTAAAATAAAATAATAAATTTTTATGATTGCTCTCCCCTTTTTCCGTGACACCAATACACAAACCCCACCAAATTCCTCAGAATAACCTTCGACGAAAATGTCACCTTTTCGGAACACATCAAAAGCACAGAAATTAAAGCAAACAAAATGCTAAACGCATTAAAAATACAAAGGGCAAGGACTGGGGAGCCGACCAGCAGACACTACAGATGGCAACAACAGCAGTAATATACTCAACTATCGACTACGGAATTACGACGTACACAGCTATGGACAACGCGAAAATCAACAAATGGCAAACAATCCAAAACAAGGCACTAAGAGTAGTCACGAGCGCACTCCCCAACACCAGACTGACTGAACTATAATACAGGACAACTAAAACTCATAGAAAGACGAGACAGACAAATACTGAGACAGTGGGCCAATCGAATCAATCAGGGCGACGCGCTCTCAAACAACAAACTATTAAAATTAAATAAATGGGACAAGAAAGGATACACATTCCGAACGAAAAAAATTTTAAAAAAACGAAATGGACGGAAAATAGACTACCCCCATACCAACTCATTAAAAAATTAATAAAAAAAAACACCGCCTTGACATCATCCACACTCACCCCCACCCCCTAAACGATTTCCCCCCCTGGAGCGCGCCGTACAATTGATGAAACGCTTAAAATACAGAGAAGAAGCAAATCGTACTAATCACCCGTCCTATATGAACGATATAAAGACCATCAAAAAATGTATACAGACGGCTCAAAAACAAAGGCACTGGCGCAGCGGTACTCACATCTCTCTGTCTATACACATACAAACTTCACAACGCACACTCCATAATGACTGCCGAAACGATTTCGATACAAATGGCTCTACAAGAAACTCTACACACACACCGCCCTCCCCAAAAACTCCTAATAGTCACCGACTCACTCTCTGCACTTAAAGCCCTCAACAACCCATATAACACGCAGACATAGACAACATCGGACAGCTTATCCTAAAACTACAAAATAAACGGACAACTACAAACTTCCTATGGATCCCCAGCCACAATAGGAATAAATGGAAACGAAACAGCCGACAAAGGGGCAAAGAGGGCATACCAAGCAATAAGCAGGCTAAGACTAAAGACAACAAGACTCTCCCACCACCCTAATTCCCAAACGAAAAGATGCTATAGATGTCACACTGACAACACGATCACGCATTTCCTCACAAGCTGCATACAATACGCAGAGGAAAGGAAAAAACTGAAACAGGTGATAGATAACAAACCCTGAGCTACCTTACACAGAACACACAATCCTATATCCACCACCAAAAAACAATACACAAAGCACAGGAAAAATACCTAACAGACACGAACACCATTTAATATAATAATAGTTAAAAAATAAAAATAAAAACCAACACACACACAAACAAATACATAACCAGACCCAAAATTCAACACAGCGCTCCCCATACATTAATAATAGCAATGGGAGAGTGGCTCCGAAAAGAAAATTAAAAAATTTTTTTTTAAAAATCCCCTACCCACCCGACGAGACGATAAACGCAAGTCGGCCCCTCCCGCACCCTGGACAAAGTGAAGGATGCGAAGCCCTGGTTGAGTGCCTCCAAAGGTGAGAACATCGCAGATGAAAACCTTCAACCACGCTCAACCAGGAGCCAAGACAACGTGACAACAACACCAACATTCGCATTTTGGCGATCCGCTCCTTTTCATACGCGATGTCGGTTTTAAAACGTTTTAGCGATCCGCTCCTTTTAACATACGATGCCGGTATCAAAATCAAGTGTTTTGGCGGACCGCTCCTTTTAACATGCGATGTCGGTATCAAAATCGCATGTTTTGGTGATCCGCTCCTCTAAACAGTTGATCACCAAAACATGCGATTTTGTTACCGGCGTCGGATGTTAAAATGAGTGGATCACCAAAACACTTGATTTTGATACCGGCATCGGACGTTAAAAGGAGCGGACACCAAAACACTTGATTTTGATACCGGCATCGCATTTTAAAAGGAGCGGATTGCCAAAACATGCTTTTTTGATACCGGCATCGCATGTTAAAAGAAGCGGTTCACTAAAACACTTGATTTTGAATCCGGCATCGCATGTTGAAAGGAGCGGATCGCCAAAACAAGTGATTTTCATACCGGATTATATAGATGTATACCAATTCATTTGCACGGTATATTCCACTGCATTGTTTGGGATGTATACCTCTCCATTCTGATAGATATGTACTACCTCATTGTGTGGAATGTAGACCTCTCCATTTAGGTAGATTTTGTGACACGGCCACTTAGTTAATGGTTGTTACGTGTCTAGTATTTATTTTAAGACCCTGTTCAGAAATTTTTAGAATTTAAATTAAAGAAATTCACACTCTTCTGAACAGACTGGTTGCTCAAGTTTATCCTTCAGTCTCCTAAAATTCGCTACTTGTAGTTGAGTCAGACAAATTCTCAGACAAACTTGCCTACAAAACACGGTTTGGGAACGTTAAAACAATTATAATTAATTATGCATTCAATCTTCCTTCCGACTCATTCGCCCCCACCCAAACCTCTTTTGGTCTATTGCATAAGAAATTAACTACAATAATTGCTTCAATAAGAAATAAGAAATTTAATAAGTTAAACAATGTTAATCCAAGGTAGACGACAGTCTCCTAAACTAGGCTATTGAGTGCGTTTAAAAGTCAATTGGATTCTTCACAGATTCTGATATGATTATCGTTCATTAGACATCTCTTAGCTCAATATAGCATCATTATGCAGCACATGGTCCACACAATTCGGTTGGTCCTGGACTAACAGCTAATTTGGTAAACAGCGTCTCATGTTCGGATTATGCCAGTCGCCCACACAGTTTGGAACAAGCATAAGAAATCAGAACTTGAACCCGCTCTGGAAATGAATAAATTCCTATGAGCGATTGCTTACAGTTTTCGCAACACGCATGTGGTTTGAACAATAGCATAGCTTATTCCTCGACCTTATTTGTGTCTTTACAATATTATTTGAATATTTATAATTAAAGATACAAATAGTCCATAAGTGCATTTTACAATTAATGTCACATGAACATATGAATTCCAAAACATCTACATTCCACAATGGAATTCACATAAGAAAGAATCAAGTTACAATTTAAAAATCATGCATGTGCGCTTTACAATTAACAATGAAATAATATACGCCAAAAATGAATTTAAATTGCCGATAGAAATTCACAAACGGGCATGAGCGTTTGTGATAAACATGTTATTTTACTTTATATATTAAAAGGGTTTTCCAGGTAGCAATTTAATTTATAGTACACAACATTTCTGACGTATACTTTTGTCAATAGTCACCTCGGGTTTTCAAAGACTGTGCAAAAACCGCGGACAATCGATTTATTTTCCATGCAGAGATAGATTCCTGATGGAAGTCGAATGTTGTCGCGCACGGGATATGATGCAGAAAGAAGCAGTTGCGATTATGTATGACATATCTCAGAAAACGGCCATGTTGACCGTTAAGAGAAACGAAATGAAATAATGAAAAAGTGAGAGTTGAGAAATAGGCCTAACGAGAAGTGTAACAGGAGGTGAAACAGTGGCAGTGAAGGCTACTGTATTTGGTTCCAGGGAGCGGACCAGTGTCGAGACGTCGACGGTGTTCTGAGCATCTTTAAACCCCCCAGCACAAGAAGAAAGTGACGATAACTATGTGAGCAGAGAACAAGAAGAAAGTGACGATAACTATGTGAGCCCAGCACAAGAAGAAAATGACGATAACTATGTGAGCAGAGAACAAGAAGAAAGTGACGATAACTATGTGATCCCAGCGCAAGGAGAACGTGACAATACCCATGTGAGTAAAAGAAAATTCTAACTAGTGTAGGAAATATCAGAGCACAAAAACTAAAGCTTAGGAATCTTAATTAAGCATTAAACCTAAAATTAAAAATAAACTTAAGTTTAAATCATCGTTATAAGTAAAGGATGGCTTTAAGATTAATATAAGATAATATTGATGGAACTGATTGAAGATGACTTACAAGTCAAATGACGTTTATTGTTGAACTATTGAATTTTGATATAAGAGCAGTGGCGCCAGAACTTTGAAACAGTGACGATTATTGCTATGTTAAATAATGCTTAATGTATTTAGAAATAGTACTACATGAAGAATCTTGAATTTTGTATTTCTTTTACTTTATCCATTATTCATCATTCTTTCTTTCCTTCTTCCCCCATACCCGTGGGTGCGAGTGTGGATGGCTGACTAACCAACCTGTGAGAGGAAACCCATAGACCAATAAATTTGAATTTATACTCTGACATTGAGGCTTTCTCCTGTCTATGGTTTTGAAAGAGTGGTTGTTGTCGTTGTTATACGTTGTGTCGTCTGTGCCGTCTACACTTCACCCTTATCCATATGCAAGCACACATGCAAACAAGTCAGCAATACGTAACCTACACGCAGAATAAAATTCGAGCCAAATAACCATCTTGGTATTCTGTGTGTGGATTTGTAATTATATTTACGCAAGTCCTATGTGGCGTCGTCAAGCCATGACCCTCCCCTCATGAGAGAGAAGTTGGGGTGGCGACAATCTGTATCAATTTCTTTGCATTTCTTTCTTCACAAAAAAGTGATTCACTGATACTCTCTTGAAGCTAACCTGGGTGCTCATTCACCATACCAGCTCCGTTAAGCAGAACAATAAATGTAGCAATTTTCCAGTAACTTCCTTTTATCAGAAATTGCTTGATGTAGTCAGCATACCTTGCCACCATACATCAATGGAGTGTAGTGTATTCCTTACACTTACACACTGAGGTTGTTGCTTCCTGCATCTACCACGGTTTTAGCAGCTTATAATCAGTAAACCAGAGGATTCAGATAACACAAGGAAAATTTGCTTTGTCCCTGTAGAAATAAAATCAGGGAACAAACACTAAGTTTCCAGGTAATTCCTTTTTTAACTCCATTCTTTCTTACATTCAAACTTCAATTTACAGTTTCCTGCAACATTATTTATTAGCCCAATACAAACATACAGCATAATAAACAGTGTAATAGTTTATGCTAGAAACAATGATATAACATATAAGCATCATAATTCACAATTTGTAGAAATAATAGTCTTCTCACATAATGCATCTCTATGTAAAATAAAGTAAAGTATAACATATCAATAGCAAAAATGCATGAAATACTTCTAATTCCATTCTCTCTCAATTGTCCATTAATTCATCATTAAGCTAATGGCCTTCTTTCATGACCGGACTTATTCCTACACCAAATTCAAGTAATCAGACAATAGAATTCACTACAGCATGTAAACTTTTGATCTCAACCCATTGGCAGGTCTCATTCTCATAAATCTTAACCATTGGATAATAAAAACTACTCATCTAGTTGGAACTAGTTTGCATTGCACCAGAAATTTCTAGCATATTCTCCTCTAGTTGTTTACTTCCTACTCTGATACTTACAAAAATTACCATCATAAGGAATAGCCCAAGATCGGGTTACTTCAACAATTTACCATTTATAGAACAATTAACTTCAGAAATAGGGAAAGGCGAATTTACTCCATGCATGACAGATGCACACCACTGCATTGTGTAAGGATGTATACCTCTCCATTCAGACAGACGTGTACCACTGCATTGTGTGGGATGTGTATCAATGCATTTGAAAGATGCATTTCATTTCATTTTGAGAGTTGTGTATCATTTCATTTTGATGAGTACCACCTGATGTTTCAGAAATGTGCCACTTATTCTAACACCATCAAAAACAAAAGTGCCAGCCTCCACTAACCAGACATACTAAAAACGTGACTGCAATGGACCAACTGGCAATCATCATCATCATCATCATCACACAACCACCACCATCATCATCATCCACTTATTCTAACACCATCTAGAACAAAAGTGCAAGCCTCCACTAACCAGACATACTAAAAAACGTGAATGCAATTGACCAGTCATCATCATCATCTTCACTCTACAACTTTTCTGAGAACCACCCTCCACTCTGTCTATCATCATCTTCAACTATCACACCTCGTGTCAGGCAGCGAAATCGATCTAGGTTGGATACAGCCATAATCCAAATACGACAATAGTCTCTGTATAATAAACAGCTGTAACCTTCAAAGCAGGACGCATATTATTTCCACCAGCGGCCAATCTGAGCGCCATGGACCCATAGGCCATCATACAACATCACTACTCTTCAACTTTCCTGTCGACCACCCTCTACTATCATTATCTTCAACTCTCACAACAGCGGCATTCCTCGTACTAGGCAGCAAAATCGACCAAATTCAGAAGTTGTCATTACCATAAGTAATGATGATAATAATAATGAAGAGTCTCTATGTATTGAGGCGAGCTACCAAATCTCGTGATGTAGGATCTAAGGTCTAGGCCTATCCTCGTCAATTTAGCAGTTTTGCGCCCTGAGATCTAAAAGATAAATTAATGGCAGGGAGACCACTATCCCCCGTACCATCCTACTACTTCTGAATCACGTTCAGTGACCAAACACCCTTTCTAAAGAGGCAAATTACTTGGGTTGCATGGACCTCTAAGTAGATTTCGACCTAGTTCTTGTAGATCACGTTCAGATGTATGGAAATCCAGGAAAGGGAAATGTATCATACTTTTCATCACATTAGTCATGCACTTATTAATTTGTTAGCATCTTAGATTACCAAAATCAGAATATTTGAAATAAAGACATTAAATATAATGGAATTTGCAGATTCCTCCTCCTGATGTCAAATAGCGATCAGCTAACAGTGATATTTTTGCTATGTCAGTGTTGATGGAAATGCACTTGGAAGATTTCTTTAATTCATCCCTACTCAACAATATAAAGGAAAATATCTGAGGTTCTACAAATTGTTTTCATGTTTCATGGCAATGATATGAGAGACTGCCACTCATAGCTATATGATAATGCAAGTAACATGAGAGACATATACTTAATGTGCAAACACAATTAGTTGACACTAATTTAAACTAAACTTTAGCTTAAATTTTTGGGATCATAACGTAGATGAGTGCTGCACTAAAGCAGTTGTATTATTCGGCATTGTGCAGATCTTTGCAAATTTTTGTATTTCACCACAAAGAGAAGCAAAATTAAATTGATTATAAAGAAATATTCTTTAATAATTAGTGTGTAAGAAATAAGGTAAGCAAGAAGCATTGCCAATCGAATTCTGGATAAGAATTTTTCTAAAATTCAGCAAACATTATTAAATATTTATTGAAAGCTTCACAACATCACACTCATCTATTTACGATGAGTCAATGTCAAAGAAACGACCAATTCATTTAAAACAACTTTTAAATGCAATGTTTAAGAAAATAAAGTGGTATAGTATTTTACAAGCAAACATTTTAAATTTTATAAGGTAAGAAACAGTAATTTTCACTTTATTTAATAAAGTTTACTACCTGCCAAGAGGATGGCTTCAAATGTACTACAAATACATTATATCATTATTTATGCTAAACTGATTTATTAATAGTCATATCAGGTAAATGAAAATATCAATGTATTCAACCTTGGGCCACGGGTTGGATTCATAACACTGGAAATTTGATGTCTAAGATTTTTTGACGGATTTATGACAGTTGCGCTGGATCCCAAAAAAGATATCGGTTTTGTTCAATCAGGTCAACTTTTTGAGATATTTTTGATCAACGTTTTGATCTACTGCGACATAATTGTTGTTGTTTTTTTAACATATAAGGGTATTTTCTTATTTATATGATGTAAGATTCTTTCTTATTTTAAACAAATTATAATTTGTTTTACATAATTATGAAGAGGTTACATAAGCTAATTTTTGAATAATTGATATAAATAATATTTTTCTTCTTTAGGTAATGAAATGGAATCGGCCAGAAGACATTGCAAAAATAAACCCGATGTATTTTGCTACATCTGCGGCGAATGCACCATTGTTCCTAACAGGAATATAACAACAGGTTTTATAAAGCGTGCATACCATGCTTATTTTGGTATAAAACTTGGTGATCAGGATAAAATTTGGGCGCCACACATGGTATGCAAGACATGCACCGAGAATCTTTGTCGTTGGACCAAGGGTAAGAAGAGTTGTCTGGTTTGGAGGGAACCGACAAACCATGTCACTGACTGCTACTTCTGCGCTATTGATGTGACTGGCATTAACAGAAAAAACCGGAGCAGCCTTAAGTATCCTGATCTTGAATCAGCACGCCGTCCAGTAGCTCATTGTGATGAAATTCCAGTACCTGTCCCTGGAGAACTTACCGACATTAGTGAAGAAGATTTCTCTAGTGTTGAAGAATATGAAGAAGAAGAATTAGTGGTTCTTGATGATGATGTTTCAAATCCTTTTTCGCACAAGGAGCTAAATGATCTAGTTCGTGATCTCAGCTTGTCAAAGTCATCCGCTGAACTGTTGGCATCCAGATTGAGGGGAAAAAACGTCCTTTCTGACAGTGTTCGCATCACCTTCTACCGCAACAGACATCAAGAGTATCTCAGTTTTTTCTCTACAGAGAAGGACCTGGTGTACTGTACAGATATTGCGCAGCTTCTGCACAAACTTGGAGTGCCACAGTATAAACCTGAAGATTGGAGATTGTACATTGACAGCAGCAAGCGATCACTGAAATGTGTTCTGCTACACAATGGTAACCAGTTTGCCTCTGTACCTCTAGCTCACTCGACTACACTGAAGGAGAAGTATGAAGCGGTGAAGTACGTGCTGGAGAAAATTCGTTATGATCAGCATGGATGGTTACTTTCTGTTGACCTAAAGATGGTAAACTTTTTGTTGGGATAACAGCCTGGATTCACCAAGTACCCGTGCTTTCTGTGCATGTGGGATAGTAGGGACAAAGCACAGCATTACATGAAGCAGAACTGGCCTATACGGGAGGAATTGGTACCTTGCAAAGCAAAGAACCTCATAAATAACCCTCTGGTGGACAGAGACAAGATACTTTTCCCACCGCTGCACATTAAGCTTGGCTTAATCAAACAGTTCACCAAAGCTCTGGACAAGGATGGTGGCTGTTTTGCTTACTTGTGCCATGCTTTTCCAGGGTTGACCATTGAGAAGTTGAAAGTTGGCATTTTGATGGTCCACAACTCCGTAAGCTAATCAGAGATCCAGAGTTTGAAAACTCAATGAATGAAGTGGAACTGGAAGCGTGGAAGGCTTTTGTTCTGGTCGTGAAAAACTTTCTTGGCAACAATAAGGCCAGGAACAATGCAGAGCTTGTTGCCAATATGCTGACTGCTTTCAGAAATCTTGGATGCAACATGAGCATCAAAATGCATTACTTATTCTCACCTATGGATCGGTTTCCTGAAAATCTGGGATCAATGAGCGACGAGCAAGGGGAGAGATTTCATCAGGATATGAAAGAGATGGAAACCAGGTATCAGGGACGCTGGGATGCAGTCATGATGGCTGATTACTGTTGGACTCTAAAGAGAGACATTCCTACTGCTGAGCATTCTAGAAGTTCGAAGAGACGGGAGTTCATGCCCTGAATTTTGAACAATGATGACCTAACTTAGCGTTATCAATGTCTACTATTCAATGTACACTAATAAACTTTTTTAAACATTTAATAAATGAATTGTGTTAGAAGACAATTTTAAAAAAATAAATGTAAAAACCTATTTTGGAAGAGAAATATTAACAAAAATTGCCTAATAATGTTACAAAAATGTAATGATTTAGCTATAAGATCGGATTTATTAAAAAAAATACCCACGGATGTCATTTTCAAATTTAGCATACTAAATTATTCTAAATCAGTTGAAAAATCTTAGACAACTTTCAAAAAAAATTTTTTGGGTGACGCAGTGTAATCTATTTCTCGATCTGGATGCTGTTAAGACACGCGTCTGTATGAGAGTTACAAAAGAATAAACAATAGGTATAGGTAAACGTTGTTTATATGTACCATCAACTCTCTGCTGACAATAGACATTTCCTATTTTCGTTTATCTGTTGATGAATAAAGGAGATTATTATGGATTTCGAAACTGAAAAATTATCGAAACTATCAACGCAAGCTCCAATGGTGACATTAAACTGCTGTTGATTCCCCCCTCCCACACACACACACACACACACTTTCAGAGGTTACAATTGAGACTTCGGCTGGCTTTTTTCTACACCATATTTACCAAAATATTGCTATAAAAAAAACATGATACATAAAATAAATTATTTAATATTAAAGAAGAGCATGTTGGACTTAAAAATAGATAATTTTGTTACAATAAAGAGATCACACTATTTTCTAGTAATAAAACGTCTTTTCTTTTAAAGCCCGCCATTTCAATTGAAGTAACTCTCAATGCGCGTATATTAGAGTTAACTATTGATGTGATTCATAGATATCCTTTCTACGTCGTCAATTTATAGGGTGTTTGTTTCTTCTGTCAATTGTGTTGAGTTGCTCTCCATAATTTTAGTGGATGATAGGGCATAGATGCTAGTTCTGATAGCTTGGTTTTGAATGGTTTTAGGTTGTTTTTTTATTTTAGTGGCTGAATATGAGGTAATTCCGTAGTAATGAAGAGTATCAGTGCTTTGGGGCTAGTTGAAGCGCGTCGTCTCCCGTCTTTTCCTCTTGTCATTTAAAGTATGTTGAGGGTTTTGTTGGCTTTTTGAGCTGTGTTTGTTGTGTTCATTGAATGTGATGTTGCTGTCAAAAGTATTCCCTAGGAATTTTGTGGATTCGACATATGCTGTGTTCCTTTGATGTTTAATTTGGGTTTGATTTTTTCTCGTCTGGTTGAGAAGTCTATTGCTTTAGTTTTGTCAGGGGCCAAATCTAGTCCCCAGTTGTCAGTCCAGATTTCTAGATGGTCCAGTATTTGTTGTTGGTGTCTTCGAAGGTGTTTTTCACCCCATGGGCATGATAGAGAGAAGAATCATCTGCAAATTGCTTAATTTTGGTGTTTGTGTCATTTTTGATTGTTTAGATAGCATGTTGCTATGTTGAATAGTATAGGGCTGAGGGCACTGCCTTGGGGTGTGTGCCATGGGTGGTTTGTGGGGGGGGGGGGGGGCAGAGAAAGTACTACTATTTATTTGTGTTTGGAAGGTTTTTAATGTATGTGTAGCATTGCCTGTGATTCCTAGGTGTAAGGCTTTTATGAGGATTGTGGGGTGCCAGGTGTTGTCAGAAACATCACAGGGACCACCCCCCCCAACTACCCCGATATACACTATGACAGCTATAAAAACATTTCAGAAAACATACCCACAAAACAAAACAAAAAAAAACAATGTTAAAGCCATATACAGGATAAATGCTACCATCAAACTCCATCATCTAAATCAGGGGTGCATAAATGTTTTAGACCAGAAGGCCAAATTTCCAATTGATAGGGCATGGAGGGCCGCAAGTTAGATTGCCCACAGATGGCTCAGGAGAAAAAAACAACACAAATAATGAAATAAAGTCCTCTGGGGGCTTCATAGAGCCCTGTCCTGGATTGCATGCGGCCCAGGGTTTGTGCACCTCTGTTCTAAATGGAGAACCAAAAACATGACAACACAGTTAATCACTTCCTGATTATGTTTATAACATCTGAAAGAAAGAAAAGAACTAAAAACAGAAATCTCAACCCTTCAACTTCCTTTCACAACTCTGCTGTATCCACCAACAAAACACGCAAAGAAAATACACAAAGCCTTCACAGTCACATGCTTCCTACAACAAACGCACACAATAGACACCATTTTAAAAAAACACCTTAGGCAATTCAATCAACCTCTCCATCAAACACCTCACACTAAGAGACCCCCAAGGCAGTAGTTTACCCATTTTTTGTTGTGTTTTTGTGATTTTTTTTATTTTAAGAAGAGGGAAAAAAAGAAGAAAAGAATTAAAAAAAAATCTTTAACTACTTTAGCGACTGCTCCAGCATGCAATAAAAATCCGCCTACAACTTGATCGCTGGACAACACACGCACAAACACACGGCCAGACATGAAGATACAACACAACGCATCCACAAAAGCTCAAGTGGTGACGTAAAATTTTGTTAGCATAACCACCACCACCAACAACCCCGTCAATATGCGACTCCAGTGCTAAGAAATATATGAGATAATTATAATGACACTTTTTCAGACAGCTTTTCTAAATTAGAAAAAAGTAACCACTAATTTATTGTTTAGTCACATTAATTTGATCCCCTTGATGTGGATAGATTTTTAAATGCTGTGTTGCATATGAATAGCCTCGATGATCAATTTTACAGAATGAAGTTCCTATTGCAGTGTAATTACCAAAATTATCGTTGCAGTTTTTAAATCATTAATGGATATTACATATCGTGTAGTTCAGTCAAAAATATTGCCTTGACAGACACTCAAGCTTGTTAATTTAAAGTTATTTTTTTGCCTTCTTTAACTTAAATAAGTGTTAGAATGTAATTTTGACAGTTGCATGTAAATTATATATTATTAAAATGTATGTTTGTTTGAAAGACATTTTAAAATGTTATTTTAAAAAATTAAATGAAAAAACACATTTTAATACTAGCAAATAATGTGACATTATGATACCGAAAATTTTTTTTTTTTAAATGCAACCAACTCTTCTTTTAAAAAAAAATGTTATGAATTTTAAGAAACAATGATGTAAAATTCTTCAAAATTGTATGACTATTATGTAATTTATCTTATGTATCAAGTTTGTTTTTTTTGTAGCTAAAACATTCATATTTTTTATTATCTGTAGTGTATATACTATATGCATTCATAGAAAGTGCAAGATGGCAAGCCAGCAATCTCAGTTGTAAATGCATGCTCTTTCTTTTAGTGCATATAGTGAATGTAAAAAAAAAAAAATACTATAGGAGTCTAGACTCATTAAACCTTCATGTTTCAGGATGGATTTAGAGTGAATCATTTGTATTAACAAATTTCTCAATTTAGAAATCCATACTGATTTTTAAAACTAATAAAAGTTAAATTCTTAAATATTGGTTCATTCTCACCCATTACCAGCATTCACTACAGGAAAAAAAAAATAGTTGAGTCATTCTTCTTTCAATTAAATTCACTCAATCATTCTTCTTCTTCTTTACGTTCACTTCTTTTCCCCACAGGAATTTTCTTGATGTTCTCAGTTTCTGTAGAGTTCCTGCGGGGCCTTCCTCCTTACTCTGTTATTCTAGGAGAGCAGTGCTGCTCTATGTTGCTGTGTTTGGATGCTTTTTTCTTTGATTGCTCAGGTTGTGAATATTTTTTTTTTGACAGTGGCATAGCTACAGTCAATTTCTTGATTAGTTTTGGACTTAGTAATTTCAACTGAGTTGCAAGTGTCTTATTATGTATTGTGCTGCATTCTTTGTTGTTAGAGTTTAAGTTCACTTTTGCCTTTTGGGTTGGGTATAGGTGGGCTGGGAGAGGTGTTTTATGGTGGAAGTATGGTTTAGCTGTGTTGGTGAGTTTGGTTTTGGTGGTGACTATTGTCCCACCTATTGTGAGTGTAAAATTAGAAAAAAAATGTTTGGGAAGACTAATTTGTACTTCCTGGTGTGTTTTATGGTGAAATCATTAAACAAAGGTATTATATATCATATATTTTGTGTCGAAAAATGCAAGACATAGTATGTCAAAAAATATTTTAAATTTATATTTTCATACTTAATACAAACATACTTTTACATTCTTGGGACATCTTTCTGAACTGTGCAACTGAATCAAATCTCTTGTTATTTTTTACTGAGTGCAAACTAAACACTGGACTTGACTGAAAGTGTTTATGTTGCCATCACTTTTCCATGATGTCCATTAGCCTGCCCTTTCATGACACACCACACAAACTAATATTTGGCATTTATCACATCTCTCAGCACCAGTGTGTCTGTGGTGATCTGTAATTTTATTGTGCCTTTCCTTCAATTTCACATGCCTTCACCCTTACTGCTGATGACATCTGGTAGATAAAGTCTCTATCACTGCCACCAGTCCTCTCTTAATTAATTATCCCTTTTCTAATTTCACATATAAAACTCTTTCTACTATTATTCATACAAAAACATAACATTAATACCATAAATAATTAAATAGAAGGAATTCCATTACATAAATATAACCATGACAAAATAGTCACAGATGTGGTTTTTATACAAATTTAATTGTTTTAAAGCAAAATAACTAACATTGTAACAAATTGCTAAACCTATATACCCACAAAGAATCTTGGAAAGAAAACAAAATTATTTTTATTAGTATTACCAGAAATATGTGAAGGGAAATATGAGCAATTTGCTATAGAGAATTAAGACTACTGTTGATAATCTAAGACTGCACATGAATTATGGACCTTAAGATCTAAAAATAGGTAATTGGCACACTTGCAATTCCACTGCTGAATCCAGCAATGACATAATGATAAATATATTGTGCAATCAAAAATATGGTCATCTCTACTGGGTAGATATTATACATATGGATATTTATATATACATTCACACAAACAAACTGTTGATGATTTAATTGACATATTTTCATTAATCATATGTCATTGTTATCACTAAATTTGTTGTCCTCATGGAAGCCATTTTAATGAAATGTTGAATTTCAGGAGTATTTTCTCATTTATTTTATTTTTTACTTTTTATTATTTATGATTATGTATAAAATAATTGAATTGTGATGTTAATTTCTTTTTTTAATTAACATTAGTGCTATAATACTGTTGAGTAGCACTTGTTTAAAAGTTCTAACAGCCTAAGCATTTTCAATACTGAGATCACTGCATAAAGACTTAAGAAGTACATTAAAGCAGACAAGTATAACACTGAATACGCAATTTTTACAAGTAAATTTTAAAAAATTATTTAAAAACTTTTATACTTTAAATATCTTGCTTCAAATTATATGTTCTTTCTCTTTGTATTTTTAACTGCTTCAATGTTAATAGAATGACCTGTTTACAATTGGAAAAAAAGAATAAAGTGTGTTAGTATCAACCCCCACCACCACTACCACCAAACTTACAAAACAATACGCACTTGTCAAAGAAATGGAGGGTTATGTTGTAGAATACACTGCTCCAGCTATTTAAAAAGAAAAAAAATGTAAATAAAACTGTTTGTGTTATTAAGTTAGTGTGGCAAATTATAGCATGAAACAATGTTAGTTCAACACAGTTTTCATCTGCTGCACCCATTGTTTTCTAGATATATTTCTATTCATGCATGGCTTAATTCTGAGTTGTATAAATTAATTATTGTTGTTGTTTAATTTAAATTTCACTGCTTTATTTCTGACTTCTATCACTGTTATAAAGTTTATTGCAATTTTTGTCTAGCACAGATTTTCTTTCTTTAATTTATTTCTGACTTCTAGGTATCTCTATATTTTCCCTAACCCACCCCCACCCCTTTCATATTTATCCTATATTGGGTTGTGACTGGATTTTTGGTAAATGAAAAGTTGATTTATTTGCTAAAAAATATAATTTATCTTATTAGTTTAGCTAATTTGATCATGTTTCTATTGCCTTTTGATATCATTTGTGTTTTAACATTTAAAAACTGATTTGTATAATGTCTTTACAAAGTATGCTTAGACTAGTCAATTTAAATGAGGGTCTCTTATTTATGACAATTTCATGCCAGAGTTGATTGAGACTGAGTATAGATAGGCTAATAGTTCATCACAGCTGGTATAAACCTTATTGATTTTTATTTATGATTTATTTTTATTTTGAGAGTGATGAAAATATTAATAATAATGAACAGATAAAAGAAAATATATAATTTTCTTTCCACTGTTTATTATTATTATCTCTATTAATCCATTAGTATTGACAATCTGTGATTATATTCCACACACACACTTTACTCTGTTTTATGTATTGTTTACTTTTTACCTTTACTTTCTATTGTTTGTATTATTATTATTATTTTTATTAATTAAACAGTATTAAATAAAACATTAAAAACTCCCATATATTAGTTCATAGTACTTTCTCATGCTTCTTTGCTTAAGTGGGTTCCTTCCTTTGTCTAGAGCAGGGGCCTCAAACTCATTTTGCCTGAGGGCCACTGGAAGTAGAATCTGGGTGAAGCTGGGTGAAGCTGGGTGAAGCTGGGCCGCATCATTATTCCCTGCTGCCAGAGACCTGGCAACACTTCCTCTTACACAGCTCAGACACATTTGGCTTCAGGGAGGAAGCCACTGTGACCCTCAGTATGGCTTGAAGATGCTCATCAGTAAGTTTGTCCTTGAATTTTGACTTGGTGAAGTTCATGGTGGAGAAGAGCTATTCACACAGATAGGTGCTCCCCAAAAGGCACTTGGTCCGCTTGAACCTCCTGGAAAGCTCAGGGAAGGTAAGGGGCAATTCTCTCAAAAACTGTCCAAGCTTGTTTGCTTTTCCACTCATCTCCCTGAACTTGGCTTTTAGTTCAGAATTACACTTATGTCAATTAGATCCATTTGAAGCACAGGAGGGACATCTTGAAGAAAGGGTCAGCAAATATTTGAAAGGTGGTTCTGTGTTTCTTGAAATCTGCAAACCTGTGATCAAATTCTTCCTGCAGCTTTACAATGGCATCAACATACTTCTCACCACTGAATGGTGTGCCAGAATCCATGAGTGCCTTACATGCTGGGAAATGGCAGATCCTGAGGTATGGTAGCCCACAGGTGACAAAAACTATAAAACTCCCAGGGTGCATGAGAAAAACGTGCGGGCCGCACTATCACTTAACTTTAATATCAAGTGGGGGCCACAAAATATCGTCTGGGGGGCCGCAATTGGCCCGCGGGCCACGAGTTTGAGACCCCTGGTCTAGAGGATAACTTATTATTTTAGTAATTTAAATTTGACAGTTATTAGTTTATTTAGCTTACTCAATCATACCAGTGCTGCCAAGAGGGGTTAGATTCACCTAGAATAGTTGCCAGAAGGTTGCTTTAATCAGAAAGTCTGTTAACTTTTATCTGTTTGATCCTACTAAAGTATATATTTTTTAATAACTTATTCAACTATTAGTAGATCAACACAGGTCCAGGCTATTTGTTAGTATCATTTATATCAAGACTCCCTTTAAATAAATGTGTGCACATAGTGGCTGGCTTATTTCAACTTTCAACTGAAGTGGTTCATAATTCTCTAGATTTAAGGACTTTCAAGGTAATTTTTTTAAATTCAAGGACTTTTCAAGGATTGTACAGATCCTGTACAGCAGTGCTGTCTAACCTTTTTCAGGCTGTGGGCCACTTAAAAAATTGTCATGAGGCCAGGGGTCGCAATGTTGCCAGGCAGACGAACGAGGGTGCTGAAGGCACCAGGGCGAGAAGCCCCTTACAACTAGGGGTCTTGGCGGAGCTCTAGTCATCAATTCTTTTTGGGAGCATTTGGAATAAAATGGAGTCTGTTTGTATCTATCTGTTGGATACAGTTGCTAAATAAATTAATAAAAAAGATACTTTTCCCCTCTCTTTTTTAGCCTTCTAAAAAAGATTTTATAACATTGTAAATGTTGTAAAACTTTATATATGTACACTATACAATATGTATGACATGGAGTACATTATTTAAAATGTTTTTGTGTAATCTGATGTTTTTCAAATTCCAATAGATTTTAGCTAATTGATATATCAAATATAAATTATATGATGTTAATCTAAGTTGTTTATTATCACTAACAGTATAATTTGTGTATGTTTTGAAACCAGTATTCCAACTTATCAATTTATTAAAATTTATTTAGCCTCAAGTTACATCTTCACTGCGAAATCTGACTCTGAATTAAGTTAGCAATTTTTATTTGTGGCTTGTACTGAGTTATAACTGCCCTCATAAAGCTTTCTAAATTTTCATCAGTCTTGATGTTGGTCATTACAGAAAATCCTGCTTCACAAATGTAAGTGCTTCCATACATGGTCAAAAGTTTTTGGCAGTATTTAGATATGTGCGGAAACTCATCACAAGACACATATTTCATCCAAAACTCTTTTGGCATCGTGTCCTTGCATGTCTTGAAGAGCCGTGTTATGCTGCATTTCAATTATTTTGAGCTGCACTGCACCTTCATCTCCTCCCAGTATCTGCATATTTGCAGCCATATGATGTCACATGTGAAGAGATTGTCAACAAAAAGCACAAGTGGAGTCAAAGGATGAATATCTTGAAAGCAAGCAGAGAAATCTGATTTCAATTTTTGTAATGATGCATCAAACCATTCACTTTTAATTAAATCAAGATTTTCTTGTGCAACTTTAGAAAGTGCTGAAAAGTGTGTAAAATTAGAGTTTTGTAATTGATTGAAAAATAAATCCAACTTTGTTTCAAAGACACTAATTTCCTTAATTAGTGTGGGTATGATTTGGTGATGCTCTTGTAATTTCAAGCTCAACAGCTGAGGTGTTGAGTAATGTCAGTCAAAAATGCAAGTCTACAGATAAAACTGGATTCTGAAGATGAATTAATAGCTCTCCCTTACTTTTCTCCCCAAGGAAGAGTTTGATCTCTTGAATCAGATCCCAGAATCTTGCCCAAACCTTATCTCTGCTTAGCCAATGAACATCGGCATGTAGAACGAGATCGCCATACTTGGTTTCGTATTCTTCAATAAGTGTCTTAAACTGCTGGTGGTTTAAATATTTAGCCCAAATGAAGTTCACAATTTTTACAACATCCATGACATTTTTCAGTTCATTGTCTTTCATTTTTGAGCAAAGTGCCTGCTGGTGAATTATGCAGTGGTATGCATGGAAATCTGGAAAATCGTTATCTTCCTTTAACAAGCCAATCAATCCAATCCTCTTTCCTAACATTGCTGGGGCACCATCCATGGTAACTGAAATTAGCTTCTTAATGTCAATGTCATTTTTAACAAGCATTCTTTGAGTGCTCTATAAAGGTCTTCCCCTCAGGTTGTATTTTTGAGCGGTATCAGTGCCAACAGTTCTTTAAATGTATCACCTGCATTGAATCTAACCCAAATTATTAGTTGTTCTGTATTAGTAACACCATATGATTCATCAAAGGCTAAACTAAAACCTGAGGCATTCTTCAAATCAAACTGCATCTGATCAAATATATTAATGGATAGCAATTAAACTCATCTTGCCATGGTCTGATGAGGTAACTGAAGATCTGAAATTTACTTTTTGATTTCAACTTTGTTCTTAAACTCAGCAAACAAAGAATCAGCACATTCTTTAAAATTTTCGTCATCTGAATATGGTTTCTGTTTTTTTGCTAAAACGCAGTTAATTTTCAAGGATGCCTCAGTAAAACAGTCACTTGCACTCATATGTCATCAAAAACTTGGGCATGTAGATTTCGTTTTAGAAAATTTACTTTGTCTTCCCTCACTTTAGAACCAACTGGATAATTTTTCTCAAAATTGTTATGCATGGAAGTAAAGTGTCTCTGCAGATTGTCTTTTTTCAAAACAGCTACAGAATTCCGGCAGAGCAAGCACACAGGCTTATCATCTGGCATTGTGAACAAAAATTCAAGTTCCCATGATGGTTTAAACATACGGTTTTCTTCTTTAACTTTCCGCTTTCTGTTGACTGGTTCAAACTGTCCAAAGCTGAGGCCGCTGTGTTGTCTGTTTTATTTGATATGCTTGTCATTTTTAGAGATAGAATAAAATTAAAAATTACAAAATTACTTTTTTTTTTTTTTTTTTTTTTTTTTTACAAAACTTTAAACTGAATTCAATAAAAATGTCTGCACAGCATGTTGACAACAGAGCATCCGCTGCTGGTAGTGACTCCTAAGAAGTAAGTACAGTCATTAAAATACTTTTAGACTTAACAACATCTTTTGAATTTTTTAGAAACTATTATTTTGTGTGATATTTAAAATTAACAATAAATTTTCAAATAAACTTAGAAATAGTCTAATAATTATTGAAAAAATTGAAGAAATTAAATAAAATGTTTAAGTTTTATGACAAGATTTTATGTAACTGAAAGTTTAAAAAATATTGTGAGAGCTTTGGTGGGCCACTTGGGGCCTGTGGGTCGCATGTGGCCCTTGGGCTGCAGGTTGGACAGCACTGCTGTACAGGTTTTCATAATGAATGCTTTGATTTGCATTTCTGCATATAAGAAATATGTAGATGAGTAAAGTACATTCTTAAATTGGAGCAGGAAAGGAAATAAACCTGCTATTTCAATATTTGTTGGGATTATTTGGGCTGGACAAATGGCCCAAGGAACAACAGATCTATAATACACAAATTATCAACAAACAAAACCAACATTTGTACCTGGTTTTATTGTACAATCAAAGCAGAAATAAACAAATTCATGCTGAAAGCAAGTTGTAATTTAAATTATGCTTTTGTTACTGAAGAGGAAACTGTGTATCACTGTATGTTCAATTTTCAACAAATGATCCTTTTATTGTGCATTAAGATAAGTAAGTCTGATATTAAACAAAAGTCAGTAATGTATATAAATAACCTGATAACAAATCCA
Organism: Sinotaia quadrata; assembly: GCA_028829895.1. NCBI lineage: Eukaryota > Metazoa > Mollusca > Gastropoda > Architaenioglossa > Viviparidae > Sinotaia > Sinotaia quadrata. Next base: position 74,888,127 of record CM054183.1, on the reverse strand, counting down.
CATAAAATCTGAGAGTGAAACTAGTGTTCATGCACTTTCAGTATAAAGATGGAGTTCAAGATATAAATCAGAGATACAAGCTTTATGCCTTAAGTACCAGTAGAAATTCAAGTACAGGGAAGACATAGGCTAATTTAGAGTTAGTAAATAAACTTATCTGCACAGAGAGTAAGAACTGAAAACAAACAAATTTATTGTTATTGTTAAAGAAACTTTAATAAACTCTGATTTTATAATTAGTACTAAGCAAAATAAATTCACAAATATTTTTTTTATATCAGAGCATTTAGTACAGTAACCTAATTATTGTGCTTCACAACTGTTTTAAATAAATGATTATAAAAGCCATATAAACATGTTTTAATTTATTTTTTTATGTCATGATTGAAGATTTTTGACAATGAACAATCACAGATTACAAAGCAATGAAGCTAAATGATATACAATGTAATTATGTTCTAATAATTATATACAATTCAACAAAAATATTTTGGGCTGGTAGAAAAAAGAGAAATGTTTTAATCCCTGAAATTAGGTAGGTTGCACAGTGTACATATGGTAGAGTCTGCTCTTACTCAAGTTAGCTTTATTCAGAAATGGCCACATTACATACCAAAAAATTTGGAGAGATTTACATATTTAACAAATAACTATTATATGTATTTTTGTAAAAAAGTATATTTATTTACTAAATATGTCTGTGTTTAACCTATGGAAATATTGTGACAGTAAATGTTTGTCTTTAATGTGGCAGAGTAAATTTACCTATCCCTATTTCTAGACTTAACTGTTATATAAATTGTTAAATTGTTGAAGTCACCTGACCTTGGGCACTCCTTATGAAGGTATTTTTGTGTAAGAGTTGGAGAAAACAACCCTAGTTGAGAATATGCTAGAAATTGCTGATGCAATCCAAACCAGTTCCAACTGGATGAGTAGTTTTTTTTAATCCAACGGTTAAGATCTATGAGAATGAGACTAACAAAGGGGCGAGATCAAAAGTTTACCTGCTGTAGAGAATTGTATTGTCTAATCACTTGAATCTGGAGTGGCAAGAAGTCTGGTCATGAAAGGCGGCCATTAGCTTAATGATGAATTAACTGACTGATTGAGAGAGAATGGGCTTAGAAATATTTTGTGCATTTTGCTACTGATATGTTATACTTGTGTTTTCATAGAGATGTATTATGTGAATAGACTATTATTTCTACAAATTTTTCTACTAAGATGCTCATATATATTATGCTAAACACTTGAAATTGTTTCTAGTGAATAAGCTCATAAAATTGATACGCTGTATTTATTATGCATTGTGCATGTATTGGGCTAATAAGTACTGTTGCAAGAAACTCAAGTTGAAACTTGAATGTAAGAGAGAATGAAGTTAAGGATGAATAAAACGGGATACTTAGCATTTGTTCCCTAATTATATTTTACAGAGAAAAAAAGGCCTTTCCTTGTTTTCCTGAATCTCCTGGTTTACTGATTATAAACTGCTAGACCGTGGTAGACACAAAAAGTATCGTATCTAACACAGTGATAAGTGTAAGGAATACACTGCACTCCCGTTGATGTATGGTTGCAAAGTATGCTGACTACATCAAGCAATTTCTGGTATAAGGAAGTTACTGGAAATTGCTACAATTTTTGTTCTGCCTGAGGGAGCTAATATGGTGCAACACCAAATGGCCTTGAGAGAATAGCAGTGAATTAGTGTTCTACAACATGAGAAGGAAACATGTGAAATTGACAATAATAACATGAACAATAAACTTGTGACTTTGTTATGAAAAGTGCATGAAAAGACTATTGTGGCTTTGCCTATACAAGATTACATAGAAACTATTATTGCTTATCTCTAATAACTCCATTTCTGTTCTCTGATAAGAAATATCCTGTGATCTACAGGGTGGCCCAAAAGTAGGTTTACAGTTATCACGTAGACTATTTATTTGAAAATTCGACACAACTGCGGGAAATTCGTTATACCTGTTAACATAAACATAAACATAAACAATTTAATCTCTCAGATGCTCAAAATGTCCTCCTTCAACATGTTTTATATTGGTATTACTAAGCAAGCAACTTCAACCACATAAAAGGTAGTTTAATAACTGTAAACCTACTTTTGAGCCACCCTGTATATTGACACTAATCTGTTGAATTGTATTCTAGGATATAAGACAATATAGGTATGATCTGGAAGCTGGTTGTCAGGTCATAGTGGTGCCCCAAAGGTCGGAAAGACTAAGGGATAGATAGAGATAGATAGGTATTCAAATTATTTGAACATGGTTTCCTGGAAATACTGATGTCAAGTAATCTTTTTCATTGTATTTGTTATATGTGTATTTGATTGTTGATTTAATAAATTTATTAGCCTTCTTACACATATTAATAACCTTATGATGGAGAAGAATATAGATTAAAAGATGGATTTAGTAAGAAGTTTTCTACCTATGGAAATATTGTGACAGTAAATGTTTGTCTTTAATGTTGTAGGAAGAGATAAAACGTTTACAGCACCTGCATATCCACCAAGTGAGAGAGATGAGCTGGAGAATTATTAATAACATAAATTAAGATTCTCATCACTTGTAATTAGTTATGGTTGATTAATTAATAAATAATAATAATAATAACCATTGTTACGTTTCCAGTATTTCTTTATAGACCCTGCCTAGGATTTTTAAGGACTTAAAAAATGATAAATTAAATTAATTCCTTCTCTCTATCCTACACAGACTGGTTGCCCAAATTATCATTTGACTAACTCAAAAATGCGTCTTGTAGTGCAGACAACAGATTTACAAACTGACAATTTGCGTACAAAAGCTGGCTTGGAGTCGTTAAATTCCTCTAAATTAATATGCATTCGTTACGTCATTCAGCTCAATTGCCCCCATCCAAACCACGTGTAAACATTAGGTCTAAGATGCATAAAAATGTACTACAAAGAGGGTTTAACAATTTAAAATAAGATTTAATAAGTTTTAACAATTTAACAATAATCAATATACGAGCGTGAAGTCTAATTCTAAGTACTCAGCAAGTAAAGTGTTTATCGTTTACGAGAATATGCCACGAGAAATGTTCTCTGTGATTTTTGTTCACCAAAGCTACAACTTAGCTTTTGAAGGTTGCCACGTGGGTTCTTGATCCAGTCCAAACCGGTCTACCTCACTTGTCGTTCGTCAGCAAAGAATGCACACAGCATAACAATGGAAACTGTCTCTCAGTTAACATGCTGAACGGAACTGTAAGTGTAGACAAGACATGCAGACCTGCTTGTCGGCGCTGCCTCAATAATGGTAGTGGGACTATGATGGAATCAAACTCAGCTCATAGAGTTCAGAACCAGGCTTTACGAGGAATCAAAGGATTGGAACCAAAGATTGGAACCAAGGACTGACCTTAGTGAGAAGTCAAGGTGTTATCTCAGCAATCGCGTCAGCCGTTCCTCTATGACTCACGAATACACGACGGTACTAGGTGTCGGTGCTTCTGGATTTTCGGAGTGGTCATACAGAGCGCGTTTACCGTATTTATCAGAATGCATAGAACGCATCACGTGACGGGTCAAGTGGTATGTAGTTGGTTCGAGAATTTAGACAATGGCCTAAGGTTACATAATGTTCCTGACCTCTTTGCTAGGAGCTTCTCGATACTGGTGTATCATGGGAGAACTTTAACAAAGGAATTTCAAATTTTGGATATTTGAAAACAACAAGTGGGTCAAAAAGTCATGACATTTTTATCAGACTGTGACAACCATTAACTAGGTGGTCTCACATATATATTATACAAAATAAATTTTTTATATTATTACTGAACTCCTTGTTTTATCTCACAATCAAGATATGAAATAGAAAAGTTAAATTATATACCACATGTTAAGTTTTAAAAGTCACTAGCTACTGCATTTGAAATTTGGAAAAAATGTCAGAAAAGTTGAAAAATTGGTACAATGTTTTATACAAATTTTTATTAAGAAAGTATTTGGAAGAACCAATTTCTATGTTCAAGTTTTGAGATGCTGAATAAGACCTACTAAATGTACAAACAAATGTTTATAGCCTTATATATAGATGTTTTTTCTTTAGTAATAACAAAGATACACATTTTACAATCTTATTGTATTGCAGATAAGATTAACAGCCATTAGATGTTAAATTATTAATAGACATATTAGATACTGTCAAATCATAATAGGCATAGAAAATTCAATAAGATATCACTATAGTGCATTTGAAAACTGATTTGGAACTTTTCAAAATACTGGTTATGAAGACTGTATATCATTTACCTCTTACAACATTAATGACCATTATATTATGCAATTCTTAATTTTAAAAGTAACTTGGGAATATCTCTGTTACTGAAGGGAAAAACATAATACATTATTGTCACATACTCTACTATAATGTAAACCTGCTGTAAAATATAATTAAGATATTTTATAGTAAAACTTACTAATAGTTATTTATCTGTTTGATATTTGATGCAAAATATATTCCTAAAAAATGTTAAATAATAAAATATAACAATTATTCGGTCAGAGTTTGTATTTTATATTTGCAATTATCCTGGGAGGCAATCTGCATTATATAACACCAATGACTTTAAGTGTTTACAAGTACAATGTACACTAAAATCAATGAGCCAAAAAATTATTTTTTAAAATAGTCTTCTTAGGCTTTGTAAGAGCAACTGCAGATTATTATTCTCTGTTAAATAATTTTTAAAAGTTTTCACAACAATGGTGACTCTCCCTTCTGACAAAGTAGTGCCTTTTAATGGCCATCTAAACTGACTTTAGAACTGACAATGTAAAATTTTTGTAAAGGGAGAAAAATTACATTTAATTGCATTGCAATCACATACAGAAATTTTTTGGAAGAAATACCTGTCTAGCAATTATTGAGAGCAATGTTCAGCACTATCAAAGTCAAGGACAGTGACCAGTTTGCAATTAGTACTGACTCATCAGTTTCAGAATGGCTGACTTCAATTACTGAAGAAGTGATGTTGTATGAAGAGTGAGCTGTCTAAAAATATATCTAGATTTTTAAATTTTATTGAAATGTCATCAATATCAAGTGATTCTGGCATAGGTGACGATTTAGAAACCTTGTAGAAGAAGCAAATTTAAATTAAATGTTATTATTATTCTTTTGTAATTTATTATTCATCATCCAAGACTCAGCATCAGATGCGTATCTCTCAATACTCTGAATGGTGGAAGTAAACTTATTAAGGCAACTTGATTTGAACATTTGGTGCCATCAGTATATATCTGGAGTGGGTCATTTATGTGATTATCTAATGAAAAGAACAGAGCCTTGAGGGACTTGGTAACAAAAAACTGTCTGGGTTGGTATGTTTACCATTAATTGACATTATTTGTTTTCTTTCAAACAGACATGAACTGAGAAAAATCAGGTACTATGAATGCCAAAAGCATACTTGAGATGGAATAATATATCATGATCAACAGTGCCAAAGAAAATAAAAAATGTAGAACTGAAACCTTTCCATCATCCAAAGATGAGAGAAGGCATTTAACAATTTGTAGAAAAGCATGCTCAGTGCTTTGATAGGTACAGTAAGCTACCAAAAATCACTATGATCATGGTGATTAAAAGATGTTAACTGGGATGAAACAACTTTTTCAAGGGCCTCTGACATAAAAGATAATTAAATAATATGGGTCAAATTTTTTCTCAAAAGAGACTCCACAACAGTGATTTTATACTGTGATGGGAAAATGCAAGTAGAAAGTGAAGTATTTATGATATATTTTAAAAGCATGGGGTATAGCACCTAAACACTCTAATAGCAGTGTTGCTGAAGTATGGTCAAGTTCACACATTTTGAGGCACATTTTTTAGGAATGTTCAAAGAAATTCTAGTGAAGGTTAAAATACTATGAAAGGCAGTTGCTAAAACTCTATATCACAACTATAAAGAGAGGGTTAGTCAGGATGGTAAATGCTCTCGAAGTGATCTCTAATATTTTTCATCTTGTCACAGAAAAAAGAAATTGTTTTGATAGACTGTCTGTGGTAGGAAGCAATGAAGAATTAATTCTTACCATAACTGATTTATTGTGTAGAACAAGTGTTGTTAAATGGTGCTTTCTCTGATTTTTTTTTTTGGTACTGTAAAAGAAGGATTTTACCCGAAAGAACAATATTTGTAATATTCTTTGTAACTGCTTCATAAATTTCATACAGATGATAAAATCTGATGATATTCATTGCCTTTCAGCTTTATGATGTTCTCATTTGGCACTGCAATGCTTCTATGTTGTATGTTGTATCAGAGAGCACATTATTGCACTGTAATGGTTGATGAGGGTTGCTTATCAAGCAGAGAACACAAACAACAAATGGAGATATTCAGTAGTGGGATTTTGCTCAATCATTAGTTGTGTATCTAATGTCATTTGTCTGTGAAATGAGTTGTGCTACATTTGGAAATGTAAACTGGCCAGCCACCAACAGATCACTAATAAACCAGAACAAGAAAAAGTGAAATATTAATAATTATTATTCTGAGTAAGGATCTGATTGATTGATTCCAAACAAAAATTTGGAACACAATCCATTCATAACTTAAGAATCATCTCTATTTCTATACATTCTATATATTAAGAGATAAGAAGAAAATAAAAATGGATTACACATATACTTTATCTTTTGAGAAACTAAATAATCTAATAGTAGTTTTGGTCAAGCAGAGCCACTTACAGAATCATTAACAGATTATAAAGATATCTTTTATCTATACTGAATATACTGAAAAGAACTACCAACACATCATTATTAAATAATCTATATATATCTCATGTAATTTAACATAAACAGATAAACTGCTGATAATGTTTACAATTACACAAAAACAAAACAGCACAGGAGAAAATAATGGCTAGCTGGTTTTTATTTCTTTATATAAGTGTATAAAATTTATTCAAAAAAAGTATGATACTTAAAAATCCAGTTCATTTCTTAATAAAAGTACATTTTCATCCTGTGAAGACATTTATTTTAAAGGGTTTAAGAGACTGCTCTTACATAACCTTTTTCACTACATTTTTTTTTTCAAATTATTTTTTGTTTTAGATATGGTATAATGAATTTAAATTAATTCATGTATTGTATACATTTGTAAATGGTAAGATTAGTTAGTAATAATTAATTAGCTTGTAAATAACAAACATTCGTAATTTGAAAATATAGTATGTAATTTTAAATCAGTGGATTTAACTTTAAAAGGCAGATATTCTAAAAAACTAAAAGAAATACGGTGAATAACAGAAGTAAAAAGAATAAGCAAAAGTGTTGTTCCTATACAGGATTTACTAAATATTCAGCTACAAATTTAAAATTTCTTGCTATATATTCAATATATATAAAAAATAACGTGTCCATTAAAATATGAAACTAATCAGTTATCCATTACCAAACTCTAAAAAAATATTTCAATAATCTGTTACAAATAACTGCAATGAAAAATTCTCTTAATATGGTGTATGTCTACTGAGATGGTCAGAGGTCTACACTGGACACTCGGCTGGGCAACTCAGCACTATGTACTACCATTTTTCCACGGGATTTAATGGCTTCCTGAAATCATAGATAGGTAAAAAATTAATTAATCTCTTTTTAAACTTCTCTTATTTGACTCTAATTTTTTAATTTTTTTGAAAGGACTGCCATAGTAAACATATAATGAAGGCTTTAGTTTATGTGAATGGCTTGTATCTAATAAATTATTGAAAGAAGAGGTAAGTACAGAAAAAAAGATATACACTACTGAAATCAATATCCTTCTGCTACCTTTGACTATTTCAAGAGAAGTAAGAAAATACAATTAGACTGACCTGATCAAAATGATTTGATATGGATATTTCTGTAAGTTTATGATTAGAGTACATAAAATAATTAATGTGTGAACATTTGTATATATGAATATGAGTGAATGATTTGAAAGATTGTCAAATGTGCCTGCCATATTACTATTTATAATATTATTTGAGCCAGTATTCAGAAATGACAAACTTTCTTTTGTTTCCCATCACAATATAGATTGTGTTATAGAGAGAGTGAAATATATTAGATAAATAATAAAACAGTTTTAAAATGTTACAAATGGTTTTATTTGTTTAATAAAACCCTGTTGAATCATGGTACACTTGTGGCTAAATACACATTGTGTGAAATGTGATCTCAGTACCAAATTAAAGCCTCTTTATTGGTTTAGGTAACATAATAATACTAATAAAATGGTATTTTAATAATCTGTTTAATCATGATATGGTCACGATGTCAACTTATTACATAAATGATAACTTTTCAACTTTAAATATTAAAAAGAGTTTAAATTTAAAAATATCTTTTAAAAGAGAAATTAATTTGCAATTACAATTATTTAAAAATAAAAGAATAATTAAGAGAAATTGATATTTAAATGTACCCTAATAAATTATAGAGAAAAATGCATGATTGTGAAGCAAGTTAGCCAGGAGGTTAATGCTGTCCCACCCCCACCCCCCAAAAAAACAAAACAAAAAGCTGTAAAAGCAATTTGCTTGCATGTGATTTATATGTACTTGAAGCTTGCATAGAACTGCTGCACAAGCTCCGAGTCTTGCAATGTTGTAAACATGCATGTGGAATTTTCTTATATCTTGGTTTTAACTTATTTATGCTTTATTTTATAGTTTAATCATAACAATTTTTTATTTAAATGTTGTATTGTTGTTTGTTGAAATTAGTCATTATTAATTGTTTTATTAAGAAATTATTAGCTTTAAATACTTTGTCAGTAGACCAAACCTTCAAGCCTAATGTTGAAGTCAGGCATAATCAATCTATCAAATTGTTCACAGATCTATTAACAAGTTTAGAACCAGTTCACTCTAATTTCGCACAAATTGGTATGTTAATGATTTTTTAAAATTATATAGTTGAGTATTAGTCACAACATTAAAAAATTTTATAAGGGGTAACTAACCTTTTGTGCATGGAGTCGCTTCATTTCTTCCCTTAACCTGTCCAAAATAGCTTGGTTGGGTCGATGACTTTTAACTTCATTCACTTCTTTTTTCTTAAAATATATATGTGCACAATGATTTTTAATATAATATACAACAGCAATATTTTCTAATCACATTACTACTTCTGCTTCAGATAATAATTATTTCAGACACCTGAATAAATCTAAATAAATATCTGAGTGTAAGATAAAAATTCCACAAAATACTTTTGAAATTTAAACCACTGATGTTTTGGACAATCCAGTGTTAAAGTGCAAGATAATTAAATGAGAAAACTACATTTGCAGTTATTTGAATTATGTCTATTTATAAATAATGAACATGAAATAAAACAAATTATTTTTTTAAAAAGGCATTATATAAATAAAATATCAAAGATATAAAAAGTTAAAATTAATACTGTGAAGGGTATTTTGCACATACAGTTATATTATCAAAACGTTGTAGCATACACAGTTCAAAGTGGGCAGGCAAATGTCACATGAATATGATCTCTAGCATATACTATAAACAGATAAGGCTGAAGTATTCGTATCTGGAAGAGAACTAGTCCTATTTCCAATATACACTCTTAGTGGCATCATCATAATATTGTACTAAATGCCATGCAGCAGATTAACAGCAAGAAAATTGGTGTAAAAATCATACTCTGAACTGGAAAAATGTGTATGCTTTGTATAAGACTGCAAAAATCTGATTAAGTTTATTTACTAAGATATTGTTTACTTTTGCAAAATATAACATTTATATGTTTAAATCAATCTGTAGCAGATATTTACACTGCATACCTTTCTTCTGTTCATCCACTAACAAATAAATTTGTCATTTTCTTTTCTTTCTCACTTTATTTTTTAAAACTTACAAGAGCGATATATCATAAAAATCTTATCATATTCAGTTTTTATAAATCCTGTGATTATGCAGTCCTGATAAGAAAATAAAACAAATATGTGCAGGTGTGTGTGTGTGTGTGTGCGCGCGCGCTTGACATATCTTGTACAGATAAGGATGTTGGGGATGTTTATAAAGCAAGTATGATCTTGGGTGGAAGTACCTAAACTGTTCTATTAGACAGTTGCTCTATACCATTTGCAAATACATTTGTAAGATCGTGAGAATAGATCTTAAGATTATATTTACTTCATATTCAGATCTATACATATAATAATATAAATCCTAACACAAATATAAGAAATCTCATAAAAGTAGTTAAAAGTACATTATATTATGATCTTTTATCTAATGTGATTCTACAGATGGCAAATATTATGAAGGGGAAATTCACTGGGCAAAACAAATTACTGTCTAAGATTTTTTGACAGATTTATGATAGTTTTATTGTGCTGGATCCAAAAATGACATCGGTTTTGTACAATCAGGTCAACTTTTGGAGCTATTTTTGATCAACCAACTTTTTGATCTATTGTGACATTATTTTTTTTGTGGTTTTTTTTTACATATCAGGCCTGAAAATGGCGACTAATTTAGTCGCCATGGCTAGTGAGAAAAAAAATTGGCGACTAAAAAAAAAACTTCAGTCGCCAACTGCGAGTGCGCTAAAATGAACTTTTTTGTGTACAACTATGGGTTTGTAAATTTTCCTTCCTTTCTTCTTCTCTCTATTGTTTTTGGTAGTACTCATGACATTCCTTTATCTCAACAAGTGAGTCAATAAGGGTAGTCCATGTACCGTGGCTTCTAGTTCGTCACTAAGTCCTTTAAGTGATTTATCTGCAGACAGCAGTTCTGCCCTGTCTCTGACAACAGCATCGTGCATACTCACCAGTATACCTGCGTTGTCATCGACTGTCTCTAGCAAGTCTACACCAGAAATACTAGATTTCGTCCCTGTACACTTTTTGACTCTATCTTCTTCCATGTCACGTTTGGAAAAGAATTCTGTCTCAGTTCTGACAACTGTCATGTCATCTGAAGTAAATGAATTTATCATAGGCACATTGTCTCCGTCTGTATTGCTACCTATGCTGTCATCTGGATCAAATACTTCTGTTTCCCTGGCTGTCAATGTGTTAGCACTCGAAACCTCGCACAACGCAATAATCTTGTGTTTCAAAATTACGTCATGACTCACGTCATTTACCGGAGATCGAGATCTACCGATATCAGTCTTCGTAGTGACTCTCTCTTAACTAACAGTTCGGTCAGTAGACTTAGTCAACGTGTCACTGCCCTTTAACGGTACACAACTGATAGAATTCGTCCCTATCTTCTCATGTGTATTGGTCCCATCAGTAAAATCAGTCAATGTGTTGCTAGAAGTTGAAACACACCTTAACGGTACACAACTGATAGAATCTGCCTCTATCTTCTCATGCGTATTCACTCCGTCAATCAAGGTGTCACACGTACACGGCGGTGTATGTGTGTGTCCAAAATCTACACGTGTTAAGTGTTTAATAATGGCGTCATTTCTTATCTCTGTTTCAAGATCAAGCTTCCGTGGTGCGCTAACTGTTTCTGTACACTTCCAGCCTGAGAGTTCTGCTGCCAAGTGGACAAATTCATCTGGCAGGCCTAGAAAGTTACAATACACTGAGTGGCCAGATGTTCTGATCCCAGCAGATGATGATGATGATGATGATGATGATGATTGATTATTTATAACTTTATCAGATTAAGTTGAAAGTAAAAATAAAAACATCACTGTAAAACAATACAAAATTGAGCTTTCGTTGTAAAAGACCTTCAGAAAATTAAAAAAAATTCAAACTGAAATATCATAGAGGAAATCACACATTGATTTGTATAACACTGACATCATTCGCTCTCTTTCTCTCTCTCTCTCAAACTCCCCCCCCCCAATTATCTTAATAATATCTAGCTACTACTTTTATTAATAAAATTGACACGATATTATAGCTAATAACCACATGACCACCCAGATTACCTGAACAAAACAGTATTTTTTTTTATGTTAGGCTATTTTGATTGTCTAGAAAAAAATTAAATTGGCTAGGAAACATTTTAGTTTGGCTAGTAAATTTTTTAGTTTGGCTAGTAAAATTTTTAAGTTACTAGCCAAAGGCTGGTGGGACTTTTTTTTCATTTTCAGGGCTGCATATAATGATGTAATATTCTTTCTTATTTCTTTAAATAAACAAATTATAATTTGTTTTACATAATTATGAATAGGTTACATAAGCTAATTTTTGAATAATTGATATAAATGATATTTTTCTTCTTTAGATAATGAAATGGAATCGACCAGAAGACGTTGCAGAAATAAACCTGATGTATTTTGCTACACCTGCGGAAATACACCATTGTTCCTAACAGGAATATAGCAACAGGTTTTATAAAGCGTGCATACCATGCTTATTTTGGTATAAAACTTGGTGATCAGGATAAAGTTTGGGCGCCACACATGGTATGCAAGATATGCACCGAAAATCTTCATCATTGGACCAATGGTAAGAAGAGTTGTCTGGAATTCCTTTGGTTTGGAGGGAACCGACAAACCATGTCACTGACTGCTACTTCTGCGCTATTGATGTGACTGACATTAACAGAAAAATAACGGAGCAGCCTTAAGTATCCTGATCTTGAATCAGCACGTCCAGTAACTCATTGTGATGAAATTCCAGTACCTGTCCCTGGAGAACTTACCGAGTGTTGAAGAATATGAAGAAGAAGAATTAGTGGTTCTTGATGATGATGATGTTCCAAATCCTTTTTCGCAAAAGGTGCTAAATGATCTAATTCGTGATCTCAGCTTGTCAAAGTCATCCGCTGAACTGTTGGCATCCAGATTGAGGGGAAAAAACGTCCTTTCTGACATTTTCGTATCACCTTCTACTGCAACAGATATCAAGAGTATCTCAGTTTTTTCTCTACAGAGAAGGACCCGGTGTACTGTACAGATATTGCGCAGCTTCTGCACAAGCTTGGAGTGCCACAGTATAAACCTGAAGATTGGAGATTGTTCATTGACAGCAGCAAGCGATCACTGAAATGTTCTGCTACAATGGTAACCAGTTTGCCTCTGTACCTCTAGCTCACTCGACTACACTGAAGGAGAAGTATGAAGCGGTGAAGTACGTGCTGGAGAAAATTCGTTATGATCAGCATGGATGGTTACTTTGTGTTGACCTGAAGATGGTAAAAGTTTGGGATAACAGCCTGGATTCACCAAGTACCCGTGCTTTCTGTGCATGTGGGATAGTAGGGACAAAGCACAGCATTACATGAAGCAGGACTGGCCTATACGGGAGGAATTGGTACCTTGCAAAGCAAAGAACCTCATAAACAACCCTCTGGTGGACAGAGACAAGATACTTTTCCCACTGCTGCACATTAAGCTTGGCTTAATCAAACAGTTCACCAAAGCTCTGGACAAGGATGGTGGCTGTTTTGCTTACTTGTGCCATGCTTTTCCAGGGTTGACCATTGAGAAGTTGAAAGTTGGCATTTTGATGGTCCACAACTCCGTAAGCTAATCAGAGATCCAGAGTTTGAAAACTCAATGAATGAAGTGGAACTGGAAGCGTGGAAGGCTTTTGTTCTGGTCGTGAAAAACTTTCTTGGCAACAATAAGGCCAGGAACTATGCAGAGCTTGTTGCCAATATGCTGACTGCTTTCAGAAATCTTGGATGCAACATGAGCATCAAAATGCATTACTTATTCTCACCTATGGATCGGTTTCCTGAAAATCTGGGATCAATGAGCGACGAGCAAGGGGAGAGATTTCATCAGGATATGAAAGAGATGGAAACCAGGTATCAGGGACACTGGGATGCAGTCATGATGGCTGATTACTGTTGGACTCTAAAAAGAGACATTCCTACTGCTGAGCATTCTAGAAGTTCGAAGAGACGGAAGTTCATGCCCTGAATTTTGAACAATGATGACCTAATATTGAATTTATATGTACTTAGCGTTATCAATGTCTACTATTCAATGTACACTAATAAACTCTTTTAACATTTAATAAATGAATTGTGTTAGAAAACGATTTTTTAAAATTTAAATTAATATTTTTTTATTTAAAAACCTATTTTGGAAGAGAAATATTAACAAAAATTGCCTAATAATGTTACAAAAATGTAATCAATTTAGCTATAAGATCAGATTTTTTAAATTAGATCAAAAACCTGATCTGATTAAAAAAAAAAAAACGAATGTCATTTTCAAATTTAGCAGTGCAAAACTGTTCTAAATCAGTTGAAAAATCTTAGACAACTTTCAAAAAAAATTTTTTTGTGTCACAGTGTTATTTTTTATTGCTTGTGAATGGGTTAAGCATGAAAAGGAAATAATAATGAGTCCCCTGGCTAAAGTTTACCATCTCATGCAATTTACTTCATTGCAATCTAGTGCAATCAACTAAGTGTAATCTGGTGCATGAATTAAAAAAGAATATGTGCAAGTGTAGCTTTTTTCATTCAATACAATAATAGTGTAACATTTAGCATATAGTACATAATGTGCTTTAAACTCTATTACTCAATGAATACAAAATTAAGTGTGTATAATACATATGGGCTATTAACACTTACTCAGAGACACACACACATTCTTAATCATTTCAGAAATAAAACCTGCAGATGTGAAAAGTAAAATACTTTCAACATTTAAGAAATGTTATTTTAATTTTTAGACACTTAAGCATCACTTTCAACATGTTAGTTTCAAAGATGATTTTTGAATTAAAATCAATAAAATATTAAAATTTAAAAGACATATGAGAGCAGGTACTGAAATTTCTCTTGAATATACAGTTATAATCTAAAACATTGAACCGACAGAATAATAAATTGTTAAATAGCATTTAATAGTTATTTTGAATTGGTATACATGTAATGACTTCAACTAATTTTAGCTTTATTTTCCTTTTATGAATAGCAGCATTATTATAGGACATTCAAGAGTTGCAAACTTCTGCTAGGAACTATGTCATTATGCATATCCAATTAAAAATTGAGAGAATAAACTCTCATCAGAGGCAATAATTGATTTCTGACTTGGCAGAGTTACTACAGATTTTATTATAAAAAATGTAACAAAAGAATGGCATATATTTTGTATATCATGCTTTAAAGTTTAATGAACTCTTAAAAATTGGATTTTTAATGCTTGATATCTTCATCAGGTTTGTTTTCTTAACTATAGAAATAGGTAAAAAGTAAAAAAATGGCAAGCCAGAGAAGAATTCCAGAAACCTTTAATGTTGTTTTTGTTTGATTAAATAAAACTATTTAACAAATAACTTTACCTTTAATGGCGATTTTTGTTTGATTAAATAATACTGTTTAACAAATAAATTTACCTTTAATGGTGATTTTGTTTGATTAAATAAAACTTTTTACAAATAATTTTACCTTTAATGTTGATTTTGTTTGATTAAATAAAACT
This sequence comes from Sinotaia quadrata, assembly GCA_028829895.1. Classification (NCBI taxonomy): domain Eukaryota; kingdom Metazoa; phylum Mollusca; class Gastropoda; order Architaenioglossa; family Viviparidae; genus Sinotaia; species Sinotaia quadrata. The sequence continues at coordinate 74,872,693 of CM054183.1, read as the reverse complement.
GTTTAACAAATAACTTTACCTTTAATTTGATTTTGTTTTATTAAATAATACTGTTTAACAAACAACTTTACCTTGGCATTTTGGCCTCTATCAGATGAACTTCCATAAAGTCGGAGAAGTGAACCCCAGCTTGGTACATGTGGATGCAATTTCTGTGCAGTAAAATGAAATATGCTCAGCATATTTGCTGAAGTGTACTGTGCAATTATCCATTTAATAAATGAAACATATAAACCTATTTATTTCATACATATATTCCAATATTGAATGAATATATCTATTTGATTTTACATGTATATAACAATTCAGAGATATATTTTGTGGTATAAGAGAAATTCATAATATGCTTTTGCATATATATTTATAAAATTCAGGTTTACAAGTAAATTAAGTTTCTTTTCCTTCAACATTTTGGTAAAGATTAAGATGAAACAACTTGGAAAATGTTCATATCTAAATTTATATTTTGAACTTCTGTTTTGTCCGCTGTAAAACCTAAGAATTCTCATTTTAAGCCCAACATATCATGTATCAATAGATGTGTCTTGACGACAGGAAGCTTTAAGACTTATGCTCAGAAGCCTGAACTGGGGATTTTAGGCTTCAAAACCCCCAAAATAACAAATTTTCACTCAAAAAAGATAACTCAAGAAGAATGTATTTCATATATTGCAGTGGTATTCCCTTATTCATATAAAAGCCTGGTCAATGGCTAGACAAGGCATTCTGTGGTACAGCCGGGGTGATTGTTCAAAGACAAAAGAGGTCTGACCACAGAACTACATGTTTATGGAAATGAAGGGGAGAGGTGTTGAATAGTGGAGGTGGTCTTCTAATATTTTAGTAGTTTAGCTAGAGCACTTAGTTCTTCGGCTGGTTTACTTTGCAGGTGAGTGGTGGATGTTTCACATGTGGATTTTTTGTAAAGGGCATCTTCCATCTTAAGACTTGTGATAAATTGGTCATTTGGTAAACTAATTTTCAAAGGACAGACTTTGGTAAATCGGCTCTGAAGCACATTTGGTATATCTGTTGTGACTATATAGTTTAGACATACATTTGGGCTATAAGTGATGTTCTCATACAGGTAAATCAATCTGCTCATATGGCAGACAATGAGTTTTACTGGATTGAGTAAATATATGTAAATATAATATACACCAGAATCTGTCCCCTATTCATGTCCCGTGTTTTTCATAAACAACACACAAACAACCTATTGTTCATTGGACGAATATTAAGCAATTACCCATATCGCCATCTATGATGACACATCAATGTTACTGCTCTTAAGTCAATCAATAAAACTTCCTCAAAAAAAAACATTGTCTCAGAGAGTGAAAAAATGTCTGTCATTAACTTTGGATACAGCATATTATGCAATACAACTACTATCATCTGCCATGTGTAAGCTTCAGAGTATAAAAATGAAATATTTACTCAACGTCATCTATGAGTTGACTTAAGACAGTAAAATAGAAGGGAATCAAATAAATACAATATACTTATTCAAAACATCACCGACATGTAAGTCAAGTAAATGGGGAGTATTGTGGGCTGCATTTAACACAAAAATATGTATGAATGGATTAGCTTTAATGATGGATTTATACATATTTATACAGAACTAATTAAACAAGTCTTATTTTTCTTTTTCAACTGATAAAAGCTATTTAAAGTTCAATTATGTTTTTTTTTTTCACTTTGGCAATGCCAGGTATATATGCTAGTTTACTCAAAAAGTTAAAAATAAATATAAATGCTCATTAATCAAAAAACCACGACAACAGCAAGGTGCTAATGCATCATTCCATTATGAAGAGCACTGATAACTTTCCCCATAAAGAATTGGACAGTTATAAGTCTTGTAATCTCTCTAGTTTTTTGTAATTTTTGCATAAATACCTTCATTATATTAATATACAATGTATGAAAATAATGGAATATTTAGAAATCATATTATTATTTGATGTGTTGACTCCAAATCTAACATAACTACATTATCATTTTTTTTATGACTGTTAGATTTCATATTGCTAATTTTAATTATTCACTAGCATTCTTTATCAATATAATTCTTATCTTTATATTATAAATTATTATAAATTTCTAAGATCTTCCATTCAGATAAGTGATTTGTGTAAATGTAAATGTTTCATTGCCTATAAACTACATTCTTTCTTCTTGAATAGCAATAATAAATGATTCTGATATTTATGGTCCACTGATTAAATAAAGTAAATGCTCTGGGTCAAAATATAACTAAGACTTGTTTGTTATGTGTTAAAATTTGTAATAGCACAAAAAGTGGTAAATATATGCTTTGTGTCAAATTATCAATATAAAAGAATGTCTGAGTGGCTCTTTGTCATCTACAACCTCATTATATGTAAATGGTGAAAGAACAAATTTTACAGAAACTCACTCTTTCAGTGGCTTTTATTAAATTATTCACCAGGTTTATGAAATTTGCTTATGTAAGCAATATACAAAATCTTTTTGATTTAGTTTGTTTCCCATAAAACCTACTCTTTATTTGGTCTTACAGTAAATGTCATTCATTTATATATACATGTATTTGCAGTTTTTCAAGCAGTATGAGTCTAATTGTCCAACATTCAGGTTAACACAAAAAACAAATTATATGATTTAAACAAATATAAACATGTGTTCAATTATTAAAATATATTCAGATTTTGATCTGAGCAACCTGAAAGGAAGTTAAGAAAAAATTCAAAGAGGACTGTACCAAATCACTATTGGTTCAGATCTGTCCAGCTAACTAGTGCTGTTCTGTATTCAAGCAACACTTGTATTTGTAATCATTTGCACAAGGCAGATAATACTTGTCACATGCACAGAAATAACTTTTAAACAGGATTTAGTCAAAGATTTAAGTTGTTTATCATTAAGTGCAAGGTAATTTAAAGGTAGAGCAAGTTAATGTGATTACCAATGAGTTCTAAGAATAAATTGGAGTTTCAAATTGAATACTAAGATTATAATACCTATTACACATATAGATGTACTTTTACTAGTGCATAGCACAATAAACCAAAATATATAAAACAGATAAAATGAAAATCAAGATAAAACATAACTGCTCTTAGGCTGAAACAACTTAAATAGTCAGAGAATATAGTATATGTATTTGCTGTATTGGTGAATACAGTATACCAAATGCAAAGTCAAAACACAAACAACTATAAACAAATGATGTTTTTGTTGAAAGAAAAATGGTAACATAATTTAAATAGAATACCTGTAGAATAGCTTGAGCAGCTCTTTGCTTCCCACTTCGCTTACTCTTTGCAATCACCTGAAAATAATGATAAAATAAATGTCACAAGCAAAGATAAAAATTGATCAACTACCCTTGACAGCAGAGTAAAAGAAAGAAACCTAAGCAAACCTATGAGAATGAATATATTAAACAAGTCTGAGCAAAAATACTTTGAAACTATAATTATAAATAAAACTGATGGAATACAGTTATTGAAAAGTAACTGATGGAAGCAGTTATTGAGATATTTACACTAATTACAGTTATAATAAAACTGTCATAATAAAATGAACAAGAGGTCCTCTGTGTGTGTTTCTGTGTGTGTGTGTGTGCCTTAAAGATTTTTATTTTGTTTTCAGCAATGGGATCTATTTATGGTTGCTTATCATTACTTAGAATTTGTATATGGTTTGTGATTTTTATTCAAAGGTCCTGATTTTGGTGAATTTTCTTATGGGTGATTATAATATTTCTAATATGAATGCTTTGGGCCAAATATGCAGGCACCATAATGATTGTAATTTGCTAGACTAGACTTCTAAATTTATAAAATTTTTATTACATATATAGATATTGAAATGGCGTACATTGATGTTCTTGATTTTTGTCACTGCTAAGAATGGATGAATGATATGATAATTTGAGAAGGTTGCTCTGCATTTATATGAAGCTGTAGACATACTGTATTTGCTATTTTTTCTACATACATCAATACCTATGTTCAGTCAAGTATTGTGATCCATGTGTACATTCATAACTTTTTTCAAAGAAAACTTCAGATTTTTAATTGTATGGTGTATGATAAACTTTAAGCCGGGGTGCACAAACTTTTTAGGCCAGAAGGACAAATTTCTAATTGATAGTGTGTGGAGGGCTACAAGTCAGATTGCAGGGCTCAGTAGAAAAAAAAATCAACACAAATAATGAAATAATTAGCTCCAGGGGCTGCACTGTCTTGGGCTGCGGTTTGTGGACCCCTGCTTTAAGGCAACAAATAAAAATCCATTAAATATAGCTGTGACACATTTATTATGTCAATACAACTTGAGCATATTTCTTAATTTAGTGAAATGAGAGTAAATGATGACAAGGAACAGGATACATTTGCTTAGGTGAAGCTAACCATATAGCCTCTTTCTGCACTACTCTAATGTGAATTAGAAATTTTTAAATACAATATTTCATTTCAAACAGTGATTATTGAAAAGTTACACTTATAAAATAATGTCTAAATTTTTTTTATGATATAACAACACTGATTGTTTTTGCTAAAGATCAAAGTACATGTAATACTCCAATAGCAACTAAATATTAAAAAAACCCAAAAAACCACAACCACAACAAGCCACAATCCTTTATTCGGCATTCCCAAAATATTGGTTAAATTTAAACACTTCATTACACTGATTTTACTCATTCTTAACAATTACCAATAGTCTAGTTTTATTTTCAAAATAACATCTGGGCTGGTATTTTAAAAATAGTTCAGAGGTCACTTAGAGCAAGCTGATACCAGAAGTAAAAGTATTAATATAATTAATATGCATCCTAGACTTCATTTTATTGAAAATAGTGTGTAGCAGATGACAATAGAGATTTCCCAAAAGACATTTATTGAATGTTACAGAGGCACAAAGTATTTTTTACTGCTCTAGTTTGATACTAAATAACACAATTTCTACTAACTTATAATGTGAAGCACTGAACTAAGATGTCAATATATGCTAGTAGTAACTCTTTAGTAAGAATACAATTTAATATGTTTACTAGCCCCAAATGTTGAATGAAGCTGGAACAAAAGCTTAATCATTCTTTTAGATGGAAATGTTACAATTTAACCTTAATAATAATACTCAATGCAAACTGTTTTGAAGAATAAATTAAATAGATCACAGACTTTTTCATTTTTACAAAATAAATATGAAATAATGCAAATGTTTGGCACATTTAGAAATATATCTATTGAATAAAATGAATGAAAAGATATATTTCTGCTTAGAGTTCAACTCTAAAAATTTAATTAAGATGATGAGCTTATATTTACTATAAATGAAAATATTCCACCCTCTCACTTCTTTCTCATATACCATGCATGCTCATATGTGGTTGCCATTATATAATATATATACAAAATCTTACACTGTATAATGAACATTTATTAAAATAGTAAAAGATGGCGTTACTAGTTTTAGCATTCGTTTAATATTTTCTATGTTCTACAATCTCTTAAAAAAATTCCCTTTTTAATCATAAAGTGATGAAACTTACTGTTGCTTTATGCTTGCCAACAGTTATTGTAAATTCACAGTTTTGATGTTTTAGTGGCTTCATGTCCAAAACACAATCTGTATTACCCATTCCATAGTTTCTGTAAGAAAAAAATGTATTTATTACATGTATAAAGAAAGCAACAAATAAACAACTAGCAAATAACAACAATACATTTCTGTTGCTTAGGTTTCATGAATATAATGAAGGTATGAATATTTTAATATCATTTCTGTTACAATGTGAACACTATGCATATGGATGTACCTACACGTGTGCACACACACATAGAAAAGAAAAATGAATTATGAAAAATAGTATACACAATGTAATGCATATCTAACCTTGGATACAATATATATGGTAATAAGAAAAATAAAACGTAGTTGAAAAACTTACAAATAATATTATAAAGTCTGTTGACACAGGATGTGTATGTATGTATGTGTGTGTTCAACATAAGAACATTATTTTTAAGAATATAGACAGTTGGAGAAATTCATTAACTATTTCATACATGAATTTTAAAAATATATTTAGTTTTTATTATATACTGGACAAGCACAAAAGGAACACAGGCCTTAAAAAAAATTTTACAAAAAACGTTATAATTTTCTTCTTTTATTGTACCCAAATAAAATATATTTTGGGGAGTACACGTAGAATTAAAAAAAAGATTGAAAAAACCTAAAGCATAAAGGCATCCTTTGCACAACCTTTTAACTGTATGTAAGAGTAACTATTATACCAAATTTCAGGGACATGGAATAATTACAACTATTCCAAAGGGGCCTTAGCCTTCAACGGAGGAAAAAAAAGTCATTTTGAGAAAAACACATTTAAAGTAAAATAAAGACTACAGAACTTGAAAACTGTGTTCAAAGTTTGTTCATTTTTTTTTATAAATATACCCTATCCAAACCATATTGGACTGCTGATAGTCATTTAACAACACAGAATTAAATATGCTACCCTTTACAGTCTTTTTTTATTTTCTAATTCTATACAACCAGAATACTTTGAGGAAAATTTTTAAAATAGATTTATCAATCTACATTAATAAAATTTGGAATAAATGTTGTCTTTGTTATGAGAAAGCAATATCAGTTGTTAGTTTTAGAATATCTGGTTTAGATTTTATTTTATAAATTATTTAAATATACAAAACACCTATATTTCCCTAAATTTAGGCATATCCATTAGACTAAGAGAAAAAACAGTGAAAGTCTTCCTGTGAAATGTTATTAAAAAGACATTATTCTTCAATAAGCATGCTTTGTTAATTAAGAATTGGATATGATTATTATTTTTTAAAAATATTTTATACATTTCTTTGTCTTCTGGTATGTGTATTTATTATCATGTCTTCTAAAATTCTATTATAATGTGTAATGCGTATATATATATTTCTAAATTTTTTAGCAGAAATTATTAAAATTAAAAATTTGAGTAAATGTTCACAATTCCGTAAATTATAATCAGACAAATTTGACTCAGGATCATTCCTTTATCGCCGATGACTTTTGTTTTAAAACTTATATTTTTTAAAGAATAAATTTTGAAGCCTTATATATTATATTAGAATAATTACAATGAATTCCAGAAAAATGATTATTTGAACCTCTATGCAGTTTCAAACACCGTTATTGAAAATGCCAATCTTTTTCCTAGCATTGCAATATAATTCGTCAAAGTTTCAGATGGATAATTTCTGAAGAATACTGCATACATTGTCTTACGTGTAAGCTGAATATTATTTATTAAATATTTTGTAATTGTCAAAATGACACGGTGTTGTGCATGTACTATTGCTACTTGGCTGCCCTTTTGAAAAAGTCTTCGGTCGAATGGGCAGTAAAACGTTATGCACCGAATTGTTCTTATCCCACCAATTGTGCTTATCTGACTTCTAAACATTAAAAAAATATTTAAAGAAAATATTTATTTCAGGAGTGAAATTGTGTTTTGTCAACTAAAATTAATAATGGCTGATGAATAAGATTCTGGAAGTGTTAAAAAAGGACTCGTATGTTGAAGAGCTTCCAGCAGATTACAAACAAGCAGGTTTTTCATCCTGTCATAATTGATCAGGGGAAAAAAAAATTGAAAATGAAAATGAAAGTGGAAGAGCAGGTGATTCAAGGTAAGAGCAAGAGAAGGTAGGCAGTTCTGCAAATGCTTCAATATTTGTACATGATGTGCATTAATAAATGAGAATGTACATGCACATGTTTTTGATTTTTTACACAATAGCATTGCCGCAATTTGTTTGATGACGTGATCAGCATGCTATAAAAATGTACATATACTGTACAAAATGTTTATGTGCACGCGGTTACTATGGTTTCTTTACAAAGTCTAAAATGCTTTGTTGCTTTTTTCCTTTAACAGTCTACTTGAAAACAAATGTTTGAATGTTTGTACATGATGTGCGTTAATAAGAGACTGTACATGCACGTTTTTGTTGATTTTTTACACAAGAGCGTTGCCGCAATTTGTTTGATGACGTGAGCGGCATGCTATAAAAATGTACATACATGTACATGTTTGCTAATAACAAAAGGCTTATGTACACATGGTTACTATGGTTTCTTTACAAAGTCTAAAATGCTTTGTTGCTTTTTGCCTTTAACAGTCTATTTGAAAACAAATGCTTCAATATTTGTATATGATGTGCATTAATAAATGAGAATGTACATGCATATGTTTTTGATTTTTTACACAACAGCATTGCCACGATTTGTTGATGACGCGATCGGCATGCTATAAAAATGTACATGCAGTGTACATGTTTGCTAACAACAAATGGCTTATGTCAGGGGTGCACAAACTTTTTAGGCCAGAGGGTCAAATTTCCAATTGATAGTGCGTGGAGGGCTGCCACAAGGATGGCTCAGTAGAAAAAACACAAAAATAATGAAATAATGTGCTTTACATTCGTAATAAGAGTAACATCCAAAAGTCCTCGGGGGGCTGCATAGCGCCCTGTCTCGGGCCGCGGTTTGTGCACCTCTGGCTTATGTGCACCAACTAACAGCAGAGATTTATCAGTACGTGTATACAATAAAAATTACAAACCTTTCATTATATTCTCTAACATTACAAACACAAAATCACAAAAAACCTGCGGGGTGTACACTGTAGTACATTTTTACAAAAAGCTAACCAATGTCAAAATTAAATTTGTGAGTCATTTCGCTCTGACACAGCTCTGAAAAGTATCGTAAGTGCGGTTACTTCAAAGGTGGGCTAATTTAACAACATAAAAGAGGTGTGAGCCAGTTGAAAGGCATCAGTGTGCCTATTTTGCCCATGGCAGAATTGTGCCCGATGAGGGAAACAATGCCCTTATTAAGTTTAAGCCACAGGTTGTTAACAAGCCATGGCCATTTATTGTTAGTGAGATGGTGAAGTGGCATCGATAACTAACATTTTCAAAAGCCGGCAATCGGATTAGTCATGAGGATCTAGATAACCAATGTTAAGTGGTGAATTTGGCCCTCTTTTGTGCTTGAGATATTAGGGTTCAGCGACATAAAAGAATTGACATAACCAATGAGAAAATGCTAAGACAAAGAGGGACTTTGGTGGTTCCACTTCAAAAACGTCAACATAACAGGGTTGGTGAGTTAACCGAGGTTGAGATAAGTGGGTTCGTCTGTACTTTAATGTTGGAGTCAAATTGGCTACTATTGCTGTCCTGATTAAGAACAATATTACTTGCAGTCTCACTATCATCTGCATTCAAATCATGATCTGCCTGCATCTGAAACCCATAAAATGACCTTTCTTCATTGACTTGAAGAAAAATCATTGGGACCGAACAGATAACATTGCTTGACTCAGAACTATGAAATCTCACTGCCATTTTGTGATTAGCACATGCTGCAAATAATGTTAGTGGTTTCATTTGCTACAAGTGGTTTAAATTTCTTTTTAAAATAAGTAACGCATGTTGAAATCATAAACTGTTCGAAAATGAACTAAGTTCCTATTAGCATCAAAATCAGCCTCAATTTGGCTTTATATAAAAAGCTGTCTGCTTTTGAAAACAGATATGCTTGTGTGCTTATATCTGTACAATATGGGGGTGGGGTGAATGGGAAGCACCTTTGTCTGTATGATGGAAAGTAGAAAATCATGCATAAACCTGTATCAGAGTGATGCAGGAAAATTTGCTTATGTTGGATCGATTTATAAAAAACTGCTATGATGCTGCAAAAAATTGCCACCTCCAAAAATCTCCAGCAATGACATTTCCCAAAGCATAGTGGAATGCATATTTACATGTGTGTGTGTGTGTATATGCAATTTGTGTGTGGGATTGTCTATATGTATTAATATAAATATAATCAATATATACAAACTCACGTGCACATGCATGCTTTGTGAGTGTGTGTATGATTTTAAAACACAATACTAGCAACAGAAATGTTTCAAATTCATTAGAGTGACCTACCTGCTTAGACATTCTCGAAGAATCTGGTAGGGACTTGGCTGTCCAGCTTTGTTACCAAGTTCACTTATCCTTGGATCTTCAATTTTAATCTCATCAAAGAACTGTAAAATAAATCAAAGAGGAACATTTAAAAACTTAAAATGACAACACTGAAAACAGTTTATTCTCAAATGTGCAAATGATTCCGAACAGAAAATCTCAATTTCTATATGGTATGACATACTAATGATTAAAGTGATTGCAAATGAATGTTAGAGTGCACAATAGCTTAATTATTATTTAATTTATTAATTAATTATTATTTCATTGATTATATAACCTATCACCAACTGTTTATTATGGTACTGCCAAATTTATTGTACAACCCCCAAAATATTGGAATAGTATACCAAAAATGAGATATTAAATGCTTTTACAAACAGAATACATAATAATTTAATTATATTATGACACAACTGTCATACCTCCAAGATGTAGCATATGTGAATAAGCAACATTACATTAACACCTTGTCTTATAGTTATGAATGATATTCTAAAATTAAGAAGGCAGAGAAGAGCTTATTTGTTTTTAGTATTTGAAGTGTTGTATTACATCTTGAAAAAAGATCAATATTACAGGCTTGACAGTTTATTAAAAAATAACCTGTCCTTCAAAAATTAAATTTAACTTTTAAGCAAAAGCAATAAATGCATTGTCTGAAATGATTTATGATACTTATTTTTTTCAGTTTGTATTGTTTCCCTAGTTTTTAAATGATTAAATAATGTTGTATTAAGAATATACCAATTTCCTTATTATATAATACAAACTGCTGGAATGCACATGAGTTATTATTTGTAGCTATGATCACTTAACATTAGATGTTCAAGATTCAACCTTGTTTCTTTGTGGTGCATTCAACTCAAATGCAGACTGAGTTCCCTGTATTTGCTAAATATACAGTTAATTTAAATCTAACTTAATGAATGAAATATGGAATTATGAATTATGAATGACTGCAAAAAATAATTTTGTGTAGTAATAAACAGGGTATATCAGTCATGAATTTGAGAGAATTATTCCATCTTCAGCTTCCACTGAAAATAATAAGATAAAAGTACATTTTTTAAAAGTGTTCAGAATATTCCTATTAGAGACAACTACAGTACACAATATTAAAAAGTTTAGTGCTGCTGAATATTCTATATTTTTGAAAGCATATCACCATCATCAATGTGTATTTTATTTTACTCTTTATCTTGTTTAGAAAAGTTAAATTCATTGAAAACTAATATGCATTCACAAACATTGTTGCTTGTTCAATGTTTGGCAATACTTCACAGCTTGTCCTGTAACAAACATATCAAGATGGTTGGCAGGTTTGACAGACACTTCGACACAAGATATTTTGGTACTGTGAGCAGGACACTTTGGTGGTTTGGCTCATGGACCTTCAGCACTCAACTAAGACACTTCTTGACATGACAGAAAGAATGGTTTTACAGAATCAACAGAAAGATAATGTCAAAAGCCATGATAAAGCTTGCTCAGACCTCATTCTTCACATGTCACTGTCACAGATTTATTTTTTCTGTATAAGTAACTTGGTCATTATTGTTAATTTGTGTGCAAATATACATACAAGAAATTCTCAAGTGATAAGATCTTATATATTTTATATATTTATGCATAAATATTGTAAAATGCTTAAGTTTCTGTAAGATTAAACATTATTAGCTTCTTCTGTATAAGAGGAACATAAATATTACTCCCAGTCATGATATCCAAAAAGCTAATGTATACTATAACTCTACCATGGCTGGTCCCAAGCCTGAATGAGAAAGGAGGAGGGTTGGGCCTAGGGCCAGCAACCCCACCCTATAAAAACCCACACACTACAGAAACCAAAGCAACAGAAGAAATCTAACCAGTGCTTGAATCAGGGAGATGCTTCTACAGGAGGACGATGATGCAGATTGGTGAAAGCCTCATGGAAGCCAACCAGCTGACAAATCTCCTGATGATGAAAGCAACAATAAAGATCAGAACTTGGAACGTATGAACCATGTACAAAACTGGAAAAGCAGCTCAAATGGCAAGTGAGATGAAAAGATACAACATCCAAGTACTAGGAAATTGTGAAAGCAGATGGAATGGGTCTGACATGACATCACTTGCCAGCGGAGAGAAAATCCTCTACTCGGGACATGCAGACGAGAACCACGACCACACAGAAGGAGTTACCAATATGATGTCCCCAGTAGCAGCCAGAACCCTTATGGAATGGCAGCCAATCTCCCCTAGAATCATGACAGCAAGATTCAACTCCAAGGGGAGAAAAGTTAAATTCATCCAATGCTACTTGCCTACTAACAATGCTCATGAAAAAGCAAAAGAAAATTTCTACAATTCTCTCCAGACAGTAGTTAATGAGTTACCCAAGGGAGATATCAAGATACTGATGGGTGACCTGAATGCCAAGATATGAAAAGACAACCTTGGAAAAGAATTGATTATGAGAATCCAGGCCCTTGGAGAAATGAATGAAAATGGCAAGTTTTTCACGGACTTTTTGCTTTTAATGATCTAGTCATTGGTGGCAGTGTATTCCAGCATAAAGACATACACAAGAAACCTGGATCTCACCAGACGACAACACCAAAAACCAGATAGACTACATCACTATCTCTAGGAAATGGAGATGATGCCTGCAAGATCCCAATGGGGGGCAGATGTAGCCTCAGACCACCACTTGTTGATTGGAACCATCAAAGTCAAGCAAGGAGCTTTTAGAGACATAGCCAATCGACCTCACATCAAGTTTAACACCCAGCAGCTGAAGGAGAAAGACTACAGAGACACCACATGTGTGGGATTTCCCATTTTCAACACGTTTCGGTTCACAAAATGCTTCAAATATATATTCATCATGATCTTAAATAAAATAATTAAACATTGTCATAAATCAAATATGTCATTGACAATGGTTTAACAGCTGATATTGATAGCTGTCATTATACAAGTTTCAGATACTGTAAACTGCTTTATATTTTCTAATAAATTTAGATTCAAAGACTGTCATTATCAGAGATTTTTGAGAGACTGCTAGCCATTTGGATCAAAGTTGGTGAGGGAGCACTCAATGGAAAGGAGTTTTGGTCATCATTGTCACCTGCTCACTGTCCCTATTGAGTACCATTTCATTTTCAATGATGTATCCCATTTTATTTTGAAAGATGTATACCACCTCACTTGGATAGATGCATATAACTTCACATATCACTAGATACATATATACTACTGCATTGTGTGGGATATGTATCTCTCCATTCGGACAGATGTGTACCACTGCATTGTGTAGGATGTATATCACTACATTTGAAAGATGTGTATCACTTCAATTTGAGAGGTATGTATCTCTCTCTTCATTTAGAGAGATGTTTACTACTCATTCTAAAACCATCTAAACAATACTGCAAGCCTCCACCAACCAGACATTAAAAACAGGAAAGCAATGAACCAAATGGCAAACATCATCACTCTACAACTTTCCTGTCAACCATCCTCCATATTACCTATCACCATCTACAACTCTCACAACAGCAGCAAATCTCATGCCAGGCAGCAAAATCAACATAGGCTGGAAGCCATCATCCTAATTAATCATCTGTATTATCTAGACCATGTTTCAGTTTCTCACCACTTGGCTCTCTGTATCTCCAGTTACTTGCTTTTATATACTCTCCTAATTCTTTATTCAGTTTAGCAATATGCATTAAATTGCTCAACAGCCATTTTTTGGTTCATATGTAAACAACAACAAAAATCAAACTGTACAAGAAAAAAATCTTTCTGAACTGAATAAACAACAAAATTTAAATTGACTACTATTTTTAAGAAGTCCTATTCCAAAAAAAAATCTCAATAAAATTAATAAAAGTACATATACTGTTAATATAAGAAAACATACAGAGAGATCCTCTGCATTCTTCTGTAGCTGATCATCTGTCAAAGTGTTCATCTCTGGAATCAAAATCTTCAAAGTGTTCTTAGCTGCAGATGAACAAGTGGAAATAGTAGATTAAAATAAAATTTTAAAAAATAATACAAAACACTTTGTATAAATTTAATTTTGTTACAATCATTCCTAACAAAAATGGAAAGAATTATTTTTTTCTTAAATCTCCACTAAAACAGGTCTTATTTAAGAAAATGTATATTTTTTAATGCTTCACAAACAATATAAATATAATTGTAAATTGTCATTTTTATGAGAATTAACATTGAAAATTGTTTTTCAATAAAAAAATTTTCTATCAAATTCTCAGTTTCTTTTTTATTTTTTACCAGATAAAATGAAGGAGGGATATATGATTTAGACTATGTACTTTTTTCCTTTCCCCAGTGTTCTGCAGTACATACTTAGCAATCTTTTTATATCTCTGCAAACTTGTACATGTACACTTTGCGAATGTTTAAAAAAAAAAGTATGGACTAAAACAAATCTAGGAATAAGGTAAGAAGAGTATCCAGTACTTGAAGACTGTTTAGTGATTAAATGATTTACTCAAGGCTAAGATAAATTCATACAACAGAAGTGGATTTTATTGCAATGTTTGTCTTGGTAAGTTTAAGAAAAATGGAACACAATGACAAAGGCTTCTGTAAACTTTATGTTAAAGTCCATTCATTTATTTAAAATCAGTGCAGACGAATCTGAGTCAAAATGCTAAACTGTACATTAAGACAACAACAAAAACTCACAGTATACAAGATGGGGTTGTTTTTCAAATATTTGACAGATAATGCCAAAATATTTAAAAGAATTCTGTACAGGTTAGAAACAGCAAAAATAGTTGGCTTTAGGGGGTAAACATGAATGGCAATTGTGTGATTCTTTTCAGACCAATCCTTGAGAGACAATTTAATTACTGAAAAATCTGTAGAAAATGCAATTTGCGCAAATGGAATTGATCCAGAAGTTTTGGAAACTTGTCACAACACAGCAGTAACCAAGCAATATCAATTCCTTTTGGCTATTTTCACTTTAGCAATTTTATTCAATTGAGACACCATAAGTCTTATACTTTCTATAAGAGTGACACATTATAAAAACTAAATATAAAACTAATTACACTTTATAAGATGATTTGATCCTGAACAAAGAATATGTGGACTAATCTCAAAATGGCTGACTTCAATTGCTGGTAACTAGCCCAGTTTTAAAATTTAACTATGATTCTAAAAACAAGAATAAAGAGAAATGTTGACAAATTCAAAACTGCCAATAACTAAAAAATGGATAGAAAGATGCCATTTCAGTATGTAATAGGGAAAGAAGATAACAGCTAATAGTCAATCCTAGACTACCAATCCAGTTCAACTGGCTTATAATGATACATCATATTTTAAAGAATCAACTTCATTCATTAAGGATCTGCAGAACAAATTTTTGTTTTTGTTTTTGTTTTTAAAATAAAATCAAAATATTATACGTTGAAAGAGCAGTATATAACCATTATCAGAGTAACAACTCATGCTGAATTAACAACAAAATATGTGTTGCTTTGTCTCAGCCAGGTCATCTGGAATATCTGGAGAGTTAAGGATTTTTTAAATTTAAACAGTGACAGTATAAGGACAATGATAATGATAAATTAAATAATCTCATATTCTTTTCAGGTCATCTTAACCAACTTTTTTCAAAGCAAAGAAAAAAGAAAACACTTAGAATATATGAAAACAGAAATAAAAATGTCTACTAACTGAATGAATAAATAGTTGTAAATAGCAAATAAGGTTTTAACCAGTAACAATAGTTAGTTATTTATTCCAAAACAAAATGCAATCTGGAAATCACATACAATTATTTTATGTCATTGAAAATGAACATTTGTTTGAAGCCTACTGTCAACATACCTGCTTCGCTCTTAGCTAGCTTCTTACTAATGGCACAACCTGATCCATATTCCATGTCATTGATCATAACAGTAGCACTATATGGTGTTTTAGAGTTTTCTGTAAAAGTACAGAAACAATATTTTTTACTTTGATGCATGAAAAATAAAAGAAGTCATTTTAGAAAGAGAAAAGGTATGCACATTCATCACAAAAAACAGTAAAAATTGTATTTTATTTCTCTGATTTTTTTATTAAATGCTTTAGAACTTCACATCTATTTTCAAATATTGATGACAAAGAAAAATAGGTGTTATGTAGGCAACCCTCAATATAAGTGCTGAGACCTAAATCCAGACTTGCCTATCCCCCACCTCAGGAAACCAGATCAACGATCCAAAACCAGAATATTTTTAATGGAAACCCAAAGATTTTAAGAGGAGTCTGGCATTTTAATAGAAATACCAATAATATAAAATAAATGCAATATAACAACAAATAATGTTAATATTTGTGAATGAACTTACCAATATTGTAATGATTTATGCAAAGCACAACAATTTGTCTATGATTTGTCTACTTTTTTGTCTAGTCTCCATCCCACTGTTTATTTTAGATGAATTTTTGTCAAGCATACCAAGTGTTAGGCAGTTTTATTTAGAAATACATTGGTCAAGGTATTTCTTTAGACTTCATTTGAAGAAAGATCTTCATATTTCAGAATAATGAGCCATTGAAATACTGCATCATTTTTTATTATCTACTGTACAAGCCACACAAAGGAACATATGCTTGTTAAAAAATTTTAAGAAAAAAGTTATGTGTTTTTTTTTTGTGCCCATTTAAAATATATTTTGGGGACTACATGTAGAATTAACAAAAAAATATTTAATAGAACAAACCTAAAGCATATAGACTTTCATTTATGCACAACCTTTTAACTGTATGTATGAGGAACTAACATACCAAATTTCAGGGACATAGAATATTTACAACTATTCAAAAGGGATCTTAGTATACAGTTCAATGGAGGAAAAGTCATTTTGAGAAAAACACATTTAAAGTAAAATAAAGACTACAGAACTTTAAAACTGTGTTCAAAGTTGTTTATTTTTTTAATAAATATACCCTATCCATACCACATTGGATGGTGTTAGTCATTTAGCTCTCTTAACAACACAGAATTAAATGTGCTACCCTTTACAAAGTCTTTTTATTTTCTAATACTATACAATCAGAATACTGCAAGGAAAATTTTTTAAATATATTTATCAATCTACCTTAATAAAATTTGGAATATATGTTGTCTTTGTTATGAGAAAGCAATATCAGTTTTTAGTTTTAGAATATCTGATTTAGATTTTATTTTATAAATTATTAAATATATAAAACACCTATATTTTCCTAAATTTAGGCATATCCATTAGACTAGAGAAAAATTTAAAATGTTATTAAAAAGACCTTATTCTTCAATAATCATGCTTTGTCAATTAAGAATTAGATATTATTATTTTTTAAAATGTTTTATGCATTTCATTGTCTTGATGTATGTGTATTTATTATCATGCCTTCTAAAATTCTATTATAATGTGTGTACTATGTAATCACAAAATATCAACTGCTAATTTACAAATACATATATATATCTACATTTTTTAACAGAAACGATTACAATTAAAAATTCAAGTAAATATTCACAATTCTGTAAATTACAATCATTGAATCAAACAAATTTGACTCAGGATCATTCCTTTATTGCCGATGACTTTTTGTTTTTGTTTTGTCACTTTTTTAAAGAATAAATTTTGAAACCTTACATATTATATTAGAATAATTACAATGGATTCCAGAAAAATGATTATTTGAACCTCTATGCAGTTTCAAACATAGTGTTATTGAAAACGCTAATCTTTTCCCTAGCATTGCAATATAATTCGTCATTGTTTTGGACAGATAAATTCTGAAGAATTTTGCATACATTGTCTTACATGTAAGCTGGCTATTATTTATTAAAGTAAATATTTCATAATTGTCAAAATGGCATGTTGTTGGGATGTACTATTGGTACTTGGCCGCCATTTCGAAAATGCGAACTTTCGGTCGAACAGGCAGAAGAAACGTTATGTACCGAATTGTGCTTATCCCATCAAGCTCTGATGTCTAAATATAAAAAAAATATTTAAAGAAAATGTTTATTTCACAAGTGAAATTGTGCTTTGTCAACTAAAATTAATAAGTGCCGATGTATAAGATTCCGGAAGTGTTAAAAAAGGACTCGTCTGTTGAAGAGCTCCTAGCAGATGATAAAGAAGCAGGTGTTTTGTTCTGTCATAACTGATCGGGGGGAAAAAATTGAAAAAGAAAATGAAAGCAGAAGAGTTCTTTTGGAAGTGGAAGAGCGGGAGATTCTTCCGCTAAAAGCAGTAGGTAGGCAGGTCTGCCTAAATCACCAGAATTATATCTTTTGACTTTATAACTATATGGGTCTGTAAATGGTTTTTCACAAATACAACAATTAATTGTATTATATAAACATTCAGTCACCCGTGTTAGAAGGTTTAAAGTATTATATATTTTAAGATACTGAACTATTATTTCATTTGTTTGATAAATAATGATGTATAACCAGATAAATCATTTTTATTTGATATGAATAATCTGAAATCTATGATTTTTCCATGTGATCTAATACAGATATGGGTGTAGAAAGGTGACCCATAAGCGTGACAGGAGGATCAAAAAATAAAAGTTAGAATTAATAGTTTCTTTTCATACCAGCAAAAGATGGACCTATTGATACACTTTGCTGCAAGAATTGTTATATTTCATCAATTAGTATTCGCACAGGAGTTCATCTAAAGATGGTAGAGGCCATTTCAATCTGTTGCAACACAGCAACCAAATGAATCATATTACCGTATGTTACAAAGTTAATATTAAAGAAAATCAACTTTCTTATGTTTGGTTGCATACAACATATAATGATAATAACAAAAGCATATATCTTTTAAAGAATTTATTTATAGTAATGTCAATTATTATCATCAAACATTATTTACACAAGTATGGAATATACCGAATTGTGCCATTACAGTCATTTTTATTTTAATTACATTTCTCATCATTATACAATTATATAAGTCATACAATAAAACAACAGTGTAATAAAAAAACGACCTGGTTATAACTTTAGGTCTGATGAGGATCATGGATCAATTATTGAACAGTTGAAACACAATATCCAAAACACTAGCATCACATGGAAAAGAAGCAAAATGCATTAAACCAGTACAGTCGAACCCACTTATCTCGACCTTTTTTTGTTAACTTGCCAACCCTGTTATGTCGCCATTTTTGAAGTGAAACCGTCAAATTCTCTCTTTGTCTTAGCATTTTCTCACCAGTTATCTCAATTCTTTTATGTCGCCGAAACCTAATATCTCAAGCACAAAAAAGGGCCCAAATCACCAATTAATTTAACGTTGGTTATCTCGATCCCCATTGCAGGCTTTTGAAAATGTTAGTTATGGATGCCACTTCACCATCTCACTAATGATAAATGGTCACGGCTTGTTAACAACCTGCAGCTTAAACTTTAAGGGCATTGTTTCCTGCATTGGGTACGATTCTGCCACGGGCAAAATAGGCACACTGATGCCCTTTAACTGGCTCACACCTCTTTTATTGTTAATTAGCCCATTTTTGAAGTAACCGTGTGTTTGATACTTTTCAGAGCTGTGTCAGAGCAAAATGACTCACGAATTTAATTTTGACACTGGTTAGCTTTTTGTAAAAACGAACTACAGTGTACATTCTGCAGGTTTTTTAGTGATTTTGTGAGCAATCTTTGTGTTTGCAATGTTGGAAAATACAGGTACAGTATAATGAAAGGTTTGTATCGAGAATTGATGGTGAGCCAAATTCCCTTTTTGTCTTAGCATTTTCTCATCAGTTATGTCGATTCTTTTATGTCACTGAACACTAAACACAATGTCTCTTTGTTTGTTTCTTTTTTCTTTCTTTCTTTGTACATGTACATGTATCTTGAGCACAAAACTGGGCCAAAATCGCCACTTAACATCAGTTATCTAGATCCCCATGACTAATCGTCAGCTTTTGAAAATATTAGTTATTGAATTATTCAACTGGCTCACACCTCTTTTATGTTAATAGCCCACTTTTGAAGTAACCGCGCATATGATACTTTTCAGAGCTGTCAGACCGAAATGACTTGCAAATTTAATTTTGATACTGGTTAGCTTTTTGTAAAAACTAACTACAGTGTACACCCCGCAGGTTTTTGTGATTTTGTGAGCGATCTTTATGTTTGCAATGTTGGAGAATATAATGAAAGGTTTGTACATTTTTATTGTATACTGGTAAATCTCTACTGTTAGTTGGTGCACATAAGCCTTTTGTTGTTAGCAAACATGTACAGTCTCTGTACATTTTATAGCATGCCGATCACGTCAATGTTGTCGTGTAAAAAATCACCCAAAACATGTGCAGGTACATTCTCATTTATTAATGCACATCATGTACATAAAGAAATTTCAAGCATACATTTCAAAGTTACATGTATTATTGAAGCATTTGTTTTCAAGCAGACTGTTAAATGCAAAAAGCAACAAAGCATTTTAGACTTTGTAAAGAAACCATAATAACCACCTGTACATAAGCATTTTGTTATTAGCAAACATGTACATGTATGTACATTTTTATAGCTTGACGATCGCGTCTTCATACAACTCGCGGCAATGCTGTTGTGTAAAAAAAATCAACAAAAACATGTGCACGTACATTTTCATTTATTAACACACATCATATACATAAAGAAATTTCAAGCATGTTACAGTACTGTAATATATTGCCGCCATATTGGTTTTCGGTAATCTCAATCATTGATTATCTTGACGCTTTTTGGCAAACCCCTAGGCCGGTGACATAACCGGGTTCAACTGTAATTCAAACCACAACTGAAACACTCTTAGGCAATTTAAAAACTGTACCATTATTAAAGATTGGGGTGGGGGTGGGGTCCTCATCAAACAGTACTCCAGTGGAGACACAGTTTTATTTTTGTACACTGTGAAAATAGAATTGTTTTAAGAATCACTACTATAAAGTTTTGATAGTAATATTGTCTAAGATACTACCAAAACTTTATAGTGGTGATTCTTATAACAAGTTACATTTCAAAACTTAGATCCGACTTCTCACTGAGAAAATTGGATTTCTGCAGTCTATCACCTTTCCCCGTACACGACATGACTTATTATGTCTTGGCATTGCTGACCACAGAGAGGTAAGTGCGTACGTTCTCAAAAAACTAATCACGCTTTTCCATTTACCCGCACGAACTACTATCAAAACCTATTTCTTTCGCAACTAACGCTTCCACACTTAGGTTTCACATTGTTGACAAAATAGTTATTTTAGCCCTTTGCTATGTTTAAATTAATTTGGCTGTTTCGTTAACTGTTTAAGAGTATGATGACACTTAGAGAGAAAATTTTTTAAAATAATATTCCCCCATATCTGTGATAATTATATTTTATCATTATATAAATTTACATCAATACTTATAAAGTTTATTCTACTACAAATCGTTTAAAATAAGACTCATTTCATTTTTATTCTATACCAGTATTTGTTTTCTAAATTGCACAATGAAATAAGTTACTACAAATTCATTCTATGTAATATCATAAGTGTCATGTGGTGACTGAGTTACAGCTATTTAAGTCCAAAACATTAACAGTTTTTCTTCTTTTTTTTCTATAAGTTAATAATAATAATAATAAATAATATTTTTATCTCCCCACTCAGATTAAGTCAGACTAATTTGAAAATGTATGAGTTTAAAAGAAATTAATATAGTTGAGAATAATAATTCTGAAAAAAAACAACAAAAAATCCTAGCAAATGTGAACACTTACAAATCTTCAAACATAAACTTCATTTAGGAAATAAAATATTGCTGAGCCCTGGCAAAAGATTTTCACTTAAAAGAGTAAGTAATAATATTTAGCTCTGGAGAAAAAATGCATTCATGATCTATTTTGACAATGTACAAAAATAAAACTGTGTCTCCACTGGAATACTGTTTGATATCTTTAAATCTTTAATAATTAATAAATTAAATTTAAAAGTATACTATTCTGAAAATACTTCCTCAATTAAAGTAGACTAAAGAATTGTTATGGAAATTTTGTATGGTAAAGAACACACGTACCAAGCTCTTTGAAGACATAAAATGGCTGCACTTTCATTGTGTGCTGGACATACTCATGTAGAATGCAAACATAAGATTTTCCTGATGGATTTAAGAAAAATTCTGAAAATAAATAAAAATGTTCTATATTATCAACAAACAAAAAGCTTTCTCTTCTATGATCCCTACCACATACAAATAAAAATATAAAATGACTAAGATCATTTAACTGGAATTCTGCTTGTTGTCAACTTGTAAGTGAATCAAAAGAAAAATCCAGCAGCATTCATATGCAATAATTTATTAACCTTACACATTAATAATGCAAAATAAAACATAGTAATGCTAAAAAGGAATACAATTTGCTTGCCTTTCTCTCTTTGCTCCTACCCTATTTCAAAGTGAGCATCACTGATACTCAGAATATTTACATTAAAACCAACAAAAATAGAAAATAATTTTTAAAAATCATTATCATTAAAATTTAAAAAAATATGATATGATAATAATAGAACTAGTTTCCCCCCAAAAAAATTACCTAAAGTTCAAAGTAGTTTATCAAGTGATCAATTTTTGTATAACATCCACTTCTAACATTTATTGATTTCTGAAGTAAATGTGATGTGAACCTTTAATATTGTTAAGCACCAACTTTGGCTGCTATTTTTTTTATCCATATAGAGGAAAGATTGAATCAAAATAAATGAAAATGATAACTGAAAATTTGAACAACCTTTGCCTTTATTTTTCTTCTTGTCCTGAGATGATCCAGCAATAGGCAATGAACAAGTAATCAGCTTTGTGCTAGAGGGCTGAAAATATGAAGAATAGTGTCTAAATATGTTGCTTAAAAGTTGAAAGCAAAATAAGAATGAAACAAATAATAAGAAACAGTTGACCTGCTAGGGCAAAATAAGCCCTAAGTTAGTTAGTTATGTAGCTATTGGCAAATTTGAATGGTCATCCCCAGCACTTAAATTTGATAGCACAATATAGAACAATAGTTATAACTTTAAAACTGAGCAAGTTAAAACTTAGGTCACTGTAAAACAAAGTGTCTAGAGTGAAATTTATACAATTTTCCCACTAATTTAACTTCAAAATTGTATAATTATTTTAGCTTGTCATTGTTTAATGCTCAAAGAAATTAGAGCTGATAAAAAATTAAAGATACAGAAAGACAATTAAACCTTTTGCAATGTTTATTTCAGTTCATCTTTAGCGAGTTTTTATAAAAAAATCAGAATGACACAAAGATAATTAAACCTTTTCTTCAGAGCAGATAATATATATATATATATACTGTAATTAAAAGTCATATTTAAAACTATAAAATAATACCAACAATACATGTTCCTTTAACAGTTTTATATAATAAATACTGTTATTATTTGCCTATTATATGAATAAAGACAAAATTTATTAAACATATTTTATAATTCATGAAATTCTCAAAGAGAAATACTGATGAATCAATTTGAAACATCTAAACATAAAAGAACCAGAATAATGCTGATGATGATATCGTAAAGCACAATCTTAACATTTTAAAAAGTGCTCACATAATTTGAATTTATAATTTAAAAGAACACTTTATTAAGTTGTCTGACCTCATGCAGACCTAAAAATTAATTTAATTTAACTCTTAACATTCTACATGGCTTTAAGCAAATATCTTTATGTTTTGAAATAATTAAGTTTGAATCTAAATTTTCTAAGTGTATAAAAACATGAAAATGGACTCCATTAGTAATTTTATTTTAGCTAGTTTTAGCAATAATTTGTTAGAAATTCTGTCTGAAACTGATGGCTGTATCAAATTCTTTAAAAATATTTTAAGACTTTTGTTCAAATAATTATATCTTTATAACATATTTAGTATTACTATGACACAACAATAACTTAACAATGGCTTAAGAAAGAGAAAATAAAAGTTCCAAATGAGATAGTTTGCATTTAACTAGTGATGAAAATTATTGGATAAAATCTGCCCAAATTATGTTTTTAAAATATATTCTTTTCCAGTAAGAATGAATCCGTATATCATCAGTTGCAAAGTAAATGATGTCACTAGCACACCAGAAATGTTATATCAAACAAAACTCAGTAAAGGAAGTACCCAATGTAAAAACATTTTTAAAACTTAAGTGCTCTGACTATTCTCATCTGTGCTTTCATTGTGTGTAGGGAAATCTTTAAAAACAATTCTTATAAATATTTTATCCAAATACAAATGTGCTCTGAAAAACTACTATTATGACAAAGGGCAAACAAGCCAATTTGCTATTATGTATAAAAAATTAAAAAATTTAAGTCTGAAATAAAATTATATTTTTTTTACAAATAAACTTTCATGCCAGCTGTCATTGTAGAGGTAAAATCAATTTGTCAACTCATATATTTTTTAAAGTGATAAAACATCATTTTCTGTCAAACTGCACATATAGATAACTCTTGTAAATTCGGTATAATGGTTTATGATCGATTCTCTTCAGAAGTCATGTTTTTCTTTTAGGATAACAGTTGTTTTTCCAAACATATCTTTCAAAATCATTACTAATAATTTTAAAGTATTTATAGACAAGATAGAACTTTATCTGCTGATTTCAATGACACTAAAATAAATGAATTTTGTAACTCAATTAGAACCAAAGTTACGAATTTTTAAATATTTAATTTTTCGCAAACTTTTATGCTCAAAAATGAAATTGTACAAATAGCTAGCTCACTTTGAAGGTCCACAAAATGAATAAATGATAAACAATATAGTTCAGACTCTCCACATAAGTAGTATCCAACACACAAATGAGGCTGAATTTATTAAGAGGCTTTGCATTGTTATTTTCAAATATACTGTCAGTCAAAATTAGCAATTTATTCATTTTCAGGTTGGAAAAAACTCTAATGTAGTTAACACAAAATGGATGAAATTGCTATAAAAGTTAAAACTGTAATAATTCTGCTTAAAATTGAGCAACAGAGATGCTTTTGGTACCATTGGATTCAGTTTGGAAAGATCTATATTAAGAATGCACTCACCACAATAAAGAAATCTTCATATTTTGTACATACACTTTTGACATATTCCAATCGTTCATCTAATTTAATGCTTTTTCAGTTCAATGATTCTAGTGCAGTCTAGCTTGGTACCACAAGGAATATTCTCATATGCTGTATGTTCTTATATATTGTATGCACACAATTACATGCTTTCCACAACAGCATGTTTCATGTTGTGGTGCTTAACATAAATAAGCGATGCAATCTGCTGGTAGACCACTATTCTACAATCTGCCTTCACTGGACAACCGAGAGAATGTCTTAGTTGCAGTAAAGGTAGCCATTTATTACCTCTACATAATTTTTTCTCAGCGCTTATAAATCTTTCCCCTATTGAATGGTACAACATTTAAGGTGGTACATGTAGGTCAAAAATTGAAAACATTCAACAACAAAAACTTTATTGGTCTTTTCTGATAGAAAAATGGCTGAATTTTATTAAACTGCTTTTATTTTTGGACAAATCACAATAGTTTTGAAGATATTTTCAATCAAACATGGGGGTATGGAGATGTTTATGGTTAAAAAGGTAAATGAAAATCAGTTGTTAATTTCGGTTTTTGCAGAATATCTAAAAAAAACTATTAAAGATATCTACACAGAATTTTGAACACAGTTTAAGGACAATATAAGCTGGCTTCTGAACCCCTAACTTTTTTTTTATATATTTGACTGTAGATATGGAATTATAACTAATTAAATATTTTTTTAAATTATTATTTAAATAAAATATGTGCTCAATCAGCTGAATGATTTCTACACACTAGCCAGTGGCCCAGAAGCCAGATATTACAGCAGCCCTGAAAATGAAAAAAAAGTCCCACTAGCCTTTGGCTAGTAACTTAAAAATTTTAGTAGCCAAACTAAAAATTTTACTAGCCAAACTAAAATTTTTACTAGACAATCAAAATAGCCTAACATAAAAAAATACTGTTTTGTTCAGGTAATCTGGGTGGTCATGTGGTTATTAGCTATAGTATCGTGTCAATTTTATTAATAAAAGTAGCAGCTAGATATTATTAAGATAATTTTGGGGGGGGGAAGTTTGAGAGAGAGAGAGAAAGAGAGCGAATGATGTCAGTGTTATACAAATCAATGTGTGATTTCATCTATGATATTTCAGTTTGAATTTTTTTAAATTTTCTGAAGAAGGTCTTTTACAACAAAAGCTCAATTTTGTGTTGTTTTACAGTGATGTTTTTATTTTTACTTTCAACTTAATCTGATAAAGTTATCAATAATCAATCATCATCATCATCATCTGCTGGGATCAGAACATCCGGCCACTCAGTGTATTGTAACTTTCTAGGCCTGCCAGATGAATTTGTCCACTTGGCAGCAGAACTCTCAGGCTGGAAGTCTTCCAGTGGAGGACCATCTGCTGAGATCCTGATGAGGTCTTCCAGGGTTTCAGTTGCTAGAGAGCTCCTGACATCACTCTTGATTCTTTTCTGGGCGGAGAAGATCCTCTCACACTGAGCTGAGCTGATGGGGAGGACAAGGAGGATCTGGACGAGGTGCAGCAAGTCCTTATAGTCAGACTTGTATGGCTCCTTGGTTAGTAGAGTAGCCCACAATGCTGAGTAGCTTTTGTCGCTAAATTCCCTCACCACCAGCATCTTCAAGCTACACCACTGTCCAAGCACCTTTCCTATTTCACACATTTCTTTCCAGTGGTTCCTTGAACCAGTCCAAGAGTGTTTTGATCTCCTCTTCACCAAAGTCAACAAGGTGATTGTCATCTGAAGGCCAAGAATCATGGTTAAAGATCTTGAAGCTTGCAACAGCTTTACTTTCACCACTCAACTCTACATCAGATGAAAGAAGGGCACTCATTCTGGTCTTCATTCCTTTCGTTGTGTGGGTAACCGTTGATTTGATGGCTTCCTTCAAAGAGTTTGGCAGACTAGAAATCATCTCTGTGGGCTCAACTTGAATATTAGCAGGCACATTGCTGAGAGCTACACCTTGAAACTGAAACTCTTCAGGGTTGGCTGCAACATTGCAAAGAAATTTATAAAGATAGCCCTGAGGTAGAGGCCTGATCATCAAGTTGTCCAGTCTGGCGATGGTGTTTTGCAGAGCTGAAACAGCAGTGGAAAAGATGGTCTTGTTTGACTGGAGGGTTTCACTCAGAGTGCTGATTATTTCAAAGAAATCCAGTAAAAAATGAGCCATGGTCAGAAATGAGAAAGTTTTCAGTCGCTTTGCAATATTCTGGGATCTCCCCTTGATTTCAGCATTATTGGAAGTGCTGGCAACATGCTTGCTGTGCTGTAGAACTACCCCATACTGCCCAATTTCAGAGTGACTTTTACTGTGTAGCAAGATGTGGAGAGCCTTTTGCAGATGAGGAGTCCATCTGGTGCCTTTCACCCTGGCAGGATTGCGGACATTGACTCCAAGTTCAGTGGCCAAGCTCTTTAGCTCTCTTCTGCTTTTTGGACTGAAGTGGTAGGTCTTGTAAATCCAGTGAAAAACATCAATCAATTGCTCAGCATCTCTGCAGTTCTTCACCATTCCCATGACGGTCAGCTCTAAGCGATGAGGAAGACACCATATGGAGACAAGCCAAGGGCAGTCTCTTGTTAGTTTTGCTTTCACACCATTGTCTTTGCCTAAGTTTACACAGGCCCCATCAGCACAAAACCCAACCAGACGTTGCAAAAACTCAGGGTCGTCAATTGAGGAAAAGGCTTTCTTGACAGCAGTGAGGACACCTGAAACAAGAAAATAAATTTTTTTAATATAAGTTACTATTTTTCGATTTATGTTGATTTTATATATGTGTCTCTGTGTGTGTTTATTTAGGTGTATGTGCTTTTTTATTTAAATAATGCATACATGTTATGTCTAATAAGTAATATATCTAAGCTACTAGTGTTGGGGAGAGAGAGAGAGAGGGAGGGAGAGAGAGAGAAAGAGAGTGAGAGGGAGAGGGAGAGAGAGAGGAGAAGGAGATATTACCATCTGCATCACAATGTTAAGTTCCCAAAGCCCAAGAAATTTGTTGAATGGTTTCCCGTCTTGAAGACAGCGACAGATGGTTGCCTCATTTTCCTTCACAGAGCTATCTGTTGCACCATCAATCATTATGCTGATGTAACTGTTGCTCTTCACTGTACAACCAACCTACAAACAATGTGATACAAGTTAGAGTGCTACTGGTGGAAACCGGTTAAATTAACTTAGCTTATCAGCATTCAGAATAGATGCAAAAGAAAAACGAATGATAAAAACCGTGTTTATGTGCATAACTTTTAATCCATAATATATCTGCATATTATTATAATGTATTATTTTATTTTAATTAATTTTTATTTTTATAAATAGTATTACCAAATAATTTAGATCTAGAAGAAATGTAACTGGCGACTGAATCCCGATAGTGCATTACGAGTTATTTTTCCGGGCTGCGTTATTAAAATGGCACATGATCACGATAAAAACCATGTTGCTATTTATGTTAATGTTTAGAGCAAAAGGTTCAGCATGCACACAGGGGCTGACGTAATCTGTATTTTGCCTATGCATGTTTGCTTTTTGACGTCATTGAGTTCCGTGTCTTTTTATTTTGGTATTACTATTATTATTTTATTATTAATATTCTTTTTTATCTCTTGCTGCTTTTGTTATTGTTGGAACTATTAATAATACAATTGTTGTTTATCTAATTTTTAAAAAAATGCTTTGATTTGTGTCTACTATTGCCAATAGTGAAGTGAAATTACATTATAAATAAATAAATCATGCTAGAATTCTAAGTCTATTGTTAACACAATTCGATGTAAAAATGAAATAGAAGGTAACCTCATCTTTGAAGGTTTCTGAAATGGTGTGTACCAATTCTGCTGCCATCACGTGTTTTGCATAGGTGGACGAAATATCAAGTCCATTTTTCTTTTGAAGATCAAGAAGCGGTTTGAACTTTGTAAAGGGCAGCTCTTCTTTTGCCAGCACATATGCAGTGTTAAGTTTGCACTTCAAGTCCACATTGTCCTTTTCAGTCTGTTTCGTTCGTTGCTGAACAAACGCCACATGGATTGTACTCTGACCAGCCACTATTGAACCTTGCCTAGACAGGTCAGCATCACGTGCAGCAATGTGCTTTTTGCTAATGGAGTGGCATTGCAGCGTCTCTTTTTTAAAATTGTCAGTGCCCATGATGAAGTCGCATTTTCCCACCAATGCTGGGTACTTTTTGCAGATCGCACAGGTAATTTTCTTACTTGTCTCATCAAAAATTAACCAGGAAAATTCATGCTTCCACTTTGGGAGGAATGATCTCTGGGCACCACTTGCGAATCGCTTCATTGTTGATCTTTGTACAGGAAATGAAGAGTGAAAATTTGGGGACTTCCGGGCTGAGTAAAAATACGGATAGAAAAATTTACAAACCCATAGTTGTTCACAAAAAAGTTCATTTTAGCGCACTCACAGTTGGCGACTAAAGTTTTTTTTTTAGTCACCAATTTTTTTTTTCACTAGCCATGGCGACTAAATTAGTCGCCATTTTCAGGCCTGTACAGTATAATTATTGACTATCAAATATTATGGCTATATATTTTAAGGTTTTCTTATAATCTTGTCAAAAAGAATTAACAAATTTTAAGTTTCGGAAAATCTGTTTTTATTAAATAAATAATTTTGATACAAAACCTAGTAAATTCATCAGAAAAGTGAGTAGGCCTATATATTTTGAATCTTTAACCATTTTTCATCATTTCCTGAAAATTGGAATAAAAATTTCCTTCATTTATTTGATACAATTTTTGTTGTTGTTGATATTTAATGGATTTCAGCTAGGTGTGCCACCTTAAGCTTTGGATAAGGAACATAAATTCTAAAGTAATTTTCAGAGTTCACCCATCATCACCAAAGTTAAATTCTGTACTGTATGTGCATCAAGTCAACTCTTATATTTATTGTGGAAAAATAAGCTTGCAAAATACAGCTAATAAATATATAACTCACTCGTATCTATCAGAATTTTTAAAAAAGAAAAGAAAATCTGGTAAAAATAATAACTAAAAATAAAAAACAACATCAGTACTCAATACAATCCGCCATTGTTGGTGACAGTCTTCAGTGATTTTGGTCATTGACCACAGATCTTTCAATGCAATTCAGTAGGTGTGCAGTATTTATTGTCTCAAACAAACTATATAGATGTAGAATGTAGATGAAGAATTTTCCTATTTTTTGTATCTTTTAAGACTGCTATGTTATTGGAATCACCATGAATGTAATTAAAGAAAATTTAAGTTTAACTTTATCACACTTTATCTTGAAATTTCTGTGCATTATTTAGTATGGAAATGAACTTTGTTCTCTACCCTACATGAAAACAGTTATTATTTTTAGATTACTGTACCACACACGTACTGATGGACTGAGAAAGAGTGGATGTGTTAAGCGCAACTGCTAGACAAGTTATGGTGGCTTGGTCAAAAAGTCTCTTGGTTGGTAACTTCTGAATAACTTCTCATTACTTTTTCACAATTATTTATTAAAACAAAAAACATAGAAAGACAGAATAGAGAACAAACATTTTGTTTCATGTGCTTTTATTTTACAAAGCTTCAATATACAGAGGGAACATGAGTGTTGAAAATGTAGAAAAATTTACTACACAACATCCCAATCAGCCAGTCAGCGATGTTTGGAATACCTATTAACAGCAAAACTAATTAGTTGAGATTCACCTTGTCTGATATGATTAAGATTGTATGATGAGTTAAAAACATTATGATTTGACATTAGCCAATATTTTACTCTTTTCACAAGTACTATTGTAGTTTGTAAAAATAGTGACTTCATTAATTATCATGTAATCGACATTCATGCAATCAAATTAATTTCATCAAACATCTATATTAAAATCCAATAGGTATAGTCTTTCCCAATTTTTTAGAGTATTTTCAAAGATAAATATGTAAAAGAAAAAATTTGATTTACCAATTCTGGCCTTGACTGTTTCTTTGCTTCCATGTGCTTTCTTCTATCCCTCCAAGTCCTGAAAAAATGGGTATGAAAGATACAATTATAAATTATAAAATTATTTATATACTTCTACATTTAATATAGAGATGTGAAAAAAATTTTGGTGAATTTTATGTGCCTATATCATGCTCATTATTACTCAATGCATTTGTGTATTTTTCAACCAATGACATGATACACATTGATTCCAGTAGAGAACAAACAGTGAGTACAAGTACAGCTACTGTGCAAATTGACATGAATTCAAATCAGAATAAGTTGGGAAAATACACTGACTCACTCAATTCTACAGCAAATGGGATTTTGAATTTGCAGACTTAATTAAAAAAAAATAAATTCTGAACTGCAACTTAAACAGTGACAATTAATGGCAAAAAAATTTTTGTTTAAATCTTTATTTGTATCCATATCTAGTTAAAGTTACTGTTAGTGATTCTGTTATTTTGTCACCCAGTAAAATTTCTGTTGCTTAACTTTATATGCTGTTCAACTGTTTTTGTTTTAATAAATAAATCACTGATTAATCATTTATTAGAATAATCATTAATTGTCTGTTAAATGTTCTAATATATATATTGACAAGTAAACCTTTGATGGTATCAGGTTTTAAACTTCTACATCATTCTGCATTAACAGCAGAATACACTAAATATGATTGTAAGTGATTGTGTGTTTACAATAAAACACTGCTCTGAACAAACTAATTAATAATCAAAGAAAACTAAAATATTGCATACAATTATGGACAAACAAAAATAGCACAGTAGTGGAAACCATACAGAAAAAATATAGACTGTAGACCTAACAGAGAGATCCAGTAATCAGCTGGCAAGGAAAATTAGAATGAAAGAGGAGAATAAAATTTAATGCACAAAACTCAAGTTGGGACTTGTGGATTTGAAAGGCATCCTACAGTGAATGAAAAATATGTTATTTATGAGCAATAAAGATGATTATCATTTTACTGTGACATTATATGGCAATGTAAAACCCATATATGAATGCTAACTTGATCTACATATTGTAAATATTGTCAACAGCACTCATTCAAAAGTGCCAACCTAATGATCATTATTAACAAAGAAAATAAGTTATATGCAGTATATTTGAAAAAAATACAGTGCATTATTTAACCCTTTGAACCCGGCTCACCTGTACGTAACAAACCTATAACCCGAGCTACCTGAGCCAAAAAATGTAAAAAATTTATAAAATTATTTTTTATTAATTTTCTATGTGAAATCAGTTAGCCACTCAATGTGTGAAACACCTTAATGCCAAAATTCCTTCTTGGAATGATAATCTTTGATTCTTTAAAGAAAATTTATTCTAATATATGAAAAACAATATAGACAATATAGTGTGTGTGTGTGTGTGTGTGTGTGTGTGTATATATATATATATATATATATATAGCACTTTTCTGAATTTTGATTCAGTAAAGCAAATGATTCTATTTAACAGTGATCACTAAATGCAGGCACCTAATGAATGTATACTAAAAAGAATGAAAGTTCTCACTTGTATCTTTGCACTGTGACTGTCTTAAACTGAAATAATTTCTGGCAATATTCCCTAATTTTCAAGTAATCTGAAACAGAAAAAAACATTCTACAGTTAAGTGATACTTGCAAATATAAAACTAATTTAAAACCGAAGCTTACTGTCTTGTACACACAAGCATGCGCACGCATGCATGCACACACACACACACACACTCTGAAATAGTTACATTCAATAATAATGAAGATGATACAGCATTTAATTTTTAAACTAAGCCTTAAGTGCTTTAAAATGTCAACACATAAGAGAATAACAAAATATGAATGCAAACTGGACAATCTAAAGCATATGAGAATATTTTATAAATAATATAAAACAATGAAATGATTTGCATTCTAATATTATTACATCTAATATTATTAAATTATATTACATCAATATTGTTTCAAACATATCTATACAGATGACACTGCTTTTTACATGTTCTTTTAACTGGGTTGCTAAGTCTAATATTACTGAAGTCTAAATCAGCAAATGATTTTGTCTTCTAGCAATCCCTTTAATTTCTTTCATAAACTAAAATTACACTGAGCTATTATCGTATATAATACATCCTTATAGAAATGATGTAGTTTTTTTTCTTTCTGGACTGCAATGATGCAGATCAGTTGCTAGTTTTCTCGCTGACTTACAGTAAAATTGAATTGAAAGCATTGTATCTTTAGTATTGCAGACTAATTTATATTTGAATGAAATTTCATAAAACAACATGATGATCTAAGGCATATGGCTCACGGTCACTTTATTTATTGGGAGATAAAAATTTTCTGGGAAAAAGATTCACAAATTTAATTTGCATGTTAATGCCAACAAATAACTTTTTCCAGTTAAATTTAGATTTGTAGGCAAGTAATTTATTTGAATATACTCTTAAATATGCATCGTATATTAGTAAGCATTTGCAGTGAAAAAGACACAGCAACTGGAGTCAGACTTATTTCAGTTTCTAAACAAAGACTGACTGACAATGTATGACCAAATCTCAAAACAGCTAGAAAATATGTATTAATAAATGGAAAGTAGTACAATTTTTCAAATCATGATGAATTTCTCTATATGAATGCACTTAAAGAATCACTATGCCAATCTGAAAAGTGGACACAAAGCAGAGAATTATTTAAAATATGTATTGCATTGCAAAATTGGCAAACATTCACTTGGCTGTGCAATGTAACTTAAGGAGACCTTTTGTCTTCTATTCTGTGGAACTGCCATCTGTAGCAGATACCAAAGAAGTGTGTAGATTGCCCATATTCCAACATACTTTTAAGCCCAAATATATCATTTTTATATTCATTCTAACACTCATGAAATCAATGGGGCTTTTTAAATTTCTAAATGTTTTCAAAAATGTAATAGATTTAAATTATGGTGGAGTATTTTGGATTCAAAGAAAGAGAAAAAATAATTCTAAGCCAGCAGACATACTATCTTTCTTATACACAAGAAGAATAACAAACATGCTTGAAACTTGAAAGTTTAGATAGAAATTCATTATTCATCATATTTACTGATATTTATAGCATATGTAATTAAAACATTATATGATATTAACTAATATGTATGTGTTGTAGCTAATGGTACTGTATTTCTATGGTAATATATTTCTTGTCAGAGAAGCAATCAAAGTACTTTTATAGGTGGTTGGCATTTGTTACTTTCAATGAAGTATATATACTTTAAAAAACATCAAAATATGATAGTGTTGTAGATGGAATATTTGTCTTTTAACATAATGTACTGATAATGATTAATACAAATTATCTTAGTACAAATTCCATCCATATCAGGCATTGTCAAACTAAATGAGTACAATCTGATGACCTGTATCTTTATTTATAGCAATCAATATTGACCTCGACACACTAATAGAATCATCTTCAATGATGCTTTTCTCAATATGCTTTAAATATTAGGAAGTATATTCTACAAAAGCACTTTCTTCCAAATCGAACTAATTTTTAAAAAACATTTCAAAGACAGCATTATCATTAGTTATCATACTGAAATCAGTCATTAGATTTCCAAGAATCTAAAAAGCCTCTCCCCACCTTTTCAATTTAAAGTTCAACTTTTACAAGAACAAACATCAAGTGTGATGCTAAATTTGTATTTAAAAATAAAGTCAAATTTATTTTAAAATTTAGATGAAATATTACATCAGTTGGCATAAATGCCTTATCATCATAGTAAAAAATTGGAATCTTCTACCTGGCTAATATATGCACATATGACAAGAGAGAGCAAATAATTAGTTATTATTATGATAACAGCATGCCAAAGGATAATTTGTACACCAATATGCAATATTTCTAAGTTATTGCTTTTATTTTTGTTTTTTTGGAAACTAGGAAAACCCAGCACCAGTTAGCCAAAATACTATTTATAAAAACACAAAAATGGACTAACTTTTTAACAATTTCCCTCTATTAGTCACACAAAACCTTTGTAAAAATAAATATCAACACTATCATTTGTAGATATAAATGAATAGTTTAAGAGAAATACCAATTTTAAAAGAAAACAACAACATAAATTTATGTAGCAAAGCACATATTTATAATTTGCAATACAATAATATTAACATTAATAGATTTAAATTAATAAGTTCCTGATCATAATAGTCATTTTTAATTTAAAGCAATAACATATAATTGGCAATTTACTATAATTATAAGGATATTTACAAACCCAGAAAAAAATATGAGTACAGTTGAACCCACTTAATCTCGACCTCTGTTAACCAATCCTGTTATGTCGACGTTTTTTAAGTGGAACCACCAAATTCCCTCTTTGTCTTAGCATTTTCTCATCGATTATGTCAATTCTTTTATGCCGCTGAATCCTAATATCTCGAGCACAAAAGAGGGCCAAAATTGCCATTTAACATCGGTTATCTCGATCCCTGTGCCTAATCACCGGCTTTTGAAAATGTTAGTCATCGATGCCACTTCACCATCTCACTAATGATAAATGGCCACGGCTTGTTTACAACCTACAGCTTAACTTTAATAAGGGCATTGTTTCCCTCATCGGGCGTGATCCTGCCACAGGCAAAATAGGCTCAGTGATGCCCTTCAACTGGCTCACACCGCCTTTAAGTTAATTAGCCCACTTTTGAAGTAACCGCATGTATGATACTTTTCAGAGCTGTGTCAGAGCGAAATGACTCGCGAATTTAATTTTGACACTTTTTAGCTTTTTGTAAAAATTAACTACAGTGTACATCCTGCAGGTTTTTTGTGATTTTATGAGCAATCTTTGTGTTGGAGAAAACATGAACAGTATAATGAAAGGTTTGTATCGAGAATCAATGGTAGGCCAAACTCCCTCTTTGTCTTAGCATTTTCTCATCAGCTATGTTGATTATTTTATGTCACCGAACACTAACACAATGTCTCTTTGTTTGTTTGTTTGTTTCTTTCTTTCTTTCTTTCTTTGTACATGTATCTCGAGCACAAAAGAGGGCCAAATCGCCACTTAACATCGGTTATCTTGATCCCCGTGATTAATCGCCAGCTTTTGAAAATGTTAGTTATCAATGTCCTTCATCTGGCTCACACCTCTTTTATGTTAATTAGCCCACTTTAGAAGTAACCACATGTACGATACTTTTCAGAGCTGTGTCAGAGCGAAATGACTCGCAAATTTAATTTTGACACTGGTTAGTTTTTTTATAAAAACGAACTACAGTGTACACCCCACAGTTTTTTGTGATTTTGTGAGCGATCTTTGTGTTTACAATGTTGGAGAATATAATGAAAGGTTTGTACATTTTTATTGTATACTGGTAAATCTCTGCTGTTAGTTGGTGCACATAAGCCTTTTGTTGTTAGCAAACATTTACAGTGTATGCACATTTTTATAGCATGCCAATCATGTCATCAAACAAATCGCGGCAACGCTGTTGCGTAAAAAATCACCAAAAACATGTGCATGTACATTCTCATTTATTAACACACATCATGTACATAAAGAAATTTCAAGCACACATTATATGTAATATTGAAGCATTTGTTTTCAAGCAGACTGTTAAAGGCAAAAAGCAAAAAAGCATTTAGACTTTGTAAAGAAACCATAGTAAGTAACCACATGTACACAAGCCTTTTGTTGTTAACAAACATGTGCACTTATGTACGTTTTTATAGCATGACGATCACGTCATCAAAGAAATCGCAGCAACGCTGTTGTTGTGTAAAAAATCACCAAAGACATGTCCATGTACAGTCTCATTTATTAATGCACATTGTGTACATAAAGAAATTTCAAGCACGTTTACAGTACTATAATATATTGCCGCTATATTGGTTTTTGGTTATCTCGATGCTTTTTTGGCAACCCCCTAGGCCAGCGACATAACGGGTTCAACTGTATATGATTATAAAAAATTAATAAGAGCTTACTATATAAACATTACACTGATTGTTAAAAATAATTACATCTTTTGTTTAAACAATGAATGCTTAAAATTGAATGTTTTTACTGGTACTGGTGAACTGACTTTCGTAATCTTTCAAAGTGAAATTGTTGTCAAAAAAGAACACAATGACAATTGGAATTACTGAATCCTGAGAAAAGGTAATTAAAACTGTTATCTGGTATCATTAAAACCAATAAATAGTAATGGTCTGAATGGTAAATGATTTTAACTGGCAAAGTTATAACTACTGAAACAAAAGCCACTGAATTGCAACTAAAAACATTTGTATGAGTAAAACTGTAATACAGAATCAGATAATATCATATGTTTATAAATAGGTAAGTCACTGATAAGAAGTTACTACCTGAAGGCAGAAATGGCAGGTAAGAAAATTAATATTCTGACAATTAACAGAAAATAAGGGTTTTGTTAAACTATAGATTTGTTGCAATATTCAATAAAATAATGACAAATATGGGTAATGAAAACCTTTAATACTCATTCCTAAACAAAGCATGTTAATTTTAACTATCAAATCACAATCATTCAAAATACTTGTGGCAAATTATCTTACTCTCCTTAACAGAATTTCCATTATTTGTAGTTTATTGACAAATTGTGCTAAATTATACTATTTCTTCTACTGAAGGAAAATCACATGCACAAAATAACAACAATCTGCATATACCTGCTAAGAAAATGCATTATAAATCAAAGAATATTTTTTGCATAATAAAAGGACACTCTTGCACAAACACTTATATATAAACATTCAATTTCAAAACACACCAAGTGATGTCTCCTTTCTAACTTCATTGGCAGACTTGATCTTAACAGATGGAAAACCATGAATAAGTCCTGGTCCTGATACACCACAGCTAGCAAGATCATCAGTACTGTCTGTTAAAGATAAGAACAATTATATAAATAACATGTCACTCAATATGAATTTCTTTTAAATTGCATGCTGTTTGTTTTGTGCTTTAATTATTGATAAGTATAGTGATGAAACCTAAGTACTAAAATGACAATGCAAAAAGAAAATTAAAAATGTTCTGTTTTATGATTTAGTAGAGTACATAAATTACTAGCAATTTCTAAAAAATTGAATGAACTATAATAATGTTCATATGACCTTCCTGGGTTAACTTAAACAAACAGGCTCCTGACAACCAGTCAGCTCATGCACTATGTATAGAGTAAACTATAGGCAAAAAAAATAATTTCTCTAGTCCTGAGAGCCAGCTTGTGAGACTAGAATAGTGCGGTTCCCACTTATTTTCTTATACTGTTATAGCACTATAAAAAGCAGCTGTCATCTTTTAGTTCTTAATGACATCTGAATTTGACTTTGTAGTATGTATGCACTGTTATGCATGAAAGAATGAATTTCTTAGAAATGATACTTTCCAGTAATTTAATATGATGACTAGTAGATTTTGAGTGTCATGGACTGGAAACTAAAGAGGTAATCTTCCTTTCTTTCTTTAGTTCAGTCAATCATCATTGTTGGGGGTAATGCTAAAGCTGCTGAACAGCCAATAAATGGGTCAAAGGAACTAATAAGGTTCACAAAAGATTTACTCAATGTGTGTCACATGTTACCTAAACATTCCAAACCAAAAAAAAAAAAAAAAATCTCCCATGGAATCAAGAATTGTAAGAAATGACAACAATCAAACCAGGGGCTCTGATATTTTCTTTAACACTATAACAGTGTTGAGAAGGTGGGATGAGGTGGAACAATAGATTCTCTCCTGGAGATAAAGAAAACTGGATTGAAATTTCACAAATTAACACATATCTAGATGATTTTATGATAAGCAAATACATCATCATATTAGAAATTTGAGTCTCAGGTTACATATAATTTCTGCAGTTATTATTTGTGGCTGATAAGGTGGATGAAATGCTAGTGTTATAACTGTACAATTTTTCCTTTTATCTTTTTTTATTTACTTTTTATATGGCATAATGTATGAAATATTTATAACAAAATAATTTCAAAAGCTAAATTTATTTAATTAATTTGTTGTTACAGGCTTTGAAGGCCAGAGTTAAAAGTCTAGACAAAAAATGAACTTTGTTTAACCAAAGAAGGTACCAATTTTTAAAATTACAACTGGAGTCTCCTATGTTTACGATTTATATAACAATTTTTATATCACTCCTCTCATCTCTCCATATATTTTTAAAAGCATATAAAATTGCAAAAAAAGTGCAACAATTTTGGGGAAAAAATCATAAATTATTTATTTTCATACACTAAGCATGGCAATTATCTGAAATAAAAAGTTAAAATGTGAATATAGAACATATGACAAACTTTATTAAGTTTAAAAAATAAAACTATTATTAAAAAGTCCTGACAAAAAAAAATATTAAATTGGTAATTTGGTATTGTTCATTAAATTGAAACCTTAGTATAAAAAATCATATAAAATCAAGTAAAAATAAAAAAAACAAAAACAAAGCTGTTTCTCAAACACTACAAAATACTGTAAAAAGTTAAGCTCAAAACCTAAGTTAAAAAGTGCATTTAAACAAAAAAATTATTCAAAGTAACTTTGTTATAGTCATTTCATTCTATAAATGTTTTTATATGCATTTCAAAGCAATACAAATGTGAAAATTATAAACACCCAAATGATTAGTAACTATTACATTACTAAGAAATGTAAGCATGCTATTTAAAATCATAAATTATTTGAAAACTTGTTTGTTGAATTCATAAAAAAATATTATTCATTTTTAGATAACAGACTGAAATCAACAAACTTTCAACTAACTATGCACTTCTTTGGAATCCATTTTAAAAAAGATTGTATAGTGTTTACTTGCAAGAGATTTAGAGAGTTCCTGAGTGGCAAATCAAGTCCTGAACTACATTTTGGTATCAATTTGTATCACTACTTCATTATGGAATGTGCTTCATTGAAACTTGTGGTCACACTGGTTTAACATTACTGTAAAGTATCAAAATTGTCTGCATAGTACACAAAAGCTTAATCTAACAAAGGACCTGTATTCAGTTTAGTTTAACCAGACTGATATGATTGACAGGATCATTCTTTCCTTGATGCATCAATGTTTTAATGAGAGGTTTAATAATTGTATTCACAACTAATTACTAAATTATCACTGATTTGATTCAACTAAAAAAAAATAAGAATTTAATCTCATCATTAATTCATTTGTTGGTCTTTGTATCAATTTTAATGAATATTCAATTACTAATTAAATCAAAAACTTAATCAGATATGTGATTACAATCCCCCCTCCACCCACACCACCCAACAAAAGCTTCTTTTCTTGTAAATGTATCCATCATTGCTCATTATCTTTAAACAAGAAATTATTTTTTTTAAAACCAACAGTACTTAATATAGTGAAGAAAAAGATAAACCATACAGATATCATTAACATGATATTGTTACTGATAACAATTCAACTTAGTGTCTTTGAGCTTCTCTCATTTCTTTTAGTACAAAGAAAGTTTGAAGTATTTTATAAAGAATATATAAAGAAATATTAAAATTTAATGTAAACTATGAATACTATAACACTGAATTTATTATTAATGTTTTGTAAAATATACTACAAGTAGTTAAGTGCTTGCCATCATGATATGGACCAGTTTACATGAAAATGTTCTTTCACAAATTAGACAACAGGTTTCTTTGGCAATTTTGAAAAAGATTTCAAGGACT
Organism: Sinotaia quadrata; assembly: GCA_028829895.1. Classification (NCBI taxonomy): domain Eukaryota; kingdom Metazoa; phylum Mollusca; class Gastropoda; order Architaenioglossa; family Viviparidae; genus Sinotaia; species Sinotaia quadrata. Next base: position 74,831,833 of record CM054183.1, on the reverse strand, counting down.
TTTCAAGGTCTTTTAACTCATTCTACCTCAGCTAAAGAGCTGCTTATCTACTCCTGCTGCTGAGCCTGCTCACTACTGTCTGCCCAGCTATGCAGGCCAACATTACATCTGTTAATGGTTCCCATAATTTCTCAATGCATATATTTTCCAAAAAATTATTGAACTGCTTTAGGTGAATGTTAAATATACATTATAAATTTTTGTGAAAAAATATGAATATGAATATATTCATTATTAATATTCCCATAATTAGTGATAAAAAGGAAAAAAGACTGGAAAAAAAAAGAAGTCAGAGAACGAGATAAAATAAATAAACAAACAATGAAAACAACACAAATTGGAATGTAAAATAATGCACGCATAATAGTTCATGACGAATTCAGCAACTTCGACCACTGAAAACCATGTTTTCTGACTTGCCATGGATGCAGAAAACTTAAAAAAATCACAAGGCAAAATTGCTGAAAACTTCTTTTATCACACGCATGGGTTGTAAGAAGGAAGTAAAGGTAGGAGCTTTTATTAAATGTGAAACAAACTGAATAAGAATATGAGTTTTTGACAAACCCACGCAATCCAAGCCCAGCCGTACTTGGGCAGAAATGGTTGGTGTGCTGGTACGGCCATTCTCATACTTGGACAGAAACATTTGGCGAGTAAGTACGGCTATAGCCGTACCAGGGGTAGAAAGTTCGAAAATATGAAATATGTTACAATAGTAACTATGACATGTTTTTACTGCAAAAAAATTAAGATAGTATAAGCAAATTTAATATCAATATTAAAACAATGAATTCTTGTTTGTAGTGCTAGATTGTGCAACACACATATCAAATTTGAAATGAAATAATTTTTTTTTAAGTTCATATAAACTCCATAAAACTTACAGCCTTTTTAGGTGAATGGATCTATATATGAATATATACGTTTATTTGGTGAAAACATTTTAAAATGATTTTATATATCTTTATGAAATAAATGATCGTTGAAAATAAATGAGAAAAATATTTCTGGTCAATTTTATGTGCCTATAAATGCTTATCATAATCATATAATTTTGAATTTTATGCATTTGCAATTATTATAAGAGTATATAAATGTGCAGAACATAAGTTTTCCAATGAATTAGTATTTGAATCATATACATGTTAGAATCTAGCACTAGCACGATGTTATATAGCCTATCTTGTTCCAGGGCACTAAGTTATACAACAGAAAAAGTACAATGAAAATCTGTCCAGTACTATTTTTGCTTAAGTCTGCACAAACCCACAACATAATTGTTTTATTATGTTTAGATATAAGGTAGTTTACAATCTTTGAAGATTGTATAAGATTATGTCTTATGCTATTTCTGATCATGAATATTTGTTTGAAGCACTTTGTGAATTGAAACAGGAAAATCCTGCAGACAGGTTTTTGTGTTTTGGTTTTTGAAAATATGTCTTTTGAGATAAAAGTTTTTGAAAGAAAAAGATTGTTTTGTGGCATTATTGAATTGTGGAATATTTTCTAACATTTTTTAAAATTGTAAATGAATCTAAAATAAAAAATTATGTTTATCATTATACTGATTCACTGTTCTTCCAGCTTGCATTACACATTGCCAATTGCTATGTTCATCATAATAAATTTTAAATTTCACAACTTTACAATAGATAAAGAGTACTTTTATTGAAAGTAATTATCATTTGATTCTCTGTTTATGCTGTAATTCAATTGCCCTGGAACAAGATAGGCTATATAACATCATGCTATTCCACAAGGAGGATCAAACAGCCCTAAAATTATGAAAATTTTCATGTGTGCATATCCCTAATCAGTAGCCCTAAAACTAAGATTTTCCATTAAAAGCACATGCCTGCAGGCCTTGGCTTATACACATCACTTGGCCTCTGTGCACAGCAGACAATTCATGATTCATCAGATTGTGTTTCACAATCTCGGTATTATATTGTAGACTGCAATGAATATTGTATTTGGATTTTGGTGGGTTGCAGTAAGCTGTGTAGTTAGCTAAATTTAGTCTAAGTGAATATTGTGCAATGGAACAAGGTTATGGGTGCAGTCCCTGCATAGGAATTTTCTTGAGGCGACCATAGTGACAGGGTGTAGTAAATGTGAATCACTGTTCATCCCGAAAATACCCCTTATTCTGAATAACTTTCCCTTTGAATTTAAATGACTGTAGAGTGTAATTCTCCATAAGCATCTGCTTTGCAATGACAATTAATAAATCACAAGGACAGACATTGTGGACCGCAGCTGCCTCTCAAATGGACAACTATATGCTGTGAGCTCGGGGGTCAGCAGCTGCAACAAATCTCTTCATTTGCACCTCATAATTTTGTACACAAAGAAGCACTTAGATCAACCTTTGTAAATTAACAAAAATTTATAGATGTCTACATTTTGCTGACATTTACATGAATGAAGTCATGGGCAAAGGCTAATTTTCTGATAAATTCAATTGATCCAGAACCACCATTATCTTGACCATACAGGGCTATCTATTTCTCCAGTTACTTTTATAAATTCTCTCTTATTTAGTTTGGTAATATGAGAATAATTTCTTGGCACCATTTTTTTTTTTTGTAAACAAACCACCCACCCACCCAAATTTAAACTATTCAAGGAAAAAATCTTTTTGAGCTGACTGAACAACAATATTCAAAATGACTTCTATTTTTCAGAAAAGTCATATTTAGTACTACAGTACTGAAAAATTATGTTGTAAATTAGTTATAAAGTTTCCAAACATTCTTAGTGCTCCAAGTCAGAATTCTTGGTATTCTATATTAGGCTGTTGAATGTCATATCGGAAACACTGAAGCAAATACTGATTGAAGGATTGAAAACTCAGACATGGTGGTAATATGACTCGCAAATGTTTTCCTGCAGTTTATTTATAATAAACATATTTATGCAAGTTTCCAAACATTCTTAGTGCTCCAAGTTAGAATTCTTGGTATTCTATCTTAGGCTGTTGAATGTCATATCGGAAACACTTAACAGGCCTGAAAATGGCGACTAATTTAGTCGCCATGGCTAGTGAAAAAAATAATTGGCGACTAAAAAAAAAACTTTAGTCGCCAACTGCGAGTGCGCTAAAATGAACTTTTTTGTGAACAACTATGGGTTTGTAAATTTTCCTTCCTTTCTTCTTCTCTCTATTGTTTTTGGTACGTACTCATGACATTCCTTTATCTTAACAAGTGAGTCAATAAGGGTAGTCCATGTACCGTGGCTTCTGTCTACGTCACTAAGTCCTTTAAGTGATTTATCTGCAGACAGCAGTTCTGCCCTGTCTCTGACAACAGCATCGTGCATACTCACCAGTATACCTGCATTGTCATCGACCGTCTCTAGCAAGTACACCAGAAATACTAGATTTCGTCCCTGTACAGTTTTTGACTCTATCTTCTTCCATGTCACGTTTGGAAAAGAATTCTGTCTCAGTTCTGACAACTGTCATGTCATCTGAAGTAAATGAATTTATCATAGGCACATTGTCTCCGTCTGTATTGCTACCTATGCTGTCATCTGGATCAAATACTTCTGTTTCCCTGGCTGTCAATGTGTTAGCACTCGAAACCTCGCATAACGCAATAATCTTGTGTTTCAAAATTACGTCATGACTCACGTCATTTACCGGAGATCGAGATCTACCGATATCAGTCTTCGTAGTGACTCTCTCTTAAACTAACAGTTCGGTCAGTAGACTTAGTCAACGTGTCACTGCCCTTTAATGGTACACAACTGATAGAATTCGTCCCTATCTTCTCATGTGTATTGGTCCCATCAGTAAAATCAGTCAATGTGTTGCTAGAAGTTTCAACACACCTTTAAAGGTACACAATTGATAGAATCTGCCTCTATCTTCTCATGCGTATTCACTCCGTCAATCAAGGTGTCACACGTACAGGCGGTGTATGTGTGTGTCCAAAATCTACACATGTTAAGTGTTTAATAATGGCGTCATTTCTTATCTCTGTTTCAAGATCAAGCTTCCGTGGTGCGCTAACTGTTTCTGTACACTTCCAGCCTGAGAGTTCTGCTGCCAAGTGGACAAATTCATCTGGCAGGCCTAGAAAGTTACAATACACTGAGTGGCCGGATGTTCTGATCCCAGCAGATGATGATGATGATGATGATGATGATGATGATGATGATTGATTATTGATAACTTTATCAGATTAAGTTGAAAGTAAAAATAAAAACATCACTGTAAAACAACACAAAATTGAGCTTTCGTTGTAAAAGACCTTCAGAAAATTAAAAAAAATTCAAACTGAAATATCATAGATGAAATCACACATTGATTTGTATAACACTGACATCATTCGCTCTCTTTCTCTCTCTCTCTCAAACTCCCCCCCCCCCAAATTATCTTAATAATATCTAGCTACTACTTTTATTAATAAAATTGACACGATACTATAGCTAATAACCACATGACCACCCAGATTACCTGAACAAAACAGTATTTTTTTTTATGTTAGGCTATTTTGATTGTCTAGAAAAAAATTAAATTGGCTAGGAAACATTTTAGTTTGGCTAGTAAAATTTTTAGTTTGGCTAGTAAAATTTTTAAGTTACTAGCCAAAGGCTAGTGGGACTTTTTTTTCATTTTCAGGGCTGCTTAAGTAAATACTGATGGAAGGATTAAAAACTCAGCCATGGTGGTAATATGACTCGCAAATGTTTTCCAGCAGTTTATTTATAATAAACATATTTATGAAAACTGGATGGGAAAAAAGGGGTGGGATATTTTTTTTTTTAAATCAAGGACTTCTCAAATAAATTAAAGGATTTATAGGCAAATTCAAGTACTTTTCAAGGACAACAAACAAAAAAAATTCAAGTACTTTTCAAGACAGTTAATTTTTCAAAGATGCTATGAGCCCTCACTCCACAGTGCTGTGAAGTTTTGCTGAGAAATGGGCAAGAAGTCAATACTCCACCACCCTGGGCTGACAGTAAACTTAGGCTAATCCTCAAAACACAATTTCTGGCTGGCCACATGTATTAGAAAGATGAATGATAGATAATGTAGAATAGAAGAGTGATAATTCTAGAAGATAACTTAAGCCACCTGATACATACAGCCAGGATAATAAGTAACTACTGGTGAAAGACTATAAGTTTTAACATATAACATGTGAGTCACGAGTGGTGTATGTATCAACAATAATTGTATTCAACAAAATAACATAAGACAGCATGGTTACATATAGCAAATATAGTTCAACAGTTACAATTAGTGTTTATATCTATATTATTTAGTTCAATATCATGACCATGTGGTGGCATAAGAGAATGCCCATTTGAGTCTTATGGCTCTGTAGTAGTTATTTGGTTCGTTCTCATGATAAATGAGTTTATAAGAGAATACTGAATGTTTAAGAATGAACTCTAGAGTACTTTGCTAGAGTAGGTCTACAACTTGACTGAAGCTGTGTGGTTGTGACTTTATAAATACATAACTTTAGGTATGTGTAGGTATGTAGTCTAGGTACAAATGAATGTCACTAGCAAACGCTCACATGGTCTGTTGAACTGGTCCTTGGCACATGTCATTTTGTGGTGCAAAACTTGTCAAAGTCAACATCTAGGATAAAGTGGTTCTGTTCTGGCGTTGTTTCACAGCTCTACACTCATTGAACTCAACATCACAGATATCGAAGATGAAGTCTCAAAAAAAGTCTCTGATAAAGTCTCAGACAAAGTGCTGATCTTCAGTAGTAATATACACAGATGATGATTTCCTTCTGTGTTGATAACCGGCGATAAGGTTAGTAGTATGATTATATTTGTTATAATCTGGAGCCAAAATACGTGTTAGCTGCATTTGGCTAATGATTTACAGGTGAGTTTTTGGTACATTTGTTCATGTGGCTGAACTGCACTTTGACTGGTTAGTTTAGTGAGTTGTCTGGAACATTCACATATATTTCCAGCCTGGGGATAAGGATCAGCCTTTCTAGAGGGTAGGGTTTATGTTTAATATATTTTTAGAGGCAGAGCGAGTGCGGACTACATAAACCATTATGTAACAACACATATGACATAATCATTGCATTAACTTTAAGCAGATGTTTTTTTTGGTTAACAAACAGAAACAACTGGCACAAAACCATTCCTTAACAATGTTTTTCTGTATAATAATTTTGTAGACGAATGAATTCTTTTGCCTGTGCAACTTTCAGTAAGAAAACATTTATTCAAATGTAGTTACAACAATTCCAAATGAACACATTTTTTTAATCGATTCCCAAAACTTGAGTTTTAATGTTCTGATAAAAAAAAGTGGTAAATCAGGAGAAAGCTTATAGTTACACTTTTTATTTTTTATTCTTACATAAAAAATATAACAAAATATCATAAAGCACTCCCAAAAATCCTGAGAAGCAAATTTTTCAACCTTGACAATACAATAGCTGCTAGACCCCATTTTAAGCAAAAATGTCTAACACTTAGTAAGTGTAATTATTTCTTTCAAACAGTTTAAGTCACATTAAATATAATACAAAAGTGTGTGATAATGATCTTTAATTTTATCCACATTACATCAACAAATTATATTAATGTTTCTAACATTACTACAGAACTTCATCAAATCTGTGCACTAAATGCCTCTTATTCCTGCAAAAGAGAGATTTGGGGATTAGGGCTGTCAATATTTCTAAAATGCTGCATGATTTAGTAGGCCATTTACGGGCGGGATGCAAGTGTGACTGGAGGGGGAGTGTGGGGGAGTGTGTATAGACATAACGGCCATTACCCGTTGGCACCACTTTGGCACCATTAACGGGGACCCATTGTCGTGCTAATATCCGGGTAGTAAAATTGAGAGCCGGTACCCATGGTAATGCGGCCGTTATGTCTATACACAATTTAGCACACTCCCCTTCTGGTCACACTCGCATCCCACCCGTAGATGGCGGCCGTGGGTTGGCTTACACGCTGAACAGCCACTGTACCTAGATCTAATTATTTACGACATAGATCACCAATCACCATAGCTTGCGCCCTTTCTTTTCACTTGTCGTTGCTGTGCTCTTTAACAAGTGTAGCATGTTATTGATGTTAATAAGACTTCAGTAAACAAACTTGTCAATAAATTAATAATAATGTAATATTTTTAATATGGGGAAGTCATCGTCTATGTGGAGTCATGCCAAACAATTGGATAGTGACGGTGAAATGCAATATATGCGATGAAATTCTATCAATGAAGGGCGACTGAACTCAATGCCCTATTTTTAAATACGTTATTGTTTTGACAATTTATTTAATTTTAGTTTACTTTAGTTTATGTAATGATTGATAATATTAAAAATAAAAGTTTGTGTTATACATATAAAGATCATAACTAATAGTAAGTCACTAGATGCATACCTTTGGCTACTGTGTGAAATAGAGCATTTATGTAATGATTGATAATATTACAAATAAAAGTTTGCGTTGTGCATATAAAGATCATAACTAATAGTAAGTCACTAGTTGCACACCATTGGCTACTGTGTGAGATAGAATGCATGCTTAATGGTTAAGTAGCTTTGTGTAGAGATCGTGAGTTGCATGGGGATTATGCTAATTTTTGAACGGGTACCTGGGCAGAATTTTAGAAAAAACTGACAGCCCTAACTTTTAGATGTCGTAGTCATGTCAGGTCAAAATGACCCTTCCCCATAACCACCAAAAGCTCTACCAAATGACCTTGATAGCAGACAAGTAACTGTTTTCTTTGCAAAGGATAATGGTGTGGGGTGGGATTAAAATATATAGAGAAGAAAATATAAAGAATTCAAAACAAAGCCTCCAACTTTTTAGAGTGTGTTGCCATTTTTTTTTTGTCTCTTGTGATTCAAGGCAATTAAAGATTTCAGTTTCTTCTGTGAACATTTTTTTGTCTATAATATGGATACTCAGGAAGGCTAAAGATTTTAAAACAGTTCCTCAACTTTAAATCAGAGATATTGATTTTAAACATTTCTTACTGGTAGAAGAAAAAAAGCAAAAGAGAGTGGATGGTGGTGAAAAAGATTTATGAATAATGCTGGAGAAATAATCATTTATATGAAATTTCAAAATTCTAGAATGTTATATATCAAATGGCTTCTCTGAATGTTATTCTTCTTCTCGTTCCTAGCAAAAATGTGACTAAAAATACAATTCATGTAACATATTTTTATCTTCTAGCAGTGAAAATAATTTATTCTGAAACAAAAGATGACCTCTTTTCTTCTACTAAAAAATTAAAACAATCTTTAGTATGTTCATTTATCTAAAATGAAATAAACATAAATATTTGTAAAAAAAAGTCTTGGAGTCATATTAAAAAAATGTAGGTACTTCTCTCATTACTGCCAACATATCTACTGTCAGGGAAGTCATTCTTAAAAATTCTGGAGGTCTAAAGGTTAAATTTTGATGAATCTAAAGCTTATATGTTCTTGTTTAAGAGATAAATGTGCATAATTACATGCTATTATATTATTATTTTACACGTTTTTTCTATGTAGGTAGTGATTCTCAGAATGCTTCTCCCCCCCCCCCCCACCTCCATCCACATAAAACTGAATAATAAAAATTACCTGTTTACTTAACCTTTGTCAAGGCAAGCTTTAAAGTACACACAGACATACACACACAGCCCTGTCATTGTATTCTTCAATCATTCACAAATCTCTATTATTGTATTTCAAGACCTGATTCAAGACACCCAAAATTTACAGGATTTATTTCTTGTGAAATGTAACTATGTAACCAATTAAGCATTTCTTACAGTTGTATTTTCATTTCTACATGCTTGTGATGTAGCATAGACACTAATTTTCAAGCAAATAAATTTGCAAAAGAATATCATCATTGTTAACTCTTCATGACTTGTGCTTCATTTCTTTCTTTTCTTTTCTCTTCCTTCTATTAAAAAAAAAATGAAGATCTAATATTTAATCTATCTAAATATTACCTGTCATGGTAATTTGAGTCTGCATACTTAGGACTGATTGACTTGTATCTGAAGGCATCTGAGTTACATCCAATAATTGAATATCACAGTCTTGCTCAGTTAGGATATCATTCTTTGATGGCAATTCAGTTAGGACATCATTCTTCAACGAGTCCTCAGTTTGTACATCATTCTTTGATGAGTCCTCAGTTTGCACATCATTCTTTGATGGCTGCTCAATTTGAATATCATTTTTGGATGGGTGCCCTAGTTTTGGACTGGAGGCCAAAATATCTCTTTCTGATTCTTGTTGAAATGGGCAAACAAAATCAGTTTCAGCATTCGTGTTTGTATTTTCTGTTAGAATATATATATATATATAAAATCATTTTAAAAAAAGAACATTCATTTTTAATTTAGATGATAGGAGTTTGATAATGGAGCCACTCTCATTATTATTACATATTATTATAATAATTATCACAACAATAATTACATTAATAGAGCATCTAACTAAAAGGTAATCTTGTAAGCAGTTTAAGTATATGTAAAATCACTCAAATTCAAACTGTAACATGAAGTATATAAATGTCAAAATATTTTATAAGCAAACAAACCTAAATAAATGAATGCATTAAAAACAAAAATAGCATGAACTGATAAAGCCACAAATGAATATAGTCCATTCTAAAATTTAGAAACAGAATTTTGATAAATATGGTTCTTGATAAATCAAAATTTCTGAGCATTCTTTATTGTACATGCATATTTATCTTGAGATATTGAATGCATAGATGCTGTTCTTAGTATGTTAAAAGACATGTTTCCTGTTATCATTGATTCTTAATTTAATGGGTTTTTTCTTATGAATTTATGAATTTATTATTATTGAATTTATCATTAAACACTAAAATTAAATGACATCCTTCAGAACACTTGAGAGAAGTACACTAAAACAACTGTTGGAGATACAAATAATACTAAGTTCTAAACAATTGTCATTTCTAACAGCAGATAAATGGGGATGAATGAATAGTTAACTCACTAAATATCTAAACAAAAAATAGTTTAATCATTAATGTCAATCATTTGAGAAAACATCTTTTCAGTAATGGTGTTCAAGGCTGCTTTGCTGTTGCTGACATTCTATTAGCATTTTGTAGTTTAAAAAAAAAAAAAAGTGTTGTGTGAGATAATTAAACTTTTTTTTACTATGACAAGATTGTATATTAATGTACATGCTTGATTATGTATGCTTTATACTGGTTTGACTATGTCACCAATTTCAGATAAGTTTGCTCATGTCATGACCAGAAACTGCCTGTGACATACTGCAACCAATAACACTTCCTCCCCAATTTTTTGTTTTTTATATAGATTTTAAGATATGAATGCTGAAGCAAAGCTAGTTAGTAAATTTTTTAGGCATTCACTGTAGCAATAGAAAACTATCTAGCTATCATGCTCTCTCCACACTCTATTGATTATCTTAGGAAATTTCCATATTTTAGTGGTAATTTGTGATAGTGAAAGCCTGTAATGTTACTGTCATATTAATAACTACTCTTTTTAATAATGAAATGTGTGTGTGTGTGTGTGTGTGTGTGTGTGTACATGTGAAAACAGAGTGTGCATAACCAGTTTATTGATGACTGGTCACTGATGCAACTATTAGTGAGGATAATCTTGCTGATTCCAAAGGAGTTAAGAGAAAGTGTGCTGAACGGACTGCGAAACAAATTAGAAGTTTTAAACATGACTGAGAAAGGAGTCAATCAGAATGCCATCATGGCCCAGTTTAACATCAGTTCATCTACAATTTATGACATCAAGAAAAACAAGAAGAAATTGCACACCTTCGTTGCCGTGAGTGAGGCACCTACATGTACCAAGCACGTTTCCATATTATGCATGCGCATAGAGAGATTTGGTGAATCATATAAAGTAAAGCATGTTAAGTATAATGTTAAGCTAAAACGAACAATGTTTATACACATAGATTTGGTGAATCATAGTAAAGCATGTTAATATAATGTTAAGCTAAAATGAACAATGTTTATACACATAAGAGAGATTTGGTGAATCATATAAAGTAAAGCACGTTAAGTACAATGTTAAGCTAAAACGAACAATGTTTATACACATAGATTTGGTGAATCATATAAAGTAAAGCATGTTAAGTACAATGTTAAGCTAAAACGAACAATGTTTATACACATAAGAGAGATTTGGTGAATCATATAAAATAAAGCATATTAAGTACAATTTTAAGCTAAAATAAACAATGTTTCTACACATAAGTGAAATAGAAAAGGCTTATACGCATCACATTATATGCTGCTCCACATGTATATAACCACCTACGCAGATTGGGCTTTTAAAACTTGTGTATATAAATACTGCCCAATAATCCAGCATATTTGATAAAATGATATTGGGCTGGTCCCAACGATGCCAGATTAAAGGAGTTTTACTGTATACAGAAAAGACAACAACTTGCAAATAAATATAACTATGAAGGTAAAATTCCACAAAGTTTACTGAATAGTTAATTTACACTTGAAAATCATTTCTTCACAACACATTTTGCTCGATGGCTGCCATATAAAGTTCTCTTTTGAATGGATTTAGCTGCTCCTCAATCAAAGCACTAAAACATTATGCACAATATAAAGGCTTGTCTGTATTATTATTTTTTTTTTTTTGGGGGGGAGGGGATGATAGTGGTGAAGTGATTAAATTACTTCAAATTTAAAATTTATTTTAATTTTTATGTTCTGAAAGTAGGTAGAACCAGCTATTTTTTCAAAGTTTTTGGAAATGAATGAAATTTACACCATATAACTATCATGGTTTTCTTCTTCTTTACATTCACTTCTTTTCCCCACAGGAATTGCATGGAAACTTTTCATCTTCTTGATGTTCTCAGTTTCTGTAGAATTCCTGTGGGGTCTTCCTCCTTACTCTTTTATTCTAGGAGGGTAATAACTATCATGGTGAAAGAAGTCAGTTTACAAAAAATGGTTGTGAAGCAGGAAATATGCAAATCAATGTACTTAATTAATTTAAATATATTTTTCCTTAATATTTAAATTAATTCTCTTATTTTAATACAAAATTCACTTTCCATTTTTCTATCTAAAACTCTTGTGATATGAGTTTGGACAAACTTGGTAGACATAGAAAAGATCGTCAGGTCATGATGATAGTTGATGACGTCACTCATTTGACACGCCACAGTAGAGCTGAGATTCTGAAATCAAAAGCGTAAGAAAAAAGCTTCGCGGATAAGTTACCGTTGACTGTTGAGCACGGACCCTGTGTGGCGGCTTCGCGGTTAGAGCTGAGCAGAAAGGTATGCCCGAGATAGAGATTGTTATTGTAACTGATTTTTAACACTTGTTTTAAAATCTGTTTGAATTATGCTTTTTCTTGTAAATATTATAATGACTTAAACTATGTCATTTTTATTCTCATTGAACAAAGAATCTGATAAAAGAATTGTAAAAAGGAATTTTAGAATGAAGAAATGAGAATAAAAGTACAGATTACAAAGTATTGAAACATGAGACTGATGCTTGCCATTACATTTCTTCTGTTATAGTTAGCAAGCCGTTCTATTGTTTCTGATTTCCAAGTGTGGCAAGCTTCATTCCCATTTGCTACCATCAAGCTTAATTTGACTGGACATTGGTTATGTTGAAATAACTGTTGAAATCGTAAGAGCAAAGTAAAAGGGCCAGGTGTTTGAAACCAATATTACAAATTGGAACTGTGAAAGTTTATCCACTTTATTTTATTCAAGGACAGTGGTAAAGACTGAGTTTCTGCATTGTGTAAAATTCAGACAAGAAAACTGATTCGTGTTTTATGCTGTGTACCTTCTTTGGAAAGACTTGTAACTGTGCTTTTGTTATACATTCTATGGATTATTCACGAACATTCATGCGACGGTATACTGAACTGTTATCAGGCCAGGCCATAAAACAAGACTTTTTACCTGCCAGCCAACTCTAAGTAGAAACGAGACTACCGCTCAAAGGCCGCAATCAGGTGAATCGTAAATATGAATTATCTGTGTAATCTGTACATGTTTCTATGATTTCATAAATTCCTTATCTATTTCTGATTTCTTCTCTTTAATATCTTACATTGACTTGTATTATTTATTAAGTCGGCTTATTGACATTGAGAATTTGTGTAAGCTAATTGTGAAGATATTTCTTTGATGTAAAATTCCTAGTAATTGTTCTATGGAATTGACATCATATATTTTTCTTGATTAATTGAATTCTATGTGCTTGATGAGATCGTGATTCTGATAAATTGCCTTGTGTGTAATTTTGACGACATTTATTGTAAAACTATTTTTAACTGTTACTTTTATTATTTTTAAATTGTTGAAATTATAAATATCCACTCTCGTTATATTAATAGAGAGGAACTTGTGCATGATGATGGGTGGGGGTTGCCATATGACATAACGACGATAGAAAGAATGTTAAGTGCAAGCTTAGGATAGTTCCCATCATCGTAGAGAGCTTATGTGTGAGGGGCTGGGTTAAAGACAAGGATTGATGTAATAGTTCAATTAAGGTCTGTTAATCTAGACAGGTAACACTTGGACATAGAGTTAATTAGTTAGCAGACTGTTCCAGGGATTGACCTAGTCGCTCTCGTAACCACAAAGACAAAAGACCCCTGTTGGGTGACTGTGCGTGCTGTTTGCATGAGAGGATTATTGTTTATTTATTAATTATGAAATAAAATATCATAAATTAATAATTAGCAATTAGCAGACAGGAACCTTGCCACATAATTGGGGGCCCGTCCGGTGGATACTATAAGTAAAATTGTAGAACCATAAGGAAACCTTGGACAAGACCAGATAAAATCTCTAAGACATAAAAGTAGGAATCTATTCTTTTCACCTATCCTTTATCTTTTTCTATTCTTTGTAAAACTTGTAAAGTTACAGTTTATTCTGTATGTACATTGTTGTACTGTACTGTCAATATTGATTGATATTGATGATTTATTAATTCATGCATTTTTGAATTGATATGATGTTATATTGATTGACAAGGTATTAAGACAATTTTGAGAGTGAAAAAATTTGAGAATATTTTGTACACTATATCGGATATACCTTTTAGTTAATAGAGCATGAGTTAATTTATCTAAGTAACGTTGTAATGCAGACACGATTATTGACATGTTGCTAATCGTTACCTACCTGTCAAAATGTCTAACACATCTATTACGGGTGAGATGCGTAGAGCATGGATCGCGGATGTAAAATAGAGGCGAAAGGCTTGGAGATAGGAGAAGAAAACTTAGTTAAATTTCTGCAAACCTATCTAGCTGACCACATAGAGCAGTTCGAGAGAGAAAGAATACAGAGAGAGAGAAAAGGAGGAGAGAGAAGAGAGAGAGAGAAAAGAGAAGGAGGAGAGAGAAGAGAGAGAGAAAAGAGAAGGAGGAGAGAGAAGAGAGAGAGGAGAGAAGAAAGAAAGTTGAAAAAACAGGAGTTAGCTCTGAAAGGCGAGATGATGAAAAATTCAGACCAATCGTGGGATGAAGTATTTCCCAACGAAAAACAACCAAAAATGAGCGAAGTCAAGGTTAAGATACAATTCCCACCGTTCAGTTGTAAAGAGGATCAAATAGACGAGTACATTAATCTATTCGAGGCGAAAGCAAACCTTACAGGTTTTCCTGCTATTCAATGGTTAAATCAGTTGTCTTATCTCATGGAAAGGGCAAGACTCAGTAGTTCTCGGAAGAGTACCGATAACAGAAAACTCTTATGAGTTGTACAAAGCTGCGCTATTGAACTATTTCCGTGGCTCGAAAGACATATACAAACAAAAGTTTAAATCATTTCAACGCGACGATCGCGAAAGTTTTACTCAGGCTGCAGAACGATTAAGATACTTGCTAGAGCATTGGTTAACAGTCGAGAACGCGGACCCAGAGGATGCGGAGAGTGTCAAAGAACATTTCATTAAGGATGTCTTGATAAGTTTGTCACCTCCCACGCTAACAGCGTACACCAGAGAGAAAGAAGCTGATATGTTAGTGAGTTGGACACGCGCCGCCGATCTATACGAGAATGCACATGGTCCACAAATAGCGCCTAATAAAGGGACACAGAATAAGGTTCCACAGGTAACTCCACAACTACCACCTCAACCACCAAAACAGAGCAAACAACCACCACCCATTTCTAACAAAGTGAAACAGGAAGGAGAGTCAAAACTAAACAATCGACCACTGACACCACACCCTCATGCGAAAAAACAGTGTGACATGCAAGTAGGTGAGGAAAAGAAACTGATAACTTGTTATCAGTGTGGTAAAGTGGGACACATTAAGCATGACTGCTGATCGGTTGTAGCAGCCATTGAACCGTACGGTGCACCACAGTTCACTGCGATGATTAATGGACACCGAGTAAATGTCCTACATGATACAAGATGTTCTATTGGACTTGTAGTAGACCCCAGTCTAGTACATGACAAGGACTACACATCTGAGTCAAGAACCATCTCATTGGCAGATGGGACTCGACGGACCGTACCAGTCGCTTATGTTGAAATACAGTCCAAATACGTGAATGGGTGAGTGCCAACAGTCTGTCTGTCTATCAAGCTGTGTCATGTCGGCCATAATCGGGTGTGAGTACATTTTACAAGAGAGTGGTACTACACCTGAGGATCCCAATGTTTGTGCTGTCACGACGAGACAGCAAGCACATGGGAAGAAAGAATCGTCTGCTATGAGGATGGAACATGAAGCTGCTGTACCGAATATGCATGACGAAGCCGTGAACATGCCCCCTGAGGAGGAGGCAACACAGGTGGTTGACAGAGGGGTCACCAAAGTAGCCACTGGGGAGACTGACACTGCCAACGGATTGGTCGGTGAAACAGACTTGCTTAGAGAGACTCAGCTGACCGTGAGCCTTGAGAGGTGCCGTAAGAAGACGGAGCTTAAGGATGCATACACTTCCAAGAAGTCAGGTGACTTGGTCAGATTTCTTTGGAAGAAGGACATCCTTGTCCGGCAGAGTGAGTCGGAAGGCGGGGCTAAGACTAGCCAAATAATTGTGCCAAGCAATCGGAGAGCAGAAATACTATGTGTAGCACATGATTCGCTGACCGCTGGTGACTTGGGCAGTGCCAAAATGCTGACCCGTGTGTCAATTGATTTTATTGGCCAGGAATGAAGGGAGACATCACCCGATTCTGCCAATCCTGTGATCGTTGCCAAAGGATTAACAGGAAAACAGAAAAAACAGTACCATTGGATGAGACCCTTGTGATCGAGACACCGTTCAAGAGGATCGCAGTAGACCTAATTGGGGAAATTAGGCCGCCATCAGGGAGAGGGCATAAGTGGATCCTGATAGTGATTGACTATGCTATCAGATACCCCAAGGCCGTACCATTAGCTTCAATTAGCACGTCTGCTGTAGCAAATGCATTATTCGGTATATTCTCTCGAGTGGATTTCCCGAACCGAGGCACACAGTTCGTAAGCGGGCTGATGAAAGAGGTAAACCGGACCATTCACGTTAAGCAGTTGACCACTACCCCCTACCATCCTCAATGCAATGGGTTGATCGAACGTCTGAATGGTACATTAACCAGGTCATTGAAAAAACTCTGTATTGACAAACCACGTGATTGGGATAAATACCTACCCGCCATATTATTTGCTCTTAGGGAGGTACCCCAAGATTCTTCACTGTTTTCGCCATTCGAACTTTTATATGGCCGAACTGTGAGAGGACCAATGAGCGTCCTACGACAGTACTGGACCAATGACAAACTTTCTGATACAGTGAAAAGCACCTATCAGCATGTCATTGATCTTGCAAACAAGATCGCCTTAGCTGTCAGATCGCAGCCGACAACACTCGATTGGCAAAGAAGCGACAGGCAACTCAGTACAACAAATGCACGAAAGAAACTACCATTGATGTAGGCTCTCAGGTACTGCTATTACTGCCAATACATCAAAATAAACTTGAAGTGGGTTGGCAAGGACCCTACAA
The DNA here is from genome assembly GCA_028829895.1 of Sinotaia quadrata. Lineage (NCBI taxonomy): Eukaryota > Metazoa > Mollusca > Gastropoda > Architaenioglossa > Viviparidae > Sinotaia > Sinotaia quadrata. The sequence goes on along the minus strand of CM054183.1, from coordinate 74,814,815 downwards.
GGTAGTTGAAAAAATAAGTGGTTGTAATTTTTGCATCCAGATTGGAAATAAATCAAAGATCTACCACGTAAACTTACTGAAAGAATACCACGAAAGACCGGAAAATTGGGTAGCCACTATCGTAGTGGAGGATTCAGACATCCATACTTGAAGCTGGTGTGATACCACACCCTGGACTTATGGAAACCGAAACTAGTCAGGACGTTGTGATAAACCCAGATTTACTGCTGGGAGAATGAGAGCAGGTACAGGATATCGTAGAGTGCTACGCGCCGATTTTTTCTGATAAGCCAGGCCGTACAACATTATTAATTATTTAGTTTTGTGAGGCTATAGCCCATCATTGTATCTTTCTACCTATTATATCTTCAGAAATGCCTAACATTTTGTGATAGAAGAGATGCCATCTTGTCACATGCTTTAATAAAATCTTCTATATCACTTTTGAAATGAAAACTACTAGCTGTATAAGTAAACCATATAAATAAGTAGGTAGCAGCACAGTAGCCCACCAATAGCAATACTTTTGTAAAAGTGCACATTTTCATTACTTTTCATTCACTGATTTCTCAACAACCAAAGCATTGTTTAATTCAAACAAACATTCAAAATCAATCTTAATGTTTCTATTTCTTATGATTGTAAATTTGTATGTCTTGCTTGTATGTGGAAACTATGCAGATTGAATAAAGTTGACTAATTTTCTACCTGTGTCGATTTTATCTAGCAGATTTACACAACTTAACAGAATGTGAGTTTTGATATAGTGTTTCTTACCTTGGCGCAAACCCCACAAACAAACTACACATATATATTTGGTATCAAAATGAAGATTATTAAATGCTGCATCTATTGCTATTTAGTTTGATGTGGGTTTTTTCTTTACACTTTTTAAAAATGAGTTTTAAAGCAAACTTCGGCAAGAAATCTGCAATTTTCGTCGTTAAAAAAATGGTCAAAAGTTTGCTATTACTAGGCTTGAATAAAAGTTTTTTCCATACCCTTTTTACTGAGGTTTGGGTTAATGTATTAATTATGTGTGGGGGAAAAAACACAATCCAATCAAATGCAGGCTATCTAAATCACTAATTCTTACAACAATGGCTTCCAACGTGTATCGAGCTTGCTTCCTTAGGCAAATTCTGAAGTGAAATTGTGAAGTTTACACTAAATTTAATAATGCATTATTGATTTAGTTAAGTACTTTATTTGCTATTCTTTAAAGGGGACATAATTTTATTATGTAGTTTAATATGATTAGCAGTTTGTTTCCATCGTTTTATCGTAGTAGTGGATCTGTCATCACATGCTTGTTATGGGAATGAACAAGGTGTTTGATGTGACTTCGTTCATTCATAAATCGATGTTGAATTAGGTCACTACAAAAATCAAGGAAGATTAGGCCTATCAGTATTTTCATGTTGCAACGATGGTACTTTCACTTCTAACCATGAAGTTCCACAGTTTTACTTGTCTGTTTAAATATTTAGGCCTAACATTTCAACAATCTAAATATAGTTTATTTTTTAAAAAGTAAGAAAGCTGAAATTATTTTAATTGTACAAGCAATGGCTTAGTTAAAGTTCAACTTTAGTGTAGGTACAATAGCCTGAGTAGGTACGACTGGCCTAATCAATCTACATAGAACTTTTTTTAAAAAAAGTTTTCTAACTTTTGTCCATCCCGACCCCTTGAAGTTATACAGTGTCTTCTCTTTATTACACATTAAATTGCACAAAATAAAGTGCAAAGATTTTTATTCAAACCTAGTAATGATGTAATTTTGACCATTTTTTAATGAAGAAAATTGCAGATTACTTGCCAACTTTTGTTAAAATTCATTTGTAAAATGTGTACAGAATAAACGAAGCCAAACTTCATAGCAGTGGATGCAGCATTTTATTATCTTTATTCCAGGAGTAGGATATGATATTTTAAGATTGTTATAGCCATATTTTAAGATTGTTATAGCCAAGTGCGCCAAGTAGGAATTCACTATATCCTTACTGGAACTTTCTGAGCCACCAACAACATACTGATGATTATATAATAATTTCAAATAAAGCTAGAACATTTATTTTTCTGAAAACTCATATATACATCATTTTGATGTATTTGAGAAAACCCTAAAATTATCTAAGCTGGATAAATAAAATAATTGTTCAGCAGGAGGAAATATGTTTGCTAAATTCACTCCAAAATTCCACCAGAAATAATATTTTAATATTAGCATTAGAACATTCATTTTCTGATTTTCACATCATTTTGATCCACTTTATGAAGTTGTACAACATAAAATAATTGTCGTTTTAAAAAATTATCTTTGCACATACATTTCTTTTAAAAAGGAGGAAATACACATGCTGATAATGCTACTACAGGTGAAGGATTAAGATTTTAAAATTTTTTTGCAATAGGAAGTAAAATGATTACTGTATTTTCTTACCAGCAAAGACTGGAACATTATTAGGCTGGTCTGTCTCTTTCTCTAGTTCTTGCCGGTACTTGAGACATGGTATAGCACTAATTGGAATGTCATGTTTCTGCACCAAAAAAAAGGGGGAGTTAAGTACGATCTGATAATATATAATAACATATAATGATATATTAGAAATTTAATGTAACAAAAAGAACTCTGTATTAAGGGGAAATAATATGTGTCTTTTTATAAATTAAAAATAAAGAAGTAAGGCACTCTACTTTTTACTGGAAATAAGGAATAATTCAACAACAAAAATACCCTGCTCCATCTTAAAAAGTATATTTTAAATTGTGAATGCTTTCAAATGATATATACTGTCATGAAAAATGGCTCATCTCATCTGTTCATGTGTCAGTCTGCGTATTTTTTATTACTAAGTCTTAATCTTATTTTCTTTAGTTAATGATGGTCTTGGTAGTGGTAGGTCTGATTTACATGCCTCCATCATGTTTACCTTGTATACCCGGCTTTCTCAGAAATCAAGCAACTAGGTTCCAGAGATTGAAATAATAGTGAACATCATGAAGACCTGCCAATTCAGGAGTGAACATAAAAACAGTTCGTAAAGTTCCACAAGTGGAGCAAGCCCAGCCTCCCCTCACCCACTCTGGCATGGAGCCAGTGAAAATAATGGTACTGGGAGAGCCAACATCCAGTCCAGCATTCTGGTGTTTTTGCAAACAAATTTTAAGACTTGGAGACATTATGAAAGGGTTATATAATAGTATGGCTTTAATTAGGTAGTCCCACTCATTTTTTTCTACTTGATATTGTACAAATGTTTTATGCTCAAAATGTGTGTTCTGATGAAATAAGGTTGTACAGAAAAAAATATGATGATAGCTATAATATTTTTTGAGATATTGTCAATTTAATTTGTGATCAACATTTTTTAGTCGTAACGAATGTGCAGTTTGTCAAGTTCAGTACAAGTAAAATATAAACCACACTGATCAACAGTCCAACATTTTAAATTAACATAATCACAGACAACAAGAAAAAACAGACATAATGCAGAATCGAAATTTAAGTTTATTATAAATTGCGACGGAAAACGTGCTTTTGTTTCATAAAATTGCTTACAAAACGCAACAAACTGGAATATTCACGGCATCCTAGCATAATCAACTGATGAACAAAGTATATCCAGAATGCATATTATTAAATCATTTGCTATGTAGTTTATGCTTATTTTTTTTCCAAAGGCATAGCAACAACAGTGAAGAAATTATTTGATGCTGAAAATGGCCATTTCAACTAATTTTAACCAAAAATGAGCAGTAACCAAGTGTTATAGGGAAAACGTAAAAAAGCAAATTGTCATATCTCTAAAACTATACAACATACAGAGCTGGTTCACATATCAAAATGATCAGTAAATTGTGTTCTATCTAAATATATAAACAGTTATGTTTAATCATTTATTTAATTTACATTTTAATTTACATTTTTAATTTTATTATAAAATTTCTATTTATGAAGAAAATGAAAATGGATAAATTGTCATATCTCTGAAACTATACATAACACAGTTATGGTTCACCTATTAAAATGACCAGCAGGATGTTATACATGTAACTAAACAAAAGATTTGTTCAGCATTTTATTAGTTTTAATATTTTATAATACAAAATTTAATATTTAAAATCTTAAAACTGTATTAAAACTGCTTGATTGGTATAAAAGCACTCTATATGTATCAAAGATATGTAAAGATGTTGAACCCATGCCATTGCTAATTATATCACTACACGCAAACACACTGAAAAACCCAAAACATATCATTTTATTCTGAAGGTTTGACGTGCATGAAAAATTTATTCTTAAATTAAAACAGTGCACACGTGTACATGATTTAAAGAAATATTAACATATTTATTTAATTATAATGTAGGCTATGAATAAAAGATCATTTCATTTTTGTTTTATTTATTTATTTCAAATAATGAATATGCACAATAACACACAGTGACACACATACAATAAGCACCATGTGGTAACAAAATATATGTTTAAATTAATATTAAGTCTTGAACAGAGGTAATGTATTTAATCCCAGTAACTTCATATTGATAGAGAAAGTAATATACCAATAAAATAATATAAGTAATATCCAATACATAATTTTATAAATAGAAAATTTTTCTTGCAAAACTCTAAAGTCAGCAGCTGGCCAAGTTCTTCCATTGGTTATCTCCATTGTTAAGCCCCATTTAAAAACAAACTTGGCATTCACATCATCACAGTCTATTCTTATTTCTATACTGCTCCATTAATATTCTTTTGCACTGTGAACTTCTAATGCCTCACTAATCATAAATCCATTATCATAACAAACAGCAACACCTTAGCTTGTAAATTCACGATCTTCTTTCAGTCTCTTTGGTGGTTGGCTATTTGGAAAGTTATCTACATTAGTTGTTCTTGCCACTTCAGTTTCATTTAGGCTACTACCTGCATTTACAACAGCTCAGCATGTGCACTATCACTAAATCAGATACTGGAGTGCCTTCTAGCAAATATTTGCATCAATTATTTTATCAACAAGGGTGTTGATGTCTTTACCTTTTATTTTTATATTCAGACTTTTAGCACCTAAATCAACCTTATACCTATGATTACTATGGAGTACTACTAGTGCTAGCTTTATTTCAAGTCTGAAGCTCTTTGCAAAAACTTTCATTCATAAACAAAGCAAGAATAATTTGACTATCTGGTTTTAAATGACAAGTTTAAAGAACAATGCACTGCTTGCGTTTTTAGTGATTCTGTATTTTATGTTTTTGCATTTTTTGAGAGATGGGCAAAACTGAACAAGCCACTCATTCAGACAGCAATCTTTCAAACTTATTCAAAGAATTTCTTGAAATTCTTAAATCAGATTATCAGAAACTTCATAAACAGCTTTTGATGAATCACATACTTCAACAGCATCTCCTGACTAATACCATACTTTTCGCAAAAAGGCCCAACACTAAGTTGTAATGCTTTTGAAAGAACAGTTTCCAAGTTGTTACAGGGGGTGTTCTTAAGTTCAGTAATAACCCTAAAGATAAGTTAGTGTACTGTTCATCAGCTAAAGAAAATATTCCACAAATGTTCAACCCTTAAAATTTTCTTTAAAAAAGTATGTAAACAAGTATGCTTCTTTAAAATAATCTGTAAGTAGGATGACTATTAGCTGCATACTTTTAATAACTTGCTATTAATGTAAAGAAAAAGGTATACATTGCTTACCAGCTAAATGAGTGAAAGGAACAAACAATATTTAACTATCACTCTTTAAAATAAAGTAAAACATGCAAAAAATATTAAGTTAGCTATAAGATTAAGAACAAATGTACAGCAGCCTGCTGTCTTTATTATTAAAAAACGAAACAACAACCTTAAGTTAGCTATTTCTCCATTTATGAAGAAGTGTAAAAAAATTACAAGTCAGGGGATGGGGGGGGCCCCCCAAAATAAAAATAAAAAAGAAGAGATTTTTTACACTGTAAAACGATGTTCAAATAAGAAACAAAATGGGAAAAGATTTTTTTTAAATATAAGCAAAAACAAAATAATAAACTAAATATTAAGTTTGTGTTACAGTAAACAGATGAAGTTTACAATTTTAGTATCTAGAGTTTTCTTTTCTTGTTGAAATTAACGATGATTTAAAACTATTTTTTCTATATAATAAAATTGTCACCCATAGCTAAAATTAAATGAACAAATAAAACAATATTTAAAAATATGATCTGTGTCTTTAAAACTAAATATTTGCAAAAGAGTCACTCCAAGATCGGCCTATATTTGAAAGAGTTAATTGGAAACTGTCAATAATTCTACTTGAAAAATAATAATATGCTTACAAAAAAATTCAAGAAAATGAAAATAAACATTAATAAACACTCACAAATAGATCTGACCGATAAATGGTTTCAACTGATCGTATAGGGCAGAATAATCAGTATTAGCGTCAGTACACCATGTCTCAGAAATGAAAGCCTTGACTGTGACGTAAACTGAGAAAGATGCTACGGGGTTTTGAATTTAACAAGAACTGCATGGACTAATAATCCTGTATTGCGTCATGTTTTGGGAAAGATGTTGAAATGCTGAATAAAATTATATTTTTCCCATGATTTTGTGAAAAATATTTGACTCCCAAAATTTGTCTCAAACTTTTTAAAATTTTCTTTGATGTTATTCTTAACATACAATTATGAAAAAAATATGAGTGTAGAGAGTTATCTCTCTTCTTTTTAATGGACCAATCAGAATTTCGCTTATTTATCCATGCAGCTATTGCAAAAATGTTAAAGCATGGTACCGGAAAACGCGAATTTTACTTTTTCGGCCGTGAGGCACTCGATGAGAAATTTTCGACGTAACCCTAAGGTACTTTTGTCTAAGTTTTGGATACAATAATACAGTTCAGATGAAAAGCAAGAACATACTTTAAAAGATGAAAGAGCTCTTTATTTTTTATATAAATATTGTTAGTCCAGGTTTAGTTTGAAGAAAACTGCTGTGAGTCAAAGTTCAGTGAATTTGCATGTAAATGAACGTTTGTCCCCGGTAAAACAGCGACGTTGAGACTACCTACTTTAATTTGGTAAAATGTTAGAATGAGCAGAATTTAGGCATTATTTCTTTTTTGAGATGTATGTATATAGATTTGGGGGGGGGGGGGGGGGGGTCAAACATGGTTCCAAAATTGCCAAATCAATGTTTATGGAAATTAGATCTATTGAATATCTTCTTTGATTAAGGGCACATACGGCACGAGAAATCAATTTTTTTCTTATTTAATTTTTTTTTTTTCAGTTTTGAGATTTTTACACATTTGCATACTTTGATATCTTCTTTTGCAGAAAATATGTGTTTTCTTATTAAAAATTGTGTTTTTTGTGCAAATAAAGTTGTTTTTCCGACCTACCTGTGTTCAAAAAAAGCGTTTTCTTTGCATAGAATCGCCGATAATAGTCCACTTTGCTTCACAATACCCGCCATTTTTTAAAACTAAACCACAGAGTGTTATATATAGAATTAAAGGGAATTACCTCCCTTATACTAAAAACGTAGGCTCATCATATTTTAACACGATATAAGCACGTGGTTTGACGAAACCTTGACCCACTACAAGGGCTTGTGTGGTGTGTCACGCAGTACAAAAGTAAAAATCGTTCTTTGATTGGTTAAAAATGCGGTTGCTGCGGGTTACATATCAAATCCGGGCATTTTCAAAATGGCCGCCAATGAATTTTGCGTCACCTCGTGCTCAGTTCTAATCATACAAAATTAGTTTCTCTAAGCAATTAACAATGTCGCACAGGAAACAAAAATCGTCTGAAGGTCTAAAAGCAGTCGAAGTTCGATGGGGAAAGCGAAAAGCAACGCAAAACAATCGTAGTAAGCCTAGCAATCACACTTTGACTGCTGCAGACGACGTGTAACCGAATTTACATGCTGTGACACCCCCACCCCCACCCCTGTTTACCAAAACAAACGATGTTTCGTAGATGCAGACAGTGTACTAACTCCAGATTTTGACAATATCTCTTCAGCCACTTCCCACCCATCTACTTCTAGAGGAACAATGCAAGATGTTTATTCTGCTCCTAGTCCTAGAGCTACCACACTCGTTGCAGACGACGCACATCGTTTAAATTTGCAATCGTCCAAGCGATCACCTCCCACCCGCCTACTGCCACAAGAAAACAAACTTTGATTGTTGCTGGCAATGTAAAACATCATTTTTTGCCTGCTCTACTTTTGGTCAACCCCAATCTGTCTACTTATAGAAGAGTCATACCGGATATCTATAATGTTCCTGCGTTAGCGTGCTGCCGGTGATCCCCCCCCCCGTCCCGACTGCTACGTCCCGAAACATAACATTGCTTCAGCTGAAATTAGCAGCCGTTGACACTGCTTCAGAGAAGAATATCAGGTACATTGTTGAATTAGATAATTTGAATGCATTGTTGAATTAGATAATTTGAATGCATTGTTTTCATCGGCTGCTTGATCTGAATGCAAAAGTGTTGGAAGTTTGGGAGAGAATATGGGCTGTACCACATGAATCGAAAGTTGGCTTATTACTTTCTTTTGAAGTTGCCAATGTGCCAATATATAGAAGAATGTCTTACCCCAATCTCCTGTATGGATAAGGCATAGTTATTTTTAAAAAAAAGTAAATACTGAACACAAAATTAATGTTTTACAGTCTTTATTATACTTTAAATGAGTTTTTCTCAAAATTTTGTTTTTCTGTCCGTGCCACTTACTTGCAGACCTGGAACACCAAATCTAGTAAACACACATAGATGAAACTTTGCATATTTGTTCCCTATATATATGTGCATAAAATCAGGGATGGATTAAAGCCTGCATGCATTATTTTTTTTTTTACAATTTTTTTTTACTTTGACATTTTATGTTCATTATAAGATTTTTGACGGGTAGGTCAATAAAAAAATTCTAACTTTTTTCCTATTTAAAATTTCTTTAAACGCATCCTTCACTTTTTTAATCTTGCATGAAGGATAATAAAAATGTTATTTTAAAATTTTTCAGACATTTGCAAGTGTTTGAACTATTCAATTTAATAAAACGTATTTTGGGTACTTAAAAAAGTCTAAAAATTTAATTTAAAAAAAACTATGCATGCTATTCAAAATCTAACAACAGATTATTCTTACCTAAATCAAAGACAATATGTGTACCAAATTTGAAGGCTATAACACGAGAGAAAAAAGTTTTTTGTTCTTTGCCTGTAGTAATGTGGCCAAAAATGTCACAGACGCTGAAGACGTGTGCAGTGGAGAAGGCAGTACCTATGGCTCAGGATTATTAGGAAGACTAAATGATTGTTAGGAACTCATTGTGCTGTGGATAAGGCATATTTATTATAATAAAAAGTAAATATTGAACACAAATTCCATGTTTTACAGTCTTTATTATACTTTAAATGCGTTTTTCTCAAAACTGTGTTTTTCAGTCCGTGCCACTTGCTTGCAGACGTGGATTACCAAATCTAGTAAACACACATAGATGAAACTTTGCATATTTGTTCCCTATATACATGTGCACAAAATCAAGGATGGATTAAAGCCTGCATGCATTATTTTATTTTTTACAATTTTTTAACTTTGACATTTCACGTTCAGTTTAAGATTTTTGACGGGTATGTCAATAAAAAAATTGTAACTTTTTTCCTATTTAAAATTTCTTTGAACGCATCCTTCACTTTTTCAATCTTGCATCAAGGATAATAAAAATGTTATTTTAAAAATTTTCAGACATTTGCAAGTGCTTGAACTATTCAATTAAAAAATATGTATTTCGGGTATTTAAAAAAATCTAAAAAATTAATTTTAAAAAAACTAAACATGATATTCCAAATCTAACAACATATTATTCTTATCTAAATCAAAGACAATATGTGTACCAAATTTGAAGGCTGTAGCATGAAAAAAAAATTTTTTTGTTCTTTGCGTGTAGTAATGTGGCCTTAATTAAGTTATATTTGATCATTTTCGTGTGAGCTCTTCTATTAAAATTCCCTAAATATGAGCTACAATGCATTCATTTAAATAATTTTTGTAAAAAAATTTCACTGCTATCTAATATTATTATTAAGTAAGAACATGTTGCCATATTGGAGTTTCTGAAATGGCATTCACACACATGAAAATTTATACAACAATATTTAATTAAAATATTATAAATAATTTTATACTAGTAAAATTTTTGTTAAGCACATGCTAGACTGCAAAATAAATGTTAAAATTTGATAACTGGGCAAATCTGTCATTCTTATCAGTAAAAAACAAACTGCAAAACATAAGTTCACAACTGTAGAAAACTTTTCATTTTAAAACTAGTTATTTCATAAATATAATCAGTCATAATCAAAAAGCAGGAATATATCATACATTTAGTTTTAATGAGGAGAAGAATAGAAGCTTGAAAATTATAAGCTCTATCTACTACTATAACTGCATTGTCAGTCAACTTGATGACAAACTTGCATGAAACAAGAAATAATAAATAGGTAGTCCCACGGCCACCGCTTTACAGGCAAAAACTTGCAAATGCACACAAATTTGCTAAACTTTACTCCAGAGCGGTTTTCTTCACATTAAACCTCAACTAACCAGTTTTATATGAAAATAAAGATCGATGTTTTGTCTTTCGAACAGTTTTCTTGTTTTTTTTCTGAATTTTATTATAGTATCCATAAACTTTGACGAAAGTACCTTAGGGTTGCAACAAAAATGGGTCAAAAGTCGCCTCACGGCCGAAAAAGTAAAATTCACGTTTTCGGGTACCAATTTTTAAGAAGAAAACGGATCATAAAAGCGTTTTGTAATCCTAAAACTGATTGGTCCTTTAAATAGAGGACATATAACTCTTTACACTCATATAAATTTCATTTTTGTTTGATGAGAATAACCAAATAAATTTTCAAACTAAAATTTTCACGATAAAATTTTCGGAAGAAATATTTATCACAAAATAATGAAAAATATATCATTTTCTGCGGAATTTCAATAGCTCTCTAATGATATGCTGTAGCCCCTGATTAGTGACCCCTTCGTAGATCCGGTGAATTGAAAACCACGTAGTACGCATCCTGTTTCAGTCATGACTTCCACGTGCGAAACACGCGTTGATGCTACCGCTGATTTTTCTCACATTTTATATGAACAATTAAAACCTCTTATCGGTAAGATCTTTTGTAGCATTTAATAATGATTACTTTACTCTGTGATTAGTTTATTTGTAAACATATCTCTATTTTTAAAGCAGAATTATTCATTTTGTCATCACCATCACTACCAATTCCGTAGTTTGAAAATAGGTTAGTCGGTGCGTCACTCTATCGCGAAAGTTTGATTGCTATTTCCTTGCAATACATATTTTGAAGTCGCAGATCGTATTTAAATACATTATTTTATTTACTTAATTAATTTTAAGTCATGATGGTAATCTTATTATTTAGAAAAATCGTTTTCTTACGACGATAATTTAAAAAAAAAAAGATAACTCTTGATGCAAAAATAGTAAACAACCGAAACACTTGGGTCTGTGAAATGTTCTTTTCACATTGGATTTACAATAATGCTAATAAGATATTTATTTAGTGAATGCTTTTATATACATATATTTTAAATAATTTTATCCTGTTTGTTTTGAATTTGAACATAATGTTTTCCTCTTAATTTAAAAAAATTGTATGGTTTATGCCTTTGTTTTGGTTTCACGATCTTTTAATTTTTTTGGTGGTACATAAATTAAGAATAAGTTAACATGAAGATTTTATATCACATTATTAAAATGTCGATTAAATATTTTATGGTATGTTCTTTGTTTAGAACTTGAAAGTTTTGCTAAAAAATTAAGTTTGAAAGATCACATTCTGCATGGTTGGCTTGTACAACTTTGCCCCTCGCTCAAAACAATCACAAATCTGAAATACAGAATGAGTACAATACACAAGCACTACAATGCTCTTCTTCGTTGTGTTTCAAAGTCAGATGGTAAAATGAACCTTGATTTATTTTTGAATGAAAGATTCTTCAAAAAGGATCAGCCTTTAAATAAAGGTAGTACTACTACTAGAAGAACTCTAGTTAGAGATAGTTGTCAAGATTGTGAAGTCTTAAAATAACAGCTAGACTTAACAAAACATGAGATTGCTGCATGTAAGAAAACGATAGCATGTATGCAGAAATCTAAAACTAGTACAAGTAAGATGGAGACAGTTGAAACTGAGTTGCAGATGCTGAAGGAAGCTAGTATTAAAAGTAAAGTTGACTCAGAACAAAAGATTCATTTGCTGTCTGAAAAGAAAGAAGAACTATCAGCAAACCTTTCATTCTGCCAGTCAGAAAAAATAGCTTAACAAACGAGCTAGCATGTGTAAGTGAAAAATTTAAAAAGAAAATAAGAGATAGTGCTGCTATATGTAGACAGAAAAATAATCTAAACAGATCAAAAGAAGCATTAAAATTCAAAGAAAAGCTTATAGAGCAAAAACTTAAAAATGAGAGCACAGCTGAAAAAGGTTAGGAAAATCCTTCAGCAGACACAACAAAATCTAAGTAAAAGTATCAAAACAGTTGCTGATTTGAAATGTAAGCTTAGAGAATCACAAAAATACATCCAACCTATGATTGAATGCACTGAAGGGCTAAAAGACTCTCCTGTAGATAGTCACTAAAGATGAAAAGGGACAGTTTACAGATTCTGTTGTGAAATGTGTTGGTAGCTTAGTTGGGGAGGGAGAGGTGTCAGGAAAGAAAACTAAAAGCATTATTCAGACTGTAGCATCCTGGGGTGTGGTGATACCATGGACTGTGATGATGTGGATGTGAAGTTTGTTTTTAAATGGGGTTTAACAATGGAGACAACCAACAGAAGAACCCGGACAGCCAATGACTATAGTGCATTACAGGAAGAATTTTCTATTTATAAAATATGTACTGTGATTAATATTTGAATCTATGTTGTGCACATTCATTGTTGGAAATAAATATCACAGAATTGAATTATTATTATATTAAATATCATGTCACTAATGTACATGTTCACAGAGTTTTAGCAATTCATTTTTCATACATATTTTCAATGCTTTAATATCTGTCACAAAACTTTCAGAACATAAAGATGTGTATTAATCTATTACTTATTATTTTGTTATAATTAATAATATTATTGTCAAGCATGTTTTTATATCTATGAATTATGCATAAAGAATACCATGTATACAGTTTTAAAGATTTTTTTTTTAAATATGAAAGTTTCTGTTGTAAGAAAAATACTAATTCAGATAAAAGGTTATAAATAAATTATCTGTCTTTAGATAAATAGATAACTTCCTGCTCATTTTAATAGGTGAACCAATGCTGTGTTATGTATAGTTTCTAAGATGACACCATTTATCCGTTTTAATTTTCTTTGTAAATAAAAATTGCTTGATAAAATGTAAAATGTAACTTAATATGTGATTAAACTGAAATTATCTTTATACATATTGATCAAGTATAGTTTACTGATCATTTTGATATGTGGACCATCTCTGTATGATGTATACTTTCAGAGATGTGACTGTTTATACGTTTTAATTTTATTTGTACATAAAAATTGTACAGTCAAATGATAACTGTAACTTAATATGCAATTAAACAGAAATTATCTTTATATATATAGATAGAGCATAGTTTGCTGATCATTTTGATATGTGAACCAACTCTGTATGATGTATAGTTTCAGAGATATGACCATTTGCTTGTTTACGTTTTCTGTAATAAACTTCGTTAAAGCTGTTTTTGGTTAAAATTTGCTGAAATGGTCATTTTCAGCCTCCAATAATTTCCACATTTTCTTTGCAATGCCTTTAGAAAAAAATAGGCATTAACTATATGGTACATGATTTAATAATATGCACTTTGGATGTACTTTGTTCATCAGTTGCATATGTTATGATGCCATGAATGTTCCTTTTTGTTGCGTTTTGCGAGCAATTTTATGAAACAAAAGCCCATTTTCTTTTGCAATTTATAATAAACTGAAAAGTAAATTTTGCATTGTATCTGTTTTTTCTTGTTGTATGTCACTATTTTTATTAGAATTATTAGATTGTTTTTCAGTGAGTTTATATCTTACTTGTAATAAACTTGTAAAATCACACATTCATTACGTCTAAAAAAGTTGACCACAAATAACTACACTAAATTTGTAATATCTCAAAAAATATTATAGCCATCATCATAATTTTTTCTGTACAACCTTATTTCATCAGAACACACATTTTGAGCATAAAACATTTGTACAATATCAAGTAGAAAAAAATGAGTGGGACTACCTATAATAAATGTAAATGCCAAAATGCACCTCATTTATCATAATCATCAGTTATAAATTTAATGATAATGTAATGTAAATATCATGGCTTTACTATTTTATTGTATTTGTTGTTTCATATGTGATAACATTGTGCCACCATTATTAAATGATCATAAGTGACTGACTTATGAAAAACCACAATTGTCAGTTTGTATTAAACCAAAAAATTATTTTATAAGAAGCTAAATGTTTGGAATCTATTTCTTACCTAAAAGGCTTGTTTATAATATATTCTGATTTAGTATTCAAAATATTCATTCAAAAATTTAAAATGCAAAATTTTAAGTATATAATAGTGAATTTTATTTATTGATTCCAGGTGCCAAATTAAAGACCAGTTCGTATTCAATCAAATGACATAATCACATTTATTTTATTATTCCATGCAAATTGACAATCAATCTGTCTTTCTCTAAAATAGTCGTATACAAAAATGCTACCATGTGATGTGTTTCACAAACAAAAAATATTCAGCAGTATACCTGTATTTTAATACTATAACATTTATTATATACACAGCTTTCAAACTACTCATAAGTGAAAAACAACTGTTGTTGCCAAAGTTAAAAAAAAAAATGCTTTTGAAGAAATTTATAAAAAATATTCCAGTAGAAATTACTGCCATGTGAGAAATCAGGTACCTGAGCACCAAAACCAGTTCATTTGAATTTACAGAATATTAATAAACATTATATATTATGTTAGATATCAGAAGAAAATCCTGTTTCCTAAAAAATAATATTGTGACAAGTCTAGACAAACATCATATTTAATTTTTATAAACATTTATTACAGTTGTTCCTAGCAATCATAATAACAAAAAGAATGACATAAAATTCTACCCGAGCTGAACCTGAGCCCAGAAAATAGGGCTGTGCTAGTGTGCAGACACGAGACTCTCTGTGTAAGTATAATGGCATTCCACTGTTATGTGTCACCACAAGCCAGCCTTCAGGCAATATGTCGAAAGGATCATGGCCTAATTCTAGAAAATAAAAATAAAATAAAAAGATGTAAAATAAAAACAACATTATTTTTAAATTTTGTGATAGCCTTTTATAACACTAATAACAGCCTTATAATGTAAATTTGAAAGACATTTTGATTCTGAATTCATATCACTGAATAGAAATGCCAAATAAATACTTAAGAATGGCTGCAAGTTAAAGCTCACCATACGTTGGGGAAATTTTCTACTCATTTATATCCACAAACACACAGAAACAACCCCTACCACTGAAATTAATGGCATTTTAAGTCATATTTCACACATGCACTGATACTGTGATAGTCATGAGTTAAAAATTAACAATGCACATTAAAAATATGTAACTGATAAAAATCATTTAGAAGTATGTCACTGAAAAAAGAAATAAGTGCAACATGAAAATTCCAAATGCTTTATAGATATAGAGAAAATATTTTAAAAGAGGCTTTAAAGTCTTCACTCATGTCAGTATTTGTACATCTAATAATAACACTGAACACTAAACAGCGATAATGTATACAAACATATTGATATATAAACAATTTAAGATTATGAAAAGACTTGAAAAGTGTCAAGTTCTGTTAAAAATATGTGCAAAATTAGGTAGGTAATTTCACTAGAAATATTAACAATTAGAAAATCTTTAGCCTCTATTATTAATTTACATTAATCTTTTGAAAATGCATAGCTTACTCCACAACAACAATTCAGTTATATCATCTTCATATTTTACATCAAGCAAGTCATAAGCTCTGAAAAATGATTCAGTTTTTAAAAAATCAATAATTAATTTACATTCATTTTGTACAACACAGTTTACTCCAAAGTACACAAACTAGTCATCTTAATATTACTATTTTACATATTTGCATTGCCACCTTTAAGCAGAAAACATGATTTACTTATGCAAAGGACTGAGAGTATTAAAGTCATTATTTCACTTATGGAATACAGCAATGTGAAGTCAGCTTATTCTGTGTTCAAAACTTCTGTTAAGATTACTGGGGTATTAATAATACTATTGAATGAAATAACAAATTCACCAAAGCCTTTCAGTTTTATCATCAATTTTAAAACATACTAGTAGCACAATTTGCTTCGACAGTAAATCTGAAAGAAAAAGATTATGTTTCAAAATGAAGTAATGTTAGCACAATAGCAGTATTTATCATTAAAACAAAAATCTATTCATAAGTTTAGTACAGTATTTTTCTAAACATATTTTCTAATATTATTGCTTACTAAATCAAATGAATGGTCTAAAAAATATACACAAGCCAAAAGTTTGATGTCCTTTTTTTAAAAGGTTATTTTATCACAGAACTATATTAACCTATCAAAATATAGAGAATCCATCAGAAAAGAGATCTGTTGGGGTGAATAAGTGTCTATCATTGTTAGCATATATTTTAATGTTTTATTCGTTCTCTAAGATAGTCTGTGCTCTACAAAAACAGCACAAACCATTCACGTACAAACATTTTGTATAACATATATAATCTATTATCTACAATGTAAAAATTTCATTTTACAGCTTACATATTATTATAGAAAGGTTTTGTATAATCCATGCCAGAACCTTCTTATCCACATTAAAAAATTATTCTTTTATGCTCTTGGATGGAACTTGCTTATTGGCACAAATCTATAAAAAAAAAATGATTATTCAACACTAATCTGTCCGAGTACAGAGGCTGATGCTACTTGTTTAATATTTACTTTCTTTTCTTATAAGATATTTAAAAATACATTTACAAGTACTATTAAAGCTGTAATAAATAATGGACCTAAAACTACTTAGATCAATAATAAAAGAAGGAATAAATTTGTAAAAATCCTGAAATTACCCTACAAGTAATCTTTAACTGTTAGTTACCATTCATCCATGCAGATATTGATGTTCTATTTAATTTTAATATTCATCTTTACTTTACATATCCATCTGTTATTGTTATCAGTTATAAGCAGTCCAGTCAATCTTCTAAAAAGTACCTGGAATTGCAACAAGAAAAGGTCTATTTACCCAATAGCAGAAGAGAACTGCATTTTTTAGCATAAATAATTGATAATGTTAAATTTTGGTAATACAATGATTTGTTTTCAGACAACCTGCATTATTTAACTGTTATTCAGAAAAACTACAAAATCATTTATCTTGATCATTCAGGTTTGCCTTTGTAAATAGGGATCTATATGGAATTTCAAAGCTCACTATAATGTGCACTCCAAAACCTTCTTCCTGAATAACTGTCACTTATATAATATAGTAGCATTTGGGGATCTTGGTTTAGTTTAAAATAAACCCTAAGTTTTCTTTGTAAAACAGACAAATTCTGAGGCTCATTGATTTTTATTTTATTTTTAGTAAGAGTGAATTACTGTGAAATGTTTTGTATATAATATTGCAATATTTAAAAAATATATTTTATACTTTTTTCTCTATTGTTTTGTTATTTAAATTTTATTTTAATTATGTAAGTACTATAACATTTTATTCTTTCTATTTATCACTGTTAAAATGTAAATGTTCTACTGGTGACAATTTGTTGATAAGAATTTATATGCCCAACATTTAAAACAAGAATATGAATTGTCTGCTAGATATTTATTGCTTTTAGGGGTATATTTAACATTTTAACAGTATATAGTAAAAAGAAAATGAAAGACTTTTTTTTCGATTATTTGTAAAATAATAACTGTTCATACCCTGTAAAATTTTTTACATGATTACATGGGGTTTCATCAACTTGTGTATTTTAGAGCCAAATGTGGGATTCATCCCATCTGCATGATGATATACTGTTATGTGATAGGAAGAAGACTGATGCTAAGATCTGGTGCAAAATAATTTTTTTTATTTACTTAACCATTAAATTTACAAATCTTAAAAATCATAAAAACTTACCAACAAGAACCACCTTCTCTCGTTCTGTAGGCTTTTCTGGTCTAGAAATTGAATCTTTTGTGATGCCTTCTTCAAGTAAAGCATATAATTCACTATCTTCAAAGGAGTCATCACTGATAAGTTCACTTTCTTCCTCCTTTCCATCATCATCGGCAACAACTTCATCTATTATCTCAAATTCATGTGTAGTATCCATTCTTTCACTAGCTTCAGGAGAAAGACTATGAATACTACTTTCATATATAATTGGAAATTGTTCACCATCATTCTGACTATTTTCTCTAAAATCATTACGAAGGGCACTTGAATCAGAACTATCACCACCAAATAATTCCAGGGAGTCTGGTGTTGGGGAAAGACAGATTCGTTTCTGAGGTGGTTCTTCAGTCACTTCCACATCATGCTGAACTTTTGAAACACGAATGAGCAGATCATCACGAACATCATTGGCTTCAAAGTCCAACCTTTCATGTTTTAGGCTGGTCTTTGGAGATAATGACATCAAAGTCTTGGGCTGAGAGTCAGGATCAAATATATTTGTTTCTTCTTCCATGTTATACTGACTTTTCTGTAATGCTGCCAAATCTGACTTTGAACTAACCACTTGTATCACACATGGAATTATGTTCAATGAAGCATAAAACCTTATTCTGCACACTCAACAGAAGAAATAGTAAGTGCTTTTTCCTAAGGAATAGGGCGATGGAGATATGAAAAGGCAAAAACTGTCACTACAAAGCAGACTTCTATAATTAGAAATACTTTTAATATTTTTAAATAAATAAAATACAAATCCCTTAACAGTGTAAAACCAAAATGCTGCCTTGAAGGAAACTAAACAAACCAAATGGATGCTTGACCAAAAGTTTACAAACAATCCCAGAGAAGCATCACCATGATGTGAAGTGAATGACAGTGTAGCACGGCCAGATTATGTACATTGACAACAGTACTGTTAAGGCAGGTAATATATAACTAAGCCCTCACCTACAACAGTACAATTCACAATGTACTCACTCTTACACACTGCCAGCAAAACCATTCCTGCAAAAAAGAATTATAATATATCATTAAGTTTTCCAAGGAAAACAATTTGTATTTGGTATTTATAAAATACTATTTAATTTTTTAAAATCTTTTTAAAGGGGAGGGGATGAAGTGGTGAACAACTTTTGTATGTAAATAAGTCATGAAAAAAAGAACCAACTTGGTCACTATGATTGTAATAAATACAATTGTATGATTATTTTCTTAAAATTTGATTTCTGATAATCACCATACTATTGTTGTTACAAGAGTTTATAATCAGAATCAAGCAAAACTTAGTGTAACAGGTAAATTCTTACGCCAGTCCATTGTATAGCTTCCAGTTCTTGTTTAGATTTGTGCTGAAAAATTAAATCCAGTTGACTAAACAGTGTGTTAGCTGAGTTATGGCTTTCAATTGAGCCTGTAAGTTTATTTACATAACACTGAGCTATTTTTCAGTAGTTACTTCTCACTTAACCTGGGGATGGATGGATGGGGTGTGTTTAAAGCCAAAAATGTATCTGCTATATTTCAAATATTTGTAAAGCTTCATAATTAACAAAGTATTAAATGTTATACAGTTTTTGCTTAAGAGGAATATTGTCCGGATTAAATTTCATCATTCCAGTAACAACTTTGCAGATATAAAATATACTATCTGTAAGTAACCACAAATACCAAGTTTCTACTATAAATATATTTTGTCAGACATTCAATGGTGCACATAAGAGATCCACTCCAACTATTACAATCTGTCAATATATTATAATTATTTAAAATAATGTGATTTCATGCTGACAAACTGCATAACCAATTTTAGAAAAAAAACAACAGCGATATGTTTATCCCTGATACCATTTAATTTATATTATTTAGTGTATTATTACTTAATGTTAACAATTTTAATTTTGAATAAAATAACTTTACTAAGCATATCTATTAAATTCATTAAACATTTGTGAATTTGTACTTGGAATTAATATTATTTTAATTATGCAGGGCTGGGTTAACCTGTGTAGAATAAATATTTGCGCCTCCAAGGACAGAGGTTGTGGGAGAGAGTCACTTTTTTAAGCTGTAACTGTAAATACAAAAAAAAAAAGTATCCTTTGGATGGACCCCTGTGACTGCCGGGTCCCCGCATTTGCGGACTTTATGGGTGCCTGGCATCGGCCCTGTGCATATGCTACTCTCTAAAATTGTGATCTGCCAGGAAAAAATCCCCAAATTTTTAAATAAATGCATGTCTAAATATGTAACCATAAAACAAGCTGATATTAAAATAGTAACTTTTCTCTCTCATAAAAATAGTATTAATTGTTGTTATGAGTATTTTAAGTTCATGTGAACAATTTATAACAAGACTACAGATGTATCAACAAAAACACTTTACATAAAAATACATTTAAATTGCATGCAATATAAATACATTAATAAAATTTACTTTTATTAAAGATATATATGTTTTACTTATAATTATATAATGTATATTATGACACTCAAGGAATGCAATTATTTTCAAATACAATAATTATTCCATGATATTAGTATGTGCATCCAGATACAAATCTTTTTTCCCAAACTTGTAAACAAGCAGTTTGCTCACATCTGATTGGATATTCTAATACCATTGTTTATATACATTTCAAGCTTTCAATTAGTCTAATCCAGAACTAGCCAACACTGTCAATCTGAGAATTAACAAAATATCAGCATTGCTGTCTACAAACCTATCTCTTTAACCTCAACTTAATGATCAATACATTTTTTTAAATCAACAAGCTCAACTGATAGACAGAAGATGGTGACTGATCATTAGTGAGACAAAAACGAATGTAAAGCACATTATTTCATTATTTGTGTTGTTTATTTTCTACTGAGCCATCCATGTGGAATCTGATTTGTGGCCCTCCATGCACTATCAATTGGAAATTTGGCCCTCTGGCCTGAAAAGTTTGTGCACCCCTGATCTATACAAACTGCATTAAACTAGTAATTTAATGAAATAATTACTGAAATCAGCAGACATTAAAATATGTGGATGATCCCACATATTTTTTTAAAAGGCACAAATAAGTGAAAACTAATACAGAAATCTCCAAATGTACATTACAACTATACAAGATTCTATAGCAATGTGATAAGTATGTCAACCATGTAATTAAGTAGGCAATTAAATGCAAGCAATCTGCTTTTCCATTACAACCCAAATTGCACCCAAACAACAAAAATATAAAACTACAATAAAACAAATTTGAAGACTTGCACAATTATAAACATTTTGATTTTTCTCTAATTCATAATGGTAATTTTATTCTTTTATATTTTTAATTCTACTTAAATAATTGCAACAAATTTTATCTTAGAATATTACTTTTTTAAAAGTTTTCAAATTTAAAAGCTTTTGGTTATTGGAGGTTACTCTGAACAATAATTATTTATATAATTATGCTGACAAATTTGAAAATATCATGGATATTAAAACACAATTTTACTTATAGAATTTATGTTTGTTGAAACTACCAACTCAATAATTATACAATTTACAAATAAACAATAGGCACAATACTCCATAAAGTGTCCTGACTGAAAAATATGATGAATACTTGAGCACCCTTGTAAAAAACTCTAATACTCCTATTCCTGGTAAAAGATGCACACTTGTGAGATTAAAGACATTCTTATCAAAATTATGCTGAATGGGATCAACCCATCAAGGAGCTGGATATGGATAAGGCTTTCCAGGAATTGTGAGGATTGAAAATTGCTTGTTATAGTTAATTATATTAACTTAATATTAATTAATTAATCTTATTGTTTCAAATATTTTATTTTTTCCCATCTACCTTTACAGATTCTTAATATAAAATTACCTCATATGCTCAATCTATTACTATAAATAAATAAATACTTTTATACTTTATTTCTGTGCATATTTAATTGTGTGTGTGCACGTGTACATGGTTTGTATTGTTTATTTGGTGTGTGTGTGTAAATTGTTTATTATTTCTTTGGTTTTAAAATTTCACAATAATTTATTTTGTGTAATGTGCTTTAATCATCCATCTGAATATCTGTCTCTATAAGATAATATCATTCACTCAGCATCTGTGTCTATATATATATTTTTTTTTTTTTTAAACTGAGCTTCTACATTATGAATATTACTGACTATGTGATTTGTTATAATATTTTTAGGACCGATAAGGTTATTTTTTGTTTTTAAAAATATATTTTACATTCAGTCTAGAATATATGTGAGGCCCTTTGTTCCATGGGGAACCCAAGGAGATAAGTCAAGAATATATGTGATGCTGTCTGGGAAAACCCGGCTAAAGTGAAAAAAATTCAAAAGTGTGGTTTTTATAATTTATTAAAGTTCAGAATCACATTTTTTTTTTTTTTTAATTTTAATTTATGTCAGATATTTTTTCACTATACATTTTTTTAAAAGTACATACCTCTCTGGACTATCAAAGGGGAGTAAACAACTACAAATGGCTATAGCACTAAAGTGAAAAAAATTAAAAAGTGGGTTTTTATAATTTATTAAAGTTCAGAATCTCATCATGTTTATTTTTAAAATAACCATTTTAATTTATGTCAGATAGTGTTTTCACTATACATTTTTTAAAGTACATACCTCCCTGGACTATCAAAGGGGAGTAAATGACTACAAATGGCTGTAGAGCAAAATCAATTTTAGTGACTGTAACCAGGTTTTCCCAGACAACATCAAATATAAATATGTTGTCAGGACCCTAATTTGAATAAGTAACCTAAATATTAAGAAATGATTCCCATTTTATTATAGTTCACAACTCAACTTATATAATTTCAAAGGGGAAACTTTTCTATTCCAGTTTTACTGAGAGTAAAACTTCAATCTAGTTTTGAGTTGCTGATTCAAATTTTCAAGGACATACTAATTACTGAATTAACTTGTATTTTTACCAAGTAAATTAAATAATTATTTAATATAGATAAATAAAAGGATACACATCTCCAGTGTTGTATTTAAATTAAATTAATAAGTACTTTACATTTAATTTATCTCTCTTTATACTTGACATGATTATTTTTATCAATGTAGGTCTATTAAGTAATGCATTTATTTTTACCACATTTTGCTTATTTGTAATCCAAAGTTTGTTCCATAAGTTTTCTGTTTGTTTTTCTTTTAAAACAAAAAGTAGAAAATAAGTAACTGAATGAAGAGAAACAATTATTATAAACAACTGATTCATATGGAGCACATTTGTTTTTTGGAAATTCTGTAGTAAGCAGCCATGAACAGCTTCCTGTTCAAACTGAATGAGTCAAGAATATAATTTTCTAATATACAGTAATAATTGCTCTATAATTCATAAGTTTTATTATATATATATAAAAATAAATATTTAAGAAAAATAACAAGTCTGGCAAATTATACAAGAAAATTAGGAACAAGTTCAACAAAACTTACTGGTAATGAAATTCATATTGCACTGGTTATCAATACAACTGCCTAGCTATGTTTGCAGTTTGAACATGTGATATACTTAAAATTTCAAGAAACAACTATATTTCTGTTAATCTTTTAATTAAAAATTGATTTTTATAAATGAAAAAAAGTTAGTATATTACAATGATCTGAATGTTTTCTTTGGTTATTAATCTTTAAAATGGCTATTTCTATTAACAAGTGATCACCATTTGTATTACCATTATAGAAATACTTTTACAGATATTTTTTAAGTGTTAAAACTGTTATCTGATAAATATAAGTAAAATAATACAAGGGGAGCAATGCAACGGTAAAGCTGTAAACTGAAAATAGGCCACTAGGAAAGTGAAATTGAGCAAATCCACACCACACTTACACTAAATAATTTAAGTAAATTGGGATAGTTCAACACCCTCAGTTTTCTCATATTCTGAATAGCATTGGTAATCTTATGGCTGTTAAATTATAACAGAAAAAGATGCAGCTGGAGGCCACAGCAACTGATACTTCGTACTTTGTGAGAAGGAGTTTAAGCCTTTGGAATCCAAGCAAAAATAATACTGATTTTTCTAAACACTACACATACTTTTATTAATAAACTAAATTAAAGAAAAATACTGATTTACAAACTACAAAAGAATTCTTTCCACCCCCAAGGTAGATATAGGCATATTAATAAAGAGAAATTAAGAGTAAATCAGTTATTACTATCACAGAAATCAGATTAGTCAATATTAATCTACAATTTTTGAATATATAAACTATAGTTAATAATAATATGACACTCTTTCACCTTGGGATTTGTAAACACAAAAGCCAATGTATAAATGGCACGAATGATATTTTAATACAATAATAGAATGATTAATATATAAAATATCTTTATGTATTAAAAAAATATACTAACACTAACAGGGTTAAAAACAGTGATAATTTGAATTTATTTTCTTTATTAGTTTGAATTGTACATGACATTTCTGCAATATAACAGACAACTGAAAATAGTCCAAATAGGACTACTAGGAAGATGGGCAGAACTCTTTTTAAAAAAATACTAACAAGGTTAAAGATAGTGCTAGTTTGAATTTATTTTCTTTATAATAAATTGTACATGATATTTCTGCAAAATAGCAGACAACTGAAAATAGGAGGATTTACCAATAAAATAATGAAAAAACGGGGACGGGTGTTATATATATTTCAGGGTTATTATTTGCTTGTGATTAGCAACCAACATGTTTTAAAAAAATTATCCATATCAACCAATTACACTTTTACAGTATATGAAACACAATAGCTGAAAACAATTTAAATTCTTCGGGTCATTCAAAAATAATGTTCCAAGACATGCATCTCAAAGTTGGACTTCAAAATATAGGCCTATTTATTGCAAAAACTTTACAAAATTTGTAATAATTAAGAAGCATAAATGTAATACAGCTGAAAAGGAAATTTAAAACTGCTTTTAATTAATTTAATTTATTTTAAATCATGCTATTGATGCTAGTAAACTATATTTCTTATAATTAAAGTTTTTAAGTTAAGGCTTAAACTGGTTAAAGTTTGGTGGTTGTTTTTCTTTTAATCACAAATTTCTCTATCTTCAAAGATGTGTTTTGTGATATAACTTTATAAGAGAGTGGATTCGTTAAGCGGGGCATTCAGTTTTTAAACTGTACTCGGGTTTGACCTATACAATACCATCGTACAGAAATTAATGTAAATCTATATACGATTAAATCCAGAATACCACGTACATGAGGTAAAACTATAAGACGGTCTCATATCGCATACAGGCTGAATCATGAAGTGTGATTGCTAGTGAAGTAATAGTAATACTAATAGCATTTGTGCTGATAATGTACCCAGCTGTAATAGTATTAATGGTGGTGATCTTCAGTCTTTGTGCTCTGACATTTTGTATTTGGTGGCATTTTTGAAGGGTGAGAGTACTGCTATGATTATTCTTGACTATTTATTTTATTGTAAATACAGGTGCAGTCTAACTTAGTAACTACGTTACCGTCGACATTCGGTTATTAATAATGGATAAGATTACGAATACAACAACAAACAAATGAAATAACATACAGTGTGATTTTCAAAAGGCTCTGCAAACAAAAAGTTTCATTTTCAAAAACAAAAAATTAATATATTTGTTTAAAATTAAAATCCCTTTGTGCATCTACTACCTTTCAAGCAGGATACTACACCGGAAATGTCTAAATACGCATGTCATATTCCCCCACCCCCAGCCCGGAAGTATGTCAAATCTAGTCAAATAAGTAAATAAGCATATTACTGTAATTTTACTAATCTAAATTTACTCTGCAGATGATAGCAAAACACAATTTTAGATGGTTCAAGATTTTGTATATAAATCTCTCAAATAGACTTTCCTTGGAAGACGTATATCACGGGCGTTCAATAGCGAGAGCTAACGTTCGCCGCTAACGTTACGCCGCCGTTAGCTCTATTGAACGCACGGCAGTTTCACGTTTCGTATTATACCAATACGTATAGGTGGTAAAAATTATGTCATAGAATAGATTCAGCAGAGGCACATGTTTTGAATTTGAATTTTTATAAACGTGATGCTTTGTATTTGTATTCACTTTAAGGGTATATGTAACGCAAAACTGCTGTGCTTAGCCAACATGAGCTTTTTTAAAAGTGTAGTTTCCTAGTAGTACTAGTAGTAATTAGGAATTTACTACGTCTCTCTATTATTTAAATTCCTATTGCAAATCCCAGCCTGTAATCATGCATACCGCATGCAAGTCACACGAAATGCTAGTTTATTAATGTTCTATTTGACCATAATAACAAATATAAATTTATTTTTATTTGAAACGCGTTTAACAAAATTTCAGCAATTACAGCTATGATATCTCTTGGCACTTTTTAGGTTTTGTTAGTATTAGTTATTCAAAACAGTTCTGATACTTTTAATGAAGGTTGAACATGCTTAATTATTCTACGTACTGTAATAGTTATGACTGTGTTACGTGTTAACGCTCTCACTCACCTCAGAAGCCGCAATTGACCTTTCATCTGCACAATGTTCTCAGTCTTGGGCTGTTTCTGGGGGTAGAGCCTCACAGACCTCGCGGTGCATCTGAGATAGGGGGCTGCGGAAGAGGGTGATACAGGTCGCACCTAGTTTGGCGCACACCCTCAATCGCCCTCTGTCAGTGGGGGGGGGGGGGAGGGCCGAAGCCCTCTTATTACTATGTATACAGGTGAGTTCTTTGCAGTCAAAGGATGGTAAATCACATATTGACATCAGTTATCAGATTGTATGGTTGTAATCAGGACTGGATTATCCATTGGGCAAGATGGGCAACATTCCTAGGGACCGCTAGACTCAAAGGGGACCCAGATTTAAGGGGCCCCTATATATTATCATCTGCTTTTCAAGGCAGTGTTGTTAACTACTATAACTTAAGTTCTTGGAATGATTTTATTTTTATTGCATTGGATCATTCACTGCATTTTGTATGTTGTGTGCATCTAGACAAGCCCTGTAGCCAGCTGAAACAATCTGCCCAGCAGTTGCTACTATGCTACTCTACTGAAAGAAGCATACTGTATCCACATAATCAAGGCACTCCCAGCTGCAGCTGCTGTTCATTCATAATTAGTGTGTAGGCCTATATTAACTACATGTCATGCTCGCAACTGCAGCAGCCAGACAGCTGTACCAGCAGCAGGTTTTACAGACTACAGTGTAGTTGTACAATATCACATTTTGTTGTTTTTGAAAATATATTGTGTACATATAGAATTATAAATAAACAGGCTGGTAAGTTCAAAATAAAACAAAAATTATAAAAGCTGAGCACAAAAATGCAAAGATAAAGTGCCAAGTCAGACAGTAAACTTTAAAAAATTGGACAGTTTCTTGTTGATTGCTAAATCTATGAACACATCTAAAGTGATAGTTTAGCCTTCAGATGGACAGTTGGAGGTTGGTGATTTGAATGAAACTGCCATCACCACCAGTCTCAGAGTTGATCATCATATTGATTTGTCATATTATGAACTTGAAATAGTTGGACAGGCAAATAATAATATGTCATCTAATGTTGACTCTGCAAACAAGTATGAAGTTGCAGATGAACCTACAAATAAAGTCGACAGTTGGAAATTCATGTGAAATGCCAGAAACTGACGATGGTTTCATTGTTCAAACTTATATTGAATTACACAGTCAAATGATTGGACAGACAAATGATCCAGGATGATGGGGAATTTTATCTCAAGATAGTATTCGATTTTGGATAGAGAAGGGTCCATTAGAATTGACAAAGCATGCCTTGTCTATAAGGTTAAAAAAACAAACTTTGAGTGAGACGCTGTCGCACTGTAGTTTTCACAAGATGAAAAAAACTAATGATGAGACATACTGTTCAGAGTGGCTTCTGAATTCGGTATCTACTGGAAATGTTTACTGTTTTGTTGGTAAACTGTTTCTGTCATCTGAATCATGCTTGTCAACTGATGGCTTTGATGAATGGAAACACCTCTCAATAAGACAGAAGCACGAATCAAGCATGGAACATAGAAATGCTATGTTGTCATATTTGTTGCATTAATGAAAATCAAGTATCTCCAGTAAACTAAATACATAGTTCTCAAGAGAACAACAGTATGCACGCCATGTTCGTCGAGTGGTTGTTGTAGTATGCACGTTGTCAGAATGTGGCTTGGTTTTCTGGGGAACAGATGAAGAATTTGGTGCAGAAAATAATGGGAATTTTCTTTCTTTGAATTACTGTAATTGCCAAATTTGACTAATTTCTTGCCAACCAATTATCAGCATAAGGAAACACTGTACGTGGATACTGTTCCTATCGTATGCGATAAGATGATTCCTCAAATGGATAACAAGGCAAAATCATCTATCCTGGCTGACATAAAATGTAACTCTGCCATGGCTGGTCCCAAGCCCAAGTGAGAAAGGAGGGTTGGGTGTGGGGCCAGCAAACCTACCTCCTTAAAATCCCACATGCTACAGAAACCAAAGCAGAACCCAACCAGTGCTTGAATCTGGGAGATGCCTCTACAAGAGAACAGATGATGCAGATTGGTGAAAGCCTCATGGAAGGCAACCACTCGACAATCTCCTGACGATGAAAGCAACAACAAAGATCAGAACTTGGAACGTACGAAGCTGGAAAAGCATCTCAAGTGGCAAGTGAGATGAAAAGATACAACATCCAAGGACTAGGAATTTGTGAGAGCAGATGGAATGGGTGTGGTATAACATCGCTTGCCAGCGGAGAGAAAATCCTCTACTTGGGACATGCAGACAAGAATCATGACCACATAGAAGGAGTTGCCATCATGATGTCTACAGTAGCAGCCAGAACCTTATGGAATGAGAGCCAGTCTCCCCTAGAATCATGACAATAAGATTCAACTCCAAGGGAAGAAAAGGTACATGCTACTTGCCTACTAATGATGCTGACAAGGATGCAAAAGAAAATTTCTACAATTCTCTCCAGACAGTTGTTAACGAGTTACCCAAGAGAGACATCAAGATACTGATAGGTGACCTAAATGCCAAGGTAGGAAAAGACAACCTTGGAAAAGAATTGATTATGGGAACCCAGGCCCTTGGAGAAATGAATGAAAATGGTGAGATTTTCACAGACTTTTGCGCCTTTAACGACCTAGCCATTGGTGGCAGTGTATTCCAGCATAAAGACATCCAAAAGAAACCTGAATCTCACCAGACAGCAACACCAAAAATCAAATAAACTACATCACTATCTCTAGGAAATGGAGACGAAACCCTGCAAGATCCCAATGAGGAGCAGATGTAACCTCAAACCACCACTTGGTGATTGGAACCATCAAAGTCAAGCTACGAGCTTTTAGAGACATAGCCAATCGACCCCAAATCAAGTTTAAGACCCAGTAGCTAAAGGAGAAAGACTACAGAGACACCTTTTCAACCTCCCTGAAGAACAGATTTGAAGCCTTGAACTTGGTGACCGAAGAAACACCCCTGGAGGAACACTGGAGCTCCCAAAGAGGCACATTGACAGACACATGCCAAGAAGTTCTAGGCAAAAGAGAATGGACAACCAAGGAATGGTTCTCCAGTGACACATGGCAACTTATAAAGAACAGAAAGACATCAAGCAACAGATCAACAGCAGCAAGAACAAAGAGGAAAAGAAAGTTCTTTGAAATAAATTTACCCAAATGAACAAGAAAGTTAAGAATAGTGCCAGAAAGGACAAGAGGCTCTTTTTTTGATGCGCTAGCAACAGAGGCAGAACAGGCAGCAAGAAAGAGGGACCTCAATACTCTGTACAAGGCCAAGACTCTCTCAACTAAGAAGAAAAACATGAACAAACCAGTTAAAGACAGAGAAGGAAACCCCATCAGTAAAGAGCAAGACCAGAGACAACGATGGGCTGATCACTTTAAAGAACTCCTAAATCACCATCAGTGAGACCAGACCACCCCCTGCAGACTTACCACTCAAAAAGTCCACACCAACCCTTCAATGAAAACAGAAATCCTAAATGCCTTGAAAATCTTGAAAAACGGGAAAGCAGCCGGCCCAGAGGTGCTCAAGGTAGACCTTTCAACCACAGTCAACATGCTGCTGCCTCTACTGCAGAAGGTTTGGAGGAAATGAAAGAGTACCAGCTGATTGATAAAAAGGACACCTGGTAAAACTTCCCAAGAAGAGACCTAGGATCGTGCAAAAACTGGCACAGCATCATGCTACTGTCAGTACCCGGCAAAGTACTGACCCGCATTATCCTTGACCGGCTGAAAGATGCAATGGAAGAAAAACTTAGACCAGAACAAGATGGTTTCAGGAAAGACAAGTCGTGTACAGATCAGATAACAACACTCCGAATCATCATTGAACAATCCTTGAATTTTCAACAGCAATGTTAAGTCTGTCCTCCTCTATGGCTCCGAGACCTTGAGAGTCACCAACACCCTTACCAACAAACTCCAAGCATTCGTCAATGGCTGCCTTCGCAACATACTGAAGATCAGGTGGACAGACAAACTAAAGAACACAGATTTGTGGCAGTGAACAAACCAAGATCCCATCAGTCAGCAGATTGCCAGGCGTAAATGGCGATGGATAGGACACACCCTGCGGAAACCCCCTGCAGAACATTACCCAGTAGGCTTTGCAGTGGAACCCCCAGGGAAAGAGACAGGGCGGTAGGCCTAAGACCACCTGGAGACAATCCTGTGAAGAGGAAATGAAGAGCTGCAACCTGTTGTTGGGTGAACTGAAAAAGGCTGCCCAGAATAGACTGCAATGGAGAACTGTTGTTGAGGTCCTTTGTTCCACAGGGAATCCAAGGAGATAAGTCAAGTAAGTCAAGTGACAAAATGTTCTGGATATTATTCATTTTCTGTAGACTAGAGACCGGATTGTTTATATACTGACCAGTTAAATGTAATATTACATTACATAAGTCCCACTGATGGTAGTAAGCCCACCGAATGTTTCATTGTTTTTCTATCCAGAGCCATACTGGCAAAAACCTTGCCAAAATCCTGATTGGTTGCCTCATAGATGACTGTGAAATGGACTTTGCCAAATGCTGGGAGCAGTCGTATGATAATGCTGCAAACATGTCAGATCTGTATAATGGCATGACCTGAGTCTATATGCAATCTATATTCCCTGTGCTGCACAGTCATTAAATTTAGTTGGTTGCATTGCAGTTAACTGCTGCCTTAAAGCAGTAAATTTCATGGCCATAATATAGTAGATTTACACTTTTTTCATGCAGTCAACCCACCATTGGTTAGTTCTGCTCTTCTTCCTAAAAAAAGGCTCTCCTATTCCAAAACGTTTGTCAGATACTTGATGGGAGGCACATGTGCAGGCAACTAATGCTATATTAAACTCATGATGCACTACACTAGATGGATTGTATTCCATTCATATTCATCAGTCACAGACAGGAGACATGACAAAAAGCCAGAATAATATTTGATCATGTGCAAAGAGCTAGAATTTATGTCACTGTCAAGTGGGGGTAATTAAGAAAATTAATTTTTTTAGGTATTTTTTACCTCCCATTGTCATCTCATACGATGTGTTCGCTCTTTTGTTATTGTTATTTGGAGTGAATGAGTGTCCAATACATGTACTATCAGTTTGTGTGCGTGCATGATTATTATGTGCTTTTAGCATTTTAATTAAATTCATTTGTACATTTATCTACATTAAGATTAGCTAGTTATGTTAGGAGTAGGTAGAAATGTATTTAGTCTTTTAAAGCTCTTCACTGTGATTTTTAGATAGGGATTATATTTTGTTATTAGAAGTTAATGCACCCTAGCTGTAATGTGCCACACAACAATAGGAACTATGGTTAGAGCAGTTGAATTTCATGTTTTTGCCATGCAGGTTTTCTGGAAGCCCATGGAAGCACCAGAAAACTCACTGGTTACATATAACAACTGTCACACCATTATTAACTTCAGTGTATGTGTGTGCAGGCTCTCTACAAGTTTGTTAGAACTTTGCTACGATTTTTCTTTCACATTGGTCCCACGCACTAATTTTATTTCAATTTTCAAAATTGGAAATAAAAACCTTCAAATGTTCACCATTCATTCGACCGAGGCAGCCTACTCATGTATTATTTTATGACTACCTTCTGGTCTTCCATGATATTGTCTTTTGCTCTCTCTCTCTCTCTGGCCACTCAGACGGAACACCTGATAGCAGCAGCGACCAGTGTCTACGGAACTGAGGGGCAGTTGGGCTGGGTTAGGAAAGGACATTTCATACATATACTCAACCGGTTATTACCACTACATTTTTCTCACTCTTCAGCGTGAAAAATATTTCCAGCATTTATCAACGGGAATTTGCATTTGGGTCTTCACTCATTTGCGAGCAGTCCACATTTCAGTGCCAAGCTCATGTGGTTTTCGCTTGCGTCCACGAACATGGTCGTCACTCATCAGTGCTGCCATGTTATATATATTTCACTTCACCAGTGGGTGTTTTGAACATTTTTAATGTTGTGCTTGTTGACGTTCATCGTTAGTTCAGTATGTGTTTCATCATCATACAGCATGTCGGCAACTTTGTAACATTGTTTTTGCCAGTATGTTGGCAAGTGGGATTCAGCCTCTTCATTTTTATGCAGATGTGTTTCCTGCATCATCACTTCAATGTTTCTTCCTTCAAAACTTTGTAAGTAGGAAATTAATGTAGAGATTTAATAAGGGGTGCATTACATTAGGTAGTTTTGGTTATAGTTTATTCTGCTTTATTCAGAACTTTTTGATTATTGACACTTTGGGTTTTTCACCCCGATTTTTTCTATATAAACATTAACGTTGAGACCTTGTTTAACATAATTATATTATTATGATAGCTTTTGTGGTTATCACCACCTATATAATTAACATTTATTATTCGCATTGGGTTTCCATCCACAGATTTTTATATTAATTTCATTAGTATTTGATTGGTGCGGTCATCACCGCTGTTTATATTGTTGATTTGATTTGCTTTCTATTTATTCCTATTATCATTGCTCTGGTTCCTCCATCCCATGAATGTTGCATGTGCATGCTTCTGAGTGAATGACTAACAGCCATATGAAAGTAAGACCCATTATTAGAATAAAAAATCTTGTTTACTCTTTATCAAGAGTTTTGCTTCTTTCACTGTGAGAAAATACGTTAGTGCAGTTGTTTGTTCGTTCATCCCTCATACTCACATTTATATTCGCTTGCTCACACTTTACCCTGCATTTCAGAATAAATTATTCCTCCCAACAAGAACATCATGGTGTCTGTATTCGAGAGTTGGTTATTTTTACATCTTGCCATTCGGTGTGTCATCGGCATCATGGCTGCCCCCCATCCAGGAGGGAGGAAGTGACAGTTTGTTATTATGCTGGAGTTATGGAATAATATATTTCATACTTTTCAGTAAAGCATTACAAGAAAAGAAAATTGGAGCTCACAAAGTGTGCTAATCTGTATGCATCACTAGTCACTTTTCTTTAAAATCTTCGCACACAGTTGCTGAATATGAAAAGAAAGCAAAAGAGCGGCTGCCAGAAACTGACTATAAGCAGAACAAAATTTGCAGACAAATTAAAAAGAAACAGGTGAATTAATGGATCTGCACAAGATGCCATGAAAACACTGAATGCAAGCTACAAATTTTCATAACTTTCATTTATCAACATTTCTTCCTGTGACACTCTGCAACATCAGCACTAGATGAAATATCTATAAGATAGTGTCAGATCTATTTGCATTTCTTACTCAGACATGCCGAAAGAAGAATGTCAAAAACATTTACATAAACTGATTGAAACACATCTGCAAGACATTGGTGATGATATAGTTGTTGAGTTTCTGCTTTTTAAAGATTATATATGTGCCTGAGATTCTGTACTACAAATGTCAGCTATATTAACACTTTGAAATAAGATCATCAGTCTGTGTACAGTATCCTTTTTGAGAATAATATTCAGTGTGCATATTTGTTCTGCTTTGCCCCCTAGTGATATTGTAATTCCACAAAGTAATCTCTTTAATACTGGAAAGAGATAAGATTTTAAATTAACTAAATAAAAATGATTTGAATATATTGTTGATTAATAATTCACAAGTAAGGATTACCATTTAAGTCAATGTTTGTACTATGATTACAGTGTTTCTTTATGTAATACATTATTTTTTAAGTGTAACTCGACTTCTTTGTTCACAAAAAAATTAATGATTGATAATTCTGGAGAATTTAAAGCATTATTTTGCCCACTGACTTTTATAGATTAGTAAAATTCTTTCATCCTATATTTGAACCAAAAGTACTTAACATTCTCATGAGTGACAGAATC
Organism: Sinotaia quadrata; assembly: GCA_028829895.1. NCBI lineage: Eukaryota > Metazoa > Mollusca > Gastropoda > Architaenioglossa > Viviparidae > Sinotaia > Sinotaia quadrata. The sequence continues at coordinate 74,780,153 of CM054183.1, read as the reverse complement.
ATGGTAAATATTATATGCTTTCAATTAGAATTATATTGGAAAAGCAATCAGTTATAACTGGTATCTAAGACAGCAACTGTCAGTAGGAAAAGATGACAAAGGTCTGACATAAACATTCCATGATTTCCAGGCAGTTTATTCAAGTAGCTTTCACACACAGATGAAATGATTCCTAATAGTAATATTCCTAGTCCTATCAATATAGGTTTAACTTTTGCTTTGACATTCCACAGCCTCTGGATTTCTAATATTAGATCCTGGTGTTTTTCTACTTTTCTCTTTTGTTTTTTATATTTCTATAACTTGGAAAAACAATATCAATGATTGCTGTTATTCTATTAAATTATTATTAATAATAATCTATGTTAATACCTTTATTACCCTTGAAAGAAAACTTTATTCTTTTAACTTTTAGCATTGTTTGCATGGATTCTGTTATTTTGTTTCTTTATTAAAGATATTCTCTATTGAATGAGAAAGTTTGATAAAATATATTTTATTCTGATATTCATAAACTTCAGTATGCAGCAACAATTTAAAGTGGCTGGTGTTTTAAACAAAGGCAGTTTAGAAACACCAAAATAAACTGCATAATAAGTGGATCTACAACTTATGATAACATTTTTAAAGGTTTAAAAGGGAAGGTACTCCCTTTAGAAGTAAATTTACTATTTTTCCCAGCAAATTCTAATAGATTTCATTAATTATATGCAGTGTACTCACATTACTCAGTATAGAAACTGGCAGGAATCTCAATAAGCAGTCAGAAACAAAATGGCATATGCTATCGAAATACCTGAGTTTTTATGTGAACGTACACAGATATACAAATACTGATTACATGGAATAAATTACTGAATATGTTTTTAACTTGAACAATAAACTCCCACTTCTCATGTGTTCTTTGATGCCCAATTGATTATTATCAATGCAATATATCAGCAAATATTGGCATTTAAAACTGTTGTGTTCTTGATATGATCTTATATATATTATAATAAATTTATATAGGATATATTAAGATAAAATATATGCTTATTATCAAACAATTGTGAAGATATCACTTAAATGACAAAACAGAACACACACACACAGAGACAAATCACATATTCATTAAATCTTTATATACTGCAAATCAAATTATATAATGATGTCAATGCTAAATATATTGCATTCTATATTGTAAGGGTTACATTATATAAAGTATATGCTATATTATATATAATATTTGGTTAATCCAATACAGTGTATAATGTATGTTGTAAACACTAGACATTTAAATAACAATGACCAGACATTATAAAAACAAATGGCATTACGAAAATAAAATAAAAATTTAAAAATCAGAAGTAACTCTAACTGATGAAACACTATATAAACTAGGAATAAATAACGGTACCTTTAAATTTTCCCAAATGTCTTCAAATTGATTTCTGAACTGATGCTTAATATTATTGTGATGTTCTAATTTTCTCACAAAATATATGCATCAGAATAGTAATACAAGATAATATGTAAATGTCAAAATCAATTTTAATTCCTATTTTAAATATACTTCTGTATCATGATTATAAAATACTATACTTTTGAAAAATGTTACCAGACAATGAGTTGTAAACTACAAGTTTAGCATTTAGATGATTGCAGTACACTGCTCTTGGCAATAATGCGCCTGTCTTTATCAAGATATAAGGGACTTGTTTTGCTCAATTTCAGTGGTTCTTTATTAGTCACATTCTCAACCTGGACAAGCTGTGCACTCAGTTCCTTTATGTCCTGCTCATAACCTGTAACACTTTCACTGTTTTCCTCATCAAAGTAAGTTACACCACTTACTTTACATAAAATCTTTCCACACAATTCATCTTGTGAGTTTGATGCTCCGCCTGATCTTGACCTATTGATGCTTTTGTCCTGTTCTGCATCTTTTAAATGAAATTTTTGGAAAGCCATAGTCTCTCTTTCTGAACACAGTGAATGATGGCCAACTGCTTGGTTAGAAACCTGCTGAGTAACATTCTTTCCATCATTCCTACAGGTAAGATCACACTTGTTGGTTTCAGGTAATTTAACTCCACACATTTTTTCAACAGAAAGTAACCGAACCTGGTTTGCAGAATTTGAGTCATAAGGATAAGTTGCATCAGATTCTGAAAAGCATACTTTTTTCACAATTTTGTCTTCACTTTTAGCACTAATGCCTCCAAGTGACACAGAACTTTCTGTTCTCAAAACAGGAGACACCGGAGATTTAGAAATAGCTAATGGTTTGTTTAACTTTAGCTTTCCTTTATTAGCAAATCTTACATCAAGTGGTCTGTAGATAACAGAACGATTAGAGGAAGCTGTTGAATAATGCGAACTAAGGCTATTTGAACTTTCAGGCCGATTATTATGTAAAGCATTGAGATACACTAAAGGAGTAGGAGGGTTATATGGACGGAAGGAGGATGCTGTTGTGGACAAAATGCTTGGGATGACTCCAGCTGCACTCTGTTGGACAAAATTCTTTGTAAAGATGCCACGGTCAATTTCTGAAGGCCGTGTTTTAACATGACTTTCAGAGTGATAGCCACTGGACACAGATGACTGCATGTTGCTGTCTGCACCTTCACTGTTATCTGATGAGATGGAATTCTCACCACTCTGTCCCTCACGATGCACTGCCAGAATGTTTGGCATGAGTTTGTTTCCACTGCTCACATCTGCTATTATTTGGCCAGTGTGCCTATTTGAGGCAGACAATGTATGACTCTTAATGATACCATATGGTATAGGGGATGGATAGGATGGTGGTATGAGCTGAGAGGCATCTGAAGTTAATCCTAAAGATGCAATTCTTTCATTTCCTTGCTGACATGGTGTGTCTGAAGGTATGTTGGACAAACTAGAAGAGGGAAGTCCTGTTACATTGTTACAAGAAGAATTATTGTTCTCTTGTGACAGCTTTGTAAGATTATGTTTATAATGTCCCAAAGATCTAATTGCACTCTGTCTCTGCATAAATTCCACTTCAGCTCGTTGATTTGCTACATCTGCAAGAACTTTGAGTGCAATGTCTTCAGGATATAGCTTTTTAGTTAAATCAGCTTTCACATTTCTTTCTTCCCTTTCACTCAGTCCTTTGTGTTTAGAAGACATTTCACTAGCATTACAGCCATGTTGGGATTGCTGTTTGGAAAACTTTGAACTTAATAAGTTAGCTGACACATTCTGCAAATTTAACTGTTCATAATGCTGACGAAGTTGGCTTGTAGTCTGTCTGGGTATTAACAAGGATTCTGATTCAGGTGTAATTTTTGTATGCTGGATAGATTTTATTTCTGGATCAATACCCTTGTCAGTAAACTTTGAGTTTAGTGCTATAGAATCCTGATTATTCAATTGTAATAAAGAGTGAGATGTCATTTCATATGAAGCTGCACTGTCTGAATCCCCTGTTGTGTCTTGAGATGGTGTAGAAAGTGGAGTGTGTTGAGTATCTGATGTTGGACTCTCTGTATTGGAACTACTACCATACATGGAACGTATGCGGTTTTGATGAGTCAAATAAACTGATGGATCAAGCTGCATTGGAGATCGAGGTAATGAAGGTGGTGAAGTTGTCTCAAGTCTCTGAATTTGCCAATCTCCCTGGTAAATAAATATAAGTGTATCATCAGTATTTAACACTAGTTAATATAATTCTTAGTAATCATAAAATATTAATTATTTTTTAAGTTGTGACTTCTCTTTTGCAATTTTAATTATCTATGTCTGAATTTAGCAAATTCTACTGTAAAATAAATGGTGAGAAAATCTATTAAATATATATACTTAATTTCTTGCATTAACTTCAACAATTTGTACAAACAAGTTTTACATGATAAACAGTAGTGACAACAATACATAGAAAAAGAATTAAAAGCAGACTAAAAAGATGGATTTAAACAGTCTTATATAAATTTGTGAAAAACTGCTAAGAAAGGAATAAACAATGTTGATAATTTCTGCTAACTTACACTATCTTTTTATTATTAGTTTGTTAATCTGCTGAGGTCCATAGTTTCAAAATTCTTTGCCACTCAATTTCTGAATTCTTAATTATCTAGAATGATGAAGAGATCGATATCTATTCTTTCTCAAATCAACATTAACTGTTATTACAAAGATGTGTGCTTAAAAATCGTTAATTGTTTTGTTTTCTCTTAAATCAAGGTTAATGTAAACAACAACTAAATATGAATATAGGTATTTCCATTTCTAGTATGGAGACAGTATCTTGATTCAATAAGCTGTGTACTGCTAGCTCATGCAAAACTTGCCAGTTCATAAAACAAGCAGGTCAAAGTCAACAACTATTTTTAATTAACACTAATGAAGGTAAATTATATATTTTATGACTATCAGTAACTGAATGAACTAGGGTACACACATTCACTGTGTTGATATGAACTTCCTAGTGTAACAATTTTAATAACAAAGAAAATACTTTTAAAATAACTATTTTATTTGGAGTTGTTTTTATAACTTTCTATTATTTCTTGGCAGGCTACACCATTTCTTAAGGTATTTGTTTAAGACAGGAATAATATGTTTTTTGTTGTTGAGATTATTACATATTTTCACTTTAACAGTAACTTTGTCTTTTGTTTTAGCAGTAAGAGCTCTTTGACAATTTGCATTTTCAATTCTTTTATTATTTATTTATTCAATGCTGAGTTTTTTCTTTAAGTGCTATTAATGATGTGTAAACAGTTCATAAAGACTGAAATTTTATTAATCAATCGAGGTGGGATATGAATAATCTTTTTGGAAAAGTCAAATAATAATGGAAATCAACCATGTGCACATTTTTGTATTTATCATTTTACTTGGAATTACAGAACTTAGCTAATTACTTTTATGAATTATCTTGATTTTACACATATGTAATTTAGGCATTTTCTTTAACATTTTTTATTTAAGTTAGCTATTGTCTTTGTAATAAAGATTGAAGTTTTCTTTCCTAATTTTGTGGTGGAACACAACCTACCCATTTACAGATGCTGATATAATGAATTATATAATGTGATATTTCCAGACAGCAGCACTGATTAAAATTTTTTAAGTGTTTGAACTAAGACAACTCTGATTGTCAAGAATCTCATTGCTCCATAGTACAAAAAAAAAACCCTCTTCTAATTTTAAACATTTAATTGCAATACATTTTAGTTTGTTATTTTAAATGTGTGTTGTTATTCTTTTAATGTAAGAATATAGTGAAAATGCTGTGGTGCCTTCCAAAATTGCTGGGACAAAAATCTTCAGCATTAACATTTCCAAATGTTTACTGTTATATAAACATTAAACAAAATAAGCATTCATTGGTCTTATACAGTATGAATCCAGAAAAACTACTAAGGATTTATACATACAGTCAAGTCCGGATATGTCGAGGGCCTAGGGGTTTGCCAAAAAGTGTCGAGATAACTAAAGATCGAGATTACAGAAAACCAATATGGCGGCAATATATTACAGTACTATAACATGCGCTTGACATTTCTTTATGTACATGATGTGCGTTAATGAATGAGAATGTACATGCACGAGTTTGGTGATTTTTTACACAACAGCGTTGCCGCAATTTGTTTGATGACGCGATCGGCATGCTATAAAAATGTACATACATGTACGTGTTTGCTAACAACAAAAGGTTTAGGCCTATGTACACGCGGTAAATATGGTTTCTATACAAAGTCTAAACTGCTTTGTTGCTTTTTGCCTTTAACATTCTACTTGAAAACAAATGCTTCAATATTACATATAACGTGCTTGAAATTTCTTTATGTACATGATGTGCGTTAATGAATGAGAATGTACAATGTACATGCACGTGTTTGGTGATTTTTTACACAACAGCGTTGCCGCAATTTGTTTGATGACGCGATCGGCATGCTAAAAAAAAACAAAGAGGGAAGTTGGTCCACCGTCGATTCTCGATACATGTATGTACCGTACATTGCAAACACAAAGATTGCTCACAAAATAAAAAAAATCTGTGTGGTGTATGTGTAGTTCGTTTTTTTTTTTTACAAAAAGCTAACCAAGTATCAAAATTAAAGTTGCGAGTCATTTTGTGTGCGTGTGTGCGTCTAAGGTGGAGGGCAGGAGGAAGGGGGGTGTCGAATCGTACAAGCGGTTACTTTAAAGGTAACTTTAAGAGGTGTAAGCCAGTTGAAGAGCAACAGTGTGCCTAGTTTGCCCTTTATTGTTAGCGAGATGGCGAAGTGGCATCGGTAACTAACATTTTCAAAAGCCGACGAAGAACTGATTTTAAGTGGTGATTCGGGTCCTCTTTTGTGCTAGACAGTACATTACAAAGAAAGAAAGAAACAAACAAACAGACATTGTATTAGTGTTCGGCAACATAAAAGAATCGCCATTACTGATAAGAAAATGTTAACAAAGAGGGAAGTTGGTCCACCGTCCATTCTCGATACATGTATTCTCCAACATTGCAAACACAAAGATTGCTCACAAAATCAAAAAAATCTGCAGGGTGTCAAAGTTCGTTTTTACAAAAAGCTAACCAGTATCAAAATTAAATTCGCGAGTCATTTTGTATGTGTGTGTGTGTCTGTCTGTGTGTGTGTGTGTGTGTGTGTGTGTGTGTTTCACTCACACACATCAAAAGCCGCAATAGACCTTTCATCTTCATGATGTTCTCGTCTTGATTTGCTTCTTGCCTCCCGGTGCGTCTAAGGTGGAGGGCAGGAGGAAGGGGGTAAAACAGATCGCACCTATTAGGCTCACACCCTCAACAGCTCTCCGTCAGTGGGGGGGGGGGGGGGAGGGGGCCGAAGCCGCCTCTGAAAATATCCTACAAGCGGACAAGCGGTTACTTCAAAAGTGGGCTAACATAAGTTCTGAACCAGTTGAAGGGCAACAGTGTGCCTATTTTGCCCGTGGCAAACACCGCGCCCAATTGAGAAAACAATGCCCTTCTTAAGTTTAAGCTGCAGTTTTTAACAAGACATGGTCATTTATTGTTAGTGATTAGTCAGCAGTAGGGTCGAGATAACCAACTTAAGTGGCGATTTTGGCACTCTTTTGTGCCCGAGATACTAGGGTTCGGCAACATAAAAGAATCGACGTAACCGATGAGAAAATGCTAAGACAAAGAGGGAATTTGGCGGTTCCACTTCAAAAATGTCGACTTACTAGGGTTGGCAAGTTAACCGAGGCCGAAATAAGTGGACTCGACTGTATCTTTTAGACTATCACCAATACAACAAATAATTAGTAATAAGTTAGATCTCCCTCCAGCTGTTTGGAAAAAGAAGAGTGTTTTAGTACCTGTTTAATTAGCTGTTGCTGCTGAAAGTTACGCATTCTTTCCATCTCAGCAGGATTAAACAGAGACCGTTTGACCCGTCCCTGGGGAGAAATACTGCTTGGGGTGGGGCTGCTAAGTGGTGTCCCAGAAGGAGTTGATGTGCTACGGCTTGATGGAAGTGACTCCACTGATGAAGAGCTGTCCATGGACAACATATTAGCAGCATCTTGCATATCTGCAGCAAAATTAAAGGCAATGACATAGTGTGTTCAGTAAAGTAGAATATTTAACACATAAATATTATAAAGACCCAAATTCACAAGAGAAATGATGCAATTAAAAATACTGTAAAGTGCACACATACACAAATTGATTCAAATAAATACTGTGACATAATCATTCACTTTCTCTTGATTTTATTAAAAAATTATAATAAATATTTTAATTTTTGATTTCTTCCCCTTCAGTTACTCCTTAACCTGTTCGTCGTCACTATGAAAAACGCGTCATGGCAGCTCTGTGTCACGCATATTTGCCGCCCAGCAACAATTTTCTCGGTAGCCGTATTTAAAAATAAAAAGCGAGTGTGATTTATAATGGATTTTCAAAATTTTAAGTTTAAACTATTGTAGACATATTATAGAACTATTAAACTTTCTTTAAAAGTTATTTTAAAATTGAAAAATAAGTAATGTCCAAATTTTGTGGGGGTGTTTCATTCATAATCCCACCGTCAGTCAGTGTTTTGTGGGGGTAGATATTCATGAAAAGTTCCACTTTCAGTCCTAAAACACAGAGCATCAAGCATGCAACCACCAAGTACTTTTACTCAGTGACTACAGCGCCCGAGATGTGTCTGATGAAAGCTTCCAAATGTAGAAAAATAGATCTAATTTTTATTTATATGACAGTTTACAAGTTCAATTGAAGAAATTCTAGTTGCGCACATTTCCAGTTGAACAATAATTTTTTTCCAAAATCCAGGAACAGAAAAATGAAGAAGAAAATAGTATCCTCCCCTACCCAAGAAAATGTTACATGTAGATAACAGTCAAAGTTAGTAAAGCACAAATTGAAGTGACGTGAATACTGGTTGCACATATTTTCAAGAATATTCTTTTTCAAAAATCCAAGACACAAATGAAGAAGGAAACAATGCCAGCCACTTGCTTGGTAAAGGTAAGATGATTTATATATAATACAATTGTACATGTAGATAACACACCAGTCACAGTTACTGAAGTGAAGTGAAGAAAGCACAAATGTTGAATATTGAATATGTTTTTTCAAAAATCCAAGACACAAATGAAGAAGGAAACAATGCCAGCCACTTGCTTGATAAAGGTAAGATGATTTATATATAAGAAAATTGTACATGTAGATAACACACCAAATACTAGTTGCACACATGTCCAATTTTTCACAAATTCCAATGCAGAAAATGAAGAAGGTAGCACTGCTTTGGTAAGTTGATTTTTATATATATATAATAAAACTGCAGATGTAGACTTAGTGAAGCAGAAATGCAGATGCAGAAAATTTTATTATGGAAATCAACATCAGTAAAGTTTAGAAATTTTGTATACTTTGCTATTCTGTATTGTACAATGAATACACAGGTAACTTGTCAGGTAAAAATAAAAAAAATACTGAGTATGTATTCGATTTCATCAGGAGTAAAAGAAGAAAATATAGGCTACAAATAAATTTTTGTAGTATGTAATAATGTAAATGAAAAGAAAATAAATATAAAGTATTATGTTGCTGAATTACATATGTTTTATATATATATATGTTGTAAATTATGAAAATAAATGTTCAAAATGCTCCTATAATACAAAGAAGAAAATAGACAAAAACAGGAAAGAAGAATTAGAAAAAAAGAATTTACAATGTCTGCTTTGTATGAAATTTTTCAAAGCAGGGGGTAAGACATAGGGCAACATCACATGTTGGGCACAGGTGACGTGTCCTTTTCTCAACTTTGTGGTCTGCACAAAGGCGACATCTTTTCCTCGGTGTTGGTTTACTTGTATCAATACGAGGAAAAAGTGTAATGTAATGTTTACCCATCAGTCTAGATGGTGGCAAACTGTCAGCAGAAGCGTGACCACCTTTAGAAACATTGACCTCAGGATATTTTTCTGGTATTTGCTTCAATACTGCATCTCTGAAATCTAGCAATGTCATTGATTTACCTGTGTGTTTCTTGTAAACAACACAGGCATTGTACAGTGCAATGTCAAGAATGTGAAAGAAAATTTTCTTGTACCACTTTATTGTTTTTCTGATGCTAGGGTATGCAGTTGTTACACTGTCACACAAATCCACCCCTCCCATATATTTGTTGTAATCACAAATGCAAGCTGGTTTCAGAATTGGTTCTTTTGTTTTGTAATGATTTTTGCCTGTATTTATTATTGTACTGTCATGATGCATTGTGCTTAGCATGAGTATCTGTTTCTTGTCTTGCCATGCAAAACAAGAAACACCATCATTATGGACAATTGCAATTTGTCCTGGAGCGAGCTTAGTGCCTGGAAAGTTCTTTGGCATGACAGTTCCACATATGTATATGTTGTTTGCCAAAAGAATGCGTGCTAAGATGGGGCTAGTGAAAAAGCGATCTGTGTACACCTTGTAATATTTCCCTAGAAGTGGTTCTAAAAGAGTTAGAACAACTTTCTCACCCTGATTTCCATCAGTAAAAGTGTACTCAGTGTCTTTCCCCGTGTACATAATGAAATCGTAAACATACCCTGTCAGACTCTCACAAATTTCGTATGATTTGATTCCAAATCTAGCCCGTTTAGATTTTATATACTGCCTGAATCCTAAACGACCTTTCCACAACATCAGGGATTCATCCACACAAATATTTTCTCCAGGCACATAAATGGATGAAAATACTTGTCTGAAATGATCAATAATCAATCGAATTTTGTGGATACGGTCGGTAGGATCGGAGACAGCGCTATCGCAAAAATGTAGGCAATTTAGTAACAAATAAAATCTACGGCCAGACATTACTTTATGAAATAAAGGTTGGCCATAGGCTTCATCTTTACAAAAATAATGTTTCAATGTGGGTAGTCTACATATTCCCATAAAAAAAATAAGTGCCAAAAATTGATATATTTCAGACACCTGTGTATCGTGCCATTTCTTGATACGACTTGTAGCACAAAGGTTATCGTGCAAAAGTTGCTGAGATGCATATATATTAGTGTACTCGACAATCTTTTGTGCAAAATTCTCTGGTAAAAATGCCTGAAAAATGTCAAGTACTGTAGCATTTTCTGGAAACTGCATTTTTACCCCACTACAGCCTGCAAATGTTTGAATCTCCGTGCTCGCGGCGACGCGTGCATCACTCGATACACTCAAAATGTCGCCATGCGGGTGACCGCTTTCGTTACTAGATTCAGTGGCATTGGTGTCACCTCTTTCATCTAAAAGTGGAATATTAGGTTGTTCAATATCCTCTTCTGATGAAGAAAAACTACTCTCCTCACACTCTGATCCAGCAGTACAAGCAAATTCACAATAATCCAACTGAAAATGTGCGCTTGCCATATTTAGATAGATTACGTAATCGTAAAGTCTGCCAACTTTCCAGGAAGCTGCAGGGTTGTGTTACAAACCGCGGGAATTCAGTCACATGAGCTTCCTAATTATAATATCTAAAGATAGAATTTAGAGCACAGTGGTTGCTGAGGCAGACCACATATTTCTTTCACTCCAGTTGGATCTCTTATAATAGCATGATCGTTTTAGCCATGCCTGCGGGCGTGGCATCCCATTTCGTCCCGAAGACGTGTGTAGAATTTTTTTTAAGACGCCAAAATCGTCCCGAAGACGACGAACGGGTTAAACTTCTATGAAATTAAACAATCACATATACTTTGCCACTAAATTAATTTTTGTTACTGATTAAGAATACTACTAAACTTTTGCCACTAGCACGAGTTTCCATGGTGTAAATGACGAAGGTCAGTTTTCTACCTACTTGGAAATGGTGCAGTGAAACCTTATACACAGTAATCTCAATTGGACTGTACAACAGGTAGTGTCAGCAATACAATGTATACACTAAGACAATAGAAAAGAAACTAAATAGGACAGCAGATTAGGATACTGACCAAAACTCCAAACTCCTGTAGAGATAATTAAGAGTCACAGAATGCTGATACCAGACTGATGGTGTCTTCCCATTCTCCAGCATGAAACTGTGGCAATTAATTAATATCTGCATGAAATTTGCAGATTAAAGAATCCTCCTGGACCAAAACATGAATAAATGCTGATATGTGCTTCTTTCACAACCTAACTGGATTCTGTAATTCAGAGCTGCTGGGAGAAAGGTCAATTTTGTGTTTCTATCTAAATAATCTTTGGTATCAGAATGGTTAATCACACCCATTAAGAAACAAACCAATTAAAACTTTCATTTCTTCTCATGCTGGAATGGTCCCTGGTATCTTATGTTCTGGGTCAATTGCAATGCAGAAATGAGCATATCTGTCAGTTTTAAGTAAAATTCACTGAAGATGTGCATTTGGATAATAATGTTCAAGAAAATGCAGAAAATGTAATGCCTTTTTGTCCAGTTGGTGTAACTAATGTAAAGAAAGCAAAGCTTTAAACAATAGCATTGGACATGTTCTAACCTATCAATGTTGACTGTGATAAACAGGCCTTCTTAAAACAGTTATGTGGTAGGCAGGAAAGCTTTAACATTGTAATATTGGACATCACTTCTAATCTAACCAGTGCTGTTTTGCTGCTGATCTAGTGGCAGTTGTTTTGCAATGTTTTCTGCTGTCACTGCTGCCCCTTTAAATATAGGTGATCATGTACAATGATTTTCTTAAATTAATCTCAGAGCTCTTGATAAAAGTGGCCTGGAAGATGTTGATATGGTAGTATACTTTCTTACATAATAAAGTCTAATGCATTTTCCAATTAATTCTGAAGTGATTTCTTGATCTGATTCACTTGGCTATCTTGTCGTACCACTCAGAGCATCTATGAATTACCTGGTAAGTCTATTGTAGAAATATGAGTGGTATAACCAATTATACTTTCCAACAATCCCTTAATGTTCTATCTCTAGTCATTTTAATTTCACTGGCAGAAAACCCAACAAAAAATTGTAAATCATCCAATTCCCCCAAATGCTCACAAAATAAACTCACCCATGTCATGCACCTGAAAGATCACTCTTACTAATTATTACAAGTGTCCATTATCAGCTTTCAGAAAACTTTTTCATATCTAAAGATTAACTGACATCATAAGATTGTGTGTATCTTATATTTCCAAACCATTCACAGCTTGTGATGATGATTAGAGGTAACTGTGATGCATCACTTGTCTACATGAGACAGATGCATTTATGCATCACCTGCCTCACACCTAGTGATGTGCAACACATCATCATTGATTGGGCAATGGGCAGATGTTCACATCTGCACGGGACATAGATGACCCTGCCCTTCACGAGCCCCTTGCTATGCTTTTCTGGAATGCAACTCCCTGTGAACTGTGAAATAGTTTTGTTAATATTAATGTGCTCACACATTATTGTGATTGTAAGACTATAAATATATGTAGTAATTAAAAACATACCTCTCATTCTATTTCTGTATATGTGTTCTACTACAGAAAAAATATTTTAAAAAATTTAACTAGGTGCTGCTAATACAGGTAAAAAAAATAATATACTAACTGAACACTGCTATTAAAGCCTGGAGAGCAAACTGCAGGTGTCTTTTCACAGCCTGTTTGCTGAGCCGTAAGGTGACATTATCACAACCCACTGCCACCAGATCCAAGCCTGCACAAATATAAATCTTACAATATTAGCAAAGTATTCATTTTAAATATTAAAAATGTAAAGTTCAATTTTCAAATGATGCTAAGTAAGAAATTGTATCAAAGCCATAAAATATGAAAATGTTTTAATAATAATAGTGAAACTATTCACATATCTTAACAATGACATGAAGGGCTAATATATATCATTACATTAGGGTAGAAGCATCAGATATTTCTTCATTAAACATATATTTACTAGGCACCACTCATACCACAACTCAATGCAATAATTATACCTCATAAACTCTTTACTACTTTATTTTAGCATCACTCAAAATATCTCCAGCCAATTTAAAACGTATTAGTGCTCTGTATACTAACACCATTTTTTAAGATCATATCTTTAAAATAACTCTACCCTCAACAAAGACAGTTTTCTACTTACCTTTCTTAGTAATTAATTCATGTTATTTTCATATTATTTAATGGTGCTCCACTTTTATATTTCAATTCATTACAATATTTAGAATCTGACTACAAATGACTGCTAATGTATATGCTTGGTACAACTGTACTACCATTGTATTTTTTAGAATATTATTTTGGGATGAGAGTAGATTTCTTCTTAGGAAAATTATTCACAAAATTAATGGGATCAGATAAGGTACTCAATGTATAAATATACTTTTAGGCTATGTAATATTTTATGAGTGTTATTTATATAAAACATGAAGAATGTGTTATTAGTGTACTATAAATTAATTTTTAGCTCACTACTTATTGCATTTATGTCTAAACAGAACACATAAAAGAAATTATACGTTTATAAAATATATTATGCATTATGTACAATTAAGTTTTAAAAATGAATAGAGTAATGCCTGACATGGTAATCTTATTTCAGGAGACAGATCTTCAAATCAGATACTGTAACATAACTCCAGATAGACTCTCTCTCTTTAGAATAAAATTAATTTATTAAAGAAAACATTCATACTTTGAAACATTTTAAGTTCATTCAAAGAATTGTAACCCATATCGTAATCCAATGTTTTCAAAATATTTACAGATCCCAAAGTGATTCTGGCATTAATCAGCGTGAAATATTAAGAGCAAAATTTTACAAGATATCATGAACAACAGCAAACATGTATTTCAAAACATTTCTTGCCATTTACCAACTGCAACCAGACCACATAGTCAAGGCAAGATATCCAGTCAAGATATTATCCAGCATAATATCGGCAGTACAGTACTGTAATATATGCTTGAAATTTCTTTATGTACATGATGTGCATTAATAAATGAGAATGTACATGCATGTGTTTTTGGTGATTTTTTACACAACAGCATTGCCACAAATTGTTTGATGACGCGATCGGCATGCTATAAAAATATATATACATTTACAAGTTTGCTAACAACAAAAGGCTTATGTACACGCGGTTACTAACAGTCTGCTTGAAAACAAACGCTTCAATAATACATGTAACATGCTTGAAATTTCTTTATATACATGATGTGTGTTAATAAGTGAGAACGTACATGCATGTGTTTTTGAATTTTTACACAAATGCGTTGCCGCGATTTGTTTGATGACGCAATTGGCATGCTATAAAAATGTACATACACTGTAAGTTTGCTAACAACAAAAGGTTTATGTGCACCAACTAACAGCAGAGATTTATTAGTACATGTATACAATAAAAATGTACAAACCTTTCATTATATTCTCCAACATTGCAAACACAAAGATCGCTCACAAAATCACAAAAAACGTGTGGTGTACACTGTAGTTTATTTTTACAAAAAGCTAACCAGTGTCAAATTAAATTCATGAGTCATTTCACTCTGACACAGCTCGTTGGTTACTTCAAAAGTGGGCTAATTAACATAAAAGAGGTGTGAGCCAGTTGAAGGGCATTGATAACTAACATTTTCAAAAGCCGACAATGATTAGTCATGGGAATCCAGATAACCAATATTAAGTGGCGATTTTGGCCCTCTTATGTGCTCAAGATACATGTACATGTACAAAGAAAGAAAGAAGGAAACAAACAAAGAAACAAACAAACAGACATTGTACTGTATTAGTTGTTTGGCGACATAAAAGAATCAACATAACCCATGAGAAAATGCTAAGACAAAGAGGGAATTTGGCCCACTGTCGATTCTTGATACAAACCTTTCATTATACTGTATATGTATTCTCCAACATTGCAAACACAAAGTTTGCTCATAAAATCACAAAATACCTGCAGGGTGTGCATTGTAATTCGTTTTTACAAAAGCTAACCAGTGTCAAAATTAAATTTGCGAGTCATTTCGCTCTGACACAGCTCTGAAAAGTGTGTGTGTGTGTGTGTTTCACTCACACACCCCAGAAGCTGCAATAGACCTTTCGTCTTCATGATGTTCTTGGTCTTGTCTGCTTCTGGGGGATCCCCACAGCCTCGCGGTGCGTCTGAGGTGGAGGGCAAAGGGCATCAGTGTGCCTATTTTGCCCGTGGCAAACATCGTGCCCAATGAAGGAAACAATGCACTTCTTAAGTTTAAGCTGAAGGTTGTTAACAAGCCGTGGCCATTTAGCGAGATTATGAGATGGCATTGATAACTAACATTTTCAAAAGCTGGTGATTAGTTGTCACTGGGATCAAGATAACCGATGTTAAGTCGCGATTTTGGCCCTCTTTTGTGCTCGAGAAAGTAGGGTTTGGTGACATAAAAGAATTAACATAACCAATGATAAAATGCTAAGACAAAGAGGGAATTTGGCGGTTCCACTTCTAAAACGTCAACATAACAGGGTTGGCGAGTTAACCAAGGTCAATATAAGTGGGTTTGAGTGTAATGTGAAAACACATTTCAACATTAAAGTATGGAAAATGGGTGATTTTGTGCTGTTAAAAATGATCTTTTAAATATGAAATTAAATATAAAACTTCTATTACTAAAGTTTTTATTTTAGAAGTGTAACATTATAAAATATAAAGTATGATGTCAATCGATCTTTTACAAAATAATTAGTGACTTGAAGACAGACTATTTCATTTTCTCTCTCTCTCTAAGTGGCCTCATACTCTAAACATTAACAAACAGCCAAATTAGTTTTAAACAAAGAAAGGGGTGAAAATGACCTTTTTGTCAACAATGTGAAACCTAGGTGTAGGGACATTAGCTGAGGAAAATAGATTTCGTGCTGGGGAATGGAAAAAGTATAATTAACTTGAGGGAGAACTCTGGCTGACCCTCCAGTGGTCAGGACACCACACCCATAAATCTATGCCAGTGTACGGGAGGGGAGTACGTGGGAAGGCTGCTAGTATGCCAATTTTGTCCGTGAGCATGCAGGCTCTTGAGTTTTGAAATGTAAACATCTTTTTAAGAATCACCAATATGAAATGTTTGGTAGTTTAAGTTGATATTGTTATTGTGAAATTACTTGAAATAGAATTTTGAGATTATTGGAAAGTTAAGATTTATATTACTACAGTTAAATGTGTTGGTTTGTGTGTACAACCATTTCTTGCTGTGATTAATGTAAGGCTTGCCAGGTGGCCAGGAGTTGCCATAGTAACTGTAGTTTTAAAATAAAATAAGAGTAGGACTGTTGCTCTGAGATGTAGTTCAGTGTGCTCTGAGAGTTAGCTAGGTAGGGCAAATGGAGATGTAAATCACAGGTGCCAACTGGGAACTTGATACTTGGCACTAATAAAAAGTGGATGGCCAGAATGGTCAGAATATTCGTCAGCATGTAAAGTGCTGTGCTGGTTGTACGGTGCGGTGCTGGATGGGGGGTACCATGTGTGCTGGAGGGGGTGTGTTCTAGTCAGCTCAGAGAAAGTGATGTACAAGAACTTGGTGTATAAAAGAGGATGGCAGAGGCAGAACGGACGAGAAACCTCGAGAATGTAGTGTTTTGTAGAGGGGTGGAAATACACTTCTGTTAGAGTTTCTTCCTGCTTTTTGTACCAGGGACTTTATGGGCTGGGAGGCAATCAGCGCTAGAGAACTCTTGGACACTGCAACAGAGTGCCAGACGTCTACCCAGCTGTATTTGAAGGCGCGCCATTCAAGGCTGTCCACAGTTTTAGATGAACCAGTCTCACAGGACAGTAATCTCTGGGTTTTTCAAAGACTCTGTGCAAAGACCGCGGGTGATCGATTATTTCCCAATAGAAGTGATGATTTGGCAGTATAATGTCACAGCACATGGGATATGTTGTAGAGCGGATAATATTACATAATAGGTATTATTATCGCTGGAAGCAGTCAGCGGTCATGCATGTGGCATGCCGCCGAAGAACGGCAAGGTTGGCCGTTACGTAAGAGAAGAGACGAGAAACGTGAGAGAAGAGGAGAAATGGAAGAGAAGAAGGGAGAAGAGAGAACGTAACAAGAGTTGAGAAATTAGGCCTAACGAAGAGCGCACAGGAGCGTGAAATTGTAGCAGCCGTCATAGCAGTGAAGACGGCCGTATTTGAGTTCCAGGGAGTGAACCAGTGTCGAGACGTCGACGGTGTGTCATCAACCCCCCCCCCCCAGCACAAGAAGAAAGTAACGATAACTGTGTGAGCCCAGCACAAGAAGAAAGTAACGATAACTATCTGAGCCCAGCACAAGAAGAAAGTAACGATAACTACGTGAGCCCAGCACAAGAAGAAAGTGATGATAACTATGTGAGCAGAGAACAAGAAGAAAGTGACGATAACCTTGTGAGCCCAGCACAAGGAGAAAGTGACAATAACTATGTGAGTAAAAGAAAATTCTAATTAGGATAAGAATCTCAGAGCACCTAAACATAAACATAAACTAAAACTTAAAACTAAAGCTTAGGAGTCTTAATTAAGTATTAAACCTAAAACTAAAATAAACCTTAAGTTTAAATCATTGCCTATAAGTAAAGGATGGTTTTAAGATTAATGTAAGAAGATATTGGTGGAACTGATTGAAGAGGACTTGCAAGTCAAATGACATTGTTTATAGTTGAATTATGAATTTTGATATGGGAGCAGTGGCTCCAGAACTTATAAATAATGATTGCTATTTTATGATAAATAATGCTTAACGTGTTTAGAAGTAATACTGCATAAAGAAATTGAATTTTGTATTTCTTTTATTTTATTTCACCATTTATCATTTTTTTTCTTTTCTTTCTTTCTTTCTCCCCCGTTACCCATGGGTGCGAGTGTGGATGGCTGACTGACTAACCAACGTGTGAGAGGAAACCCATTGACCAATAAAATGAATTTGTACCCTGACATTGAAGCTTTCTCCTGTCTATGGTTTTGAAAGAGTGGTTGTTGACATTGTTATACGTTGTGTCGTCTGTGCCGTCTACACTTCACCCTTACCCGTATACAAGCACACATGCAAACATGTCGGCAATACGTAACCTACACGCAGAATAAAATTCAAGCCAAACAACTATCTTGGTATTCTGTGTGCGGATTTGTAATAATCTTTATGCAAGTCCTACATGGTGTCGATAAGCCACCACCCTCCCCTCATCAGAGAGAAGGTGGGTGGCGACAATGTTACATATTAAATAATCAACAGCAAATAATAGCAGTAATACTGAGCATCATTTAAATGTGTCATTTCTTGCACTTTGTTTCACTTTATGTCCTTGTGCAAGATATAATCAGGATACAATCTTGCTTGGACTTGTCAAGGTCAGGGATGTAATAGCCTTGTAGTATGGGTTCCTGTTATTTGATGAAAAATATGTGCAAACAAAAATACGAATTTTAACCCTTTACCTGCACAGCATTTATTTTTAAACCAAAGAGAATGCTATATTATTTTTATATTAATATTATTATTCATTTAATCAAAGAAAGTTAGGCATGACAAAACTGAATAAAATGATACTAAACAAGTTTGGATGAATTATATCCTGGTGCAAATAATATGACAGGCTAGGTCCATTGTGGCAGGCAATAAATATTTTAATTTGAAATTTTCATACCAAGTGAAGCCAGGAATTCGTGACAGCCTGAGACATGCCAAAGCTGTACATTAAAAATCATGTCAATCCCACCTTCCTTTGCTGACAACTTGTTCAGGATTTCCCGCATCTAAATAATGATTACAAAGACCAAAAGAAAAAGAATTTTTGCTGTTGTATTTTGCAGCAAAATATATACACTATTAAACTATTATATAAGCTAACCTTTTATTTTATTGTTTTGTTGATAAGTTATTAAATCTCAAATAGGGTCACATTAGTTCTAGTTCAATGAAAAAGAGAAAATAAAAATTAATTCAAAATAATGTGTATCTTCAAAATTAAAATACAGCATATTTTCTAAAATAAGTAGATGCTTGTGTACATAAATAACTTTTTATAGAAGATAATAAATATTTATGAAATTTATAGCATCTATACATATAAAACTGAGCGTCTATTTGTCTGCTATAAAACCTAACTATTCTCATTTTAAGCCCAGCATATAATCTATCAATGGATTTGATTAAGACAGGAAACTTTTAGTCTTATGCTCAGAAGCCTGAACTGGTATTTAAGGTTCCCCAAACCCACAAAATAACAAATTTTTCTCTCAATCAAGACAACTCAAGAAGAATTATTTAATATCAAGCAGTGGTTTATCCTTATTCATGTAAAAGCAGGCATAATTTCTATGCACAATTGCCAGACATTGTGCATGTGGAGTAAACTAATTTTTTACTCACCATATATGTGAAATGATTCAAGATAGTAAGAGAATCAAATAAACATGATATATTTACTCAACACATCATCTATTTGTAAGTAAGCTAAATGGGGAGTATTTTTTCCTTGACTTCAATCCTCACAGGAGAGGCAGTAGACTATCTACATCTACAACTAGCAGATATACCCAGCATTGTCCAAGTAAAAAAAAACATAACTGAACTTTAATAGCTGATGTGTTGAGTAAATATTTTGATTTTACAGTCCCAAGTACACATCGCCTGGGGAAAGAGGAGGCGAGATATAAGCCATAATCTGTCACATGTCTTCTTACACAGACCTCCTGTTAAATGTCTTTCATAAGCACCATATAAATCACCTATTGATCATGGACAAGTATTAAGCAATTACCCATGCAGTCATTTGTGCTGACATGCTCATGTTACTGCTCTTAAGCCAATGAATAAAACTGCCTTGGTTGGAAAACATTGTCTTATAGAGTGAAATAAATTACAGCCATTTATTTTTAGTACAACATATATATTTATGCAACAAATAAAATTGCCATCATCTGCCATATGCACTGTCATGGTTGAAGATGCTAAAAAAATTTTTAAAATTCTTTGTTTACAATGACCAGCCAGTATCAAGGTCGCCGATCAGCGCATTCATAGTCAGTAATCATTTTAATTTTGAAACGATAGGTTAGAGAATGCAGTCAGAAAATTCAACTACATTTCAAAGCAGTGAGATTGAGAAAATATGTTCGATATTTCATCTATAATATTTTGTTAATTATGCATGTGAAAATAGATTTATGCATTTGTGTGAATGCAGTCATTTCATTATTGTGATGCGTGAGTGTGTAAAAATCAAATTAGAAAGATACTATATATCATATGCTATCTTAGGGTAGTAGTAAAAGAAATATTCAATACATTATATTTATGATATGAGAGATATCTAATTAACTAGAACTAAGGTGCACTTGAGGAATAGAAATGCCTGAGGTTTTTAGTGTAAGATGTTCGTGCTATAGCTAATGCTAAGCATGTGCCAAGTAAGAGAACTGTGGACTTTCAACATCTTGAGCATTGTGTGGTGAAAGTTGACTCAGTAGAATTTTTATTGAAAACAGGAAAGACAAAGGAAAAGAAAAATGAGATTGAACCAGAGAGATACAAAATATTCCATGATTACAGTGGTGGACAAGGGGAAGAGTCTTTTGTTTTCCCCCTTGTGTTCTCTCTCATCGCCATTGTTGTTCTTTCTAGTCATGAAGGCAAAGTGACTAGACATATTTATCCAACTCAATGCAAGTTCACTGGACTTTAAGATATTTTTTCCCACTAATCTTGGCAAGATATGCAAGTCAATTTTGGTGTGTAGATAAAATAGTCTACAGGATATTTTGCCAAGAAATAGTGGAACTTTGAACCAGTTTATCCAAAGGGTGGAATGTTTTGCATCCAAGTGGCCATTTTGATGAACAGGCAAAGGGCCACGCCATCAATAACATAGCATTGCAATGGTACCCTGCAACATCAGCATTGCCACAGAGTGGTGGTATTGGAACCATCACCTATTGAGAGGCAGAACAGCTCTGTGGGACAGAGTATGGGCAATAACTCATTGCAAAAGGAAGCAACAGGAAGGCCATGAGATTTTCGACACTAGGACTTTGTGTCAACAATTTGTGTGAAAGCACGATCACAAACAGTGTTCATGAGTAACTCAATATCATATTTAGAAAACCTCAGTGCACATAGGTAGGCCTAGGTTAGGGATTCGAGATACTTTGTTCAGAACATTAAATATTCTTTTATCAACTTGACTGACTTGGGGAATAATTAATTATTTGTGAACTGTTATTACCAGAACTCTTAAGTAGACAATTTGAACGTGATGTTATGATTAATTATTAACAGCAGGAAGTACCACTCTGTGAAATCTGGACATATTGTTTACTGTTTTTTAAATTTTTTAAAATTTTATTTTTTATTCATCATCATTTCCCACCTCAGAGTGTATGTTTTGTGAATGTCTTTGAAGTGATTGATTAACTGCCACACAAAAGAGAAGAACCCCCTCAGATAAATAAACACAAATTATCATTCTTCAAATTTATAAGCTGGAAAATTTTTTGAGAGACTAAGTGCAGCCTGTCCCATCTCTGTTTCTTATGTTGTATTGTCTGTACCATCTACACTCGAACAGTCCCATTCACACACTTGCATGCAAACACATCAACAAATATAACCCTACACACAGAATAAAATTGCAGTCTACACAGGCAAACAATTATGTTGTCTCTGTGTGTGGATCCTGAAATTCCTACTTTGTTGTTGGCAACCACCCACCCCCATTTTTGCAAGAGCAGAGGGTGCTGGTGACAAAGTGGTGACCCCTGATGTGACTGGATAAAGAGTAAATTGTGTTTTGCAGTTTGAGTGCATTGTTTCTTTTTCTACTTACTTATTTCATCACCATTACACGTCAGTTGTGATGTTTTGATTTGAAATTGAAGTGAATCAGTACTTTGCATATCTGCTTTGATATTCCATAACCATTTCTTGTATTGAAATAAGTTTTTCTTACATAGTTTATTGTTAATATTATTTGACTGTTTATGTCATTTATTGCATACAATTTTTCTCTTATATCAGTTTGTAGAATGTATGTATTTTAATTGACTTTGTTCTACCATTTTATCAGAACTTTTCTGTGATGACAGGTTTGTTTGCAGCCAGAATAATCCCTCAGTTGGTGTCACAATATTCAAAGATTAAGCAACAAAGATCCATAATAAAATATTATTACTCATCTTGAAAAAGAAACGTAAAAATAGTAAAATCTTTACCCCTATGATAAGAGCCTCTCCAACATCAGTGCTGGTAACAAATTTGGAAAGTGCTGTCAGTGAACTGGGAGGTAGACCTTTAGAAAGAGTAGAGGAAAAAATATGTTCCAGTTTAAATATTGATTTGTAAGCAATCAGTATATTTTAGTATTTTAATATCACATGCTGCAATATTTAGCAATTTATTTCTAAGAGTTCATCTAGAAAATTATTTCTTGAGAGATAACATTTATCCAAATGAATGTAAAAATTAAGCCTTTCAATACAAATATGAATGACTCTTATATTTTACAACTTTTTATACTTTGACATGCTCAGTAACATTGTTAGATATGAAACCATTTGTTCTTTATTGGCTTCCAATGGAGAATCACCTCCTTAGTGCAAATACAAATATTTAACAAAGTAAAAATCTTATGTTTTCAACTTGTGCTTTGCATTGTGTCAATGTGCAGCATGAACTAACTTTAAATGCAAATGACAAGTCTGAGATGATATCTAGATTTTGCAATGCAGCAAGCAATTTATGTGTAAAGAGTGACAATCTTTCAAAGGGCAGTAAGACTTATTAAAAACTATTAATATAGTAATCATCATAAAAAGAAAACTTTACAAAATCAAACAGCTAATTATATATTAAATTAATTTGAATGCATATAAAACAATATTTTAAAAACAACAGTTGACTACCATATATTCTTAAGCACCATTCAAATCAATTATAAATGAAACTGTTTTGTTTTTTAATACAAGCTTTAAAAATTTGAACCCTTCTACAATAAAAAAATATGGTGAGGGGAACAGAGATTGTACAAACTTTAAAAAAACCCACACCAATAATTAAAATGATGCCTTAAGAAATGCATGTGAGTAATAAGATTTTGTAAATGAATTCAAGTGCATCATAAAGATATTAGTTTTAATAATTAATAATTCGGTTTTAAACCAAAATATAAACCTTACAACCTCATTCATATAACAATAGGCTTATATATTTTAAATATTAATTTATTAATATTATTAGTAATGCAATATCCACTAATTCACTATGAAACACTGCATATTTAGTGTAATCATTGTAAAACATTTTAAAAACATCTACTACTAAAAAAATGTGGCAATTTCATTAACAGAAATATATGCTTATACAATAAATAATTTTTCAGTTTAAATGAATAAATATTTGACATGTAAATAATGTTACTCTTTAAAATGAAGACATTAAAGAGGTACTTATTATAAATAGTTGTTTTAATTTCAGATAAATGATTAAACAAAATAATATGTATTTACTAACAAATGTCTCGGTAATGTATTTAGGGCCCTGCTAGCAAAGAAGTCAGTTTGAAGGAAACCAAAATATAAACCTTGTGATTTGTTAGTACTGTAATATCCAGATGAAATCTAGTTGACTTTCTTATTTGTTTTTGTATTGTATATCTAATGTCTGAATTTTTCAAGAGAAGAGCAGGGGCCTTAGATTGGTAAAGGGAGGACAAACAAAGTAGAATAGCCTGGTTTGCACTAGCTGGAGCATTGGTCAGACATGCTTGGCTCTCGTCAGAGTGATTTTAGACATAAAGGGCAGATGTTGATTTAGCAATGTACTTTGGTTGTCTTATTCACTAGTGTATAACAGGCCATATAAATGACAGAGAAGAACAGGGTAGATTAATATGTTAGAGGTAAATGAATGTTCTAAGTTTATAGCATCATCTGCATTATGATTTCACATAGATAAGATTTATGTTAACTTTTTAACATATCTGCCTAGCTAGTTTAAACTGAAAATAGGAAACTCATTAGTAAGAGTGGTGAATACATAATTATTAAGTTTTAACTTTATCAATAAGAACCTGTCTGACCACACTCATTTATACAGTTCACTCCATAGTCACTTGTCATAGTCAAACTTTTGTTTGAGCACCTATATCCTTAAGTTACCAATCACAAAAACTAAAACAAAATAGTTAACATTCTCATATAAGGGCCCTGTCATCTGGAATAAACTGCCTATTTAGAACACACTATCTCTGTCTACTATTCTTTATTTTATATTTTGTCCTATTTAATAGTATTCAATGTTAAGCTGTAAATGTGAAGCTTGTGTTTATTTTTGTACTATGTGCTACTGTATGTGTTACTGTGTATATTTATTACCATGGATTACTGACATTTTCTCTCTCTCACACACACACACAAACGTGTATACATTATGCTTATTACTGGATACTAATGTAAATTTTAATAATAATAATCATGTTGATTTATAAGACTAGAGCATTTAATCTTTACTAAAAAATACCAAAAGTTTAGCAATCCTAAATAAACAACAGTAATACATATTACAAATAACCATTTATTATATAAAATGTACAACTAACACACACATATACAGATATAAACACATACTCAAAATTCACACACAACACGCACACACATATACACACAGATATAAACACATACTCAAAATTCACACACACACACATACACAGATATAAACACGCTCAAAATTCACACACACATTTTGTGAGAGCTAACCTAGTAAAGCTTGCAAACTGGTGCTAGCTTGTGTAAGGCGGTCACTTGGATCAGACTGTGGAAAGAAAACTGCTGGTGGGAGTCCTGAAGTTGCAGGGTCAAATCTAAAACCAACAGCCTGCAATAGTTCTTTCCAGCCAGACACACTGCCCACTTTGTTTTCAATGCTCTGGACTGTGGTATACATGGGATTGCGTGCCCCTTGCTGTATTCGTTGCAATGATTTTTCCATCTACAGAGATTATATTTTTAAATCACTCAAATGTTTCCATCTTCTAAACAAACAAGAAATTTTATATTTCTGGTTAATATATCTTAAATTATACTTCAATATTTTTTAACTGAGATAAATTATGCTTTACATTTTCACTGTTATTATCAGTATATTTACCAGAAGTCTTCCAACTTTTCCCAGTTCTCATATCCCTTCACATTATAAAAAACATTTCTTTCGTTCTTTCAATGACAAAAAAATATAATCATAATTAACTCTATTTTTCTCATTTTTTATATCAAAAGACCATCAGAACTTATCATGCCAGTTTCTTGGCTTATTTTCCTAAACTAGATTTTTTTAGATTTTGTGTATTGTGAACCATACTGGCTTTTTGCAGAATGCAGTAATTCAAAATATCATCCTGTGCTCTAATGGAATCTGATTGGTGAGGTTTGAGCAGAAAAATAA
This sequence comes from Sinotaia quadrata, assembly GCA_028829895.1. NCBI lineage: Eukaryota > Metazoa > Mollusca > Gastropoda > Architaenioglossa > Viviparidae > Sinotaia > Sinotaia quadrata. The sequence continues at coordinate 74,754,274 of CM054183.1, read as the reverse complement.
AAGATCACATAAAATCAGATGTCCATAATGTTTCAAGTATGACATTTAAACAGTGCTATGTCTTATAGTACTTGGATGAAAATGTTGAATCAAGTATAAGAAAGAAGAAATATAAACTCACAAACATTCATGGGAGGGGATAAGAGAAGTGAGAGCTGATGTGTACAATGGAAACTCTATCTCTGGTAGAATTGCTAGATGAATTTGATACTGTTCTGAGAGAACTTCTAGCAAAACCAGAAGAAAACAATAAAGCCCATCCATTCAGAATGAACTGATCTCAGAGCTAGCATTGCACTTGTATCACAGACTTCTTCAAGAAATCGAATCTACCCCATGTTTTTCCAATCATTATAGATATAACTCAAGATATTTCTAAAACAGATCAATTAAGCCAAATATTCCAGTTTATGAAAATCATCTGAGATTACAAAGACTGAAAGAAGTACATATTACTGACACATTTTTTTGGATTTCTATGAATACAAAAATCAAAAGCATGAGAGAAATTTCTAGCCAAGTTTTAGATTTTTTACATGAATAAGGTATATCCATTGACAGGTGCTTGGGACAAGATTATGATGGTACCTAAAACAATGAATAAAACCTACAAGGGCATGCAGGAAAGAATCTCAGAGAAACAACCTTTTATTCATATATTTATTGTGCTGCACACAATCTTAATCTTGTATTTAACAATGCTGTTGGTGCTGTAAAAGAGTTGTATAGTTTTACAGAGTACAAAGATGGGATTTGTTAGCTTCAATCACAGGAGAATCTTCAGTGCTCTGAAACAGCTGAATCCTACATGTTGGGCTGGTTGATTCAAACCACTAATGGGAGTTAAACATCATTATCAAGCTGATCAATCGAATGAAAGAGAAGAAGCTCATAGAAGTTACAGAAACTTCTGAATTTGTTTTTGCCTTGATTTACTTGCAAAAGTGAAGTTTGCTTTCTAGTAACTTTAGCAAAAAGTTGCAGAACTACTGAAAGTAACAGCATTAAAGGCATTGTTAGATTACTGGAAGGATTTTGACAAAGCAAAAGAAGCTGTGACAGTATTTAATGAATGGGATGTTAATAAAGGTTTTCAAGAAAAAAGATTTGGGAGGCATAAATGGCATTTTGATGAACTAACTGAAGATATATTGAATCCAGCCTGGAAGATAATTTCTGAATAAGTGCTTTGAATGTTACTCTTTATATTGTTATTTCACAGCTAAACAGTAGATTTAAGGCATGAAACTTGTTGCTGGCAAATTCTCAATACTGCAGCCTAATATACTCTACAAAGTTGATGATTGAGAGCTAAAACTCTCAAAGATGAATTACCCTAATGATCTGACTAATGAATTCCCTTGCAGCTGGTTTCTTTCAGAGCAACAACCAAGAAAGTGATCTTTAAAGGTAAAGTGTCAATAATGAGAGAACTTGCCCATCTACTGATTATAGATTACTCTGTAATAAATAGGGATTTGCTGTTGTAATTATGGCTTTTCTATTCTTTCTAATATTGCCTGTTACAGTGGCAAGTATAGAACAATCTTTTATAAAACTGAAAATAATCAAGAACTATCTAAGAAACATTGTGTCAAGATCAATTAAGAATTCCTTATTAAGCATGGAGGCTAAAGAGGCAAAGGAAATAGATATGGAGTGAATTAATGATTTTGCTAAACAAAAGGTATGACAAAAGCAGATTTAATGTGAGTAGATTTTAAATTTCAAACTATTATAAAAAAATGTGAATCAAAATACTTTGATTCTTCTTGTGAATTTTATCACTAAATATTGTGGACCTAATTATTAACATAATTTTAGTAACAATTACTACTTTAGCATTTGTATAACAATAATTGTGTGTGTGTGTGTGTGTGTGCATGTGTGCATGCATTTATGCATTTGAACAATTGGGGGAGGGGAGGGGGGAGCATTTTAGAGTTTTTGCAGGGAGCCCAGTCTTTGAAGTTACGTCTCTGCCTATTATATTTATTAAAAAGAAACCCACCATCCATTTCTAAGGTTCTAAGATTTTGCTGTCAAATGAAAGTTCCATTTTTGACTATCAAGTGGATGATGGATAAAAACAGAAATAAAATTTAAACTGCACTTAAAAAATAAGGCTTCAATTATCACATATAAAATATGAGATCAAATTTACAAATTCTTACCAAATGAAGAAGGACACGCATGGTTTCCCGACACAATGTGACTGACTGCAAGATCTGACTTAAAGCATGACCCATTAGAGCTGTCTTACTTGATAGCAAAATGTCTTGACCAACCAAAACCCACCCACCCCAGTTAGCAGGATGTGAGAATTGCTTTGTACTTTGTACAGCCTTAACTGCCTTAGATAAAGCCTGGAAATATAAAAAAAGTGAGCATGCATGATGAAAATTTCATTCTGATATAGATGCAAGCAGCTCAAATTGTCAATATATAGAATCATAGATAATTAAGATTCTGTTAAATTCTGCACAGGGTGTTTCTTGTTAAAAGTTGTTATGTGTTTTGAATGTACTTAGCAGTAAAAAGATCTGCATTTGTACATACAGTAAATCATGTCTGTGGAATCTTTTTCATTAAACATTTATTAATGCAAATACAGTCAAACCCGGATATGTCAACGGTCTAGGGGTTTGCCAAAAAGTGTCAAGATAATTGATGATCGAGATTACCAAAAACCAATATGGCGGCAATATATTACAGTACTATTGCTTGAAATTTCTTTATGTACATAGATGTGCGTTAATGAATGAGAATGTACATGTATGTGTTTGGTGATTTTTTTTTTACACAACAGCGTTGCCGCGATTTGTTTGATGACATGATCGGCATGCTATAAAAATGTACATACATGTACATGTTTGCTAACAACAAAAGGTTTATGTACATGCGGTTAATATGGGCTTTGTTGCTTTTTGCTTTTAACAGTCTACTTAAAACAAATGGTTCAATGTTACATGTAACATGCTTGAAATTTCTTTATGTACATGATGTGCGTTAATAAATGAGAATGTACATGCACATGTTTTTGATTTTTTACACAACAAAATGCTTATGTGCACCAAATAACAGCAGAGATTTACCAGTACATGTATACAATAAAATGTACAAACCTTTCATTATATTCTCCAACACATTGCAAACACAAAAATTGCTCACAAAATCACAAAAACCTGCAGGGTGTACGTGTAGTTCATTTTTATAAAAAGCTAACCAAGTATCAAAATTAAAGTCGCAAGTCATTTTGCTCACACTCACTCCAGAAGCCGCAATAGACCTTTCATCTTCATGAAGATCTTGGTCTTGGTTTGCTTCAAGGTGGAGGGCAGGAGGAAGGGGGTGAAACAGGTCGCACCTATTAGGCGCACACTCTCAACTGCTCTCCATCGGGGGGGGGAGGAAGGGGGTGCAAAACCGCCTCTGTATCGTACAAGTGGTTACTTCATAAGTGGGCTAACTAACATAAAAGAGGTTATCTCGATGCTTTTTGGTAAACCCCTAGGCCGTCGACATATCCAGATTCAACTGTATGTACAAAGTACTGTCATTGATTTACAGAACAAATTAAATTTATCTTTTCTACAGAATGTAAGTTTGAAGAAAGATATTTTTAATAGAAGTCAGTAGTACAAGTATAGTAATGCTGTCTGGTAGGACAGGTTATTTCTATATTTCTGATTTGTACTCTAAATGGGGAGATTTATAAACATTACAGATATTGGTACTACATATTAATGTTAATTGGTACTACATATTAATGTTATCATTTCTATTGAACTTTAAACCCAGACAAATGTGAAATGAATTTTTTATTTTGAGAGATTTTAACAAGAAGCTTGAGCATAACTTGCATTTGTTGATAGCATATTAGGAGTGAAACCTATTGTTTTCATAAATGACTGAAAAGCAGCATTAGGAAAATAATGTGGATTTCAACTTTCTAATAATTCTCTTGTCTCGTTCATTAAAAAAACATCTAATGCTCTAATATATTTATTTACTGATGTATTATATTTTGCTTATTAAAATTTGGGAAGTTGCTGATGACAGGAAATAAAACTGGTGTTTTGGAAAAACAGCCCTAATTATAAAATCCACACCCATCAATACTAATACAAAACATACTTAAGGAAAATTCATCAAATTCCAAAAGCTTTTACTGAAAAGATTAAAAAGATTTAATATCAATATGGATCAACAGCTGTCTTCGAAAACAGTTACATGTAATAAGTGAGAGAAATGTTAAAGAATGCAATTGTAAACAATGATATGCTAATAATTCTTACCTGTGTGATTCGATATCCATCAATCAAAGTGCCATACAGTGTTCTCATCAGCAACTTTGAGGCAGAATCTGGCACAGGCCATAAGGAGAACAACACACAGTGTGCACCAGCTGATAGCAATGCTCTTGTCAAGCCAACTACACCATCTGTGTTGACACGTCCAGCTCGATCATCTGTGTAGCCAGAGTTGAGCACCACTAGCTTTGCATGCAGTTTCAAATTAAGAATGTCTGCTGCTGTCAAAAGATATTCAGAAAGGGAAGGACATCCAAGAGTGCTGACATCACTAGTTCCATCTTCTGAGTCAGTCAGAGGAAAATGTTGGGAAGACATATTACTTGCAAATTCACCAGGAGACAAAACTATAGAAGACAACTTCCATGAAATGTGAGCAGCAAAGTGTATCACTTCTACCTGTTGAGCATACAAATTCAAAACTACATGTCTGTGTATGTTTGAGTGTATGTTAGTGTTTGTATACAAAATGAATGAAAGAAAAAGGATTGGGAGGAATGTTGTGATGATGTGGCTCATGAGTTTATATGAAATATTATTCAATATCACACCTGTCATAAATTTGTATATGGGTACAGAAAGTACAACAATTAGTAAGTTAAGATGAGGCCAAGTAATATTTTCTCTAAGCATGGATTGCTATTAACATGATGTGTTAAAAACATTCATGCCATACCCTAGCATTATACATGCCTTACTTCCCACATTCAAATATATATTTATAATAATTATATAATTCACATAATTTCAACAATTTTCATTCTATCTGCCTTAAAGTTAACTCTTTTGATCTATGAATTTTCTTAATAAGTAATTCAAGGACAGAAAGTAAACTTATGTCATATTCTTCTATCAACAACATTCATCCAATCAAAATTGTGCTGCAGCAGTGTTTTTTAAAAATGTTAAGTATGGAGCTGATGAAGATATAAACTATGGACCACGAGTTTTATTTATATATATATGTGCTATTTTGAAATTATGGGAGCTAAACTGGTTGTGATAATATATTAAACAAATTATGTAATTTTGATAACATTTTTATATTATTAACTGTTTCTTCTTACACATGGGTTTTCCCAGGCTTACGCCCCCATTGAGAGACATCCGTTAGGGATTAGGCTTAGAGAGTGATGAAATACCTTGTTTACTCCTTCAGAGAAATAGCCTAAAACCAGAGGTGAAGGTCACATCAGAAATCGGATACTAACTATCCATGTACAGTCACTTGTTTTCTGGTAAAGTGTAGCACTAAGTTGTGAGTTGACCTCTACTTTCATTCATAAGACCCCTGAATGAGTGGGTCACGTTAGACGCACACCTGCATCGCGCCCGACTTGGGTAAAATTAGAGCGTCCATTCATTACTAGGACCGGACCTATCAGAACACAACATAGTGGTAATATCTTGATTTCTCTGTATTGAGTTAAATTAATTCTATATATTTTGTATTGTGAATGTATGTAGAATTTTCATGTGCATTTTATTGCTGATTGTTAATGTATTTTCTACAAAGCTAAGTGGCACAATGATATTACATTTGTAGTAGTGGTGAGAACACCACGTGTATGTAATTGAACTACCGTTGATTAATTGTTATCACAGGAGAGTCAAAACCTGCCACATAGTCATTAGCTAAATTGTATTACTAGCAACTTTGGATTAATGGGAAAATATATTGTAAAGATTTTAGATATTTGGATTTTCACATAATGTAAATTGTGAGTTAGTGGAAATTGTAAAGAATGATTAATGCTGTTGTTATAAGGCCCATATAAATCATTATTGTCACACGAGGCTGAAACATGATTAACTATGCATTGCAGCCGGTTCCTGAGTCCTGAGTCTTGAGTTTCTGAGTTCACCTCATAACTCAAACTTCAACTGCTAGCTGTTCCTTGGTGGAAGTCCAACCTTATTAAAGTGTGGCGTCCAGGACAGCGAGTATCTACATGAGCTGAATCTGTATTGCCGTCTGTCGAACGACGAAAGATGCCAAAGGTCATGGAGGTCAGCGTGCGTCAGTGAACGATAACAGATAAGTCAAACCAAAGGAACATTCCAGAAATAATTCTCAATGGTGTGAATAATATTGACATTTCGGGTCGCGCGTTACATTCTGTTCGCGAAAACCAATTGTTCATTTTTTGTTTCAAATTTAATTTTATTGTTAAATTTCTTAACTGTTATCTCTCTATTATTACATAAATATATGTAACGACAGTGGGATGCTACTTGGGGGCCGAGCCGTAAATAGAGGAATAAAGAACCATATTTATTAATCTATAAATAAAAGGGGAGATAACATAGTAGCAGAGAAGTCAACTAATTTATCCGACTTGGTGTCGTGAACAATCTAGCTGAGATTGTGACATTGGAAAGGGAGATAAATTAGGTAAGTCCAGCTGTCATTAAGGTTAGGGGTTATCCTATAAATTAATATTGATAATCAGGGCCTAAATTAGGACGGGGTCGTAAAATGAAAACTGGACATGTGACACTCATCAACACTGCTAATCCACCAGGTTTGCAAACCAGGAAGAGATAAGAGTGGTACGATCACAGTCTGTTGCACTACTGCTGTCCAGGGAGATAACCCTCCATATACATGAGTGAGTTAATTACTTTCAAAATCAAGGCTGATAAGCTGTTTCTATGCTGCTATGCTTATTTGCATTTAAATTAAGGAATGTAAGCCGAAAGGTCACAATGCATGATATTGGGTGCAAGTAGCTGACAATCACTGGACAATACTTTTTTGTGTGTAAATATATGTGTTCATGCATGGATTAAAATTTTACACCTGATAAGTATACTTCAATTAAGGAAATTAATAAAGCTGTTTTCATTTCCTTTCCTTTTGCATTTTATTTCATTGAAATATATGCACTAATACCTAAGATATGATGTTTTTACTAACATAACCCTAAATCTCACTGAAATCCTGAAAACTTTTGCCTGCACAGAGCTAAAAAAAGGAAACAATGTCTGCCCAGTAAAGGGTTAAGGTTCACACTCGGGCAACAGAGAAGAAAAGGAACCATGTGGCAATATCCCAGATAGGCTATACAAATGCAAATTTTCTATTAAGAAAATCAGTTTCTTTGCTGACAAACATAAATATACCCTTATATAAAGAGACTAGCTGAGACCATCAAATTTTAAACAAAGGTATGTAACTGAATGTTTGGGGGCTAGCATAGAGCATGGAGAAGCAGAGGGATATTGGCCACATCAATATTAGAATATTCATCTTGGGAAGTTATCTTTACCTTGTAGCTCTAACTATACTACTAAATTAATTTTCATTTATGTAACTGTATTAATACTAAATTCTGATAAAAAGTGTATTGTCACTATACTAAACAGAATCATTAAATCTATTGTTAATTTGAATGGCATTGAAATCTTTATGAAGTGACTATATTGTAAACTGTGTCTTTATAATGGTATTGTTATGTGTTTATAATTATTGGTGGGTTGATCCATCTGGGGATTTATTTGTGCCAATTGGCAGAGACCTTTGGGAAAATTAATTAAATTAATTAAACTATGAACAGGGCTCTTGGGGAAATTAAGGATAGTACCTAATAGATAATTGCTATATATCATAACAGGGTCATCAATCCCATTGCTTATCCTTAACAACCTAGGGACTCCTTAAACCTCTATACAAAAAGCTGGAAAAGCAGCAAACTTCACCAGGCATGGACAGAATTACAGACTAGGAAGCTGGATGATAAACTGAGAGTGGTCAGTGGGAGGGGTGTAAGTGAACAGCAGGTATAGCTCCACTCTATTAAAGGAACACTGGTTTCTATAATTTATAAGAAAAGCAACAGACAAGTGTTGCATTTAAGTCTAGACCAAATTCCAAGAGGAACAAAGAGGAGGCAGAGAACAGTGCTTCCTAAATGTGAAAGTATGACACCAAAACCCTTCAGGCATAGTTTAGGAAGTATATGGCCTTACAGTTGTATGAAGATTTACATCTATTTTGAGTAATACTTATCGGGGAAGAATAGTAATTCCTCCTCTTCCTTTCCATATGTTAAAATGGAGAATTTGTAGTTACTGAAATTCCTGGCAATGAGTGAAAGCTTTGATCAGGCATTGACTTCTCTTGTACAGCAGCTTAGGTTTGTAGTCTAAGACAAGAAGATAATCTTTGAGCTGTTTGTACTCTTGTGAGAGGCATTAGAAAAGGCAGTCTATGACAACAAAAAGGGTTCACTGAATCTGAATGCATTCAGCAGCTTTTTTCAGAATGTTTTAAGGAGACAGGCTCTACTGTGCTAATGTAAATACCAATCTGAATGCAGCAGAGGAGGTACTTCAGATATATTTAGATAATTGCAGTTCTATAAATAGTAGAATACATGCTGCTGTATGCTCTGTGGAATACAAATCTGATACAAGGCTTCACAAATAGCCCATGCAAGCGTCAGACCATTAAAAAAAATCCTGATGCAGTTAATCCTACTGAAGTTGAAGAAAAAATGCAGAGGCACTTGGAGGAGCTGGAGAAGAATGGCAGTGTCCTCAAAAAAGGACCTAATTTGAATGAATAAGTACCTGAGCAATAATTGTTTGGTTCTGTATACATGTATCTGAGGAAAATATTGTAAAATATCAAGATGGGTTTAAGAAGATCTCTACATGCTAAAAGTCACTCATGAATGCAGGAGAGTGACTGTCTAAATCAAAGAGCAAATTCTTTTACAACTTCCTAATTTGGTGAAGATAGGCAGAATGGCAACAATTGCTTCACCCAATTAGAAACTGTCACTAGCATGAGAAATAGATGAACAACATATATCCCAGTTTGGGGGGATGGGAATGCTAGTTTCAGGTATACCTTCCCTAAAATGTGTCAGGATATCAGAATGCTTCTGAATCATCTACATACAGGCTATAATGACAATAATACATACTGTTCTGAGCATGAATGTAGAGATAAAATGCCTGGATCAGTGAAAAAGACACAGATTGAGGCATTTGATGAGAATCTTGTCGAGGCATAGGCAATTTCAGCAAGGTTGGTTGGGACAGAGTACCATTTGACTATCTTAATGACATGGTGGAGGAAATGATGTTGGGGTTGGACTTCCTGAACATAATTTGATCCTGCGTTTGGTGCCAACTTCTGTCCATCTGCAGTTGTCCAGGTCATCAATAATACATATACTAGACTGCAATTAAACTGCCAGACAGAACAGTGGTTGGTTTGGTTTTGAATTAGGAGAGGAGGGTAAGATGCTTCAATAAAATATCAAGTGAGACAGACAATGGACTGATAAACCAGAACACTTGGAAGACCTCTATAATAGGTCACCAGAAATTTTGGCAGAGAAAGGATGTGATGATATGCTCTGAGAATGTCTTCACTGTTCAATACTACTGATTTTGGGTTTTTAGCACTACTTAACATCATATTAACAATGAAGAGGCAGCACCTCTTTAAAAAAGAACAAGGCAGACTCCCTTGCATTATGAGCAGGAGAAGATCTTGGAAGGAGGAATGATAGAAGCAGCCTCATCACTATGCACCTCACTTCCATTGTTAGTGTAAAAAAAAAAAAAAAGGAAGTGTCATTGGTGCCTTTTAGGTGGCTCAGTGAGGTTATCAAGGATACTCTCCCCTTTTCACAGGTTCCAAACTGGTCAAACACTGTTAGGAAACAAAAAACCTGAACAAAGATATGACAGCAAGGATACTGGCAACTAGAAATACACCCTAAAGACTAAGAAAAGACTGCTTTCTTAACAAAGAACATGTTAGAACATGCTTGTATAGCCTGAGTTATGTAATGCCCCTGCAGTATTTTAGAGATCTATCATTGAGGGATCTAACCTGGAAAATGGTACTGTCTTTCTTGGGTGATAGTCTGATCTTGGGTTTCAGGACCATTTTCAAAATAAGAATGACATCTTTACTTAGGCAGCATAATTAAAACTTGTTCATTATTCTATACAAAGATTAAATTTCATGGAAGAATAAGTCAGTCAGAGGGGTTTTGAGATAGAAAATACACAAGACTTATTCAAACCTAAATGTATCCAGAGGTGGAGAGTTTCTTAGGTCTTGTACATTATCACCAGAATCATCTAGCCAAGTTTTTGCTGAATTGACTCAGCCACAGAACTGACTAAGAGACAAAACCATTTTCGATGGAAGTTCTGCTCAGCAAACCTTTGAAAAATAAAATCTTCTTTAATATCAGTCCTTCACTGAAGAATTATCCAAATTCTATGAAAGTTTTGAAGTAGGTTTCAAAATAAGAATGAGATCTTTACTTAGGCAGCATAATTAAAACTTTAAAACTGTTCATTAATCTATACAAGGATTAAATTTCATGGAAGAATAAGTCAGTCAGAGGGGTTTTGAGATAGAAAATACACAAGACTTATTCAAACCTAAATGTATCCAGAAGTGGAGAGTTTCTTAGGTCTTGTACATTATCACCAGAATCATCAAGCCAAGTTTGCTGAATTGACTCAGCTACAGAACTGACTAAGAGACAAAACCATTTTTGATGGAAGTTCTGCTCAGCAAACCTTTGAAAAACCAAAATCTTCTTTAATATCAGTCCTTCACTGAAGAATTATCCAATTCTATGAAAGTCTTGAAGTAGATATTCCATTCAAAGTTACTGTGAGACAGCAATGAGTATAATGTACAAATGGATGTAAGCAAGGAGTATAATATACAAATGGCTGCAAGACATCAAGATGTCTAATGCATCAATGACTGAGGCATCAAGGTGTCTAATGCACTTATGAATGTGAGACATCAAGATGATTAATGCACAAAAGGCTTAATGCACAAATGGCTGAGACATTAAAGTGTCTAATGCACAAATAGCTATGAGACAGCAAGATGTCTAATGTACTTATAACTGTAGGACAGCAAAGCAGTCTTACAAATGACTTGTAAGGCATTAAGTTATTATTTAATGCACAAATGACTGAGACAACAAGGTATCTAAAGTACTTATGGCTGTGAGTCACTATGAATCTAATGCACTTCTAAGTGAGACATCAATGTGCACTAATGCACATAGGGTTTAAGACAGCAAGAACTCTAATGCACTTATACCTGTGAGATAACAAGGTGCATTAATGTACTTGTGCTGTGAGACAGTAAGAATTCTAATGCACTTATAACTGTGAGATGGCAAGGTGCATTAATGCACTTGTGCTGTGAGACAGTAAGAATTCTAATGCACTTATAACTGTGAGATGGCAAGGTGCATTAATGCACTTATGACTTAAGCAATGCATTAATGGATATGATTGGCAAACATTGTGCTAGGGAAGGATTTAAACTTCATTTCAGAGACTATTTTTAAATGTAAATGTTTCTGAAGATCCATTTGGTGAGTTAAAAAAAATAATGCTGTGATGTATCTCCTGATCAAAACTTAAGAAGACAGCAGTACTGCACATGCTATGCCATTGCTAAAGGTTGATTTACAGACAAGATCATAAGTTAAGGAAATATGAATTACAGAATGATGAGCAATTAATTACCTAAAAATCCAGGAAATTTCCTTGGATGTTTATGTTTGCTTAAATGAAATAAATAAAGTTTGATTGTAATTTGCTGTATGAAAGTGACAATAACGGATCTTATTAAAATAAACAGTCAGTATTTGGACACACTTTAACAGCATACCTGTTCAAGTTGGTGCAGCACAGCACCCTTGGTTGCCTCAGGTCCAACAAGTGGTCGGCAAGACAACAGCTCTCCAAGAATGCGAGCTTCATATTCAGCACCAGGGATTTCTTTTAAGTGCCAATGTTGGCAGATACTAGAAGTCAGCTGTGGATTTCCTACCACTAATGCTCCAGCAGATTCAATAACTGGACGACCCTGAGTTCCAACCTAGTAAATACATGGTTTATATAAATATATCTTCAAACAAATTTCTCCATTTATCTAACATTATTCACAGAGCAGTAACTTAATATGAAATTTAAATACAATTCAGATGACAATATAGGAGTAAGAATCAGAATTTTAAAAAATAAATATAAGTGTATTCTATTTTTTAGTGTAATTATTTTTATCAAATAAAGAAATATTTTTTGAAAAGTATTGCTTGTTATAATCTATAAATCTGATTATTACTGGTAATTTATTTATTTTAAAAAGTGCTTTAATTATATAAGTGGTTACACACACACATACAACATAGAAACATACATTGCTATCTTAAGGAGATTTTCTTTTTCTTTTTTTTGGGAGGGAGGAGTGCTAAGACAAAGGAAGTATTTAAAAAGTATTGCTTGTTGTAATCTATGACTTATGTTTATGTACTGTAATTTACTTATGAAAAAATGCTTTAATTATGTAAGTGGATATAAACAAACAAACACACACACACACACACATTGCTACCTTAGTATTAAGGAGACTGATAGTGGAGGGGCTAAGACAAGGGAAGAGTATTTTTCATTTTAGTTGTGGCTGTCCAAATGTACATCATACAAGGAAGGAGGGAGATTGGTTGAGATGAGTGTGATAAATGACACAGGAGAAGGTAAGAGTTCCACTTATTTTTTAACTTGTTCCTTATAATGCAGGTGGTGTCTGTGTTTTGTTTTTATTTGTTTATTTGTATGGGTTTTTTTAAAGTCACTGCCTGAAATGTTTTAGAAAAAGGTGTTGAGTGTTTGTTTCTGTAAAGAAACTTATAAGTGTTTTTTTTTGATTAATTTTTCTGTTTGTGATTGTGGATAAAGTAGTGATTGTGTGGAGAGTGGGACTTGTAACAGATTTGTGGTTCCAATGATTGATTTTCTTTCTTCATTGTATAGTGGTCAGTGCAACAGAAAGTGTTGTACAGAGTTATCTGTTCTACAATGATTGCAGGTCTTTGTTTGACCTGAAATCTTAAGTGTTAGAAGTGTTAAATTTCTTAATATGACAATGGCTTTGTTGTGTAAGTTGCTGGATAAGTAAGGAGGTCTTGGTGTATTTTTTATTTTATAAATCTTTTAAATTTGTGCAAGCATTTCTGAATTGTATATGGAAGTGTGTAACTGTTTGCCCCATTTCATACCATATTTTGCCCATTTATCTGCTGTTTCATTTTCTGTTATATTCTTGTGGCTTGGTATCCATAGTAATGTGATTTTAATGTTGTGTTTATCTAGTTTCTTGATGCACTGTCTTATTTTGTTTGTGGTGTATGTTCTAGAACAGTTGTTTGTGTTGCATAATGTCTGCATTAAATATAATGAGTTAGTTCATGTTAGTATGTTTATTTAGGAATAAGAATGGGTTTTTGTTCAGTTGTGAAAGTGCTTTTTGTATGCCTACCAGTTCAGCTGTTAGTATTGTATGAACAGGATGTAATTTGTAAGTGGCTGCTCCAGTTATATCAGATGTTTTAGAAACATCTATTATAAATTTATAGATGATCTAGATAATTTTTGTCAATGTGTTCTAATGCGTTTTGTCATAATAGTTGTGGGTTGGAGCATTTGGTTTTTTTAGCAGTGTTAAGGACTACTTGTAGAAGTGAAATGGTCCATGGTGGTGGTGGGACCGTTTGAGGGGGTTCTGTTCTGAGTAAGTTTAAACTGTGATTGTAATAAGTTTTTCATAAGTTGGTTGTGGGCAGTCAGTCATCTGTCCGTTTGGAAATTTTTATTTTTCTTGCCATTTTGCTTGGGTATCCTCCTATATCCCATTTTGTGATTTCCAAGAGGGTGCTTGTAGGTAGTGTGTGTATGTTGTATTCTGTCAGCCCATAATTTTAATGCTTGTTTGTTCTGGCTTTCTATTAGGTTTAAATGTCCTATTTGTAAGGTTCTGTTATTTTAATGTTTAGTAGTGCATATGTGCTGAATCTTAGTGCTTTGCTTTGTACTATTTATAATTTTGGGGTTATTTGTAGCAGTATTAAGTTGCGCTTCCATAGTCTATTATAGAGTACATTAGAGTTTTGGTTGCCTTTGTAGTGTATGTGTGTCAGCTCCTCATGCTTTGTTGATTTTTTGTAAGAATGTTTGTGATTATGTTCTGTGAAATCTATATTTTCAACAAGGTGATTCCCAAGAATCTGTGAGACTTTTCATACTTAATATTTGCTTGTTTGAGCTTGAGCTTTTTGGCAGATCTTCTTTTTTCATTGTTGAAGCAGTTGTTTTATCTGGTGCTAAATCAAACCCCATGTATCTGTCCATGCTCCTAGCTGATTTAATGCTTTTTGCATGCACATCTCTATTTGAGTGCTGTGTATATGGTAAGTGTACATTGAATCATCTGTAATCTGTGTAATTTGTGTATTTGTATTTCTTATTGTTATGGTGTGCTATTTATTGTTGTTGAGATTGTGTTATTTAGTTTGACTTTAAATGTTCTTTTTGAAAGGAAATTTTAATGTAATTATATATGTTTCCTTTTATTTCAAGATGTAATGATTTGATGAGTGTTGTTTCATATCATATGGTGTCAAAAACTTTTGATATGTCAAAAAAAAATGACTACTGAATGCTTTCCTGCCAGTCTGTCAGTTATTATATTATCTATGAGTCTGTTGTGGTGTCCATTGCTGATCTCTTCAATCTGAATCTGTGTTGGTTAGGTGATAATAGCTTTTTTGTTAAGTCTCTTGTTAATGATAGTTTCTAATGCTTTTGCTATCATTGGTAGCAGTGATATTGGTCTATATGAATTTGGTTATTTTCCTCTTTTCCCCTGAGTTTGGGATTGAAATAACGATAGCTTGTTATAGATGGTATTGATTAATGGTATTGTTCTATTTTCTCATATTTTGCTAAATTATGGTTATAATGATGTTGTCAGGTAATCTTCGTAACATTTGATATGGTATTTTATCTTCTCCTGGTGTAGTGTTGCTTTTTATTCTTTAAGGTGTATTTAACTTCTACTGTTATTGGTGAGTTAAGTTTACTTTGAAATTATTAGAACAACAAAGAAATAAATAATTTCAAAGTAAACTTAACTCACCAATAACAGTAGAAGTTAAATACACCTTAAAGAATAAAAAGCAACACTACACCAGGAGAAGATAAAATACCATATCAAATGTTACGAAGTTTTTTCTGTAGGGCTTGTTTTTGAGATTCTTTGTGTTGATGTGATTAGCAATGCTTTGGAATTAATTTGCTAATGTTTCTACCTTTTTTAAACACAAATGTTGATTTGTTTTGTATCTGGTATTTTTGTTTCCTGCAAACAAACTAAGTTTGGATCCTGTTCTTGAATAAGTTTTTTAAGTAGTGATAGTTTTGTATTTATACCATTTATGTTCCATGATATTATTTTGAAGTTGTTAGTGTTTGCCTTGTTCATCTGCTTGTTTGGTATTTGTACTTTTGATTATTATTCTGTGATGTGTATTACTGTAATGTTTGGAATATAAATCTCTTACATATGTTGTAGGTATTTTTGATAAATGTGTACTGGATTGTATATTGCCTTGGAAGTATTATAAGCTTGTTTGGTGGGGAAGACATTAGAGGTGGTCTTGCCCAATATCCCTTTAATGATTCTATGTTGAATGATGATGTTTTGCTTGCTAATTTCTGTTCTGTATCATCCTTTCATAGCTTTCATATCTTTTATACTTAAGTTGGGTGTTTGTATGATTAATAAATGATGGGTTTAACAATATGGGCTCAGTGATTTTCAACTGTATACTTAGTGTTTCGAGTGTGATATTGATGTGTTGAGTTTGATTGTCTGTGGGCAACTAAATATTTTGGTAAACCTTAAAAAATAGTGGCTGTGGCTCCTGTTAATGATGGAAATTTGTTTCAAGAAAACATTGAACGTATTATTAATGGAATATAGGATTTACATGCTACATTCATTCCAGGAACAGAGGGTTTAGACCTTTTCACTCTGAAAAAATATTTTGCAATGCTTACATCCAATTTAAACTAGGAAACAGTCCACAAAGTAAATAAAATATATAATCTTAAAAGAAACCTAATTTAAAATGTATGCTGATTTCAGTTAGGAATGTTAAATAAATCAAGAACTGTGCATCAGTAATAGTAAAAATATATTAAAATGAAGTCATATAACCCTATGGATAGGTATAGTTAATCAATATTTGCAATATCATTAATTGAATATAAACTTCAAGATTATATATTGTTGTTTAACAGTAAAATGAAGGAGATGCACAGAATCCACTATATTCAAATTTCAAGATTATAAATTATTTCTGTTTAACAATAAAGAGAATGAGTGCCTATTACTATAGATTTAATGTTTTTAGTTTTCTTTTTGACTACACACCTGCTAGATTGTGGTACTGTGCAGGAAGTTAATTTATTTAGCCCTTGTTTCAAGAAATGGCAGTACCTGTAATAGGAATAGTGATTTAATTCCATATGTCCAACATTTATGCCCAGCAAATCTGTTGTAGTTGTTCTCTTTGCATAATGGTTGCACTGCTTGTGCTAAGATTTATAATGGTGATTCTTGAACACACAAAATACCCATGCCAGCGAGCCAGCCAGAATAGTACCACCACACCATATGACCTTCCCTCTTCCACCACCAAATTACAGTTTTAAATATACTATGATGTGCAGGGCTAGGACACATATGAGAGAGACAAAGGCATGGATAAATGAGCAAAACAAGGGAAGCCTTAAAGGCCTGTATGCCAGGCCAAGTGAGAGGCAGACAACTTTGATTTAGCTAAAGCATAGATGTGTAGAACTAGAATGAAACAGTGAAATATGAGAAGCAGTTGAAACAGATAAACATTATTATTGTTTTGGTTATTAAATGATGGACTTGTGTACTTAGAATTTGCTGTTTTTCATTTGCTATTTTGTTGTTTTGATGCCCTAGTCCTATCAACCCATAGATGGCATTTATCAGAATAAAATACACAATCACAATAAAAGAATCTTGTAGTTTATTTATCATCCTTTGTGGTATTTAATCATCATTTGGTGATGTGAGCAGAAAAATAATACCAGTACATGGCCACAATTATGACCACCACCCACACATACAGAGTAGGTAGTCCCACCGCCACCGCTTTACAGGCAAAAACTTGCAAACGCACACAAATTTTCTAAACTTTACTCCAGAGCAGTTTTCTTCACATTAAACCTCAACTAACCAATTTTATATGAAAATAAAGATCGATGTTTTGTCTTTCGAACTGTTTTGTTGTTTTTTTCTGAATTTTATTATAGTATCCATAAACTCTGAGGAAAGTAACTTAGGGTTGCAACAAAAATGGGTCAAATGTCGCCTCACGGCCGAAAAAGTAAAATTCAGGTTTTCGGGTACCAAGTTTTAAGAAGAAAGCGGAACCTGCAAGGTTTTGTAACCCCAAAACTGATTGGTCCTTAATCACACGTTCATTATGTCTAAAAAAAGTTGACCACAAATAACGACACTAAATTAATGATATCTCAAAAAGTATTGCAGCTACCATCACAATTTTTTGTACACAAACCTATTTCATCAGTACACATATTTTGAGCATAAAGTATTTATACTATATGGAGTAGAAAAAAATGAGTGGGACCACCTATACAGAGCCCATTATATTCAAATTTATAAGTTATATATTATTTCTGATTAACAGTTAAATGAAAGAGTTGTAACATTTAAAAAATGTTCTACAACTTTTAATTACCTTCTTTTATTGAAATTATTATTGTGTTCAAAATTTTTATCATCATTGTAACAGGAGTCAAATTATACTTGGCCTCCTAACCCGCATTCACTTAAAATTCGTTATTTTTGTTTCGTGGACACAGTTCTTACATAAGAGTGATGTAATCATCATACTCTGAAGGGAGAGAAAACTCACCCCATTATGTAATATTCTGGACAATGCTGATTGTAGGTCATACCCATAAACATCACATGATTAATAGGTTCGCGCCTTAGATTCACACAACTCTTTATATATCGCATGCTGCAGCCAATGTGTTATTCACGAGGGAACTGACTGACCGTTTGCAAGTGTCTAGTCATCTGTGATATTGCCGTGAATCACCATGCCCGCTGTTGAGTCAGTAAAGTCATTATTGAGCAAGGTAACACATCGATTTCCTTAAATACTATTGTATTTTATTTAAGACGTGATTGTGTTGAATTTACATGCCTATTATTGTTAAAATGAATTATTGCAAATTCTCTAAACACATGGATGAATAACAGTGTGGTTAAGTTCGAATATTGCATTCTCTAAATTAATTGTCGAATTGTAAGATGATAATTTATAAACTAAAATAACTGAATTGTGATGGCAGAACATTTGTGCACGCTCATTTGTAAATCTATTGTAACAATTTTAAATTCATTTGGGTGTATAATATTACTAAAATTGTAAAGCGCATATGTGTGATTAAAAATTATATTTGATTTCTTCTATTTCAATTTTCATTTGTATAGTATAAATGTTTTTGAAATATTTCTAAGCTTTTGCGTACGTTAATTGTAACACGCATGAGCGTGACCGAAACTGTATCTTTATTATATATTAAATTATTAAATGTAAAGATACTAAAATGGTCGAGGAATAACTATGCTATTGTTCACATCACGTGTTAAGATTGTGAATCTATAAGAACTATCGCTCATAGGAATTCATTTATTTCCAGAGTGGGTCTACGTCTTTGTCGACGAGTTTTCGTTCATGTCGACATTTCCTGTCTATGTCGACGCTTCTATGACTTGCGTCTTACGTTTACGCATTATGTTGACACTTCTTGTCATTTTGACTGCTTGTCAATTGGCAAGTGTTCTACGCAACTTTGTGCCCATTTTGCTCAACCTGTTGACTTGGTCGTGAGTGAGTTTTGGACAACTCAGATGAGGGGTAACGATGTGCGAATGTTGAACAGAAACTGACAGATCGCGTCTCCTGTAACCAACTACGACAGTTGGGGATTCAGCGTGCATCATTTCATCGCAATAAGGATGACCAGTTAAGTACCAGAGTCTGGTAAACTTGAACTGTATATGGAACATTTGCAATCTCATGTATCGAATAATTAGCATAGTATATGAAACCTAGTTTCAGTGTGAATCTCTGAATACTTTGTTATTTGTTAAACTTTTATTAAATTCTTTTTATTTGTTTATCAATTATCTTAGTTGACTATTTATGCAAGATAGACCAAAAGAGCTGGGTGGAGGCAATAGAGTCATGAAAGGAAGATTGAATGTATAATTAGTTATAATTAATTAAACGTTTCCCAGTTCGTGCTTTGTACACCAGTTTGCCTGTCTGTAAAATTTGTCGGCTTTAACTAAGAGCATTTAAATTTTATTGAGACTGAAGGGTAAATTGGAGGGCATCCAGTCTGTTGTCAGAATAAGGTGGGATAATTCTGAAGCAGGGTCTGAAAATAAATCCTGGAATGTAACATTCACGTTCAAATATACTGAATTTTAAAGCTTTAGATAAACTCTTTGCTTGCATTGCACCTCTGTCATTGTGCTTATGTTAGATTTCTTCTTTCCAAAATGGATACAATTGTGTGGACATATACACATGAATGAAGTAAGTTATACAGGAGTTGGTGAAAGTATGAATAAGTTCAGCTCGTTTATCAAAAGCATATTCATATAAAATATAAAACATATTTCAATAACAATAAATTAAATCAAATCTTACTTTTTCTATATTTTGGAGTGCACTGATAGATGGCATGATAATGAGATTGAAACGCTCAAAGAGGAACTGATCAGCCTGGTCATTCTTCAGCATGAGAAAAGGGATAAGATAAAGGTCTCCCTGTAGCACTAAAACAAGATCCACTGGTTCAGATGTTTTCTCTGTTAGCTGGGCAATTTTCTCTTCCATAGGGGCAATGAGGCATTGGTAAAGGGTGGATAGAGGTGATTTTCCAAACTGCTTCTGTCAACAAATCAACAATAAATAACTAAATACATATATTACACAAATAAGGCCTTAACTATTAATACATTATCTGTTTTAAAATTCTAAAATATTAGGGTGTGTTTCTTCAATATATTTTTATACTGGTTATGAAGGGCAATGGTTGAGGACTGTATTTTGAGCTATCTTTATTTACCCATAATTAAGAACACTCTAAGAATTCTTGTCAAGAAATAGTTTACAATCTGACTTATTGGAGTTTAAGGATAAAAGGAGTTTGATAGGTCTGATAAAAATGACTAAACTTTTTAGTCCTATAATATTCCTTCACTGATGTATGGCTTCCACAACACCATAATTATTATACACAGAGCATTCCTTATATGCATCCATTATGAAAAATCATACACAAAATAAAAAATAAAAAATATAATACAGAAGATTGATAAAACAAATAATTCCTTACAAGTTCTTTACAATAATTACTCATGAAATATAGAGGTATTTATACAAAGTACTTAACAGAGGAAAACTTAATGTAAAGAAAACAAAATGTTTGAAAATGATAATATATAATAAACAACTGTTATTGCAAATAAGAAACATAAATAAATGAATTTCCCATATACCTATAGAAACAAACAATGACACAAAGAGAATCCTCTTGATATGTGCGTGTATTCCTTTGGTATCTTGGTTCAAAAGGCAGTGAATTTCAGATAGATGGACCCTCATAAGCAAAGCTAGCAGGAGTGTATACATATACAAGATCAGACAGACACTTAGAACTAGAACCAGATAGTGAAGAATAACAAAGAGAAAAGATTTGTTTATGGTATTCTGCTGTGAACATGTAGCCAATGAAGTAAAGTAACATGGTCAGTTCTTAGAGAATAATTCTAGTGACAGTTATTTTTAAAATCTTTAGAACTTTCTTAATTATTACAAGACTCATGGCAGACCAAAGAGAAGAGAGTTACAATAAGTGAGAGAGTGCCAGGATTTACAAGGATTTTGTAGCATAAACAGTAAGAAACTAGCAAATAATGCTGATTCATCTCAGCTATATAAATGCTCTCTAGTCTCTATAAGTATTGAATTGTTATTGTAAGGAGGAAGACAAAGGCATCAAAAAATACACCTAGACTGTCACCAATATTCACTGATTGGCAGTGGTAAGATTTAGAAACTCTTCAGGAGTAACAAGCATGACATAATTTTTATCATCATTTGTTTGTAACTTATTGCTCATAATCCAAGACATAGTGTGATGGAAAAATGCAAATTAATGCACTTAATTAATTAATTTAATTAATATTTAATTAATTCTTCATTTTTGTAATTTTACATTTAAATTTGCGCCATTCAAATCTCAGTGTGATGAGTTTGAAACAAACAACTCTGACCTACATCCAGAATAAAGGGGAGTTATTGTTAAAGGTCAGTGATTCTTGAATAACTCAGATTAATTTTAGCAACGAGTTCACCCTACATTTAGTGTTTGTGCAATCAACCGTGTCTATTCAGACAAAGCCTTTGGAACAACTCAGTTATAGCCCGAAGGCTGATAAATTCTAGAATCTTCTAGACAACCCCTAGAATCAGACATAAGGGCACATTTGAAATTAAACCCTCACTCTTGTTACAATCATCGGAGTTCCGTGTGTGCGGCTTCGCGGTTAGAGCTGAACAGAAAGGTATGTCCGAGATAGTGATTGTCATTTTCACTGATTTTAGTATTTGCTTAAAATCTGTTTGAATTATGTTTTTCCTTGTAAATATTTTTAACGAGTTTAAACTATATCATTTTTATTCTCATTTAAACAAAGAATCAGATGAAAGAATTGTAAAAGAGAGAAAATGAAAATGTAAATGAAGAAACGAGAATAAAAGTACATATTACTAATATTTGAAACATGAGACTGATGCGTGCCATTACAATTCTTCTGTCAACAGTTAGCAAGCCGTTTCATTTTTCTTCCATTCCATTTTTGCTGAGATGCATGATTCAAGTTCTACTTGCAAGCAAGCCATTTTGTTTCTGCTGATGTGCAAGCGTTCAGAACTGTGTAAACTTTATCCACGTTATTTCATTCAAGGACAGTGGTAAAGACTGAGTTTTGAGCATTGTGCAAATTCAGACAAGAAACTGATTTGTGTTTATGCTGTGTAATTTGTATTGGACAAGAATTGTGACTAAGTGCTTGTGTTGCACATTCTGTGCAGATTATTCAAACATTCATGTGACGGTATGCAGAACTGCTATCAGGCAACGCCATTATCACAAGACTTTTAACTGCCAGCCAACCCTAAACAAAAACAAGACTACCGCTCACAGGCCACTATCAGGTGAATCATTATTATGAATTTTCTGTGTAATCTGTACATGTTTTTCATGATTTCTTAAATTCCTTATCTATTTCTGATTCTTCTCTTTAATATTTTACATTGACTTAACTGTATTATTTATTTAGTTGACATTGAGAACTTGTGTAAGCTAAACTAAATTGTGAAGATATTTCTTTGATGTATAACTCCTAGTAATTGTTCTACGGAATTGACATGATATATTTTTCTTGATTGACTGAATTCTATGTATCTTGGATGAGATTGTGATTTCTGATAAATTGCCTTGTGTGTAATTTTGATGACATTAATTGTAAAACCATTTTTAATTATTATTTATTTTTCTTTAATAAATTGTTGATTTTATAACTATCCACTCTCGTTATATTGATAGAGAGGCGCTTATGCATGATGACAGGTGGGGGCTGCCAATGACGTAACGACAATAGAAAGATAGTTAAAGTGCAAGTTTGGGATAGTTCCATCATCGTAGAGAGCTTATATGTGAGGGGCTGGATTAAAGACAAAGATTGATAAGATAATTCAATTAAGGTCTGTTAATCTAGACAGGTAACACTTGGACAGAGAGTTAATTAGTTAGCAGACTGTTCCAGGGATTGACCTAGTTGCACTCGTGACTGCAAAGACAAAAGACCCCTGTCGGGTGACTTGTGCATGCTATTTGCATGAGAGGATTATTGTTTATGTATTAATTATGAAATAAAATATCATAAATTAATAATTAGCAATTAGCAGACAGGAACAACCTTTTTCACACATAGCATCAGAAGTGTCTACAAACTTTGACTGATGAAAGCAATTTTATTTGGGCCACTTTATTTGTCAGTAGAGTATCATCAGTATACAATGATGGGTACAGAATGGCAACTAATGACAATGGATAGAGGTTGTGTATACATAACAAAATAAGACTATATGGGCTGAAATGTTTACCAATTACTATCACAATTTGTTTTCTTTCAATAGATAAGATATGAACCAAGATAAAGCAGCACCAAGGTGCCAAAAATATGCCAGAGATGGTGAATCAATAGTCAATAGTTCAGTCAAACAAAAAAATACGAGAACTGAAATCTTCCAGCATCATAAGCAGGAGCAGATAGAAGGTCATTACAAACTTTTAAAAGGAAAGTTTCAGTGCTGTGATTGGGCTGATAATCTCATTGAAAAACTGAAAAAATTATACTAATTTAGGTGAGATGCTGAGATAAAAGAACTTTTTCCAGCACTTTTGTATATATGTATAAACATCACACATTTTGTGTGCAAAGTGCATGTGTGAAAATGTGTGCGTCACATGCATGGAAAGATCACTTTACAAGCCATATTTATTAACTATAGCAAACATTTGCAAATTTGAATTTGAAATCTGTACTGTTTTAACTGCAAATCTATTACTTTTTAAAACTGTCATTTACCATGAAAGAAGCACCAACAATTTTGAAAAATAAGGCATATGTAATTAAACAATAATGTTGTCCTTACATAAAATTAGTATTTTTCATTAAGAAAACTGTTAAGCTCTTGTGATTAATCTGTAATATGTCAATGACAATATTAACAAAACACTTTACACACATCAGGGCAACTAAAGTACATGAAATATATTACATAGAATAATTATCATTTTTTTCTTTAAATGTTTTGCATGATTCGTAATTATATAAACTGTACAAAAGTATTCAAAGTGAAATTTAGACTGATAATCTTAGGTCAATTCAGTTTAAATTAATAAAATTATATTATCAATAACATCATTAATATTATAGTCTCAAGACTAGTTTTGTCATGGTCAAAGGGAGATAATACACACCTGATAATTATTTTTTAATAAATATCTGCTTCAGTCATTCATTCAAGGTAGTTCAACCACTCATAACTACTGCTGGTATTTGTGTTTTTCGCCAGTATTTGATTTTAAAGGACACTAATTTAAAGAGCTGAGTTCGCCTGTATTTCATTAGCAACAAAATTGAATCTATGTTTGATATTAAACCATAAGTATATTCTGTAAAGTGTGCATGTGAAACTAAAGATTTATGCACTGTATGAATGCAGCCTTATTTCATTTCACTACTGAATGTGGAAAGATTTATCAGGAGGTAATATAAATATAATATTGTGAATATCTATATGCTTGTAAATGAGATAAATATTTAAACCAGTATGATATACACTGCATGTTTTGAGTGCTGGTAGTACAGACTCACCAGATTTTTTTATGAAACTTTGTGTACTGTGATAAAAAGGGGAGAGAAATAAGATAGCAGAGAGAGACACCAAATTTCATGAGGAGTACACAGTATTGTGATCAGGGGGAGAAAAACGTGTTTTCCCTTGATCTCTCTCCTCGCTTCATCGATGTGCCAAATTGTGATGGTAAAACATTTGGACATATTTGACACAGTGAAAGTTTGTTGGTATTGGATTATTCCCCTATGTCTGGCAAGTAATGCAAGCCATTCATAGAGAGAGGTAACGCAGTTGGCCAGGACTCTTTATCTGGGAATAGTGTTAAACTCTGAACCAGCCTATTCTGCAGGTGATGTGTTTTGATTCCAAGCCAAAGGACAGATGGAAGGCAAATATCATGCCATGAAGACATATCACTGATAGGCGAAAGCAGCAACAACAGTTCTGTCACAGAAGTAATGGTGTGGGATATCACTGGGGACCTAGCCTACAAACAGGGAGGTTAACTTTGTGAACCTGGGGTATGACAACAAAAATCTTCATATGACAACACAATAGTGGAGCCACCAGAATTTGACACTAGGATTCGTGTCAATGAAAAGTTACTACAGCATGTGTGTGAGTAGAAATCAGAAATAACCCTCAGTGCACTCAAAAATAACTTTCATTAACTTTATTAAGAACTTGAGAACTATTTTGCCTACTTATATTTTACGTACATGGAACATTTAGTCTATTGGAGGTACATTACTATGGTCAGCCGATTGCTAGTTTATTATACTTGAGAGACTATTATTACTCTTTTCATGGGATCGATGATCCCAGAAATGTTTAACTTGATTTATAACTTTTGTGCTACTAGTCATTACCACCAGGGATTACTGCTCAGTTGTAAAATCTGAATTTATCTTTTTTTTATCATCACTCCCCAAGAGTGCATGTTGTGAATAATTCGTAGTGACTGATCTAACCACTGCATGAAAGAGAAAGTGCAAAGGTTAATAAACCTAAATCATAACTTTTTCAAAACTTGTTTATAATTGTTTTGAAAGGGCAAGTGCGATATTATCTTGTCTTATTTTTGTTTTCATGTTGCATCGTTTTTGTATTGTCCACAAACTTTATCATCTCCACTCACACTCACACATACAAACATGTCAGCAAAGCATAACCCTTGCATACAGAATAATGATTAAAGAGCCAGACAAATACCCATGGTGTATCTGTGTGTGGATTCCTGTAGAAAACATCAACACAGATCCTATGTTGCTGATGACAAAGTCATCTTCCACCTTCCCTTTCACCAGAGAGAGAAGGGGGTTGTGACAAGCTTAAACACCAATTTCTTGAGAATGCATGTTTGATGAAAATTAGCTGATCAGTAAAAATATAATTTGTATGTAAATGGGTTAGATGCTCTGTCAGTTTGGGGAGCCTAGATCACACTGATGTTGGTTTTCAGTGGCTCAGTACTGTTTATAAAACAAATAAAATCAATCAGAGCATTAAAAAGTATATTTAAAGCCTCTTATGTATTTTTAATTTCATAATTTATACACCACACACACATACAAAGATATATACACACATATATTACAATTAAAATTTGTAATAAAATTATTCTGTGGGTGAGAAAAATTCAAGTTGCACAATTTCTGAATATCTGCCATTTATGTGTTTAATCATTCCCTGATGAAAGAGCATTTACATGCTTTCTTACAGATGCAAGTAGATTTGTGTGCATATGGAGAGGATGCCATTGAGAACTGGAAAGGCACATGTGGACACTACTGAAATACAGAGACAAATGACAGAGACTTAAGGCTCCTAGAATTTGCTAGCTTTAAAGATCTGAAGCTGATGAACATGTTTGGTCCACATAAAACATCCAGAAGATGGACGTGGCATAGCCTGAATGGAGAAGACCATAACCAGATTGATTATATCATGGTGAAGAGGCATTTCCATACCAGTGTAAATATTGCCAAGACAAGAAGCTTCCCAGAAGCAGACATTGGAAGTGATCATGACTTAGTGATGATGACCCTCCAACTGCATCTAAAGAAAGTCAACAAGCAAGGCCCCATAAGAATCAAGTTCAACTATGACAAGCTAAAAGACCCAGAGGTATCAGAATCCTTTCAAGCAAAGATAGGAGGAAAATTTGCACCACTGTTACTTCTTAGTGCAGAGAACACAGACACAGACACACTGATTGACATTATTTGACACCAGTGATCCAAACAGCCAATGAGATCCTTGGCAAACATAGATGATCAAAGAAACCTTGGGTTACAGCTGACATCCTTGATCTGTGTGACAAGCGTTGAGCTAAATAAGAAGAAATCAGAATTAGAAGGAGCAAAACAATATAGGGAAATTAATCAAGAAAAGCATGAAAAAGGCAAAGCAGACATGGATTGAAAACCAGTGTAAAGATACAGAAAATAATCTAAAGAAAAATAATAGGCAAAATAGTATACCAACTAGTGAAAGACCTGACCAGTGTAAAACAAGGACGCTCCTCCATCATTCAAGATAGTGGAGGGAATTGCCTTACAGAAGACCAAGATATTCTTAAGAGATGTACAGAATACTGCTCAGACCTTTACAACCACATACATACAGGGGATCCAGACATACTCTACACCCCACCAGTGACCAACACTGACAATTACCCCATCCTCCGAGAAGTAGAAACTGCAGTGAAATCAATGAAAAAGGGAAAGGCAGCAGGAATAGAAAACATCCCTGAAGAATTAGTCCAAGAAGGGGAAGAAGCCATGATAAGCACCTTACTAACAATCTGCAATAAGATATGGCAAACAACACCATGGACTCAGTCACTCATAATAACTCTCCCGCAAAAAGGCAATTTGCAGCAATGTCAGAACTATCATATGATAAGTCTTATATGTCACCTAAGCAAAGTCATGCTAAAGATCATATTAAACAGACTAAAGCTGCAGGCAGAGGAAATCATAGATGAAGAACAGGCAGGTTTCAGACCAGGGCAAAGCACAAATGAACAGATTTTTAATCTGAGACTGCTATGTGAGAAGTACCTTCAGTACCAACAAGCCCTTTATCATGTCTTTGTAGATTTTAAGAAGGCATTCAAAAGGGTTTGGCATGCAGCCCTTTGGTCCACCATGAAGCTGTACAACATCAATACCAACCTGATCAAAGTCAAAGAAAGCCTTTACAGCAAGGCCACCAGTGCAGTCTTCAAAGGCCAATAAGGAGATTGGTTCAGGACAACAGTGAGAGTCAGACAAGGCTGCTTACTTTCGCCTCTTCTCTTCAACATCCTCCTTGAAAGAATCATGCTCTGGAAGACCATGAAGGAACTGTCAGTATTGGGGACAGAACAATAACAAACTTATGTTTTGCCGATGACATCAATGGCCTTGCAGGAAATTAGGAGGAGCTAGCTCAATTGGTGGAAAAAGTGGACAGGACAGCTTTTGCTTTTGGTATGGAAATCAGTGCAGAGAAGACCAAATTGATGACTAAAAACACCAGTGACATCATGATTGGTGATCAGAAATTGGAAATAGTTAATAAATTCAATTCAAGTACTTAGGAGCCATCGTGACGGACAAAAGATCAAAACCTAAAATATTGTCCAGGATTGCACTGACAATAACAGAATGGCAAGGCTGAAGACAGTTTGGAAAGACAGAAACATCTCAGCTCAAAGAACAGACTGATGCACTTCTTGGTTATCTGTTTTTTTATGTGCCTATGAGTCACAGTGGATCTCGAAAGGAGGATACAAGCTACTGAAATGAGATGCTTTCGAAGGTTGCTTGGCATTTCGTAGAAATCATGTCACGAATGAGGAAATGGGAAACAGAATTAGGCAAGCCATTGGGCACTATGAAGAGCTATTGGCCATTGTGAAAATACACAAAATGAAATGGTATGGGCATGTCACACAATGAACAATGCTTGCCAAGACAATCATGCAAGGTACTGTGCAAGGAGGGCAAAAGAGAGGAAGACAGAGGAAAAGATGGGAAGATAACATCTCAGAGTGGACAGGACTAAAACTGAGCAATACAGTAAGATTAGCAGAGAACAGAATGGAATGGAGGAAACTGGTTGTCAAGTCATCAATGGTGCCCCAACGGTCGACAAGACTAAGGGATAGATACATAGATAGATAGAGATATGAGAAGCTCTGAGAGAAGCTGTAAGGCTGTTTATTTTATGACAGTGGTGTCAAGTATACAGCTATAAAAACGCCAAATCTTGCAAATTACTCACTCATACACAAAATTGCTCATATATTAATTATGTATATTACTTTTATATTCTGGACTATTGATTATGGTTGGGGTTATGCCTAAATGGCATTCATTGGAATTCTTTTAGGAATTATGAAATAGTTAAGATCAGCAGTTGAATGTCAACAAGAACAAGAATTTGAACATCATGTAGTTTTCTCCACCTACTTTTCTTTTTTAAAAGACATACTTATTCTAGGCAGCCATACACATTACAAAGTCAGTCTTGAATAATAATTTTTGCTCTGCTTTCCTTTGCTGCTGTAATAAGCCATACATTATATTCAGCAGCTTCCAAATATTTCTGACACTTTTGTAAATAACCAGTCTATAGTAATCTTCTGCCAGTGTGTGTGTGAGAGAGAGAGAGAGAGAGAGAGAGAGAGAGAGAGAGACAGAGAGAGAGAGAGACAGAGAGAGAGAGAGACAGAGACACAGAGAGAGAGAGAGAGAGACAGAAGCATTTCAGGACTTGGACTTGTTGCATTATAGTTCAGAGACAGCAGTAAAATTAATGAGTACTGAAACATCTAATTTTGATACTGAAACAAGTTTGCTGTTATTATATCAATCACCCATTTTTTTTTTTACAAATATATCCATAAGTACCTTGTGCATAGACATATAAATACACACAGCCACACACACATACAAACACACTCATGCACTCATTATTAAAGATGAAGCTTAGCTGATTAGCTGTAAAATAACAGTGCACAAATGATTTTCATTGCAATTAAACAAGAAGTTTATTAATTTAAATGAAATGTTGTCATTCACTGTTATGCCTTTAAATATGTAAACATTTTATACCTTGAAGTTGGCATGTGGGGATACAGTAGTCAATGAAGCTATACTGTTGGGCAGACTGAAGACAGAGCCCAGGCTGATTGTACTGCTATTAAATGTGTGTGAGCGATTGACCATGGATAGAAAACCAAAACGACCACTCTCTGCATTGCGTTCACCAACTAACTCTTCATGATGATGTAGGAATACTTCACTGTCAGTCTCACTTTCAGTATCAGTTGCCTCTGCCATTTTGTAAAGACGACTTGACCTTTACATACAAATATATCCTCATGTAATATTTTTGAAACATACAACAAAGAATTAAATATATAAATTTAATAGATAATATATACTGAGTGACTGATCAATCACTCCGATTAAACAATATATTTTTCTAAAACAAACCAAAAAAATATTAATAATGCACAGGCATGAAGAAATATTGCTAAATGTTGTGAAACTCCATTTTGAATGAAAACCAATTCCCAATGTTATTCCACTCAGGAATGGAGATATACATGTGAGAATCTCATTCTACTGTCACTGTTTAAAACAAAGCAAACTCTGGCCTGAGCACTTATAATTTTGAACAGAGTGAAAGAAAGTGTACAATATCTTTTAAGGTTTAGAAGTAATATATTGGACATATATAAGTGTGCATATATGCACACACACACACACACACACACTGTAACCAGCTTAACTGCTTAGAGGTGAATAACTAAATAATGTTTTTTACTTTAAAAAATATATATAAATGTAACTTTTATAAAATTTTACAACAATAAATATATAAAGGTTAAAAGATATGATTTAAACCATTACTGAAAATTTTACCATATTTAAACTTGCATTATGTAACAGGAGGTTATTGGTATTTCATTTATCAACAGAAAAATGTTAATTTATTTGGATTTATATTACCAACTTATAAGTAGTGCACAAATATATCATTTAAGAAACATTTTATGACTTAAATATTGCAAATTTATTAATTTACAGACCTAATTAACTTATCAACATTTCCATCTTATAAATCCAGTGATCAAACACAATATTTTTGTCAATAATAATAATTATAATTAATAAACAAAAAATTGTCAAATACTGCTCAGTTTATTTCCCTGAATACCCACTTCTCTGTTAAATTGGATTATGAAGCCATCTTAATCATTCTGGTCCCCTTTCATCACATCAAGAATATAAATACTTTATATAACTGAGTAAAAGCTGAGAAAGTTATTGGTTTAAATATACAAACTATTGCTTCGTAATGTGATTTAACTTGTTAAAATATGGTAGTACATAATTACATCATTTGAACAGCAGACAATATTCTCAGGAAACTAATAAGCAACCATCATGCTCTAAATTATAATTGCCATCTATCTTAAACCATAAAATATGAAAAAGTTTTACTCATAGAAGATGTAACATATGGTAGTTATTGAAATGAATAAACAACCATCACGCTCTAAATTATAATTGCCATCTATCCAACTATAAAATATGAAAAAGTTTTACATAGAAGATGTAACATATGGTAGTTATTGAAATGAATAAATTTTCTCATTAGTTGATAACTATAGATAATATATGCTTTGGGACTTCTTTCTTGGATGAAAACTGACATGCTGATGATACCCACCAATACTAGTCAGTGTCTTTCATATGTAAACTGTTACTTCATAACTGTTGTGCAATGTCATAAATTGTTTTCAATTAATTATTTTGTATCATGATAATGGTGATCAATTTGTTAAATACAGCAGTTACAGAATAAAAATTCTCACAAAAGATGAGAACTATAGACAATGTAAACATCTAAAAACTGCCATACTTCCTGTCATGTATGTAAATGTAACTATCTCACTTCATTATATATTAAAAAGTTCCACTCATGGTGATTAAGTTGTTAAATACGATAGTTATGAAAATATTTTTTAAAATCTTCTCATGTGTTATAATGATATTTAAATATATCTTTCATGCTTTCAACTTCCTGTCATGCAAATGAATGTAACTATCTTAAGTCACAATATATGACAGCAGTTCTATAATCTTTACATCACAACATATAGGAGCATTCTCATAGTGATTAAGTTGTTAAATATAATATTTAACAAAGTAAAAACATGCTCACTATAACTGAAAAATATAGTGATATAACCAAGTACAGTACCTATCATGAATTTCTTTCAAGCATTTGAAAGTAAACATCAAAGCAAAATTGCATGGCTGACTGCTTTATTTTATTAAACATACCAGATTTAAAAAGATTTAAAAAAACACTCTCTCTATAACTAATATTGATTATATAAAATACCAATATCCATCATGATACTTGTCAAGTATCTGAAATTAAACATCACTGCAATAACGGCATGCATGAGTGCTTTGTTTCTAGATATTTGGGATTAAATGAGCTATCGGTAATAATATCATACTGATTACTGATATTTAACAATATTTACATTTAAGGTTATAATATCTGTTTATACTTGTCCAAATATTTTCCTTTTTTTAAATTTCTTTTTATTAAACTGTAATGATTTGTACTTAAGTACAGTTATGATGTTTGAGTAGATTGTAGATTTCATTTGCAGAAAATTTAATATGTCAGACAACAGATCTGATGTGGCTATACTTTGACTCTATTACTTGTTTTATTTCTCTAATCTGATCTGCTAAAACTTTTACCTTTTTATCCATATTTTTTCTAATCTGATTTAACTAAAATTTAGATTTAATATTCAAGTTTTTCTTTAATCTGATCTGGCTAACACTTTGACATTTTTTATTCACTATTTTCCATATTCTGAATTGACAAAACTGAGATTGAGTTAAATAATCAAAAACATGTTGTGCATATCAATGATACATCCATTCCATACTAACACTTACCTATGTCCAGTGCTGGTGGTAGCAATATGGCTTTCTATACCCATAGACTCACGCACCTGTCCAATACAGTGGTCAAACACTGAGGTGGATGTGAAACTGAACAGTGACTGTGTGTCTGCCCCTTCTGCTTCATTCTCCAGCTCTGAAAGACTTAACTCATGGAATTTTACCAGTCCTGCAATAAAAATACATAACCTATGTAGATTTTATATAGATTGAAATTTTTATTTCTATAGGTATCATATAAAATTCACATAATGAATTCCAAATCATTCTACAGTATTATTTCAAGCAACCTCATTGATTTTGGTAAACAGCATTCAGTTCTCATAATTTCATATTTAATGTATTAGTCCAGCAGTCTTCTTATTCTCTTGTTAAGAGAATGTTATACAGTCAAGTCCGGATATGTCGAGGGCCTAGGGGTTTGCCAAAAAGTGTCGAGATAACTAAAGATCGAGATTACAGAAAACCAATATGGCGGCAATATATTACAGTACTATAACATGCGCTTGACATTTCTTTATGTACATGATGTGCGTTAATGAATGAGAATGTACATGCACGAGTTTGGTGATTTTTTACACAACAGCGTTGCCGCAATTTGTTTGATGACGCGATCGGCATGCTATAAAAATGTACATACATGTACGTGTTTGCTAACAACAAAAGGTTTAGGCCTATGTACACGCGGTAAATATGGTTTCTATACAAAGTCTAAACTGCTTTGTTGCTTTTTGCCTTTAACATTCTACTTGAAAACAAATGCTTCAATATTACATATAACGTGCTTGAAATTTCTTTATGTACATGATGTGCGTTAATGAATGAGAATGTACAATGTACATGCACGTGTTTGGTGATTTTTTACACAACAGCGTTGCCGCAATTTGTTTGATGACGCGATCGGCATGCTAAAAAAAAACAAAGAGGGAAGTTGGTCCACCGTCGATTCTCGATACATGTATGTACCGTACATTGCAAACACAAAGATTGCTCACAAAATAAAAAAAATCTGTGTGGTGTATGTGTAGTTCGTTTTTTTTTTTTACAAAAAGCTAACCAAGTATCAAAATTAAAGTTGCGAGTCATTTTGTGTGCGTGTGTGCGTCTAAGGTGGAGGGCAGGAGGAAGGGGGGTGTCGAATCGTACAAGCGGTTACTTTAAAGGTAACTTTAAGAGGTGTAAGCCAGTTGAAGAGCAACAGTGTGCCTAGTTTGCCCTTTATTGTTAGCGAGATGGCGAAGTGGCATCGGTAACTAACATTTTCAAAAGCCGACGAAGAACTGATTTTAAGTGGTGATTCGGGTCCTCTTTTGTGCTAGACAGTACATTACAAAGAAAGAAAGAAACAAACAAACAGACATTGTATTAGTGTTCGGCAACATAAAAGAATCGCCATTACTGATAAGAAAATGTTAACAAAGAGGGAAGTTGGTCCACCGTCCATTCTCGATACATGTATTCTCCAACATTGCAAACACAAAGATTGCTCACAAAATCAAAAAAATCTGCAGGGTGTCAAAGTTCGTTTTTACAAAAAGCTAACCAGTATCAAAATTAAATTCGCGAGTCATTTTGTATGTGTGTGTGTGTCTGTCTGTGTGTGTGTGTGTGTGTGTGTGTGTGTGTTTCACTCACACACATCAAAAGCCGCAATAGACCTTTCATCTTCATGATGTTCTCGTCTTGATTTGCTTCTTGCCTCCCGGTGCGTCTAAGGTGGAGGGCAGGAGGAAGGGGGTAAAACAGATCGCACCTATTAGGCTCACACCCTCAACAGCTCTCCGTCAGTGGGGGGGGGGGGGGAGGGGGCCGAAGCCGCCTCTGAAAATATCCTACAAGCGGACAAGCGGTTACTTCAAAAGTGGGCTAACATAAGTTCTGAACC
Organism: Sinotaia quadrata; assembly: GCA_028829895.1. Classification (NCBI taxonomy): domain Eukaryota; kingdom Metazoa; phylum Mollusca; class Gastropoda; order Architaenioglossa; family Viviparidae; genus Sinotaia; species Sinotaia quadrata. The sequence continues at coordinate 74,719,656 of CM054183.1, read as the reverse complement.
AGTTGAAGGGCAACAGTGTGCCTATTTTGCCCGTGGCAAACACCGCGCCCAATTGAGAAAACAATGCCCTTCTTAAGTTTAAGCTGCAGTTTTTAACAAGACATGGTCATTTATTGTTAGTGATTAGTCAGCAGTAGGGTCGAGATAACCAACTTAAGTGGCGATTTTGGCACTCTTTTGTGCCCGAGATACTAGGGTTCGGCAACATAAAAGAATCGACGTAACCGATGAGAAAATGCTAAGACAAAGAGGGAATTTGGCGGTTCCACTTCAAAAATGTCGACTTACTAGGGTTGGCAAGTTAACCGAGGCCGAAATAAGTGGACTCGACTGTATATAGTATTTTTTTAAATAAAAAAAAACATGTAGTTATAAAATGATTTTGCATGATATAAATTTTCAGAAAGTGAAAGTATGTGAAACGTACATGAACTATGGTGATGTGACTATTAGTCTGGCCTGGTCACTTAACATATATATGTACTATGCTAATGTGACTAATAGTCTGGCTTGGTCACTTAACATATGATGTATTTTACTGATATGACTAATGGTCACTTAACATATGCATGTACTTCAGAGATGTGACTAATACACCAGCTTATTCATTTGGGAAAGAAAGTGTGTGCTGACACCATACTATGCATGCATGAGCACAGCATTTGTCAAGTCATCATGCACATATTTGTATTATCACAATTTCAGTGTTGCTATACAGTTATTAAAAAATCTTAAATAACTTATAAACCAGATTTTATTTTCTGTTCCTAGTGTCAAATTATATTAAATCATTTACCCTTAATCACAAATCTGAACATGCAATAAGTGAGGTCTATTTTGAAATCAATGCATTACAACTTGAACACTAATCAAAACAACAGAAAGATGGATATTTTTTTATTTGCTACAGTGTAGCAGACTGTTACATCCTGTCAAGTAATTACATTATATAAGTATACATGACCTTTCCACAATTTCACATTTTTTAATTACAAGAATGAAGAATGCACAAAAATAAAACAAATAAAATTTAAAATGTTGGGTTCCTTTCAGAGATATTAGAACAGATGATGTGTTGCTTTTGTCTAATCTTATTTACTATATACAAGGGTACCTTTCAACCTTTATCATGTCATCATATTTTTGTTTACTGAAATGTAAAAGAAACTTTAGTAGAGATGTTGTTTTGTTTTTCAAGTCTCATTTACTACATAAAGGAGAAAACCCAAGCTGCAGTATCATCATATCATATCCTTGTTTACTGAAAAAACTGGGGGATTATATATACTAGCAAAAGAAAATATACACATTTATATGTTTCATTTTCTTATAATAATATTCATTAGAAGTAAACTTTGAAACTGCTAATTTTAACCCAAACACCCAAAATATTCTTTAAATAATTGCAATGATTGACCTAAATAATGCATTATTTAGTGTTTATAATAAATTGCTAATAAGATTGTCTCTTACCACTGTTAGGTGTCATCAGCCAACTATACAAACTGCTACCTGCTACAGAGAAACAAAGCACAAGTGCCTTTTGTCTGGCCACAGTACTAGTTATCTGCTCAAAGGTGACAGGTGAAAGATCCATGGTGGTACCATTAAAAAGCCCAGCAGATCCAGCCTGTCTCTCCATTAACAAGTCTATAAAGGCACGTGTGCATGCCCTTTCTGCTACCACCAGTGCCTCAGCATGCTGACCCAAGCATACCAACACACACTGCAACATAATGTATACAAGTCAGAAAGCTTGTGTGTGTGTTATTTCAGCAATGTATTACAACATTTTGTAAGCATGTATTGAGTGTGTGTGTGTGTGTGTATACATGTGCATGCATGCATATGAGGGTGTGTATGATGATACAAACATATCTTACAAAATATTGTAAATAATAATGAACAAATATGTATATGAAATGGATTTAACTAGCAAAATTTGTGTATGACATCAAACAATAATATTATTCATAGTTTATATTTAAATTTGTGGCATTCAAAGCAATAGTCAACACTTGCATTTTACTTACAACTTTATAATACAATGTACAAAAAAATGTACAAAGATTTAAAAATGATATATGTACTGGAACAAAGAAAGAAGATATCTTAATCTATTATTTTTGAAAATCTAATGACATTTGAACCAAAATATGTTAACTAAGAAAGAATAAATGTAAGTTAATAGTCTAAATCTAGTGGTAAATGACTAACATTAGCTGTGTTTCTAGCCTTCTGGGCTGAGTTTACATGTGGACAATATAAGTTTACATGTGGACAATAAGAGTTTACATGTGGGTATTATGGGTTAATATGTCGGCATTATTCCATATCCAAAAGTTCACTGCTCTATTTTGAGCTAATAATTGCAGCAAATATTTTTACACAAGAGTAAAAGATTCATATATATAATCTATTTTTCATTTTGTATTTTTTTACCATATTTTAACTTTTCAATTTAACTTTAAATGATCAGTCATTTAATTTTCATATTTTCTAAAACAGACAAAAATAATTTTTTAAAACATTTAAGAATAATGGAAGAGTAACTGAGAATATAAAAGAATTAAAAAGAACCCTAAAGATTTATTTGGAAAATGTTTTCAAAATAGCCATTGGCAAAACACATACACACACATGCCATATGTTCCCCACACAAATGTGCACATGCTTGCATGCACATACACAGAAACACACAAGCTTTTTGAATCTTGTAATATGTGATTAAATTAATTTGTGTGCTGATATGTGTATCTACTAAAAGAACTGTTTTCTATCTTATTTTTTATTTATTAGTGCTTTTGTTGGTATGGCTTAATCATAAGAATATTCACACATTGTTTTAATGTTGTCTACTGAATCACTCACTAAAAATACTTCATTAACAAATTTATTAGCTTTGTGTAGATAAAATGCTCTAGTAAATGTCAAAGAAATTGGGCAGTGGACTTGCCAGGAGGGAGATAATTTTTTTTTTAGCCTTTAGTTGTGTGGGATCTTTCCTCTGTCTTATTTTGATTGTCTGGCCACAGCCACCTGACCATCGCATAGTTACAGTTAATGTTTCCTAAATACTAGTTTGAAAAACACAACTAACAAACTCACACCCCATTTCATCATAGCAACTTGTAATATGTTGTTGTTATTATTAGTAAATCTGTTATATTAAATATGCATATGAAACTAAGGTTCTTATCGTAAGTTTTGCACATTGGCATGTGTACAGTTTTCATCATCACTCATTTCACTATTGTCCAAAAGTTTTGTGACAATTGCAGTCAAGAAGAAAATAACACTTTGTGAAAGGTTGTCGAGATTTTTTTAAAATCTGTCATTGCACTGATATGACAAAACAAATGACCATAAAAGATCTCTTTTGACAATCAATAATCAAGGATTAGAAAGCAATGAATGGGCAAGTTACCTATAATATAGAACAAACAAAAAAAAACCCCAGAAAGCAGTCATGAAATAGTTTATTATATGGCAAAATGAGACATTCCTGATACAATATGTAGTTCACTTGCTGAACTTCAGTGGCAAAATAAATGTCCAAATCTTAGTGACAATATTTTTTTTTTTATCTTTCCTCTATCACTGATATGCAAGACTGCACATTAAAGGTATCAAGCGTCAGATATAATTCAAAAATAAACAATAATCATTAATGTGAATAAAATGACTGATAAATCAGCCAACATTATAATTCACAAGAAAATGCTTATCATCATGAAATTGATATCAGCATGCACCCTGAAACAGCTGTCTGGAAATATTACTATTTCATCAGGTACAGGTCAAGGTATTTACTTTAACTTAAAGAAACACTCCAGCAGTTTAGTGTTGAATGTTAAACGATTGTCAACTTTACAACTTATGTCACTCCAGTGATGTTAGGCAAAAGTAATAGTGCTGGAGCTTGAATGTAAGAGAAATTATGCCTACACTTTATATACACATACAATCATTTCCTAAGAATATCTATTAATTTTTTTTTAAATCACAGAATTCTTACCTGAAGTGCTTGATAGCAGGTGGTTTGAAGATCAAAGAGAGAAAGCTTGTAATCAGATGAGCACTGTGACTCACGACGTATGGTCTCAAATAAATCTGCTGCCATATTCAACTGTCGCTGACATTCTTCCAAATTGCCCTGACCCCACAAAGCTAAGCCGAGACGGTGCCGAATCTTTGCTTCATCCTCACGCCGACGTTGCTGTTCAGCAATAGCTAGACCCTGTTGTAGATATTGTACAGCCTGTGTATGGTGTCCTAATGCATGATGAACACGTCCTAAAAATATATAGATGAAAAAGAATCTATAAAATATATTTAAAATTCATTATTTATAGTGTTAAAATATTATGCTTTCAGTTAGTACACAGCCCATCCGCACAAGATTCAAAACTAGTCACACAACAGAAGGTATGCATAGAATCTATTCTTATTCTTACAGTAGTTTCTCAATTATCCTGCATGCATGGGGAAAAATAAACCCAATTAATCCCAGTAAAACCACACTCCAAATAAAAAGTACAAATCAGTGCAGGGTGGGATTCTAATCTGCATATCACCTGTGAGCCTTTGTTATGCTGCCAAATTATTATTTAACAGTCACATTTTTTTTTTGCATTGAGTTTTCAGCAGTTACCTTGTATTTTATATTTCATAAATATATTTATTATTTTTGTTAATATCTCACTTAATAAAATCTCAGATAAGTGGGATTATTTTATCATTAGAGAAAAATTAATAGAAAAAAAGAATGTTAATATCATATGTAATAGTAGAAGCAGATTGTGAGCAAAGATATAATTCTCCAAACTTCATGGGCCATGACAATGAAGTCATTATTAGTGTTCAAGACATTTCAACTAATCTCAGTGTGAGAGCAAATTATGCACCTTGCTTTTTTAATTTTACCTTATAGTTTGTTTCTATAATTGATATTAATATTGTGTAGCATATAATTTGTTGTTGACTTTCAGAATAATCTATTGGGCAGTCAGTTGTGTAGTCAACAATAGTGAATGTTTCATGACTTGCATTCTGTGAGAGGAATAAGGTTAAGAAGGGACATGAGTGTAGAGCAGAGGTCACCAACACGGTGCCCGCGGGCACCAGGTCACCTGCAAAGACCACATGAGTCACCCGCAGGCCTTTTCTAAGTCTTCACATTATTAATAATGTATAAAGGCAAACTAGAAGAGTGTATCAAACTGGTAGCCCTTCGTAAGACTCGGTACCCATGAAGTAGCTCTCAGTATCAAAAAGGTTGGTGACCCCTGGTGTAGAAGATGGTAGGAATTGATTTCTAGAGGTGGGTGAAGTTAACCAGGTGTCCTGTAACCATATATGGGCATATGAGTGCTGCTCATTACATAGGCAGAACTGTGGTCAAACCTAGACAGATATTCACTTTCTAAATCACACCCATTTAAGCTGTACCACACCATCTGGGAGAGGTCAATCAATGAATGTAAGGGTTTAGCAAGCTAATGAGGTTTGGTCAGTATATTTATGCTGACTTCACAATAATAATTGAAATGTTTATTAATTAGAATGTTGGAGATTTCTTATGGATGAGTATTTGTATGAATGAGCTAATGTGTATTTCTTTTCAGAGAGGTAGTGTATCGCCTTAGCAGTAGTTTAATTGTAAACATAGGATGATGAAATTGTGAGGTGCATGTTTTGGGAAGCACCATTTTTTTTATTCATTGTAAAGCCATTTGAAGTGAGTTATAATTATAAGTCGTATTTGTTAAAGGTAATTAAATTGGTTATGAGACACTAATTAATGAAGTCTACAATAACAAACTATGAATGTGTAAATTCTTGAAATGATTGTTGTCATGTTTTATAAATGCATATATTCATGACAGGAATTCTTGAAAATGTAAGTTAGCATATAAGCTAAAATTTTTGGATAAAGTAGCCTACTGTAAGAGTTGTTTCTGCCCACTGTCACCATGTTACCTAATATTTAACACAGTAATTATGCCAGCTACAAAGGAAAATGTTATCTTTGCAGCTGGGCCCTTTTGTTTCTTCCTTTATTTCTACCATGGATTTGCCTGAAGCTCAACTCAGTGCAGAAATCTGTTTGGAACATGTAGTCTGCTACCTGGAGGAAAGAGTTTTGTCATCTATGGAGGCCATGCAGAAACAAATCCAAACATCCAAAGTGTATGAAGTGGACTGCTCACCATCATTGCAAAAAGAGCTAAGTACTTGACCTCAAAACCACTTGCCGAAGACAATTTGTGACAATAAGGGACAGGGTGGGTGGTAAACGAATTCATTGGCATTTATTGTACATAAAAAAATTTCTTTTCTTTTGTTGTATTCATTATTAAATTTCTGTTATCTTATCCCATATCTTAATTAATTCTTTAGAATGACCGGTAATGGGGATCGGCTTGGATGGTGGTGAGCCGAATATGAATGAATGATTGTTAATTAATTTGAGGGAGGGATAATGGAATCCCAGAGAGCAACATGAACTAATTTGCTTGTCACTATATTGTATGATTAATTGTCCCATAAATAAATGGTAAGATTCAATATAGTGGCTGTAAGAGCAAATCAGGCCATGGAATTGTTATCACATTAAAATCAAATTTACAATTAATAATTCAATTAGTTAATGTTGTGAAAGGGTCATTAAAATAACCCCACATGTAACACTCATTGTCTTATATTATTAATGAATTTGGTAAAAGAGACAAGTAGATTGTCAACACATAAAACTTAAGAGACTACTTAAAGCACAAAAAAAGTGTTAAGGGATACAGCAGAGAGTCAAGGGATGCAACAGCAGAGAGTCAGGGGATGCAACAGCGGAGTCGAGGGATGCACAACAGAACCAAGGGGTGCAACAGAGAGCCAAGATATATAGCATAGAGCAATGAAAGGATGTAATATAAAACTAAGAAATGCAGCATAGAGCCAAGAAATGCATTATGGAGAGAAAGAATGTAGCATAAAACCAATGGATATAGCAAAGAACAAGAGATGTAGCACATAAAACAAAAAATGTAAGATAGTATGACTCACGATAAGACAAACACTTACAGAGGTCTTTTTAAAAATTGAAAAACAACTTAAACCAGCAAATTAATAAATCCCCACACTTTTCAAAAATGGAGCGTGTGTGTGTGTGGGGGTAAAACTAAGAATTATGAATTATGTCCATATATTTAAAATCACCTCACAGCTTGAAATTCGTAGTTATGGCACTTGGTTTGGCACTACATTATTTTTGTCTGCACAATGGGAGTAAAGTCTTGCACCATGGGGGTAGACAGGCTCATGGAGAGTGGTTAAATATATGATAGATGTTAGTGTGACGGTGGCTATATGCCGCTAAAGTCATCAGTGGAGGCAAAAATCTGACTTATGGTGAAAATCAACTTAAGTAATAAAAAAAATGGAACTCCACCTTAAGTGGGGAACAACCTGTATACAAAATTATATTTTATGATCTGTTATCTTTATTATCATAAAATACACTGACTATGTAATATCTTAATCTGTCAAGATAACCAGTGACTACTCTTGGGACTTGTTTTGCTTCATCAGTCATGTGTTTGTTAGATATAATGTGTTTCCATGAACTATGCAATCTGTAGCAATTAATGACAAACAGTAAGTGTATGTTAATACAAAACCATTTCTCTAGGTAGGTTCAATGCAACAAAGTAATACTAACTACTTGAGATTGTTTTTCTGGAATGTATGTACACTATGAGACAATGGTGATAAACCAATGATGACTGAACAGTGGCAGAAATTAATAAAAGAATGAAACAGGTATAGGGCGAGAAAAAGAAAAGTTTCAGGATGAGAACACCCCTTTCATTAGTCAATATGCCTGAAAGAAACTGGTATCCAGTGTAATTAATTAGCCATCAATATTGTTTTCCAAATATTGACTTAGTTTAAATACCCTGAAATTCTCTTTTCTTGTCACTTATAACTAATTCAGGTCTGTGGAGAGTGATAGACATCAAATGAATGGAAGGAAGACTTAGAAATATTTTATTATATTGCATATTTCTTGATGTAGAATAGAAAGGAATTTCAGTTATGATGAATAATTTTGATGTAAGGTTGAATTTAGTTTTGATTTTATTTTGATGTTAATGTATTTTTGATTATTCTGTGTGAATGTGGATTTTAAAAAATTCAGATCAATGTAAGATTGAGAATGAAAGGAAGATAGAGAGAAAATGAAATAATCATGAAAGAGATTTGTGTACCCTATTTCTGTGTTTCTGGGGGGCATGCTCCTTTATTGTTTATGCTAAAGTTGGTATATGTAATGCTGTCTGGGAAAATCTGGCTACAGTCACTAAAACTGATTTTGTACTATAGCCATTTGTAGTCATTTACTCCCCTTTGATATTCCTGGGAGGTATGTACTTAAAAAAAAATGTATAGTGAAAAAACTATCTGGCGTAAATTAATTTTTAAAAATAAACATGAGATTCTGAGCTTTAATAAATTATTAAAAAAAACCTTTTGAATTTTTTCACTTTAGCTGGGTTTTCCCAGACAGCATCACATATGTTCTAGGAATGACGTTTCCTAGATAAGTGCCTTCCTGATTCATTCTCACAGATAAGAAATCCCTGTCTGAATTTGCACCATTGTTGACACTAGTGTTTGATGTTGTACAAGAAGGTGGATAAGTTTTCCCCTCAACTAGATGAAAATATAGGGAATGGGGCTGCAAGGCACCATATGTGATGGTTTGTTTCCCTAGAAAAAAAATGTTAGCAGTAATATCTAACAAGTTCCTGTCTATTCAAGAAGTGGTATTATTTAGTGAACTGAATTCTTGAATGTAAATATTTATCTTTCCTGATATATCTTCATATGATGTGTGTATATGTGCTTTGTGAAGAGCCATAAAATAATGACTTGCAATTTCTTCATTGTGAACTGTTAAGACTATGTGTTATAGTGCTGAGTTACATCACTGGCTGCAGTGCAAGCAAGAAGTTCAGTGCAATGCATGGTAGGCATTATCTGACTTTCTTCTGACTCACCCCTGCTGGCTTCCAATGTGGTCCACTACTGTATCATTTTTTTGTTGGTGGTTTGTTTTTGTTTTTCCTTGTAAAGCAGGTATAAGGCCAGCAGCTTTTGTACCCATGGGAACTGGCATTTTTGGTGTAAGAGAAACAGACATAGGAAATTGAGAAAGTGATAGAGAAAGAAAGAGAATGAGAGAGGGGGGAAAAAGATAAAAAGAAAGAAAGAGAGGGAGGGAAAGCTAGAAAAAGAAAAAGGGAGAGCAAGAGAGAACATTGAGAAAAAGAGAAAGAGATGGAATAAAAAAGAGATAAAGAAGAAAATGGGTGGGGGTAGGAATGAAAGACATTAAAAGAGAAATGGAATAAAAGAGAAAGGAATTATGAAAGGAAAAGTGTTTGGAGACAAAATGAAAAGGGGGACATGAGGAGAGAGAGAGACAGAGACTGATTCACATAGACACACAAACACACACACACACACACACACACACACACACACACACACACACACACACACACATACACACACAGAAATCATATAAGGAAAGGAAAGGCAGAATAAAAAGATAGAGGGAATAGAGACTGATAAAGCTGATAGAGAGATATGTGTGTGTGTGTTGGAGTGAGTGGGTGGGTGAGAAATTAATGATTGAAATGGAATGGAAGATATGATAGAATGGGAATAATGTGATAGTGGGAGAGAAAGAGAGAACATGGTCAAGAGAAAGATAAAAAGTGACAGATAAAAAAAAGAAAAACCAAGATTTGGAACCCAAGAAAGAAACCAGTAACCACTGTAAAATTCTGGGTTTTTAATGGTTCACAATTCACTATCTAAAACTCTCAGCTTCAGAGGTGCAATGTGAATGAAGTTGTTCTAGCAGTAATTTACCATGTGACTTGCAGTCTCTGTTTTGCGGGTCATCTACCAGAAAACAATTATCTAATATGGTCATCGAATGTCCAGTTAAGACCTCCCCATCCAGCTTAATAAAATACTAACCCAACAGTGAAATATACACATTACAATATTAATTATTATTATTAAAAGAATAATAAAAGGAAATACAAAATTTCAAAGAAAACATAAGCAGTAATTTGCCCCTTAGGATATCTATATCCTCATATGCTATGACTGCTAATGCTCACCAAGGCTGCTGTAGGCAAGTGTCTTGGCTACCTTATCATTCATCTCTGCAGCAATGCTTAGGTGCTGCTCCTGGTGTTTTACAGCATCTTCATAATTTCCAAGTGACTCATGGGACAAACCCATGTTCCCATAAGCCCGACCTGCGTGACAGAAATGCAGAATATTACTGTACTGTACTTAAATTCAGAAATAAGAAACAAAGAAATAGAGTATTATGGAGAGAAGCAGTGATCATACTATGTTTAGGCATTTGATTATGTAATAACTATAATGAAAACTATTACATTAATTTTTAGACTACTACATTCATTTTTTTAAGTGAAGATTATTATATATATATCTATCAAAGTGAAGAATATTACATATATTTACAAGAACTTCTTAATGACTCCACATGATCTCCTTCCTCTGGTATATGCATTTTAAGTTGTTTATGACAACAACACTTTATTAACAATTATTTCTAGTAGTTGTATTAGCAGAATAATGTTCTATGATACCACAGCCACTGCTAGGTTGTATTTGTGATATGAGACTGTCATTTTATTTTTCAATCATCTCTAAATTCAAAAGTTTTAGCAGGAACTTTAAACTTTGCTCAAAGTGATGCCATCTTAAACTGCATGGCACACTACTTGAGTACTTTAAGAACTGTTGGATAATGTTAGCTAGTATTATACCCCAAAAAAACCTAACCATTAATGTTTATTTAATACTATTAGAGCAAACAATGTTACTAATTCTAATATGAGCACTGCTGAATGCATTGCAGTTCTCAGGTTATTTAACAGTGCAAACAATGTTATTATATCTAATCTGAGTCATTTGATGTATTGCAGTTCTCAGATTATTTAACAGTGCAAACAATGTTATTATATCTAATCTGAGTCATTTGATGTACTGCAGTTCTCAGATTATTTAAAAGAGCAAACAATGTTATTATATCTAATCTGAGTCATTTATGTACTGCAGTTCTCAGATTATTTAACAGAGCAAACAATATTATTATATCTAATCTGAGTCATTTGATGTACTGCAGTTCTCAGGTTATTTAACAGAGCAAACAATGTTATTATATCTAATCTGAGTCATTTGATGTACTGCAGTTCTCAGATTATTTAACAGTGCAAAAAATGTTATTACAGTCAAACTCACTTATCTCGGCATCGGTTAACTTGCCAACCCTAGTAAGTCAACGTTTTTGAAGTGGAACCCGCACATTCCCTCTTTGTCTTAGCATTTTCTCATCAGTTTTGTTGATTCTTTTATGTCGCTGAACCCTACTATCTCGGGCACAAATATCGATGCCACTTCGCCATCTCGCTAACAATAAATGGCCAAGGCTTGTTAACAACCTGCAGCTTAAACTTAGAAGGGTATTGTTTTCCTCATCGGGCGCAATGTTTGCCACAGCCAAAATAGGCATCTGTTGCCCTTCAACTGCTCACACCTCTTTTATGTTAATTAGCCCGCTTTTGAAGTAACCGCGCGTACGATACTTTTCAGAGCAGTGTCAGAGCGAAATGACTCATGAATTTAATTTTGACACTGGTTAGCTTTTTGTAAAAACGAACTACAGTGTAGGTTTTTTGTGATTTTGTGAGTGATCTTTATGTTTGCAATGTTGGAGAATATAATGAAAGGTTTGTACATTTTATTATATACATGTACAGCTGTACTGGTAAATCTCTGCTGTTAGTTGGTGCACATAAGCTTTTTTGTTGTTAGCAAACAATGTACAGTGTATGTACATTTTTATAGCCTGCCGATCGTGTCATCAAACAAATTACGGCAACGCTGTTGTGTAAAAAATAAAAAATGTGCATGTACAATCTGATTTATTAACGCATATCGTGTACGTAAAGAAATTTCAAGCATGTTACATGTAATATTGAAGTATGTTTTCAAGTAGACTGTTAAAGGCAAAAAGCAACAAAGCATTTTAGACTTTGTAAAGAAACCATATTAACCACGTGTACATAAACCTTTTGTTGTTAGCAAACATGTACATGTATGTACATTTTTATAGCATGCTGATCGTATCATTAAATGAATCGCGGCAACGCTGTTGTGTAAAAAAAGTCACCAAACACGTGCATGTACATTCTCATTCATTAACGCACATCATGTACATAAAGAAATTTCAAGCGCATGTTATAGTACTGTAATATATTGCCACCATATTGGTTTTTGGTAATCTCGATCATCAGTTATCTCGACACTTTTTGGCAAACCCCTAGGCCATCGACATACATCTAATCGACTGTATATCTAATCTGAGCTCATTTGATGTACTGCAGTTCTCATGTCATTTAACAGAGCAAACATTATTACTATATTAATATGGGTATTGTTGAATGCACTGCACTTCTTACATTATTTAACAGATCAAACACTATTACTATATTTAATAAGAGCTCTTTTGAATGCACTGCAATTCTCAGGGACCATGTTCATAAATGATGCATGTAAAAGAATCAGTCATGTTTTTTGTTTACTTCTGTTCACACTTCTAGTTCTACTCAAATAATTTTCTGTAACTTTAGTACACAGCAGTTATTGCGGATCAAGCACTGAGATAAATAAAGCAAAATGTGGAGACTATCGGACCCTTTCTTTAATAACTTAATAACTAAACACGATCATTAAACTTTAGGCAGTTTCTAAAAGTTAAAAGTATGAAGAGATAAATCATTTATCATTAAGACATAATAGTATGTCAATATTATTTTTCTAGAAGCTTATCTGATGCATCACTAACAATTTAGAACTCAGTTTCAAATGACAAAAAGAATTATAAAATTATCCCAAATTACAAGTTTGAAAATATTAAATCATTATATTTTATTTTGAATGCAATTCTAGTCCCTACCCTCTTTCTAAAAGACCATTATGATTCTTTTTTTATTCATGTTTTGTGTGTGTGTGTGTGTGTGTGTGTGTGTGTGTGTGTGTGTGTGTGTGTGTGTGTGTGTGTGTGTGTGTGTGTGAGTGTGTGTGTGTAAAAAGATCATCCAAGCAATAGTAATGTTAATGAATAATATTTGTTATTTACAAGTAAAGTATTATCTTAATTCACTAAAAAGTGTTGGTGTTACTAAGCTTTTCTTATTTAAAAAAAATAGTACTACACACACACTAAATCATCCAAACAGTATTAGTAGTGTTAATTACATTTTTTATTTAACAGTACAGTATGTATATATATATATTCAATCAAACCAGTGCTACTGTTAGTGTACTAAATAATGCAATAATGCTTATGTAACTAGTTCTCATTCTTCAAAAATTAAAAAAACAATTACTGTTAATGATTTCCATTTCAATATTACCTCACTTTACAGACTAATGCACTCCTGCAGTCTTCACATCACAGTTTAGTGCATACACACTAGAATGATTTTTAGGAATGCATAAAACGAGGCTTTTAAAAATTTGAAACTTAAAATATGCTTAAAAATGCTTATATTTATTCTCCAACATTTAATCCATTTTTATTCAATTTCATAGAAATTTTCTAAGTATTTTTAACCTGTCTGAATGAATAAGAAATCAGGATTTTTCAAGTGCTATGAATTAAATTTAAATTTCTATCATTTTTCAGCACTAGTGATGCAACTGGCACTTTAACTGTTTGCCTTTGGTTGTTAAGTTACAACAAAGAATTATAATTATGAAATGATTCATTCTAAAGTATTAATGGGTATTTTTGGATAGGGGGGAGTTTATTTGAAAAATGTTGCATTTAAAAAATAAATTAAATTTACTATACAGATAACAACTAGGTATAAATTAAATTTAACACTCACACTGACGTACAACGCTGGCAATAGTTTCTGCAATTTCAAGATCCATATGGTGGTATTTTAGTGCTGTCTCATACTCTCCCATTTGCTGGTATACTCCACCAAGTCCACATGCAGCATCTCCTTCACATTCCTTGTCCCCCATTTCACGAGCAATAGTAAGTTGTTGTTCCAAGCAAGAGATAGCTTGTTCAAAGTTGCCAAGCAAACTATGCAAACATCCTAGTTCTCCATAAGCTGAAGCCTTGGCTGCGCAACTGTTGAGCTGATGGGCCACATATAAGCGTTTTTCAAAACAAACCAATGCCTGCTGCAAGTTGCCCACTGCCTTATGGGCATTACCAAGCCCACGGTAAGCTTTATCCTGGTCAGCTAGGTTGCCTAATTGTTGAGATAGGATCAGGCATTGTTCATGCCACTTAACTGCCTCTTCATAATCACCAAGTGCTTCATAGCAGTCCCCCAAATTACTAAATGCGCGAGCCTTGTCTTGTAACACGGAAGTCCCTGTTTGCTGTTCAAGCATTGCAAGTTGTTGCTCAAAAAACCCAATAGCTTCATCAAGCTGACCTAAATTCATTCGAGTAATTCCCAAGTTTCCAGAGGCCTGGCCCTCAAGCACATTTGAACCAATCTTCTGGCTTCGCTCAAGCATGTCCTGATAACACTTGAGTGCACTGACATAGTTACCCATGGAAGTATAGACATTGCCTAGGTGACAATAGGCATTGCACTCTCCTTGCAAATCTTCTAGCTTCTGCCAAAGTATTAGTTCTTGTGTGTGATATGCAAGTGCTTTATCAAACTGACCCATAAGACGGTGAGCATGGCCTAAAGCAGCAAGGGCATTAGGAACCTGATCATGCAACTCTGCTTGTTGTGCAAGGGAAAGCTGTTGGTTGAAGATTTTGATACCTTCTCCCATTTCTCCCATCTTTGGGAAGTGGGGGGGGGGGGGGGAGGAGAGAGAAAAAAGGAAGAAGAAAATTAAAAACTTTTAAAATGCTTATTTAAAATGTTAATATCTATTATGGGAAGTGTATGATATACACCAAAAACAATGAAAATAATATGGCAGCACAGATTTATAGCACTGATATTCCAATACAAGACAATATTTCAAACCTTCTTCCAATTAAAGAAAATATTTCAAACTTGGAATGAAAGGAAAGAACAAAATGCATGTATTAAGACTTAACTATGTTATACTTCCATTTACAAACATAATTATTTTATGACAAATCATTAATACATTTAACTACTGTAACAGCTTATCTTTTAATATAATTATATTTTTTAATTCAGATATGATGTAGAACTTAAACTAAAATTAAATGAAACATTTTTAAGAAAGAATTATCTCCACTTATTTCACAACATAAAAAGGAAACTATATTTACTATAAAAAAATCATATTCTATTAATTATAGCTTCTAAAAGATGAAATCACTTCATACACAAATTGAAAAATGTACTAATTTATTGTTACTAAAGCAAAATATGTTATTTTATTTTTACTGTAAGACTAATTTTTACTTAGAATTCTATAAACAGAATTCTAAAATTCCACCAACAATAATTTGTGAAAAACTTCAGTAAATCTGTGGATGTAGTTGGAATTCCTACAGATGCTATATTTAAAATCTAATTTTGCATAGTATAATGAATGAGTCTAATACTTCATTCAGTCGTTTCAGGAATTATAACCTTATTTTTAATGCTATAATGAATACATTGAATAGTGAGAATATAGTTAAATTTCAACCTCAGTAGATTATAACTGTTATAACTTTAAAAAGGAGATAAAAAAATACATACTACTAAAGATCAACCTATACTACATGACAATAAAAATGTCTTTTTAAAGACTTTTTAAACATTATACACATCTATAAAATGCCCAATATTATGAAAAAAAATTATGAAAATGTTGCCTTATGATGAGATTCTCTGCAAGGAATAGTATGTTATTATTCAGGTAAAGCATAATTTGTTTTTAACATGGAATTAGTATGTTTTATTAAATCATAGTGCATGTATAACAAACTTTCTTATTATATGCATGTGCAGACAATATGAAAATTGTAAATGTATTTCAGACTTACAATACAGCAACAATTACAAAGTTATTCAAGCTGAAGAGGATCAATGACGACACCAACTGTTCTAGTAAGGTTAGACATTTTGAGAAATTTGCTATGACAAAGCAATTAGTGAGAAGCTGAGAAGAGCATTTCCAGTCCTATAGTGCATTTTAGTCAGTAAAGTATTGTGAGAGTAATGATTAGTCATTACAGTTTTGTAATGGTTCAGAGGTAAATATATTTTCTGACAGAACATGAGTATGACAAAAATATAAAATTATTGTGTAAAACTATTAAACACAATAATTATTGTGTTGCTTTGTTAAACAAAATTGTATAATATTATTGTCGCCACCCCACCTTCTCTCTGACGAAAGGAGGGTGGTGGCTAGTCGATGCCACGCAAGACTTGCATAAATATTATTACAAATCCGCACACAGAATACCAAGATGGTTATTTGGCTCGAATTTTATTCTGCGTGTAGGTTACGTATTGCCGACATGTTTGCATGTGTGCTTGCGTACGGGTAAGGGTGAAGTGTAGATGGCACAGATGACACAACATGTAACAACGACCACAACTGCTCTTTCAAAACCATAGACAGGAAAAGTCTCAATGTCAGAGTATAAATTCAAATTTATTGATCTATGGGTTTCCTCTCACATGTTGGTTAGTCAGCCGTCCACAACTCACACCCGTGGGATAGGGGAATAGAAAAGAAAGAAAGAATGATGAATGATGAAATAAAAATAAAAGAAATACAAAATTCAATATTCTTCATGCAGTACTATTTCTGAATACGTTAAGCAATTTTTAACATAACCGTCGCTGTTTCTAAATTCTGAAGCCACTGCTCTTATAACAAAATTCAATAGTTCAACAATAAACAATGTCATTTGGCTTGCAAGTTCTCTTCAATCAGTTCCATCAATATTTTCTTATATTAATCTTAAAGCCATCCTTTACTTATAAACATAGGTTTAAACTTAAGGTTTATTCTTTAATTTTTAGGTTTAATGTTTAATTAAGATTCTAAGCTTTAGTTTTAAGTTTTAGGTTTAGGTGTTCTGAGATTCCTACACTAATTAATATTTTTCTACTCACATAGTTATTGTCACTTTCTCCTCGTGCTGGGGTGGGTGGGTTGATGATACACAAAAACACTGTCGATGTCATGGCTCGCTCCCACGGCCGTCCTCACTGTTATGACGGCTGATACAATTTCACGCTCTCGCTGCGCTCGTTAGGCCTATTTCTCAATTCTTGTTACATTATCTCTTCTCTCCTTTTAGGTTTCTCCTCATATCATTGCATCTCTCCTCTTCTCTTATCTTCTCTTCCTTCTCTTCTCAACATCGTCCATCATCTCTTCTCTTCACGTTACGTAATGGCCAACCTTGCCGTTTTTCGGCGGCATGCCACATGCATGACCGCTGACTGCTTCCAGCAAATATACTGCCTTCTACAACATATCCCGTGTGCGACAGCATTAAACGTCCATCAGAAATCCATCTCTGCATGGAAAATAATTGATTCTCCACAGTCTTTGCACAGAGTCTTTGAGGAACCCAGAGATGACTATCTGGTATGATTGGTCCATCTTGATCTGTTGACGGCCTTGACATGGCGCGCCTTCAAATACAGCCTGGGTAGACATTTGGCACTCTATTGCAGTGTCCAAGAATTATCTAGCTGATTGCCTCCCAGCTTCGTAGAGTCTTCTTGGTACAAAAAAGCAGGGAGAAACTCTATCAGACGCTACATTCTTGATGTTTCTCGCTTCTCTCCATCTCTGTCATCCCCTTTTATACACAAAGTTCTTGTACATCACTTTCACTGAGCTGATTACGGTACACACACACGGTACCCCCATCCAGTACTGCACTGTACATGCTGACGAATATTCTGACCATTCTGACCTCCACTTTCATTTAGTGTCAAGTATCGAGTTCCCAGTTGGCACTTATGATTTATGTATCCATTTGCCTACTAAATAACTATCTAACCCAGAGCACGCAGAACTACATCTCATAGCTTTCCTTATTTTATTTTTAAAACTACATTACTATGGCAAAAGTACCTAGTCATAGCAAGAAATGGTTGTACACACAAACCAACACATTTAACTATAGTGATATAAATCTTAACTTTTCAATCACTCAAATTCTATTTCAACAAATAATTTGACAATACAATATCAACTTAAACTACCAAACATTTAAAGTGGTGATTCAAAAACAAGTTACATTTCAAACTCAGAGCCTGCCTTTTCACAGACAAAATTAGCGTCTCAGTGGCCGACTGACATGACTATTTATGGGTGTGATGTCCTGATCACAGAGGGTCAGCCAGCAGTTAATTACACTGTTTCCATTGGCATGAACCAGCATTTCTACCTCAACTAGTGTTTCACATTGTTGGCCAAATGGTCATTTTCACCCCTGTCTTTGTGTAAACTAATTTGGCTGTTTCGTTAATAGTTTAGAGTTAGAGGCCACTTAGAGAGAGAGAAAAAATTTTTTATTAATATTTCCTCATTCATGTGACAATTATACTGTCTGCACTGCATGATCATGATGATATATACTGGAACAAAAGAAGGATAAATGAACTAATACAACTAATTTGTCTTTTTCCATAGCAGATTCTGTAAAAAGTTGTCATTTTTGTATTCTCTATTCCATGAGCATGTGGGTTTGGAGATAAACCCTGGATATTCAGATTTAGAGATAAAACCCAATAATAGTTTTAACAGAGACAGAGATAGAGAATAATGCCACTGTGAACTGGAGACAAACTCAGTGAGGTTGTAAACAACAGACCTATTAGGAAACAGATAGGAACCTTCTGGTGCTAGAGACAGATATCTAACCCAGGCAAATGCTTCTATAATGACTAGGGACTAGGCATTGGACTGGCCAGTAAGATCATGGAATATATATTAATTATAAGTACCCCTGAGTAAAAGCAAAACAACTCGTACAAACATTAATGATAGCTAGAGTATTGAGGTCAGGACTACTAAGTGACCAGTGAAGAAGTGAAAGGATATACAGAGCAATCAGAAAGGAGAATTTACTCTAGAGTTCTAATTGTGTAACTAATTTATCATTATCTATGTATTTATATTAAATGTTTTATTCTGATAAGCAATGCATTGTCACCCTGCCAGAATAATAATAATGTATTGTTAATCCTAATCATTCTTTAATCTTTTGTTCTAAATTTATATAGCAAGTGTCCCTTTAATGTATTGTTATAATTCATAAAAAAATTGGCAGTTTGATCCCACTGATGACTCAGTATGTACCATTTTGAGAAAGGTTAAGAGCAAAAGGGCTTTGAGAAATTAGGATAATAGTATTATGGGTAATAGCTACAATTCATAATTGAGTCATCAGTCTCCTTCCTAAATATCTCAATAATCCAGGATTTCATCATTATCATAAAGCTATCTATTCATTCTACCTACTATCTAAAACCTGTCTAAGCATGAAGACTAAATGTGAGGAGGGTGAGCATCTAGATCATCTGTCTATCTGGTGTACATCTAATCAAATACTTTGGCATGGCTCTTGTATCTAAGTCACAGGAAGTGTGGGTGGTTCATGATACCAATATCACATTCAAAGTCACATTTAAAGTCATATTCATTCATCAATATATGAACTATGAAAAGTATGAATAAATTATATGAAAAGATGAAATTCTATTTAGATAAAATGCTGCAGAAGCTAACAAAGCATGAAGTTGATAAGTTTATTTTTATTTCTATAAGCAGATATTTTAAAAGTCACTTTGAAAAACTGTTAGGAAATGTCCAACAGATGCCTTTATTGATGACCACTGATTAGTTAATATTTGGGGGAAGTTCTATTTGTAACCTCAAGACACAGAGGATCTAAGAAGAAAGAAATGTCAAAATTTATATTATACAATCTGTGTAAAATATCTATAATAATAAAAAAAAAAATCAAGAAATATAACTATTATTGGTAAGTCTCATTAAATCCAAATAGTAAAAGGAAAGATGTTGCTGTTTTGATTCAGATGATCTTTATGCATTACTTTAAAACTACTGATTTTAGAAAAATCAGTTGGAACATTTTACACATAACATGGATGGTTACAATTTATCCGAGACTATAACTTTTGGCTACAGAGAAAACCCATATAAATTATTAGTGTCAGATTTTATCAGCTTGTAATTATTTACATAACATATAACCTTCAAATACATTCTATTGTTATGGCTGTTTTTAGCCTAAACATTGACATCTGGATTTGTTTGTGGCTTTGTACTATTATAATAAATCATTCCATGACATACATATGCTAGAGACATTGCCATAGCAACATAAGTGCATTAGAGCTCCTTGCTCTCTCATACATTTAAGAGCATCTAAGCACCTTGCTTACTCAAATATTATTTGAGTACATCCATTTTTCAATTAAAAACAGCTTTACTCATAAAACCAAACTGAGCTTATTTTGAACCAATCAGAACTGAATTCATTTTCAAAATCAGTGTTTCATATAATCAATTGTTGTTTATTAAAAATGTATTTTAAAAAACTGCTTCTACCCACAGGGCCTGATTTTGCTCTGTGAATCACAAAATGGCAAAAATTGTGATGGGCCTAAGTTACCAGAAATTGATCTCTACTGGCCAGCGGATCCTTTTATCAACAATGTTGGCATAAAATCAATCTTTGCCAGAAATTATATTATCAGTCTGTCTTCATATCTTCACATCAGTGACTGATGGCAGAGACAGCTAGAGGAGATGTGAACTTTCACTGCTTATACAAAATGAAAGGAGTGATGGATAATCTGGCAGCATTTGGCTGTAGACGAATCAATGATTTGTTTTAGAGGATGCCTTGCTTGTTTGCATGCCTTCAAAACCATTAAGTGTGGCATTAAAGTTTGATGCTCTATGACAGTGACACTGCCTAATTGTACAAGTTTGAAATTTACATTGGCCATGAAGACACTCTTCCAAAGCCTAATGGACTTGATCATTATATTGTCACAAAGCTGTCGGCAGAACTAGACTTCATACACCAAGTTCTTTTTTGACATTTTTTTTACATCTCCAAAACTTATAGAGATTTGTATCAAGACAACACTGTGTACCTGTGGAACTGTAAGATGGCAGACAAAAAGTTTTCTGATAAGTGCTGAAATGGGTGCCAAATCCACAACAAGATGAAAGAAAAATTCTGAGGAAAAGAAACAGTAATATGACCAGTGTTGTGGTAGGATAAAAACAAGTAGCTGTCCTGTCAAACTTCAGTGACCCATCCTCCATGCAATAAGCTCAAAGACACGCTTAGCCCAATGGTGCTCATTAACCTGTTCTCTAGTTGCAATCCCTCTTTGATTACAATGCTCACATGAATGGTGTGGATATTCATGACCAAAAGAGAATGAAATATGACTGTAGGCAGAATTGTAATAAGGTCTGTAATACATTCTTTGGTTTCTAGTACATTCTGCCATCACAAACATTTTCATACTTTATGACCAGATTTCAACTGCAATACACCATGCATCTTTCATGAACTTGCTACATAAACTCACTGCTGAATTCAGTGCCAACAAATTACATCTGAAGTTGTGAGAGCATTGGCCTGTGAAGATAAAAATGTGTGAGGTTATGTCAACATCAAGATGCCCAAGACTAATAATTGCCATTATCATCTCAAGCAAAAATACAATTTTGGGTTTTGTGCTCAGTGTAATATAAATCCATGCAAGGTATATCATGCTCCAATCACCAATAAACTGTAAAGTGTCAGTACCTAATATATATCAATCCCACCTATCCATCCCGTAAAGTCTGTTTATGTTTTACAAGCATTTGTTTGTTTATTTTAAAAACTTTCACAAGATTATAATATTTAAATGTACAGCAACAAAAATACAAACATCTGTTTAGATCCATCCATCCATCCATTAGTCTTGCCGACCACTGAGGCACCACTGATGACCTTACAACCAGCTTCCTTCATTCCATTCTGTTCTCTGATAATCTTCACTCAGCTTCAATCCTGTCAACTCTGAGATGTTATCCTCCCATCTTTTCCTGTCTTCCTCTCCTTCACCCTCCGTGCACAGTAACTTGCATGATTGTCTTGGCAAACCCTGTTGAACGTGTGACATGCCCATACCATTTCATTTTGCATTTTTTCACAATGGCCAATAGCTCTTCAAAGGGCCCAATGACTTGTCTAATTCTGTTTCTCACTTCGTCATTTGTAGTTATAGCTTAGGCCCAAATTAAGTGTCGGTATACTTTTTTTTAAACAGCCACGCCCTCTAAAGTATTTGTGTTGTATTTGCATATATATGTTTGTTCTTGGATGAGTAAAGGTAATTATTAATTAGTTCGGTGATCAAAGTTTAGAGTGCTTCAGTTGAAATTGGGTGTTTATACAATTTTCCAAATATCCTACTATAAAGTGCTAGTTCATCCACTGTTCTGAAGATGACATGTACACTCTAGGGGCACCACTCAAATCAATTTTCAACTGGGTTTACCCAATTTCTAATTGAGGAAATATTATTAAAATTTTTTTTCTTCTCTCTAAGTGTCATACTCTAAACGATTAACAAAACAGCCAAATTAATTTAAACATAGAAAGGAGCTAAAATGACCAATTTATCAACAATATGAAACCTAAGGTGGAAACGCTAGCTGAGGAAGAAATAGGTTTGATAGTAATTCATGTCAGTGAATGGGAGAGCGTAATTAACTTTTGAGGACGCATGCATTTACCCCCTGTTACTCCTCTGCGGTCAGCAATGCCAGAGCCATAAATCTGTCATGTACGGGGAATATGTGGTAGGCCACTGAGATGCTAATTTTGTCTGTGAGAAAACAGGCTCTGAGTTTTGAAATGTAACTTGTTTTTAAGAATCACCACTATAAAGTTTGGTAATTTACAGTTAGATATTGTTATTGTGAAATTATTTGTTGAAATAGAATTTTGAGTTATTGGAAAGTGGAGATTTATTTGTTATAGTTAGATGTGTTAGTTTATGTGTACAATCCTTTCTTGCTAGAACTAGTGTACTCTTGCCAGGTGGCGATGAATCACCATATTAAAGTAGTTTTTAAAAAATAAAAAATAAAAGTAATGAGTGCTCTGGGAAGTTTTGTGCTCTGAATAGGTAGTTAGCAGGTAAATTGATATGCCAATCAAAGGTGTCAACTTGGAATTTGATACTTGGCACTAAATGGAAGTGGAGAGTCAGGAAATTCATCAGCACATACCTGCAGTGATGGATGGGGGTGCTGTGTGCTGGAGGGGGGGTGTTCTAATCAGCTCAGTGAAAATGATGTGCAAGGACTTTGTGTATAAAATGGGATGACAAGTCGTACGGACAGTCATCTTGGGTTCTTCAAAGACTCTGTGCAAAGACCACGGGTGATCGACTATTTTTCCAGGGAGTGGAAGAATAGACTGATGGAAGTTTAGTGTCAATGCGCTGGGAGATATTGCAGATAGGCAGTCCGTGATCATGTGAGGCATATCGTGCAATATAACGGCAAGGTTGACCGTTAATTAATGTAAAGAGAAGAAATGAAAAACGTAAAGAGAAGAAATGAGAAACATAATGAGAAGAGAAGAAGTGAGAAACAGTGAGAAACGTAATGAGATGAGATGAGGAACGAAGCAAGACACAATGAGGAAACGTAACAAGAGTTGAGAAATAGACCTAACGAGAAGCGTAACGAGAGAGTGAAACAGTAGCAGCAGGGACAGCTGTACTTTGGGTTCCAGGGAGCGAACCATGATGTCAATGGTGTTTTGTGTATCTTCCACCCCCCCCCCCAGCATGAGGAGAAAGTGACAATAACTATGTGAGTAGAAAAATACTAACTACTGTAGGAATCTCAGAGCACATAAACCTAAAACTAAAGCTTAGGATCTTAATTAAGAATTAGACCTTAAATTAGAAATAAACCTTAAACTTAAATCTACGTTTATCAGTTAAGAACCATTTTAAAATTAGTATAAGAAAATGTTGATGTGAATATCTTGAAAAGGACTTGCAAGTCGAATAACATTGTTTTTCTTTCGAATTATTGAATTTTGATATAAGAGCAGTGGCTCCAGAACTTTCAAATAGTTGTTTTTGTTTTATGTTGAATAATGCTGAGCCTATTTAGAAGTAGTATTGCATGAAGAATCTTGAGTTTTGTATTTCTTTTATTTAATTTCATCATTCATCATTCTTTTCTTTCTTTTCTTTTCCCTTACCCCACGGGTGTGAGTTGTGGATGGCTGACTAACCAACGTGTGAGAGGAAACCCATAGATCAATAAATTTGAATTTGTATCTTGACATTGAGACTTTTTCTGTCTATGGTTTTGGAAGAGTAGTTGTGGCCGTTGTTACACATTGTGTCGTCCGTGCTGTCTACATTTCACCCTTACCCGTATGCAATCAATCACACGTGCAAACATGTCAGCAATACGTAACCTACATGCACAATAAAATTCGAGCCAAATAACCATCTTGGTATTCTGTGTGGATTTGTAATAACATCTATGCAAGTCCAACGTGGCGTCGACTAGCCACCACCCACCCCTTTCTTTGGAGAGAAGGGTGGAGGTGACACTAAGAGGCCATGACCATATCACATAAACTGATTAAATGTTTAGTGTATAGTTCATTCACAGGAACTGCACTTTGAACAACTGGCACAATTAACTAATGGATAGTTAATAATATTTTCATAACCACATCCACTTTTCCACAGAATGTCACCTAAATGAAAACTATCCCCTCCCTATAAGCAAACAGATCATGAGGTAATGGCTCAGCAGCAATTACATGGGATTGTGATGTCAAAATTAAAATTATTGATGGATCTGAACAGGAAAAATTGGTGAATGGTAATGATTTAACATTCACTAATATGTGGTTTACAAGGAAATATTTTCTACGTATATAAATAAATGAGAAAGTTAATATGATCTGGATTTAATTAAATCCAGTAACTCAAAAAAATTAAAATAAAAACATGGGCAACAATTGATCCCATCAAATGACAGTGGGTATTTTCTAGTCTTTATACTTTTAAAAAATGTCTTTTTTATTCATCATTATTATCAGTTGCTAGATTTAAAAAATATCATTAAAAAAAAAAATCACTGGTTTTCTCACAACTGTACTGGACCAGACTTTTTAAAAGTAGACTTTTGAATGATACAATCATTTTTGAGTATGTAATTACTATTATAAACTGATCAGAATTTGTTTTGTGGGTGCTATTACAATTCAAACATAATAACCCATTTTTGCTTTCACTTTCTAAAAACACACCATCGGTAGGGTGTCAGCTCTAAGTAAAATGACTAGTGAATAATCAGCTGCTCTTTTTAGTAGCTCTCAACTAAAGAGTGAAAAATTTCATGCTTAAGTCAGCATCAATAGAACCTAGCAAATTTTAAAAACAAATCTTATCTAGAAACCAAAAGTCCAGATCAGTTATTATGTCCACACCAATAATTATTAAAAATATTCTAGCAAAGTGAATGATAATCTATTTTAAATGATCTGTTATAATGACATTTCACTTGTAGATAAACAAAGTCCATGAAATAATTCATTTTATATTGAAAACATTTTGTTTTAGTTTTAAGGATTTCTGTCAAAATAAACTGAACAATAAAATTTTAAGCAACTAACAACTTTTATAAATGCTATTATTTCAGAATTAAAAATGTAACAGAATTAAAAGTTCTTGATCATGCAAGAGATTTCCACCTGACAACACAAAGTG
This sequence comes from Sinotaia quadrata, assembly GCA_028829895.1. Lineage (NCBI taxonomy): Eukaryota > Metazoa > Mollusca > Gastropoda > Architaenioglossa > Viviparidae > Sinotaia > Sinotaia quadrata. The sequence continues at coordinate 74,693,767 of CM054183.1, read as the reverse complement.
GCTAAAATGCTTAGGACTATAGTCCCATCAGGGTTCTTTCTTTGTTCCATATACAGTTAAGGTCTGTAATAGCACAGATTCGTGCAGAGCTCAGTTTCATGTTGTCAAATGTCATACATCAATATAAGAGAGTGGCTTTTTACTACTGTTACGAGTCTGATAAAATCTGTGTCACGACTTCTTAACCCACTTGCTGTTTTTCAAAAATCAAATTTTGAAAACTCCTTTGTTAAAGTTCTCCCATGATACATCAGTATCGAGAAGCTTCTAGCAAAGAGGTCAGGATGTTATGTAACTTTAGGCCAGTGTCCAGCTTCTCGAACCGACTACATACCACGTGATCTGTCACGTGATGCGTTCTATGCGTTTTGATAAATACAGTATCGCGCGCCAAATTCTTCACTCCGATCCAGAAATGGCAACAGTGCGTACAGTCTACCTGTACAGCCGCATATTCGTTGAGTCGATAGAGGAAACCCGCCGCTATTTGCTTTGAAGGTAACACGTCCGCTTCTTGCAAATGTATTGCATTTATTAATTGTATTTTGCATTTTGAACCAACGTATGTAATTTTGTGCTATTGTTGCTACCTTTAGCCTAAGCACGTGTTCGCTTGTAAATGACAAAACCTATAAGTTATTGTATATAAATCATTGTAACTCTTTTTCATTTAACTTTAATTTATATAACCTTAAATTCACTAGTGCCAGGAGCGTCTGTGTACGACATGAATTTCCTTTGTGATTCAAATTATTGCGTGTAATTTTAATGTTAAATTGTGAAGCGCTTTGCTTGATTTGAATTGTTCCTTTGTATGAATTCTAAATTTTAATGTTGTAAATATTTGGTAATTCGTACGTCATGTATTGTTAAATATAACATACATGAAATCATTTATATCTTCAAATATAAATTGTAAATGACGCGTTGGTCGAATTTCTAACTCAGTACATTTAAATGTGAAAACGTGCTTAGGTTGGCGAACCCAAAACGCAGAACGATCATGGAAACATTCTTTGTCTTCAGGTCGGGTTCCGAATTCCTAGTTCCGAACTCCTAGTGCCGAGTTCTACTCCGATTTCAGTTCTTGATCTAGCTTCTGCTACCTCTTAGTCCTACTGTCATTATTGGGAACACGTGTCAACGCGCAGGTCTTCACATCCCTTTGTCTACACTTACATTTGTTGTCCGGCGTGATAACTGAGAGACAGTTTCTACCTATGCTATGTGCATTGGCTGGCGATGATTAAAGTGAGGTGGACTGGTTTGGACCAGTTTGGAAACCACGAGGCGTCAAAAACGAAGCTAAGTAAAGCTAACTGATCAAAAGTCACAAAGAACTATTGCGGCAAATTTCTCATAAACTCAGAACACTTAACTTGGACATTTATAAGCACTAGTTTAATTGTCACGAGTAGAATTAGACTTCGCGCTCGTTTTTGAATATCTTGTTAATTGTTAAATCTTATTTTTAATTGTTAAACCTCTTCGTAGTAAATTTTTATGCATAATAGACCTAACTTAATGTGGTTTGGATGGGGGCTGACTGAGCTGAATGACGTAATGAATGCATATTAATTAAGAGGAATTTGACGACTCCAAGCCAGCTTTTGTACGCAAGTTGTCAGTTCGTAAATCTGTCGTCTTCACTACAAAGACACATTTTTAAGTTAGTCGAATGATAATTTGAGCAATCAGTCTGTATAGGATGGAGAGGAGTTAATTAAATCTAATCAGTTTTAAAGTCCTTAAAATCCTAGGCAGGGTCTATAAAGAAATACTGGAAACGTAACAACTACTGTGTTGTCGTTAAGTTTGTTTGTGTACATTGGTAATGTCAAAAATCTTGCAGAAACATTTTCTTTTGATCAAGTATATTGAATATCCATTACAACTATGACTGAAATTTTATATACATTATCAGAACACCTAAATCTATTGACTGAGCTCATCTATATATTACTCCTCCTTTGCTCTTTAAAATGAATATGGTTTCATCCCTTTAACTTACCTTAAGCATGAGGTCACCTATGTTGCCCAGTGCCCGAAACCTGCCCATAATATTTTTCAAGGCCTCCATTAGACGCAAACACTTTTTCTGACAATCAAGTGCTTCGTTAAAGTGTCCAAGTGATTTTCGAGCTAAACCTAAATTGCAATAGGCACGTGCCAAACTCAGTCGATCCTTCCCGTCCTTGACCAAGATTAAATTCTGCTCATAGTAATGTACAGCCTGCACGAAATTAGAAAGGTTGAAATGCACATAGCCTAAATTGAAGCAAGCTTTGCCTTCACCTTCAGTATCAATGAGTTCTTTAGATAGTACAAGATACTGCTCATAATATGATATAGAATGCATGTATTCTCTCCTGGCACAATGAAAGTTACCTAGGTTGCACAGTGCACGAGCTTCACTAGATCTATCTTTCAGTTCCTGTGAAATGTTTAGGTGACAAAGATAGTGCTGTAAAGCATTTTCATACATCCCAAGTGATTGGTATGCCACAGCAAGATTACCATGTGTAGAACTCAGTGAGTGGCAATCATTGACCTCAGTTGAAATGGCAAGTGCCTGTTTATGATACTTAATAGCTTGTTCATGTTTACCCAAGGCACTGTAGGCATTCCCTATGTTCCCACAAGCACGACCTTGGCTAGCTTTATCTGCCAAAGAAACTGCAATCTCTTGATGTTTCTTGTGCAGTTTAAGTGCTGCTTCATATTCTGCAAGCTGGTGATAAATAATGCCAAGATTTGCGCAGGACCGTCCCTCAGCCACTTTATCTCTTGTTTGTAAAGCATTGTCCAACTGCTTTTCATGGTAAAACTTAGCTTGGGTTAAGGAAGATGAACATCTAGCAGCATGGCCCAGTCCTGCATATGCACGTGCCTCCAGTGTTTTATCACCACACTGCTCTGCTATCTTCAACACTTCTTTGTGATAAAACAAAGCATGCTGGTAGTCTCTCTTAAAGTGGTATGCACTGCCTAAATTACTATAAGCTCGGGCCTCCTCCACTGGTGATTTTAGAGTACGTGCCATCTTAAGGTGTTCTTGATGACATTCAACAGCACTACTAAAATTTCCCATAGCTAAATACACTGCTCCCACATTACCAATTTCCCGAGCCTCATTCAAATTATCACCTCCTTGTTTTAAAAGAAGAACACACTGTTTGTGGCTTGCAAGAGCATTGGGATAATCACCAATGGCAGTATATACATGCCCTAGACTACTAAGAGCTGCAGCTGCAGTCTGGCGTTGTCGCAAGCGCATGGAAAGTACAAGCTGAAAGCGGTGATGGGTGAGAGACTCTTTATACTGTCCCTTTGAAAAAAATGCAGAGCCCAAATTTCCATATGCTCGACACTCTCCTTCTTGATCACCTAAACAAAATTTTTTAAAATACTATAATTAGTATAAACTTTAAGCAAAAATAACATTCATGAAAATTTATTTAGTGTAAGCAACTGAAAGTATCTAATAGATTCAGCATCAAATTACTGAAATCAAACAGGTAATTTTTACTTTCTCTACAAAACTGCTACTTCCTATGACATAAAAGAATGGTATACATATTTTTCCTTTTCTTTGTGTAAAATACAATAATTTTTTTTTAATACTTATCAGATTGCATACATAATGAGAGTCATTTACCAGACATATGAATACAAGCCACAGCCAAGGGTCCACACACATCCATGTGGTGGTAGCTTAGTTGTGTTCCCCACTTAGTAACCCTACAATCAAGGTATGGGATAAACAAACAAGGAAACCAGCATTTCCAAAAAGAAAATAAGTGCCTCACATCAAGTCTGAACCCCAATGCATTATTTACCATACAATCTAGTTAATGAATTACAAAATAAGCTATTTACTATTAAATTTTCTTGATGAATTACCACACATTTACTGGGCTATTTTGGGGATAAACTATGATACAAGCTTGGAAGTTTGGTTAATGAACCACAATGCAAACTCTTAGCCAGACGATTGTATTGAATTAATTCTCTGGGTTGTTAGTTTTTTTCAAATAACCTTTTGTAAGCACATAATACAAAATAATAATAAAATCTACAAATTATAAAGCAATTTCAAAAGTTTATATTCTTCAGTCCTAAGAGAAAGCTACCACACTTCTCATTTTTCTTGTTTATGCATCTAAGTATTTTAGATCACTAAAGCTCATGTTCCACTTATAAAAAAAAACAATCTGAAATAGTTTTTATAATGATAATTCATGAAAAGCTAAGTTATTGTTTTAAATAATACCAGTTCTAAGTTTTTTTAAAAAATAGCCAGACACACATTTAGATAATTATACTAGTACTTATATAGCACAAGGGAAGAAACAAATAAGTGTGCAATACAGTGTAATTGGGAATTTAACTGGAGTAGTAAATATTTACAGGTTTAGTTAGGTGATTTTTTTAACTTTAAATGTTTATGTGTGTGTGTGTGTGTGTGTGTGTGTGTGTGTGTGTATCTTAAATAAGTTAACTGTTTATCTGCTGTAATACTAAAGTGCTATTCTTATTATTCTTGCTTATTAGGACTGATAGGAAAAGCATGATTGCAATAAGAAGAACCCATTTCTATTGGCTTCTAACAATTAACATTAGCCAACAATTTAGGATGGTCCATCAGTAATTTGGCATTAGGTGGAAAACCACATCTATTGAGTATATCAGTCTGGTAAAAGCACTCTGTAAAACACCCCAGGTGTTTGAAGACCAATTCAAGTATTAGTAAAAGTAGTATTGTGCTGACAAGTATTGTTTATACATAGACAACTCACTCATTGAAAGTAATACTCAGATTGTTTTTCTGTGAAGGGAATTAATTTTTGTTAAACTAATCAGTTATAACCATTTCAGTAGTGCTCCAATACCCATATGATCTAGATTTACTCAGATCATATCAAGTGAAGGCATAATTATACTATTTACATGTGATAAGAGGGTAATGATTTTATAGATATTATAGATTTTAAAGATATTATAGTGAATACTGACAATTTTTTGTTTACATTTTTAAGTACACCATGCTTTAGTTGTAACATTTTTGTAACATCAATGCACTAAACAATATAAACACTAAGCCACTTGTCTTTTAAAAGAATGTTTAAAACTAGTAATAAGTTTAATGTGATTAACATTAGATCATTTAAACAGTACATAACCATATCTCATCATGGATGTTGTTATAAAAATAATTAACTGAAAATGTACTATGGATAAACTCAAACTTAGGACTTGGATAAACAAAATTTATTGTATTAGAAACAAGATAAATATCAGAAGCCAGGAAAATTTAAGCTTTTTAAGCTATGTATATTTTGAAAAGAATATTCCTAACTTCACTAGTCCATTAAAATAAATCACCAAGCTACCATATTTACATGAAAGATACTATTTAATTTACATATATTTTCAGTCTTTCCATAACATACCTAGAGATTTTGCTACTGCCAAGTCTTGTTGCATGTAGTATATAGCCTTGTCCAGGGCACCTAAACCCCAGTGTGCACTTGAAAGAGCAGAAAATACTGAACCACGTAGTTTGAGGCTGCATGTGCCCACAATCAATGCTGACTCTAACACAGCAACAGCAGCACTGTAATGACTAATGGCTAGTAACTCTTGTCCAATAACTGCCATGAGAACAAAGGGCGAACGTCCCAAACGCAAGTTTTCCAGTTGCTGGAATGTTACCTGGTATTTTTCTGCACACAAAAAACATATATCAAATCCAATGTTCCCTCATATTTTTGTGTTGCAGTAGGTGAACAATATATTAAAAACATTAATCCCAAACAAAGTCTTTCTCTCTCAGCAAAACCTTCCTGTTAAATACAAAATGTTTATTATTTACAAGGTGAATTAATGTTAAAATAACTGCTTAAAAGAGGGTACATATTGGGGATAATATCTGAAGATCAAATTATTTTGCTAATTACAACACAATAAGTATTTTATCAAAGTTTCTAATATAATTAAAACAGCCATTTTTCAGTTCTACTGTTTTGTTTCCCTTGAAATGCGCAAATCTCCCTTATAAAAAGCCTTCTACATTTCTTGAGGGGAACCAATTTGCTATTGCCATTACAGTCAACCTTTATTCAAATAGGTGATTGTAATGTGTATATGTGTGTGTATTTTTGGCACTGATTTGACCCCTGGTAGGCCATGACAATGTGAAATCAATATTCTCTTTAATACTGGAAAGAGAAGATTTTCCACTGGTAGAATGCAAAAAGTTTGATCTTATTGCTGATTAATTCACATAATATAAATATCATCTTATTCATTCATTTCTGACTATAGAGTCTACTGTCAAACTCATGGGTCCAAAGTAGGCCGAACCTTAGATCTCACATCTTTGCATCTATATGCCATCTCTCCTCTTGTGAGGGGCCCTGGCGATGTTATCCAACCTATCCCATGACAGTCAGGATGAACTTATAATTTAAACCATGTATCAGTAGTTGCAATTATAATTATGCTAGCATGTGTTGGATATATTCCTTATATATATATATATATATATATATGTTATGTATGTTCATAATTTAACTCATTCTTTCTGTTTTTCATTGTGGTTCATTTGTCAGCTGTCTTTCCTTATTTTTACAATTATGAGTGAAGTGTATTTGGTGCGCTTATCACCACCCTTCTGTTCACATAATACTTAGTGGATATCAATATATGTGTTTTAGAATCGACATTTTATCTGCCCTACCTATGCCATTGGCATCCTACTTAGACTATCCCATCCTGCACTTCAAGAGTGGCTAGAACAGGCTGAGGCTATGCATCACTTTTTGACACACTGATGGATACAGCTCACAGTCTTCACCACCTCCCTGACTGACCAGGTCATGAGAACCACCACTACCAGTCAGCCTATCAACAGTCACAGTCTGGCAAGTCCAAGGAAGCAGAATATTCATGAACTCCTTTTCTGCCACACTTTGAACACAAAGCCTAATAGTGAACACTAATATCACATTCACATCTTTGTGATTAATTTCATTATAAATTCCTTCAGCCACCATTACTTTTTCCTTATAAAATATTTCTGTTTTATCTCTATGTTCATGAGTATTTGTTTACTTTTATATGTTATAATTGTTATCTTTGTTTTTGTATCTCCTTCACAGCCATTTGTAATTGTAAAATGTTTTAAATGTTGTGATGCCTGACAACACTGAAGTGTGGGTGGACGTGTGGTTGGCCATATTAGGGTTTTAATTATTTTACACCTTTTAAAACCCCCATGCCAAACTGTTTATTTATAGACTTTTTAATGTTCTTTAGAATATAGACATACTTACCTTCTTCCATTTACAATATATTAATGATAACAAATAGGTATAAGGGTTTGTGGCTTTTGATGATTAAAAGTATTCTTTATTAATATCACTTGTGGCTTTAGATTGCAGGTTTCTACTATTTGCCACCCACTCAGGTGAAATTACTACAATCAGAGAAGTGAGATAAATGCAAAAAACGTGACTGGGGTCAATCTAAGTCATTTTGACATTATTTGCAATCCTAAACTATTTTCGCACAGACTGGTGTGACTTGTAGGGAACCCAATTAGTGTTTTATATTATGATGATTTGAATCCTCCATATCATGATGAATAAATACAATATATATATATATATATATAAAAGTGCATGTTTTAGTCAATGGCAGGTGAAGATATATATTGACCCTATTGAATAAGCCATGTATATTCAGAACAAAATATTAAATCCTGTGACAGAGCAAAGTTGCCTGCATATATTTATGAAATAATTATTATATTTATGCTGCTAATATTTAATGTAGTATGAGTTGAAAGCAGACTTTGTGCACTGCAGTTTAAGAATAATATGTAAGGAAGACAGAATTCTCCAAGCTAATGAATTTTATTACAGGAATGTAAGTTTGAGAATGATTGGAGAGATATGAAGTGTAGAAACATTTTAACCAGAATTTTAGGCACGGTCACTCTGATTTGACTTTTTTCCAGAGGAGATTGCACCATTTTTCATTATCTGCTTCAGACTGGGGGAAATACAATGATCCACTTGTTGTATGATGGGGAAATGTTCCCATATATATATTTTATATAAATTTTCATTTTGTAGAATTTAAATTGAACATTAGAACGAGTGCATATTGCGCCCTGTTGATTTAGAAGAGAGGTCCTGAACAAATGAGTGTGAAGGATGGGGGGAGATTTATTGACTGGTGTAGATGTCTTGTATCATAGCAAATTATACATAGTTGGTATAAGTCATTATTACAAAGTCACCCCAGAGTATAGTGGCGACACACTGCATTCTACTTGAGCTACATTGGTATGCGTGTCCGACACTATTTGTCAGACTTGCTGGTAACAGAGCTGCTAGAAATTGGTTACATGGATCTCTGTTCAAGAATCATATAACAGAAGTTGGGTCTGGCTTGTCTGGCTTTGGTCTTGGGAGATTTCACACAGAATTCTTGGAACAGTTCAGTTGGCATGCCTAGAGATGCATATTAGACCCATTATCCAATGCAAGGCAAAGTGAGCTGTAACATTATTGCGAAAACCTTGCCAACAAAAACTTATGTCATAAAAAGGTCAAGTAAATTAACTATTGTTTCTTTCTACTCCTGCTCTGATTCTCTGATGAGAAATAGACTCACAATTTGAAATCCTGATTGATTATTAACTTGACTATTTTATTTTTAGGATAGAGATTGAATAAGTGGTGGACATTATATGGGCATTTATCCTCAGTAGCAGTATAAGTGTCTGTGTTTCCTTTCAACTGTATTTGTTTGTATGTTTTGATTGTTGGTTTAATAAATTTATTGTTAACATATGAATTAAGATTCCAGCCACTTGTATTTAGTTATGTTTTATTAATTGATAGGTATAATAATAATCATAACAGCAAAGGCATTTCATCACAGATCCATTGTCAAAAATTGAAAAATATTAATGAGAGAAATAGGCACTGGAATCTGATATTTAGGTTATAATTTATAAACATTCTAGTTTTAAAAGCCAGTATTGTGAGGAACAGATTTCACATCTGAGCAATAGGTAATCATTTGTTTCAAAAATCCTTTGTATGAATTACCAGTATTTAGGACTTCCTTGAATGTATGTGGTTAGAATAAGCAAATGAGATTGTTAATGCAAAATATGCCACAAAATCTTTTCATTAATTAAATCTTATGAATCTTAAGTTAATGATGTCTATGGTACTTGTCATTCAAATTAGGAGAGTGTGTAAATTTAAATTCAGTATTTAATTAATGAGTGTTTGTGGAGTAGTTGAATTGAAATGAACCAAGATTTTTATTATTATGAAAGGAAAAATTTTCCAATAACTCTAATCACTTAAAAATCTGGGATTATATTAATATTACTGGAAAATTTCAATATACCTAACCAGCTATATTCTACAATAAGGATCTTTCTCAAAACTTAAAACAACAAGAATTATAAGAGATGGGAACTGGTTTAGAATGTCCTAAAATAGAGCTCTTATTCAAAACTCAAAACAACAGGGATTATAAATATAAGAGCTGGGAATTCTGGTCAGTATGTTCTAAAAACAGAGCTCTTATTCAACAAAACTCAATATAACAGGGGTTATAAGAGCTGGAAACTCTGGTCAGTATGTTCTAAAAATAGTGCTCTTATTCAAAACTCAAAACAAAGGAATAAGAGCTGGGAACTCTGGTCAGTTTGTTCTAAAAACAGCTCTTATTCACAACAGTATTATGTGACCTGTCACCACAAAAAGATACTTAAGTCGGATTTTGGGGGTATTGAGATATATGTATCAATAGAAAGAAAATTGAAAGGGCTTTCTGTTGATATAAAAATAAAGAGTGTAGGACAAAATATGGAAAAGTTATGTTTGTTTGAAGTGCACTACTGTCCGGACGGCCATTTTGAGAAAATCGGCCTCAAAGATTGAACACATTTCTGAGAGGTTTTTCCTTAGCAACCATATATTAATCTGCTTCATTTGCAATCAGAGTTGAAGAAGACACAATAGCTAACACTGTAATAACTATAAACAACAAATATATTGTTACATCATTTACAGACAACAGTCTTTTTAAGCCATAACGATTAGAATTTCTGTATGCGAGAATGATTATTGTGGCTCACAGAATATTCTAAAATTAAGGCATAATATTGAATTGATACCTCTTTCTAAATCTGATGCTAGCTCCACTAAATAAATCACAGATTAAAGCTGCATTACTTTCACATCCTTAAAAAAAATATCGTTTAAATAATCCAGTAATTATAGCACACCTTTCACTTCAGTGTACAGTCAGTTATCGTCAGCTGTCGTCTGCTTCGTCTTTTTCGTTGTTCGATCACGCGATTCGCTGTCCGTGTCACTTTCAGATAAAATCCATCAGCTACATCCTCATTAGCAAAATAATCAGATATCAAATCTTTAATCTGAATGCTTTCTTTTTCTAAGATGTTGCTTTCTTTACATGAATTCAACAAATTAGCGATTCGTTTCTCCATGTTTGCATTACGCATTACAGGACAAAACTGTCTCCCTTGTGTGCGTTTCAACCAATCGCGACCGTCTTTTTATGAGAGCATGCTTGGTAACTTATAGTAAGCTTTGATAAACTGTCTGCGGATTGGCTGACGCTTTTCACTTTGTTTACGCCAAGCACAGCCTTATAAAACATTCTGATTAGACGTTATAAATAAATAAATAAATAACCAGTGTCGTCAGCATAAAAATAGGCTTTTTCCTGAGCATTCTGATATACAACATTATGAGGTTCAGCCAGGGATTCTACCGTCTACGATCGTCAGATTATAGCACTTTTGGGCCATATTTTTCCTTCGAAGTTAGACAGTAGGTCACAAAAAAATAATAATAAAGCTATTTCTAGTTCGAATTAAAGAAAAACACGCTAGTAATTTGTTGTTCGATGGTTTGGGAACACGCTAAAATGAAAATCTCAATTTCACCCATGTAGACCCCCACCTTCGTTTTTGCCGTTTTTCTCGGCTTAGCCTTGCGCGACTTAAGTATCTTTTTGTGGTGACAGGTCACTTATGAGAGCTGGGAACTCTGGTCAGTATCTTCTAAAAATAGAGCTCTTATCAAACTCAAAACAACAGGTTTTTAGAGCTCGGGTCAGTATGAGGGACATTTCTCACAAACTAAAAGTTAAATGTAAATTAATTAATAAATTTATGTCATAAATTTTTAGTTAATATACTAGTAATTTGGTGTAAGAGTTCAATGCACATATCTGTCTCACATACAATCTTTTTAACACAAAGAATGAGAAACAGGAAAAGGGATTACAGGTATGATCTTGCAATACAGTTTGCAATATTTTGTAAAAGTGGTATGCCCTGACCTTTAAGAGGTGACTTAAGGGCAGTGTCACTGAGGCCACCAAGAAGATGAGTACTGGATGGCTCCTGTGCAAGACCAGCAGAAAAAGCAGCGAGTGCTTCACCATGTTGACCTTGATGTTGTAGTGCTATTCCCTCTCTCAAGTATGCCTTTCAGTAGAAAAATACAATTTATTTAAATTAGTCACATTAAAATTAGTCTTTGAAACTACAATTATAGATACTATCATGAAAATAAAATAAAAGAAATGTTTTATTTGTCATTCACATAAGTTGAAATTACTGCCTTCTAGGACAAGTCCATTCATAATAAATTAAATTGTATATTCCTCATGGCATTGATAACATACTTGTATTAAAATTTATTCACTATATTAATGGAACATTTCAATGTACCTAAAAATCAGTTATTCGTAAATCATTCTAGCATCTGCACTATATGAAAAAATAAAAGTTATGTGTGTATGTTTTGTTACACAAACACCTCCATACAAACGGTGATTAACTGGCAATAAAGAATGGAACTAGTGGAACATAATTTCATTTGTTTTGTTAGCTTAGTTATCCAGCTCTACTATTACTTATTAGTCACAAAGGTAACTTCAAAGGAGCTTAGATTTAATTTCTAATCCAGAAATATATAAGGTGCTACTTTAATAATAATTTAAAGAAGTACATGATTAAATATACCTCTTCATTTGATTTTATAACATAATATATAATAGTAATAATATAAATAATAGTTTTTTATATATATATATGTGTGTGCTTGTTTTATTTCCATATCATTGTAACATTAGAAGACATTTAATTATTCTCTAACTATTCAGCAGTTTTTTCAAGTTTCAAATAAAATTCTTTGAAAAAACTACAAATTGCAAGATCAGACTTTCTGATAAAAATTTTGAATATCTTACAAGCTCTAATATGAAGCAGACATTAGACAAAAATATATGAAAATGACATAGTAAGTAAAACACTATTCTGTACATATAATTATTGTGGTTCAGTAGAAGTTTAAATTATCTTTATATTCTATAATGATATAGAATATCATGAAGATGCAGGTTGTTTTAATTTTAAACCACAGTACTAGGCAATTACAATTTTTTCAAAATGGTTTGGTTCAGGAAAGAAAGCCACAAACTAAATAGTTCTGCATTCACATTTCAACATATATTAATTTTTTTATAAACAAAACAAAATAAAATGTAAATGAATGGAGGGTGAACTTTTGAAGAATGTTAATGAGGATAGCATTTACGAAGGGATTGTATAATTTTATCATCAGGTGTTAAAAGTATAATACTGATTTAAATGCATTCTTGTGAGGACACTGATTGATATGTCTGCATTAGAAATTTCTGTGAGCTTTCTTAAAGGAAGTTAAGTTAGTCACTCACACAACACACACACCTGCACAAATATTTTCTTCCTTAACATTAAGACTTATTAATATATGCTGTTAATTACAGAGCATTTATTTTTATAAAAGTTCTAAATGCTTTGCAATATTACACTTTAAATTCACAACAAAGCCTTCATACACACTGCTTAAGACATTACTGTACTTTTAAATAAGAAACATTATTGGAAGCTAATATTGTGATTTATTTTTAATGCACATACTCCTTCTGACCCATTTAATTAAAAAATATATATCTGAATCTAGATAAACCTAGATAAATTCATCTTTAAACCTTAAAAAAGTCACATTTCTAATATTATTGACTGTAAGGACAGAGAAATAGACTGATAAACAGAAGTAAGGAAACCATGTAGTCACTGGCTTAGTTTGAATTTGAACAATCACAAAGAGCGATAGAGAGAAATGTAGTGAGGTAAAACAATACTGTAAAGAGAAAGGCCATTGAAAATTGAAATGAGTATATTTTTACTTTTAGAAAAAGAACCAGGAGTGATGAGACTCTTTCGGGTAGAGACATTTAACAATCCTCTTATTAAAAAAACCCAGATAACTACAAAAGTGCAAAAAGTTTGTGTGAATTTACTAAAGTTGAAAGAGAGCACAATGAGCACATCAGCATCAGTATTTTCTGGATACTTCCTCCAGAACAAAAAAAAAGGAAGAAAAGTAATCAAATTATTGCTAAAAATAGATTTTCTTCACTGTTGTGCAAACGTAAGACTCTTGAATAAACTTAAAGTGCCTTGAACCGTTGGATGATCAGTGTCTGCAAAGTGAACATGACTGGAAAGATGACCTGAGATGCAAGTGTAAAGCCAGTCTTGCCTGAATTTGTCTGCCTGCAGTGAAAACAAATTCTAACCACACACAAGGTAAACAGGAAAGGATTTATGTGTCTAGGTGCCTTTATTTACAAGCCTTAATCTGGTGCCAACAGAAATTTTTAATTGCTTTAAATTTAATTCTGTAAGCTAACATTATACATAGCAATTCAGTATATAAAAATAATTAGCAGAATTTTAACTAGAATATATCCTCTTTTTTCATAATATGACAATAAAAGTTGTTTCTTCCCATAATGCATAGAAAGAAAATGTAATTATTAACTACTGAGTAAGCAATAATACCTATATGCATAGGAATACTGAAATATATTTATGGATTTCAAATAAAGATACTATTTGAGAAATTTCAAACAAACTGGAATAAAAGAAAATGTTAATTTCTGATTTTTATCTTACTTAAGCACTTTTACATTCACTCCTCTTGTACTGTGCAATCACAATTATGTTAGGTATCAGCTGACAGCTAATTATGACAATGATAATATGGCTTATCACCTCAATCACATTAGAAAAATAATTATATGGGAGGGCGGGGGGGGGGGGGGGTAGAATGAACTTTTTGGTGACATGTTTAAAAGTAACACAAAAAATCTGCCATACCAATAACATCACTGATGATGGACTCTGATGATCATTAATATTTATGAAAGAAGTGTATAGTTCCTGGATTGAACTCCAGTCCTACATTAAGATTTTAACTTAGCTTCAAGGAAATGTGCTCATAATAGAATTAGCTTTCCTTGCCCTTAATGAAGGAAACTTCCAGGTCTGCTTAGAGTTTACAAACTAATGGTATATTCCTGTCAGTCGATACAAAAAAACAGGGATAGTGAAAAGAACAAGTAAAACCAGGAATAATAAGTAGTTATAAAACAGCTAGAAAGTAGAATATGGAATATATCAATATGGCAGGTACAGAACAGATAACAAATATATCATTGTACCCCATATTCATGAATCAAGTCCTTGGTCACATCTATTGATCTAATGTTATTAACACGATGATTACAATGACAGAGAAATGATGTGTTTGGTGCAATTTTTAACTCCTTTACTGTCCAATGCAACTCATTCTGCAAAGAACAGACACTGTCTTATAACTAAATAGATATTAAATAAATAATATGGAAATATAATTAGCTTTCACTTGTTTGATAAATAGGTTCAGTGACATCCCTTCTATCAGTTTCAAAACATTTTGCATTTATGTAATGCATTTTGTATTATGTATATTTATATTGTATAAAATTTTCAGTAGTGAAAAAGAAAAACAAACTGTTTCCACCCTCATCTCATGCTAGGGTAGCAAGGTGATATCTTCTAAAGAGCAAAAACAATAATTAACAGCAGAAAAAGCCTGTTCAGAAACTGCTAATCAATATCTATGACTAGTACTAGTGAAATAGTCAAATTTTGAATACGTATGTATAAAGACAGAAAACAGATACATTTCAAAATGTTTTTTACAAATAAATATTATCTTATATGCTTTTTTGATTTAATTAAGTTATGCATAACAAAGTCTGCTTTACCCATTTTAAATTTTAATTTTATACACCTAGTACTAGTACCATTTATGATATAACAAAACAAAAAATATTATTAAATTAAATCACTAAAAATAAATATTAACAAAATGTTTACCTGGCATGGTTTGTTTTCAATAGATATACATGTGGGGGAAAGAACACTACTAGGTAAACATATGGAAAAGAACAATTTCTTTTAAATCTGCTTCTAGTTGGGTATTATTTGATTATTTTCTAAAATTTTCTTTATATTAATCTGTCTACAATTAACAGACAATTTCTATGATTATCTATGTATGCAGTAAAGCTTTACAATTAGATGAATGTATTTCTTCTTTATAGAAATAATATATTTAATTATTATTTCCTCTCTGTTTAGCAAAGAATAAGTTATTTTAACCCAAGACTATGTACAAGAACTATCTACTGTTCTATAGACAAATCTGCTACATAATTTTATTATCTCCTTCACACTCACAGTGAGTAGGAGAATGTACAAATCTGCTATATCAGGTGATGTCATTTTCTCTCTCTACAGATTGAAACAATGCAGCAAAGATTAACTACACAAATCAAGTAGAGTATTTCTTCAAGGGACTGTGAATGTTTATATCTTATATGCCGGAGTTTCATAACAAAGAAGCTCTGACTCCTGCTTGGCCCAGTTCTGACTCAAACTACATGCTACTATTCCAGACCTCTCCTATGTAACTGGTTATCATCCTCACACTCGTCCAAACTCACTGTCATCCATCCTCATTCAGCCACACTGCCTGGGAAGGCATTTTCTGTAAGATTGTTCTAGAACAGTGGTTCTTAACCTTGTTGGAGGTACTGAACCCCACCAGTTTCATATGCACATTCACCGAACCCTTCTTTATTGTCATCACGAATCATATGAGTTGGGTGCATGTCTTGACCTCCCTCTGCCGAACCCCTGAGACTGACTCACCAAACCCCTAGGGTTCGATCGAACCTAGGTTAAGAACCACTGTTCTAGAATCATCCTCACCAGCAAAACTGCATCATATGATATTGAGATTTAGGAGAGAGACCATTGTCATCTATCACCAACCCTTGCTAGTTAACATTAGAATTGTATGTCTAATGTATCCAGTGTAATCATTGTTTTCTCTTTGTTTTAAATCTCTAATATAGTTAGGAGTCTTAGTCTACTCTAATGCAGCCAAGGGTCTTAATTTTGTTATATAATAAAAGTCAACAGTTTGTTTTTCGGACTTTTTTCATTCTGTTAACTGTTGATATCACTCTAGACTTGAATGAGTGTGAGATGCATATATATAATAAATATATCAATCAATCTGTATGGTGCATAACCTGTTATTTTAGTTTGTAAATGTATCTGCCTATGCTGCAGGGTGCAAGTGGAGAGAGTGTGGCACACACTGTCTACAGCTCCACTCCATAAATCTCAAATGACATTGCTTTTGACTTACATGTATTCAATTTCATTTCAAAAAAATAATAATAATAGTAATAATTATTATTATATTATTATCCTTATAGAAGTATACTTATAACAGAAAAAATAGTAACTTGACATGCCAGATCAGGATTACTGATCAGTTATATTCTCTGTGTGTGTGTGTGTGTGTGTGTGTGTGTGTGTATACAGGATAGAAGACACCAGCATCAACTAATATGTAAACCATTCATTAATACTAATAATAGTATTATTGAATTTGATCTGGTAATGCATTCCTTTTGGTGGTAATACAATTGACTTGGTGGTTCACTTAGCTACATAGAATTGCTATTAAAAACATTTTTTTTCATCTCTCTGCATAATTATGCTTACTCTGGGATATAACTTGAGCTTATTCAGTTATTGGCTTACTGACTAGTTTGACTATTTACATACCACAAAAACACAATATTTACATATTCTGATGAAACTGAAGATTCTCAATTACGATGGACTGATGAATATCACATAATGTAATATATTTAAAATTAGGTAAATATAGATAAAAAGTAGTTTGATCACTTGATCTTATTCTTGGGAAGTCATAATGCTTCTTGCAATTATATCAAATAAAGTAGGAAAGAAACATCCTGTTAATTTTGTTTTTCTTTTAATTTTAGCATAAAAATAATGCAACAGCTAGTAATGGTGGCTGTATGAATATACTGTTCTTCTTATCAGTATATGATACTGGATTTTTTAATTATCCAGATCAACCCTGGTTTAAGTTTATTTGGATAATCTACTCTATTGAAAACTATGGTATAACAACATTTTTCAAACTTAATATGTGTAAATCATGTAAACAAACAATAACTGTACTTCTATTTATGATACAAAATTACAGCTAGAGAATGGAACTAACCTTAGCCCACTTTGGGTTGATTTGGCGAGCTGTGCGTGCATCCTGCAGACTTTCCTTAAAGCAGTTGAGCTTGAAAAAGGCTGCAGCGCGGTTTGTATATAAGATGTGGTTGGAAGGGTCAAGGTTAATGGCCTCAGTATAGGCCTGAACAGCTCGTCTAAAATCCCCATTGCTCACTGCCTCACTTGCTTGACGAACTTGCTGAAGGAATACAGTTTGCCCATTGAGGCTTGGGGACAAAACCTCAGCATCTGGTCCATCTTGCCTTCCAGCAAATGATGAATTTGATGTGTTATTGATAACATGAGAAACTTTTGCCTAACACACAAAATGTTAATATATTCATTAATAATAATACTGGTGAGTTTCTTTAAAATGCATGTAATAATATATATTAGATTACCAAATGAAAACATGTACTGAAGTAGCAACAAAAAAACCCCCACAACATTAAGAATCAGTAATTCATTATAAATCTTTATAAATAAATTAACAAAGACATATCAATAGTAAAGATAACAGTAATGAACTTATGAAGATACATTTAGTTATACCCATGCAGAGATTAACTGGGGGTGGGGAAGGAATCACTTAATATCTTCAATAATAACTAATACAGAATATCCCTCAAAGAATTACAGTCTTAATATGATGTCATAGGTTAAGGATAAAGATCAGGAAAAGAGTAATACAAAAACAGAGATACAGATACAAAGTGTTCCAGAAATATCTGACCAACTTTAATTAGGAATAACTTAGATAATTAATTATTACTCAAAAAGAACATAAGTGATGATGGTTTTTGAAGAAGGTTTAATAACTTTTCAAAATGACTTCCAGCAGTATTGTAAGACTGCTGAATTTTCACTTACAGTGGGATAAGATAGTGATTTATAACACTGTAGGGAAAACTGAACATGAAACAAGAAGTGATCCAAAAACAGACCCTGTTAAACAACCATAATAATAATTGTCTGTGCTGGGATGTTTACCAATTACTGATATATTTTGTTTTCTTTCAGAAAGATATGATCTGTGTTAAATTTACACAACCTTCCACCTCATGATACAAATAGCCAACCTTAAAATAACCTTGTAAGAATAAAGAAGCATACCACTGTTACAAACAGGTCCAAAGAGCTATAAATAGGCATTTCCACCCTTCTTGTAATTGGCTATTTAAAGCACTGCTTGACCACTGTAATGTGAATGCATAATTAGACATGACAGCCCAGTGCCTGCAAACTAGGACTAGGAGGTGAGACACTGTTCTTACAGACCTCCAAACCTACTGGTTTGGAGGTCTATAATATAATATAATATAATATTGCCAGCTATTTACTTATGAGAAAAATAACTTCCATACATGAAATCTGCTAAATTGGATGGTGGTTTTACCTTAAAACTAACTTTGTTTACTGCAGTATCCATAGAATGATAGATTAATTATATTTATCTCTAATAATTATTATTCTTCAGTACAAATACTACAGACTATCTTCATAGCAGAGACATTAACTATACCAAAAACCATTAACATTAATTCCTTAATTATTGTTCTTTTAAACTTTTGTTAACTGACAGTCATATTCCTCTATTTTTATTATTATTATTTTTTTTGTTGTATATTGATCATTTGGTGAAACTTGGATGATCATGGGTTTTTTCAAAAAGACTTTAAAGAGGCATTACAATAGTGATTTTAAAAAAGAAAATGTCAGCAAAAAGTGGAGTGTTTATGAGTACATCAGAACAGTTAGTCTAGCATCTAAACACTAAAACAGCAGAGATGATAAGTTGAGAGTACATTTCTTCAGAAATTGTTTATTGAAAATTCATAATACACAATGAAAACTTCATACAAACTATTCATAAGCCATAATAAAACTAAAGATAATATAACATTAACAAAACAACATGATGAGTCCACATGCAATATAATATAATAACATAAAATTTAAAAAATTAAAATACAATTATTTTTTTAATTAATAGCTTGTGTAAACAAATACAAAAGGGACGGCTTTTCATTGCCAGTCAATAGGTTTCAATTGATCTTTGAATAATCTACATATATCTCTTCCCATGAAATTTATATAAATAAACTTATATCTGTACAATGGTGCCAGAATACTGGGTATTGATGCCTACTGTCAAATACACACAAAAATAAATATTTTAATATTCAGCTTCTGAGAAAGCATGCATCATACTCTCTCAAGTTAAATAAAATTACAACAAAAATTTGGGGGGAGGAGGAATAACATTAAAGTCTTAATGAATTGATTAGTAATAAAATTAAAATATTCAGTCATAATACTCATAAAAAAAATAATAATACTGAAGGCACTGCACATAAATTATACGATTACATACATTTATTTTCAGATGTTTTAATCTCTTAAGCAATTTATGAATACTACCCTAGCACTGAGAATCATGCTCTGTATTTTTTTAGAACAGTTTTAATATGTTATACATATTAAAATTAAAATTAAGATACACTTTAAAAAAATAAAATATCAAAGGCACAATACTAAGTATGTATCTTGAGTATTTGTTGTTGTTTTTAATCCTTTATTATTTTGTTGTTGGAATATTGAACTTAGTGTGTCTGAGTTCTAGAAGTCAACTTCTGAAGACAGTTTCCAGCATAGGCATTCGTTTCAACCATGCTGTCAAATCTATTTAAATTGTCTTATACAACTATTTGCATGAGAGAGACTAATGACGTGAATAAAACAGAGCGATTCGACAGTGCTATTCCAATGACTGAATGAGTAAACATTTGTATTCACGGTTATTGCTGTTCATCAACGGGTAGCCTAATGAAGACAAAATAAATAAATGAACATGTATATTACATCAGCCCCTGGTTTTGTTCACATTAGGTTCATTCTCTGAGTACAAATTACAATAGTAACTGCCACTGTGGTCATAAATAGCACAACTGAAATGTGACAACTGACAACTCACCGTGCTCAATGCTCGCTTGGTGGATAATCCAAACTTTTCCATACCATTTGTCGAATTGAGTTCAAGTTGTATAAAAAAAGACCGCCGAGATTATCATCACAGTATCCATACTATTCAAATCCGATTATTATTCGGACATGTATTCGACCAACTGAATATGACGAACGAAGGTAAACAGTTACCTGTCCCGCTACTGGGCGCCATGTTGTGTTATTCACGCATCAGCGGTTACATTGCAGTCCCCAAAGTTTGACAGCGCCACTATCAGCTCTGGGTTGGCGATTGGCACACTGTCAGTCCTTTGATTTTGTGTCGCGATAGCCGCGATCCACATACCCAAAAGTTAGTCATAATTAGTTTTTACTCCACATTGGCGGTCTAACTAAAAACAAAATGCATTTCAGTAATGAATATCTATGATCGATGGTACCTCGAAACTGTATAAAAGTACATTAACAAATCAAAAATAGGCTCTATCACCGAACCGTAGGTCAACAAGTTACCTGACACTGTGACAGATAACAAGAAATCAAGGGACGTAACTTCTGGAGAGTCATATATAGAAATTTATTAGAATAAAAATAACTGTCACCGCACCGGAGGTGGTAAGGGTCAAGCCAACGACACACCGACTTTGCCAAGGTGGAAATAAAGCAAAGTCTCGCAAACAGACACCATGATGGTCTTGTGTGTGTCGGGAGGGGGGGGATCTGAATGCGGGGTACATGTGAAAGTCGGCTGTGTGAATGTACGAGTATAGGATTAAATGTGAAATGTGGATGAACGGACGAACGAACAAACAACCGCACTGAACTTCACCCCTGCAAACCAAAACAGACACCCTAAATAAAATTAAGGCGAAAGTTTTATTCTAGTTAGTGGAGTGACACTAGAAGACGGCTGTTAGTCATTCATCCAGAAACATTCATTCTCACAATCGTGGAATAGGGATCAGAGAGATGAATGATGAATAAAATAAAGTAAAATAAAAATAAAAAGAGATGACAACCCGATACACAATCACACCGTCAACGGTGAAGATCGCTTAACACTTACACTCAGAAATAACTAAATATTAATTATAAACACACAGGTGGAAACCCGATATAGTCAATCAATCACTACTCAACCAGCGATGATAACCGCGTGAGTCACCAAAAAAATAAATAAATAGGCCTAAATATCAACGAAAACTAAATTTATCAACAAATTGTTCAACAAAATGTCTTAGGGTGAAAACCCAGAAGGTCGAAAGAAACTAAATCATTAAACCAAATGTTAATCAGGCCCCCGTATCAGTGGCCAGAAGTTCCAACGAAATACAGGCTTAATTATAATAATATAATATATCAACAACCAGACATTCCTCTCAAATGTCAACAATAAGATTAATAAACTGTCTACCTAGACTACCTACGAAGATGCGTCCCTATAAACATTTCTACTCGCTATCAACTTATAGGGATGCTGATGAGATAATGGTGAAGTACACCTTGCGGACACACGAGACCGACGGGCCGAATACACATTTAAGTCCACCTTTCTCTTCGAAGGATGAAAAGGAAGTTCACAATGTTCACTGGTGAAGACCAGAGTGAAGAAAAAGTGACTGATAACGAGTAACTCCGGGCACTGAAAAGTGACGACGAACAGACTCGCCTACATAAGTGAAGACCTGAACGTAGTCCCCTGCTGAGAAACGAGGGAATGATTTCTCGCTGAAGTGCGGGAAATGTCCAACGTGGGTGAAAACCCAAATTGAGTGTAGAGGTGAAGTGCCCCCTCCCTGCCAGCCCCACTGTCCTCAATACCTAAACCATGGACACTGGAAGTGACTGCGGTCAGGACTTGACTAGTGCAACTAGACAAAGACGCAATGTCTGTATCCTTAGAGACTGCAAAGTCAGTAATCATTCAGAGGAACAGTCCCAGTCACATAACGGTGGACACTCGGAGGTCTTTCTTACAAAGTTTCTTACAAAGAACTGAAAAAGGATCCATGCCAGAGTCCAGTGCGAAGAAACAACATAGTTGGGGTCCAACACATTAAATGAAACTCACTTGTGCAAACATACACTCAACAAAAACAAAATCTTCTTCTTTGTCCTTCAGACAAAATATCAGCCTTTCTCCATTTCTTTCGACTGTTGAAGTGTCACAATTGTATGTAACATGTGAAAAGAAAATTATGTAATGGGCGCATCCAAATGCTAATGACACGTCCTCCTAATTGAAATAAACACTGAATGTAATTCCTAACTATCTCTGACTAAATTACTTATCATCAAAGTAAATGAATACTACTTCATATATTCATAGTAATTCATATACATATTTAATTATATGCACCGTCTAACATACTGGTAAGGCATAAAAAAATAATAGCTTCCCATTTGAAAATACAGAAAACAATGCATCCTGCAACCAAAGAAAAGAATAAAATGGCCGAACAATGTTTGATGGTTTGCTTTCCATTTATTTACCCGTCACAATAATATTTTGACTATATGAAAGCCAGTTTTAATTGGTGTTAATTTACTATCCCACTACACAAAATCAAGCTTTGGCAGCTGTGTACATACATGTCATACTGATTTCACTGACATAAAATAATGTGGTATTCGTGCTTACTCTACTAATGACTGAGTATTAACTAGGTCACCTCTTTGTCCTAACAGACTATTCTTAACCTGCCAGGGAAGAGGCGGAGTAACAGCTCGGGTAAAAAGAATTCAATTGGCATGGTTTCTGGTACTAATTTAATCGGTGTCCTGAAGCATACAATGCATCTATTGTCGTGGATCACAGACAGTAAAAAAAAAAAAAATCAGATTAAAGTTAAACTATTCTTATTTTGTTTGCGCTACAGGACAGATCGGTGTTGTGACAATTAAGCTATAAAACACCTCATTGTGCAATTACAAAGCATTAAGAATGCCACATAGTTTGTTAAGAAAAGGAGTTGTAAATATTTTTAAAGTCACGTGGTAGTGATTCGGTCTCTATGCTTTTCGCTACTTTGACATTAGGAGACTACTATTTATGCAGTGACTATTTGAAGGAATGACATTTTGTACCATCTGCCATCCTCGGCAATAGTGTTGGAGGAATGACATTAGAATTATCTGCCGCGCTCAGTGATAGTGTCAAAATTGGAGCAGTAACATTAGAATGAAGTGATTTACTCAGTGACAGCGATGGAATTGGGGGAATGACTGGTATTATTTGTCGTCACTCCGTACAGTGCTAGATTAACCTTCTGGAGGTTCCTAGACGGTTGAAATCTCGGTAGCCCCTTTGCAAACTGTCTCGTAATATGTTTTTAGACAAAAAAAATAATTTATTAAACACAATTTTTTAAAATTTTAATTTTATAAGCCAACAAACTTTAAACATTCACTTTCCTCAATTTGTGGTGAAATCTTTCAGGATATCTTGGAAGTCTACCTTTTGCAAGGCCTCGTATTTAGTGGCCATAAGGCAAGTGAATTTAGTCATTCATGTGTCACTGAAGATCGATGAGAATTTTTCAGTAGTTTAACTTCGAAAAGGTTTGTTCACCAGTAGCATTTGTGATATGAGACACATATAAATTCTTCATGCTTTACCTTCATTTGAGAACTTTGACTACACCATATTTTCAAAAAAGAGTTTGTATGATTGCGATGCTGGCACTGTTTCATTAGAATCTTCTGTGATATGAAATACTTGAAAATGAACCATTTTATCTGCAAACTCCAACTCGATGTCCTCAGGATAATTCTCTCTAAATTTTGAGGCAGATTCTTGAATTTCAGCATCTGTCTTTGATGGGAACTCAACGAGGAACTTAAAGAGAGAAGGAACTTCCACACTATGGAAAAGCTCTGCATTAACTTATCCAATAATGGTAGGTAAGTTTCAAGCTTGAACTTTTCTCTTCCTTGAATCATAATCTTTTCTGCATCACCATCGTTGTGTCTTTTTCTTACGCGCATATGCCTGCTTTCATCAGTGTATTGTGCATCAATTTTCTCATTTGCCTTCCTCTCGTAGTCACTTTACCATAATCTAACATTTTATAAATCAATAAACCAGGAACCAAGAAGAAAAATCCAAAAATTCCAGCAATCATGGAAATTCTAAAATTGTAGAAAGGACGCTTCTTTCCTATAAAATATAACCAGGGAACAAACGTTAAGTTTTCCAGTTTATCATCTCAACTCCATTCTTTCTTACATTCAAGTCTCAACTTACAGTTTTCTGCAACAGTATTTATTAGCCCAATACACACAGACAACATAATAATTTATGAACATGTTCCCTAGAAACAATGTCATGTGTTTAACATATTACAAAGCATAATAATTCACAATTGTAGAAGTAATAGTCTACTCATATAATACATCTCTACATAAAATGCAAGTATCAATAGCAAAATGCAAGAAATATTATCTAGGAATTGCTGGAACATATCTATGAATTGGTGATAAAAATAGACCATTGATGCATTCTCTAATTTTGTCATCTGCTTGGTTATTGTTGAACCTTTCAATATGAGGTATATTTTATTGTTTTGTTGTCTCCTAATGTGAAGAGGTCTTTTCCTTTTTCTTTTCCTGGTTGCTGCTTTCTTAATTTCTCAGGTAAAGTAGTTTTTTCATTTTGTCTATGGTTGATTTGATATTAGTTGCAGTGCCTTGTGGCCCTATTCAAACTCTAGTGAAGTGGGTATTGATGGCATTACAGGTTTGAAAAATAATTCATCTAGTGTTTCAGTTCTGGATCTATTGTTGGACTGTTTGAATGTTTTTACACACACACATCAGTAGCATTTGTTGCCTTCTGGGTGTGTCTATTGTAAATTTCTTGTGCATAAATTATATTATAATTATTGGCTTGAGAAGTTGTGTAGAGTCTGAGAAAAAGATTCATTTATCACCCTTGTGTCCGAGATGAATTGGCCTTTGATTTTAGCAGGATTTTCCAGATTAAATTTTTAAAAAAAGATAAAAAAGAAATAGTCCTTTATCTCATAACAGAAAACAAAAGAAGCCAACAAAATCATCTACAGCATCAGTGTAGGGAATAAACCAAACATTAGAATCTATGAAGACCAACAAACCTTCCAGTAGAAATACAACCACCCCAGTGAAGACATGATCCAACAACTTATGTTAGATCATCTATACCACTCAAGAGAGGTATATAAAAAAAGATTCGGTCAACACAAAAGAAATCAGACACAGAAACAGAACACCAAGACTATCTCCAATAAACACTGGCAATATAAGAGTGCATCTCAGAGGTGAATGTTTTACATAAGCTGGCATTAGTAAAGAGCATGTTCACTTTCTTTGTTGTTTTATTCAAATTATACACATTTGTGTGGTGTGCAAGTTTGACTATTCTTCACAAGTGGTCAGCATGATGATACATACAAAACTAGACAATTGCAGTATCTACTCATCTATTCATGGACCTTCAATAAACATTGCAATCCTTTGAATATCTTATTGTAGCAGAGTCAAGACAAATTATACTTGACCTCTTAACCTGCTTTCGTTTAAATTCGTTATTTTATTCTTGTTTGGATGCAGTTCTTTGTAAAAGTGACGTAATCGTCTTGCTCTGATACACATGCCTTACTCCAGTTATATAACATTTAAGACAATGGCTGATTGTAGGTCGAACCAAGCGTTATCACTGCGTATGTTCCTTTAAATACTCTTGATTGCGCTATAGACCCGCATTCACGAGGAAAAGGACTGACCGATGCGAGCGTCTAAGTCATCCGAAATTCCATGAATCACGTGAGGGCCCGCTGCTGATCATACTGTTGTATTGAACAAGGTAACACATCGATTTCTTAAAATATTGTTTGTATTTCCATTTAAGTTATCGTTGTGCGAATTTATGCATTTTATTGTTGTAGGAGTTGTATTATTGCAATTTTCTCCAAAACACGTGGCTTGATAAAAGTGTGGCTAAGTTGAAATGTTACATCCCTTAAATTAATTGTTAAATTGAGAAACAATAATTTTGTAAACTAAAAATAACTGAATTGTATCACAGAACGTCTGTGCACATTATTGTAAATTTCTTGTTAACAATTTAAATTCATTTTGCGTGTATTATATTGTTGTAATTGTAGAGCGCATATGCGTGATTTTTAAATTGTATTTTTGATTTTCCTTCTTATTGAATTTCATTTGTAAAATGTAATGTTTCCTTGAAATTCATAAGTCTCATGTGTACGTTAATTGTAAAAACGCACATGCTTGACTGCATTGTATCTTTTATTATATATTTAAATATTAAATGTAAAGACACTA
Source organism: Sinotaia quadrata (assembly GCA_028829895.1). Classification (NCBI taxonomy): domain Eukaryota; kingdom Metazoa; phylum Mollusca; class Gastropoda; order Architaenioglossa; family Viviparidae; genus Sinotaia; species Sinotaia quadrata. The sequence goes on along the minus strand of CM054183.1, from coordinate 74,666,919 downwards.
AAATGGTCAAGGAATAAAGCTATGCTATTGTCAACCACGTGTATTGGATTGTGAAACCATGAGAACTATCGCTCATAGGAATTCATTTATTTCCAGAGCGGGTTTCTTGGTCTTTGTCCGACGTCTTGGTCTTTCTTCATCGTCGTAAAGTTCACCGCCCAGTGAACCGGCCTGTATATTGCTTCGATTGGTGTCTAGCAATTGGCTGAGTCTGAACTCCTGATGCGATTCAGAAGAGGGGTGTAATTAATGAAAGACTGTCGACCAAGTTGGTGATACCTAGGCCGTTGAGTCCGGTAATCCAACAGGAATTTTGTTGGGGACCACGTGCTTCATTTATCGTTGCTATTTGGATAACCAGCTAAGTGCAAGGACTGGTGTACTTGAACTAAATAAACTCTATCTGCAATCTATTCGGACACTTCGTGTGTTAGACAAATAGCATAGTATTAGGAGACTTAATATCGTCTGAATCTTTGAATATCTTTTGTTATTTGTTAAATTTTATTAAATTCAGTTTTACCTTGTTAATCAGTTATTGTAGTTGGTTATTTTTGCAAATAGACCGATAGGATTGGGTGGGGGCAAATGAGTCGAGAAAAAGGAGAGTGAATGCATAATTAACTATAATTGTTTAACGTTTCCCAGTCCGTGCTTTGTACGCAAGTTTGCCTGTCTATAATATAAATTTGTTGGCTTAAACTACAAGCGTTAAATTTGATCAGACTGAAGGGTGAATTTGAGCAGCCAGTCTGTTGTCAGAATAGGAGGAACGAATTTTAATTAACATAAATTCTAAATTCTGAAACAGGGTCTATAAATAAATATGGACACATAACACTTATATTTGTGCCCAAAAATGTACAACTCCAACAAAACACACCACAAGATGCATAAATAACTAGAAAGTCTTATTGCTCCAGTTGTAAGTCAGGTTGCCACAATTGTGTTCAGGAAGAAAGTTTGCAGTCTCTCTCTTTTCACACTGATTACGAATGTCTGAAAAGCACACCCTTTGTCACATAGTCCCGGGTTAGTTCTTATATGGTATGAGGTAACATGCCATATCAGATAATGGTTATATCTGTGAGCAGGGAAAATTAGTGACAGTACAAAATTAGCCAACTTCTAAGACTGAATTATCTGTGATTGTTCTTACTTTGCAAGTACATGTATTTACTGAAGTCATTAAGGAGTCAATAGCAGGGCTACTATATAATTAGCATGATAAAGGAAACAGCACTGAGAGGAAATAGGAACCAAAAAGATAGCCATCTTTTGATGATGAGAAATATCAAGTCTCTTTGAAAGTACTGAATACTGCATCAACATCAGAACAAGTGTTGGGCAAGATAAATTTCACTAAACCATTTATGCTGAAGCAGATTAAAGTCTATGACTATGGTACTGCCCAGAACTTGTCTAAATATAATTTAAACTTTATTTCTACTGGAATTTCTCTTAACATTAGTTTGGAGAGGAACCCACACTTTCACTGATGAGCTGCTCAAATTTCAACAAAGACTGCTAGGTGTCTGTCATAAATTAGATGCTGAATGACAGAAGCATTCAGAAACTCTGAGGATCACCCTTTTCATGTAGAAGAATGTGTACATAAAATCTGCAAGGGCAAACCTAGATAGATGTTACTTTTAACTTTAGTTGACTTGATCATTTATTTAATAAAAGCCAGTTAATGGCTGCACAGGGAGGAGTTAAAGGCAGAAAAGACTTGCTTCCTGTAAAGATTCTTCCTGTACTGTTTATTTTTTCAAAAGTTGGCATTGAGAGAGGGCTATGAAGAAAAGAGCTCTGATTGTGTTAATTATTACATCGAGCTGTGCAAATTGAAACACCAAGACAAACATTCTCCCAACATCGCCAGTGTGCTGTAATGAGGATCCAATGCACATTGGATCACTTTTGCAATGATCTATACCAGGGGTCACCAACCTTTTTGATACTGAGAGCTACTTCATGGGTACTGAGTCATACGAAGGGCTACCATCTTCTGAAATATAACAAATTTACTTAGTTTGCAGCTGAGTTGTGCTATTTTTAGAAAGGCCTGCGGGCGACCGTGGTGACCCCTGATCTATACACATCTCTGCCCCAAAACAAAATAACTTTATCCTACAGATTATAGAATATGAATAGTCTATGCAGAGAGTCAGTACCTTTGTATGTAACATACCTGATTGATTGTAAAATTCACATTGAACTCTTTTATAATTCATGAATGATTACTATTTATAATAAATATCATTTCATATTAATTTCTTTTACTCAGGCATATGTATATTGTTTAGTCACTTTTAAGTCATCTGGAGTGGACACTAGATTTTGTAATCAATAACAAATATATAAAAGTCAGAGGTAAATAATCAATTTGGTTTGTAATAAATATTTTTTCAACTGTCTACTTGATGATAAAACACCCCATTACTTTTATCTTCTTGAAATAACAACAATTATAAAAGGTTGGTTATTTGCATAAACTGACATTAAGTAATTGCAGTTGAGCAGGATGACCACAGTATCCACATCAGGTCAGTAGAAAATGTAATAATGTTGTGGGAAGGAACATATTATTTTGCAAAAGATATTGATTAACTATTGACCATTATTAAGATTAGGTTAAGTTGATTTATAGATTTAATTTTGATTCAAGAATGATGAAAGGAAAAAGGTCGGAGTGAAGGAAGAGCAAGAGAACACTATAACAGTATACAGTAAATGGTACTTGTTTAATATTTTAAAGTCTTTATTTTTGATCATTTGTAAATTTAATATCTTGTCTAACACTGTCTGTATCAGTGTTATATTCAGTGCCCAGGAACATTTGTTGAATTTAGACAAGATAATTCCAATTATTGTGTCTATTGCCATCTTGTGGGTGGTCTGTGAAACACTGAATGGTATTAGGGCCAAAATTGCTTATTTGTTTTGACAGTCTCCAGACATACTCTGTGTGACACTCAAGATTTAGACAGGCATTTTTTAAAATCTATTTTCCCAAAAATAGTTTACAACATTTTTATATTATGCTGTTTAAAAAAAAAAAAATCCTTTTCATATATTTCAAGATCAGATTTAAACCATCTCACTATAACAATAGCAGACTATGATATTTATCCAAGCATAAATGGTCTTTTTATTCAGAGGGCATAGGCCATTACACAAGGCTTGTTGATCCTGTTAGATCCATAAACCAGTTAAATGGTCCTAAGTTCAAACCATCATCCATCCAATCCATTCTCCAAGACTTAAATTCCAAATGAAGTGTAAATATTCTCATTTGTCTTGATTTGATGTTGACTTATTGTACATACATGTGGTAATATATAAGAATGGAAAATGAATGAAAATAAGTGATGGAGAAGAGAAAATAAAAGATTTATTAGAGGTCAAAGTAACCTACTTTCTTTTAACTTAAAATCTCTATTATTTATTTATTAAGTGTAGGCTTTCATACTGGGAAGACTGTTGGGTTAATTTCTATAGATCATAATAAAAAGTAATTGTCCACTTTTAAGAATTTTTGATTTTGTATAAATTACCAAAGGGATTTTGGTTTTAATATTCTCCCCACCCCACCTGGTGTCCAAGTTGACACTTGAGAAATCCCTTAGTTTCGCTTCTACTGCTTGTGTGATGTATTTTTTGTATAAGCACTTAAGAAATATTTTTGTATTTTTCTGTGTTAACTTAAAAAAAAATATTGTTTGAATATGTGACAATTAAAATGTTTTGTTGAAGAAGAGCTATGAATTGAGTTAGATGAATAGAATTGCATTATTTATTATTGGTGGCTAGTCCATAAATTTTGCATAGAAAACCTAAAAGGAGCATTTTTATTTGTACTTTGGAGCCGTAGCCAGGTTTTTGTTTATACCTTGGATCTGTCCTGGTTTTCTATTTTTGCCTTGGACCACTAAAAGAGTTATATCCTGGTTTTTATTTCTACTTTGGATCTACTTGTATTTTTCTCTTAGATTCATCATTTTTTGGATTTTATCTGGGATCCAGTGTCTAGACCCAACTATTGTCTGGAGATTCTAGTATACATTCATTAAGTGGAGTGGTTGTATCTGCCTATGTGAACTATAACAAAAGAAACTGGAAATCTCATCAAGCATTTTTGTCTGTATATGCAAACTGTTTTAACTGAATTAACACCAGTGCACTGCATTGTTTTCAGAAATTTGAACTGTCAAGAATGAGTCACAGGAAGGAAATATTAAAAAACGGAATATTTAAATTTGGATTTTGTGTGTTAAAGTCATAAAGGATTATGTTCTTGTGTGTGTTTTCTTGGAACTGGAAACTATATAGTGTCAAAATTCCTTATCTTAAAAAACCCCTCCACTGAGGTAATAAAGGTGAATGTTTTTGTTTTATTCTATTTGCTCTGGCAAGATTGTATTATATGTTCATCATGTAATTTTTATGTATTAATTATGCACATTTATCTGCAGATTCTAGAAATAGACTTACTGATCTTTTGATATTTAATTATTTTTTTTATCATGGTATTGTTTATTGGGATTGCCATATTTATTATTGGTAAGTGTTCATTTCTGTAAATCTGAATGTATGAAACTTTATTCATTGAGGTAGCAAGTGCTATATCTATGATGACTGGATTAGCATTATATCTTATGCAAATAACCATTTCATTACTATCACTTTTTTATTAAACCATGTTTTAAAAATAATGTATGCATGGTTCTTTGTACTGTAGCTGTTAGAGATATTTTGCTTTTATTAGATTCTCTAGCAGGTAAACTTCATTATCTTGCCAGCTTGCAAACTTGTTAATAGTTATACATGAATAATACAAGCAAGATTAACATGTTATTTCATGAAAAGCAGTAGAATGTATGTTTTACAGATATAATCGTTGTCATAATTTTCATGATGTTCATGGAACATATATATGAAATTGTTTTTTGAAGGCAGTTTAAACAAAAAATAGAAGATGGGTGTGTTAAAAGGGGGTACATTAGCCTCATTTATGTAGATGGCTGTATGTTTTATTAAAAATCATTACTAGGAGAAAGCAGACTAGTAAAAATTGGTATTATTAACTGGAGGACAAAAAGAACAGAATTTCATGAAGTGTTAATCAGTTATTGTGATTTTCAGTTGTTCAATGTATACTGTGATATTCTGTTTGTAACCTGCCTAGGCACCCATTATATAAAAGCAAATAATATGTATGAAAAGACATGGTGAACTTAACATCATACTCCCCATAATACTCCTGTATTTCTCTACTGAGTTTTTGGTGAGATGTACCATAAATCTACCAGTTTAAAAAAGATATTTAGTATTAGACAAACAAAATGGCCATAATCCATATGCCCATTTGCAATTGATATTTTTTGTGATCTATGCACAAATATGTTGGTCTTTATTTCATGTAGTTGGTATTTAAAGGAAGATACAAATAATTCTGTATAAATTCTGCTATTATATGAGTATGCACAATTTTTTTTTTAGTTTCAAATATTCAGTTAAGATTACATGCCTAACAAGAACTATTTTGTGGTTGTTAAATGAATGAACCAAATGTCAACTTGATGAAGACAGACAGTACAACCTTGATATCCAAACTAATTAATGCAAAGAAATTATGTGAAGTTATCAAACAAAAATAAAATTCAGGTATCATTGTTAAGAACATACCAGTAAAGAGCTTGTAAAACAATTTCATATACAAGCAATTATGAGTATTTTCATAAATATGTATAAAACAGACACAACTGTGATTGACTGAACTCAAAGGTGTAGAATAATGTAATACTTGATGTAACTAATATGAATTTGGATACCAAGGTTGTACTGTATACATAGTATGGTTATCATTTTTACACTCTGCCTTTGTTTTAAAAGCATGGTTAAAAATCCCAACAGCTTGCACTTTCTTTAATTAAGGAGAAATTCTTTTTGTTAAAATATTTTTTTGGGAAAAAAAGTAAAAGATCTGAATTAATGACACTTAATGTATTAAGTATATATGGTACATATTCTTGCTGACATTTAAAACAAAAGCCTTCCCAAAACTCTGCTTATGAAGTGTTTTCTTTATTTTTTTAAAATTTATTTTATTTTCTAAGTGTGTCTGTGCGTATTTCAAAATAAGAAAGAAAATGCATACACTAGTTTTCATTTGCTACCTCTTATTAGTCAAATGGAAGTTTATTAAAAAAAATTAAAAAACAAAATTTCCAATCAACAGGTATTCAAACTAAACATTCATTCAAGAGTCTTTAGATATTGTGCTGCATGTCCACACTTGTAGATTTGTGTGTACATGCATACAATACAATACAGTTCCATGAGAAATCACAGAGTAGGTTAATTTTTAATTAAATGGGAAGAAAAAGCTAATGAGCTTGGGAAGCACAAATGAAAATCAATCTGCATATTTTGTCTATTAACCTATATCTGCCAATGCAAGATGCATCAATCAGAAAACAGTAACACAAAGTACCTTCATTATATCTTCATAATTAAACTGCTGTAAAGTTTATAGAAATATAAAAGCCTTGAAAAAAAAAAAGAAATACTAATTACAATATTCTGTAAGATATTTCACCAGTACTGAACACAGTATAATAATTTTCTACTGGATTACTGACAACTATTTAGTAATTATGCTGTTCTTAAAGATTTGATCCTTGAGATACTAGAATAGGTTCTCAACTGCTTTAAAAAAGAGCATTTTCTGTGTGGCAGAAAACAAGTATCACATAATATTTAAAGAATTAAGCAATGCATTCATGTTCCATATATCTGCCAGAAAACAGTTTGTCAAGAATGTATGTCACTTAAAAAAAAAAAAAAAAAAAAAAAAAAAAAAAAAAAAAAAAATCAATTTACACATGACAATGACAGAAGACATTTTGACTGGAAAGACCAGCATGCCTGTATTCCATGCAAGAAACATTACACTGAAGTCCTTTAACATGCTGTGCTTTTTGTTAGTTACTCAGCCAGAATGGATACTTAAAACATTTGTTGCATGTGGTTTCATGAAAAGCAACATGAAGTAACAGTTGTATGTACTTCTTTCCAGCCACAATAGTCCTGAGTGGTGTCTATAAAACATATTTCATTTATTCATCATAAACTTGGCTTTTTCAAAAGCACAAATTGCACTTTAGTAAAGCTCTCATTATATTCTTCTTTATTTTAATAATACAAGAATTGTCTTTTTTATACATTTAAAAAGGATTTTCTAAGAAAGCATATAACTTTTCTCAACAACCACTTCATTTCAGATGAAATAAAACAGCTACAATTGTTGCATAGACAACATATTCTTTCAATGTAAAGATGAAGTATACAGTGTTGGTATCAGAGTTATTTAACCCTCAAGAGATTTTGAGATATTTCATCATTAGATGGAAAACCTACAACTTCATAGAAAGTATTTCCAGAAACAGCTCATTTGGTTCTTTTTTGAAAAGAAAAAGCTTTTGGATAGGTAAAAATATAGATATTGCACACCTTAGCTGCAGCAAAGACCTCATTACCAGTAAGGCTGCCACTGTTATTTTTATAAAATTAAGAACTTCTACCAGAGAAATAAAAACAGATAATCAATGACCATCAAGTCAGTCCTCTGGGAGCAAATAACATGTACATAATTTGGGTGCCTTAAATGTTTTACTAATATATGTGCACAGTATTATTTAAAAAAAATCCCACTTTCCTGGGTAAAATATTTTTATCTTTCAGTATTTCAATGGTCCTTTAAATAAATATTTGTCTTCAAATGTGTGCACTCAATACTGATTGGGTTTTCAGTTATGAAGCATGACTTTACAGCAGCAGGCATAAAAGCATGAAAAACTGCTTTTTTTTTCTTTTCTGGATATGATGCCTCTCTGAAAAGTGTGTAGCGCAGGGGAAAGACAAAGATCATAAGTGGACTTCTGTAATGTGTTTCCATAACACAAACTATTAATTTTTAAAGTTGTATAAGTACTTCCACTTTCAGTTGCTGGCAAAAATGTAATTTGTAAAGAAGAATTCATAAGCAGATGTAAGGTCAGTATCCTTCACAAAGCCAGAACATATCCACATGAAGTGGTTTGCTTTTCCTTAGCCCCTAACTTTCTCTTTATATAACACAGCTCTGATATAAACCACCACCTGAAATGAGAAGGCAAATGTTAGAAATGGTAAGACTTATGGCACAGTGTAGATAAAACAATGAAAAACAATCAAAATGAAAGAACAAATCAGAAATACCATTATTTCATGAACTGGGTTGAACATAATCTTACGGGTAAATACATCAACTACCTAATGTGTATGAGAGTATAAACAACATGAAATCAACGTGGTTATTTTACATGATATAATTATTTCAAAGACTTGGATAAAATTTAGGTTTTGTATTTGTTGATTAGAAATTGCCCAATTAACAACCCTCTGAAGTATATGTTCATAACTTTAGTACAATAAATGCCTCTCAATTTAAGACTGTTAAAAAAAAAATACTAAAGTAGTGTTAATGCTAAGTTTTTTTAAATCTAAAGTACATGATTAAAAATGGCCATGAAATTTAGATTGTTTCAAAAGTCCTGCATGTCAGTAGAAATACAATTAAAAAAAAAAAGCAAGTGTTAAAAAGTTTATTTTTTGTACTTTTACATTATATGTCAGATTCTTTTAAAGTTAATAACAATCATCAACTAACTCTGAAACTAAAAATAAATCTAAAGACTATCAAATTAAAAATGTGTATTTGTTTTTTGTGTGTGCATTTTAGTTGTAAACACATTACTGCTGAGTGAGCAGAGGTGATTCTGACAATGTACAGGCTCACTAGTCTAATAATGTCTTGTTATGTTTATGTTTAATAACTGAAAAGAATGATTTTAATCTGAGTTTTCTTTTTAATCTTAAAAATAGTTGCAAAAAGTTACAGATGTGAAAGGATGTGAAATAATTATTAATCTTTGAGATGGCTGAATATTTAAATTTATTGGAATGAAAAGAGATCACTTCTAATGTTCCTCACCAGAAAAATAAGAGACATTTTTGTTTTACTTCAGGCAAACATATGCTTCTGGTTCTACAGAGGTAAAAAAAAAAAAAAAAAGCAAGGGGTATAACAGTGGTGTTTATAAAAAACTATTTGTTTTGAACTATTTTGGATAAACGCAGTTTGCGAAGAAGGAACCCATTATATTGTAGGAAAAAAAAGAGGACAGCTTGCATTTTAAGGTAAGATCATTCTGATAGCCATGTACTGCAATAAATAATTCTGTCTCTAAAACGAGGACTGACTTTATGTGAAACCAAGTGATGAGTATACCAAGAATATAAAACAATACTTTTAAGTATAATGCCTAATTTTTTATAAATTATAGTGTTATAATTTTTTTTTCTTATACTATTTTATACTGTATTTTGAACTTTGGAAAAGGAATGCACAAATAAATGGCTGACAAATTGTGACCAAACCCCTAAATCAGGGGTGTCCAATGCAGGGTCTGCCAAGTTGTGTTCTGCAGCCCTCCAGAACCACATTACATAATAATGGAATTGTCTTTAATTAGAATAAATCCACATACCCAACCACTTTGCTTTGGTTTTATTTTGACACATTAAAAAAAAAAATGATATTACAACATATAATAACAAATTATAACACAAATATGTCAAATTTTTAAAAATTATTAAATACTTTACACTATTACAGCATTAAAACAATTTCAACATCCAGTAAGAGTAGTTTGAAATTGGTGATGCATACTCATGCACAATTTACCTGTCAAGTGAACAGGTAAAAATAGAACTTTATATTAAAAAAAAAAAAATTCTTCTTAAAATGATTTAAAAACCAACAAAAAAAATGCTTACCCTCTGTAATCAGAATTAACCCTAATCATCTAAGTTCATTGTGTTTGATAATGTCCTCCTTGCGTACTGACACCTGCAACAAAAATCAAACATCTGTAAATTATATATGCATAACATGATAAAACATCCATCTCAGGAACGTTTAAAAAGAATGTGATGATTTACATACATTTTACATAAAACCCACAAAACACTACTAATAAAATTATATATATATATATATTGACATTTTTATATTTGTTATAGAGTCATTCAGACCTCTTTACCTTTAATGTGAACTATGATTGGTATTTAGTAAACATTAGGAGTTAAGGGTTTGTAAGTAATAATATATATATATATTCTTTTAGAATATATGCTTTTAATACATCATATATCTTACAAATGACAAAAGTAGAAAAAAACTTTCATATCAGAAGATAGGAACCTCCTGCATTAACAATTTTTATTCTTGTATATTTTTCATTCCTGTAATAAGAATAAACTTGGTGAGAATGTGTAAAATGCATTTTCCTGATTTTTGTTAGATTATATTTTTTGCTGAGTGGAAACTATGTTTGTCTACTGGATGTCATAATTATAATCAATACCAAAAATAAAAGATTTAATGGAAACTATTTTTGCCTATTGGATGTCATAATTATAATCAATACCAAGGATAAATAATTTCATTTGTAAGTAGAGATAATATCACAGTTTTGAAAACTTAAATTAGTTGGTGAGTGCTTTAAAAAGATTAAAATTATTTAAATATTGATCAGTTTCATTATGTTATTTCTTTTTTATGAAAAATTTTTGTCTAACATTGGTGAGAACTTGCAAAGGTAAAGTGCAACTGATTTACTGAATCATCTTGTGTTGCACGACTAATATACTTATTTTATTAAAATGAAAAAAAAAAGAACAGGAAAAAAAATTGGCATTACTACTTGAAATTTTATTATACTTTAAAAAGTTATGAGTTTTGCAAGAATTAAAACAGCATAGTAATTATGCAAAATTATGTAATTAATCATAACCTTTTCTCCAAATAACATAGGTGAAGTGATGGATTGATTTGGCAGATGAGATTTCACCATTTTTACCTATTGCTGCTATGTTTCCAAGAGCAATTGCACTTAAAAAAGGGGAGAAAAAGTAAGTCAAATAATCCATTAAAAAAATGAGAGAAAATAACAATCTGACAGCCACATTTAGTATGTTATCATTTAGAATACACACACTATAACAGGATAGCTATTAGTAGTACCTTGTGGCACAAAGTGGTGTGAATGATGGAGCTGGTTGGGTGGCATGCCAGATCCAGACACGGGGATGGTATGCATATTACTGGCAAGTAGTGGGTGACTTTGTCCTGCTCCACTATGTACTTGGTTTGGTCCTGAAAATAAATTCATAATCTTTCATTGTTGGTTTTAAGTACTGGTTGTTAAGGTGAAATAACATTATGTTAAAAGATGTATTCTGTTAAATTATATCTGATTATCATTAGAGCTGTATAAACGTGCCACCAGACTTTTAAAAGATCGTCAATCTAAACAGAATTTAATCGTACATTTGAGTTGCAAATGGATAGAGTAGTGGAGAATGGTAAGGAAAAATTACTTGTATCATTGTCATTAGTAATGACATAATTATAACTTTAATAGTCTCAATATCTACAATTTCAGTTGATGTTGATTTCATGTTTCATCTGTTGCCTCTTCATAGACATTTGACAAAATATTTTTTCTTAAAACTCTTACACAGCCATTTATGCCAGATAAGCAAAGTTTTTGCCAAGGGACAATTATGTTGTAGAAAGTTAATTTTTATTATGCTTTGATGCACTCACACGATTTAAACAATTAAAAGTGTACTAGTCACTGATTAAAAATATTTTATATATAAATAACCTTCAAAATAGGAATCAGAAAACAAGTCATACAGAACCCAAATCATGTGCTTGTAAGTGACACATATTTCACTATTTCTACAAATCTAAAATCAATTTTTATGTAGGACGTTTTTTCAGAAAAAATATATATGCTAATTATAGGTATTCCAAACATATTTTTCAAAATCATTACTAATACTTTAAATGTATATAGACAGATAGAACTTTTTCTGCTGATTTCAATAATACTAAAATCAAGTTTGTACCTCAATTACAACCAAAGTTACGAATTTTTCAATATTTAATTTTTCACAAACTTTTACGCTCAAAAATGAAATTGTACAAATAGCTCACTTTGAAGGTCCACAAAATGAAGAAATGATGTTCAATATAGTTCAGACTCTCCATATAAGTAGTATCCAACATACAAATATGGCTGAATTTTTTTAAGAGGCTTTACAATGTTATTTTCAAATATATTGTCAGCCAAAATTAGCAATTTATTCATTTGCGGGTTGGAAAAAGCTCTAACGCAGTTAACACAAAATGGACGAAATTGCTATGAACGTTAAAACTGTAATAACTCTGCTTGTAATTGCGCTACAGAGATGCTTTTGGTACCATTGGATTCAGTTTGGAAAGATCTATATTAAGAATGCACTCAATACAGTAAAGAAATCTTCATATTTTGTACACACACTCAGACATTTACCAATCGTTCATCTAATTTAATGCTTTTTCAGTTCAATGATTCTAGTGCGGTCTAGCATGGTACCACAAGGAATGTTCTTATATGTTGAATGCACACAATTACATGATTTCCACAACAGCATGTTTCATGTTGTGGTGCTTAACCTAAATAACCAATTCAATCTGTTGGTAGACCGTTATTCCACAATCTTCCTTCACTGGACATGGACATAATTTTCATAGTTGCAGTAAAAGACATCCATTTATTACCTATACATCATCTTTTCTCAGCCAGTCTTTCCACTGACATGCTTTAAAAAATATTTGTACCTTATAAATCTTTCCCCTATTGAATGGTACAATCTCTTAAGGTGCATACCTAGCTCAAAAAGCATGAAAAATTGAAAAAATTCATTAAAAAAAAATTGTTATTGGTCTTTTCTGATAGAAAAATGGCTGAATTTTATGAAACTGCTTTTATTTTTGGACAAATCACAATAGTTTTGAAGATATTTTCAATCAAAGATGGGAGCATACCATTGGAGATGCTTATGGTTGAAAAGTTAACTGAAAATCAGTCATTAATTTCATTTTTTGCACAACATCTAAAAAAAACTATTAAAGATATCTGCAAAGAATTTCGAACATAGTTTTAAGGACAACATAACCTGACTTCTGAACCTCTAACTTTTTTATATATTTGACTATAGTGTAGATATGGAATTATAATTAATTAAATTTTAACAAAAAATTATTATTTAAATAAAATATGTGCTCCATCAGCTGAATGGTTGTTACACAATGTGAATAACCAGAAATTACAGTATATTAATTGACTACCAAATATTTTGTCTATATATTTTAAGGTTTTCTTACAATCTTGTCAAAAAGAATTAACAAGTTTTGGAAAAAATGATTATTTACAAAACCTAGTAAATTCATAAGAAAAGTGAGTAGGCCTATATATTTTGAATCATGAACATTTTTCATCAGTTTCTGAAAACTTGAATAAAAATTTCCCTCATTTATTTCATACAATTTATGTTGTTGATATTTAGTGGATTTCAGTTAGGTGTGCCACCTTAAGCTTTGGATAAGGAATATAAATTCTAAAGTCATTTTCAGAGTTCACCCACCACCACCACCATCAAAGTTAAATTTTGTACCGTAGGCCTTGTAAATGTAATAGAATGTGCATTATCGACTCACTCTTATATTTGTGGAAAAATAAGCTTGCAAAATACAACAAATAAAGATATAACTCACTCGTGACTATCAGAATTTTAAAAAAAGAAAAGAAAATCTGGTAAAAATAATAACTAAAATTTAAAAAAAAACATCTAGTGATCTACTCATTGTTTACACTGTGCCCTGCTAAAGTAGTAATAGATGAAAAAAAGTGGTCACGTGACCACAAAATAAAAAGAATTAAAAACAAATAACACGCGATCCGAATAAACGAAATACATTATATTGCAAATAAATCTTTCCCCTATTGAATGATACAAAACTTAAGCTATGGATAAGGCAGACATAAATTCACAAAGTTATTTTCCGTGTTCACCCTCAACGCCTTAAAAGACGAACGCTACCATAGGCCTATAGACACTGAAAATTCTTATTTATCGGTTAATATAGTCCTTTAAACGAAAAAATGTATGCTATAAACTGAAAATCATTGATTTAACTTATCAAATAACGTTCTCAAACAGAGTGATGCACGAGAATGCAAAGTGGAAATTGGTTCAAAGTCGCTGAGTTGATCACTACGGTACTCGATACCGTCCACCATTGTTGTTTTTGTCTTCGGTGATTTCGGTAATTGACCACAGTTCTTTAAACGCAATTCAGTTCTTTCGCAGTATTTTTTATCTCAAACAAACTATACAGACTTAAAGATGAGGGACTTTCCTATTTTTGGGTATCTTTTAAAGCTGCTACGTTATCGGAATCACCATGAACGTAATTTAAGAAAATTTTAGTTTAACCGTATTTCACTTTATCTTGAAATTCCCACGAATTGTTTAGTATGGAAATGAACCTTGTTCTCTCCCCTACATGAAAACCGTTATTATTTTTAGATTACTGTACCACGGAAGTACTGATGTACCGAGAAAGAGTGCATGTGTTAAGCGCTACCGCTGGACAAGTTATGGCGGCTTGGTAAAAAAGTCGTTCGGTTGGCAACTTCTGAATAACTTCTTATTACTTTTTCACAATTATTTATTAAAACAAAACACACAGAAAGACAGAACAGAGAACAAACTTTTTGTTTCATGTGCTTTTATTTTACAAAGCTTCAATATACAGAGGAAACATGAGTGTTGAAAATGTAGAAAAATTGACTAAACGTCACAATCAGCCATTTAGCGATGTCTGGAATACCTACTAATTAACAATCAACTTAGTTTTACTTTTAAATTATTACATTTTATTGGCCATTAATTTCTCAGAATATTTCATTAGAAATGAACTTTTCATGTTGCTTTTTATTTTAAAAAAGAATCTGATCATGCACAGTACTCACTAATGACAATAATCATCCATTTGAAATACATTGCTCAAATATACTTTGGGAACACTAATTTACAGGCAATGGATTAAGTGGCAATAAAAAGGTGAATCTATGAAAAGTATTAACATAACAACAATGAAAATAAAAGGCATCCACATAAATAAGAACAAGATGAAAACTCAAGGAGAAAGTGAAAATATAAAAAAATTATTTTCATACCAAGCTTCAAATCTTAAACACATTTCTTTCTCGGTACCTGTTCACAGAGAAATTCAAACACATATATTTTCTTTGCTATCTTCAACATCTGGTTTCGGTCCAAAGCACTTGTCAACTTGTCTTATCTCACAAATGTACTTTCTTGCTAGACTCTTGTTCTCACCATCACACATTTCAACTTTCAAAAGCAATGTACAAGTCAATGCTCATTTGCTTATCAAGGATTCATTACCTGGAACACATTCTATTTTATCTTTTGTGCTAAGACACCAAGAAACCAGGGTATTTTCCAAAGGACTCTAAAAGTATTTTTCATCAAGAAGAATACAAATATTTATGGGTGTTTTATGTTGTAATTTTTCATGTGAATTCAAAATTTTATTTTGTTTTATTATCTTTAGCTGTGTGTTATGAGCAATTTGCATGAAGATTTTTATATTGCATTTTATGTGTAAAAGTGCTAAGAGCTTTCACAGTATTCTGTTAAATCATCATTATTACTGTTTCTTATTTTAAAACAAAATATACAAATACACCGGCTGGCAGTTCAATGGAATAGTTTTATATTTGAGAACACTAGATATTTACAGATAATCAATTTTATATTTCAAAATATACTCATTTGCACTGTGAACAGCATCACCACGAGTCATGTGCAATTATTAAAAAAATTTAAAAATAAACTGTAACAAGAGCAAAAATTAAAATAAATCAAAATCTATTAAAGTTTTGTCAGAAATTTTGTTTACAATTATATTCAAGTCAAACTTAATTAAATAAGTGAACTGTCCACACAGCTTCAGAGAATAAATTTCAAACAGAAATGATTGTTTATATTATTCTGCTTACCTGGTAACTGGTGTTGAAATTGATGACCATGGTGTTGGTGGTGATGGTGTTGGAGATGGTTAGGTATAGGAGCTTGATTTACTGTGTGCGGAGGAGGCTGTGGCATGACCACCACATGATGAGGCTGACCTACTGGAGCATGTCCAGCATGTTGTATATGTGCTGGGCCTGGGACACCATTGCCACTTGCTCCAGCCTGGCTAAAGCTGACGTGTGCACCCCCAGGCTAATTTTAAAAGTATAAAATATTAAAAATGTATTTTAACAATCATCAACCTTCTCACAACTCATAACATCTCAAATAAAATACCTCAGTTAATCAATAACATCAGATAACTAATAACAATTATGCAAAATCCACGTTGATCAATTACATCTACACCTGCATTTACTGCTTGATAGGCATGCCCCAACAACCATAATAAGAGTTACAGTAAGGAAAACAATATAACTATTGTTAAGTGAAAGGATATGTAGTGCTAAAAGAGATTGCCATAAAGCTAAAAAAAACTGTGGCTATCACCAGGTCAGACTCTCCATAAGCAAATTTATCAAGCAATCACAAAGAATGTTACAAATATTGTTCTTTCAACTTGTTGAAATACCAGCTGTAAACAATAGTTTGGCATCATAGAAAAAATAATTGCCAAATACAAATTTTCACTGCTTTCTATCACAATCTCTGCAACCAAAAAACCTGCACATTTTAAAGGTGAAAACCTGAGAACCTACCATCTACTTAAGTTCATGAGGCAGAGTATCAACAATTACATTTAATAACATTAATATCTATCATGATTTCAGCTGATATATATGAATTTACTACATAGTACCCCAAAGACTTGTGAACATGACTCTATTCTGACATCACATATCTGAGTGTTCAGATGCTACACTACCAGCTCTGATCAGTATCAGAAATACTTCTTTTTCTACTAGAATTTACCCATCAGTTTTTAAAACATTGTAAAACCCCTTTAGGAGAAAAATCCTTTGACCATAAACATCTGCATATGCCATTTGGGACAGCAATCTAATTGGTGCACCCCTTCTCCCAGCACAAAATGCAGTCTTATCTCTTGGATTTTAATGATTTATTTTCTATCATACATAAAAAAATTGAAACCCTTGACAAACCATCAATGGTATGCATACAACACTGAGAAACACAACTAATCAACCATTTATGTCAGAAGTCCTAGGAAAACTTTGCTTTGTTTCATTTCACCCATTTCACCATTAATTTTTTGATTGATTTTAATTAAGTTCATTGACAACACTGAAAATGCCCTTTAAAAATGTTAATGACCATTTCTGTGTTTTGGATGATAAGACAAATTTCAGGGTTCATAATTCATAAATGTGCAGTCTGAATCACTTCTGACCATAATAATTAATATATTACTATTGCACCATCATGCTGGAGGTGACTAGAACAATAATATATCAAAGCACTGATATGGCACACACAATACTGCTCTATCTTTCCTAAAGACAACACAAACTGTTAATATAAGTTAAATGCCCCATCTTCGATAAACTTTGTTATGGCATCTCACAGGGATCTGTTCTCAGATCAACCACTGTTATGGTGTCTCAAAAGGCTCTATTCTTGGAGCATTTCCTTTTATTAAAATTCTATATACACAGCCCCTATCAAGTGTTGTACATCGACATCATATGCCCCATCAGCTAATGATACTCAAATGTACAAATGTAGTTTACTAGGTCTTGGAATATGAGTAGTATTAGTAGAGCTAGGTGTTTCTAAAAGATTTTCTAAACAATTGCTAAAATCAATAAGTATGACACTCATTAAATTTAGTCAGCGGCTTGTAAATCTGGGTGTATTTTTAACAGCATTCTCTCTCTCTACAACATATATTTACTACTATATATGGTGCTGATGTGAATGTTAAGTTTCTCACAGCTGATCTAAAAAAAAACATTATGCTCACTGGAACTTGATTATTTTAACTCTCTTCTCTCTCTCTCACTGTGCCTTGTGAAGAAACTCCAAAACTCTGCACTTAGTATTATCTTGTGGCATGACCACCATGAGTACCTATCACACCACTCCACAGTCTTCAATTGCTATCTGTTCACAGTAACTAAGATCTCTCTTTGTGGTGCCAGTCCTAAATATGTCTGACCTCACACATTTACACTCCTGCTAGAAGTTTCTAGTCATCATCAGACAGATGGATATTTTATAAAAGAAAATTGTGTGGTCAAAGCTCATTACTTAATCAGGGTCCACTTTCCTGGAATTTGCTACATTTTGAGCTGAGATACAAAGAGACTTCATGATCATTTTCAAGATGGCCCTAGAGATAATTTCTTTTTTAAGAATAGTGCTGTCTCTTCTGCACCACTGTTTATTTAAACCATCTGAAACCCATTCTATTTATGCTTCATTTTGTAAACACATGTTAAAGATTGTCATTTTGCATTATTTTGATTTGTTACACTACTTTTAGTTTCATATGTGTTTAAGCAGACCTTGTTATACAGTTTATGTGTATTTATTGTAAAATATTTGCAATTTTTTTAAAACAAGTACCTTACTTATAAGGTTATCATTACGGCAGTACAATCTCGTTAGGTCAAACTCAGATTAACAAACAGTATTCCCTGGTCACACATTTAGAACATATACCTCCCCCCCCCCCCCCCCCAGTTTATTAAATTATGTCGAAATTTTGGTTTTATTATTGAACATGTTTTAAGTCCCTGCCCAATAAAATCTAGCAGATATACTGAATATATGATTATGTATTCTGAATAATGTTCAAAGTGCCAAAACACTGCAGTGAAGATGGTATCTGACTCCATAAACATTCACTGGTGTGTTACTTTATATGTAAAATGTAATATCTATCTATCTATCAATCTATCCATGAGACATGTCGACCGAAGGGGCACCACTGATGACCTGACAACCAGTTTCCTCCATTTCATTCTGTTCTCTGCTAAGCTTACTGTATTGCTCAATTTAAGTCCACTCTGAGATGTTATCCTCCCACCTTTTCATCTGTCTTCCTCTCCTTTGCCCTCCTTGCACAATACCTTCATGATTATCTTGGCAAGCCCTGTTGATCGCGTGACATGCCCATACCATTTCATTTTATGTTTTTTTACAATGGCCAATAGCCTAATTCAGTTTCCCATTTCCTCATTCATGACAGGATCTCTATATGAAATGCCAAGCAACCTTCGAAAGCATCTCATTTCAGTAGTTTGGATCCTCCTTTCGAGATTTGCTGTGAGGGTCCATGACTCATAGGCATATAAAACACAGATACAACCAAGGAGCGCAGTCTGATCTTTGAGCTGACTGAGAGATGTTTCTGTCTTTCCAAACTGTCTTCAGCCATGCCATTCTGTTATTGTCAGCACAATCCTGGACAATATTTCTGGTTTTGATCCCTCGTGTATCATGATGGCTCCCAAGTATTTGAATTTATTAACTATTTCCAGTTTCTGATCACCAATCATTGCCAATGCCACTGGTGTAGTTGGTCAACAATTTGGTCTTCTCTGCACTGATTTCCATACCAAAAGCAGTAGCTGTCCTGTCCAGTTTTTCCACCAACCGAGCTAGCTCCTCCTCATTTCCTGCAAGGCCATTGATGTCATCGGCAAAGCATTAAATTTGTTATTGCTCTGCCTCCAATACTGACAGTTCCTTCATGGTCTTCCAGAGCACCTGTCATGATTCATTCAAGGAAGATATTGAAAATAGGCAAAGTAAACAGTCTTGTCTGACTCCCACTGTTGTTCTGAACCAATCTCCTTATTGGCTATTGAAGCAGACTGCACTGGTGGACTTGCTATAAAGGCTTTCTATGACTCAGGTTGGCATTTATGTTGTACAGCTTCATGGTGGATCAAAGGGCTGCATGTCAAATGCCTTCTTAAAATTTACAAAGACACTATAAAGGTCTTGTTGGTGCTGGAGGTACTTCTCACATAGCAGTCTCAGATTAAAAATCTGTTCAGTTGTGCTTTGCCCAACTGAAGCCTGTCTGTTCTTCAGCTATGATTTCCTCTGCTTGCGGCTTCAGTCTGTTTAATATGCTCTTTAGCATGACTTTGCTTGGGTGGCATATAAGACTTACTGTATGATAGTTCTGACATTGCTGCAAATTGCCTTTTTTGGGGAGCATTATTATGAGTGACTGAGTCCATGGTGTTGTCTATTCCCCTGTCTGGCAGATCTTATTGCAGATTGTTAGTAGAGCGCTTATCATAGCTTCTCCCACTTCTTAGACTAGTTCTACGAGGATGTTGACTTTTCCTGCTGCCTTCTCCCTTTTCAATGATTTCACTGCAGTCTCTACTTCTCAGAGAATGGTTAGTTGTCAGTGTTGGTTACTGGTGGGGTGTTGAGTATGTCTGGGTCCCCTGTAGCTCTGTGGTTGTATAGGTCTGAGCAGTATTTTGTCCAAATGTACTATATTATTGTTAAAAAAAAGAAATAAACCAAAACAAGGCTATGTATGATATACCAGATGCTCACATTTACAGTATAATATGCAAAAAGTATCATACCTCTGCAAAAGAAAAAGAAAAAACAAAAAAGAACATTATTAAGGATAAATAATAAAATACAGTTTCTGTAGTGTGTAATAAATAAAGTTGACTTTGCTAAGCAATATAGGATACCTCTCAATTCATTGATAGTATCAGAAAAATAAGCAAATTCTTTTGAATGAGTGAATTAAAATTAAAAAATTAAAAATGAAACCTCTATAAAGTACTGCCTACAAGTAACAACGACAATTTTTATTTCATAGCCACCATATGCTGAAAAAAATTTGAACAAAGTCGTTAACTAGTATATATATGTTTCTGTTGTTTGTATTTTTACTTTTACAAATTATTAATGCAGCAAACAATGTTTTTGAAACATAATTAAATTATCGTATCTATTTTTAAGCAAGAGTAGCTGTACATTTTAAACAAGTTTCATATTACACTGTATATATCCTGAAGATGGATTAGTTGAAATTTCTATTCATGTACATGTAATTGATTATATCGAACACTGAATGTTTCAAACCCTTCACGACAGTCCTTAACTACAACATAAAATAGATTACACTGTATTCTTGTTTGATAAAATTGCACTCCACATGTTTAACATCAATGACACCTAATCAGTGAAGCAACAAACAGTAAATAAGTTATTTATACATCACATTGCTGTTATATTATTGTTACTGTTCAAACATTTTGATCGAAACTATTTAAAATTTTTAATTACTGATTAATAAGTGGCTTTAAATATACTCTTTAGTGTAGATTAATTTAAAATTATACAATTTGTGGTCATTTTATTTACTTAGAGGATAATTACACAGGCATGACTTGGCAATAAGCAAACCCTATAATGATACAGTAATGAAATAAATAGAGTGATTAAACAAGTCACTGTACAATTTTTAACAAAATCTCTCTATTTTAAAAAACAAAAGAGGTGTGGAGTTTTTGTGGGTCTTTGCAGAGAAGTGGAGCTTGGAAGTGTTTTGCACAGTAAAGTTTTATAAATGCAGATAACTAAACAACCTGTAATTATCACTCGTTTGTGACATTTCATTATATTGATAAGATTTGGTGTCTATGAATGAGCAAAAGTGAGTGTTATAATTCTATATTAAATTAGCATGTCAGCTAATAACTCCAGATACTTTAAAAAAACAACAACCCACTTATACCATTTAATATAATGGCACATCTTATTACACATCTGGATATCAATTAAGCTGATTTTTACAATTTTAGTGAAAGATGAATATATACAGCATTCAAAACAACAATTCCTTTGAAATGATTTCAATATTTACTTCATCATCTTGCGTTATTAAAGATAAAAAGGAGCAACATAATTTTGTGTATAAATTAAAAGTTTATAGTTGTCAGAAAAATAACAATATAGTAAATTAAAAACACATTATTGCACAACAGTATGCTTATTTAAAACTTAAACAATATAACAGACAGCCTATATTAATATACAATACATTA
Source organism: Sinotaia quadrata (assembly GCA_028829895.1). NCBI lineage: Eukaryota > Metazoa > Mollusca > Gastropoda > Architaenioglossa > Viviparidae > Sinotaia > Sinotaia quadrata. The sequence goes on along the minus strand of CM054183.1, from coordinate 74,644,855 downwards.
AAAAATTGATGAACACACTGTAAGAATGCATACCTATCTACCTACCTGCATGACAGATCTGATAACAAACAATAAGAATGGCAAAACTGAATAAAATCATCTACAAATAAATTTAAGTTGAAGAAGGCTCAAATTACAGTTTAGAAATTTATGGCCAAAAGGCAGGGATGAAATATTTCTAAATAATGTGCACAATTTATTCCCATTTTATTACATTTAAAGCAAAACTAACTTAACATGAGTGAGTAATCTTTACATCATGAAATAATCTCAAAATTATATTCCTTATTTGAAAGTATCCTTACAAGATTTACCTGAAGCGTGTGGGGCAGGTAACTCATGGACACTTGATGCAGGGACTGGTGATTTGCTGCATGTCCAGCATGACTGTGAGCTGAGTGAGCATGTGCAGGTTGAAGAGGTGGATGACCGGGAATCCCAATTTGTTGTCCATAGTTCATAGAAGGTTGTGGTGTTCCAGAAGTTGGGGGAACTCCTTGTGTGTGGCCATGATGAGTCTGAGGTCCGGATGTGTTATGACCATTGGGTCCAATATGTTGGACTGGTGAAGCAGAAGGGTGAGGGGTTATCTGGCTACTCTGAGCCTGAGGACCTGAGAGAACAGCAGCTGGATGATGCTGATGCATTTGGGTATGAGCTGGTTGTGGATGGGTCAATCCTTGTGCTCCATGATGACTCATGTGTGCTGGCATTGGGCTAGCCTGCTGTGTCACTGAATAATACACACAAACAAATGTGGGCTGGCACTGGAGTAGCCTGCTATACCACTGTATTATGCATAGAAATATTTATGACTAGCAACAGATTTCAATTAATATAAATTTTAAAAAAATCCACCTGACTAGACCCTTTGCATCAACTTTACAACCTTGAAACCTCACAAGCCTTATAGGAAAAGAATAAGAATAAAATTAAGATTAAAATTTAAAATTTTCAGGCACCGACTTTCTCTTTATAGTGAATCAATTTATTTTTATAATGTAATTTTCTCCAAAGTTCTCAAGTTTTTGATGGAGAAAAAAAAAGCCATCATAAGTATAATATAATTTTTAAAGAAGAAACAAACCAAAAAAATGCTTGGTTAGTCAATATAGGAAATATTTCAAGATAAATGCAATTATTTATTTTGACAAGTGTCAACAGCAGCAAGTGGACAGGTACATTGTCATGGAAAGAAAGGCTTGTTAATTTTAAAATGCTTTTATCTGCTCAATGTGTATCTTGCTCATATTGATGATTCGCACCTTTATTATGGGGATGAGAATTTGATAAATATATGCTGCACACATCCATTTTATTTCTCAGCTACATATTTTCTCTTTTCTTCTTTTGCAAGATAAGGTGGTCAACATCACCCATTGAAACAATTGATGCAAAAGCCTATTAATCCAAGGCAAATTTAAGTTCAATTCCAATAATGACTATTTATGAATATGCATTTTAATTTAATATGATAGTGGGATCTACGGTGACAACATACTTTAATTTTCTAAAATTTTATTTATTTTTCAATGTTCAATTAATGAAAATGTTACAAAGTCACTTCTAGAGTTGTTTCTGATACAATGTTGTCAAGACTATGATATTAAAAATGGTATTAAACATTAAGTCAACCCACCAAATTTTCTGATATACCTGTGACATCAAGAACTCTTTATTTAACACTTTATACTATTAAAACGTTATATATAGTTTATTTAATTTATGGGGAGCGCTTCTGACCTAGGCCAATTTCACGCTATTATGTACAGAACAATTGCAAAAGTAATGGTCGTGTCAACTACTCCAATCTCATTATATAAAAAAAAATGTTCATATGACATGAAATGAAATATGAAATATTTATATTTAACAAATATACTGTATGATTATATTGCAGAAACTGATCATCAAACAACATGCCAACTACATACAAATATGAAGCAAACAAAAATGGGCTGAAAAGGGATTTAGCATGCAGTTCCAAAGTATGTGACCATATTGTGTGCCACAGCATTTTATATAATAAATGTTTGTATGCCTGCATGCCAAACTCTTGTTGTGCCAATACATTATACTCACAATCATATATGTGTGAAAGCATCAGGCCAGCTTGGTTTGCCACTAAACATAAATATAACGTTACTTAACAATCCAAACACCCTTCTCAGATCAGTGTTTTGAACTTTAAAATATAAAAAAAGGTACCATACTACACATTCATAACACTATAATATTATTAAAACAAAGTAAAAGTTACATCAACAAAAACAACATGAGTGTAAAATGTTCTGATCATTATTAAAACAAAGTAAAAGTTAAATCAACAAAAAAACAACATGAGTGTAAAATGTTCTGATAATAATTCTGAAATAAGTCATGCACATCAGACTTTAAGGAACTAAAAATATTAGTCCATTAAATAGTTAAACTGTATTCTGGTTTCATAATGAACACACATCCTTCTGAAGAAAATAATCGTCAGGTAGTTTATTGTATTCAAATTTAAAAAATAAAATTAATATAAAGACAGTAAACATGTAAAAACTAGCAAATTAAAATTGTGGAAAACTGCATGTTCTAGCAAGAAGCAGTCACTATAAAACAGGTTAATATATGCAATAACACTGTAAGCTACAAATTTTGTGCCAAGAAAGAAAAGACTTGTGATTTTTTTTCACCCAAATAAAACTTAGCAAAAAATGGAAGAAACCCAAGCAAAAACTATCTGATCAAAATAAAGTTAATGTGAATAGCTAAAATCACAGAGTAACATTGGGGTGGTGAATGCCCCTCTATATATACTGCCTAATGGGTTGTCAAATCTGAATACTATAACAGAAATAATCTTATTAAAAAAATTAAATAAATAAACCAAGATATGCAGAGGTCACAGTAATGAAAATAAAAAAGCTTATACTATATAAAAATATTGTCTGAAATATATTAAATATATTTTTTAAAAGTTGAAATGCATAAGCTGTTAAAAAAATAGTTTTCTTATATACAAGACCAAATAAAGCAGTATTATTTATGCAAGCCTACTGTAAAAAAAACAAAAACACAAAAAACTTTGTATCTTAAAAACAAATATATATGTGATTGCTGGTAACTGTAATTTCCAAATAGGTAATCTCACAGCAAGACGTGTTCAAATGAATAATTTTAAAAGGTATAATTGAGAACACTTGAAAAAGCACAATTTACTATAATTAAATGATTATAAGAATTAAATCTGATGATTTTCTTGAATCCGAATCAGATATTTCTGGGTTCACACAATAAACCTATTATATTTTAATGAAAATTTATTTGATTTAAAATGAGAAAGTCAATCAAGCAAGTCTGAAAATTTAAATAAATTGACCTTGAAACACAAAACATACATAAGCTGCTCGTAGTTATTAAAATGTTTTGTAGCCTTTCAAAAATCAACAATTTATCCAGTTGCAAAGAATGAAATAATATAATCAACTGGGAATTAAAAATAATATTAATATAGTGTTAGAATAAAAGTTATATTGAATAAATATATGCACAAATTTTAAATTTAAAAAAAAATAATTAAAGATTAAAAATAAAATATTTTAAAACTGTTTAAAATTGGAGCACACAAGTTTCCCAAGACCTAACATTCCATGTATTTAGTTGGCATGGTTATAACTACCCAAATATAATCATAAATAAAACCAAATATCATAAACTATTATAAACTGTCAAATAAAAAACAAATTAAACACAACATCAAACATGCCAATAATTTAACTATTACTTTATATGAACTAAAATTATTTTGGAATACCTTCTATCATGACATTTCTACTGTTTCTATAAAATCACTCCCCTCTCTCCCTTTCAAAGTTTCATACAAACACATACACTCTTTAGGGATACAAAAAGATCTGAAGACATTTAATATTGCTATTATTAGTAGTAAAAGCAACAATAATGCGGACATGAACCATCTTTTCACTATTTCTCTTAAAATTTGAACTAAAGAGTTAATTTTAGTGATAACAAAGAATGGGGGAAAAAATTGTGTGATTTCAATTAAAAACAGTTTACAAAAACAATGATGAATATTCTGAACTCTTTATTTGCCAAGGAGTCTATGAGTGTTGACCAGTGAAGCCAGTTTCTCACACAATTCTGCTTCCGTTCTTTGTATGGGACCCTCCCAAGAGTTACTTTTAATGTCTAATAATCATATATATCAAAAATGAGAAAAAAATAAAGAAAAAAGCAATGAAAAATAGAAATGCTGTCACTTGTCGTAAGTAAATTAGTAGCAAAAGGAATGCAGGCAAAGTCATAATAAAACAAATAAACTTAAGTGGTGAGATGGAACACTTCAGACAGTTCAGCACTCTGTGGTAAACTGATTCCACCTATCATAATTATATATTTATATTTTTATCCACTAAACAAAAAAAAACGTGAAAGCGGCGGAAGCTGGAAGCGTCCCCTACATTCAAGATAATAAACAAAAAAAGGATGATAGTTTCATGAATTTATCTGAATATTTTTTAAAGTTATTGTATTTCAAAGATCTTTGTATCTTTTAAAAACAAATATATAGGTGATTGTTGGTTACTGTAATTTCCAAATAGGTAATCTCACAGCAAGACTGTTCAAGTGAATAATTTTAAAAGGTATAATTGAGAAACTTGAAAAAGCACAATTTACTATAATTAAATGATTATAAGAATAAGAGGGGCAATGAAATTGTGGATTAAAACAGCTTCATGATAATAATATGATGCTGCTTAATCTTTCATTATTTTTAATATTTAGATGATATACACTGTAGTAAATAAGAGTTCTGAATAAGTCTCAATGATTTTGCTATTATTTTTTGTGGGTCAAGTTACTTTTTTCATTCTTTGCTATCAGTAAATCATTAATTTTGAACTAGTTGTAGTTTAGCGTGGTTCACTAGAGAAACTAGGCAGGTCTAACAATACAGTGTTAAATTTTCATGGTTACTGTTTTCCCCATGGAAAAAAGTTACACCGTATTTTCCCCATAGTAAATGAAAGTTAGTTCATGGAAATCCAGTCTCCTGTAGAAAACTGCAAATCTGCACAAAATTCTCAGGTCTTCAATAATAATTCTCTCTGGACTTTTACCTTTTTTATTAACACCCCCCACCCCCACCCCCGCCAATTTGATAAAAAAACAAACAAAACAAATACTCTCTAAGTATGACAAAAAAGACTTATCAAACATCAGTGATCAAAATGCTACCTCAATTAACAAAATTATTTATATGTAAATATAGTATGATTTTCTTTCTTTCAGTTTATGTACATTTCCAGAATATGTAGATGTCCATTTAGGTTGTGTTGTATTAAATGGGCAATTTTGACCATGAGAAAATGAAGACTAAATATACTGCAAAAATTGTAAGTGATCTTAGAGTATGATTATATCATAGTAATTTAGTGCAAACCTCTAAAGAGGCATTCGTTCAACCAGATTAATGCAGTTGCCACCAAAAATCTATGAGAAAAAGAATAGTATCAAACTTAAAATATTTTTAAAAAATTACCATATATCTGATGAGTTGCATGAGTAGACTGGGCTGAGGCCTGGATAGGATCCACACCCCCTCCCTGATGTGATAAATGTACAGGGGCTGGGGCAACCATGCGAGAGTGGTTCTGAATTACCTGCAAACATACCCATTACAACTACAAACATTTATGCCAGTTCTAAATTTAAAATTAAAGGAAATGTATCACACACACACAAAAAAAAATGCTGTGGATATTATAATTAAACAGAAAAAATACACATCTCTCTCTCTATATATATATATATATATTTGAAATTAGTTTATATATTTTTAAAATGATCTTTTAAACACAAATTTTATATACCTTTTCATGTCACTATGACTGTATGACCAATGATTTGTTCAGAGATTAGTGTAAATGACATTGAAAGGCCAAGATGTACGGAGTTTGTTTTTAACAGTAAACCATGTTAAATACTGACACGTGTAGTCGGTACATGCGTAAGGGATAGTTCAGTCAAATAATTAAAATTGATTGAACAATATGTGTGATTGTGGGATACAGTGCCTAAATATTTGCGGCACTACATATAGTACATAGCATAAAATTTGTTTCATTAAACCTCGACAAGACCACTGGTCTCAACATATAGACTATTGTGGATCCTCAAGTGAGAGTATCCTTGCCTCTTTCATTATATCCTAGGTGATTACCTCAATCACTCTGGATATCTTTGGGGTTTTAAAAACAGGAAAAGACTGTCATCATTATTTCAACAAAAGTAACTATGACTGTGATGCAAGGCAACAGACTTGGATAATGAGTGGCAAAATCAACCAATGTCAGCGTCAGTATGCATTAGTTTCTGGTTGCAGTATATCCATCAAATCAACATAAAGTTGTTAAAACCAGTGGTTTTCAACCTTTTTACACCTGCAGACTGGTGAGAACAGGAGAAATGTTTATCAGACTGCTAAGGCAGAAATAAAACCCATTATTTATATAGTATTTTATTATCTAATATTATAAAATGAAAATTATATAGTTGTTTAAAATAATTGGAAACCGAGCTGTAAACAAAAATGCTAATAATAGAACATCTGGAATTTTTGAGAAAGCAATATTTAATTCAAATAAAGTTCATGCAAAATCTGCTGTTGCTTCTTTGCTAGAATATTTGATAACCATGGCTGCAACGTTGTTTCTGCAAGACAAAGCACTGCATTGTCATTCATTCGATTTCTCTGTTTTTATGATAGGGTTGAAAAATTCTCACACAAGTAGGTAGTAAAAAATATGACCAACAATATAATAGCTCTGTAACTGAGAGATGGATATTCTTTCTCCAGTGATCTCCAAAATTGAGACAATTACTGTATTTTATGTTTGGACACCAGAGTGACATCAGATGGCAACTTGATCTAGTTTTCTTTTTCATGAGGTTTAAGTGTTCATGAATTGACATTTTCCATGAAGAAATTACTAATTTGAGGTTACCTTTATGAGGATCCTCATTTTCAGGGTAATAGTAAATAAAGTTTTGAGCTTATGCCCTTAAATGTTGACTTATTATATTGAATATGACTTCCTGGTTGACATCAGCAGCAATAAAAAATTCTTGCAAAAGTGGAAACATTTCATATCTTTCTCTTGTACATGACTATCCCAAAGAGCCAGTTTCTTTTTGAATGCATCTGTCCTATTTCTCAGTATAAAAATACATGTGCAAAACTCCTGAAGAGAAATATTAAGTTTGTTGAGAAGGATAAATATACGCATATACGCAAGTTTAAAAATCCATTCCTCATCCAACAAAGGCTCTACTAGGGCAGATTTTCACTCTCGCACAAACTACTTTACTTCTTCCCTCAGACAAGGAGTGAAAGAACCCTTCCACAAGTCCATACTCTCAGTGTCAAGACAGCTCGACTATGAATTTCATTTACGATCTTCATCACGTCATTCATCACAGTGTTTAGTTCACGGACCAAGAAATTACTGTGGACTGGCACCAGTCTAAGTTGAAAACCACTGATTTAAACAATGTTTCAATAAAAAGATAACATGTACAGTTTTCAAAGAAGAGGAGGGATTTGATTTATATTGATTGCCATATTGGTATGTAACACAAAAGGTGCAATAATGTGCTACATCTCCATGATGTTGATGTAAAAGTACTGACTGGATTCCAAATACATCCAGAAAATGATCTTTTCATCATGCTGAAAATAATTAACTGAATATTGCATACATATTATGACAGAAGAAGAGGTACTTTAGAGTTTGTTAGATAAACATTTTGTGAACTACCCTTTAATAGTTCTGTGATACTCAATCAGAACTACCAGTTTCAGTGAAGTACCCACCATTATTAAACAGTACATAAAGACTGTGTGTGATACAGTATTCAAGAACTTAATATACCACTCAGGAACATTTTTTAATCACTAGCAAATAAAGACAATCTTTCTTAAAATTTATGAATTCCCAGCATATTATTGTATGAAAGAATATAAATGCCATAGAAAGTTGCCACAAATGGGAAAAAGACAATGACAAAAACATAACTGGAATCATTATACATATTTAAGGAAATAGCTATCTATCTATCCCTTAGTCTTGTCGACAGTTGGCACCTGACAACCGGTTTCCTCCATTCCATTTTGTTCTCTGCTAATCTTACAGTATTGCTCAGTTTCAGTCCTGTCCACTCTGAGATGTTATCCTCCCATCTTTTTGTCTGTCTTCCTCTCCTTCAGCCTCTTTGCACCTTGCATGATTGTCTTGGCAAGCCCATACCATTTCATTTTGCATTTTTTCACAATGGCCAATAGCTCTCCAAGGGCCCAAGGGCTTGTCTAATTCTGTTTCCCATTTCCTCATTCGTGACACGATCTCTATACAATATGCCAAGCAACCTTCGAAAGCATCTCATTTCAGTAGTTTGCATCCTCCTTTCAAGAGCCACTTTGAGGGTCCATGAATCGCAGTCATATAAAAACAGATACAACCAAGGAGCACATCAGTCTGATCTTTGAGTTGACTGAGATGTTTGTCTTTCCAAACTGTCTTCAGCCTTTGCCATTGCTGTTATTGTTAGCGCAATCCTGGATAGTATTTCTGGTTTTGATCTGTCATGATGGCTCCCAAGTATTTGAATTTATTAACTATTTCCAGTTTCTGATCACCAATCATTGCCAATGCCACTGGTGTTGTTGGTCAACAATTTGGTCTTTTCTGCACTGATTTCCATACCAAAAGCAGTAGCTGTCCAGTCCAGTTTTTCCACCAACTGAGCTAGCTCCTCATTTCTTGAATGGCCATCGATGTCATTGGCAAAGCATTAAGTTTGTTATTGTTCTGCCTCCAATATTGACAGTTCCTTCATGGTCTTCCGGAGCACTTGTCATGATTCTTTCAAGGAAGATGTTGAAGAGAATAGGTGAAAGTAAGCAGCCTTGTCTGACTCCACTGTGGTCATGAACCAATCTCCTAATTGACTGTTGAAGCAGACTGTGCTGGTGGACTTGCTGTAAAGGCTTTCTATGACTTTGATCAGGTTGGCATTGATGTTGTACAGCTTCATGGTGGACCAAGGGGCTGCATGCTACACCATGTCGAATGCCTTCTTAAAATCTACAAAGATAAAGGGCTTGTTGGTGCTGGAGGTACTTCTCACATAGTAGTCTCAGATTAAAAAAGACTGCTCAGTTGTGCTTCGCCCTGGTCTGAAACCTGCCTGTTCTTCAGCTATGATTTCCTCTGCCAGCGGCTTCAGTCTGTGATCTTTAGCATGACTTTGCTTGGGTGGCATAAAAGACTTATCGTATGATAGTTCTGACATTGCTGTAAATTGCTGTAATGAGTCCATGGTGTTGGCCATTACCCCGTCTGCCAGATCTTATTACAGATTGTTAGTAGGGCACTTATCATGGCTTCTCCCCCTTCTTGGATTAGTTTTGCTGGGATGTTGTCTATTCCTGCTGCCCTCCCCTTTTTCAATGATTTCACTGCAGTCTTTACTTCTTCTTGATGGATGGGTACTTGTCAGTGTTGGTCACTGGTTGGGTGCTGTGTATGTCTGGGTCCCCTGTAGGTCTGTGGTTGTATAGGTCTGAGCAGTATTCTGTCCACCTATTAAGAATGTCTTGATCTTTTGTAAGACAATTCCCTCCACTATCTTGAATGGTGGAAGAGCGTCCTTGTTTTACACTGGTCAGGTATTTCACCAGTTGGTATGCTTTTTTACTATTATTTTTCTTTAGATTATTTTCTATATCTTTACACTGGTCTTCAATCCATGTCTCCTTTGCCCTTTACGTGCTTTTCTTGATAATATGGTTGATTTCCCTGTATTATTTCGCTCCTTCTACTTCTGATTTCTTTTTTTTTTTTTTTTTTAGCTCTCAACGCTTGTCAAACAGATCAAGGAAAGCTGTAACCCAACTTTTCTTTGCTCATCTATGTTTGCCAAGGATCTCATTGGCTGTTTGGATCATTGCACTGTTAAATATATCAATCAATGTGTCTTCATCTGTATTCTCTGCACTAAGGAGTAACAGTGGTACAAATTTTCCTCCTATCTTTGCTTGGAAGGCTTCTGATACATCTGGGTCTTTTAGCTCGTCAAGGTTGAACTTGATTCTTAAGGGGCCCTGATTGTTGACTTTCTTTAGACGTAGCTGGAGGGTCATCATCACTAAGTCATGGTCACTTCCAATGTCTGCTCCTGGGGAGCTTCTAGTCTTGGCAATGTTTACACTTGTATGGAAATGCCTCCTCACCATGATCTTATCAATCTGGTTATGGTGTTCTCCATTCGGGCTAGGCCATGTCCATCTTCTGGATGTTTTATGTGGACTAAATGTGTTAATCTTCTTCAAGATCATTAGAGCTGGAAAATTCCAAGAGCCATAAGCCTGTCATTTGTCTCTGTATTGCAGTAGTGTCTACATGTGCCTTTCCACTTCTCAATGGCATCTTCTCCTATTTTAGCATTCCAGTCTCCTTGCACCTCAAAAATGTCTTTCTTTGTGGTCTGGTCCAGGACTTCTTGCAGTTGGTTGCAGAAGTTCTGTATTTCTTCATCATCATGGTCCATAGTTGGAGCTTGCACAATGGTGATAGTGAGTGGGGTTGCCCTCTAGCGTATGTTGATAAGCCTGCTGGAGACTGGCCGACAACTCATGACAGTGTTCACGATGTCTTTGTGGACATCCTATACCATGTTCATATTTATCATCTCTGCCAGAGTAGTATAATTCATGGCCATGTTTCCTCAACCTTGAGGTATTCCATCGTACTTCGCACAGTCCCAGGATGGTCCAATGATATCTGTTCATTTCATGTGTCAGTTCCTCTACCTTTCCAGGTGCTCTTAATGTTCTAATGTTCCAAATACCAAAGCTGATGTTGTTTCTGGCACGGAGTTTTGATGGTGAAGGTGCACCATCAAAATCACCATCACCATCGCCATCAGTAGCACACTTAACACCTCTTTCCTGGTGCAAGACGGAAGGCACGGTCCTTATTCCCGGCGATGACCGACTTGGTATGGTTTGAGGTAAAGTTATCATTGCATGTGATACGTCTTGGGCAAATGAACCTGGCAGAATCCATCCCTTTCTAGGCTGTTTACCACATCTGAAACTCCACATTACTAGTGGCTCGCCTTGGTCCTGGACACAGCTGTTGAGTCCTTCTTGGGACTCCACCCTAAACTATACTGAACTATGAATTGGACTATACGCTCCCAAAAAAGAAAAAAAATTGATAGCAATTACATCCACCAATCACTGTGAGCAGTAAGATGAAAGACATTAATATGCAGTCCTTCACTCTCATAGTACCAGCATTTCACCAAACTGAGTGTGAGTCTAGTGTTAAACATATGCATTATTTTGTACAACACAGCCCTTAAATGCAAGGTGATGATGATCAAGAGGAACCAGTTAAGTCAAAATCTTCATTAATTTGCTGAAGCATTCCAAAACAGCAAAAAAATGAAATGGTTTCACTTTTAAATATGATCCCTTTATGGAATAGAGTTTCAAAATCATTGTTATATTATTAAAAATCTGAGGTCAAAACCAAGAAATATTTAAATAACTTTAGAGACAACAGCAACAGACCACATCCAACCCTCAAAAAGTGTAGCCATGAGTAACTTGCAATTTATTATGACAACTTGCAGCATAAAAAAAGAATGCCAATGGGAGAAAGGAGTGAGGAGAGAGGGAGGACAACAACAATTGCTTAAATGGATCATGATAGGTTCAGGTAATTAAAAAATCTGGCTAAATATTTGTCTGGCGTAATAATAATAAGTACTCTGGTTTTATTACTTCTTTTTTTCTTTTTTCATATAATAATTTCAGTTTTTATTTTAAAAACCATTTAATCTAACCTATAAATCAGCCACTGCCATCTTGCTTTCGTATACTTTTTAAAATTTGCATTTGAAGAATTAATTTCTGCACAACACACCTCTACCCCACCCTTTAACAATAGATTAGTCCGCTCACATTCACTGATTTGCTGCGATGTGCTGGGCAATGATTGTTCCACACAACTGGTCTCAGTATCACTTAAAAAACAAAAACAAAAATATATTTATTTGATTGCTGCATTGTCACTTATTATATTGAAGGTTTTAGCTATTTAGAAATTTTAACTAACTATACAAGTGGGTGAGGAATAAAAGACACTGAAAATTTAAACGACGCCAAATGAAAAGGCAAGAATTCCATATACAATGGAAGTTCCAACATCTCCGAGTAACACAATAACAAGGGTGTCTGGATATAAATGTTGGAAGGACCAAATTTTATATGTATATTCAAAGTGTTAATTGATGCTAATTTTACTCAATATCTACACACAAAAACTAATGAAAAGATAACCCCAAATAAAACTGTTTTAGTGCTTACAATTATATTCTTTTTTTTTATTTATAGCTAATCCTAACCCTAATCTTTCTCTAAAAAAGATCTTATAACCCTAACCTATCTCTAAAAACAGGCAAAACACAATAGCCATGTGCCATTTCTGGTTTTTATGGAGACACTCTCCCATGAAAAAAGAATGAATCTAAAAATAAAGCCAGCAGAAACTAATATGCAACATGTGACATTGACATTGGCCTATAGCAAACAACTTCTAAATCCTAACTGATTCGAATATTGCTGAGTTACTTCAGTAAAGATGTGAAGCTGACAATATGCTGAAAGGGTGGCTTTCTATGCTATGAATATGCCTCTAAAAATGCATGCATCTTGCCTGCGCATGGCACACATTTAAGACATACAAGTACATTGTTATGTTATTCTATGTTCTTGGCAATCGTAACTTGTGTCTAATCTAGGGCTGTCAATTTTTTCTAAAAAGTTGCCTGGGTACACATCTAGATTTTGAAAGGGGACCCGGGTAGTCGCTTGAAAATTAGCATAATCTCCATCACTAACTTGTGATCTCTACACAAAGCTACTTAACCATTAAGCATGTGCTCTATTTCACACAGTAGCCAATGGTATGCATCTAGTGACTTACTATTAATTATGATCTTTATATGTACAACACAAACTTTAATTTTAATATGATCAATCATTACATAAACTAAAACTAAATAAAATGTCAACAAAAATAACATTTAAAAATAAGGCATCAAGTTCAATTGCCCTTCGCCGACAGAATTTCACTGCACAGATTGCATTTCGCTGTGTCACTATCCAATTGTTTGGTTTGACTCCACACAGACAATATCTTACCCATATTAAAAATATTACAATGCTATTATTTAATTTATTGACGTTAAAATACTGACAAGTTTGTTCATTGAAGTCTTATTAACATGCTACATGTATCAACGAGCACAGGAAAGGGCTCAAGCTATGGTGATCCATGTAATCCATAAATAATTAGAAATTAGATCTAGGTACAGTGGCTGCCACAATTTAGCAGGCCATCATCTACCAACGGGATGTGAATGGGATGCGAGTGTGACCAGAAGGGGGGGGGGAGAGTGTACTAAATCGAGCCACCAGTATCAGTTCTCTCATCTAGTGCATGATTGGCTTGCCTCTGTTGGTTTTCCTTGCACCTTGAATTACCCATTTTTGTGTCAATGGCCACGGTTATCATGAGTACCCGTTCACAATTTTACTACCCGGGTATTAGCAGGGCAACAGGTACCCAGGTTCCTGTTGACACCACTAGTCTAACCAGAAAGCACTAGTCGAACTGACTGCCAGTAATTAAATTATTTTCTTAAAAGTATTAGAAAATCATTCTTCTTTATGAAAAAATATCACCTTTTGATAGCTTAATTGTTATTTTCTGAGCAGGCAAGTGTCATTTTTCACTAGCAAATTGCAAACTTATGAGTGGGATTTTCAAAGGTTGATTACGTCATGAAACTTCAGTCAAGAAATGAGTTATTACTGCCACCCACTCTATTCACAAAGAAATAAAAACACTAATGCACTAATTAACTATATGTGAAACAAAATATTTATTATGATGATGTAATAATCAGCCTTAAAAGAGAAAGACTGCAAATTATGTGCTTAATAAGATCCATGTGCCAGTCATTATACCTACCCATGCAGAAATGAAATTTTTTTAAAGTTACACTTGCATATTAGATTTTAGTTTTGTTTTAAAATGATACAACATTGCAGACATCTAACTATATAATGAAAAATTATAAATTTTAAAACGTATTTTAAAAAAAGAAAATCCAAGTGAAATATAAACTTTCTGTGTTTCAATTATACTATGGTTATTTTTCTAATTTGACTGCAGAAGATGAATTGTCTGTAAGAAAATGAGAGATCTCTCTCTCATTCTCTCTTGCACACATACACACACAGGTTCTGTATATAATTACAGATATTGCAAGTTAAAAAAATGTTACTTGGGATATGAAAAATGGACAGAAATAAAATTATTTTAATTTAAAACTTTTCAATCTGTCTCCTTCAAGGCCTCATGCAGTTCTATTGTACAATATTGTTGGACAACAAATTGATCAAAATATTAATATTGTACAAAGTCTAATAAGAATAAAATGATGCAATAAAAGTATCAGAGAATCAATTAATGAGGACTGGTTTGCAAGACATACTGAAGCTAAAACTAAAAGACAGACTAGTTAATGCTTGAAATGCAAAGCTATTGCAGTATCTGGTAAAATATTTAATCAAGTTAATTCAATTTCACAAAATGCAACCTGGCAATAATTTATGGCAAAACAAAATAAAATCTCAAATATGGAATGAAGGGAATAACGACATTTATGAGTATGGTATCCTCCATCTCATTCTACACTCAATTTTCATATAAATCATAAGTATCCCATAAAACAAGTCAAGGTTAGTTAACAAAAAATGATCAACAAACTTTCTGGTAAAAGGTGAGTGATGGTAGAAAGAAACTGTTGATACAAATAAAAAGACTTGTGTATAGTGTATAAAACTAGGTATAGGCAGGGTATTGTCACTTTTTTCCTACAGACATATTTGGTATATGATACATATGGCCCATAATAACGACATAACATAAGCAATAAAGCACAAATGAAGGTAATTTCATTTAATAATGAAGATAATTTCATTTAATTACATTTTATAAAAAGAATTCTTAAGCAATTTAACCTATAGCCTGCACAACTTAAATTACCCATTCACAAACACTGAAAGATTTCAGTCAAAACTAATTACTGACAATCAATCTTTATGTGCATTCACAATATAACAAGCACTTAAAATAATTACTTTGATACTAATTGTGACTGTTTATGACAAAATGAGTCAGAAGTCATGGCATTTCATTTTCTGCTAGAGGCCAAAATATGTAAGAAGGATTTTGAGATTTCACTTGATTTGGAAAGTCAAAAAATGTATTCTGTAAGAATTTGTAATATTCTGGCTATATATGGCCTCTAAATATAAAATCAAATCATTATGAATGTCTCAACCAAGTTTTTAACACATGAAAATGCCCATTTTTCCAAAGCACTGCATCCCCTTTGCATATGACGGACCGAGCTATAACTATACATTATTGGCAAGAGAAAATATAGGTAAGACCACTCGCTATATGGAGACTGGAGACAACGTCACTTTTTGACTGAATTCACTCTTTTTCAAAACTGTCTATCTCGGTAATTAAAATAAAGAAATGGTTGGAAATTGTTTTAACAAATAAAGGAATCTTCCAACGTTAAATATAAGTTTTGTTTGTACATTTGAATGACGTATTTATTATGTTTTGATCGATAAACTCAGTCGGTAAAGCGTACTGAAGTGTCCATGGCGAGATTTGAAAATGGCTTACCTCTGACATCGTTTTTGGGTATGCTCACATAACGCATTATAACTCTTCCGTTATTCAACCAATAAAAATAAATCTTATATCAACGGAAAGATAAGATAATGACCTTTAACATAAGCATTGGCTGATTTAATTTTAAAAAATTTTTACTGTAGAAAATGATAATCCAAATTATGTTTTATGTTTGACGCATTATAACTTCGCAACCCATTATCATCTGTTCACCTACTTTATACTGTTGAAAAGGTCATCTTTTGCCCTTTAAAATGGTATATAACATGAACTGGAAATCTCTATAATGGAAGTGTTAATGGCAATGAACGCGGGAAACCCTAATAGTTTTTTTCTCACCCATGCCGAAGTTGACGAGAGATCGCCATCTTGGACAAGACGTGTATTAAAATGGATCAACTAGACAACATTTTGCATTAAGTTTTAACAAAACTATTAAATTTCATCGAAATATTGCTACAGTAAAACGATCATTCATTATTTTTAGGTTACGATTTGTTATAAAGTTTTATTTTGATCACTAACGAGGTTAGCTAAATACCGGCCTTTTAAAATATTGTCACAAGAAGGTGATGATTTGTTATGACAAACTGCTTATATTAAAAACAGTCCTGTACACAAAATACAGAATGGAAATGATTAAACGATGATTCATGATGAGATTGAATTTTAAAAAAAATTTATTAACTAATCGGCGATATTTTAAATTAATTTTATAAAGCACCAATCCAAAATAAAGAACAACAACTCTTAATGCTGAAGAATTTTTGTCTGTGTTCGTCTGTAGCTGACCAGTACTTTTAATTATTTTATTATAACTAGGACCTTAAGAAAAAATCTAGTAAATGATAATTAGAATTTGTCATTGAATGACAGATCAGGGTTAAGATATATATATATATATATAATAATAAGTGTATGAGTCAGTGAGTGAATGAATCGATGTTGGTAAAAATTGATATCAGGACAATGATGAGTAACATGCTACTCACACTACAGACATACATTATACACTAATATAGTAGACATATAATAAGTAAAACTATGAAAGACTTTAGCTTTCAATTTTCAAGATATTTTTAGAATGTTAATGTCTTATATTATGAAACAAATAGACACCTATTAAAAATAAAGATACTAATAATTACAATTGCTGTTGAACTACAAAAAAGTATACTGCATTCATTCGAGGAGCAGCATCGCAGCCAGACGGACGCATTTTTCGGAACGGTCGCCATCAGCTTTTCGGTCAATTTTTATCGCGCGCGCGCAGTTTGTATTCAATTCGATATCACCTACATGTTCATTGTCATTCTCATAATCATTTCATATTCCACACCCATTTTTTCACCTTTCCTCATCACGTTTGCTTGGCTCGGTGAGGGTTTTCAGTTCTTTTTAGGACTTTTACCTCGACCGGGTCTGTTAGGTCACTTAACCAGTACGCACCTTCCCTTTTAGAATTCGCAGCCGACTTTCGAGAACAACCAGAACAACGCATCTTCAGCTTCAGTGCGAGAGCTCTGGGGGCCGCACTCCTAAAACACAGAAGTACCTAGACGTTTTTCTTTCTTCCATCATCGACTCTAGGGCAACAAAAGTTAACCGTGAGTAAAACATTTTGACTTTCTCTGAGCTCTTGTGGACGGACTGTGTATAAGGAGGTCATCGTAATAAATAAATTTAAATAAAAGGGAAAGAATATTAAAAAGTATTTTAAATTAGAATTATTCTTTGCAGAAGTAAATTTATTTTTAAAAAAAAAAAAAGTGTGTAATTTAGGGGGGAGTGAAATACAGATAAAGAATTTATTATAAATTTTGTAACCTAAATTTTAATGTTGCTTTTTTTAGAACTAAACTAACATTGGAAAAGAAAAGAACCCTCTAAAAAATATTTTTTTACATACGAGGGAGCCCAAGTATTCCCTATAAATTTATAGTCAAGTTTTGTTAAATTTTTTTTTTTTTTTTTTTTTTTTTTTTTTTTTCTTTTCTTTATTTTTTTCCTCAAAAAATTTAAAAGAATTTTATATAAAAGGAAACATTCTTAACTAAAATATAGTTTGATCATTTGGGGGAGAGTTAAATAGTATTAAGCAGTGTTATACAAACCGTTTAAACCTTATATTTTTTATCGGGGGAGGGACGCTTTAAAGGAGAATCTATATGTAAACTTAATATATCGTTATATGTATTGATGAGAGGAAAATGCTTCCATTGTAGTTATCTTAAGTCTGTTAAAGGGACCGGTCTATTGTTTGAAGGGTGGGTTTCCCGCCAAATAAATACAACACTGGAAGCGTTTACCCGCATTTAAAACCGACCAATCAGTGACCGAGTCCTAGTAAGCTATTATTAACCAATCAGAAACAGGTAGAGACGTGTGGTTCTCCCCAGAGGCCCACGTCGCCTAAGAGCGTAGTACTAGCAGCGAACTAGTTCAAACTAAATAATACATATAGGGGTTTAGTATTTTATTTTAATACAAAATATAACAAAATAAGTTATAAAGTTTAAGAAAGAAAGAGACTGGTTAATATGTAACAATAAACTAACCAAACCACAACAGTAAAAGTGTATGGTTTTGTTTTTGTTTTTTTATATAAACAATTAACCAGATAAAGGAAACCAGGTTTTTTTCTTCCTTTTTTCATATATAATAAACGGGGGAAATGCCCCCCAAAACCCCCAAAAAACGGGGTACCATAGAACCATATCCAGTCACTGGCATAGAACCAGTACAAATGGAAATAACCAAAACCAATGATAAAATTAAACAACCAGCAATGGTTAAACAACAAATTAACCCAAAAACTCGAACTAGAAGTTCTGCCAAAAATACAATGGGCAACAATTCACACTCTGACGATAGCAACTCGGAGTCAGAAATAGATCAGCTCCTAACTAGTAATGCCCAAATGAACAAACAAATCACTGTCAACATAGAGAGTGACCTAGCTTTGTCAGAAACGGACTCGAACGCTTCTGCAACGCCTCCCAACTCACCGACCACAACCCAACAAAAGGCTACATTACAAGGGGCAAACAACAGGGATGGCCACAACCAGGCACATCGATCATCCACTGACCCCCAAAACAAACAGTATGGATCAGACAGGAAAACTATCACACCATTCCAATTCCCGGTGATAGTAACACCTGAACAAAAAGACGGGTTTACAAACAAAACCATAAACGGCATACAGGCACAAATAAAAATCTCCCTGTCCCAAGAGAATATTTCTCTCAAAAACATTAGAAGAGGGCACAACGGATCCTTGATCCTGGATGTTATGACAAAAATACAACAGGATAAAATGATCAACACAATTAAGAGACTAGGAGACACAAAGGTCTCATGCACCACTCCTAAACCAAAAATAACAAAACCTCTAACAAGTCTAGGGGTTATTAGGGAGTACGAACTAGAAGAGTCCCTTGAAAAATCTAATGAAATTATCAAAGATGCTAAAATCAAAATCCTAAGAGCTCTGTCCATGTACAAAACAAACCAAAGCACTATCTTGGTACAATTTATGGGACCACTTCCCAATTCGACCATAATAGGCTGCAAAACCTATGCAGTCGAACAGTACCGCAGCAGAGTACTGCAATGTGAAAAGTGCAAAAAATTTGGGCATCGAGAAGCAAACTGCAAAAATGATCAGATATGTGGGGTATGTGGGAAAGAACACCAAAACAAAGATTGCCAAAACAACTTACACTGCTCCAACTGTAAAGTAAGTGGACACGGGGCCACATCTGACGATTGCCCATCCAAAATGACACATGGAATAGCCTCGCAATTAAGTGCAACTGGCCGATACACCTACGCAGATGCCCTCAGAATTAATAAAGGCAAAACTGTAGAAGAATTACAAGAGTTAATAGAGCCTACAAAGCAAACATATGCTAAAACACTCACACAAACAAACACACACCACTCAAGCAGTACAGCCTCTATTGAGAGACAACAGGACTGCCCAAGCCAACGATTTGGCCATGAAACACTACAACAACCTCCACTCCAGACCGAACAAAACAACAACACTACAAAACCAAATAAACAGACTGCATTTAACTCAGAAACAATCATACCTCTCCTAAAAGATCTCCTTGCTCTTCTCCTACACCTGTTCACATCACAAACAACCCCTCGAAACCTAATGCCAGTCACAGAGCACCTGTGCCAATTACTAAAAGAATTAAATAAACCAGGAAACTAATTAAACACTCTCACCTTAATAATAAATACCCAAACACCCTAAAAAGCATTGCCATGGCTCCCCTAAACCCCATAACTATCCTCCAGTGGAATAGCAGGTCCCTCCAAAGACATAGAGGTGAACTGGAGGAATATATTAAAAACAATCCCCCAACCTTACTAATTATACAAGAACTGGGTCTCCAACCCAAAAACCAAAACCCAATTAAAATAAATGGATATCACTTCCCTCCTATACAAACTACCCGACCGACCAGGGGTGGGGGGGTGGCCATTTACTCCAAAATAGGCACAATAATCACCCCAACCGTAACAAACTTAAATAACCCGAATATCGAAATAATATCAGCAAAAATTGACGCTACCACAATTAATAACAGACAGACAAAGACGTACACCATACATAACGTGTATATAGCAAACGACGCACATTACAATACAATTAACGCAGACACACTAAAAGCATTAGACGGACCAAACACCATTATCAGTGGAGACTTCAACGCAAAAAACCCACTGTGGGACGACTCAGCCACACAAAAATCCCAGGGAGGTAGAGTAATCGAACAACTACTAGACGAAACAACCCTAACAATACTCAACGACGGACAACCAACTCACGTTTACCACTACGGTGACGAATTACGAGAATCTGCCATCGACCTTACCCTAGCGTCATCAGACATAGCACACCAAATAAACTGGGAAACTGACAGAGACGAACTATTAGGATCCGACCACCACCCCATACATATAACCATACTTAACACAATAGACACCGAAGATACACCTAATAATGACTTCAGAATAAATTTGAAAAACACGGACTGGGACAAGTACACGACGATCACCCAAAACCCACCCGACATCACCAAGCAAACAATAAATCTAGCCACTGAAACAGTAACCAAATTCATAATAAGCAACATCAAGAAGTCCTCTCCGCCCCCAAGAACTAAAAGAAAACAAAAACCAGGTACCCCCTGGTGGACAGCAGAGTGCTCTGCGGCCACGAAAAACAGGAAAAAAGCATTTAGAAGATACAAACGCACACGACGACCAGACGATAAAACGAAATTTAATGAAGCCACCAAACTAGCAAAAGAGACAATAACCAAGACCAAAACACAAGAGTGGCAAAATTTTTGCAATTCGATAGACACACAAACAAACATCAGAGAGGGATGGAGAAAAATAAAAATGATTAACAACCCGAAAAAACAACATATGCCCACCCTTTTGGTAGACAAGACCGAATTTAAGACGACCAAAGACAAAACCAACATATTAGCCGACACGTTTCAAAGACACAGCTCCAACGCCAACCTCGACCCACGTTTTCTACCAACCAAGACTTTTACTGAAGAAAAATATAAGGACCCCACAAAAACGAACAAACAAATACTAGACGAAGACATAACGCTTCACGAACTACTCGTAGCTCTTAAAAACAAAAGAAAAAGCTCATCCCCGGGTCCAGACCTGGTTACATATGAAATGATCAAAAAAGCACACACCAACCTCCAAAAAACGATCATTCAACTGTTTAACCGCATCTTCGCAGTGGGTGAATTCCCTGCTAAGTGGAAGAAAGCATTCATAATCCCCATTCTTAAACCAGGAAAACCTAAAACAGACCCCAACAGCTACAGACCCATATCACTCACCTCCCAACTAGGGAAAACTTTAGAAATAATAATAAAACAAAGACTCATGCACTATTGCGACACAGCAGGAATCTTACCGCCGCAACAAAGTGGTTTTCGCCCAAACCGCTCCACCCAAGACCACCTGGTAAGCCTAAACCAAGCAATAATAAATAGGATAAATAACCCAATCACCAAAAAACCTGCGTCTAATACGAAAGGACTATGTGCAGTGTTCCTGGACATCGAGAAGGCCTATGATATGTTATGGCATACTGGCCTTCTCAATAAATTAATTCAAATAGGAATAACAGGAAATATGTTTAGTGTGATAAAATCATTTTTACAGAATAGAGAAATTTCAGTCAAAATCGATAATGAAACATCAGAATATAAAAAACTAGATAACGGAGTACCTCAGGGTAGTGTCATCAGCCCGCTTTTATACATTATCATGGTCTCAGACCTATCAAAAAACATCAATAAACAAAACACACTAAGCCAGTTTGCTGACGACACCTCCCTGTGGGGTAATGTCACACACAAAAAAACAAGAAACAGACCTGTCACCACAGGTATCCAAGAAATACAAAAAGATCTCGACAATATCACAAAATGGTTCATAGATAACGGTTTTAAATTATCAGCACCCAAAACGCAAGCTATAATATTTCAGGGCAAAGCAATAGGGAAACGCACCTATCCTAGACTAAAAATAGATGGTGTAGAGGTAAACTACCAAACCAAAATAAAGTTCTTAGGAGTGATATTTCAGGAAACCCACCAGATAAAAGAATATGTAGACCAATGTATAGTAGCAGCAAACAGAGGTTTAAACCTGATGAAGGTAGTATCAAAACCATCATGGGGGGCCAACATTAAAACTATGCTTAATCTATATCATGCCTTTGTGATGTCCAGGCTACTATATGCACCAACCTTATTATTAAATCTAAATATTACAACTCTAAAAAAGCTCTCAGACACCCAGGCCAGAGCTCTAAAAATAGCACTAGGAGTACCAACATCATCATCTAATATTAGTACAATAGCAGAAAGTGGACAAAGACCAATAGAGATCACGATAATGCAAAGAGCAATAAAAACGTATCTAAAACTACAGACAATGCCGGACAACCACCCAGCCAAAATAATAACAGCTCCTGACTCATCAACGCTTAGCCAAATAACCAATTATATAGAAGCAAGTTCAGGGCAAAAACTTATTATTAAGCCACTGATTAACCTGACAAACAAGACACCCACCTGGAAACTCAGACCACCCAACGTCAACAGAACATTAGAACAATACTCGAAAGTAAACTCCCCAACACTAATGAAACATATATTTTTACAACAACTGGAAGAGTGCTATAAAGACTGGACTATAATTTATACGGACGGATCTCACGACCCAACTAATGGTAAGACAGGAATAGGAATATTTATCAAAAACCAAGCCGAAATTAGCCTCAAAATAACGGATAACACTACTATATTTACAGCTGAGATGATGGCCATATTAACTGGACTAGTGCAAGCTAGCAAAAACAAACCACCAAACACCAATTATTTAATAGCAACTGACTCTCTATCGGCACTAAAGGCGCTGGAAAAAAACTCGGGACAAAGACCAGATATTAATTATTTAATACTAAACAAAACAAACGAACTAATTGACAAGGGCAGTAAAGTAGACATAATATGGATCCCAGCCCACATTAATATACCAGGAAACGAAAGAGCGGATAAACTAGCGAAACAAGGACTGACCCAAAATAAAGAACTAAATATTTTAATGTCGCCTCAGGAAAACTTTAACCTACTAAATAAACAACTCAACAAGATATGGCAAGGAAAATATAATATACTAGCTAAAGGTAGAAGACCCAAGATAGACAAAACAATCAAGACAACCCCAACATATTTTGACTCTACAAGAAGGGACCAGACAAGAATAACTAAACTACGTCTAGGTAGTGAAAGAACACACTACACAGATATTAAATGCAGTTGTGGGCAACGCCTGACATTCGAACATATATTAAAAAATTGCCAATTGATAGCCCAGGAAAGAAGGGATTTTACAGAATATTTGATAGAAAATAACATTCAGACTACAATAGAAGGGGTACTCAACCCCCCAAAACAGCTCTGGCAGGGGTGTCTTAGCAAACTTAATAGTCTCATCACCAAACACCCCCTTCACAGACTACTATGAAAGAAACTAGAGGGAAGATATCCCAAATTAAAACCCCAAATTACACTTAGGTGGTCCTATGCGCCCCACACGAAATTGAGACCAGTGGTGGGAAGCTAACTGTTGGGATGACTATACTCTCTCCATGTACATAACAGTATCCCATCCAGGGCCCGAGAATATATAGATAATTTTAAATATTTAGATTTTTTTTTTTTTTTTTTTTTTTTTTTTTTTTTTTTTTACAATAGCCGATTGCTGGCTTTGTCCGCCAGCAAGGCGGGGGAAATCCGACATGAGGCGACGCCCCCCAAAATCCAGCCCTTGTGGGGGGCTGGGTGGCGGCAGACAAACCGACCCAAAACAACGTCCCAAAATAACGGACCTGGCGCGCCCCATAGTACCACCACCCAATGTGGCAAATACGATGGGCAGGTCCCACCCACCCACATTCCCCCACCACCCCACAAGGCCACGAACCCAACCACAACATAACCTTTCCCTCTCGCACAAACCACAGGAGGTATTGCGAGATGGTTCCCGAGCAATAGATGCCTACTATAGACATAGCTCGAGATATATAATCACCTTTTTTATAGTCCCCACAATCTCACACTGGATACCTCAGACACACAGCTCGCAACGAAGCCTAAAGGGGTGCTCTGGTTTCAGTGTGAAATTTACCCCCCAAACCTTGATTTTTGATTTATTCCCAAGACCTATAACCCCCCAAACCGGTGCCGGTAATCTGCCTCCACTCAGTCACCCACTGGGTATGAGTTGGGAGCTAGTGTCGGATTATAAACCTGTTTTTTCCCCGGATGGGACCTATGTGTTAAAGGAACTTTTTTTTTTTTTTTTTTTTTTTTTTTTTTTGTGAGTGTGTGTGTGTTGTATTGTTGAAGTATCGTCTGGAAAGTGCATGTAATAACATATATGTTTATTATTTCATCCCAACCCCATTGCACCCATGAGGTCTGTCCTTTTTTACATTCCGTCTGCTTCCCCAGTGATGCCCCCTACCGCCCCACCATTGGTCGACTAAAGTAATGATTGGGAGGACCACCTAAATTTATACAACAAAATTACAAAGTAAATAAGGAAATAATAATGGATATATAAAAACAACTAATTAAATTATTATAACCAGGTAAATAAACAAGTAAAATTGAACAAATAATAAGCCAAATGATAAATGATTAACAGGAGAAAGGAAAAAATAAAAGGGAAAAAATAATAATAATCAGAACTGCTAAATAATATAAAAAGAAAAAAAAAAAGCGAAGAAAAACAAAAAGGGTGTTGGATTCTTTGTTGTTTTTTTAAAATAAAAAAAAAATAAAATAAAATAAAAAATTTAAAAAAAAAAAAAAAAAAAAAAAAAGGGATACACCCGAACAACAAGAGCTCAGAACGACAGACAGCCTTGACCGGCCAGGCATTAGGTAACGAGTAAGCCACCAAACAACTCTGCGGACATTTGGAAACAATACAAGAGAACTACTTTGACATAGCCAGTGGGTTAAACCATCCCCTCCCTTTTCCCCCACACACCCCTCACCCAGCGCGAAAGCGGCGGAAGCGCCCCCTACACTCCATCCATCCATTTTATTTTTAACACACTTCGCAACGGACCACCGACGGAGAAGCACGCAGGAAATTACTATGGAAAAACGTTCCACCCGCTCTACCATCAACACTTCTACCCTGCCTTTCACAGACCAGGAGGAGGAAAAAAAAATTAAAAGACACGCCCGGTGCAGATTAGTAGAAGTATATGATGAGGAGGTGCGTGCCCGCCGCCGCATATACCTTGCACCTTTCTGCCTTAAAATTCATACAGGCAACGAAAAAATCGATACAGCATACAGTTATTTACTGCGCGAAGCATTCGACCATCCAAGTGAGGTAGGCATTCGTGAAGCCTATACAATTTTCAAGAATTGGCACCGCATCCAAATAGAGGATAAGAAATCTACATGTGCTGACAACGAAACACAAACGTCCACCAACACGACTGACCAAGAAAGTAACACGCACATCGTGTGGAAAATTCCACCAACCACAAAAGTCAACGCCACACAGACTTCGACTGAAAAAATTAACACCAAAGTGGCATTTTCCCAGACACCAACTCCAGCGTCGGAAGAAAAGAAAACGCAAACGCAAAGGACTACAAGTGAGGAAAAAAAAACCCAAACAGAGACAAAGAAGAAAAAGGAAAAACCTCATAAAGCCGCTAATACACAGACTACCAACATCGAGACGAAGGAAAAAAAAATCCAAACGACAAACGTCCACATGAACGAACCTCAACAATCCAACGAATTTGATAACCTACTGGACCAGGTTTCAAGGGAACTCGAGGCCGTGCCCCTCTCACCCATACCAGCGACGCCGCCTCGACCACCAACAACGGCGACAACTACAACAGCATCAACATCAGAATGCCAGCCCACACCACCAATACCAACAACAACAAAACAGGGCGAAAGGAAAAAAAGACGGCGCCCGCCACCACATATTCGGAGGCAACAACAGTGCCCTCGACAACAACCTCAACAACATCGCGGACAACAACAACAACAGGGGCAGTACCAGGAACAACATTACCCCTCTTGGGGTTATTTTAACCATCCAATGGCTGATTTAATCCAACTGCTACTCGACCATCTGTACTGGCCGCCAGCGCCCACCTTCAGGCATCCCAACGGACAGCCACGACAACAACAACAGCAACGACGCCGCCAGCGCCCACATGCAAGCATCCCAACGGACACCGGGGACAGCCACTCCAACAACAACGACGCCTCCAGTGAAGAGACCGGGAAGTCGAACAACCCGGGCACATGTACACACTGGATATAGATCTGGTGTGTTACTAGCCTGGGCTCTGTAAGACGCCCCCCCCTCACCATAACACCAGAAACGGCAACAACATCAGAGCCACCGCCGGGAACAACAATAACATCGACTTCAACCCACGGATCACCGGGTTTGGAGTCCGCCTTTGCCGGCCAGACATGTTTTTCTCAACGGGCACACGCAGCAGCAGAAAGGCACCCCCTCCCTCTCCCCCCCCCCCCTCTCCAAACGCGAAAGCGGCGGAAGCCGGAAGCGTTCCCCACATTAACAACAACATATTTTATTTTTACTTTTTTTCGAACACTTCGCATCGGACCACCGACGGAGAAGCACGATCGAAAATATGGAAAAACGCTCCACCCGATCGACTATAAACTCTACTACCCTGCCCCTTTCAGGGACGGAGGAACAGGTAGACACTAGCCCTTTGCCCTTTTCAGGGCCGGGTGAACAAGACGCAATCAAGAAACACGACAGAGCCTTGGAGATCACCATCAATTCAAGAAAACACGGGAAATTCAACATATGGCTGTCTTATATCTGCCTGTCATTCGACGACCGTATAGACCCCTGCAGTAGTCCATATAAACTTCTACTGTTTAATTTATTTCTAACAAATAACCAAAATGCTATACGTAAGGCTTTTGAGGTACATCAGAGTTATACGAGAGAAGGCCCAAGAACAGCGAAAAACGAATCACAAACATCAGCAGTCGACACGTGCGATAAGGAAACTAATACACACATAGTCTGGAAAATTCCGCCAAAGACCAAAATAAACTCCACACAGACTATGAAGGAAAAAGATAAAGGGAAAACGGCGTTTTCTCAGACACCAGTATCAATGACGGAAGAAAAGAAAACGCAAACGCAAAGGACCACAAGTGAGGAAAAGAAAACTCAAACAGAGACAAAGAATAAAAAGGAAAAACCTCATAAAGCCGCTAATACACAGACTACCAACATCGAGACGAAGGAAAAAAAAATCCAAACGACAAACGTCCACATGAACGAACCTCAACAATCGAACGAATTTGATAACATACTGGACCAGGTTTCAAGGGAACTCGAGGCCGTACCCCTCTCACCCATACCAGCGACGCCGCCTCGACCACCAACAACGACAACAACTACAACAGCATCAACATCAGAATGCCAGCCCACACCACCACCAACAACAAAACAGGGCGAAAAGAAAAAAAAGACGGCGCCCGCCACCACATATTCGGAGGCAACAACAGTGCCCTCGACAACAACCTCAACAACACCGCGGACAGCAACAACAACACTGGCAGTACCAGGAACAACATTACCCCTCTTGGGGTTATTTTAACCATCCAATGGCTGATTTAATCCAACTGCTACTCGACCATCTGTACTGGCCGCCAGCGCCCACCATCAAGCATCCCAACGGACACCGGGGACAGCCACGACAACAACAACAGCAACGCCACCAGTGAAGAGACCGGGAAGTCGAACAACCCGGGCACATGTACACACTAGGTATAGACCTGGTGTGTTACTAGCCTGGGCTCTGTAAGACGACACCCCCCCTCACCATAACACCAGAAACGGCAACAACATCAACGCCACCGCCAGGAACAACAATAACATCGACTTCAACCCACGGACCACCGGGTTTGGAGCCCGCCTTTGCCGGCCAGACATGTTTTCTCAACGGGAACACGCAGCAGCAGAAAGGCACCCCCCTCCCTCTCCCCCCCACTCCAAACGCGAAAGCGGCGGAAGCCGGAAGCGTTCCCCACATTAACAAACAAACAACAACATATTTTAATACAAAATATAACAAAATAAGTTATAAAGTTTAAGAAAGAAAGAGACTGGTTAATATGTAACAATAAACTAACCAAACCACAACAGTAAAAGTGTATGGTTTTGTTTTTGTTTTTTTATATAAACAATTAACCAGATAAAGGAAACCAGGTTTTTTTTCTTCCTTTTTTCATATATAATAAACGGGGAAAATGCCCCCCAAAACCCCCCAAAAACGGGGTACCATAGAACCATATCCAGTCACTGGCATAGAACCAGTACAAATGGAAATAACCAAAACCAATGATAAAATTAAACAACCAGCAATGGTTAAACAACAAATTAACCCAAAAACGCGAACTAGAAGTTCTGCCAAAAATACAATGGGCAACAATTCACACTCTGACGATAGCAACTCGGAGTCAGAAATAGATCAGCTCCTAGCTAGTAATGCCCAAATGAACAAACAAATCACTGTCAACATAGAGAGTGACCTAGCTTTGTCAGAAACGGACTCGAACGCTTCTGCAACGCCTCCCAACTCACCGACCACAACCCAACAAAAGGCTACATTACAAGGGGCAAACAACAGGGATGGCCACAACGAGGCACATCGATCATCCACTGACCCCCAAAACAAACAGTATGGATCAGACAGGAAAACTATCACACCATTCCAATTCCCGGTGATAGTAACACCTGAACAAAAAGACGGGTTTACAAACAAAACCATAAACGGCATACAGGCACAACGGATCCTTGATCCTGGATGTTATGACAAAAATACAGCAGGATAAAATGATCAACACAATTAAGAGACTAGGAGACACAAAGGTCTCATGCACCACTCCTAAACCAAAAATAACAAAACCTCTAACAAGTCTAGGGGTTATTAGGGGGTACGAACTAGAAGAGTCCCTTGAAGAATCTAATGAAATTATCAAAGATGCTAAAATCAAAATCCTAAGAGCTCTGTCCACGTACAAAATAAACCAAAGCACTATCTTGGTACAATTTATGGGACCACTTCCCAATTCGACCATAATAGGCTGCAAAACGTATACAGTCGAACAGTACCGCAGCAGAGTACTGCAATGTAAAAAGTGCAAAAAATTTGGGCATCGAGAAACAAACTGCAATAGGGATGAGAAATGTGGGAAATGTGGGAAAGATCACAAAACCGATGATTGCGAAGACAACCAAAACAACTTACACTGCTCCAACTGTAAAATAAGTGGACACGGGGCCACATCTAATGATTGCCCATCCAAAATGATGCATAGAATAGCCTCACAATTAAGTGCAACTGGCCGACACACCTACGCAGATGCCCTCAGAATTAATAAAGGCAAAACTGTAGAAGAATTACAAGAGTTAATAGAGCCTACAAAGCAAACATATGCTAAAACACTCACACAAACAAACACACACCACTCAAGCAGTACAGCCTCTATTGAGAGACAACAGGACTGCCCAAACCAACCATTTGGCCATGAAGCACTACAACAACCTCCACTCCAGACCGAACAAAACAACAACACTGCAAAACCAAATAAACAGACTGCATTTAACTCAGAAACAATCATACCTCTCCTAAAAGATCTCCTTGCTCTTCTCCTACACCTGTTCACATCACAAACAACCCCTCGAGACCTAATGCCAGTCACAGAGCACCTGTGCCAATTACTAAAAGAATTAAATAAACCAGGAAACTAATTAAACACTCTCACCTTAATAATAAGTACCCAAATAAAAAGCATTGCCATGGCTCCCCTAAACCCCATAACTATCCTCCAGTGGAATAGCAGGTCCCTCCAAAGGCATAGAGGTGAACTGGAGGAATATATTAAAAACAATCCCCCAACCTTACTAATTATACAAGAACTGGGTCTCCAACCCAAAAACCAAAACCCAATTAAAATAAATGGATATCACTTCCCTCCGATACAAACTACCCGACCGACCAGGGGTGGGGGTGTGGCCATTTACTCCAAAATAGGCACAATAATCACACCAACCAAAACAAACTTAAATAACCCGAATATCGAAATAATATCAGCAAAAATTGACGTTACCACAATTAATAACAGACAGACAAAGACGTACACCATACATAACGTGTATATAGCAAACGACGCACATTACAATACAATTAACGCAGACACGCTAAAAGCATTAGACGGACCAAACACCATAATCAGTGGAGACTTCAACGCAAAAAACCCACTGTGGGATGACTCAGCCACACAAAAATCCCAGGGAGGTAGAGTAATCGAACAACTACTAGACGAAACAACCCTAACAATACTCAACGACGGACAACCAACTCACGTTTACCACTACGGTGACGAATTACGAGAATCTGCTATCGACCTTACCCTAGCGTCATCAGACATAGCACACCAAATAAACTGGGAAACTGACAGAGACGAACTATTAGGATCTGACCACCACCCCATACATATAACCATACTTAACACAACAGACACCGAAGATACACCTAATAATGACTTTAGAATAAATTTGAAAAACACGGACTGGGACAAGTACACGACAATCACCCAAAACCCACCCGACATCACCAAGCAAACAATAAATCTAGCCACTGACACAGTAACCAAATTCATAATAAGCAACATCAAGAAGTCCTCTCCGCCCCCAAGAACTAAAAGAAAACAAAAACCAGGTACCCCCTGGTGGACAGCAGAGTGCTCTGCGGCCACGAAAAACAGGAAAAAAGCATTTAGAAGATACAAACGCACACGACGACCAGACGATAAAACAAAATTTAATGAAGCCACCAAACTAGCAAAAGAGACAATAACCAAGACCAAAACACAAGAGTGGCTAAATTTTTGCAATTCGATAGACACACAAACAAACATCAGAGAGGGATGGAGAAAAATAAAAATGATTAACAACCCGAAAAAACAACATATGCCCACCCTTTTGGTAGACAAGACCGGATTTAAGACGACCAAAGACAAAACCAACATATTAGCCGACACGTTTCAAAGACACAGCTCCAACGCCAACCTCGACCCACGTTTTCTACCAACCAAGACTTTTACTGAAGAAAAATATAAGGACCCCACAAAAACGAACAAACAAATACTAGACGAAGACATAACGCTTCACGAACTACTCGTAGCTCTTAAAAACAAAAGAAAAAGCTCATCCCCGGGTCCAGACCTGGTTACATATGAAATGATCAAAAAAGCACACACCAACCTCCAAAAAACGATCATTCAACTGTTTAACCGCATCTTCGCAGTGGGCGAATTCCCTGCTAAGTGGAAGAAAGCATTCATAATCCCCATTCTTAAACCAGGAAAACCTAAAACAGACCCCAACAGCTACAGACCCATATCACTCACCTCCCAACTAGGGAAAACCTTAGAAATAATAATAAAACAAAGACTCATGCACTATTGCGACACAGCAGGAATCTTACCGCCGCAACAAAGTGGTTTTCGCCCAAACCGCTCCACCCAAGACCACCTGGTAAGCCTAAACCAAGCAATAATAAATAGGATAAATAACCCAATCACCAAAAAACCTGCGTCTAATACGAAAGGACTATGTGCAGTGTTCCTGGACATCGAGAAGGCTTATGATATGTTATGGCATACCGGCCTTCTCAATAAATTAATTCAAATAGGAGTAACAGGAAATATGTTTAGTGTGATAAAATCATTTTTACAGAATAGAGAAATTTCAGTCAAAATCGATAATGAAACATCAGAATATAAAAAACTAGATAACGGAGTACCTCAGGGTAGTGTCATCAGCCCGCTTTTATACATTATCATGGTCTCAGACCTATCAAAAAACATCAATAAACAAAACACACTAAGCCAGTTTGCTGACGACACCTCCCTGTGGGGTAATGTCACACACAAAAAAACAAGAAACAGACCTGTCACCACAGGTATCCAAGAAATACAAAAAGATCTCGACAATATCACAAAATGGTTCATAGATAACGGTTTTAAATTATCAGCACCCAAAACGCAAGCTATAATATTTCAGGGCAAAGCAATAGGGAAACGCACCTATCCTAGACTAAAAATAGATGGTGTAGAGGTAAACTACCAAACCAAAATAAAGTTTCTAGGAGTGATATATCAGGAAACCCACCAGATAAAAGAATATGTAGACCAATGTATAGTAGCAGCAAACAGAGGATTAAACCTGATGAAGGTAGTATCAAAACCATCATGGGGAGCCAACATTAAAACTATGCTTAATCTATATCATGCCTTTGTGATGTCCAGGCTACTATATGCACCAACCTTATTATTAAATCTAAATATTACAACTCTAAAAAAGCTCTCAGACACCCAG
The DNA here is from genome assembly GCA_028829895.1 of Sinotaia quadrata. Lineage (NCBI taxonomy): Eukaryota > Metazoa > Mollusca > Gastropoda > Architaenioglossa > Viviparidae > Sinotaia > Sinotaia quadrata. The sequence continues at coordinate 74,611,934 of CM054183.1, read as the reverse complement.
GCCAGAGCTCTAAAAATAGCACTAGGAGTACCAACATCATCATCTAATATTAGTACAATAGCAGAAAGTGGACAAAGACCAATAGAGATCACAATAATGCAAAGAGCAATAAAAACGTATCTAAAACTACAGACAATGCCGGACAACCACCCAGCCAAAATAATAACAGCTCCTGACTCATCAACGCTTAGCCAAATAACCAATTACATAGAAGCAAGTTCAGGGCAAAAACTTATTATTAAGCCACTGATTAACCTGACAAACAAGACACCCACCTGGAAACTCAGACCACCCAACGTCAACAGAACATTAGAACAATACTCGAAAGTAAACTCCCCAACACTAATGAAACATATATTTTTGCAACAACTGGAAGAGTGCTATAAAGACTGGACTATAATTTATACGGACGGATCTCACGACCCAACTAATGGTAAGACAGGAATAGGAATATTTATCAAAAACCAAGCCGAAATTAGCCTTAAAATAACGGATAACACTACTATATTTACAGCTGAAATGATGGCCATATTAACTGGACTAGTGCAAGCTAGCAAAAACAAACCACCAAACACCAATTATTTAATAGCAACTGACTCTCTATCGGCACTAAAGGCGCTGGAAAAAAACTCGGGACAAAGACCAGATATTAATTATTTAATACTAAACAAAACAAACGAACTAATTGACAAGGGCAGTAAAGTAGACATAATATGGATCCCAGCCCACATTAATATACCAGGAAACGAAAGAGCGGATAAACTAGCAAAACAAGGACTGACCCAAAATAAAGAACTAAATATTTTAATGTCGCCTCAGGAAAACTTTAACCTACTAAATAAGCAACTCAACAAGATATGGCAAGGAAAATATAATATACTAGCTAAAGGTAGAAGACCCAAGATAGACAAAACAATCAAGACAACCCCAACATATTTTGACTCTACAAGAAGGGACCAGACAAGAATAACTAAACTACGTCTAGGTAGTGAAAGAACACACTACACAGATATTAAATGCAGTTGTGGGCAACGCCTGACATTCGAACATATATTAAAAAATTGCCAATTGATAGCCCAGGAAAGAAGGGATTTTACAGAATATTTGATAGAAAATAACATTCAGACTACCATAGAAGGGGTACTCAACCCTCCAAAACAGCTCTGGCAGGGGTGTCTTAGCAAACTTAATAGTCTCATCACCAAACACCCCCTTCACAGACTACTATGAAAGAAACTAGAGGGAAGATATCCCAAATTAAAACCCCAAATTACACTTAGGTGGTCCTATGCGCCCCACACGAAATTGAGACCAGTGGTGGGAAGCTAACTGTTGGGATGACTATACTCTCTCCATGTACATAACAGTATCCCATCCAGGGCCCGAGAATATATAGATAATTTTTAATATTTAGAAATTTTTTTTTTTTTTTTTTTTTTTTTTTTTTAACAATAGCCGATTGCTGGCTTTGTCCGCCAGCAAGGCGGGGGAAATCCGACATGAGGCGACGCCCCCCAAAATCCAGCCCTTGTGGGGGGCTGGGTGGCGGCAGACAAACCGACCCAAAACAACGTCCCAAAATAACGGACCTGGCGCGCCCCATAGTACCACCACCCAATGTGGCAAATACGATGGGCAGGTCCCACCCACCCACATTCCCCCACCACCCCACAAGGCCACGAACCCAACCACAACATAACCTTTCCCTCTCGCACAAACCACAGGAGGTATTGCGAGATGGTTCCCGAGCAATAGATGCCTACTATAGACATAGCTCGAGATATATAATCACCTTTTTTATAGTCCCCACAATCTCACACTGGATACCTCAGACACACAGCTCGCAACGAAGCCTAAAGGGGTGCTCTGGTTTCAGTGTGAAATTTACCCCCCAAACCTTGATTTTTGATTTATTCCCAAGACCTATAACTCCCCCAAACCGGTGCCGGTAATCTGCCTCCACTCAGTCACCCACAGGGTATGAGTTGGGAGCTAGTGTCGGATTATAAACCTATGTTTTTTCCCCGGATGGGACCTATGTGTTAAAGGAACTTTTTTTTTTTTTTTTTTGTGTGTGTGTGTGAGTGTGTGTGTGTTGTTGAAGTATCGTCTGGAAAGTGCAGGTAGTAACATATATGTTTATTATTTCATCCCAACCCCATTGCACCCAGGAGGTCTGTCCTTTTTTACATTCCGTCTGCTTCCCCAGTGATGCCCCCTACCGCCCCACCATTGGTCGACTAAAGTAATGATTGGGAGGACCACCTAAATTTATACAACAAAAGTACAAAGTAAATAAGGAAATAATAATGGATATATAAAAACAACTAATTAAATTATTATAACCAGGTAAATAAACAAGTAAAATTGAACAAATAATAAGCCAAATGATAAATGATTAAACAGGAGAAAGGAAAAAATAAAAGGGAAAAAATAATAATAATCAGAACTGCTAAATAATATAAAAGGAAAAAAAAAAAAAAAAAAGAGAAGAAAAACAAAAAGGGTGTTGGATTCTTTGTTGTTTTTTTAAAAAAAAAAAAAAAATTAAAAATTAAAAAAAAAAAAAAAAAAAAAAAAGGGATACACCCGAACAACAAGAGCTCAGAACGACAGACAGCCTTGACCGGCCAGGCATGAGGTAACGAGTAAACCACCAAACAACTCTGCGGACATTTGGAAACATACATGAGAACTACTTTGACATAGCCAGTGGGTTAAACCATCCCCTCCCTTTTCCCCCACACCCCCCTCACCCAGCGCGAAAGCGGCGGAAGCCGGAAGCGCCCCCTACACTCCATCCATCCAAAAGTATACTGTAAATAGTAACAACTAACACTAATAGTATTTTATTAGTAATTAAATTAAAGAGTATCAGTTTTGCTAGTTTTGATCTGCTTTTTTAAATTGTTAAAGTACATGCATACATTGTAAAAATATAATTTTTGACTTTATTTAGTTAGAATGATCATGCTGTCAGTTACAGAAATTAGAAACATTGCATTATAATAAATGTTTCATTTTACCTTTTTTCCTCTTAACAAGTGTGCGGATTTATTGCATGAAACTACATTTTTGAGATGTTATATTTCTAAATCTATACAAAAAGATAGTCTAAAACTTCACCCTGTAAATGTCTATATTCTAAAGAGCAAGTATACCAAATTTGGATGGTAAAATATTTTTATTTTACAAGATTCCAAAAGAGACATTTTATTTAGTTTTTGACCACTTGCCATTTGAAAATTTACACAAAATGCTAATTTGACAGGATTGTATTTCATTTTCTATGCATCTGTGATCCTTAAAAAAAAAAAATCAGCAATATATTTGTATCACAGAGAGTTGAAATAGTAAAGATGAACTATGTATGTTTCATAGTTTTTGTTGTGTGGTCATTTCAAAAGGGTCTTCGTGAAATCTGTAGTTTTTCTGCAATTTACGCCAAACTTTGAACTGTCATAACTTTTTTTTATTAAAGCTAGAGCTCCAAAATTTTGTATGCAAACTTACTTTGAGGTACATAACATAACCTGCAAATATCAGCTTATTTGGCCAGACTTAAAAATTTGAGTGGTCTTACCTAGAAAAAACCTCAAAAGTTAATTTCTGTATATTTCATTGGCCATTTATAGAGCAGCTTTTTCAATGCTCATTTAGATCAAAGCAGCTTGCTACTGACCAGTTTATTTGCTTAGTATCTGACACCATACACTGATACAGACAGTGAGGTTTTATGAGGTGAGAGCAAAAATGGGTTGTCATGTTTAAACTGTTATAACTAATATCACCCACAAAACAAGTCCTAATCAATTTATAATAGTAATAAAAGTTACTATAAAATTATTTATCAATTAAAAATCTATTTTAAAAATATCCTGGTTCAATGAAATAGAAAACCAATGATAAGACGTAACAAAATATATTTTTTAAAAGTAAAAACTAAATAAGAGATATCTGGAAAATTGTGTACTCACCCCTAAATGGTGAAGATTCCACACTTTGATGACGAGACTAATTAATAATTAACTTTGCACATTCCAGAACAAACAAACATGCAAATACAACACAAACAATATAGAGGGGAGTGGCTTTTAAAAAAAAAACAATCCGAAGAAATGTATACTTATATTTAATTTGTATGTAAGCAATAAATAAATAAATAAACAGATGTTTGTATTTTCTTGTTGTTGCACTGACTCCTTAAGCTGCTGTATATGTAAGTATTATAATCTTGTGATTGCTTGTAAAAGAAAGATATGCTTGCAAAACAAACAAAACACACTTTACTTTTAGGTTGGGTAGGTAGGATTGATATCTGTTAGTGTACTTACACTTTACAGTTTATGGTAGTATGGGGCATGATATTTCTTGCATAAATTTATTTTACACTGAACACAACCAAAAGCTGTAATTAAATGACTGACAATAATGGTGTATGAAGATGTGCAGTCAATTTGTTGTCAGTTTGAATCAGCAGGTCTGGATCTATTTCCATGTTGGAATCTAACTAGCTACTATCACTGTCCTGACTAAAAACAGTATTTCTTTCATTTTCACCATCATCTGCATTCAAATCATGATCTGTCTCCAACCATAAAATGATCCTTTTTCACTGGATTGAAGAAAAACAGATGGGAATGAACAGTTAACATTGCTTCACTCAAAACTGTTATGACATATGGCTGCCATTTTCTGAATACCACCTGGTGCAAACGAGGCCAGCGCGGGTAAAAGAACTTTTAAAATACTTTTTAAAAAAGGCAATGCAGGTTAACATCATAAACTGATCTAGAAGCTTGACAAATTTTTAAAAATTAAAATTAAGAAAAAAAAATTCTGTTCAAATTCAAAACAAAACAATTTAAAATTATTTAAAATGTATATATATATATAAGCATTTACTATGAAAATATCTTAGTATTATTATAAATCCACTGCATGAAATAAACATTTCATAGACCCAAGTGTTTTGGTTGTTTATTTATTTTTGCATCAAGAGTTATCTTTTATTTTCAAAATTATCGTTGTAAGAAAACGATTTTTTTCTAAATAATAAGATTACCATCATGACTAAAATTAATTAAGTAAATAAAATAATATATTTAAATACGATCTGTGACTTCAAAATATATATTGCAAGGAAATTTACAGTCAAACTTTCGTGATAGAGTGACGCACAGACTAACCTATTTTTAAACTACAGAAGCGATAGTGATGATTAAGGACATAATTAATAATTCTGCTTTAAAAATAGAGATATGTTTACAGATAAAATAATCACAGAGTACAGTAATCATTATTAAATGCTTACAGAAAGATCTTACTAATAAAAGGTTTCAATTGTTCATATAAAATGTCAGAAAAATCAGCGGTAGCATCAACACACGTTTCGCACGTGGAAGTCATGACTGAAACAGGATGTGTACTATGGCATATCATTAGAAAGATGTTGAAATTCCGCAGAACGATATTTTTTTCACTATTGTGTGATAAATATTTCTTCAAAAAAATGTATAGTAAACTTATTAGTTTGAAAAGTTATTTGGTTATTCGCAACAAACAAAAGTGAAAAATATATGAGTGTAAAGAGTTATCTGTCCTCTATTTAATGGACCAATCAGTTTTGGGGTTACAAAACCTTGCAAGCTCCACTTTCTTTTTAAAACTTGGTACCCAAAAACGTGAATTTTACTTTTTCAGCCGTGAGGCGATGTTTGACCTATTTTTGTTGCATCCCTAAGGTACTTTCGTCAAAGTTTATGGATACTATAATAAAATTCAGAAAAAACCAACAAAACAGTTTGAAAGACAAAACATCGATCTTTATTTTCAAATAAAAATGGTTAGTTGAGGTTTAATGTGAAGAAAACTGCTCTGGAGTAAGTTTAGCAAATTTGTGTGCGTTTGCGAGTTTTTGCCCATAAAGTGGCAGCGGTGGGACTACCTATTATCAGCTATGGCAAGAATTTAAAAATATTAAATCTACTATATTTATTTACCTTATATATAGTACAAGATAGTTAAAATGAAAGCATTTTACAACAGTACACAACAATTATAAAATAACAATTTAGATGTGAAATATAATAACTAGTATCAGAGAAGATTTAGAGGGGTAGAAATATGGACACATTTAATTGTACAACTCATGTTAAAATCAGCCTCATGAGTGATTTTCTGCTTAATACCATTATGTTTAGAAACAACTTGTGAAGCAGTACTTGCAGATATTGAAAAGTTGTTTCCATTTTTATGCATGGCAAGTAGGTAGCACAAAAGCCAGAAGGGTATTTCTTATTGCTATTATTTGTATTGCATTTTCTAGCTATCAAGATGATGTTTTTTATTTTAATAATTATCATATTTAACTTAATCACCTTGAGAATAACCTTGTCATATGATTAAAGAATGATGGATATGGTATTTTTAGGTTTGTCATCTGTATCAACTTTTGAGAGAACATTTTACTTTAATAAATACCATATTTAACAAATAACTTTAAGCAGTAGTTTATATCTGAATAATGCTAGTGCGGGTCCAGCACATTTAGTCTTTCATGTTGCACTGGAATTTAGTTTTGTTGTGACCCAATGTAAGTTTGAGGAATGTTTTTGCTGAAAAAAAATAAATTCTTCAACTTGCACTTGAATATATACATTAATATATCATTGTGTTGACTAAAACTCACTGAATAATATGAAACAGTAGCCTGTTGTTTACATGTGAAACAGTTTATCACTGAGTAGAACTCTTTCTTTTGTATCGTGAGGTTGCCAGTAAAGAAGTAAAGGTAGATATTATTTAAATAATTATTAAGATTTTCTTTACACTCAGAATATTTATAGTCACTTTTGAAATTGTCTTTTTCTAATATTTGATATACTAATATATAGTTTAGAATCTAACCTGAAAGGCTGAGGTTGCAACTTGAGGCATCTGGTACACATACTGCTGACCTGGCATAGCAGCTGTCTGGGCAGCAAGTAATGGCTGGCCTGTTGCATGAGCTGCCAAAGCTGTATCTACTGACACCACTGCTGAAACATAATATAAATATCTGTTTGAAGATACTAATCTCTGTATACTTTTCCCGAGTGCTAAAGTTGCTAAATAATAAGAATTACCCCTATTCCATATTCATTTAGCCATGTTAAAAATCTTTCATGCAGTCTTTTATTCTCTAAAATAAAATAAAAATATTCAAACCTCTCTATGATCAATTAATAATGGAAGATTCATTTTGTGTATGAATAGTAAACATCTAAATAAAACATCTCATTATTTTATTAAATTCATAAAAGATAATATTTTAAATTTAATAATAATCATCTAAATAATAAACCTATTTAACTCCTTGCTGGGCAGATCGCCCAACACCGCCCGTACATCGTATAGGGCAGAACGCCCTATGCTGCCCATAGCACCTAGTGCATTCTCAGTGCTCTTTCCTTTCCATATTTACATCATATCCGGTTTCTACAGGAAGCATGACGTTTGTACAATGATTTCCCCGCCATTTTGAAACATTTTCATGTGGCAGCATTTATTTTTTCATAAAGTTTTCTTTGTTTTTCGCGTTTGGTGTTTCAAATGGATTTCTTAGAATCGTCGATCGTTAATGAGAAGTTTAATGGATTCAATTTATCAGATAATGAGGTAAGAGAAGTTTATTTTGAATTAGAAGATAGGATTAGAAGTGACATTAGTGTCAGTAGTGTGCACATGTAGTATCTTTCAAATTTTGGAGGAGAATGCGTCAGATTCTGAGGATATCTAAGAGGAGTAGGGGGAAGGGGTATCTAGAGATGCACATGGTTGGAATAATAGTACTTTAGCACTGAATATATCGGAATTTAAAACAAAAATGGGGCCGAATGTGACTGTAACTAATGATAGTACTCATCTGGCTTTCTTCTATCGGTTTTTCAAAGAAGAAACATTTGACAAGATAGTGGAATAAACGAACAAGTACGCACATCTGAAAATTGCAAAAAAAACAAAATGGCGACCCAAGTTGGAAGGAAACTAATGCCACTAAAATTAAGGCTTATTTTGGACTTATGATTTTGATAGAAATTCACAACCTGCCGAAAAAAGAGATGTATATTGATCGTCTGATGACAAATTGGTGTTCCTGGCATCAACAAATGTGTGTACATAGTGTTTGTAGCGGACAATAAATGAACAATATTTTTTTTTGTAAATATATATTTTCACGCATGGATTCAAATTTAACACCCGAAAGTATACTTCAATTAAGGATATTAATAAAGCTGCTTTCATTTTGCATTTTATTTCATTGAAATATATGCACTAATACCTTAGATATGATGTTTTCACCGACGTACCCCTAAATCTCACTGACATCCTGAAAAATCTTGCCCATTTAGAGCTAAAAAAAGGAAAAACGTCTGCACAGTAAAAAGTTAAACCCCCTTACTTTAAATCATTATAAAAGTATAGATTTCTAAACTTGTTCCAACTTCTCTCGTTTTAATTACACTTAGCCTCGACAGTTAACCCGCCCCCCAGTTAAGTAATCTCTGCTCTAACTGGTCACTGCTTTGGTTGCTTCAAGTTGACCTAAAGTAATATAGTGTCCATATGAGGAGACAGTGTCTCTCGGGTGACAAGTGCTTGGACTGGGTATGAAACGTGTCACCCAGGGTAAGGGGAATCTGGCCAACAGATGTCAGAAAGCTTAAATAGGTGAATTAGAGAAATCCAAAATTAGACTGCCTTTCAGACCCACAGTGAGCATCTGTGATTGACTGTCTCCTATAGTAGGGGTGGGCAAACTATGGCCCAAGGGCCGCATGCGGCCCGGCAACTGATATTATGTGACCCTGAGGGCATTTAGAAATTTAAAAAAAGGGCCTTGCCATGTCAAAACTGATAGCGTAGTCACGCTTGATGGAAAAAAAATCGTCACTAATTGATTCGGGCTAACATTTAACTACTTGCACGCTATACTGACGAAAGAAAGGACCATACCGTGTCAAACTGTTAGTGCAGTCACACTTGATGGACAGTCACAGGAGAGAGCACTCTGGTCAGTTCTCTAATTGCAATCAAGGAAGTCTGCTACAATCACTTTCTGGCTAGAGATAGAGAGGGGAAGGGGTAAATCCATCAAGGACGAATAGGACGCGCGATATTGAGGTGGACAAATGTAAACAGGAACCAATGTGGTAACTGCTGTCAAGGAGGTTAGGACATTGTGTTGAAGCAAACAAATGTAAACAGGTCCAGATGGACAGTCCATACCACCGAAACCCGAGCCCATAAATACTCCGTCATATCCCATGGCAAGGCATTGCGATAATACTCATTGTACGAGATTTCTGGTCCAGCTTGAAAGGCAGTCATCAATGCGCTTTGGTAAGATGTCTATTCGATATAAACTTAGAAATAAATTGTGTTAAACTATTATTCACATGTTGGATTAGAATTATTCGACTGAGATATTAGATTATATTGACTTATGGATATGCATAATTCATGTTGAAATACTGTATCAATGAATGAAGGATGTATGGGGCTTATCAATTCTTTTGCAGACATGTTGTAAGATGAATGATTGGTGAGAAAGCAAAAGAAGATAGCAGAGTTAAGAACTGTTCTAAGCGCTACGCTCCGTGTTTTGCAGCGAGTAGTGAGCATGCCTTTCTTCGTTAACCGTTGTGTCCTGCTTGGAATGATCAATACCAAAGCCCAGAGGGACGACTATGGAACTCTAAGACTTCAGTTGGAGACTGATTCAACTCTTGGGGTCCAACGTCCAGACTTCGATAGTCATCTTATTTATAGTATAGGTAACTGTAAATTAACATTGTCTGTCATTACCCTCACTGTGTGATCAATGGTATCACCGAACAGGGAGACAACTCCTCGCCACATCTATGACTCAGATCAAGAATATCATTATTAACTCTGACTCTTCTTCTTACTCGATTGTATGTAAATTGGATATATTGTAAAATAGTGATTGTCTAAATTAGAAGATTAGAAATCGGACTTTAACACGAGACCTGTTTCTTTCAAATTATTGTGTATTGTTATTATAGATATTATTTTAGAATAAATCTTTATTTCATGTTATATATTTCTTACGCATGCCTTAACGCATATCTGAAATAGTTAGTGGGTGGATGGGGGTTTATATATTAACACACCAGGCGTGTCACAAATAAAATGATTTTTTGCTGTTATAAATTATTTCCAAATTTACAATGTATCAAATTAATTTATTTGTTGTAATAAGTCTTGATATATTTCTGAAATTTATTCTGAATTTACTAGTTTTCTGAATATTTTATTTTCACACACAGCCGGAAGTAGGTTTTGTTTCATTTCCTTTTTAAAGTTTGTAATTTGTAAAATTCTAACAAATTTTATTAAAACAATGAGTGTCACTAAAAAACGTAAGATTGAAGATGAATGCCATGTTTTTAATGATGAATGGACAACTAAGTACTGTTTATAAAAGTTGATAGCAAATCAGTTTGCTTATTGTGTTGTGAGTCAGTAGCTGTCTTCAAGGAGTACGATTTAAAAAGACACTACCAAACAAAACATTCTGATTTCGGATACAATTTAACAACTGAATAGAGGAAAAGGAAATGCCTGCTGCTGGTAAAAAATTTGGAGAAAGAGCAAACTATGTTTTCACTAAACAGTCTTCAAGATGCTGCAACAGAAGCTAGTCTGGTGCTGTCACACAGAATTGTAAAACACAACAAGCCATTTTCTGATGGCAAGTTCATCAAGGAATGTTTGCTAGATGCAGCAAACATTATGTGTCCAGAACAAAAAAACAAATTTGACAACATTACTTTATCAAGGAGAACTGTGGTCAGACATATTAACAAGAAAAGTGACAATTTGATGCATAAACTTCAAGATGCAAGAAAACAATTTTTGTGGTACTCTTGCATTGGAGGAGAGTACCGATATACATGATACTGCCCAATTATTGATATTTATACGTGGAATAAACACTTCTTTCAAACTCACTGAAGAGTTACTGAGTGTTGAGTCACTCAAAGACACAACCACAGGCCATGATATATTCAATGCTGTTAATAACTGTATTGAAAGAACTGGGTTGGTTTGAAACAAGACGGCAAGTGTTACAACTGACGGAGCTCATGCTTTGACCGGAAAAAATGTAGGTCTAGTAAAGTTGATAAGTGATAAGATTTAAGCAGAATATCCTGACTACACATTATTACCACTTCACTGTGTGATCCATCAAGAAAATCTGTGTAAAACTGTTTTGAATATCAAGCTTATATTGACCCAGTTGTCAGTGTCATCAACCTTGTCAGATCAATCACAGACAGTTCAGGGCATTACTTGACGATTTGGAAACTGAACATTCCGATGTGCTGTACCACACAAGTGTTTGATGGCTGAGTCTCGGCAAGGTGTTGAGGCGAGTGTGGGAGCTCAGAGAAGAAATAGTGATGTTGTTAGAGATGAAGGGCATTGAATGTGACTTTAATACTAACATTGCCAATAAAGAGTGGAAGTTAGACTATGTTTGCCATGGAAATTAAGGAAAAGTTAAATGAACTGACTGTCAAACTTCAGGGCAATTGTGTGTTTGCACATGAAATGTATGTACATGTAAAATCATTTTGGGCAAAACTCACTATTCTCCAGACAAGCAAGTGAAAAAACGTTTTGTCACTTCCCTTTGCTGAAACAAGAAACCATTTCTGGTGAAATGACTGAAAAGTATAAAGCCCAATTAGATGCACTGACTGATGAATTTGGAAGGAGAATTAAAGATTTCAAGAACTTAGAGCTACAGTTCAATATTCTCAGTTCCCAGTGCAGAAGGTGATATAGCCCCGGAGGACATATTGTTAGAGCTTCTTGACTTACAAGCAGATCATGACCTGAAAGAGAAATTCAAGTCAGATGGTTTGCTGGATTTCTTTGGATCTTAGCATTTTCTTGCTTGAAGATCAACAAATCTAAGAATAGGTCTTTATTGTCGGACTGCAACTTGCATGCTGTCATGCGAATTTCAACAAGTAAACTTGCTCCATATTGTCAAAAATTGCAAGCAGTTACATACATCTCATTAGAAATCAATAATTGTAATGACAATGTAGTCGGTTTGTGTCTAAATTAAAGCCATTGATAGATAATTTTTAAAATTTATTATAATAAAAATATGTAAAATCTTGTTAACAAATTAGTAAAAGTAAAATAAAATTGCAATAATTACTTATTGTGATAGGTTGCTGTAAACAAAGTGGACATATATATATATATATATGCGGCCCCCCAATAGCTTTACATTTGTCAATGTGTCCCTAGGCACAAAAAGTTTGCCCACCCCTGTCCTATAGTATATTTCCCACATTGAATAATTATGAGTTTGTGGACTTGTTGGAATATCAGGATTTATAATTCATTGATTAATTGCCAGCAAAGGTCAGTATTGCAATTTCTCTAGCTAATTATTAAAACTAATCTTTCCTTATTGCAGCTTACTTTTATACACTTGTTGTTTTGTTTTCATAAATGTTAGTTAAGATTTCTGAGCGAGAGTGAGAGAATTTTGTCCAACTTGTCTCTTGTCTATATAACTGTCTGAATGATGTCACTTAAATGCACGATTGTAAACAATGTATAAGGAGGAATATTATTAATTTCTCTCCAGTCTGGCACCTTGTGCGAGAAGACACCAGCCAAGAACACTGTTTGATTTCCCTATCTAAATATTACTTGGTCTGTGTTAAGATGCTATACCATGTTTTCCTTCATATGAACCAAAGAACATGCCTACATTTGTATATAGCTGAGGGACAGGTTTTCTTCTAGTCGTTGAAGTAAAAGCTGAAAAAAGAAAGACTCAGAAAGACATCACTATTGGCATTAATATTGTCCGTGCTTACATAAGACTGTGCACTAAAATCCTTCAATAATGACATTGAACTATATATTATCCTAATCCATCAAGACATTTTGTTTTTAAATTTCAACTTCACTTAATTTTCTTAAGTTATAACTCTGTTTCTAGTCCAGGTACATTCATATATTTCATAGGGACTTCATTCACAAAGGGAGTCTGGAGGATAGAGCTAGATTAATTATTATATGTTTAGTATAAAGGCCAGACATAGTGATGCTGTCATTTGTATCCACCCTTTGTATTTATTTTCTGAAAGTGCGTCCATGTGACAGGGAAACAGGTTAAGTTTTCTGGCATCAAAGGAGAAATTAATTAAACACCATTTTATTCTTTTCTCATCTTTCCCCTCCTCCTACATGTCACATATGTATAACTGTGTCACAGTTTTCTTAATTAATACATCTCTTTAAAGTACAAAGGCTATAAGACAATACACACGTGACCAGTCAGATACTTCAGAGATATTACACTCTATTGTTAACAGGTAATGGAGTGAGACAATCTGTTTTTGGAGCAATGAGAATAATTTTAGTTGCAGTGTTTCGATCAGAGAGTTTGTTAACAACTTTTACAGGGCATATTTATTGCTGTGATTGGGGGGTAAAACTGAGTGGAATCACTAAAAAAAATTATGGCAATTTAAACAAAATGCTGGAATAAAACTACCCCCCACCCCCAAACCCAAAGATTTTGACAAATTATAGATAATTATAGCATGTCTGGAAGTTTTCAAGTCATACAAGTCATGGATTGTTTCTTTCAAAAGGGTCATGGTGACTATTTTAAAAAAAAGTGATGGAAAATGACTGCAGAAAAAAGAAATATTTATGATGTCCATAGAAAAGGTAGTAGACTGAAGACTCAAGAAACATACACATACAAAAATGAAAGAACAGATTTATGAGCTGGGGCATTAGTCATTAGTGGACATTACCATTGCCAATGTTCACTGATTTTACTGACAAGTGTTACCAGCACCAGGAGAGAAGTTCAAAAGAAAAGGTAGAAACAAGTATTGTAGACATGTGAAGTAAGGTTATGAATGATAATAATGCTACAGGTTCTCCTGTCTCCAGAGTCGTCTGTTGAGACTTGCTTGGCAGGTAAGGTGGTCTTCCTACGTGTGAAGTGTGTATGTGCATTTGAGCATACACATGCATTATTTTCAAAGAGAATAAGATGAACAGTGGATAGTTATACCAGAAAAAAAAAACGTTTGCAGAAAATATTTGTCCCCAAAATAAATGAAAATATATAAAAAGACTAACTAAAAATTAATATAGATATACCTCTCTTAGTGTGGAAACCTTTATTCTGTGACACATTTTGTTGACTGGCAGTTATAGGCATCATTTTTGGACTCATAATAAACTGATGTGCATACATACTGGGTGGCTGGAGAGGTACAATAGGAGATGGGAGAACCACTGGTGATTGTCTTGGTGATGGTGCCTGTGTTGGGACAGTCTTTAACTGGACAAATAAGCAACAACCAAAGAAACAATAAACAAAACAAACAACATAAATTCAATTTGGTACTGATGTATACAAATAATCTTTACAGTTCATTCACTAATACATCTAGAAGTAACTGTAGTAAATTAAACAAAAGGTGCACTAATATTGCATTATTATTTATTTATTGGCTTATTAAATATGTGCTCCTCTACTGATATAAAATAAGCATATTAGTATCCCAAATGAAGCTTAACCTTTATTTCTTAAATTTCACTTCTTAGTTTCAGTGAAGGTAGTCTAAAATGAAAGGTTAACTAGCTTAAGTTTAGAATCTCAGGTTGTAAATATGGGGTAGTAAGGTACCGTATATACTTGAGTATAAGTCGAGATTTTTTTTCTAAATTTCGAGGCCAAAATCAGGGGGTCGTCTTAGACTCGCATGACTGATTTTTAAATTTTCAGTAACACGATAAATGTCATATTTTCGCTCAAAATACCGGTAGGTTTCCGTAGTATGGATGAACATTTCAAAGCAAATACCTACCTTTCGGTTACAGTGCTGATCGATAGTTGAACAATAATTACCGTAATAAAAGTTGCGCTACCTACCGGTATATCTACCATTACTTTACAGCTTTTGATAAAATATTTTTTTACTGAATTCAAAATGTCCACGATTTCCTCTGTATTTGGGGCTAAGCATATGATCGCTTTGCATTTTCACCAATATTATTGTCGGATCATAAAAATCTTCCTGGAAATCTCTTGAGCACAATTTTTTTCGGATTATCAATTTACCGGTAATTAATGTACTGTAATAATGTCCATATTTTACTATAACCGGTAACGGAAACATTCATTAGTAACAATTGCCCCGTGCTAAGTAAATCAAGGATAATTTGAGAAATCAAAAAAGAAAAAGGCTGACAGGGCATGAGTTTACCGTAGTGATCGTCAAAGAAATACGGTATTAAAATTCCACTTTTTAAGGCTCAAATTGGGGGGTCGTCTTATACTCGAGTATATACGGTAAGAGGGAAAATGTAAACATTTCTCCCTGTGTAAAAACATAGAGTTGATTACGTTTATTATTGTTGAAACTGTTTTGTTCTAATGTCATAACTCATTAATACAGTAGTTGTCTCAGAACAAGATTTCATGTGCCAGCAATTTGAATATTTTATTTTTATTTAAAAATGTTTTCTAATGAAGGCAGATTTACAAGTTAGGTTACTGATGATGGTGATATCAGTTAATGTATTTGAAACCTTCTATTTCTATAAAGTAAAATACAAATACATATTTTCTGATTAAGCCACCATTATTGTTAAATAAACTTATTAATGTTGCTCTTGTATTAAAAAGAAAACCATTTTATACTATAATTACTACCATTTACTTTTTTCCTTTTATCCAAAGATTCTGAAATTATTCTTTTATGCTGCATATAACAATATATCTAACTAGAAAAAAACCTGTTGTTTGATGTGATCAATGGCCAAATGTGTTTTTATTTCAATATGAGATTTGTTGGATTTAATTAAATCCCAACCATATTTGCTTTCTCATTTACATGGTAAATATTTCTTTGTAAACCACACTTGTTTTGAATGTTAAATTGTTACCATTCGTCACTTTAATACATGTATTTTGTGTATGAAATAAAACATTTAATTACTGAGAATAAATGAAAATAATTAATAATCCAGTAAACCAAATATGAGATTGCAAACATGATGATTTTAACAGAAAACAAAAAGAAAGCAGGGGTAAGAGTTCTAGGACAAATAAATTCAATGTTTTAACTGTTTCTTTTTTAATTTTAAATTATATGTCATTGATACACTGATATGTCTAAACATGATCTAACTAAAGAACAGTAATGACTTAACAAAGAAAATCAGCATGGCCAAACTGAACAAAATTAAATCTGACACTCAAGTTGGTACCTAAATGGCAAGAATTCTTTTTAAAAGTTCTATCTTGAAAAGCATAGTATTTATTAATAACAAAGATAATTAATATAAATTATTGCAACATTTAAAGACAATATAAAAAACTTGGATAATGAATGCCAACTTGACCTGCAAATGAATCATTTGTTAACAAGAAAATAAAAACATTTTATAAAATTAAAATGCACTATATAAGTATATATGCAAAATAAACCAAATAAAATTTGCATCTAAATAAATTTGTGAAAGTGAAATAAGTGTGTGTGTGTGTGTGTGTGCGTGCACACGCGTGCGTGCGCAATATGTATATATTAAAGTAACATGTCTGTTCTGGAGGGAGAGTGAGTGAACATATCAGCCTATGTATGTACACTTAACAGTTTACACATCATATCATGCCTGATTGCAAGTATCGTATTTCACTATAATCAGTGAAAATCGATAAGTAACCTGATGCTCAGATGAAAGACTATTATATTAGGTAGTACCAACCAATTTTTCAAATTTGATTCAGAGTAAAACAATTGTGTTTGCATAATAGTATTAGATAATATAAAGTTGCTTGCATAATTCAAAGAGAAAACCTCGAGTAGCTTATGAAATATCATCATTTGATATACAATTTAATCACCAATTTACGAGATATATAAATGGTCATTTTTTGATACACTGTCACATGGAAGAGAAAATATTATTAAAATTTTTTTCTCTCTAAGTGTCCTCATACCCTAAAGATTAATGAAACAGCCAAATTAATTAAAACAAGGAAAGGGGTGAAAATGACCATTTGGTCGACAGTGCGAAACGTAGCCTCAGTTCGTGCCGGGGAATGGAAAGGAGTAATTAACTTTCGAGGGACACTCGCATTTACCTCTCTGTAGTCAGGATGCCAAGCCCATAAATCGTGTCAGTGTAGGCCATTGAGATGCTAATTTTGTCTGTGAGAAGACAGGCTTTGAGTTACGAAATGTAACTTGTTTAAGAATCACCACTATAAAATGTTTGGTAGTTTAAGTTGATATTGTTATTGTGAAATTACTTATGAAATAAAATTTTGAGTTATTAGAAAGTTAAGATTTATATTACTACAGTTAAATGTGTTAGTTTGTTGTGTACAACCCTTTCTTGCCATGACTAGCGTATGCTTGCCAGGTGGCGATGAGTCACCATAGTGATGTAGTTTTTAAAAACAAAATAAAAGTAGTTTTGCTCTGAGAGTCAGTTGTGCTCTGGGTTAGGTAGTTATCTAGCAGGCAAATGGATATGTCAATTAAGGTGTCAACTTGAAATTCGATGTTTGGCACTAAATGGAAGTGGACGGTCAGAATATTCTCAGCACATACATGCAGTGCAGGATGGGGGTACTGTATGCAAGAACTTTGCGCATAAAAGGGGATGACGGAGACAGAAACAAACGAGAAACGAGAACAGACCTCAGGGATGTAGTGTTTGGTAGAGGGGTAAGAAGACCCTCTAAAATTTCTCCCTGCTTTTGTACCAAGAAACTCTATGAAGCTGGGAGGCAATCAGCTAGAGAATTCTTGGACACTGCAATAGAGTGCCAGATGTCTACCTGGCTGTATTTTGAAGCGCGCCGTCAGGGCCGTCAACAGATCAAGGTGGACCAGTTGTACCGATAGTCACCTCAGGTTCTTCAAAGTCTCTGTGCAAAGACCGCGGACAATCAATTATTTTCCATGCAGATATGAATTTTGGTGGACGTTAAATGTCGCGCATGGGAAATATTGCAGCAGGAAGCAGTTGCGATTATGTGTGACATATCGCAGAAAACGGCGAGGTTGACCGTTAGTTAATTAAAGAGAAGAGAAACAAAATGAAGTAATGAAAAAGTGAGAGTTGAGAAGTAGGCCTAACAAGAAGCATAATAGGAGGTGAATCAGTGGCAGCGAGGGTGGCTGTACTTGGGTTCCAGGGAGCGAACCAGTGTCGAGACGTCGATGGTGTTTGGTGCATCTTTAAAATTCCCAGCATGAGGAGAAAGTGACAATAACTATGTGAGTAGAAAAATATTTACTAGTGTAGGAATCTCAGAGCACATAAACCTAAAACTTAAAACTAAAGCTTAGGACCTTAATTAAGAATTAAACCTAAAATTAAAAATAAACCTTAAAACTTAAATCTACATTGAACAGTGAAGAGTCATAATAAGATTAATATAAGAAAATATTGATGTGACTATCTTGAGAAGGACTTGCAAGCCGAATGACATTGTTTATTGTTGAACTATTGAATTTTGATATAAGAGCAGTAGCTCCAGAACTCTGAAATAGTGACGATTATTTTATGTTAAATAACACCTAACATATTTTAGAAATAGTACTGCATGAAGAATCTTGAATTTTGTATTTTTTAAATTTTATTTCATCATTCTTTTTCTTTCTTTCTTTTCCCCCCACCCCACGCATGTGAGATGTGGATGGTTAACTAACCAACGTGTGAAAGGAAACCCATAGATCAATAAATTTGAATTTATACTTTGACATTGAGGCTTTTCCTGTCTATGGTTTTGAAAGGGCAGTTGTGGTCGTTGTTACACGTTGTGTCGTCTGTGCTGTCCACACTTCACCCATACCCGTATGCAATCACACATGCAAACATGTCAGCAATACGTAACCTACACGCAGAATAAAATTCGAGCCAAATAACCATCTTGGTATTCTGTGTGTGGATTTGTAATAATATTTATTCAAGTCCTACGTGGCGTTGACTAGCCACCACCCTCCTTTCATCAAAGTGAGGTGGGGTGGCGACATACACTGTAAAAAGTAAAAATCCTTAGTTATGAAATGACAAAGTTAAAATTATAACAGAAGTATATATTCTAAATGATAAAGATAAAGAAGTTCTTTTCAGAGAATGTATTATATTTTACAAACTGAGTGCAAACACAGCTTTTCATTACGTAAACACACTTGTAGTATATTATAAAGTGCATATTCAAGAAATCATAATATTCAAATAAGTGGCTTAAAATGTATTTTAAATAAATAAAATACCAAGGAGTTTTAGCCCAATTTTTGTTTGAAAAGACACTGATCTAAAAGACAGTGATATATGAGATCTTAAACATCACCTAACATTGTAACAAGCACATTTAAAATATTCGGAAGATGACAAAAAGTTAATAGGCAAATTGTAAAATGTCACATTTCTCAAACCATATATGTACCAGATTAAAATAAAGAGGAATTTGTACTCTATCTAGCTCAGTGGTCCCCAACCTTTTCATCGCCGCGGACCGGTCAACGTTTGATAATTTTACCGCGGCCTGATGATGTGGGGGGATGTTGATTGTTTATATTTTCGATTGTTTTCATTTAATTGTATTTAAACATGCCTTCAAATTAAAATACAGTTACACCAAGAAAATGATTTAACATTTTAACTCACTAGAACACTAAATCAAAGAGAACCCTGAGCTTGTTTCTTTGCAACGAGATGGTTCCATCTGGGGGTAATAGGAGACAATGACACCCGAAGTGTGTTGCTTATGTCCATCCGTTGTTTTGTTTTGGTTGCTGTCACTGTAGAAAACCCCGCTTCACACAGATAGGATGTCGGAAATTGCAATAGGGATTTAAGTGCTGTGGTGGCCGTTTTGTATTGGCGGGTGATGGGGTTTACAGAGCCCAGGCGAATACCATATCAAGCCTGTACTTAGTGTGTATGTGCACCTGGGATGTTCACCCCCTCCCCTGTAATGTTCACCAGTGTTGTTGTTGTTGTTGTTGATGTCCCCGGTATCTGTTGGGCTGTATGTAGGTGGGTGTTGGCGGCCATTATAGGTGGTCAAGCATTAGTTGAATTAGATCTGAAATGGGGTGGTTATAATATCTCCACTGCATATGATGTTGTTTCCTGTGCTGCCACCGTTGTTGTGGATTCTGTTGTTGTGGTTGTAGTAGATGATAGTGTTATTGTCGTCTATGTGTTGTGGCGGGCACCTTCTTTTGATTTGGGGCTCCGTTCTGTAGTTTTTCCTTGTGTCTGTTGTGATTGTCTTTGTTGCAGTCCCTGGTGGTGACTATGGCTGTGAATTGGTGGCAGTTGGTTTAGTCGTCGTTGTTGTTTATTGTGGTGTAGTTGGAGCGTTGTCGACTTCTGTTTCGGTCTGTGTGTCAGTTTTCTTCACTTCTGTTTCTGTTTGTATTTTTCTTTCTTGCGTCTTGATATGTACCGTTTGTGTGCTGGAGATTTTTTGGTGTTTCTTCTTATTTTCGGTGGTAGTTGTTTTAATTTCTTTTTCTTTGCTGATAGAGCTTGTAGTCTGAGTTTCCTTAGTGTCTGTTGTGGGTTTTGGAGTTTGCGAGAATGTCTGTCTGATTTGTTTTGCAGTTTGAATTGAATTCATTTTGGCCGTAGGTGGAATTTTCCAGATGATGTTGGTGTTTATTCCTTGTTCTGTTGTAGTGGCTTGTAGAGTTTGGGTGGAAACGTGGAAATGTGCCGTCTTCCTGTGTGGGTTTTCACGTTGATTCCTCCTTTTCCATTTGTGAAAAGCGAGTTTTTGTTGTTGGCGTTATTTTCCAGATGATGTCTGTGTTTCACAGTCTGTTATGTAGTTTTTTGTGGTTGTCTTGTCAGGTGCTTCTTTAAAATCTTGTGGAGATCAATTGCGGTTAAGATGGCTTGTTGTCTAGTGGTAAGTTCATCTTCCGTTTTTGTGTGGAAGAGGGTCAACAGCAAATTAGTGAATGCACTTTTTAGTTCAACGTTTTCAGTTTCTAGTGTGAAGGTGAAGGGGGTAACTTTTCGTATGCCCCCATTTTCGGTTGGTAGCTAACAATCACTGTACAATAATTTTTTGTGTAAATATATGTGTTCATGCATGGATTAAAATTTGACACCTGAAAAGTATACTCCAGGGAAGGATATTAATAAAGCTGCTTTTATTTCCTTTTATTTTTATTTTGCATTTTATTTCATTGAAATATATGATGTTTTTACTAATGTAACCCTAAATCTCAATGAAATCCTGAAAATTCTTGCCTGCACAGAGCTTAAAAAAGGAAAAACATCTGCCCAGTAAAGGGTTAATAATTTTATTTCAATGAAATAAACAAACTCTTCAACTAAATAGTTAAAAAGAAAAATAATTTTGAGAGGAGGCTGGGAATCTAGCTTCTTATGAACCTCAATAAAAAAACAACAACTATGATTATAAAGTAAATCATCTAAAAACCAAAATACAATTATAAAACAAATAATAAAACTACTATATGAATTTAGATATTAATTTACTATTAACAATTAAAAATTTAATATTTAAGAGAACACTTGTAAATCCCATGTACCTAGACTAATTTTTAATTATTAATTGTACATTTACAAGTAAATTCAGACCTGCCTACCCCTGTCCTCAACAGACCATAAGATCAATGATCCAAAACCAGAAGATTTTTATGAAAACCAGAAGATTCTACGCAGAAGCTGACATTTTAATAGAAATAGCAATAATATAAAATACATGCAATATAATAACATATAATGTTAATTTTTGTAAATGAACTTACCAATATTGTAATGATTTATGTAAAGCACATTTGTCTATGATTTGTCTACTCTTGTTGTCTAGTCTCCATTCCAATGTTTTATTTTAGATAATTTTTGTCATGCACACCACGTGTTAGGAAGTTTTATGTAGAAATACAATGGCCAAGGTATTTCTTTAGACTTCATTTAAAGAAGGATCTTCAATTAGAATAATGAGCCATTTAAGTACAGCATCATGATCTTCACTATTACAGGAAAGTTTATTGTCCTTATTCCTACAAGAAGATTTGATGTACATCCAGCCAAGTTTAACCCTCTACTGGGCAGACATTTTTCCATTTTTTAGCTCTGTGCAGGCAAGAATTTTCAGGATTTCAGAGATTTAGGGTTATGTTAGTAAAAGTATCATATCTTAGGTAAAAACTATTAGCGCATATATTTCTATGAAATAAAATGCAAAATGAAAGGAAATGAAAGCAGCTTTATTAATATCCTTACTTGAAGTATACTTGTCAGTTGTCAAATTTTAATCCATGCATGAAAACATATATTTACACACACAAAAAAATATTGTCCAGTGATTGTCATCCACATACACTATGTACACACACTATTTACACACACTGTTCACTGTTTATTGGCTGCCAAAATGCTCAGATGTCCTTGCAGAGGTTCACATGGTAGACATCACAGCCATATGAGCTCTCCACAGCTCTGCCAGTAGAGGTATGGCTTTTGGCCACTTTGCAGCGCACAGGATTTTTTCCTCCCATCAAATTTACCAGTTTGTGGCATGTACATTATCCTAGGCCACTGTCTGGCTCTTTCCTGGATGCTGCCTTATTTCTGCAGGAGAAGCCTGCAATGAGCTTGTCCAACAGATTCAAGTGGTAGTCCACCAGCAATAGCGTTTGCTTGGCTTTGCAACACACTTCTCGTAGAGAATAAAGGCATTGTTGATGGCTGAGTCGAAAACAAAGCTAAGCAGGTACCTTCAGTACTTCTTGGACTTCCTGATTGTGCTGTAGTAGCCCCTCATCTGGTCAGCTTTGTCCACTTCCCCCCTTCCTGTTCTGATTGTAGAACTTGACAACAGCAGGGCAAGGCACAACCACTCTGGTGTGAGAGCGTTGGTCCCAGCGCTCAACTTGGTCCATCGTGTGTGAGGTGTTGGTGGACAGCATCAGCACATCTCGCTTATCATGCCACAATGTTGCAATAAGCTGATCTCTCTCGAAGATCTGATGCTCCCCTTGCTTCAGTTTTCTCTTCTTTCTGAAGGCCACAGGCAGATCCTTCCTGTTCTGGTGCACTTTTGAAGCAGTGTAGGTCTTCTTGTGGAGCAGACTGCTCAGGAGAGCCACAGAGGAGAAAAAGTTGTCAAAGTAGAGGTGAAGATATTTCCAAGGAAAGGAGAAGCCAACTTCATCACCACATCATACCTGAAGCCCTGGTGTGTGCCATCTGCTCTCTTTCCATAGTAGAACATCAAATTGAAGAAGGTAGCCACTTGCAGCTTCGCAAGCACACCAAATTTTCATTCCCCACTTCACTGGCATGTATTGAAGAAATGTGCTTCTGACTTTGAAGGGGACCAATGCTTCATGGATGCTAATATCTCATTGGGACTTGTAACAACCAAAAAGGTTCAGTGGGCTATGTCTAAGAGAGGCTTGATTTTGAAGAGACGATCAGTGCCTGCTACCTGTGTGTTGTCCTTAACATATAGGTATTCTCCAAGCTTCCAGAACCTCTTCATCAGACGACAAATACAACTCTTCTCTCAGCAGGTTGTGAATTCCCATCAAAATCATAAGTCCAAATTAAGCCTTCATTTCAGTAGCATTAGTTTCCTTCCAATCTGGATCACCATTTTGTTTTTCTGCGATCTTCTGACCTGCCACCTTAAGCTTTGGATAAGGAATATAAATTCTAAAGTTATTTTCAGAGTTCACCCATAACTACCAAAGTTAAATTTTGTACTGTAGGCCTTGTAATAGTATATGCATCATCAACTCACTCTTATATTTATTGTGGAAAAATAAGCTTGCAAAATACAGCTAATAAATATATAACTCACTCGTGTCTATCAGAATTTGAAAAAAGAAAAGAAAATCTGGTAAAAATAATAACTAAAAATTAAAAAATCCATATAGTGATCTACACATTGTTTACACTGTGCCTTGCTAATGCAGTAATGGATGGGAAAAAAGTGGTCATGTGACCACAAAATAAAAAGAATTAAAAACAAATAACACATGATCCGAATAAACGAAATACATTATATTGAAAATAAATCTTTACCCTATTGAAGGATACAAAACTTAAGCTATGGATAAGGCAGGCATAAATTCATAAAATTATTTTCCGTTCACCCATCAATGCCTTTAAAGATGAATGCTACCATAGACCTATAGACCTTGAAAATTCTTATTTATCGGTTAATATAGTCCTTTAATTGAAAATATATACACCCCAAACTGAAAATAATTGATTTAACTTATCAACTAACATCTCAAACAGAGTGATGCACGAGAATGCAAAGTGGAAACTTGTTCAAAGTTGCCGAATGGAACGCATTGGTACTGGATACAATCCACCATTGTTTTTGACAGTCTTCGGTGATTTGGGTCATTGACCACAGGTCTTTCAATGCAATTCTGTATGCATGCAGTATTTTTTGTCTCAAACAAACTATATAGACTTATAGATGAAGAATTTTCCTATTTTTGGGTATCTTTTAAGGCTACTATGTTATCAGAATCACCATGAACGTAATTTAAGAAAATTTAAATTTAACTTAATCACACTTTATCTTGAAATTTACGTGCATTATTTTAGTATGGAAAAGTCTCTTGGTTGGTAACTTCTGAATAACTTCTTATTACTTTTTCACAATTATTTATTAAAACAAAAACCACAGAAATACAGAACAGAGAATAAACTTTTTGTTTCATGTGCTTTTATTTTACAAAGCTTCAATATACAGAGGAAACACAAGTGTTGAAAATGTAGAAAAATTAACTAAACTATGTCTCAATCAGTCATTCAGCGATGTTTGGAATACCTACTAACTGATATAAGTGTAACAAGCATCAAGATTAATCACTTTCAAAGTTAACTGCAAATTTTAGCTCAAATTTTCTAACACACACAATGCAGCCCTTGCTAGAATTTGAAGCTTTTTTCAGTTTCCTAATGAAACTCTTTGAGCTAAACCACATCCAAAGCTATATGAAATTTTAAATACTAGTTTCGTAGAGCAAAGAATACCCTACTCATTGTAGTTTTCAGTAGGGGAAAAAAATATTTAAATGAAGTAACAGCAATGATTTAAAAATAGCCAAGATTTTAATTGATTACCAAAGCTTGAGTTTTAAAGTTATTCTAATAAAAATGGATCAGGAGAACGCTTATGGTTACACCTTTATTTTTGTTATTAGTGATATAAGAAAAGGTCAAATGCAGTTGCCTGCAAAAAAGAAATTCTGATTAAAGCAAATTTTTCGATCACATTGAAATATGGCTGCAAGGCCTCATTTTAAACGTGGTTTAAGTCACATTAAATAAAATGCAACAGCATGTTAGATAAAGAACTGATCATGAAGTTTACACTAAATTTAATACTGCATTATTGCTTTGGATAAGTACTTCCGTTGCTATTCTTTAAAGTTTATAGTTTTATTATGTAGTTTAGTATGATTAGCAGTTTTTTCTTTTGAAATCAGAGGGTCTGTCACATGCTTGCAACCTCGAATCGGGAGTGAACTATCATGTCGAATTCGACATGAAATATAGGAAATATATTAAGTTTTACTAAGATAGATGAATTACAACTTGGAAGTGTTATTATTTTAATTTTATAGGTATTGGATGCACTTGGTTCATTCATAAATCTGTGTTGAATTAGGTCACTACAAAAATCAAGGGAGATTATCAGTATTTATATATTGCAAAGACGCTACTTTCACCTCTATTGTCCTAACGTCGTTGTTTCATAGTTGGACTTCTCTGTTTAAATAATTAGGCCTACTTAAAATTTCAACAGTTAAATATAGTGCAAATATAGTTTATTTCAGAAAAGTAAGAAAGCTGAAATTATTTTAATTATAAGGAAGATTAGGCCTATCAGTATTTATGTGTTGCAAAGATGCTACTTTCACTTCTAACCTTGACGTTCCACAGTTTTACTTGTCTGTTTAAATAATTAGGCCTTTTAACATCTAAATATAGTATAATTTAAAAAAATAAGAAAGCCGAAATTATTTTAATTGTACAAGCACTGGATTAGTTAAAGTTCAACTTTAGTGTATGTATAGTAGGTATGACTGGCCTAATCCACATAGATCTTTCTTTTTTTTTAAAACAATTTTTTCCTAACATTTATCCATCCCTACCCCTTGAAGTTGTACATTGTCTTCTCTTTATTACACATTAAATTGCACAAAATAAAGTGCAAAGATTTTTATTCAAGCCTAGTAATGGTGTATTTTTGACCAATTTTTAATGAAGAAAACTGCAGATTACTTAACTTTTGTTTAAAATTCATTTGTAAAATGTGTACAGAATAAACCAAGCCAAACTTCATAGCAGTGGATGCAGCATTTAATTATCTTTATTTTGATACCAAAAATATGTATGTAATGTGTTTGTGTGTGGCACACATTGACATAAGCCAAGGTAAAAAATGTTGTATGCCAAAACACACATTCTGTATTCTTGTAAATCTGCTGGATAAAACTCGACATAGGTGAATAGTTATCAACTTCATTCAATCCATATACTTTCCACATACAAGCAAGATATACAAATTTACAATCATAAGAAATAGAAACATGATACTTGATTTTGAATGTCTGTTTGAATTGAAGAATGCTTTGGATTTTGAGAAATCAGTGAATGAAAATTTGCACTTTTATACATTGATTATTGCTGCTACATACTAAATTAATATCTTAACATTGTTATGATTAACTTTTGTAAGTGAAACATGACAATAACTAATTTTGTTTGGTATAGAGCTAACAAAGAGATAAAAAAACCTCAAGTTTTTGACAAGATATGAAAAAATGTTTACATCTCTGTGTAATTACGCATTTTTAATGTATAAATTTACTGTTAGTGCATTAAAGGTGGAGAAATTTTTTATAAATAATGAGCAAGTAATATTTATCACACTGCAAAATTTCATGATGATCATGCAAATGGTTCAAATATTATGGTCAGTATTGTGCAAAAAATGTGTAAAAGTGCCATAGTCAGTCATTTTGATGATTTTACAAAGTTTGGGCCAACATGTACATGAATCAAATGAAAATAACATTCTGAAAAAAAAAAGAGCATATTCTTTATATACATTTTAAAATAAATGAACTGTTTCAATAATATATTTCAATTAATGCATCAGATATGCTGTGTCAAACTTCATCAATCGTGTTATTTCTAACTATCTTGATGTTTTTTTTATTAATTCTTGTAGCTAGGAATTTTGTTATTTCATCATATAGAAAGTTAAAACTTTGCATTTGTTATCTGCAGGTAGAAAGAATAAAGTATTAAACTTTCATTACTGCGTTTTAGATTTTAATTAGTCTTTAGCAAGTCTAAAAATGGTCGAAATAACCATTTTTTCACTGCCAACATTTTTTAAAACTTAAAAACCTATCTCTGGAACCAATTGAGATAGCTTCACAATTTTATTTTGGTGCCGCTACCTAGTGTGATGTTCTTAGTGTTCATTATTAGAGGTACTTTGATCAATGTTTATTGGTGCAATAATAAAATTCAGAAGGGAAAAAAATCCACAATTTCTTTTAGCAGAATACACTTTTATTTCACATAAAACAGATAGAAGTTAAAGTTAAATAGATGGATTGATAAAGATTAGCATATGTATTTTTTCACGTATAGAGGGTGAAAGTGCAACTGCCTATGCTTAGTGATTAAAAAATAAAGTGAACAATTTATTATTTTTAAAATATAATTTTGTCAATAATCATACAAATTTACTTTTAAAAAACTTACATTTGCATTAGAATATGAGGAAGGCTTGAATTCCTTGGCATGGGGATTCAATGTTGACTTCCGCACAGTCCTGGAACAATATTATTCAAATTGCAATAAATCATTAATTATTACAAAAACATTAATTTGTGCTTAGGCAACTAAAAAGTAAGCTTCTTTAATCAGCCCTGTAAACCACATAAGTTTCAACTTCAACAGTACAGCTTTACTGAATTTATTCCTATTTTCGATCAGCAAAACATACCTCTGACATATTTAACCTTATATTTACAACACTACAAGAACAATTAAAAAAAAAATTCTTTTAGATTTTTGGACATTTCATATTGAAAGGGGAATTATACTTTCACAACAAAAAACACTGTAGTGTTGATTATTTACATAGTGCTTTGAGGTAAAAAATTGTCTTATATTACAGAATCTGTTGTAGGTTTTTGTTAAAATATGTAAGTGATATTAAAAAATTACCAACGGACAATTAATGTTAAAGTGAAAATGCATGAAACTTTCATTAATAATAAATAAACAACAAATATGTCCACAACACATGCATTAAAATGAAGGACTAGGAATTTTGTAATTTTGTTTTGCAAACGAATGGACTTAGTTTTAAATTAATTATATCACCAAGGCTGAGGAATCACAGACAATATTAACCTAATCATAGGAGGTTGCCATGGAAAACAGCAATTCACATCTTTGTCATCAGGTAAACTATTCCATATTTCTTTGAAGTTAACAGCTAGCACTTTACTATTGTCTGAAAGTAAAATGGTGATAGGTACTTGGCATGTTCCAAGTTCATCATAGAACTACCCAGAACTTTCATCAGGAATTACACGGACATCCTCATCAATCATCTGTTGTCAGTCAGAGACCATTCTAAGATCAAGCTATTGTCTGCTGTGGGTGGCATCATATTTTCTTTTTTGACACAGGCATGCAAGATCACTGTAAAAGCTATCTTTCTAAAGGCTGGAGATATGCGTCTTTACTTATGGTAGGGGACTTAGATAAGTTGAGCAAGGCAGGATTCAAACCTTAAAATTGTGGCAGCAGTACTGCTTGAAGCAAATCTGCAGTATCTATGTATCTATCTATCCCATAGCCTTGTCAACTATTGGGGCACCACTAATGACCTGACAACCAGTTTCCTTCATTCCATTCTGTTTTCTGCAAATCTTACTGTATTGCTCAGTTTTAGTCCTGTCCACTCTGAGATGTTATCTTCCCATCTTTTCCTGTCTTCCTCTCCTTTGCCCTCCTTGCACAGTACCTTGCACGATTGCAAGCCCTGTTGATCTTGTGACATGCCCATACCATTTCATTTTGCGTATTTTCACAATGGCCAACAGCTCTTTGTCACCACCCACCTTCTCTCTGACGAGGGGAGGTGGTGGCTTGTCGACGCCACGTAGGACTTGCATAAAGAGTATTACAAATCCGCACACAGAATACCAAGGTGGTTGTTTGGCTCGAATTTTATTCTGTGTGTAGGTTACATATTGCCAACATGTTTGCATATGGGTAGGGGTGAAGTGTAGACGGCACAGACGACACAACATATAACAACGACAACAACCACTCTTTCAAAACCATAGCCAGGAGAAGCTTCAATGTCAGAGTACAAATTCAAGTTTATTGGTCTATGGGTTTCCTCTCACACGTTGGTTAGTCAGACAGTCATCTACACTCGCACCCATGGGTAACGGGGGAGAAAGAGAGAAAGAAAAGAAAGAATGATGAATGGTGAAATAAGGAAATACAAAATTCAATATTCTTCATGCAGTACTACCTCTAAATACATTAACAGTGACGGTTATTTCTATGTCAACCCTTTAAGGGGCAGACGTTTTTCCTTTTTCTAACTCTGAAGGGGCAAGATTTTTCAGGGTTTCAGTGAGATTTAGGGTTACGTTAGTAAAAACATCATATCTTAGGTATTAGTGCATATATTTCAATGAAATAAAATGCAAAATGAAAGGAAATGAAAGCAGATTTATTAATATCCTTAATTGAAGTATACTTTCAGGTGTTAAATTTGAATCCTTGCATGAAAATATATATTTACACAAAAAAAATATTGTCCAGTTATTGTCCGCTACAAACACTATGTACACACACTTTGTTGATGCCGGGAACACTAATCTGTCATCAGACGCCCAATACATTTCTTTTTTCGGCAGATTATAAATTCCTATCAAAATCATAAGCCCAAAATAAGCCTAAATTTCAGTGGCATTAGTTTCCTTCCAACCTGGATCGCCATTTTGTTTTTCCACGGTTTTCGGACGTGCGTACTCGTTTATTTATTCTGATATCTTGTCAAACGTTTCTACTTTGAAAAACTAGCCAGCTGAGTACTATCATTCCAGTCACATTCGGCCCCATTTCTGTTATAAATTCCGATATATTCAGTGCTAAAGTACTACTATTCCAACCATGTGCGTCTCCAGATACCTCTCCCCGCTACTTCTCTTCGATATCCTCAGAATCTGATGAACTCTCCTCTAAAATTTGAAAGATGCAACATGTGCACGCTACTGACACTAATGTCACTTCTAATCCTATCATCCGATTCAAAATAAACTTCTCTTACCTCATTATCCAATAAATTGAATCCATTAAACTCCTCATTATCGCTCGACGATTCTAAGAAATCCATTTGAAACACCAAACGCGAAAAACAAAGAAAACTTTATGAAAAAATGAATGCTGCCACATGAAAACACTTAAAAATGGCGCGGAAATCGTTGTACAAACGTCATGCTTCCTGTAGACACCGGAAGTCTCACGATTTCTCGAACGATATGAGAAAAAAAAAGCACTGGTTGCTACGGACGCTTTCGGACGTTTTGCCCCTTAAAGGGTTAAACAATGCTTAATGTTCGGACGCCACTGCTCTTATTTCAAAGTTCAATAATTCAATAATTCAACCATAAACAAATGTCATTTGACTTGCAAGTCCTCTTCAAACAGTTCTATCAATATTTTTTTATATTTATCTTACAGCTGTCCTTTACTTATTTACAATGGTTCAAACTTAAGGTTTATTTCTAGTTTTAATGCTTACTTAAGATTCTAAGCTTTTAGTTTTAGGTTTAGGTTTATGTTTACGTTTACGTGCTCTGAGATTTCCTATACTAGTTAGAATTTTCTTTTACTCACATAAGTATTGTCATTTTCTCCTTGTTCTCTGCTCACATAGTTCGTTACTTTCTTCTTGTGCTGGGCTCACATCGTTATTGTTAATCTCTCCTTGTGCTGGGCTCACATCATTATTGTTAACCTCTCCTTGTGCTGGGGGGTTTTGATGATACACTAAAACACCGTCGACGTCATGGTTCGCTCCAACGGCCGTCCTGGCTTCTACGACGGCTGCTACAACTTCACGCTCTCGCTGCGCTCTTCATTAGGCCTAATTTCTCAACTCTTATTACGTTCTCTCTTCTCTCTTCTTCCATTTCTCCTCAGCTGGGGGGTTTAAAGATGCTCAAAACACCGTCGACGTCTTGACACGGGTCCGCTCCCTGGAACCCAAATACAGCAGCCTTCGCTGCCACTGTTTCACCTCCCATTACGCTTCTCGTTAGGCCTATTTCTCAACTCTCACCTTTTCAATATTTCGTATCAAGTTCCAGTTGGCACCTGTGATTTACGTCTCCATTTGCCCACTGAATAACTATCTAGCTAACTCTCAGAGCACGCACTAAAATCTCAGAGCAACAGTCCTACTCGTATTTATTTTAAAACTACAGTTACTATGGTAACTCATGGCCACCTGGCAAGCCATACATTAACTCACAGCAAGAAATGGTTGTACACACAAACCAACACATTTAACTGTAGTAATATAAATATTAACTCAAATTCTATTTCACATTTCATAAAACAATATCAACTTAAACTACCTAACATTTTATAGTGGTGATTCTTAAAAGTTGTTTACATTTCCAAAACTCAGAGCCTGCCTTTTTCACGGACAAAATCGGCGTCCCAGCGACCGTCCCACATACTTGGTACACTGACATAGATTTATGGTCGTGGGTCCTGGCACAGAGGGTCAGGCCAGCATTTAATTACACTGTTCCATTCTCCAGCATGAAACCTATTTTCCTCAGCTAGCGTCCCTACACTTAGGTTTCACATTGTTGACAAAATGGTCATTTTCGCCCCTGTCCCTCTTTTAATTAACTTAGCTGTTTCGTTAATAGTTTAGAGTTAGAAAATACTTAGAGGGAGAGAAAAAAAATAATTGATATTCCCTCATTATCATGACACTCTTCATAGGGACCAATGGCTTGCCTAATTCTCGTTTGTTTTTTAATTCTCAAATGTTTCTCATTTCCTCATTCATAACATGATCTCTATATGAAAAGCCAAGCAACCTTTGAAAGCATCTCATTATGTAGCTTGGATCCTCCTTTCGAGATTTGCTATGACTCTCAGGTATATAAAATCACAGATACAATCAAGGAGTGCATCAGTCTGATCTTTGAGCTGACTGAGATGTTTCTGTCTTTCCAAACTGTCTTCAACCTTGCTATTGCTGTTATTGTCATCGCAATCCTGGACAATATTTCAGGTTTTAATCCCTCATCTGTCACGATGGCTCCTAGGTACTTAAAATATATTAACTATTTCCAGTTTCTGATCACCAGTATTGATGTCGTTGCCAATGCCATTGGTGTTGTTGGTCATCATATTGATCTTCTCTGCACTGATTTCCATGAAGGCCATTGATGTCATCGGCAAAGCATAAGTTCGTTATTGTTCTGCCTCCAATACTGACAGTTCCTTCATGGACTTCCAGAGCATCTGTCATGATTCTTTCAAGATACATGATGAAGAGAATAAGCGAAAGTAAGCAGCCTTGTCTAACTCCCATTGTTGTCCGGAACCAATCTCCTTATTAAAGCAGACTGCACTGGTTGCCTTGCTGTAAAGGTTTTCTATGACTGATCAGTTTGGCACTGATGTTGTACAGCTTAATGGTGGACCGAATGGCTGCATACCACACCATGTCAACAACTTCTTAAAATCTACTAAGACATGATAAAGGTCTTATTGGTGCTAACATTACTTCTCACAAAGCAGTCTTAGATTAAAAATCTGTTCAGTTGTGCTTCACCCTGGTCTGAAACCTGCCTGTTCTTCAGCTATGATTTCCTCTGCCTTTGGCTTCAATCTGTTTAATATGATCGTTAGCAAGATTTTGCCTGGGTGGCATATTAAGACTTATCGTACGATACATTGCTGCAAATTGCCTTTTTTCAGGAGAGTCCATGGTGTTGGCCATTCCTGCCGGCCAGATCTTATAGCAGATTGTTAGTAGGGTGCTTATCATGGCTTCAGTTGATATGCTTTTTTTGCTATTATATTTCTTTAGATTATTTTCTATATCTTTGCACTGGTCTTCAATCTATTTCTCCTTTGCCCTTTTCATGCTTTTCTTGATAATCTGGTTGATTTCCCTGTATTGTTTTGCTGATTCTTCTGATTTCTTCTTTAGGTCTCAACACTTGTCACACAGATCAAGGATGTCAGCTGTATGCTTTTCTATTTTTCTAAATCTTTACTCTGACCTTTTGCCTGGTCTTAAATTTTGAAACATTCTATAAGTTCTAAAACCTAGGATTTTATTTATGTTCGGAATTACTTACATTCAATAAATACAAAAAAATATGTTAATTGTAATTTAAATAAAATAATCAAAATTAAAATTTTAGTCTGGTAATTCTTAAAGAGTTTCATAAAAAAAGTAAACAGTCAATATGCAAGAAAACAATCTGTACTGCAATGAATAATTATTTACTGTAATGAGGTATATTAAACTGTAAAATAATGTTTTAGACCACTTACTCTAAAGTTGGTGCATCTGTTTTTTCTTCTTTGTCTTCTCCTTCATCCCTTCTTTCTTCAGATCGTTCTTTACGTTCTTCCACATCTTCAGACAGCTGCAAGAGACAAATTACATTATTATAATTTAATTTTTATTTTACCTTGTACATTTTTGCTGTTGTTTGTTTTCAGAAACAATTCCACACATATTTCAATAATGAAGGAGGAGTGAGTTTTTTAAATGACCCATCTTTATTATTAGGAAAGTTAATGGGAATTTAGTAACTTGCTGAGATGGAACAATTGCACTCTCATGTTTACATATTGCAACATCTTTCAGAAACATTTATTATATGTTTACTGGAGCCCCAGCAGTGACCAAAGTAGATGTAATTTGCTGTTTAAATCTTTAGGGTGAAGTGTGCATGTAAAAAATATAACAATTCAAGCAATTAAAATGTAATGAAAAAAGCATGGGACATGCCAAAATATATACTGTTGAATAAAAGGAATTTTCTTTATTAACAACTCTTAAATTTTAAGATATACCATATATTCCTGAGCACAAGTCGATCCGAATATAGGTCAAAACTGTTATGTTAAAAACTTTCAAAATTAATTACACGAGTACAAATTGAATTAAAAATAAGGTAATTAGTTAAACATTTCTGACAAGATTATTATGACAATGCTCAATAAGTATTCCTAAACTCTTTTCAATAGATGGAAGGTCCAACTAATTTTACTAATCAAACAAATGAGATCTACAAGAGCAATACTAAACACTTTCACGATAACTGTACACATTCTGAAAGTGTTTTTAAAAAAAGAGAAGTTTGCAAACTTTAACACACATAAAACTTAAAAAATGCAAATATTGTTAAATATCAGTTATCAGTAATATGGCACTAAACTGATAATTTATTCAATCCTCAACTAGAAACTGTGCTGTCATGATTGTCATTGCCAACAAATTACCAGTCTAACAATTAAGAATGAAAATATTAGTAATTAATAATAAGGTACTATACTGATAGTTATACAATCCTAAACTAGAAACAGCATACTGCAGTGATGTTTACAATCAAATGCACGACAAGGAAGTCTCTCACCTTGATGCTTATTGACTTTTTGTTTATATTCTCTCTATTATTTACTGAGAAGATACTTCTATTAAATACCACATTTAACAACTTAATTACCACAAATAAAATGTTCTTATATATTATGATTAAGAAAGTCACATGCATGCACAACAGGAAGTTGAAAGTAGGATGGGGCATTGTTAAATGCCATTTGTGAAAATAGGGTTTTTAGTTATCAATACCAAGAAAATGTTTTATTATTAAAAAAAAAAAATCATATGCTATTGTTAATCTACATAATTTTAGTAAAATTTATTATAACTCAAGATCTGTTTCTCAAAGAAAAATTAAAGGTATTAAATAATACTTAAATGTTAAGCAATAAGCCTACAATGATATTCATCATTCAACACATCCTTAAATTTAAGTGTAGGCCTACTTAATAGTTTAGTACTTGTTACTATCTAAACCAGTGGTGCACAAACTCCGGCCCGCAGGCCAGATCCGGCCTGCAAAGAGTCACCAAGTTGCCCGCGATGTCCAATGAAAAAGTAAAATATTTGGTGCACTAACTGATCATATGGCTATAAAATTTGTCTGGCAGTATTGCCATTAATTTTGCAGTGGTGCACATCACCAATTACCCAATTTACCGGAAGTACCCACCATATTTTCAGTTGTTTATTTTGATTATATTTTTGTGACAAAATGGCAGCTAATCGTAAAAGAAAAGTTGACAATGAAAACTGGCAGTTTAATGATGTCTGACTGTACAATACTGTTTTGTTCAACAACAGACAAACGTTATTTGTTTGCTGTGTCATTCAACAGTAGCAGTAGCAAAGGTTTCTAATATAAAGCATCATTATGAGACGAAGCATAAAGATTTCCACAACGTTGTCAGTGATGAACGAAAAGCTCGAATTGAATCTCGGAGGCGTTCGCTGAATCGCCAACAGAACATTTTCTCAAAGCAGTCAGCAGATTTTACAGATTAGTATAGCATGTGAGGTCAGTTACGAGATTTCGTTGATGATAGCAAAATCTGGCCGACCTTTCACTGACAGTGATTTTGTCAAGCAATGTATGATTACTGCATCAGAAAAGTTGTGTCCAGAAGCTGTTCGTAATCTGCAGACGGTGGCTTTGAATTGTATGACAGTTCAACGAAGAATTTCACACCTCTCAGCAGATGTGACAAGACAGCTTGCAAACAAAGCAGCCAACTTTGTCTACTTCTCTTTGGCTGCAGACAATTCGAGTGACATCAATTCAACCGCACAGCTGCTAGTTTTTGTTTGTGGTGTGTTGTCATCGTTTGATATCACAGAAGAACTTATTGGCATGGGTTCCATGAAGGGTCAGACAACTGCATCTGCTCTATTTGAAGAGACTGTGTAGTAGTGTTTAATTGGATTTCACGAAACTGTTAAGTGTGACAAATGATGGAGCACCAGCCATGACTGGAGAAAGTAATGGGCTGGTAGCACTGTTGATGAAGCATCGAAAGCAGAACAGACAGTTGGTGAAGTTGCACTGTATTATTTACCAAAAGAACCTGTGCAGTAAAGAACTTGGTTTTCAGGCACTGATGGCATTAGTGACGAAAACAATTTCATCAAATCACGAGGACTCAATCATCGCCAATTTCGATGTCTTCTTGAAGAAACTGATGCAGATTATGGTGACCTGTTTATTGCTGTGAAGTACACTGGTTGAGTCAAGGGAAGATGCTCAAAAGATTTTGGGAGTTAATTGAAGGGGTCATAGAATTCCTCAGAAGCAAGAACAAAGACACAGAAGTTGCTTCCATGACTGATCCAGAATGGCAAGCTGATTTGACCTTTCTGGTCGACATGACACAACACTTGAATGATCTGAATTTGAAGATGCAAGGCAAAAATCAGCTTGTTTGTCAACTTTGTGCATTTTCCCACTTTTCAGTCACAGCTACAGAAGAGTCAGGACATTTACACAAAAATTTATGTTGGAAAGCTAGATGAATTGGTTTAGTCTTTCAATTCATGGCTTCATGACTTTGACCAACTCTCACACAAGATAACACGATGTTCTTGGGGGGAGGGGGAGAATTTTACTCTGAATACGGGGTAAAGTGTGAAGGTCGGTTGTGAGTGGTGTGTGAATGTAAATGTGAGTGTAGGACAAATAATCATGCTACGCACTTCCGCAACCAACGAAAGCCGGACTCTTGAAGAAGACTTAATAACGAGAAATTTATTCTCGACAATATGGGTTGACTTTCACAAGGCTGTTAATCATTCGTCCACACATAACATTCATGAGGTGGGGAACCAGAGTAATGAAATATGAACTGATGAATAAAATAAAAGATATTGAAATCAACATTATGACTAGCAGTGATGACCGCAACAAGCAGATGACAAAGAAATTAATAGGTACAATTATATGGGTAAATATCCAATGCAAATGATGATTACCAACTATACCTACAGTGGTGGCGGCGACCACAAAACTATCAATTTGTATCATAACAGAGTAATCCACAAAAATCAATTTTATGCAAATAGTTCAGAGTGCAAACCCCATGCGGTCAGTAAGTATTGATAATAAGTGCTAATTAATCAAAGTTCAATGTTCAAAGAAAAAGTTCAGATTAAATAAAACAAAATATCAATAACATTAATAAACTATAACTAATCCTTACGTGCAATGCCTCTTTAACCTAATTCTTCACTATGTACTAATGTTTAAGACAATTAATGTTGTAATGTTACTGCGTAAACAAAAGTGACTGAATCCACTCGCCAACACACTGGCAAAAGAGAACACAAAGAGTCACAGGACTGTCCACTCATGGAAACAGAAAGTTGCAGAATGGCCAACATGCTGATACAACAAAGTTATGAATAATCAGACACGGCCACATAGATGAGTGGGACCTGAGTCAAATGTAGGGAAATATAATAATATACGACACATGTTAAAACTACATTGAAGAATGTAGACCTCGGACACTGGTGTAGACCTAAGTGTCTATTCTCGCTGATGAGCGCAGAATCATAATACATTCCCGTTGAAAAAGCAGTGAAGAAATGAGTGTCGTGTGGCTGAATGTATATAGAAATGTCGCTTCCATAGCACCAAATTTAACTGTCACCAACTCTGATAAGGCGTTGATACATTACAATTGGTGCGGAGTTGAAGACATTCCATGAATAAATCCCCAATTATGGAAAACTGGGATAAATCCGCGTGGGCCCAATGTGTAGAAAAATTTAGCCATACAATTCTAACACATCCTGTAAACAGCCTGCGCATACGTACACTCCTCTCTCATTGAAAATAAAAATGTCCTTTTTTTTCTCTAACTGTCCAAAAATCTATGTTTCAACATGACGTAACATATAAAAAATTACGTCATAAGCGCATTCCCAGGCTCATGACATATCCTAGTCAAAAATAAATACTGCATGTAATGCTTTTTACAAAATTCATCATAACAAAGCAAATGAATACTACAACACACATTCATTGTAATTAAAACACATATCCAATATCCTCACTCTCTAACATACTGGCAATGTATATAAGACACAAGCTTTCATTCCACACATAACACACTTAGAATAACAATAAGAATATAAAAAAAAAAAAATTTTCATATGATTATCCCCCTTTTTCATGACAGTCATAATTAGTCTTAATCGTTATTTGTGTGTTCTTAGATGTGATGTCTATCTTGTATGGGACGATTTTGATCTTCACTTTTTTGTGGCTCCCGATGGTTTCGAGAAGTCAGATTGTGTCCAATGACTCAAAAGGTTTGTGCACCACTGATCTAAACATTCTATCTTATTTTCAGTTGTTTTTTTTTTACTTTAAAAAAAACAAAACATATAGTGAAAAAACTGACATGAATTAAATTTAAAAAATAAATAAACTTGAGATTCTGAATTTTAGTAAATTAGAAAAAAACCATTTTGATTTATTTTTACTTCAGCTGGCCTTTTTCAGGCAGTAACATTTAAAGAAAAACCCACTAAAATTCAGTTTTAAAAAATAGCTAAAATTCTGTACACACTCAAAAAAGAATCATGCAGTGGTATCAATTGGTCTAAATTTTACTGATGCTTAACAGGTTACAACTTAATATACTGATGCTATGATGTGTTTAATAAATTATTTAATGCTTACCTTAAAAGTTTTCTGAAAGTTTTTCAAATCTTCAAGTCGTTCTTTTACTGAAATAAGTAATAAAATAATAATAATAATAATAATAATCAGTAAAGATGAGTGGACTATTCCAACCCCTAGAAACAGACAAAGAAACATGGAAGAAAACAACGAAGCAAGCACTAGCACATATCTGGAGTCAGAAACCTCTCCATGGCCAGTATGTACGACAAGCCAAAGAAATATCAACAAAGCAATCAACGTACAAATGGTTGAAAGAGGCAGGATTGAAAGTAGAAACAGAAGCACTCATAACAGCTGCACAAGATCAAGCACTCAACACCAAATCACACAAAACGAAAATCATAAAATTCTCAAATGATTCCAAATGTAGACTCTGCAAATCCATGGATGAGACAACAAAGCACATACTATCTGGATGTCAGGTTCTGGCTGGAACAGAATACACCAAATGACACAACAAAGTGGCAAAACACATATATAGAAATCTGTGTGAGAACTATGGCATAAAAACCACAGAAAGAGCATGGATTCACCAACCAGAAGCAGTCACTGAAACAGAAGAAGTCAAAATACTGTGGGACTTCAAGATAAGAACAGATCGGGTGATTCCTGCACGAAGACCAGACATTGTACTTCTCAATAAGTCCAACAAAAAGCAACAAAGCATTTTAGACTTTGTAAAGAAACCATATTAACCGTGTGTACATAAACCTTTTGGTGTTAGCAAACATGTACATGTATGTACATTTTTATAGCAATGTTGGAGAATATAATGAAAGGTTTGTACATTTTTATTGTATACATGTACTAATAAATCTCTGCTGTTAGTTGGTGCACATAAACCTTTTGTTGTTAGCAAACTTACAGTGTATGTACATTTTTATAGCAAGCCAATCGTGTCATCAAACAAATCGCGGCAAAGCTGTTGTGTAAAAAATCAAAAACATGTGCATGTACATTCTCATTTATTAATGCACATTGTGAACATAAAGAAATTTCAAGCACATTACATGTAATATTGAAGCATTTGTTTTCAAGTAGACTGTTAAAGGCAAAAGCAACAAAGCATTTTAAACTTTGTAAAGAAACTATATTAACTGTGTGTACATAACCTCCTTTTGTTGTTAGCAAAATGTACATTTTTATAGCATGCCAATTACAACATCAAACAAATCGCGGCAACGCTGTT
The DNA here is from genome assembly GCA_028829895.1 of Sinotaia quadrata. Lineage (NCBI taxonomy): Eukaryota > Metazoa > Mollusca > Gastropoda > Architaenioglossa > Viviparidae > Sinotaia > Sinotaia quadrata. The sequence continues at coordinate 74,571,755 of CM054183.1, read as the reverse complement.
GTGTAAAAAAAAAAAAAATCACCAAACAAATGTATGTATATTCTCATTTATTAACTCACATTGTGTACATAAAGAAATTTCAAGTGCATGTTATAATATTGTAATATATTGCTACCATATTGGTTTTTGATAATCTCGATCACCAGTTATCTCGACACTTTTTGGCAAACCCCTAGGCCGTCGATATATCTCGGTTCAACTGTACATTGCTAAGTCCTTTGTTATTTTATTAACTGCTGGAACTTTCCACACTCTACTTTCACTGGAAACTGACTGGAAACTGGAATAACTTCAAAGTCCCAGTAAAACACATAGTCCCTTTTCACCTCAGCTACACCTTCTTTCCTTGGTCAGGGATAAAAAAAAAGTCTTTTTGCCCAACAGTTTTCTCCATTTCACCTCAATGACCTGCCCTATACAAAAATCAGTATCATAATTAATACATAAATTTTCAAGCGGGCAGAAATCTTCATCAGCTGAAGTAGGAAAAAAACTCACAATATCTTACAACACATACAGTATTAGTATTTGCTAATTGAAGCAACCAGATTACGAAAAAGTAAAATAAAATTTGCACCTTTTAAAATTACTATGTGCATCATCAACTTATTCTTATAATCATTTTCGAGAAATAAACTCTTTAAAAAAATAATAATAGTGCTAATTAAATTATAACTCACATGTGTCTATCAGAATAAAAAAGAAAATCAGTTAAAAATTATAATTAAAAAATTCTACATAGGGGCCTGGGCCTACCCAACAATTGTTCCTGTGCCATGCTATGAAATAAAAAAAAATATTTGAATATACCAAATACATTATATTGCAAATAAATCTCCCCCTCCCCCAACTGAATGGTACAATACTTAAGGGGAGGTTTGAGGGTGAAACTGGAAAAAACTCACATAAAAATCAAGCAATCACAACTCCTGTATTTATTAACTTATTGCCATAATTTTTTGTATGCAGTTAATCACACCTATTGCTAACACATTTAAGCAATAAAACAGGTTATCTGATGTTTTAATGTGTAGTTATATGGATTAAAATGACACGTGTTTTTGTGTCGACGCAAAACTACATTCCGCCGTTCAACTGATTACAAGTAAACTATACATTATTTTAATGTGAAATTTGGTATACTTCAGGTAGGTATGTTGTAGTACAATGTGTGAACTAGCATGAAAAGTCTACCATGAAAATTTTTTATGTTGTTTTTGAAATATATATTGATGAGGTGTTGACATAGTAAAAATAGGTCTTCTATTTTACACACTTGCTTCTTTCTACTTCTTCTTTACGATCACTTCTTTTCCCCACAGGAATTGCGTGGAAACTTTTCATCTTCTTGATGTTCTCAGTTTCTGTAGATTTCCTGTGGGGCCTTCCTCTTGACTCTGTTCTAGGAGGGTAGTAATGTTTTAAAAAAAAAAAAATGTGGAAGATATATGGAAGTTATGGAATTAGTTTTAGTGTAGCAGACGATGTATTTGTGACACGGCGTCGCTAATTGTATACAAGTGTTCAGCATCATAGAATTATTTACTGTAATCAGTCATTTAGTATGTCTGTTTCCCTGGAATCTTCGATTTCTGGAAGAATAGGATTGTTTTCTTTTCCCCATCTTAGTTTTACTGTACTCTAGCCTCAAATAGAACTCAAACTGAACGTAGATTGCAACTTTCATGAGATCGAAGCTGTGAAAGACGCCATGAGGTCAGTTTGCTAAATCCGACTTGCTCTTGAAAGCTAATTGCTGATTGGCTGATTTTAGACCCTTTGCTATATTAGTGTTTTTACAAGTAGCCAATGAAAATGCATGTTATGGTGGATTTTGGATATGGAAATGGGAAGCTAAAGCTGGCTTTTCTGGTTCTTTTGGTATATGTAATATTATATTATGTAGAAGACGAGATATGACCTTTGAAACTTTATGCATATATAATTAGTTGTAACTGCACTTTTGTTTATACATACCTACTCAATTAAAACTTAAATGAAAGGGCTTTTTATTAAAAGCTACGAAACTGTGAACATGGGAAGTGAAAGTAGAATGATTAAAGTGAACAATAAACACGAAGAATGAAAAACACACACACACACAAAAATCTTATAATTTTCACTCTCAAACCTCCCCTTAAGCTTTGGATAAGAAACATAAATTCACAAAGTAATTTTCAGAGTTCATCCACCACCACCTTCAAAGTTAAATTCTGTAGTGCAGTATGTGCATCATCAACTCTTTATTGTAGAAAAATAAGCTTATAAAATACATTTAATAAATATGTAACTCACTTGTTTCTATCAGAATTTTAAAAAAGAAAAGAAAATCAGGTAAAAATAATAACTTTAAAATAAAAAAAACAAACATCATGCACCCATCTACTCATTGCTTACACTGTGTCCTGATAATGCAATAATGGAAGAAAAAAGTGGTCACGTGACCACAAAATAAAAATATTTAAAAACAAATAATATGCGATTTGAATAAATCAAAAGCATTACATTGAAAACCAATCTTTCCTCCAATGAATGATACAACAGCTATGGATAAGACAGGCATAAATTCATAAAGTAATTTTCCGAGTTCACTCATGAACACCTTCAAAGATGAATGCTAGTGTACTTCTGATCCTGAAAAATCTTATCTTATAGTCCTTTAAATGAAAACACACACTCCAAAAACTGAAAATAATTGATTTAACTTACCAGATAACGGCTTGAAACAAAATGATGCACGACTTTGCATAGAAGAAACTGGTTCAACTTTGCCACGTGAAAAGCTAAGCTCCTCCATAGAATCCAACATTTTTGAGGACAGTCACCAGCAATTTTGGCCACTGACCACAGTTCTATCAACGCAATTCTTTACGCATGCATTTTTTTTGGTCTCAAACAAGCTATATAGACTTTAAAGATTAAAAATTTCCTATATTCTAGTAGCTTTTTCATCATGAACCTAATTAAAAAAAATTTAAGTTTAATTTTATCTTGCAATTACCACACATTATTTAGTATGGAAATGAACCTTGTTCTCTCCCCTTCATGAAATCTAAAAATAGTTGATCCAATTCTTTGACTATAAATATAAAGGAGGAAATTAATTCCATGATTTTTATTATATCTTATAAAATTTTGATATTTGGTTTGAAGTCTTGTTACAAGAACCTAATGCACTAATGAGCAGGCTTGTCAGAAATAAAATGCAGAGGCAAAGACAAATATTTACTCAATCATCTTTACACTGTATAATTAATATTTTATGTTTCATTATTAAAATGCAGTACCTAATATAGATTTCTATTGTGAGAGATTGTGTTAGGAAAAGATACTGAAATATTTTTCAAACTTGATAATGTTCTGAGAACATAAGGTGATTATTTCAAGTTCTACCACCAAGAGGGGGCATATTTAATTAACTTGGATACAGACAGTATTCTACTTAAGAATTCATTCTTGCCTTGGGATTGACTATGACTATGTGGACAAGCTGCAAGGTCATGTGAGTGAGCATCATGTAGCATATTACTACATCTCCCAATTATTATAAGCTAAGTTATATATATCTGTTTCCTAATAAATAGGTGACACCTGTAAAACTGTAATTATTAATGTTTTTTAAAAAAAGGGATATCTAGTTTCTTTGATAAAATATCAAGTACTGATTCTTAAATCAATGTTTGAATGTCGCTCCAGTTAATTTTAGATGCATAATAATATAGTTTTCTGATTACATTTGATTTGTGTGATATTTTATATGTGCATTCTTCATTACATTGTTGCAGCATGCCAGCTTCTATTTCGATAGCCGTTTTTTGGAGAAAAAAATCAATTAATTTAAAGTCCTTTCACAAAAATATATTAAAGTGAATGCAACACTGCTATTTGTAAAAAGAGTAGCTTAAATTTATACATTTATTTATTTAACACAAAAAAAAAAGAAAGAAAGAAATAACCTTAATTGACTAATTTCTTTTAAAATGAAAGAATATCTATATTTTTTATTTTGTTAAAAATGGTTTAACCTCTTGGTGATTTCCTTTCAGCCTGACTAGCCGAAATCTGGGCTTGAACTGGAGATGAAGGTGATGCAGATCGTGGCTCAGACCTTACAACTGAGGCAACCTGTGATAAAGAATCAGCAGCTGATACAGATGCAGTATATGAAACAGATGCATGACCAGCCTGACTAGACTGGAGAGTCTGTAATGGGTGAGAAATCTGAGCAGATTGGGTCAGCTGCGCTTGCTGATTTGAATGTCGAATCTGCACTGTGGGCTTGATACCATGTGCTTGGTGCATTTGATTTTGCAGTCCTGTTGCAAGAGGAATAGGTTGTGGCTGTGGATGTTGTAGTCCTGGTGTAAGAGGTGAAGAAAGGGGCTGCTGATGCTGCAGTAATGGTTGGTAATGATTCTGAGATGATGGAGGATTTATTGGTTGTGTGATACAATTTCCCTGGATTTGTCCTAGAGCGGACTTTGATGAATAATTCTGAGTGCCCAGTTCCATAACAGGTCTCCTTTCCTTGTTTTCTGGAGCAAAACAAACCACCATATATTACATTTTAATGATTCTTGAAAATCTAGAAATAGCAGGCAACACCACAGTCAGCACAATTCAATTATCTCTATAAAAAACTTGTATTTTAACTTATACAACATAACTTAATTTTAACTTCTATCCATAAAATTACATCTTTTGACATTTAAAAAAGATGCCAAATACCTCAGGAAAATCCAAAATTTTTTATAATTATATCAAAAACAAAAACAACTATAATATTCAACATTTTAACTAAAGAAAAAACTAGAGGCAATAGCATTGAAAAAGTGACTGAATAAAGACTAATAATGAACAAAAATACTTTTTTGAAGGTATATTATACAGTATGGATCTCTTATCTGAATTCCAATAATCTAGATCTGGACTGAAAAATGTACAGAGTTCTAAAACTCAGACCAGTAAATATTTTTTTTTAAAAATCATGAAATGAATGGAAAACACATACTCTGTATGATACACATTATCATACTTTGTACTTTTCTTACACCACCACCCCCAATGCAAAAGTTTGAACATTATTATATTACATAAATATTTAAGGGATGCATGAATTTTTGCCAAACAGTAAATCTCTTGGGTTTTTTTATTGCTTGAAAAACACACGACAAATAAATGTATCATTCCTTACAAAATTTCTCTTGGTTGTCAGGCAATCCAACTGCAATTGTACCATGAAATCAAGAAAAATTTAAAATTGTATTACAGAGTTTTCAATTTAAATTTACATAGCTATCATTAAAAAATCATGAATTGAATGGAAAACGCATACTCTGTATGATACACATTATCATACTTTGTACTTTTCTTACACCACCACCCCCAATGCAAAAGTTTGAACATTATTATATTACATAAATATTTAAGGGATGCATGAATTTCTGCCACACAATAAAAACACACGACAAATAAATGTATCATTCCTTACAAGATTTCTCTTGTTGTCAGGTAATCCAACTGCAATTGTACCATGAAATCAAGAAAAATTTTAAATTGTATTACAGAGTTTTCAATTTAAATTTACATAGCTATTCCAGATGTTTTATACAATACTTATAAATATTCTATATTGCATCAAGTAAAATTTTTACAAAAATTATTATGATGTTAAAGCTGAACTTTAAAGTAGGCAGTTTCATTGTCGCTGTTTTGCAGGAATAAGTTACAAATTTTAATTATTAGTGCACAAATTTGGTGATTTTCTGTGGGGAAGTTTGATACTTTAATACAATTATTTGGCTAAAATTAAAGATAATTTTTTTATCTAACACACTGTTGTATTTTATTTAATGTGACTTAACCAAGTTTGAAAGAAAAATAATTAAACCTACTAAGTGTTGGATGGTTTTTTTGTGCTAACAATGGAGTCTACCAGTTGTGTCGATGTGATCAAAAAATTTGCTTTGGTTCAGATTTCTTTTTGCACAACTGATATAAGATATCAGTAAGAATAAAATATAAAGGTGTAATCATAAGCTTTCTCCTGATATCACTTCTATTAGCAAACCTTTAATCAGGCTCTGGTAATCAATTAAAAACTTAGCTCATTTTAAAATCATTGCCGTAACCACATTTGAATGAATATTTTCTCATTGAAAATTGCACTGAAAAGTGTTCATTTCTCTACAAATTAGTATTTAAAATATTATGTAGTTTTGGTTTAGCGCCAAAAGTTTCTATTAGTTAACCAAAAAAGCATCTGCTTCAAATTTTAAAGCTGCAGCAAACTTCAAAAGTAATTAATCTTGACACTTGTTACACTTAGTATTTCTTTCAACAAATATAGCTCTTTATTTGTGCATGAATTTATTTAGTAACTGTAAGTTAATTTTAGCACCTATATAACTGCAGGATTGATTGTCTTCTGATCTTTAGTTCTATAGTTTCTAATTATTTCTTTGCAACAATTCTCCTCTACTTCAATTTAAAACTATATACGAAGTACATTTTGTTAAAATAAAACATTTACTTATATTCAATTTTTTTTAGACTGTTTTATTATTTGATTCAATTGTGACTATTTTTTTAAAAAGCGATTTTCTGTTGTTCTTTTGGTTAAAGAGTCGAACTATAGTGCTATGCTTTCTACAAACTGTGACAATCGAGCTGAAGCTTATTTTAATAAAAAAAAGTATTCTGTACATATATATTATTTAGTGATAAAACTTATACAGTACAAACTTAGTATAATTCTCAGGGTACTGAAATTTATAAATGTTACACTTAAATATATATATATTATAAACTTAATATTAATTAGTATCTGTTTAATAACTTTCCTTGTACATGCAATAATTACAAGGAGTTTACAACTTTTCTCTTCAACATTAAAAATTTAATTGCTAATAGTAAATCAATATCTAACTAACATAGCATCATTATCTTTTTTTTAAAAAAAATTATATTATTTTAGATGACTTTTATCATTAAACTCTTTTTTTAAAATTTTATTGCAGTTCTTAAGATTTAGAATCACCAGCCTCTCAAAATTATTTTTCTTTCTTACTATTTAGTTGACAGTGTGTTAATTTTATTAAAATAAAATCATTATTTTCTTTAAGAACTAAAATCTGCATGTAAGCTTTATTCTAAAAGTGCTGTATCAAAATTATATTTTACAATGAAATTACCCTCTAACTATTCTCTTTTATTTTTATCTTAGCTTTTGGCATTTTTTTAAAACCTACCTCATTATTTAAAAGTTAGATTTGAAGGTTTTACCAGACAGGAGCAACATGTTTTACAGTGTATATTTTTTCTGAATGTAGAAGGTTTGTTATTCTAACATGGCAAATATAATCTTCAATAAATAATTTGTTCAATAAATAATTTGTTCACTAAAACATTTAAGGGGATTGGGGGGATATTGATTATGATGATACTCATAAGTTTATTTTTCATGAGATATTGAGTTGCCTGGCAAGGAGTATGCACTACATTTGGAATTGATAACACTATGTAACAATACATTGTATAAGGCAATACGCTCAACGGCGCCCATAGCAACCAGTGCTCTTTCCTTCCCATATCTCAGCATATCCGGTGTCTACAGGAAGCATGAAGTTTGTACAACGATTTCCGCGCCATTTTGAAGCGTTTTCACGTGGCAGCATTCATTTTTTCATAAAGTTTTCTTTGTTTTTTGCATTTATGTAAAAAAATGGAGTTCGTTGAATCATCGAGTGACAGTGAGGAGTTTAGTGGGTTTAATGTCACGGATAATGACGTGAGAGAAGTTGATTTTGATTCTGATAGTGACATTAACATTAGTAGTGTACATACTTCGGATCTTTCTGACTGGGAGGAGAGTGAATCAGATTCTGAAGATTTCGAAGAAGGGGGAGAGGTTGGTATGTAGAGATGCACATGTTGCAGTAGTAATACTTCGGCACTGAATATTTCCGAATTTAAATCAGAAACAGGTCCAAGTATTACTTAGATAATAATTCTACTCAGCTGGATTTCTTCTACCAGCTTTTCAAAGAAGAAATTTTTGAGAAAATAGCAGAGCAAACAAATGAGTACGCTCATCAGAAGATCGCAAAAAAAAAACAAAATGGCAATCCACTTTGGAAAGAAACCAACCGCACCGAAATAAAAACTTATTTTGGAATTTTTATTTTGTTAGGAATACACAGCCTGCCGAGAGAAGAAATGTATTGATCGTCTGACGACAGATTAGTTTTCCTGGCATCAACAAAGTGTGTGTACATAGTGTTTGTAGCGGACAATAACTGGACAATATTTTTTTTTGTGTAAATATATATTTTCATGCATGGATTCAAATTTAACACCCGAAAGTATACTTCAATTAAGGATATTAATAAAGCTGCTTTTATTTCCTTTCATTTTGCAGTTTATTTAAAATATATGCATTAATACCTAAGATATGATGTTTTTACTGACGTAACCCTAAATCTCACTGAAATCCTAAAAAATCTTGCCCATTTAGAGCTAAAAAAAGGAAAAACGTCTGCCCAGAAATGAGTTAATCAGTAGTGATGAATATCATAGATAATCTTAAATGATTTCTTGTTTTGACTCTATAACAGTAGACTTTCCTGAACTGTCGTGCACAATATTTACTTTTATTCAGTGCAATATTTATTATTTTAAATTGTATTAATATGTATTTTAAAAATCATTTTAGATGATTGAAACATGTACCACAGTTCATAGCTGAATGCTTTGGTATATGACAATGAACATTTTAAGTTGATAAAGTGTTGTAACATTCCACTTTCCATAATACCCCCCCCCCCCCCATAGTTTTTCATTATTATGAAAATATACATTATGCATTCTAAATCCAGTAACATATCCTAGTAGGAATTTTGCAATATAATTCACACAATTATATTTAGCACATAAAAGAAATTTATTTGGTTATTCCACAATATGTAGGTTTTTTTACTTCTTGTAACTGGCATAGATGGCCATTTTTTTGTTTGTTCACTTCAACCAATTTTAAAAGTCATATAAAAATATATATGTTATGAGATAGAAGAATAAAATGGGAAATATTCATTGATTTAAAACATGTGCATATTTTGAGAAAGAAACAAAGTTAAACAAATTAAGAATTAAAAAACTTGCCTCCATTGAGCTTTTGATCACTATCTTTACGGTGTGCCTGCCCTTGTGTGGACATAGATTGATGAGATAAGTGGTTGGATTGTGGACGATTTGCATGATGCTCCCACACACGGTCTCGTTCTCGTTTCTCTCTCTGAGGCAATGGAACACTTGCTGGTAGAACCTGTGATGATTGTATTCCCTGGTGACCACTTGTTGATGGTTGAGCACGTTTATTTGGAGGAATGTATCTGCAAAAAATAAATAATAACAAATAATACAAAATCTATCAATCAAACATTCTTAATGTTTACTTTAAGACAGTTCAAATTCTGTAAACTAAATATTAAATCAATCACAAAGTGTAAATTAATCACAAAAATGTTTTGCTTTTATTGAAAAATTAATCAGAAACTAGAATTCCGTTAAGCTTTCTACTGCTTTATCAGAATCGATATACAGGGTGGCCCAAAAGTAGGTTTACAGTTATCACGTAGACTATTTATTTGAAAATTCGATACTAGAACAAATAAATTACAATTAGCAAGGAAAAAGCTGTTTATATAAGTTAGATTTATACTCTGAGAAATGTTTTATATTGGTATTACTAAGCAAGTAACTTCAACCATATAAAAGGTAGTTTAATAAAGTTTAATAACTGTAAACCTACTTTTGGGCCAACATGTACATAACTTTTTTCTTTTCTCTTTACTCATTTTTGGGAAATGATAAAACATTTCACTGTCAGAAACTCCCCCCAAACCAGAATTTCTGCTAGAAATATTTATTTAGGCCAAACGTTTTGTTCTAAAGTCTTTTCTCTCTTTTATTTAGGAAAAACTTACTTTCTAATAAAACTTTTCAATGTGAATTCTAATCAGTTTTCATCAAACATATCCTAACTTTCAAATTATTTTTCTTTATTAAAAGAGTGGTTTTCCAATAACCTACTTATTTTTTCTTTTTGTTAAAAAAAAGCAGGCATTCATTTCAGTACCAAAATTACATTTGACCAATGATATTCTTGATACACCTATTCATAAGCTACTCATCTAACAAACTAATGCATAACTGAAAACAAGAAATATCTTCCTTTTTGCCTGTTTTTGTCTCTAATTTGCAACTTGGAAATAAAACAAATGGTGGTTTGGCTTTTATTTCTACACAAGAAAAACAAAAAGAAACTACCCCAACCTCTCAAAAAAATACCCCAACACAAAGTTTTTGTTTTTATGTTTGGTCTGAAACTTGTAAGCACCACCAGCATCCTCTATTCCATTCTTTCTTATTTCTTTAAGTAAACAAATTATAATTTGTTTTACATAATTATGAAGATGTTACATAAGCTAATTTTTGAATAATTGATATTTTTCTTCTTTAGGTAATGAAAATGGAATCAGCCAGAAGACTGCAAAAATTAACCCGATGTATTTTGCTATATCTGCGGTGAATACACCATTGCTCCTAGCAGGTTGTGCTTATCATGCTTATTTTGTTATAAAACTTGGTGACCAGGATAAAGTTTGGAGGCCACACATGGTATGCAAGACATACACTGAGAATCTGCGTCGTTGGACCAAGGGTAAGAAGAGTTGTCTGAAGTTTGGAATTCCTATGGTTTGGAGGGAACCGACAAACCATGTCACTGACTGCTACTTCTGCGCTATTGATGTGACTGAGATTAACAAAAAAAAACTGGAGCAGCCATAAGTATCCCGATCTTGAATCAGCATATCGTCCAGTAGCTCAATGTAATGAAATTCCAGTACATGTCCCTGGAGAACTTACCTTCATTAGTGAAGAAGAATTCTATAGTGTTGAAGAATATGAAGAAAAAGAAGAAGAATTAATGGTTCTTGATGATGGTGCTCCAAATCCTTTCTCACAAAAGGAGCTAAATGATCTAGTTCATGATCTTAGCTTGTCAAAGTCATCTGTTGAACTGTTGGCATCCAGATGGGGGGGGGGGGGGGGGGAAGAGTCCTTTCTGACTTTCTACCGCAACAGACATCAAGAGTACCTCTGTTTTTTCTTTACAGAGAAGGACCTGGTGTACTATACAGATATTGCACAACTTCTGCACAAACTTGGAGTGACACAGTATAAACCTGAAGATTGGAGATTGTTCATTGACAGCAGCAAGTGATCACTGAAATGTGTTCTGCTACACAATGGTAACCAGTTTGCTCTGTACCTCTAGCTCACTCAACTACCCTGAAGGAAAAGTATGAAGCGCTGAAGCACGTGCTGGAGAAAATTTGTTATGATCAGCATGGATGGTTACTTTGTGTTGACCTGAAGATGGTAAACATTTTGTTGGGACAACAGTCTGGGTTCACCAAGTACCCGTGCTTTCTGTGCATGTGGGATAGTAGGGACAAAGCGCAGCATTACACAAAGCATGACTGGCCGTACGGGAGGAATTGGTACCTTGCAAAGCAAAGAACCTCATAAACAACCCTCTGGTGTACAGAGACAAGATACTTTTCCCACCGCTGCACATTAAGCTTGGGTTAATCAAACAGTTCACCAAAGCTCTGGACAAGGATGGTGGCTGTTTTGCTTACTTGTGCCATGCTTTTCCAGAGTTGACCATTGAGAAGTTGAAAGCTGGCATTTTTGATGGTCCACAATTCCGTAATCTAATCAGAGATCAGAGTTTGAAAACTCAATGAACGAAGTGGCACTGGAAGTATGGAAGGCTTTTGTTCTGGTCATGAAAAACTTTCTTAGCAGCAATAAGGCCAGGAACTAAGCAGAGCTTGTTACCAATATACTTACTGAAATTGGATGCAACATGAGCATCAAAATGAATTACTTATTCTCACATATGGATTGGTTTCCAGAAAATCTGGGATCAATGAGCAAGGGGAGAGATTTCATCAGGATAAGAGATGGAGACCAATTATCAAGGAAGCTGGGATGCAGTCTTGATGGCTGATTACTGTTGGACATCCGTATTGCTGAGCATTCTAGAAGTTCGAAGAGACAGAAGTTCATGCCCTGAATTTTGAACAATAATGACCTAATATTGAATTTATATGTACTATTCAATATACACTAATCAACTTTTGTAACATTTAATAAATGAATTGTGTTAGAAAATGATTTTTTAAAATTTAATTTATTTTTTTAAATTTAAAAGCCTTTTTGGAAGAGAAATATTAATGAAAATTGCCTAATAATGTTACAAAAATGTAATCGATTTAGTTATAAGATCTGATTTTTAAAAATCAAATTAGCACAAAAAGCTGACCTGATTGAAAAAAAAATGGATGTCATTTTCAAATTTAGCAGTGCAAAATTGTTCTAAATAAGTTGAAAAGACTTTGACAACTTACAACAAACAAAATTTTATGACACAGTGTTATTACTGAAGTTTTTTCCAGTAAAATAAAAGTAAAATTATTTTTGCAGATGTTTTACGTTATTATTACTGAACTAGTGGTTTACTTCAGTAAAATAAAAGTAACATTATTATTGCAGATTCATTAATAAACACCAATATTTATGTACAAATTTCGCTTATAATGAATTTGGGCAATGAGCATTCGTAAAAATGGGGCTTGTTTGTAACCTAAGAACTGACTGTATTAAAATCAGTCACTGCTTATGTTATTACTCTTATGACTTATCAACCAATCCCCACCTGAAGATATCAATGTATTATTTGTAAAAAAAATTATAACAGACGTGTTTTCACTATGATAAATTAAGTTTAAAATCTGTTAAGTAAATTTCTTCTTTCTCTACGATGTTGCAATATCCAGTTGGGTTATTTCTGTACACCAATGAAAGTTTTAGGGTTATGCTATATTAACAGATTTTGTTTTTTTAAAATGTAAAGTTATAGTAATCAGAAATGATGAGAAAATTAAAGTTTATTAACTAACTTTAAAAGCAAATGTTATGGGCTGGCATAATTTCACCTTCTAATACAGACATTTTACCTATTTATTGGATCATTAAAACTGGATAAGAATATAACTTCTTTCACTTAGGAGAAACAAACTTCAGTATTATAAAGTAAACTGCCCAGTAAAATATGTTTACTGGCATGTACAGCATTCAGCTATGCTCACAATAATTTTAATAGCAATTTTCTTAATCTGTTTTCATTACACAATTTTAGAACATTTTCTTATAGCTTGAAACAAATATGTTTGCATACATGGCCTGTCAGTGACCTTGAGAACAAAGATTCCTGCGAGGAATATAGCACATGAAAATAACTTTTTCGAATAACAAAATTATATTAAAATGTTCTACCTTTGTGTTCATTTATACTTTACCAAACACAACTTAAGAGCATGCTTAGTTTATAAACAATGATTTATTATTTCAAAAGAAATTCAGAAAAAGATACCTATTTTACCATTCCATTTTCTAAAACATACTGGATAATATAAAGAAAAGATTTTACATTTGTGTTAAATGTATGGGTTTAAAAGATATATATTTTGCTCACTTTAATGCAAAAGATAATTCAACAGTAAAGAAAATCAGCCTAAAATCTAATTCAATGTGATAAAGCTTAAAATATTGTTCTATATTTTATTATGGTGCATAAAATCAAGCAACTCCGCCATGGCTGGTCCCAAGCACCACACCCCATAAAATCTCACACACAAAAGAATCCAAAGCAACAGAAGAATGCAACCAGTGCTTGAATCTGGGAGATGCCTCTCAGGAGGACAGATGACAACAGAGATCGGAACTTGGAACGTACGAACCATGTACGAAACTGGAAAAGCAGCTCAAGTGGCAAGTGAGATGAAAAGATACAACATCCAAGTACTAGGAATTTGTGAGAGCAGATGGAATGGGTCTGGCAAGACATCACTTGCCAGCGGAGAGAGAATCCTCTACTTGGGACACGCAGACGAGAATCATGACCACACAGAAAGAGTTGCCATCATGATGTCCCCAGTAGCAGCCAGAACCCTTATGGAATGGCAGCCAGTCTCCCCTAGAATCATGACAGCAAGATTCAACTCCAATGGAAGAAAAGTTACATTCATCCAATGCTACTTGCCCACTAACAACGCTGATGAAGAAGAAAATTTCTACAATTCTCTCTAGACAGTAGTTAATGAGTACCCAAGAGAGACAATAAGATACTGATGTGTGATCTGAATGCCAAGATAGGAAAAGACAATCTTGGAAAGGAATTGATTATGAGAACCCAGGCCTTTGGAGAAATAAATGAAAATGTCGAGCTTTTCATGGACTTTTGCACTTTTAATGACCTAGTCATTGGTGGCAGTTATTCCAGCATAAAGACATCCAAAAGAAACCTGGATCTCACCAGACAGCAACACCAAAAATAAAATAGACCACATCACTATCTCTAGGAAATGGAGACGAAGCCTGCAAGACACAAGATCCCATAGAGGGGCAGATGTAGCCTCAGACCACCGCTTGGTGATTGGAACCATCAGTCAAGCTATGAGCTTTTAGAGACATGGCCAATCGACCTCACATCAAGTTTAATACCCTGTGGCTGAAGGAGAAAGACTACAGAGTCATCTTTTCAACCTCCCTGAAGTATAGATTTTAAACCTTGAACTTGGTGACCGAAGAAACACCCCTGGAAGAACACTGGAGCCCCCTATGAGATATGTTGACAGACACAAGCCAAGAAGTGCTGTGCAAAAGAGAATGGACAACCAAGAAATGGCTCTCCAGTGACACATGGCAACTGATAAAGAAGAGAAAAGACATCAAGCAACCAATCAACAGCAACAAGAACAAAGTGGAAAAGAAAGTTACCCAAATAAACAAGAAAGTTAAGAATAGTGCTAGAAAGGACAAGAGGCTCTTTTATGATGCGCTAGCAACAGAGGCAGAACAGGCAGCAGGAAAGAGGGACCTCAGTACTCTGTACAAAGTCACCAGGACTCTCTCAACTAAGAAGATAAACGTGGACAAACCGGTTAAAGACAGAAGGAAACCCCATCAGTAAAGAGCAAGACCAGAGACAACAATGGGCCGATCACTTTAAAGAACTCCTAAATCAACCCCTGCCATCAGTGAGACTAGACATCCCTAACCTGATAAAACTTCCCAAGAAAGGAGACCTAGGATCCTGCAAGAACTGGCGCAGCATCATACTACTGTCAGTACCAAGCAAAGTACTGACCTGCACTATCCTTGACCGGCTGAAAGATGAGTGGAAGAAAAACTTAGACCAGAACAAGCTGGCTTCAGGAAAAAACAATTCGTGTACAGATCAGATAGCAACACTCTGAATCATCATCAAACAATCCTTGGAGTGGCAGTCAACGCTGTACCTTAACTTCATCAATTTTCGTCAAGCATTCAATAGTGTGGACAGAGAAACCATTTGGCAGCTCCTCCATCACTATGGAATCCCTCAAAGTTTCATCACACTGATCCAGCAACTCCATGAAGGCGCAACATGCTAAATTATCCACAATAGCAAATTGACAGAGGTTTTTGAGGTGAGAACAGGAGTCCGACAAGGATGAATGCTATCCCCAATGATATTCCTGTTAGTGGTCGACTGAGTGATGCATCACACAACTAAAACATGAAAAACTGGAATCCAATGGTCCCTGACTCAGTTCCTTGAAGACTTGGACTTTGCGGACGACTTGTGCTTAATGTCCCAGAAATGCCAACATATGCAACAGAAAACCAACAACCTGGCCCAAGAAGCATCCAACACTGGACTGCAGATCAACCTAGAGAAGACTGAAATCATGACCCTGTTGAAAAAGAAGCAGAAGCCAATCACCCTTGGAGACAGTGAGCTGAAAGTCACCTCTTTCACCTACCAGGTCAGCATTATATCAGCAACAGGTGGATGTGACAAGAACATCAAAGCCAGAATCAGAAAAGCTAGATGCGCCTTTATTTAGGTAGTGGCTCAGTCACCCGCCAGCCACTATACTTTTGTAAAAGTGCACATTTTCGTTACTTTTCATTCACTGATTTCTCAACAACCAAAGCATTGTTTTATTCAAACATTCAAAATCAAGCTTAATGTTTCTATTTTCTTATGATTGTAAATTTGTATGTCTTGTTTGTATGTGGAAATTACAGTGATTATTATAAGTTGACTAATTTTTCACCCGTGTCGAGTTTTGTCTTGCCGATTTACGTGACGGAACGCACATTTTGATATACCTTGTTTCTTACTTTTGCTTAAATCCCACAAACACTACACACATATTTGGTATCAAAATGAAGATAATTAAATGCTACATCGATTGCGCTATTTCTTCGTGTGGTTTTTTTCGTGTATACATTTGAAAAATTAGTTTTAAAGTGAACTTCGGCAAGAAATCTGCAATTTTTGTCGTTAAAAAAATGGTCAAAAGTACACAATTACTGGCTTGAATGAAAGGTCTTTCCATACCCTTTCGAATGAGGTATGGAGTAATGTATTCATGACCTGTGGGACACAAGCAATCCAATTAAACCTAGTGAACTAAATACGATCAGTCTTACAACAATGGCTTCCAATATTGTAACGAGTGCGCTTCCTTAAGCAAATTCAAAAGTGAAATCGCAAAGTTTACACTAAATTTAATACTGCATTATTGCTTTGGATAAGTTCTTTAGTTGCTATTCTTTAAAGGGATTATAGTTTCATTATGTAGTTTAGTATGATTAGCTGTTTTTTCTTTCAAAATTAGTGGGTCTGTCACATGCTTGCGAACTCAAATTGGGAGCGACCAATCATGTCACATTTGACATGAAATATAGGAAATATACTAAATTTTATGAAGATAAGACAGATGAATTACAAACTAGGCAGTATTATTATTTCATTTTAATTTTATAGGTATTGGATGCACTTGGTTCATTCATAAATCTATGTTGAATTAGGTCACTACAAAAATCAAGGGAGAATTATCAGTATTTATATATTGCAATGACGCTATTTTCACTTTTATTGTTCTAACGTCGATGTGTGATTACTTTGTTTTACTAGTCTGTTTAAATAATTAGGCCTATTTAACATCTAAATATAGTATATTTTTAAAAAGCCAAAATTATTTTAATTGTACAAGCACACAGATCTTTCTTTTTTTTCTTTTTACACTTTTTCCCCTAACTTTTGTCCATCCAAGCCAAACTTCATAGCAGTGGATGCAGCATTTAATTATCTCTATTTTGATACCAAATATATGTGTGTAATGTGTTTGTGTGTGGCACACATTGACACAAGCCAAGGTAAAAAACGAAATGAAAATAACAAACTGAATGCTTGATTTTATTATTTATTGGTTGGTGCCGCTACCTACTTTATTACCCTGAGACTAGTCTGGAGGTCAACATCCCTGTCTGTCTGCAATAAACTAAGAATTATCAACAGCCACGTTATGTCTGTCCTCCTCTATGGCTCAGAGACCTAGAGAGTCGCCAACACCCTAACCAACAAACTCCAAGTATTCAGCAACAGCTGCCTTCACAACATACTGAAGATCATGTGGACAACAGAACACTGACTTGTGGCAGTGGACAAACCAAGATCCCATCAATCAGCAGATTGCCAGGCATAAATGGCGATGGATAGGACACACCCTGTGGAAACCCCCAGGGAAAGAGATGGGTCGGTCGCCCTAAGAACACCTGGAGACATTCTGTGAAGAGGAAATGAAGATCTGCAACATGTCATGGGGTGAACTGAAAAAGGCTGCCCAAAATAGACTGCGATGGAGAGCTGTTGTTGAGGCCCTTTGTTCCACGGGGAATCCAAGGAGATAAGTCAAGTCAATAATATTAAGCAATCCTATTTTATACGGTAAAATGCACTAACACACAAATCTGCTAAACTTTTTATCACACAGCAGTTGTTTTTCACATTTAACCTTAACAAATCACTTTTATATGACAATAAAGAACGGTTTGGTCTTTAGAACTGTGTAATTTTTCTTAATTTTATTATTGTATTCCATAAACTTTTGACAAATTACCTTAGGGTTGCTACAAAAATAGATCAATCATAGGTAAAAGCTGAGAAAATAAAATTCACATTTCAAATACCAAGTTTTAAATTTGACCTCCATGAGTTTGCAATCTGAAATCTGGTCCATTATTAACAAGGAGACAAGTAAATCTCTTCACATTTTTTCCTTTAATTGTGTATTATGAATAACCTAAAATTAAAAAGTTCAAGATACATTTGTGGATCAAATATATTTACAATTAAAAAATATATATATATATATATAATTTTCTACGCAATTGCTGATCCATGAAGCATGAATAAATTTTAAAAAATCCATCAATACTCTTCCTGTGAAGTAATGACTTCCAATCATGAGATTCAGTATTGATGATATCGCTGATAATTTTTGTCAAGTATGATCAACTGAAACCTTACAGGTAAGACTTGCAAGCATATATCCAGTTTTGAAAGTAGAAATGCTAATTTTTACTGCATGTACTTTGAAAGTAGATCAGTCTTTACACTATTCTTTCACTAAAATTTGAAAAATGCTATTTTCTCGAAACATATTAAAAAAACAAATCTGCAGATCACATTTATAAATATTATTTTATATATATATTTAATTTTAGTCATAGTGGTAAGTTTATTACTTAGAAAAAATTATTGAAAGAATGCTAAAAGTGTAGACATCAGCAGAAAAAAGTACACCTTTGAAATGTTTAACACAAAGATATTATTAATTTTTTGTTTGTTTTATTAATATATTTTTAACGAAAAAAGCACTGGCATTAAGTAGGTAGAACCAGCCTCTATATGGCGATAGCGGACAACTACTAAATTCCGAAAAATTTACCATTTTGTCACAAGCGCTGTTTATGTTTCGTATTTATCACGTTTGTGAAATAGTTTGTTGAATAAAACTATCTTCCAACTATTCATTAATGTATTTTTTATTTGTGAGAGAGTGGATGGAAGCGTGTACGATCGAGTTAAATTAGGTACGGTTGGCGTGTTTCGATAGCCATGGCAAAAATCTCAATCTCTGGTTTTACCATCGTGTTTTGATATACCTTGCAAACACTAAAACGGGTTCCGCTACGATTGTCCAATCAGAATGTATCTTATATCAAACTAAAGAAAAATGAATGTAGAATGCAACCGTATTAGTTTCAAATCTGTATTTTTATTTTTATTGTATGTAAAAGTTGACTGAAAAAAGCCCTATTTTTCAATTACGTTTTTGCACGGTTATTTCTGAAAATATAGATTTTTTTCTTATATCAGAAGAAAGTAGAAAATCTCTTCTTTAAAATGGTATATAGCATGACAAAGTAGCATTTTCATAGCGTTACCCGTAGAGCAACCCAAGCGTGCGCGAAGTAAACATAGGCATAAACATAAACGAAGCGCGTGATCGCCATGGCGTTGTCGGCTGTGCTTGTTTCTCTGCTGCGAAAGTAATTCACTAAGTTTAATTAACTATAACTCTTGCAGTTGTAAAAAGATTTTAATTAATTATCTGGATAATCTTTTAAGGCTATTTGACAGAAATAAAGATCGTATCTGTACAGACGGCAATGCGTTCGAGATCGTCATGGACGTGAGCGAGAGTCGACAAGTATAGGCCTTCTAAACAGTCGTTATTTATCATTTCTGCTGTAAATTTTATTAACAATGTTTGATAATATCAGTCAGACAATGATCACACATTGATCCTAGATCTTCTTTCCCCACTGGTTTATTAACGGACATAAAGATCGTATCTGTACAGACGGCAATGCGTTCGAGATCGTCATGGACGTGAGTGAGAGTCGACAAGTATAGGCCTTCTAAACAGTCATTATTTATCATTTCTGCTGTAAATTTTATTAACAATGTTTGATAATATCTGTCAAACAATGATCACACATTGATCCTAGATCGTTTTTCCCCACTGGTTTATTAATTAAGTTATGATGGATCACGAATGACAGCCATTTAAATTAATTAATCATAACGGGTAGCGCCAATAGCAACTGCCTCAAATATGCATTAATTATTTAGTTTTTGTGAGGCTGTACCCCATCATTGTATCTTTTAAGAGTTGGTAATAGGTTAAATTATTGTTAGGGTTCATTTTACTTGTAAAAATTGGCCAAGACTTTGAGGGACCATGTTTCAGAATATATACAGAATACTATTGTTTTTATTTCAACTTGCCACTAGGTTTCAATTAGCCCTCTACCCTTATTTTTAAATAATCATACATTTTAAAACATAAGACATCAATAAATGCATTTTAACTACAAATGTTGGCTAATTTTAAGTTGTTATTTCATTATAATTACTTAAACAAGTCAAATGGAACTCAAAATAAGCAAAAATGCATTAATATGGTTTATTTTCAGTGTTGGCTCAAAGTGCCATTGCTCAATTTGTGTTTTTTCTCACTTTTGAGAATCAATAACTCAAAAATTAAGAAAGCTATTGCCTCAGAATAAATCAGGCTTTATGTTAGCATTGGATACGAGGTATGCAAAAATTTAGCTCTGTCAGATAATCAGTTTTTACTTTAGGGTGATGCAAAAATGGTAAATTGTAAAAATACGTGTAAAAAGCATTTTTTCCCCATTTTTGAAAATTGCGTTAAAAAAAAAAGTAGGAAAGATTATGCAACCATTTTTTGTAAACTGACTTCTTTCACCATGATTGTTATATGGTGTAAATTTCATTCATTTCCATAAACTTTGAAAAAATAGCTGGTTCTACCTACATTAAGAAAACAACCAAACAATGAAATTGCATAAACACACTACCACAACATAAATAGAGATTACAAAAATAAAATAAAAATGCAAAGAAAAAATATTGGGAAAAGACATGCAACAAACTAAATAAAAACAGCACAACCAAACAAATATGTGACAAATAAAACAAATAATGGGTACAGGCAAAACCCCCCCATGATTCCAGCCCTCATAATCCAATCACAAACACATACTACCTCTGCTAAGGCAGAGACCCAAGCAGAAACTTTTCAAGCCAACACAAACCCTTAAAAATCCAAAAACCTTCAAAAAAATCATAAAGAAATTAAAATTACTAGAAAAAAAACAACAAAACAAAAAAATAACCAAACAAAAATAAACTCACATCAAAGAAGCAAAAGTAAAGCACACAATTAAAACCAAGAAAAACACAGCGCCACGACAAGACAAAATATCATATCAGTTTCTCAGAAGACTACGAGAAAACATTTAAAAACCTAACTCAACAATAAAACCAAATACGGCAAACCAGTGAAATACCAGGACACTGGAAACATGCTAACATAAAACCAATACCAAAACCAGACAAAGACCACACATAACCTAACTCAAACAGACCAATCTCCTTACTTCCACCCTCTTCAACTTAGCTACACATGACCTAACATAATCACTACTAACACAAACACACAACACAATTTGCTAATGATTCATCACTCTACAATTCACACAAAAATCAAAGATATTTAACTGATGATCTCCAAAATACCCTCAAAAACCTAGAAGTCTGAACAGAAAAATGGGGTCTAGAACTAGAACCAGGCAAAATGACAGCCATAGACTTTACAGCCCCAAAAGGCAAATCAAACAAGTTAGAAGTTAAAGTTAAAACAAACCAATATAAACTACTCAAAGACTCACAAATTTCTAGGAATCATCTGTGATGAAAACAACATTCAGCCAGCATAAAGAAAAAACCACTGACCAAAGCCAACAGAACTCTCAGCATCCAAAAGTAAAAGTTTGGGGGGGGGGGGGCCCTCAGATACATTTACCTTATTACAGTTGAACCCACTTATCTTGGCATTGGTTAATTTGCCAATCCTAGTAAGTCGACGTTTTTGAAGTGAAACTGCCAAATTCCCTCTTTGTCTTAACATTTTCTCATCGGTTACGTCGATTTTTTTATGTCGCCGAACCCTACTATCTTGGGCACAAAAGAGGGCCAAATATTTCGACCCCTGTGACACTTATCACTGGCTTTTGAAAATGTTATTACCGAAGCCACTTCGCTAACAATAAATGTTGATGGCTTGTTAACAGCCTGCAGCTTAAACTTAGAAGGGTATTGTTTTCCTCATGGGGTGCGATGTTTGCCATGGGCAAAATAGGCACACTGTTCACTGTTGCCCTTCAACTGGCTCACAACTCTTTTATGTTAGTTAGCCCACTTTTGAAGTAACCGTTTGTACGATGTTTTCAGAGATGGCTTTGCCCCCCCCCTCCTCCCGGAGAGCGGTTGAGGGTGTGCGCCTAATAAGTTCGACCTGTTTCAACCCCTTCCTCCTGCCCTCCACCTTAGAAGCAAGACCGAGAACATCATGAAGATGAAAGGTCTATTGCGGCTTCTGGGGTGAGTGTGAGCGAAACACACAAACACAAAATGACTCGGTTAGCTTTTTGTAAAAACGAACTACATGTACATCCCGCAGGTTTTTATGATTTTGTGAGCAATTTTTGTGTTTGCAATGTTGGAGAATACATGTACAGTATATAAGTGTATAATGAAAGGTTTGTATCGAGAATCGACGGTGGGCCAAATTCCCAATTGTCGTAGCATTTTCTTATCAGTTGTCTCGCTGAACACAAATGCAATGTCTGTTTGTTTGTTTCTATTTTTGTACTGTACATATATCTCGAGCACAAAAGAGGGCCCAAATCACCATTTAACATAAGTTATCTTGATCCCCATGACTAATCATTGTCGGCTTTTAAAAATGTTAGTTATTGATGTCACTTCACCATCTCGCTAACAATACATGTAAATGGTCATGTCTTGTTAACAACCTACAGCTTAAACTTAAGGGCATTGTTTTCCTCAAGATGTTTTCCACGGGCAAAATAGGCACACTGTTGCTCTTCAACTGGCTCACAATTCTTTTAGGTTACATGTACTTAGCCCATTTTTGAAGTAACCACTTGTACAATACATGTACTTTTTAGAGGCAGCTTCGGCCCATCCCCCGTCCTCCACCTTAGACATGCGCGCGCGCACGCACACACACACACACAAAATGACTCGCGAATTTAATTTTGATACTGGTTAGCTTTTTGTAAAAACGAACTACAGTGTATACCCCGTAGGTTTTTTGTTGCAATGGTGGAGAATATAATGAAAGGTTTGTACATATTATTGTATACATGTACGGGTAAATCTCTGCTGTTAGTTGGTGCACATAAGCCTTTTGTTGTTAGCAAACAATGTACAGTGTATGTACAATTTTATAGCATGCCGATTGTGTCAAACAAATCGCGGCAATGCTGTTGTGTAAAAAATCAAAAACATGCTCATGTACATTCTCATTTATTAACACACATATTGTACTTAAGAAATTTCAAGCAAGTTACATGTAAAATTGAAACATTTGTTTTCAAGTAGATTGTTAAAGGCAAAAAAGCAACAAAGCATTTTAGAAGAAGGTTTCTTTGTAAAGAAACCATATTAACCGTGTGTACATAAACCTTTTGTTGTTAGCAAACATGTACATGTATGTATATTTTTATAGCATGCAGATCGCGTCATCAAACAAATCGTGGCAACGCTGTTGTGTAAAAAGTCACCAAACATGTGCATATACATTCTCATTCATTAATCCACATCATATACATAAAGAAATTTCAAGTGCATGTTATAGTACTGTAATATGTTGCTGCCATATTTATTTTTTGGTAATCTTGATCTTCAGTTATCTCGTCACTTTTTGGCAAACCCTAGCCATCGACATATCCGGGTTTGACTGTAACATGCACAAGGACTCTAATATATTCAGTCATAGACTATAGAAGCACAACATACACAGCCACAAATAACTCCAAATTAAAACAATTACAAACAATACAAAACAATTGCTCTAAGAATAAGCACACATGCACTCCCAAACACAAAAAATGAAGAACTATATAATCAAACAGGACATCTAATAATAATAGAAAGAAGAGACAAACAAACACCCAACCAGTGGGCCAAAAGAATACAACATGGGAGCAACCTCCCCACACACACCTCCAGAACAGAAAATGGGATAAAAAAAAGATACAACATGCAAAAAGCAAGAAAAAAGAAAATCAAACAAATGGACAGAAAATAAACTACCCCCATACCAGTTAATAAAAACTAATAAAACACAATCTAAATCACTTAACACAGAAGACCATAACACAAAATCACAGCCCCCCCCCCCCCCCCCGATCAACCCCCCAATTATATTTATAGACTTAATTTTACTCAAACAACCAAAAAAATACAGTAACCCACCCTTAGCCAAACAAAAAGCACTAGAATACATAAATAAAAATGATCTCAACAACTACTACATATATACTGATGGATCCAAAAGCCAAACAGGAATAGGAGTAGTACACACACCCACTAGCACACATACATACAAAATGAAAGAAATACACTCAATCATAACAGTAACAGCAGAATTAATAGCAATAAACACCCCACCCAACAAGACACAAATAATCATACTCAAAGAACACAATTCACCAACCAAATATATAAATACAAAACCACACTGGAAAAAAAAAGACATAAAAACAACACTACTATGGATCCCCAGTCACACAAACATAAAAGGGAATGAAACAGCAGACAGAAACAAAATACGGCAGCAAACATGGAATGTCTCTAAATATACCAACACATGCATCAGAAATACATGCACTAATAAAAAAAAATATACAAAAGAAAGCCAAACCCCCTTCCAAATTCATCACCAATTAACTAACATAACCCACAATAGAGCAATTTATAGACTAAGGTACAACTCCACAAGATTCACACACAATCCAAACCATGAACCAGAATCATGCAATCACTGTAAAACGAGAAACACAATTGAACACTCTGTTACGATGTAACAATTATAAGGAAGAAAGAAAAATCATCAGTGAAACAAATTACTACACCTGCCATTCACAATGCAATCACTACTGTACTCAACAAAACATCATGATCTCATCCAAATCTCATCAACACACTTCACCTTTTATAATTAATAATTAAAAAAACAACCCCCCACCCCCACCCCTTTGCAATTCATTAGAAAATACGGATAGTCTCAAACTCACTAGGAAACTAACTGTAGTACTACAACTTTAATAAGAATTAAAAAAAAATAAAAATAAAAACACAAACACAACTAATTTTAGACAATATGAACCACACACAACAGAGACAAAGACACCACTTCTGCATCCACAACCACAAAAAACAACCCCAAAGGCAAAAGCAAACCACTACTATGACTACAAAAAGTCCAACTCATTGAGCAATAGGCTGTAGCCCTGCAACTATTAAAAAAAAAAACGAAAAAAATAAAGGGATAGACCAACAACAGTCGCAACAAAAGAAAGAACAGAAGCAAGAAAAAATTTTTAAAAAAGCAACAAAACAAGCCTCCACCTATCATCCCTGAATATAAGAAAAGGGAAGAAGGCTCCACGGGAATCATTCGAAAACTAAGAACATCAAGAAGATGAAAGTTTTTCTCGCAATTCCTGTGGAGCAAAGAAGTTATCGAAACAAAAATATGCAGCATCACTGTCACAGAGCATACATCTTAACTTTTAAACCCTGCTTGAATTGTTTTGATGGCATGTACATTAGATATGTGAGGCACCCAGTAAAACAAATCACTGATTCATCTATAAAATCTATTTACACCCAGGTATGAATACAACAGCAAATGTAGTTGCCAGAGAATCCATCATTCTTTTCACTTTGTATAAGTGGTGAAAGTTCAGGTCTCCTCTTGCGGGCTCTGCCCATCTATCACTGATGTGAAGATATAAAGTCAGGATGATAAAACAATTTCTGGGAAAGATCAATTTTATGCCAACATTGCCGATAAAAGGATGTGCTGGCTAATCAGCAATTTATAATAAATTGAAATTCTGATTCTGCATTGTCTATTTTTATCTTCTTATCTGTATGTTTGGTTAAGGAAACAATCAATAAATGTCAACAATAAATTAATAATACCTCACTAAGTATTACACATAACAAAATTTTTTCTACACAGTCTTTTATCTGACAGGGCCACATATTTTGAGCACAAAAGATACGTACAATGTTAAGTAAGAGAAAAAAGTTATATGTACAACATTAAGTTTTAAAATTGATTGGGAATACCTCATAACAATACTCAGAGAAATTCTCTTTAAACAGAGCTAAGGCTAGCCACAATTATTATCTTTATTCATTAAAAAATAACCAACCCCCAATCCAAATAGAAAGACCCCCAAAATAAAAATAATTAAATCTTAAGAAAACAAACCTGCCACTTTCTTTTTCTCCTGGTCGTAAAACTGCACTGAAACGAGATTCTTCATCTCTATCACCATTCTCAAGTGCAATACGAGCCTTGTATGTATCACTATTTTCTATTTCTCTTGCAAGTCGCTCAGCCTCTTCTTCTTTTAATCTATATTCTCTATCATTTTTTTTAACTAAAGGTGTTCTGAAAAAAGGAAAAGAAACAAGAAATTTAACAGAGTTTTCTCAAGCATTTAATATTGTATCAACAATATTAATAATAGTAAAACATTTAAAAAGATGTTTGTTGGGAGATCTGAGTACAAGCGCCATTTCAATAATATTTATAATCTGCTACATGTATTATTGTAGGTTGTTTTTTTTCAATAAAGAAAAGTCTTGAATACATATAGAGCATTTTGAAGTTGAAATAGTTTTAATCTTTAAATTAAAAAAACCAAACTTTTAGCAGTCATGCTATTTATATTGTTTGGCACATGAAATAGCAAATTCTATATGATAGCAGTTTTAGCACAAATGTACACTGAAAGTAATCAAAAACACTAATACAAATTCAGATTTTTAAAAAAAGAGATTTTTGGTAAGTATATTTTTAATAATTGGAGTGCTTTCTTACCAGTTGACTGTTTAAGTGTCAGATATTAGCAGTAAAGCATAAATCGCTTAAATGAGACAAATCTTATTGGCCATCTCAAGAAATATCACCCATTATATGGTTTCATTCATATTAACAGATAAACCTGAAGCTAACAAAGTGTTTGTGTGGTTGTGTGCATGTGTTTTTGTGCACGTGTGTTTGTTATGTGTTTAATTATAGCTACTGATATATATACAACTATAAATCAGATGAAATAGCAAAGATTGCCCATATTAATGTCATTTCTAAGTTATATGCACAACAGCTAAAACTCAATATTAATTTACCAAGAGTTTTTTCAATTTCTGCTGCAATATGATAAAGTTCTTTTTAAAATTTCTGTTCAGGTGCAAATGTTGAAAGTGTAGTGGAACAACAAAAAAACTCAAAACATATTGGGAGTATTGTCATAAAGCTGACAAAATCTGTAGGTAATAAAGCCTGTGACAGCTATAAATGCTTAGCACACCATCCAGATTTTCCAGCAGAATGTCTCAATATGGTTGTACTGGAAGTTACAGGTTTAGTACTGAGAAGAAAGAGAAAGAAATAAAGACACCTACAGATAAATCTGGGTATCCAAATACTTTGTACAAAATTAAAATTGAAATTATTTATGTAAAGAACTTCAGTATCTTATCTCTCTAAGCCCAGTTTTTTACTCACAAATAACTTTCAGAATATAATTTTACAAATGTATTTAACTGAATATAGACACCTGAATTCATCATTTTAAAAATAATTTATGACTATTTTAATAATTTCAAAAATTAATTAAGCACTTGAAAATATGTGTAATTAATGCAAAATAAAATCAGAGCTCCATAATTTTTCAAACTAAAGACTTTCACAATCCTTATAAATATACTGAAATGTGCACACAGTCTCCATTACAAAAAATGTATACAGCATATGATGGCTATATGTACAATATTTTTATAGTAAAACTTGTTAAGACCAATAAGTGGTATCTCTGAAGCAATAAACTTTTATTAAATATTTACATTCTTTCTTCAAATGTACTTTTTTTTACCTTTGTGACTGGCATGCCACTTGGTTAATGAAAGTTATTATTATTATTTAATTAATCTTTCATAACCAATTACAAGTGATGAGAATCTTAATTTATTTTATTAATGATCCTCCAACAGACACCACTCATCTATCACTTGGCGGATATGTGGGTGATGTAAAAGTTTTCTCTCTTCCACAAAATAAACAACATTTACAGTCATAAAATATTTCCACAGGCAGAAAACATCTTACTAAAGGAGAAGAAAAATCTTACTTTAAATCTATATTTAGCGAGCCCCTATACACTCACTTTTATCTCCAACATAAGATTATCAATATCAATTTGAGTAAGAAGGTCAATAAATTTAACAATTAATTTATTAAATGAACAATCAAATATACATATGACAATTACACTGAAATAGATTACTTGACATCAATATTCCATGAACTCAGGTTCAGATAATTTTATGTTATACAGTGTCTCTCTATACAGGTAAGCCCACTCGCTATATGGAGACTGGAGACATCACATATCGACTGATTTTACTTTTTCAAATCTGTCTATCTCCATAATTAGAAGAAACAAATGGGTGAAAATTGTTTTAATAAATAAAGGAATCTTCAAACGTTAAATATAAGTTTTGTTTGTACATTTGAATGACATATTTATTACGTTTTGATCAATAAACTAGTAAAGCGTACTGAAGTGCCTGAGGCGAATTTGAACATGGCTGACCTCCAACATCGTTTTGGGGTATGCTCATATAAATTTCTATCGACTTTCCGGGATTCAACCAATAAAAATAAAGCTTATTTCAACGGAAAGCTAAGATAATGACCTTTAACAAAAGCATCGGTTCATTTCAATTTTAAAAAATTTTTACTGTAGCAAATTACAGTCCAAATTATGTGTTATGTTTGAATCATTATAACTTCGGAACCCATTTTCATCTATCAGCCTCCTTTATATTGTTGAAAAGGTAATTTTTGCCCTTTAAAATGCTATATAACATAAAATGGAAGTCTCTATCCTGGAAGAGCGATTTACAATGAACTTGAGAGACCCTAATAGTTTGAATCACGCTCGCGCCGATGGAGATGAGAGACCACCATCTTGGACAAGACGTTTTAAAATGGATCAACTAGACAACATTTTACGTTAAGTTTAATAAAACTAATAAATTTCATCGAACTATTGCTACAGTTAAACGATCATTCATTATTTTTAGGTTATGATTTGTTAGAAAGTTTATTTTGATCACTAACGAGGTTAGCTAAATATCGGCCATGCAAGAGGGTGTTGATTTGCTATGACAAACTGCATATATTAAAAACAACCCTATACAAGAAATACAGACTGGAAATGATTAAACGATGATTCATGATGAGATTAATTTTTTTTTGAAAATATATTAACTAATCGGCAATATTTTAAATTAATTTTATAAAGCACCAATCCAAAATAATGAACGACAACTCTTAATACTGGAGGATTTTTGTCTGTGTTCGTCTGTTAACTCGGACCTTAAGAAACAATCTAGTAAATGATAATTAGAATTTGTCATTGAGTGACTGATCAGGATTAAGATACATATATACATGTAATAATAATAAGTGTATAAGTCAGTGAGTGAGTGAATCGATGTATGGTAAAAATTGAGATCAGGACAACGTTGAGGGCTACTCACACTACAGACATACACTGATACAGTAGGTATATAAGTAAAACTATGAAAGACTATAGCTTTCAATTTTCAAGATATTTTTAGAATGTCGATGTCTTATATTATGATACAAATAGACATAAAAATAAAGATACTAATAATTACAATTAATGTTGAACTACAAAAAAGTAAACTGTAAATAGTAACAGCTAACACTGTAATAGTATTTTAGTAAATTAAAGAGCAGTTTTGCACAGTTTTTTAAATTGTTAAAAGTACATGCATATATTGTGCAAAATATAATTTATGACTTTATTTAGTTAGAATGATCATGCTGTTAGTTACAGAAATTAAAAAACTGCATTATAATAATTAATGTTTCATTTTACCTTTTTCCCTCTTCAACAAGTGTGTGGATGTATTGCATGAAACTACATTTTGAGTTGTTATATTTCTAAAGGTATACAAAAAGATTGTCTAAAACTTCACCCTGTAAATGTCGATACTCCAAAGAGCAAGTATACCCAATTTGGATGGTGTACATGAAGTAGTTTTTATTTTACAAGATTCACAAAGAGATGTTTTATTCATTTTTTTACCATTTACCGTTTGAAAATTTAAACAAAATGCTATTTTGAGAGGATTGTATTTCATTTTCTATGCATCTGTGATCCTTAAAAAAAAAAAAATCAGCAATATATATATGTTACAGAGAGTTGAATGGCAAAGATGAGCTGTGTGTTTCATAGTTTTTGTTGTGTGGTCATTTCAAAAGGGGGATTAGTGAAATCTGTGTTTTTCTGCAATTTACATCAAACTCTGAACTGTCATAACTTTTTTCTATTAAAGCTAGAGCTCCAAAATTTTGCATGCAAACTTACTTTGAGGTAGATAACATAACCTGCAAAATATCAGCTGATTTGGCCAGACTTCAAAATTTCAGTGGTCTTACTAAAGTTACAGTTCAATAATACAGTCAATACAAATTTGCAGGTTAGTCCTATCATAGAAAAGAAATGGAGTTATCAGAAATGAACAATAATAGTTTATGTAACTTGATTCAGTGTGGTTTTAACAGTTTTTGTGCAGTTTGCCAAAATGTCACAATTTATAGTTCAGTTGAAATTTCGTCTGCTTCATGTGTATCACTCGCATATGGAAAACACTGTTCCACTGTCTTCTCGCTGTGTCGTCTCACACATTAAACTCTTTAGAGACAGCCAGTTTTCAAACAGATCAGACACTGAGCTTGTCCAAATCGTTCTATAAAAATGTACTTCTCTGTCCATTCAGAGTTAAATGTTCGACTTTCCATATCCACTTAGGATGTGGGGTTGCAGGCATGATTGGGGGGGGGGGGGGAAGGGGAGAGGGAATAATGGCAAAGAAATAGCAGAAATGCAATAACCAGTTCGGTTGTGTCACAACTGTGTTTCAAATTTGCACACGCCACTGTGCACCTCCCGCCTCCTTCCCCATGCCTACTAGTTGCAGTGAAGGTCAGGTCACGACTGAGGCAGAGTACAGACGCTGATATACACGCACAATTGTACATCTATCCTAGGCCTGGGAGAGTTCAAAAGTCAACGAACTATAAAGAGATGCTAGTGGAATATACACCACAGGTGTAAATTGTACATGTGTGCACGATTTTGTGTGAGTAATTCAAACTGTTAAAATTACATGTAGTCTTTAGACTAGTTTATCCTTGGCTGTTTGGCAGTATATAACAACGCCCATTTGTTTTAGTGACTTTTATTTCATGGGCCAGATAGCATTGTTAACTGTGAATAGCTTGGCAGGCCAAACAAAAATCCCTCGCAGGCTGGAGTTTGTCTGCCCCTATCTAGAAAATCTGAAACATTGTATGATAAGGTGGTTTTCTTTTCAGAAAGTTTGTAATAGAACTCTAAATCAATAGACAGCCCTTTTGAGCTGCTTTGTGCACCATATAGAGATTAGAAAAGCTAAGAGATTAGGAAAGCAAATTTATGAAAGGTTGCAATATCCTCTAAAAAAAATGATCCTGCTCCTTTCTAAAGCACATCTCATTAATTAATACAATCTTTCAAGATGATGTATCTAAGATCAGCATTTTGTTGCCAGAATGAACATCTACTGTAAAAATTAATGGCAAATCCGATTCAGATGACATATATTAACTGTTTACCCGGGCGGAACGCCCAACGCCACCCATAGCAACCATTCACTTACAGTGATCTTTCCTTCCCATATTTACATCATATCCGGTCTCTACAGGAAGCATGACGTTTGTACGATTTCCGCGCCATTTTGAAGCGTTTTCATGTGGCAGCATTCATTTTTTCATAAAGTTTTCTTTGTTTTTCGCGTTCGGTGTTTCAAATGGATTTCTTAGTGTCGTCGATCGTTAATGAGAAGTTTAATGGATTCAATTTATCGGATAATGAGGTAAGAGAAGTTTATTTTGAATTAGATGATAGGATTAGAAGTGACATTAGTGTCAGTAGCGTGCACATGTAGTATCTTTCAAATTTTGGAGGAGAGTGCGTCAGATTCTGAGAATATTGAAGAGGAGTAGGGGAAAGGGTATCTGGAGACGCACATGGTTGGAATAATAGTACTTTAGCACTGAATATATCGGAATTTATAACAGAAATGGGGCCGAATGTGATTGTAACTAATGATAGTACTCAGTTGGCTTTCTTCTATCAGTTTTTCAAAGAAGAAACATTTGACAAGATAGCGGAATAAACGAACAAGTACGCACGTCCGAAAATTGCGCAAAAACAAAATGGCGACCCAAGTTGGAAGGAAACTAATGCCACTAAAATTAAAGCTTATTTTGGACTTATGATTTTGATAGGAATTCAGAATCTGCAGAAAAAAGAGATGTATTGATCGTCTGATGACAGATTAGTGTTCCTGGCATCAACAAAGTGCGTGTACATAGTGTTTGTAGCGGACAATAAATGGACAATATTTTTTTTTTGTAAATATATATTTTCACGCATGGATTCAAATTTAACACCCGAAAGTATATATCAATTAAGGATATTAATAAAGCTGCTTTCATTTTGCATTTTATTTCATTGAAATATATGCACTAATACCTAAGATATGATGTTTTTATCGACGTACCCCTAAATCTCACTGACATCCTGAAAAATCTTGCCCATTTAGAGCTAAAAAAAGGAAAAATGTCTGCCCAGTAAAGAGTTAAAGCAAATTTATAAAATGAACCCTGACACACTTGGCTATGAAATGTTGCCAACTTGCTTAAAAAGTCACTTCTCTGTACAACAAAATCTGTGTTACGTTCTGTAATAGCAGTTTATGTATGTGGGTGTTTAATTTGAATTTTCTTTGGTAGTCAATTATTTTAATGAATGGAAGTTAAGTTTGTAATTGCTTATATTTTTGAGTTGTTGCAAGGTATCTTTGTTAATAATATATAATATAGTTACAATGAGATAATTTTGTTCCCTGAAAGATTTACAGGTAGCATTAGTTTTAATATGAATCTGAACACACTTTTTTCAATAAGTGTTCCAACCATTCAATAAGAACAGATCACAGGTTACCAAACCATTTTACAAGGAAAACTAGTTAAAGGGTTTTCACAGGTATGACTGCTGTCCATGGTACATTGCAAAGTGGGACCTGCATCCACTCAATCAGGACACAAAAATAGTGTCTTGTGCAAACAACTATCTCATTTAGATACTTAAAGTTGTAAAATTACTGTCAATCTGAAGGTCTGGGAGAGGAGATTACTAAAATTAACATAAGAACAGACAGGAATAGGGAGAGGAAAAAAGTGCGCTCACTTGTCACTTGATCTCTCCATCATTTTAATACTCCTTTACCATTCATTTATTCTCCACTTTATTTTGGATCTCTGTTTTATTTCTCAAATCAATTTCTGAATGCTATATTCCATCTAACTGTTAACATGCTCTCTTCTGTTACACTGATAGTGCAAAAATTAAATTAGGCTGGGTCAAAGATTTACTGCTGATTCATAACTCTCTAATGTGTATCTAACTATCAGAGTGTAACACCAAATTGTAATCCAGACACATTATAATTAATGTTTAATATATATTTATTATAATTCATAAAATCACTGTTGGCCTAGCTTTAACCCATTCGCAGTCTCTGTGTCAAGTTATGTCACAACCGGAAGTGACTGAGCCCTTGACTGCGTGCCACTGTTTGTCACAGGCTTACGCATACATGCGCATAGTTCATTCATTCATGAAACCATTCATTAAAAATAACCAATCAGAAAAATTGAAAGATATGTTTGGCTTCCGCACCCAATCTGTTATAAATTTTTTGATTGGATACTTATAATCAGTATGCTAATGAGCTTGAACTGGTGGCTTTTTCAATACAACCCACTGTCTTTGTGAAGACGCGCAGACATTTTGTGTTGATCTCCATGGCAAGTTTCGTTGTTTTCAAACTCACAGTTTGAAGCCACAGCTGGGTCAGAATTTGATTCATTTTAGATGAATCTGATTTCTAAGAAATAGAAAATTTCTAGAAAATAAAAATGTTCAACCAGCCCCTATTGAAATTTTAGACGCAGTTGACCTCGAGGCCAGCACTACGAAAACTGAAAACCGGTCCTGTCGAAGCGTGGCGGCGGCGTCTGCTACAAGTGCTAGGTGCATGGAAAAGCCACATGCTTTTGCAGGAAATCGTGAAATACAAATGCCATTTGCAGAAAATACTGGAGAAGTCGATATTTTGGAAGCATTTTTACCAGCGAATTTTGTGCAAAAAATTGTCGAGTTCATGAATACTTATGCCGCAGATCTACTATCGATCGTGTGCAAATCTTTCTAACTTTGTCTCTATCAAACAGTGGCGTGATACAGAGGTGACTGAAATATATCAGTTTTGGGGACTTATTTTATTGATGTGTAAAAAAATTCTTATGGAAATAGTTTTTATTTGTAGAAAAAATACTGAACTGGACATATGTGAAACATTTTTCTTCACTTCATAATGATTTGTCTTCGTGGATGCGATCTATTTTTCTAGATCTATTTTCAAATCTCGGGCGCTGTAGCCATTGAGTAAAAGTACTTGGTGGTGTGTGCTTGATTAAAAAAAAAACTAATAAACTAAAAAAATTGGATTAATATTTGTAAACATTGAGGAAACATCTCCACACAATTTGGACTATTAAATAAATGTGTAGAGCAATGCCAATCCTCCAGGAATATGACAACAGATGATGAAAATCGCAAGTTCAACAAAAAGGTAAAAAAAATTTTTTATTATTTATATATTTTTTAATTTAAAAAATTTTTTTTAAAAGACTTAACATATTTTATAATATGTATGTAATAGTTTACAATTAACGTTTTTAAAATTCATTTAGTATTAGCTTCACTTTTTATTTTTTAGTTTAGTAACCCATAGAAATTATCGCTGAACGCCAAAAGTGCCTGACATGGCGCTGCCGACGCGCGTTTTTTTGCCTGACAATGAACGGGTTAAGAAGGTCAAATGGCATAGCAAGTAGTCTTATAATCGGATTAAAATTCCGAAAGAGACCATAATTATTTTGTCAGACCTGCATGCTAGGTTGAAAACTGTGAATAGCTGCATTTGACACAGTCCAGCAAATATTGCATAATACATTCGCCGTAAAACAGACCTGCCTACCCCCCACCTTAGGAAACCAGAAGATTTTGAATGGAAACCAGAAGATTTTATGCGGAGTCTGGCTTTTTAATAGAAATACCAATAATATAAAATAAATGCAAAATAAAAAAAATAATGTTAATATTTGTAAATAAACTTACCAATAATGTAATGATTAATGCAAAGCACAACAATTTGTCTACATTTTGTCTAGTCTCCATTCCACTGTTTATTTTAGATGAATTTTTGTCAAGCACACCAAGTGTTAGGCAGTTTTATTTAGATATTTCTTTAGACTTCATTTGAAGAAGGATCTTCACATTTCAGAATAATGGGCCATTGAAGTACCACATCATGATTTTCACTTTTACAGAAATTCATTAAATATTTCATAAATGGATTTTTTTAAAAATATATATTTAACTTTTTATTATCTAATGTACAAGCCACAAAAAGGAACATATGCCTATTGAAAAATTTTAAGAAAAAAGTTATGATTTTTTTTTTATTGTACCCATCTCATCTAAAATATATATTTTGGGAGAACATGTAGAATTTAAAAAAATAAAATTTACTTAAACCTAAAGCATATAGGCTTTCATCCATGCACAACCTTTTTAATTTTATGTATGAGAAACTAGTATACCAAATTTCAGGGACATGGAATAATTACAACTATTCAAAAGGGGTCTTAGCATTTAGTTCAACAGAGGAAAAATGTCATTTTGAGAAAAACACATTTAAAGTAAAATAAAGACTACAGAACTTTAAAAGTGTTCAAGTGGTTTATTTTTTAAAAATAAATATACCCTATCCATACTACATTGGACTGCTCTTGGTCATTTAGCTCTCTCAGAATTAAATATACTAATACTATATATTACTATCCTTTACATCCTCAGTGTACAGTCTTTTTATTTTCTAATACTACACAGAACCAGAATATTGCAAAGAAATTTTTTTAAAAATATATTTATCAATCCACATTAATAAAATTTGGAATATATGTTGTCTTTGTTATGAGAAAGCAATACCAGTAATTAGTTTTAGAATAACTGGTTCAGATTTTAATTTATAAATGATTTAAATATATAAAACACCTGTATTTTTCTAAATTTACATATCCATTAGACCAGAGAAAAAACAGTGAAAGTCTTCCTGTAACATTTAAAATGTTATTAAAAAGACATTATTCTTCAATAAGCATGCTTTGGATATGATTGGATATGATTAATATTATTATTTTTAATGTTTTATGCATTTCTTTTGTCTTCAATGTATGTGTATTTATTATCATGCCTTCTAAAATTCTATTATAATAATGTGTGTACTGCGTAATCACAAAATATCAACGGCTAATTTACAATATTTCTAATTTTTTATTATTTTTTTAGCAGAAATGATTAAAATAAAAAATTCGACTAAATCAAAATGTTCACAATTCCATAAATTACTTTCTAACAAATTTGACTCAGGGTCATTTCTTTATCGCCAATGATCTTTTGTTTTAAAACTTGTGTCACTTTTTTTTTAAAAATAAATTTTGAAGCCTTACATATTATATAAGAATAATTACAACGGATTCTAGAAAAATGATTATTTGAACCTCAATGCAGTTTCAAACTTAGGCCTACCGTTATTGAAAACGCCAATCTTTTTCCTAGCATTGCAATATAATTCGTCAAAGTAGCTCGTTTTGGACGGATAATTTCTGAAGAAAATTGCATAGACTGTCTTACAAGTAAGTTGAATGTTATTTATTAAAGTAAATATTTCGTAATTGTCACGCATATACTATCGCTATGTGGCCGCCATTTTGAAAAAGCGAACTTCGTCTGTCGGTCGAACGGGCAGTAAAAACGTTATGAACCGAATTTGCTTATCCTGCTAAGCTCTGACTTCTCAACATAAAAAATATTTAAAGAAAATGTTTATTTCACGAGCGAAATTCTGTTTTGTCAACTAAAATTAATAACGGCCGACGAATATGATTCCGGAAGTGTTAGAAAAGGACTCGTATCCTGAAGAGCTCATAGCAGACGACAGAGAAGAAGTTAGAGTTACGCCGCTGTTAGCTCTATCGAACGCACGGGTAAATTTTTCGTCCTGTCATAATCGATCGTGAAAAAAAAAATTGAAAATGAAAATGAAAGCGGAAGATTTCTTTTGGAAGCGGAAGAGCGGGAGATTCGAGGTAAAAGCGGGAGATTCTTCCGCTAAAAGC
Organism: Sinotaia quadrata; assembly: GCA_028829895.1. Taxonomy (NCBI): domain Eukaryota; kingdom Metazoa; phylum Mollusca; class Gastropoda; order Architaenioglossa; family Viviparidae; genus Sinotaia; species Sinotaia quadrata. The sequence continues at coordinate 74,534,196 of CM054183.1, read as the reverse complement.
GGAAGGTAGAGAGGTATGGTAAAAACTCAGCTATGTAACCAAGCATGCTGAAAGGACGGGAGTGTGTGTGTGTGGGGAGAACTCACATGCCTAGCAAATTTCAAAGAAGCTAACTACCTTAGAAGACCTTGATCTTAAGAGGGTGATAACTCAACCGAGATGACGCAGACAAAGGAGGAAAGACTGTAAAAGAACTAATTAAACCCTGAGGCCAGAGACTAAGACTACCATGCTCAGACACAAATGCAGCGCGATACCAGACAACACCAAACCTGCATAAATAGACCGTTTTTTGGTTAGACCAAGCACTCTGAAAAAGTCCTGTGTTTTGGCTGATTTCTTGCGTTAAAGAAGCGAAAAAGCTTTAGAATTCAGCATCTAGATTCCATATAGATTCTACTACGATTACGAATGCTGTTCCTACCTAAAAAGACAACAAGAAGCAGCCAGTGAGCAGATTGTTCATTAGTCAAGGCAAACACTGAAAGTAGCAGCCACAGCACTCATCTGTAGCGCAGGCAACATGCTGATGATATATATAGCAAAAACATGAAATAGAGAGATGACACAGTACTGTCAATATGGCAGACAGAAAAAGCACTCTGACAGCAAAATGTAGTGAAGTAATATAAATATAACACAGGCTCACCACCACCCTAATACATCAACAACACAGTGGTGGATGGTGGTAGTATTAGAACCCCACTTTCCCCCAAAATAAGATCATAATGTATTTGAAAAAAAATACTACCCAGGGGTTGTGATGATCTTAGCAATATAGTCTGAGTACAGCAGACCTGCCTACCCCCCACCTTAGGAAACCAGAAGATCACTGGTCCAAAACCAGAAGATTTTGAATGGAAACCAGAAGATTTTATGCGGAGTCTGGCTTTTTAATAGAAATACCAATAATATAAAATAAATGCAAAATAAAAAAAATAATGTTAATATTTGTAAATAAACTTACCAATATTGTAATGATTTATGCAAAGCACAACAATTTGTCTATATTTTGTCTAGTCTCCATTCCACTGTTTATTTTATTCCACTTGAATTTTTGTCAAGCACACCAAGTGTTAGGCAGTTTTATTTAGAAATACACTGGCCAAGATATTTCTTTAGACTTCATTTGAAGAAGGATCTTCACATTTCAGAATAATCATATAATGGGCCATTGAAGTACCGCATCATGATTTTCACTTTTACAGAAATTCGTTAAATATGTCATAAATGGATTTTTTTAAAAATATATATTTAACTTTTTATTATCTAATATACAAGCCACAAAAAGGAACATATGCCTATTGAAAAATTTTAAGAAAAAAGTTATGATTTTTTTTTTAATTGTACCCATCTAAAATATATATTTTGGGAGAACATGTAGAATTTAAAAAAATAAAATTTACTTAAACCTAAAGCATATAGGCTTTCATCCATGCACAACCTTTTAATTTTATGTATGAGAAACTAGTATACCAAATTTCAGGGACATGGAATAATTACAACTATTCAAAAGGGGTCTTAGCATTTAGTTCAACAGAGGAAAAAAGTCATTTTGAGAAAAACACATTTAAAGTAAAATAAAGACTACAGAACTTTAAAAGTGTTCAAGTGGTTTATTTTTTAAAAATAAATATACCCTATCCATACTACATTGGACTGCTCTTGGTCATTTAGCTCTCTCAGAATTAAATATACTATATATTACTACCCTTTACATCCTCAGTGTACAGTCTTTTTATTTTCTAATACTAGATAGAACCAGAATATTGCAAAGAAAATTTTTAAAAAATATATTTATCAATCTACATTAATAAAATTTGGAATATATGTTGTCTTTGTTATGAGAAAGCAATACCAGTTATTAGTTTTAGAATATCGGGTTCAGATTTTAATTTATAAATGATTTAAATATATAAAACACCTATATTTTTCTAAATTTACACGTCCATTAAACTAGAGAAAAACCAGTGAAAGTCTTCCTGTAACATTTAAAATGTTATTAAAAAGACATTATTCTTCAATAAGCATGCTTTGTTAATTAAGAATTGGATATGATTAATATTATTATTTTTAATGTTTTATGCATTTCTTTTGTCTTCAATGTATGTGTATTTATTATCATGCCTTATAAAATTCTATTATAATGTGTGTACTGCGTAATCACAAAATATCAACGGCTAATTTACAAATACATATATATATATATATATATATATAGGCCTATATATATTTCTAATTTTTTATTATTTTTTTAGCAGAAATGATTAAAATAAAAAATTTGACTAAATCAAAATGTTCACAATTCCATAAATTACTTTCAAACAAATCTGACTCAGGATCATTTCTTTATCGCCGATGATTTTTTTTTGTTTTAAAACTTGTGTCACTGTTTTTAAAAAATAAATTTTGAAGCCTTACATATTATATAAGAATAATTATAACTGATTCTAGAAAAATGATTATTTGAACCTCAATGCGGTTTCAAACATAGGCCTACCGTTATTGAAAACGCCAATCTTTTTCTTAGCATTGCAATATAATTCGTCAAAGTAGCTCATTTTGGACGGATAATTTCTGAAGAAAACTGCATAGATTGTCTTAATGTAAGTTGAATGTTATTTATTAAAGTAAATATTTCGTAATTGTCACAATGGTATGGCGTTGTGCATGTACTATTGTTACGTGGCCGCCATTTTGAAAAAGCGAACTTCGTCTATCGGTCGAACGTGCAGTAAAAATGTTATGAACCGAATTTGCTTATCCCGCTAAGCTCTGACTTCTCAACATAAAAAATATTTAAAGAAAATGTTTATTTCACGAGCGAAATTCTGTTTTGTCAACTAAAATTAATAACGGCTGACGAATAAGATTCCGGAAGTGTTAAAAAAGGACTCGTATGCTGAAGAGCTCATAGCAGATGACAGAGAAGCAGTTAGAGTTACGCCGCCGTTAGCTCTATTGAACGCACGGCAAGTTTTTCGTCCTGTCATAACCGATCGTGAAAAATAAAAAAATTGAAAATGAAAATGAAAGCGGAAGAGCGGGAGATTCGAGGTAAAAGCGGGAGATTCTTCCGCTAAAAGCGGAAGGTAGGCAGGTATGGTACAGACTAGAAAATGACTTCCTCTCTCTGGCTCCAGCTCTTTGACTGGAAGCTCCTTTTATAAATTTTTGTCTACTATAACCTAGTAGAATCGTTTCTGAAGAATACAATATAATTTTATAAGTGAGCTGGAGGTACATAAACCTCAGCTTATCCTACCTAAAGCCATTGCTCACTGCATTGTGACTCAAATACAGAAAATAAAACTAATACGAATACTAATAAAATAACACTACATTCTATATGAAGACCAAATCTATCAATTTAAATCTCTAACACTTTAAGTCATAAGAAAATAAACTAAATCCATCTATTCTATCATACAAACAAGCAGACTGATAAATGAACAGATTACAATGTGCTTTTTTCATGAGAGGGTAAAATGAAAACCACTCCTAAATCTATGTGGGCTTTTTAGGACTGGTAAAATATATAAAAAGTTGGGCATGCATGGTTCTGAAATCTATAATGTAAGACAAACAAATGAGACTTACGTATACTGAGTTAAGTTTTCATCATATGTGCTTCTGACATCAAAACGCTCTGCATTACTTTTAAACATATCATGTGCATCCCACCCGTTCTGTTAAGAAAAAAGAAAAAAGAAAAAGGAGGTGTATGACCTCATTACAAAAGAATTAAGAACATGACATTATTAGCCATCACACGCACGCACACACAAAAATACAAAAACAAACATAAAATCATTTTAAGAAGATTTCTATGGCTAAAATAATTTTAAAATATGTCATGTAAACATCTTATAAGCCTCCAGATACATTATGGAATTAAAATAATAATTATAATATTACTGTATATACTAAATAATAACCTGATGATGGATCTTCTCATAATGGTGCATGTTCATATATTGCAAGTTCTAAGTAAATATCTAGAAATTTAAGTATACCCATTACAGAAGAAACACCAAAAACTGCAAAATTTAAAGGATAATTAAACTTAAAAATAACCATTAAAAAATATACTTTAACAACAACAAAAAAACCTCTATTTTTAATGATGTACTTTAAAGCAGATGGACTTGTATGCCAGTTTTAGAAATATAAGGGCTGTCTGCTCTTGATACTATTCCATTCTGTTATATAGTGAATGTCAACATTGCTTAAAAGTGAACCAATGACTTTTTATAGTCATTATAGAATTATTAAGTTTAATAAGTAAATATGTACTTAAAATCAGTGCTATTTTAATATTGAGAATCGATTGTGGGCCAAATTACTAATTGTTGTAGCTTTTTCTCATCAGTTATGTCGCCGAACACTAATGCAATGTCTGTTTGTTTCTTTCTTTCTTTTTACTGTACATGTATCTCGAGCACAAAAGAGGGCCCAAATCACCACTTAACTAATGTTATCTCGATCCCCATGACTTATCATTGCCGGCTTTTGAAAATGTTAGTTATCAATGTCCTTCAACTGGCTCACACCTCTTTTATGTTAATTAGCCCGCTTTTAAAGTAACCGCGCATACGATACAGTGCTGTGTCGGAGTGAAATGACTCGTGAATTTAATTTTGACACAGGTTAGCTTTTTGTAAAAACGAACTACAGTGTACACCCTGCAGGTTTTTTGTGATTTGTGAGCGATCTTTGTGTTTGCAATGTTGGAGAATATAGTGAAAGGTTTGTACATTTTATTGTATACATGTACTGGTAAATCTCTGCTGTTAGTTGGTGCACATAAGCCTTTTGTTGTTAGCAAACAATGTACAGTGTTAAGTACATTTTTATAGCCTGAGATCACGTCATGAAACAAATGGCGGCAACATAGTTGTGTAAAAAATAAAAAACGTGCATGTACATTCTCATTTATTAACGCACATCATGTATGTAAAGAAATTTCAAGCACGTTACATGTAATATTGAAGCATTTGTTTTCAAGTAGACTGTTAAAGGCAAAAAGCAACAAAGCATTTTAGACTTTGTAAAGAAACCTTATTTAACCACATATACATAAACCTTTTGTTGTTAGCAAACATGTACACGTATGTACATTTTTATAGCATGCCGATTGCATCATCAAACAAATTGTGGCAACGCTGTTGTGTAAATATCACCAAAAACGTGCATATACATTCTCATTCATTAATGCACATTATGTACATAAAGAAATTTCAAGTGCATGTTATAGTTATGCAATATATTGCCACCATATTAGTTTTTGGTAATTTCGATCATCAATTATCTCTACACTTTTTGGCAAACCCTTAGGCCAGGGGTCGGGAACCTATGGCTCGCGAGCCAGATGTGGCTCTATTGATGGCTGCAACTGGCTCTCAGACAAATGTTCAATTATAAAAAAAAAACAGTGAGTTTTCCTAGTCTTACGCCTCCATAAAGAGACATCCGTTAGTGATTAGGCTTAGAGACTGATGAAATACCTTGTTTACTCCTTCAGAGAAACAGGCTAAAACCAGAGGTGAAGGTCGCATCAAAAGTCGGATACTAACTATCCATGTACGGTCACTTGTTTTCAGATAATGTGATGTAGCGCTAAGTTGTGAATTGACCTCTACTTTCATTCATTATAGACCCCTGAATGAACGGGCCACGTTAGACGCACACCTGCATTGCATCCGACTTACATGGGTAAAATTAGAGCGTCCATTCAATACTAGGATTGGATCTATCAGAATACAACATAGTGGTAATATCTTGATTTCTCTGTGTTGAGTTGAATTAATTCTACATATTTTGTATTGTGAATGTATGTAGAATTTTCTTGTGCATTTTATTGCTGATTGATAATATATTTTCTACAAAGCTAAGTGGCACAGCGATATTACATTTATAGTAGTGGTGAGGACACCACATGTATGTAATTGAACTACCGTTGATTAATTGTTATCACGGGAGAGTCAAAACCCGCCACGTATTCATTAGTTAAATCGTATTACTAGCAACTTTGGATTAATGGAGAAATATATTGTAAAGATTTAGAACTTTAGATGTTTGGATTTTCACATAATGTAAATTGTAAGTTAGTGGAAATTGTAAAGAATGATTAACACTGCTGTTATAAGGCCCATATAAATCATTATTGTCACACGAGTCTGAAACATGATTAACTATGCGTTGCAGCCGGTTCCTGAGTTCACCTTATAACTCAGACTTCAACTGCTAGCTGTTCCTTGGTGGAAGTCCAACCTTACTAAAAGCGTGGATTTCTATGGAAAAGTGACAAAAATACATGTCATTGTGTCTAGATCTGACATTGTTCAACTGGGGCTGCCATATATAGCTTTCGAAAATAGCGGCCGATGTGTGTATGTGCAAAAGGGTCCGCACAACAGATTGTCGTCGGATCAGAAAGTTTCGTTTCAATCGCGTGGTCAGCTAACTAATTTTAGAAACCCTTTTGACAAGATGGCTAAAAGAAAGAAAAACGATGAGTATTGTACTTTTCAGCAGGAATGGACAGAGGAATTTGCCTTTGTGGAGAAAACGGGTTCTGCAGTGTGTCTAATATGCAGTGATAAAATTGCATCTATGAAACGGTCAAATGTAAAGCGACACTTCGAGACACGCCATTCTACATTTGCATCGAAATATCCTGCGGGAGACAGCAGGAAGAAAGCATGTCGAGAACTGCTATCAAGAGTGCAAGCTAGTCAGCATCAAATCCGTGTTTGGACCCAACAAGGTGACTTGAATTCGGCTAGCTTTGCTGGCGCTTTAGCTATTGTGAGAAATGGAAAGCCATTCACAGATGGGGAGTATGCCAAAGCATTCATGCTTGATGTTGCCAATGAACTTTTTGATGACTTTTCGGATAAGGACAAAATAATTAAACGGATAAAAGACATGCCTCTGTCGGCAAGAACTGTTCACGATCGTAGCATCATGATGTCAAATCAAATTGAGGCAATGCAAGTCAAGGACATAAATGCGGCACCGTTTTTTTTCTCTCACTTTGGATGAGTCAACAGACGTCAGTAATTTATCCCAGTTCAGCGTGGTTGCAAGGTATGTTGTCGGTGATACACTACATGAGGAAAGTCTTGCTGTGTTGTCTATGAAAGGCACAACAAGAGGGCAGGATTTGTTCGAGTCCTTCACTGAGTTCGCTAAAGAAAAAAATCTACCAATGAATAAACTTGTTTCGGTGTGCACTGATGGTGCTCCGTGCATGGTTGGGAAAAGCAGAGGAGTTGTCGCTCTTCTTTGTGAGCATGAAAACAGACGCATCATAAGCTTTCATTGCATCCTCCATCAAGAGGCGCTTTGTGCTCAGATGTGTGGCGAACAGCTTGGTGAGGTGATGTCACTGGTGGTTCGGGTAGTCAACTTTATTGTTGCCCGAGCATTAAATGATCGCCAGTTCTAAACACTGCTTGATGAGGTTGGGAATAATTATCCTGGTCTGCTTCTGCACTGCAACGTGCGTTGGTTGTCAAGGGGGAAGGTGCTCAGCCGATTTGCGGCTTGTCTGAGCAAAATCCGGACTTTTCTTGAAATGAAGAATGTCGAGCATCCCGAGTTATCTGACACTGAGTGGCTCCTGAAGTTCTATTATCTCGTAGACATGACTGAACATCTAAATCAGCTCAATGTGAAAATGCAAGGCGTTGGAAACACAATCTTATCCCTGCAACAAGCAGTGTTTGCATTTGAAAACAAGCTAGAACTCTTCATCACCGACATTGAAACAGGTCATTTACTACACTTTGAAAAACTGGGAGAGTTCAAAGATATGTGCACATCAAGTGACCCTGCTCAACATCTTAATCTTCAGCAGCTAGCAGGCTTCACGTCTAATCTCCTGCAGTCATTTAAAGCGCGCTTTGGAGAATTTCGCGAGCACACCCGTCTTTTTAAGTTCATCACCCATCCACACGAGTGTGCAGTGGACAGCACTGACCTGAGTTGCATCCCCGGTGTCTCCATCAGAGATTTTGAGCTCCAAGCTGCTGACATGAAGGCCTCAGACATGTGGGTGAATAAGTTCAAGTCACTGAATGAAGATTTGGAAAGACTTGCACGACAGCAAGCAGAGTTGGCGAGCCAACACAAGTGGGCAGAAATTAAAAAACTTCAACACGCAGACCAGCTGATTGTCAAAACTTGGAACGCACTTCCCGTCACATACCATACACTGCAGCGTGTGAGTATTGCTGTACTGACAATGTTTGGCTCTACGTATGCATGCGAGCAGTCTTTCTCACATCTAAAGAACATTAAGACCAACCTGCGATCACGTTTAACGGATGGAAGTCTCAACGCCTGCATGAAGCTTAACCTCACCACGTATCAACCAGACTACAAAGCCATCAGCAAAGCCATGCAGCACCAGAAGTCGCATTAATGGGAAGAAATTCTCATTATTGATTAGCAACAGCATAATAATGTTATTAAAAAGAATTAGAGACATAATTATTGTACTTTTAGTGTTGAAATTACACAAAATTACACATTTAGGCCTACTTGAATTTTTAGTTTTAAACATAATGTATGGCTCTCACAGAATTACTTTTCAAAATATGTTGTGTCCATGGCTCTCTCAGACTAAAAGGTTCCCGACCCCTGCCTTAGGCCATCGACATATCTGGGTTCGACTGTATGTCAAAACTATTTAATGTGCTATATATGATAAATCAAGGTTTTAACAATACAATTTTATGTATATTTTCAGTGCTTTAATATTTTGTCACAAAACTTTCAGAGTATAAACTAATAAAGATATACTTTGCGCATTTAATTCTGTATAATTAGTAAGAACAACTATGTTTAATATCTTTTTATATCTGATAAGCACATATAGAATGAATATATACCAAGCATACATTTAAAAAATATTAAGTAGTAGGTGTGAATTATACTATATTAATTATTAAAATTAATAATTTTAATATTAAAATATTAAAACAAACAAAATGTCATGCATTACATATATGTTATTTAGTTAAATGGATAATATTATGTTGATCATTATAACTGGTGAACAATGATGGTGTTATGTATAGTTTTAGAGATAATGACAATTTATCAATATCAATTATCACTGTAAATTAAAAAATGATAAAAGATTAGCCACTAATTTTCGTATATTTAGACAAGTTTGATATATATAATCAATGTGACATGAACCATCACTGTATGATGAGTTGCTTAAAAAATATGGCAACATGCTATTTCTTTTACACTTTCTGTATAACATTTGGCTACTGCCTTTTAGGTTAAAATTTGCTAAAATGGCCATTTTCAAAATCAAATACTTTTTATATTTTTGTTATATGCCTATTATTAAAAAAAGAATTAACGACATGGCAAATAATTTAACAGTACACATTCTAGATATACTGTTCATCAGCTGCATATGTTGTGATATCATGAATACTACTATTTGCAGCATTTATGGGCATTTTTTATGAAAAGCCTTGTTTTCCTTTGTGATTTATAAAAAAGTGAAATTTTGATTTTGTATGTTTATTTTTTCTTGTCTCTGAGTATATTTTTAGAACTATTATGTTGATTTCAATGTGGTTGATAATTAATGACACTTAATTAACAATATCTCCCCCCAAAATATTGCAGCCATCCAATTTTTTTTCTAATACACTTTATTTTATCAGGCCACACATTTTTGGCATAAAAGATTTCTATAATATATAGCAGAGAAAATATATGGGACTCTCACAGAGTAGGGAAGTACTAAAAGAATTATCCCCACCCCTGAGTGCATGTTATGAATGAATGATTTGCAGGGCAAATGATTATCACTGCACGAAAGAGAGTACATAGAGTAATAAAAATTGAATCATACTCTTTCAAAAATAGTATTCTGATTGCTTTTGTTCTGAAAGAGCGAGTGCAGTGTTGCTGTTTTCTGTTCTGTCTTGCATTTTATCTGTATGTTCCATTCCGTATATAATCTCGCATACAAACACATCAGCGTATGTAACCCTTGCACGCATAAATAAAAAGATCCAGAAAAACATCCATGGTGTGTGCATATGGATTTGTGATGAACAGCTAACAGTCCTATGTAGTGTTGACAAATCACAAAACTGCTAAGTCTTTTGTGAGAGGTTTTGTGACAGGGACTACCTACTGATAAAGCAATTCAAAGTTGAGATTTATGGTAAACTCTCCATTGAAAAGAACTAGCTCTATAAGATTCAATATATCACTATAAGATAGTGATATTTGATTCATCTTTAGGAATAACTTCAGCTGCTATATTTTTCTTTGCAATCATACATAGAGACATTAAAAACTTTTGCATTCTTTTGATTCTTGGTGAAACTATGTTCTCAATGATCTTAAATGCAGCTAGAAAAAACGTAAATCTAGTTTGCAATGCTGATGCTCCTGTCATCAGAGCTGTCAGTATTGAATTTGTTGGCCCAGTAAAATCAAACATAGTGCCATTATCATTATTGCATTTATGCAATTTCAGTTCATGCTTTTGTCTATCCATTTCATTAGTGTGAGTCTCCACCTATAAATGAGTCTTATATTAAACATTCTTCACCACAATATATTGTGCAAGGCTATCAAAATAGCTTTCTTAATGATTTCACTGATGAACCAAGGCCACAATTTTCAAAGACAGGACTGTCTTTGAAGGATATGCATGAAGATTTTATTAAAAATAAAGACAAACATTAGTTTGAACTAATACATTAAAATCCCACTATAATGCATCTATAAAGTGAATTCTGATATAAAAACATAACTTAGCTTCCCACTTTTCACAGACATAAAATCCTTGAAGACTAATACAGCTATCAATTCTGTCACACAGGTTCATTTCATTTGATAGTGATGCCATAGTTTTTTTGAAGAGGATAAGACTGTTTATAAAACTACCTCGTTTTATTGTATTCTTTTTGTTGTTACTTCATGATGTATATGTTATGGCAGGAAAAGAGATAAGAAATGTCATCTTATTTATTTTCAGTTCTCAAATTTTTATACTCTGACATTTTCTATTCCAGAAAATATAAATTTTCTTAATAAAAATTTATTTTTGTGACAATAAAATTGTTTTTATAAACTTACCAGTACTAAAAATGTATTTCTCAACCAAAAATTGTCAAAATCACATGTTTGGTTCACAATTGCTATCATTCTTTCATGTATATACAGGAATATTAAGAGCATTAGCTGCTCTTTATTATTAATGACTTTAATTACTGCTCTTTGGGTCTGTTGTTTGAGATTTTTTCTGCTGAAGTCCCTTAAATACAAAACATGAATTATGGACTAGTTTATAAAAGCCTACTTGCTTTTCATGTTTTCTCTTGATACATGCACATTTATAAACTCTGAATCCCTTGTATTTTGTTTATCTAGTAATTATATGTATGATTCATTTCGGTTTTTTGATAAAGACCATATATTTAATAGCACAAAAAGACTACTGGATTCAGGAAGAAACAACTGTCAATCTTACATGATTATAAACCAACAGTATTCCCACTACCACATTAACTGTTAAACATAAATTTTTTGGTCATTAGAATATTGAGTTAACAGTACATACTGCATCTGATTCCAAGTAAAGGGTGACTCCTTCACTTGGATCATCTATCCAGGGTTCTAGTTGCCGACAGTCTCTGTCCACATTTTGTCCATTGCGAGTTATGTAGGCTGAGTCTGTAAATGTATCTGTGAAAAATAAAACAAACATCACATGATACAAAGACAAAATTTAAATATGAAGGCAGTGGATTAAAAGCATAATAGTGTAGCATATTTTAATACTAGAAAGAAAACTGTCATTGAAGAGGATCAATTATCTCGTGTATTTATTGTTGGGATTTCATTAAATCTAAATCACATTAGCTTTTTTATATTTCTTTGTAAACTGCATTTTAGTGAATGTTAAATTGTTGCTATGAACCAGTTTGTGTATGCAGATCCATCAATAATTTAAATTCTGACATTGCAAGCTGGATGTAATTACTACCTTGTAAGCTGTATGCTCATTGGTAGTTAGTTGTCTTTTATGCAGCATTCTATGGGAAGGTGGGTCCGATTATGGAAATATTATTAACAGTTTGCTGAATCATGACCTTGTGAGCTGTTTGTTCATTGGGAGTCAGTTTTCTTTTAGGCAGCATTCTATGGGAAGGTGGGTGTGATTACAGAAATATTATTAACCGTTTATAACAGATTATTGTGCCAGTTGTTCAAAATGCAATTCCTGCACTCAACATTTTATTCAATTTGTGTCAGGTTTACCACCCTGAACAATTATTTATTTAGAGTGGTGCCCCTTGAGTCTCAATAACTGTCAGTGTGCATGTTAGCTACAGAACTAGCAGATGACCTAGCACTTTATATAGTAGGGTTTGGATTAATAGTTTTAAGAAAAATTATCAGTTTTTGCAAGTTTAATTGGACTATTCAGTAAATAATATTCTACTGGTGTTAACAGTAACCTACAGTAAACCAAAAGACCCAACAAATTTTCCAAACCTTTTCCAAACCAAATAATTTATTAATTCTAGATCTAATTCACCTAAACATGGTTAACAATTTGATAGACAAAATTTTGAAGATGTGGCAGAGTAAATTTGCTTAATTATTATATAGTTTGTTAATGTCGTGACACGACCTTCAGTTACTGCAAAATGATATTTTTGTTAAGTACCAGAGTTAAAATAACAACTCAGGTAAAGAATATGCTAGAACTTGCTGATGTAATCTAAACCAGTCTTGAGTGGATGAATAATTTTTGCTATATAATTGTTTACAATATAATGAACTTAGTCAATGGGTAGAGACTGAAACTTATCTTTTGAAAAAAGTTCTATATTCTAATCACTTTGATTTTGACTTCTGCAATTTAATTTCATTGCTCAATATTAGCTGAAGATGACAAAATGCAATTTCACTCAAGAATTAAATTTTAGTCAATAAATTTATTTGTGATGAGAAGTCAGAGTCCAAAGGGATAAGCGAAATTAAGTTCAGAACATTTGTACTGTCTGTCATGTATGGTTGATAGCAAAAATTGTGTCCTCAAAATGGCATCAAATAGCAACAGATTTACACAATAACTATGTCAGTTCGACAATTACAAAGAGAAAGAGAGAGAGAGAGATTATCACTAAAAAATAGCAGCCCAAAATATATTACTCTGACAAATATACTGCAATTCTAAGATAAAGATTGGCTTCTTGAAAAGGTGATATGCTTGAAATTTGTGCACACCTATTCAAATATTTATATGCAACCTGTCAAAAGTGTGTGCGTGTGTGTGCATATGTGTGTGTGTGTTTGTGCACGTATGTGTGTGTGCACGTGTGGTGTGTGTGTGTGTTTCTTTAAGAAAAAAATCTATTTGTTTAAAACAAAATGGTATTTGTCATGAACTTTAAAACAAAATTTATTGAGGATAGGAGAATGATCTGCCTCAAACAGGTTCTGATCATCATGATGATATTATCAACATTAGAATGATTTATTTTAATTTTAACCCTTTCTAATATTTTAATCATTTCTAATATTTAACCATTTCTATAACCATTTCATTCTACTATAAATTTTAGAAAAAATTCCATGAGTATTCAAAAATGCTCCTAGAGTCTTATATGGATATGAAATATTACAGATTGTTGTGAAAAGCTGCAAAACTATATAGAAATATTTTAAGGTGATGACCACCAGTGAAAAATCAGGATCTGGAGCATTTGAGGATTTTGCATTTTTAGACAACTTGTTATGTCTATTGAGGATGATTAAAAAATGTTTTTATGTAATAAAAGTGCTTTCATTTCACTAATCATCCTTCTTTTGAGTGTTTTGTTTCAAATACTGAGTGAAATTATCAATTTTTTAAGCTCTAGAAACTGCCATTCTTCAGCACTAACTGCTATGATTTATATATTGGAAAAATCCTCATTAACTCCTTTGTTCACCTTTCTATCTACAGAAAAACAATAAACAGATTAACCTACTTTTAACATTGAGCACTCCATGTAGTAAGCCTGACCCATCAACTCTGAAATAGTGTATCTGAATGCACAAAATGTGATATGTGACTACTATTGCCAAGTAATGATGTCCGTTTACATTTTTAAAATTCCATTTCATGGATGGAAAAAAATGTTTGTGTAAAAAAAATGTTTCAATCAGGCTCTAAAAGAAAACAATCAAGAATAAAGTAACTAGCATTAGCAACTGCAAAGAATAATAAGAAAATAAAAAATAATATTGCTGTTGCTGCAGCTAAAGAGACAACAGAGTTGGACCTAGTACTGAGTGACATTCAAAGTTCGCATACTACTACGAATTAGTTTCCATTTCAATTTCTACTTCTACTGTTCTAGTGACAGTTTTCTTGGAGGAAAAATCCAGGATACAATTCAAAACTGAATTGTATGCTTGTCTACTTTCTGAGAAAGTAGATGGGAGTGCTGTGTTTGCTACGTTGAAAATCACAGTTGTAAAGGTTTAGAATTACATTCACTAGATGTCTGAATTCTTTGTTCTAATTTTTCTGTTTTAGCACTGTATAATGTTTTAGGAACAAGATTTCTCAAAAACTAGCAGTCATATTTGAATGAAATTTTGCATATTTATTCATTATACTATAGTGTCATTTACATTGTAACAAGGAAATTTAGATTTTAATTTTATTCTCTCTGGCTTTAAAGTTGGGAAATAGCTTTAAAAATTATCATTTTGCACACAAATAAAAAAAGTAATAAAAAAGTAAAAATTTTAAAATAGATAAGAAGAAACCTTCTGTCACAATGCAGAGACAATCTTTATATACACTAAAGTGAAGAAAAACAAGAAATTCTTAACTTGGAAACTTAAGAGATTTATTTCCAAGAAATCCAATATGCCGACTGTTTACCTTGATTTTCAAAGCAACAGATTTTTATAATACAAAACTGATGGCTATTTGACATTGAAAGAACCAAGAGTGACAAATTAAATTAACAGAAACTTTTTAAAATCCTGCAAAAAAAAAAACAAAAAAAAGATTTTACTGTCACAAATTTGCATTAAAACTAATGAGAAAAAGAAAAGAAAATATTTTCAGCGATCAATCGGAAGTGACTGAGCCCTTGACTGCGTTCCACGGTGTGTCACAGGCTTACAGATATGTGCGTGTAGTTCATTCATTCATGAAACCATTCATTAAAAATAACCAATCAGAAAAATTGAAAGATAATTTTGGCTTCCGCACCCAATCTGTTATAAATTTTATAATCAGTATGCTAATGAGCTTGAATTGGCGGCTTTTTCAAAACAACCCACTGTCTTTGTGAAGACGTGCAGACATTATGTGTTGATCTCTATGGCAAGTTTCGTTGTTTTCAAACTCACAGTTTGAAGCCACAGCTGGGTCAGAATTTGATTCATTTTAGATGAATCTGATTTCTTATCAGAAAATAAAAAATGTTCAACCAGCCCCTATTGAAATTTTAGACGCAGTTGACCTCGAGGCCAGCACTACGAAAACTGAAAACCGGTCGTGTCGAAGTGTGTCGGCGGCGTCTGCTAGGTGCATGGAAAAGCCACATGCTTTTGCAGGAAATCGTGAAATACAAATGCCATTTGCAGAAAATACTGGAGAAGTCGATATTTTGGAAGCATTTTTACCAGTGAATTTTGTGCAAAAAATTGCCAAGTTCACGAATACTTATGCCGCAGATCTACTATCGATCGTGTGCAAATCTTTCTAACTTCGTCTCTATCAAACAGTGGCGTGATACAGAGGTGACTGAAATGTATCAGTTTTTGGGACTTATTTTATTGATGTGTAAAAAAAATTCTTATGGAAATAGTTTTTATGTGTACAAAAAATACTGAACTGGACATATGTGGAACATTTTCTTCACTTCATTATTATTTGTCTTCATGGATGCGATCTATTTTTCTAGATCTATTTTCAAATCTCGGGCGCTGTAGCCATTGAGTAAAAGTACTTGGTGGTGTGTGCTTGATTTAAAAAAAACTAATAAACTAAAAAATTGGATTAATATTTGTAAACATTGAGGAAACATCTCCACACAATTTGGACTATTAAATAAATGTGTAGAGCAATGCCAATCCTCCAGGAATACGACAACAGATGATGAAAATCGCAAGTTCAACAAAGAGGTAAAAAAACTTTTATTATTTATATATTTTTTAATTTTTAAAAATTTTTTAAAAAGACTTAACATATTTTATAATATATATATATATATATGTAATAGTTTACAATTAACGTTTTAAAAATTCATTTAGTATTAGCTTCACTTTTTATTTTTTAGTTTAGTAACCCATAGAAATTATCGCTGAACGCCAAAAGTGCCTGACATGGCGCTGCCGATGCACGTCTTTTTGCCTGACAGGAAACGGGTTAAGAAGCATAAGTGACTAATTTAAAAAGATGGTCAAGATATGGGCTTATCATCATCAAAATTTTCAGTTTTCTCATGTACATACATTAAAAATAAAATATTTAATGGTTATTTTACTTATAGTTACTATTTTCATCCAATTAATTGCAGTACAAAGGTAGTGTCAACAACAGATACTGTTAATGTATCAGCAACACTACCTTAATACAACATGGTAAAATATTTTGAACTCTAACTACTACTCTATATAAACATGTATGTACAATCATGCACACACACTCCTTCATCAACATTTGCAAAGGATACATTCCTAATATCCTCACAAAAAGTAAAAATTTGAGAATAAACATTTTGATTGGATTATACTGCTCCCATCCCCCAATTAACAATGCAACCTTCATGTTCCGTGTTTGAATTACAGTAGTACTTAGGTCATAAAAACAGTAAAATCAAGAAAAAACAGTAGTATGGAGAGAAAAGCATGCCAAATTTAAATGCCCCTAAAGGAAGTATAGCTTATGACATCATGGCACAGTTTTGTAAATCCAACAGAATGAGTTTAATTATAACTTAGTGGGATATTGTGAATAGATGCTTCTAGCCTAAGAGCAGTTTTTTAAAAAAATACATTTAAATTTTATGGCTATCTTGCAAAAACCTAACTCCGTTGATGCTGAGGTATGTATGTGCATACACATGTGTATATGTAAATGTTATGTGAATAGAATTTTCTTAAATAATGTACATGGATGGTAAACTAAACTATGATTCTACCAATTCTTTCATTTGCATATTTGTTCATATAACAAAAATCAAACTCATATCATACCTCTATATGCAGTTTCAAAGTCCACATTTGATGCACTAAAACTAACAATATCATTGGCTTCAAATATCATGCTTTTAATTACATGATCTCTGCTAATAGGTCCATGTGACTGACCAGTGATGCTCTGATGCACAAGATTACCAAAAAAAAGATGAACATCCATCTGGAATAAAAACAAAAGAATAAAACATTCAAAATGTTAATGGTAAAAATTCTTATTAATAGTAAAATTAATGAGAATATGGTAACTTTCTAAGACTAAAATCACTCTTAAAGTTTGTTTCCATATAATGTCAGCAAGTCTGCTTATTTTGCTTACATATACTGTCAGTGAGTTTGCTAATTTTTTGTTTTCAACACTTTAATAAAAATACATTTGATTAATTATTTATGTTGGATGTTCGATAATTATGTTAACAATATGTAGAAAACATGTTTAGTTTTTTTTAAACATTTCTTATTACAAATTTAATTAGGAATTATATTTTTAGGAGCAATGCACCTTGTTAGTGTTAGTAAAGTAGGAATACACGTGCGAGTTTTCACTAAAAGAGCAAGAACTTGATTTTGCATAAAAAGACTATCTGGACTACAGAGAGGTGTGAGGCCTTGTACTGATTGCCTACACCGAGTTTGGACAATCTTTCTATCTTCGTCATGACCGGAGAAGAAAGACTTGAATATTCTCCATGAATTGTATAGGGTTGGACGCGTGTTTTGTCACACCCAAGATGTTGTACATAATTGTGTATTTGGTAAGTGTGTGGTTTATAAACGAGGTGAACTAGCTCAGACAAGGATGAATAGCAAGACACATGCAGGTCATCAATGGTACAAACAGCAGGAATGTTATCAACTTATGCTGTCATTCACTACAGAGTTTGAAGTGTTTATGTTTTGCTATTTACAGTAAAAATGAGCTCGAGGCCTTTAAAAAAAAAAGTTATAATACATTATTTTAGCCAATGTTTCTTCATCAGACACTAACAATTATGTGCAAATTCTGACTTCATACTAAACTGGATTATGAACATCCTTAAGAATGGAACTCGTTCATAGAATCAGAGCAACCTCCTGCTGAAATTTAAATTTTGCTTTTTTTTTTTTAAGCATATAAATGACTGTTTTATATGTCAAATATCAAGATTTTTAGTGTCATAAACACAATTTAAAAAAACACACCAAATTAATGATAAAAGAACAGGAGTAATAATTTAAAAAACTTTAAACAAAACTTATTTTGTTCAATTTATCTAATCACAGGTATATGGAACATACTGTACAGCTCAGTCTAGACTATAATTACTATTTTTAATAATCTAAATATAACTGGTGCTCTAAAGTTTTAGATGAAATGGCACCAAGAATTTTTGAATTCATGATTATAGTTATTGCCACGAGTAACAGATTTGAGTAAAAAAAATACTACATATCTAACAAAACACTATGAGAACAAGAAAAATTGAACTGAATACTAATGTAAATTGCAAAGGAAAATGCATTTTCATTTAACAAAATCACCGATAAAATTCAACAAACAAGAACATTCATGGCATCAGTTAAGTGCATCTGATTCCCAATGACTTGGTAAAGAAAGAAGTCCTGTCTCTACTTCCCCAGGACAAGACTACCTATGTCTACCTTCAGTGGAATAAAAACTCCAAGAAAGAGCTTACTAAGTGAAACATAAATGAACTGGAACAAGAACTCATATTCATAAAATAACTTGTCACTATGAGATTGCACAGTTTCATTGCAAAGTCCCACCTATTTCAAATGAAGCAACCTAAGAACACTGTGACCTCAACTACAACCACCATTCTGCAAGATTTTACAGAAAATTTCACTCCAAAACAGCAGAATGAAATTATGACAGCACATTGGTGCCAAGAAGTCATGATCTCAGTAAAATTAAGACTACTATAAAACAAAGCTAAAGTTTTATTTTTACCAAAAGTGCTTCAAATATAGTGTTAAATTGGTTTGAAATTAAGTAGGGTTTTCGCAAAGAAATAATTAGTAGCTAGAGAGTTGAGGATCAGAGGGACATTCGATCTTGCAATCATACAGCTGCTAAAATACTAAAATTAACTTGCAATTACTAATTAAATTCATACATAAACAAAGAATTTTATTTATTGAAAGCAATATTAACTGGTATAAGCATATCAAGTGTCAAGATAAATAACTCTTGAAGTTTGCTGCAGCTCTAAATTTTCGCGCAAACAGGACACAGCCATTGCTAGAATTTGAAGCAAACAACTTTTTGGCTACTTAATGAAAACTCTATATGCTAAACTGCAGCTGAAGCTACATGATATTTTAAATAAGTTTTGTAGGGAATGAATGCTTGTCTCAGGGCAATTTTTAGAGAGAAATATTTATTCAAATGTGTGAATGGCAACAATTTCAAATATAGCCAAGTTTTTAATATATTAACAAAATTTCAGTTTTAAACTTTTGTTAATAAAAGTGATATCAGGAGAAAGCTTATGGCTACACCTTTATTTTTTGTTCTTAGAGACAAAAGAAAAGCGTCTTGAGCGGTCACGCACTAAAAGAAATTCATATCAGTACAAATTTTTCAATTGACAAAAGGGCCAAGAGGACCCATTTTTAGCAAAAGCACGTCTCAAACATGGTTTAAGTCACATTAAATAAAATAAAACAGTGTTAGATAAAGAAATGATCTTTAATTTTAGCCAAGTTACATCAACTCATAATTGTATTAAAGTACCAGCTAAACAACAACAAAAATCACCAAATTTGTGAAATAATTGCTACTTATTCCTGTAAAACACTGACATTGGGACTACCTAATATATGGTACTTTTACCAACAAATAGCCAAACTGCTGCCCCCAAGAAAGTACTGCCTGTTGTCAATGCCCCCTTTGCCTCACCCTGGCTTTTTACCAGAGTTCATAACAACATATTTTCATGTAAACATTCATAACATAAAATATTTTCCTCAAACAAAAAGTTACTAGAGTTAATAAAAATATAATTTAGAAAATCAAAAATAAATAATGGAAAAGGATTAATTAAATCTGTTTTCAGCATTCTGTATTTAAATGATTCCCAATTACAATATTATATATCTCTTTATTTAAAATTATTTGCAAAATCCCAAAATGATATGTACAGTCTAATATTTGGATATATCAAAGGTTATCAGACAGGAGAAAACGTTGAGTGAAAATTTACTCCAAGTGGAAACTCTGCATTCATAAATACATACACGAATGTGTCCATTTAATAGGTAAGCCCACTCGCTATATGGAGACTGAAGACAACATTACATATCGGTTGATTTTATTCTTCTTCAAAACTGTCTATCTCAGTAATTAGAAGAAAAGAATGTGTGAAAATTGTTTTAATAAATAAAGGAATCTTCAAACGTTAAAAAGAAGTTTTGTTTGTACATTTGAATGACTTATTTCTTATGTTTTGATCGATAAACATACAGCCGGTAAAGCGTACTGGAGTGCCCGTGGAGAAATTTGAACATGGCTGAACTCGACATCATTTTGGAGTATGCTCACATAAATTGCTATCGACTTTCCAGGATTCAACCAATAAAAATAAAATTATATCAATGGAAAGCTAAGATAATGACCTTTAACACAAGCATCGGTTCATTTCAATTTTTAAAATTTTTACTGTAGCAAAATATGTTATGTTTGACACATTATCAGACCTGCCTACCCCCCACCTTAGGAAACCAGAAGATCACTGGTCCAAAACCAGAAGATTTTGAATGGAAACCAGAAGATTTTATGCGGCGTCTGACTTTTTAATAGAAATACCAATAATATAAAATAAATGCAAAATAAAAAAAATAATGTTAATATATGTAAATAAACTTACCAATAATGTAATGAATTATGCAAAGCACAACAATTCGTCTACATTTTGTCTAGTCTCCATTCCACTGTTTATTTTAGATGAATTTTTGTCAAGCACACCAAGTGTTAGGCAGTTTTATTTAGAAATACACTGGCCAAGATATTTCTTTAGACTTCATTTGAAGAAGGATCTTTACATTTCAGAATAATGGGCCATTGAAGTACCGCATCATGATTTTCACTTTTACAGAAATTCATTAAATATTTCATAAATGGATTTTTTAAAAAATATATATTTAACTTTTTATTATCTAATATACAAGCCACAAAAAGGAACATATGCCTATTGAAAAATTTTAAGAAAAAAGTTATGATTTTTTTTTTATTGTACCCATCTCATCTAAAATATATATTTTGGGAGAACATGTAGAATTTAAAAAAATAAAATTTACTTAAACCTAAAGCATATAGGCTTTCATCCATGCACAACCTTTTAATTTTATGTATGAGAAACTAGTATACCAAATTTCAGGGACATGGAATAATTACAACTATTCAAAAGGGGTCTTAGCATTTAGTTCAACAGAGGAAAAAATTCATTTTGAGAAAAACACATTTAAAGTAAAATAAAGACTACAGAACTTTAAAAGTGTTCAAGTGGTTTATTTTTTTAAAATAAATATACCCTATCCGTACTACATTGGACTGCTCTTAGTCATTTAGCTCTCTCAGAATTAAATATACTATATATTACTACCCTTTACATCCTCAGTGTACAGTCTTTTTAATTTCTAATACTAAATAGAACCAGAATATTGCAAAGAAATTTTTAAAAAAATATATTTATCAATCTACATTAATAAAATTTGGAATATATGTTGTCTTTGTTATGAGAAAGCAAAACCAGTTATTAGTTTTAGAATATCTGGTTCAGATTTTAATTTATAAATGATTTAAATATATAAAACACCTATATTTTTCTAAATTTACACATCCATTAGATTAGAGAAAAACCAGTGAAAGTCTTCCTGTAACATTTAAAATGTTATTAAAAAGACATTATTCTTTAATAAGCATGCTTTGTTAATTAAGAATTGGATATGATTAATATTATTATTTTTAATGTTTTATGCATTTCTTTTGTCTTCAATGTATGTGTATTTATTATCATGCCTTCTAAAATTCTATTATAATGTGTGTACTGCGTAATCACAAAATATCAACAGCTAATTTACAATTTTTTAAATTTTTTTAAAGCAGAAATGATTAAAATAAAAAATTCGACTAAATCAAAATGTTCACAATTCCGTAAATTACTTTCAAACAAATTTGACTCAGGATCATTTCTTTATCGCCGATGATTTTTTTTGTTTTAAAACTTGTGTCACTTTTTAAAAAAAATAAATTTTGAAGCCTTACATAGTATATAAGAATAATTACAACGGATTCTAGAAAAATTATTATTTGAACCTCAATGCGGTTTCAAACATAGGCCTATCGTTATTGAAAACGCCAATCTTTTTGCTAGCATTGCAATATAATTCGTTAAAGTAGCTCGTTTTGGACGGATAATTTCTGAATTGCATAGATTGTCTTACATGTAAGTTGAATGTTATTTATTAAAGTAAATATTTCGTAATTGTCACAATGGTATGGCATTGTGCATGTACTATCGCTACGTGGCCGCCATTTTGAAAAAGCGAACTTCGTCTATCGGTCGAACGGGCAGTAAAAACGTTATGAACCGAATTTGCTTATCCCGCTAAGCTCTGACTTCTCAACATAAAATATATTTAAAGAAAATGTTTATTTCACGAGCGAAATTCTGTTTTGTCAACTAAAATTAATAACGGCTGACGAATAAGATTCCAGAAGTGTTAGAAAAGGACTCGTATTCTGAACAGCTCATAGCAGACGACAGAGAAGCAGTTAGAGTTACGCCGCCGTTAGTTCTATTGAATGCACGGCAAGTTTTTCGTCCTGTCATAACCGATCGTGAAAAAAAAATTGAAAATGAAAATAAAAGCGGAAGATTTCTTTTGGAAGCGGAAGAGCGGGAGATTCGAGGTAAAAGTGGGAGATTCTTCCGCTAAAAGCGGAAGGTAGGCAGGTCTGCATTATAACTTGGGAACCCATTTTCATCTATCAGCCTCATTTGAAATGGTCATTTTTTGTCCTTTAAAATGATATATAACATAAACTGGAAATCTCTATCCCAGAAGAGCGATTCACAATGAACGTGGGAGACCTAACAGTTTGAATTGTGCTTGCGCCGAAGGAGATGAGACATCGCCATCTTGGATAAGACATGTTTAAAAATGGATCGACAAATGATAATTAATTATTTTTAGGTTATGATTTGTTAGAAAGTTTTATTTTGATCACTAACGAGGTTAGTTAAATATCGACCATTTAAAATATGGTTGCAAGAGGGTGATGATTTGTTATGACAAACTGCTTATATTAAAAACAATCCTATACAAGAAATACAGACTGGAAATGATTAAACGATGATTCATGATGAGATTAAATTTTAAAAAAAAAATATTAACTAATCAGCGATATTTTAAATTAATTTTATAAAGCACCAATCCAAAATAAAGAACAACTCTTAATACTGAAGGATTTTTGTCTGTATTCGTCTGTAGCTGACCAGTACTTTTCATTATTTTATTATAACTCGGACCTTAAGAAACAATCTAGTAAATGATAATTAGAAGTTATCATTGAGTGACTGATCAGGATTAAGATATATATATAATAATAATAAGTGTATAAGTCAGTGAGTGAATGAATCGATGTATGGTAAAAATTGAGATCAGGATAATGATAATGCTAATGCTACTCACACTACAGACATACACTGATACAGTTGGCATATAAGTAAAACTATGAAAGACTTTAGTTTTCAATTTTTAAGATATTTTTTGAATGTCAATGTCTTATATTAAGAAACAAATAGACACATATTAAAAATAAAGATACTAATAATTACAATTGCTGTTAAACTACAAAAATGTAAACTGTAAATAGTAACAACTAACACTGTAATAGTATTTTATTAAATTAAAGAGCATCAGTTTTGCTAGTTTTTAACTTTTTTAAATTGTTAAAGTACATGAATATATTGTGCAAAATATAATTTATGACTTTATTTAGTTAGAATGATCATGCTGTTAGTTACAGAAATTAGAAACACTGCATTATAATAATAAATGTTTCATTTTACCTTTTGTTCCTCTTCAACAAGTGTGCGGATGAATTGCATAAACTACATTTTTGAGATGTTACAATTCTAAATCTATACAAAAAGATTGTCTAAAACTTCACCCTGTAAATGTCTATACTCCAAATTTGGATGGTGTACAGGAAGTAGTTTTTATTTTACAAGATTCCTAAAGAGACGTTTTATTCAGTTTTTGACCACTTATCGTTTGAAAATTTAAACAAAATGCTATTTTGAGAGGATTGTATTTCATTTTCTATGCATCTGTGATCCTTAAAAAAAAAATTAGCAATATATTTGTGTCACAGAGAGTTGAATAGCAAAAATGAGCTGTATGTGTTTCATAGTTTTTGTTGTGTGGTAATTTCAAGGGGTCGTGAAATCTGTGTTTTTCTGCAATTTACATCAAACTTTGAACTGTCATAACTTTTTTTTCTGTTAAACTAGAGCTCCAAAATTTTGTATGCAAACTTACTTTGAGTTAGATAACATAACCTGCAAATATCAGCTTATTTGGCCAGACTTCAAAGTTTGAGTGGTCTTACCTACATTTAATAAAACAAAGACGCCAAATAACAATATGAAACTGGTGTTGATATAGATCATTCTTCTGTAATTCACACCTGAAAATGTTCTTTTATGCATACCTTTGGACCAATAGCAGAAAGTATCCCTTCATAAGTGTTTCCATTTTTCACAACTAGAGTCACACTGTTCCCCTACAAAGAAGACAAAAAAGAAACAAACATTACTACCTGTTACTGATTATATAACAGGATTCATATATATTTAAACAAAATTCATGAACTTTTCATAAATGTTTGTTTGGACATTGACCCTTTCAAAATACTTCATGAATTATCAACTAGCAAAACTATTAGTTACTAGACAACACAAAATAAGTTTTAAAACTTATCAATTTATGATCATCACATCTCAAGTGAGTTAAACACTTTATTATTTTTCATAGTAAATTCAAGTTGTAATTCAGGGTAGAAATTGTACATTAGCATATTCATTTACTTTAAATTCTACTGGAAAATTCTTAATTTGGGGTAGCAAACCTATATTAGCACAATCATATGAGATATCATGTAGCTGTACAATTTCCTCATCCATAAGGCTTGGTTTGTCAATCATATTTATTAATTAGATGCACTATGAAATTACCATTTCAAATTTCAGTAATCATATTAAGGGTAGAAGAGGTTAAAACAGTTGGAATTTATTATTACTTTGTTAAAGTTTAGACAATTTTAAAAATATTTATTGTAAGCAAGGTGAAAGAACAAGAATACATATAGTTATAAATATGTCTAATGCATATCCAATTATTTAAATGTTATAGTTAATACAGAAAATTTAGTAGACATAATCAAATGCAAATTTCCTATTATTGTTTTTAATAATAAAAGGATATAAAATTTATTATAATTTATAATAATAAATATAAAAAAACCAACAGTCCCATACTATATTCTATTTCTAGAATCTCACTATTTTGTGTTTTATAGCATAATTATAGTTTCCATAATTAGCATAAATTTTATTACTTAAAAATGAAATGAATCAAAATGATTTTAAGTATCCTTTAAAAAATAATATCATATTATAATAAATAATTTTATAACTGTGTATTATTTAAAAAAAACAATGGAAATAAAATTGGAAAATCAAAAAGGAAATTGAGAGAGCATTATTTCAATTAATGTAAACTTTTCATTAGTAATGGAAAGGTCAGCATCTCTGGTCCCGAAACTGGATGTTTTGCAGACGTCATCTATCACTAAAATCAATAGATACAGATGTTACAAGTTTATGCTTTATTTATGAATCTCCATTAATACTGAGAAAAACTGTATACCTTTTAAAAAGAGAGAGAAAAAGATGAGAAAAAGAAACAAAGCATCATTAGATTCATCTAAGTGAAAAGAAATGTGTATTTTATGTAGGTTAGAATTTGACAATATATAGCTGTTTTGTGTTCTGGTGGTGGATGGAATGTTGGACCTCCCTCAATCAATGCATTTTGGTAAAATGTGAACAGTCCATTTAGACAACCAAGTCTGTGGTTGAAGAGCTGAATGTCAACCCAGTATTTGAAGTATTTCTTTTTTATTAATATCTCCAGACTTGAGGTTATTCACCTGAATTTTTTCATGTAAGAAACAATCTATCCTTATGCAAATCACATATAATGACACACTATTGACTGTTTAATTAAAATGGCAGAGTTGACTTTACACAGGTTATACAACCTGCAAGTTTGCCCTCAAGCAAAGTGATAAAATGATTTTAAAATGACAGATTAAATTTCTTTTAATTAAAAAAACAATGGTAAAAATATACACGTTCTGAGAATGAGATTTTTGGAAGAAGCATTAAGGTGGGAATTTTCCAGACGAAATGAGAAGTATGCAAGTCTGTTCAAATGTAAAACATCTGATTTAGTGAGATACTTACCTTAGTTCTCTTCCAAGGCAAATAAATATATAAATATAAAAATTGTGATACTTAAATTAGGTAGAACCAGCTATTTTTTCAAAGTTTATGGAAATGAATGAAATTTACACCATATAACAATCATGGTGAAAGAAGTCAGTTTACAAAAAATGGTTGCATAATCTTTCTTACTTTTTTTTTAACGCAATTTTCAAAAATGTGGAAAAAATGCTTTTTACACATATTTTACAATTTACCATTTTTGCATCACCCTAAAGTAAAAACTGATTATCTGACAGAGCTAAATTTTTGCATACCTCATGTATCCAATGCTAACATGAAGCCTGATTTATTCTGAGGCAATAGCTTTCTTAATTTTTGAGTTATTGATTCTCAAAAATGAGAAAAAACACAAATTGAGCAATGGCACTTTGAGCCAACACTGAAAATGAACCATATTAATGCATTTTTGCTTATTTTGAGTTCCATTTGACTTGTTTAAGTAATTATAATGAAATAACAACTTAAAATTAGCCAACATTTGTAGTTAAAATGCATTTATTGATGTCTTATGTTTTAAAATGTATGATTATTTAAAAATAAGGGTAGAGGGCTAATTGAAACCTAGTGGCAAGTTGAAATAAAAACAATAGTATTAATTATTATGTATCTGAAACATGGTCCCTCTAAGTCTTGGCCAATTTTTACAAGTAAAATGAACCCTAACAATAATTTAACCTATTACCAACTCTTAAAAGATACAATGATGGGGTACAGCCTCACAAAAACTAAATAATTAATGCATATTTGAGGCAGTTGCTATTGGCGCTACCCATTATGATTAATTAATTTAAATGGCTGTCATTCATGATCCATCATAACTTAGTTAATAAACCAGTGGGGAAAAACGATCTAGGATCAATGTGTGATCATTGTTTGACAGATATTATCAAACATTGTTAATAAAATTTACAGCAGAAATGATAAATAACGACTGTTTAGAAGGCCTATACTTGTCGACTCTCACTCACGTCCATGACGATCTCGAACACATTGCCGTCTGTACAGATACGATCTTTATGTCCGTTAATAAACCAGTGGGGAAGAAAGATCTAGGATCAATGTGTGATCATTGTCTGACTGATATTATCAAACATTGTTAATAAAATTTACAGCAGAAATGATAAATAACGACTGTTTAGAAGGCCTATACTTGTCGACTCTCACTCACGTCCATGACGATCTCGAACGCATTGCCGTCTGTACAGATACGATCTTTATGTCCGTTAATAAATCAGTGGGGAAAAAAGATCTAGGATCAATGTGTGATCATTGTCTGACTGATATTATCAAACATTGTTATTTATTTACAGCAGAAATGATAAATAACGACTGTTTAGAAGGCCTATACTTGTCGACTCTCGCTCACGTCCATGACGATCTCGAACGCATTACCGTCTGTACAGATACGATCTTTATTTCCGTCAAATAGCCTTAAAAGATTATCCAGATAATTATTAAAATCTTTTTACAACTGCAAGAGTTATAGTTAATTAAACTTAGTGAATTACTTTCGCAGCAGAGAAACAAGCACAGCCGACAACGCCATGGCGATCACGCGCTTCGTTTATGTTTATGCCTGTGTTTACTTCGCGCACGCTTGGGTTGCACATTTTCCCGCTCTACGGGTAACGCTACAAAAATGCTACTTTGTCATGCTATATACCATTTTAAAGAAGAGATTTTCTACTTTCTTCTGATATAAGAAAAAAATCTATATATTTTTCAGAAATAACCATGCAAAATCGTAATTGAAAAATAGGGCTTTTTTCAATCAACTTTTACATACAATAAAAATAAAAATACAGATTCGAAACTAATACGGTTGCATTCTACATTCATTTTTCTTTAGTTTGATATAAGATACATTCTGATTGGACAATCGTAGCGGAACCCGTTTTAGTGTTTGCAAGGTATATCAAAACACGATGGTAAAACCGGAGATTGAGAATTTTGCCATGGCTATCGAAACACGCCAACCATACCTAATTTAACTCGATCGTACACGCTTCCATCCACTCTCTCACAAATAAAAAATACATTAATGAATAGTTGGAAGATAGTTTTATTCAACAAACTATTTCACAAACGTGATAAATACGAAACATAAACACAGCGCTTGTGACAAAATGGTAAATTTTTCGGAATTTAGTAGTTGTCCGCTATCGCCATATAGAGGCTGGTTCTACCTACTTAAATAACACTTTTATAAAAAAAAAAAAATTAAAATTAAAAAGAGTGACTAAAAATAATATAAAATATTTGCCCAGAAATTCACAAATCTCAAAACTTAAATTTTCATAGATAAGAAATGAACTATGGTTTCTACAAATCATGTACAAAACAAACAAAAAAATTAAAATATCTTTCATTTAAGCAATCAAAGCAAACAAAGAAAACGATAAAGGCTGTGAAGAAAATAACAGAAAGAACTCATCTGGATCAACGCACACACACACACTTGTCAATACAGATTTAATACATTTAAAAAAAAAAAAATTGAAGCCATAACACATTACTATATATTCAAATATAAGTTTAAAAAAAGTTTATTCTTATGTTTGTTCAGCAAAAACATATCCTTGACTTATACTCTGGGGCAAAAAAAATTCAGATACACCATGAAAGATGGCTTGTGCAGATACTTACAGCCAATGCAGATGCCTACACTAGAATCTTTCAAATATAAACTGTTGATTTATTGCACTATACAGTGTGAGAAATGCTGTTAGTTACTAAGTCATAATATAATATACTATACTAAAAAGTCATACTCACGAATATTAAGATGTTAAATATGGCAATTAAAATAAAATCTGGAAAGCATATGAAATTTCTGGTAAATATAAAAATCTATCATGCACTCAGACTCAAGCAAATCTTAAATCACTGGAGTATGACAGGCATATTAAAAGGCTTGATTATATGTCACATTTGAGCATCTTTTAGCAAATGACCTTGACCATACTTTAGATGCTCTTCGCACCACTCAGATTACATATTCCAGGCAGGCACATAACAAAAAAAGGTATCACCAGGTCAATCGGTGGAATGAAGTTAAACTCAGGTATTTACAAAAAATATCATCATAAAAAAAAAAATGGTGAAAACATTCCCAAGTTCAACAAAAAGATAAGAAAACTTTGTATTTTTCTTTGTTTTTGAATTCGAAATAAATTAAAAATAATACTTTTAAGATTCCTTAGTATGTCTATAATAGGTAGTAATTTTAATTTTTTAAAATCCATTGATAATTACAGTCGCTTTAAATTTTTTAGTAGACTTTAAAAAAAAAAAAATGCCGAAATTCGAGAGTGCAATAAAAAGATAAGAAAATATTTTATGATTTCTTTGTTTTAGAATATGAAATAAATTAAAAATAATACTTTTTAAAAAATCCATTGATAATTACAGTCGCTTTTAAGTTTTTAGTAGACTTGTTAAAAAAAAAAAAATAAACATGCTGAAATTCACAACTTCAAAAAAAGATAAAAAAACTTTTCATTCTTTCTTAGTTTATGAATTGAAGTAAATTTTAAATAATACTTTTAAAATTCCTTAGTATGTCTATAATAGGTAGTAATTAAAATTTTAAACCATTGATAATTACAGTCTCTTTTAAGTTTTTAGTACATTGATCCATTCAATTATCATTAAGTGTCAAAACAGCCTGACACGGTGGCGTCAGCTGACGCATTTTCACCTGTCAGCCAACGGGTTAATAAAGTTATTAGTTGAATTCCATTACAATACTTATTTAAAGATTGATATTTTGTAGTATACTGTTGTTCCATGGACACTTAATTTTGAACTCATTCTACCCCAGCTGTATAGCTGCTTATCTATTCCTGAAGCTTACTGCTTCTGAGGCCCACATTAGTGGCTAATCTATTTAATTTCTCATGATTTCTTTTCTAAATGCATGTAGTTATTGAACTGCTTTATAAATAAATGTTAAATATGCCTTTAAATTTTCATAAAAAATATAAATATATTCATTATTAATATTCCCATAATTAGTCGCAAAAAGGAAGAAAAGACTGGCGAAAAAATCAAATTACTTCAACTATTATTAACAACAACAACAAAAAAAAGGAAGTGAGAGAAAGAGATAAAACAAAACAACAAACAATGAAAACAACACAAATAGGAATGTAAAATAATTCAAGCATGATAGTTCATTAATTCAAACTTCGACCTCTGAAAATCATGTTTCTTAGCTCGCCATGGATGCACAAAATTTTTTTCAAAGAAACTGCAAAATTGATGAAAACTTCTTTGATCACACGCATGGATGGTCCGAAGGAAGTAAGCTAAGAGATTTTACCAAATACGAAAACAAACCGCCCTACTTAGGTAGAAATGGTTGGCAACTAAGTACAACTAAAGACATTCCTGGGGTAGAAAGTTAAGACACAATATATTTTGTTGGGATTAAACACTTTAAAATAAAATTTAGGTAAAAAAATGTTTCTTGGTAATCTGGCACCTCTCTCTCTCACACACACATAAAAGGTATGTTTAATCAATCTTATCAATCTATCGCTTAATCTTGTCGACCGTTGGGACACCATTGATGACCTGACAACCAGCTTCCTCCATTCCATTCTTAGCAATAGAAGTGGGTAAATAAAAACAATAAAAAATTAAAAATAATAATACAAATAGACCTACCACCATGTTCATCAAACCATGAACCATTTTCTCATTTGAATATACCCCTTCAGTGGGTACCTGAAAACAAGAAAATAAATATAAAAATATTATAATTCAGTAACTGTACTATAATCCTTATACAATTTTATTTATTTCTTAATCTGCATTTTGTTTCATGATTGTCGCCACCCACCTACTCTCTTTCGAGGGGAGGGTGGTGGCTTGTTGACGCCACGTAGGACTTGCATAAAGAGAATTACAAATCGCACACAGAATACCAAGATGATTGTTTGGCTCGAATTTAATTCTGCATGTAGGTTACGTATTGCCGACATGTTTGCATGTGTGCTTGCATACGGGTAGGGGTGAAGTGTAGACGGCACAGACGACACAACGTATAACAACGATAGCAACCACTCTTTCGAAACCATTGACAGGAGAAAGCCTCATAGTCAGAGTACAAATTCAAGTTTATTGGTCTATGGGTTTCCTCTCACACGTTGGTTAGTCAGTCAGCCATCCACACTCGCACCTGTGGGAAACGGGAAAGAAAGAAAGAAAAAGGGTCACCACTTGTCGGCGCCCGTGAAAAGAAAATAATGAAAAGGAAGGAAAGAAAAGAATGAAAAAATGATAAGTGAAATAAAATCAAAGAAATACAAATTTCAATTTATCCATGCAGTACTACTTCTAGATACATTTAAGCATTATTTATCATAAGATAGCAATCCTTATTTATAAGTTCTGGAGCCATTGCTCTTGTATCAAAGTTCAATAATAAACAAATGTCATTTGACTTGCAAGTCTTCAACAGTTCCATCAATATTATCTTATATTAAGGTTTATTCCTAATTTTAGGTTTAATGCTTAAGATTCCTACGCTTTAGTTTTAGGTTCTAATTTATATTTATGTGCTCTGAGATTTCCCTAATTAGTTAGAATTTTCTTTTACTCACATAGGTATTGTCATTTTCTCCTTGTTCTCTGCTCACAATCATCATTATTTTCTCTTGTTCTCTGCTCACATAATTCGTTACTTTCTTCTTGTGCTGGGCTAACATCGTTACACTTTCTTCTGGTGCTGGGGGGTTTTGATGATACATAAAAACTTCGTCGACATCTCGACCTGGCCGTCCTCACTGTTACGCCGGCTGCTACAACTTCACGCTCCCGTGCGCTTCTCTCGTTAGGCCTAATTTCTCAGCTCTCATTGTGTTCTCTCTTCTCTCATCTTCTCTTCGATTTCTGCTCATTTCATCTCGTCTCTTCTATTAACTTCGTTTCTCATCTGTTCTCTTCTCTTCTTCATTTCTCATCTCTTCTCCATAACGGCCAACCTTTGCCGTTCTCGGCGGTATGCCTCATGCAATCCGCTACTGCTTCCAACGATAGTTACTACCATTATGTAACATCTCGTCCTGTAACATATCCCAGCGCCTAGTGACATTAGACTTCCATCAGGAATTTGCCTCTGCTTGGAAAATAATCGATCACCCATGGTCTTTGCACAGTCTTTGTAAACCCGAGATGGCTATCCGGTTTGATTTGGCCCATCTTGAACTGCAGCGGCCTTCACAGCGCACTCTCCATATACAGCCGGGTGGACATCTGGCACTCTGTTACAGTGTTCAGGAACTCTCTTTCTGTTTTGCCTTCGCAGAATCGTAGAGAATCCTGATACAAACAAGCAGGGAGAAACTGAGAGCGTCCCGCTCTCTCTACAACACGGTACATTTTCCACGTTTCTCATCCGCCCCTGGCTCTGTATCCTCTTTTATACACAAAGTTCTTGCACATCACTTTCTCTGAGCTGACTGGAACACACCCCCTTCCAGCACACACGCTACCCCCCATCCAGCACTGCCCACGTACAAGCACGGCATATACGTACTGACGAATAATTCTGACCATCCTGAAGGTCCACTTCTATTAGTGCCAAAAGTATCAAGTTCCCAGTTGACACTGTGATTTACGTATCCACTTGCCAACTGAATACTATCTAGCTAACTTCTCAGAGCAATGGTCCTCTCTTATTTTATTTTAAAACTACAGTTACTATAGCAACCATGGCCACCTGGCAAGCCATACATTAACTCACAGCAAGAAATAGTTGTACACACAAACCAACCTTTTTAACTTAGTAATACAAATATTAACTTTCCAATAATCTCAAAATTCTAGTTCAAAAGTACTTTCATAAAACAATAGCAATTTCACAATAACAATATCAACTTAAACTACCAAACATTTTATAGTGATGATTCTTAAAAAGATGTTTACATTTCAAAACTCAGAGCCTGCTTTCGTCACGGACAAAATTGGCGTCCTAGCGCTCTCTCACGAATTCCCATGCACTGGCCGCCATGTACTCTACACTGACAGATTTATGGGTGTGGGTGTTGGCTAGGGAGGGTCAAGCCAGCATTTAATTATACGTTTTCCTATTCTCTGACACGAAACCTATTTTCCTCAGCTAGCGTTTCAGACTTAGTTTTTCCCTTTGTTGACAAAATGGTCATTTTCACCCTGTCCCTCTTTTAATTAACTTAGCGGTTTCGTTCATAGTTTAGAGTTAGAAGTTACTTAGAGGAAGAGTAAAAAAATTTATTAATATTTTCCTCATTTCTGTGACAATGATAAAACGGAGTATGTGATGAGGAATACATCATAAATGCAGAAATATATTCTTAACACTAAACAGTACTTTAGAACATTGTATATCATAATTTGAAAAAATTGTAAATCTATTTTTAAAAACTGTACATCAAATATGAGTTGGCAAAGAATAAAAACTTTCTGTGCTAATAACAGTAATAAACCATGTGTGAAATTAAAATAAAATTTTACTTTAAAAAATTAAATGATATTGATAATGTGAAGCTTTACAAATCTATCCCCACCTCGATAAAGACCAATAATTTATCTCATTACTGAATAATTGAAGGTAGCAGCCTTTAAAGAAAGAATGCATATTTATAAGAACTGAACTATGGATTTAAAAAAAATTATCCATGTTTATGCCCCAAATTTCAAATTTACTGCTAACAACATATCCAATGAACTACGCCGAAACACAATGATACCCAACTTCATCATGAATGGGTTAATGTGATTAATACTCTCAGTATCACTATTATGATCAAATTATCAAAAGAAGTTTTTATATATGAGGTCTAAAGTTCAATCTGATAAAATTTCCACCTGAATCTTTGTTTAGTAAGCATTTTAAATATATTCAAATAAGTGACCTATGTTAGTGAACAGAGATTTTAATTATGGTGTGAATTTATAATGTTATAAGGCACACAATGCTATAGGTAAAAAAAAAAAAGTAAAGATTAATTAGCTCTCACTACTACTGCATTAATTACTATAAATATGTGCTGTAAAGATCCAAAATTTTATTGTCCTATTCAGCAAATTAATCAACATCTTTTATTAATACTTTATTAACATTATTATTTTCTGGTAATATATTGGTTTTGAAGCTGCCTTAACTTAGCAGTCACATATGAGAATTAGCCTAGACATCAAGGGTATGCTGGGTGATCCCTGCCCCTGACGAAAAATCTACTGGCAATTTTGACCAGGGCCATTTATGTCGGGAAGCCAACAAAGATGTCCACCTAGGAAAAAAAGTGTGCTGTGCATTGAAGCATACCAATGCCATGGCCCAAGGTATCAACATGGTGGTTTTGAACATGTGCCTCTAGTCATGTAATCCATAATCCCACACCTGTCCAAATGTATATCTGGATATTGTGGGTGTTTTCCTTGGAATATTCTTGTATAAGGGTGCAGAATCCATGAACACAGCACTGACTCTGCCCCAAATTCTTTATTGCTATCAAGTGCTGTCAACATATGTGGGTTAGTGTGTGTATATACTCGTTGAAATCGGAGTCTGATGTTCAACCCTTGAAAATCCTACTCACAATTTACAAGTGGAAAAATGTCATTTGTGAGCTCCGAAAATAACAAGTAGGCAATGAATCATAAGGAGATAATTTTTTCATAAGAGATCAAGATTTTAAAGGAAATATTTTTTTAAAAATTTTAATAATTTTTTAAATTACTTTTAAAGGAAATAATGTAATTACTGGCAGTATTTTATTACAGTATTTTTTTTTCAATTTTCTTGCTCCTTCTGTCATGTGATTTAAGTTGTATATTTCATTCTGATCATGTAATGTACATGTATTCATTTGGGGTTGTTAATGTTAGTAATCATCATAAATATTAAGTATAATGCATAATTAGAGAAGGATATTTTCCACCTAGAAGAAGTCAGGGGATTACAGATTATTTCATTAGTTATGATTATGATAATTAATTTTCCATCTTAATCCCTAGTGCTGACCCAATTAGTGGGCCTATCAGCTATCACCAGATTAAATGACTTAATAAAACACTTAATCATTTTATAAACTCAAAGTGCTTTACAATACAGGTTTCAATACAAAGTATTTAAATCATAAGAAAATAAATTTTAAAAAAACAAATATGAATCTACACATACAATGACACAAATCCTACTATATCAAGTACTAGATTTTCAGCTGTTTTTAAGATACATTTACAAGCATACTGAGTGGTCTGATGTTAATGGGATCTATCCCATTTAAATTGCAACTCAAGGGGCATAACTCTGAAACTGACATCAATATCAAGCAAATTTACCCATTTTTAATTGCTAATCAAGGGCCCAACACAGGGAAGGAAATGTTCTAAATAAAAGAAATCATATACAAAATAGGACAGAAGTTAACTGGGTGCCCATTGATTTCATATGAAACTCTTGCCAAGCAAGGCATTTAAAGGGGAACAACCTTAGGACAAAAATTTTACACAATGTTGTTCTGCTACTGATTAGAGTTGCACTGATAATACAACATATGCAACATCAAATATTCAAATATTATTATAAGTATGTATGATCTATTATATTTTTTAACATTGACTTAGCATAAAATTCAAATAGTGCTAACTGTTTGAACCTGCTTTTTGGCAATGATCAATTTTATTTCACCTTCTCAAGTCTTCAAATTAAAATTAACAAATCTGAACAGGGAAAAGTGATGAGTAGTATTAGTAAGAATTTAACACATTCACAAAAAATGTTGTTTAAAGAAACAACAAAGAAAATACAAAAACTGAAATTTAATTAAATCCAACAAATTCAAAATTAAAATTGATGGACAATTGATTCCATCAAACTATGGGTTTATTTCTGGTAAATTTATACAAAACATAAATAAATTTTAAAATAGGTGACGTGACTCAAAAGAGACAATGCTATTATTACTCTTAAAAAGGATGTCTGGGTACCCGTTGTTGGCGCTAATACCCGGGTAGTAAAATTGAGAATGGGTACCCTTGGTAATGCGGTCGTTATGTCTATACACAATTTAGCACACTCCCCCTCTGGTCACACTTGCATCCCATCTGTAGATGGCCTACTAAATCGTGCCGGCCATGATTGGTTTACGTGCTGAACAGCCGCTGTACCTAGATCTAATTATTTACGACATAGATCACCAAAGCTTGCGCCCTTTCTTTTCACTTGTGGTTGTTGTGCTAGTTAACAAATGTAGCATGTTATTCATGTTAAGACTTCAGTAAACAAACATGTCAATAAATTAAATAATAATGTAATATTTTTAATATGGGGTAGACGCCAAGTGATTGGATAGTGACACAGTGAAATGCAATCTGTGTAATGAAATTCTATCAGTGAAGGGCGATTGAACTTGCACTATTTTTAAATACGTTATTGTTGTCGACATTTTATTTAGTTTTAGTTTAGTTTATGTAATGATTGATAATATTAAAAATAAAAGTTTGCATTGTACATATAAAGATCATAACTAATAGTAAGTCACTAGATGTATACCTTTGGCTACTGAGAAATAGAGAGCATGCTTAATGCTGTATAGAGATCGCGAGTTGCAATGGAGATTATGCAAATTTTTGAATGGGTACCTGGGCAGCATTTTAGAAAAAAATGACAGCCCTACTTGTGAGATCTCTTGAAAGTGATCATGCTTCTTGTTATCTAAGTTCAACAAACAGTATATTCCAGGTAAATGAATCTTAACAAACAAACAATTATTGAGTACACAATTTAATTAGATTTTCTGAATGGTGAAAATTTCTGTGGCAACGAGCTAAACTTGTATTAGGAGAAGTATATAAGTGTGAAATATAAAGAAGCAATCTTGGTTATAAAGTAGGCAATAAGTTGGTAAAGAAAATCATAACAGAAGAGAAAAAAACTAAATGTGCAGTATGCAATCGAGAGAAAATCTACACATTGGTAGGTTCATGTGTACTTTGATTGAATAAAAATATGGAAAGGAGATCAATATGTAAGAATATCTCATTTATTTTAATGAAACAATGCAAAAACCGGACTAACAATGCCTGCCATCTAGACTGCATAACCAACACACTGATTTTAAATGACAAAATCAAGCCAATGACACTTAGTTAACAATTATGATTATTATTAATTAATCACCTAAAACTAATTACAAGTGATGAGAATCTTAATTTATGTTATTACTAATTCTCCAGAAGACACTGTTCATCCCTCTCACTTGGTGGATATGCAGGCACTGTAAAAGTTCTCTCTCTTCTACACCATTAAAGACAAACATTTACTGTCACACTATTTTTCCATAGATGGAAAACTTATTACTAAAAAAGAAGACTGTCTTTAATCTATATTACTTTTATTATGGAGCTCATATCCACCCACTTTATTCTCCAACATAAGGTTATCAATATGTGTAAGGTCAATAAATTTATTAAATCAACAATCAAATATTCATATAACAAAATACCTGACATCAATATTTTCACAAAACCACATTTGAATAATTTTAATATCTTTACAGTCTCATATCCTAAAACTGAACTCAACAATTTAGTGTCAATACACAGACCTGCCTAACCTCCACCTCAAGAAACCAGAAGATCAATGATCCAAAACCAGAAGATTTTTTGCAGAGTCTGGCATTTTAATAGAAATACCAATAATATAAAATAAATGCACTCTAAAAATGTTAATATTTACAAATGAACTTTCCAATATTGTAATGATTTATGCAAAGCACAACAATTTGTCTATGATTTGTCTACTTCTTTGTCTAGTCTCCATTCCACTGTTTATTTTAGACAAATTTTTGTCAAGCATACCAAGTGTTAGGCAGTTTTATTTAGAAATACATTGGTCAAGGTATTTTTATAGACTTCATTTGAAGAAGGATCTTCACATTTCAGAATAATGAGCCATTGAAGTACTGCATCATGACCTTCACTTTTACAGAAATTCATTAAATATTTCATACATGAATTTTAAAAATATATGTTTTCTTTTTTTTATCTACTGGACAAGCCACACAAAGGAACACATGCCTGTTAAAAAATTTTAAGAAAAAAAGTTATGATTTTTTT
Source organism: Sinotaia quadrata (assembly GCA_028829895.1). Lineage (NCBI taxonomy): Eukaryota > Metazoa > Mollusca > Gastropoda > Architaenioglossa > Viviparidae > Sinotaia > Sinotaia quadrata. The sequence continues at coordinate 74,495,239 of CM054183.1, read as the reverse complement.
TACATTGTACTCATCTAAAATATATTGTGAGGAGTACATGTAGAATTTTAAAAAAATATTTAAAAGAACAAACCTAAAGCATATAGGCTTTTATCGATGCACAACCTTTTAACTGTTTGTTAGAGGAACTAATATACCAAATTTCAGGGACATGGAATAATTACAGCTATCCAAAAGGGGCCTTAGCATATAGTTCAATGGAGGAAAAAAGTCATTTTGAGAAAAACACATTTAAGTAAAATAAAGGCTATAGAACTTGAAAATTGTGTTCAAAGTTGTTTATTTTTTAAATAAATATACCCTGTCCATACCACATTGGACTGCTTTTAGTCATTTAGCTCTCTCAACACAGAATTAAATATGCTACCCTTTATTTTCTCGCTGTACACTTTTTATTTTCTAATTCTATGCAACCAGAATACTGCAAGAAAAAAATTTTAAAATATATTTATCAATCTACCTAAAAAAAAAAAAATTGGAATATATGTTGTCTTTGTCATGAGAAAACAATATCAGTTGTTACTTTTAGAATATCTGATTTAGAGATTTTATTTTATAAATTATTTAAATGTATAAAACACCTATATTTTCCTAAATTTAGGCATGTTCATTAGACTAGAGAAAAATCTTGAAAGTCTTCATGTAAAATTTGAAATGTTATTAAAAAGACCTTATTCTTCAAATAAGAATGTTTTCTTAATTAAGAATTGGATATGATTATTATTTTTGTAATGTTTTATGCATTTCTTTGTCTTCATGTGTATGTATGTATTAATTATCATGCCTTCTAAAATTCTATTATAATGTGTGCACTGTGTAATCACGAAATATCAACTGCTAATTTATAAATATATTCGTAAATTACAATCATTGAATCAAACAAATCTGACTCAAGATCATTCCTCTATCGCCGATGACTTTTTTTAAAAAAACCTTTTGTAACTTTTTAAAAGAATAAATTTTGAAGCCTTACATATAATATTAGAATAATTACAACTGATTCCAGAAAAAATATTATTTGAACCTCTATGCAGTTTCAAATATACTGTTATTGAAAGTCAATCATTTTCTTAGCATTGCAATATAATTCGTCAAAGTAGCTCGTTTCGGACAGATAATTTCTGAAGAATAGTGCATATATGTAAGCTGGATATTATTTATTAAAGTAAATATTTCATAACTGTCAAAATGGCATGGTGTTGAATGTACATCGGTACTTGGCTGCCATCTTGAAATGCGAACTTAGTCTATTGGTTGAACTGGCAGTAAAAACGTTATGTACCAAATTGTGCTTATCCCATCAAGTTCTGACTTCTAAACATAAAAAAAATATTTAAAGAATTGTTTATTTCATGAGCAAAATTGTGTTTTGTCAACTAAAATTAATAACGAATAAGATTCTGGAAGTGTTAAAAAATTACTTGTATGTTGAAGAGCTCCTAGCAGATGACAAACAAGCAGGTGTTTCGTCCTATCATAACTGGGGGGACAAAAATTGAAAATGAAAGCGGAAGAGCGGGAGATTCTTCCACTAAAGTGGAAGGTAGGCAGGTTTGAATACAAATCACAGGATAGTTCTTATCAGAGAACAGAAATGGAGTTATTAGAGATAAGCAAGAATAGTTTTACATAATGTGATTTAGTCGCTGTCTCAATAGCTTTCACTTGCTTTTTGTAACAAAGCCATAAGTTTTTATTTTCACATTACTACTGTCAATTCCATATGATTCCCTCCTCACATTGTGGAATACTCTCATGAGGCTAACTTAGGTGCTTCTTTACCATATTAGCCCCCTCAAGCAGAACAACAATTGCAACAATTTCCTTGTACCAGATTTTGCTCAATATAGTCAGCATACCTTGCCACCATTCATCAAAGAGTGTAGTGTATTCCTTACACTTGCACACTGTAAGATACTTCTGATGTCTACCACGTTTGTGGCAGTTTATAATAATCAATAAACCATGAGATTCAGATAAAAAAGGCTGCTTTTCCCTGTAAATTATAATCAGAGAACAAACGCTAGGTTTCCAGTTTATTCCTATGTAACTCCATTCTTTCTTACATTCAAATTTCAAATTAGTTCCCTGCTACATTATTTACTAGCTTGATACATGTATGTAGTCCCACCGCCACCGCTTTACGGGCAGAAACTTGCAAATGCACACAAATTTGCTAAACTTTACCCCTGAGCAGTTTTCTTCACTCAACTAACCAATTTTATATGAAAATAAAGATTGATGTTTTGTCTTTCGAACTGTGTTGTTTTTTCCTTAATTTTATTATACTATCCATAAACTATGGTGAAAGTACCTAAGGGTTGCAACAAAAATGGGTCAAATGTCGCCTCAGCCAAAAAAGTAAAATTCACGTTTTCAGGTACCATGTTTTAAGAAGAAAGCGGAGTTTGCAAGGTTTTGTAACCCCAAAACTGATTGGTCCATTAAATAGAGGGCAGATAACTCTTTACAATCATATTTTTTCACTTTTGTTTGTTGCGAATAATCAAATAAATTTTCAAACAAAAAATTTCATGATACATTTTATGGAAGAAATATTTATCACAAAATAGTGATAAAAATATCATGTAAGCAGAATTTCAACATCTCTCTAATGATATGCTATAGTCTTCGATTAGTGACCCTTGCAAAATCCACTAAATGAAAAACCTGAAGTACGCATCCTGTTTCAGTCATGATTTCCATGTGCAAAACACGTTGACACAACCGCTGATTTTTCTGACATTTTATATGAACAATTGAAACCTCTTATTGATAAGATCTTTCTGTAAGATTTTAATAATGATTACTGTACTCTGTGATTATTTTATCTGTAAACATATCTCAATTTTTAAAGCAGAATTATTAATTTTGTCCTTATCATCACTATCACTTCTGTAGTTTGAAAAGAGGTCAGTCGGTGCATCACTCTATCACGAAAGTTTGATTGCTATTTCCTTGCAATATATATTTTGAAGTCGCAGATCATATTTAAATATATTATTTTATTTGCTTAATTAATTTTAGTCATGATGGTAATATTTAATTTATTATTTAGAAAAATCGAGTTATTTACAACAATAATTTAAACAAGAAAAGATAACTCTTGATGCAAAAATAGTAAACAACTGAAACACTTGGGTCTGTGAAACGTTTATTTCATGCAGTGGATTTATAATAATATTAAGATATTTTATTTAGTGAATGCTTTTATATACATATATTTTTAATAATTTTAACCCATTTTGAATTTGAACATAATGTTTTCTTTTTAATTTTTAAAATCTGTCAAGCTTCTGCCTTTGTTTTCGGTTTCACGATCTTTTAATTTCTTTGGTGGTACATAAATGAAGAATAAGTTAACATGAGGACTTTTATATTACATTATTTAATTATTAAAGACAGCAGATTCATCAATAATTCTTGTATATTTTCTTTTAATAAATGAAAAAACTGGTTGATGAACAGCCGATAGTTTTGTCTAATTAAGCCTATTAATTGTAGTAGGATTTTTCGTTGGTGAGGAATTAGAAGTTCGCAGTACAAACAGTGCTAAGATAATATTTATGGAACAGTATAGAAATATTTAAGTGGGGTGATAGCATGGACTGTGATGATTTGGATGCCAAGTTTGTTTTTAAATGTGACATGAAAAACAAAATTTACACTATAAATGACCATGTGATGAAAAGTGGTTTGATTCGCATCAATAATATAAAGTATTTAAATACTTCTAAACCATATTCCATATTGCTTTATTTGTGGGATTTGTTACTGTTCCATTATAATTTTGCAAAAAGTCTTTAAAACTGTGTATAGCAGGGGTGTACAAACTACGGCCCGAGACAGGGTTCTGTGCGTCCCCCAGAGCATATTATTTCATTATTTGTGTTATTTTTCTACTGAGCCATCCATATGCAATCTGATTTGCAGCCCTCCATGCACTCTAAATTGGAAATTTGGCCCTCTGGCCTAAAAGGTTTGTGCACCCCTGGTGAATATAGTCTTCAGTAAAATGGTAAAGAAATTCATTATTTTTTCCCCATAAGGAAAGCTATGTGTTGTATTAAAGTTACAATTATATTTTATTTCTTTATGGCCTTAGTGTTTTACTTTTTCATAAAAAGTACCTGGAAATATTGTCTTTAAATAAAACAAAAACTGAAAACTGTTAAAAAAACTGCATTGATTTAATACAAAACCAAGTAAATGAAATATTATTTAATTATAAATGGAATCAGTAAACATTATGTCATTTTCTAAAATGGTATAGTATAATTAACATTAATGTAACTCACTAAGAAACAACATAGCATCAGGTGATGCAATATCAGCATGTCTGATTGTTTCAATAACACTTCAATAATCAATCTCATTTTTATATAATATTTTTCCAAGTTATATCATTATTTGTTTTAAAATAATAATACAGACTGTCATTGAGTTATGACAGGCTAGGTTCAGACAAATACTGAAATAGGTTGCAAGTCAATTTAGTCATAAGTCAAATAACCCATATTAACTTATTACTTACATATATATATATATATATATATATATATAACTATAATGGAAATGAACAACATAAATTGATATAAGGAGATGGAGTGTAAAGAATGCTGCTCTTTCGTGAGACACAAAGAACCACAGAGAGAGAGAGAGAGAGAGAGAGAATGACTAGTTAACATTTTATTACTGAAACCACAAAGGCATTAACTACATAGCAAATGAATTAATAATATGCATTCTGGATATATTTTGTTATCAAATGTATATACCATGTTGCATTTTATGAAACAAAGGCAAGGTTTTCCTTTTGCAATTTATAATAAACTGAAATGTCAATTTTGCACTATATTTGTTTTTCTTGTTGTCTGTGACTATTTTTATTAGAATTGTTTAACTGTTTTTGTTTAACTGTTTATATTTTACTTGTAATGAACTTGAAAAATCAAACATTCGTTAGGTCTAAAAAATGTTTAAATGATGACACTAAATTAATTGTATCTAATAAAGTATTATATCTATCATCGTAATTTTTAAAAAAAAGAAACAATCTATCAGATCACATATTTGAGCATAAAAAAATTGTATAATATTAACTAAAATAAAACCAGTGGGACTAACTAATGTTAGATACCCGACCAGTAAACAGGTGCAATACTTGTCATTACTGATTCATATCTCTAAGCCATGTTAATATCATCGCCAAAACCAACTATAAATGAAAATGTGATCCTGAATTTTAAAATTATGCTCAGCACAATCCTATTTCAAAACTATATTCGTCTACCTGAGAAGGAAATGGAGCAGCAGTACCATTCCGTCTCATGCTGGTATTTGCTTGGGGTCTGAAAACATAATAAAATAGAAATTGTTATAAACAAAACTCTTGAAAGAGACAAAGCAAAAATCAATGTGATAATAAAGACTGCTTGGCCAGTTCCAATCTCACTTTATAATCTTAATATTGTACCATGTAGTGAGTTTGGACTTGCTATTTCTTATAAAAATAAAGTTGAAATTTTGAATAACTGAAATTACTAGGGATCAGATGAATACAGTCAATTCAATATTTTAGTATTCATTTGGAACTTGTTTTTATGATGAAAGACAAAGATCGAAACTTCCAAACATTTGCATTTAACTAACTTACTAAGCGATTATAATTACATTTTCTGCTTTTTAGTAGGCATAAACAATGACAGAGATAGTGTACTCTTGATATGTAAATTGTGTGCAATATAAAGAAAATAAGTAAGTTTGAAGTTGTAAGAAAGGCATTAAAAATGTCACTTATTCAAATAAAGAGAATACAACAGAAAACAATCAACAAAAATTTTAAAAACAAATCAAAGCAATTTTCTATAAATATTAAATATATTTACAAAGAACTAATCCATCATAAGATGAAGAATCCATATTAAAAATCTAAAACTTAAACCATAACAAATCTATGACACAAAACTCAAGAAAGCAAACTTCCCATCTTAATATTTTTTAATTCAGAAAGCGGCATGCAGAAAATCTAAAATTAATTAAGATCATACTTCACAAAACCAGCATGTTTTTCTCTGATTCTTCAGAATAAAGTATTCTGCCAATTTTAAATTCTGTTGCTAAATCTTTTTCGTGCTATAGCCTTCAAATTTGGTACACACATTGTCTTTGATTTAGATAAGAATAATCTGTTTTTAAGATTTGGAACACCATGCTTAGTTTTTTTTTTAAATTAAATTTTTAGACTTTTTAAATACCCAAAATATATTTTTTTTTAAATGAATAGTTCAAACAAGGATATGCATTTAAAGAAATTATAAATAGGAAAAAAGTTACAATTTTTTAATTGACATAGCCATCAAAAATATTAAATTGAACATAAAATGTCAAAGTAACAAAATTGTAAAAAAAAAATAATGCACGCAGGCTTTAAAGTTTAATCCATCCTTGATTTTGTGCACATGTATATAGGGAACAAATATGCCATTTTTCATCTGTGTGTTTACTAGATTTGGAGATCCAGGTCTGCAAGCAAGCGGCATGGAGAGAAAAACAAAATTTTGTCAAAAACTCATTTAAAGTATAATATAGACTGTAAAACATTAATTTTGTGTTTAATATTTATTTTTAAAAATAACTATACCTTATCCATAGCACAATGAGTTCCAAACAATCATTTAGTCCCCCTAATAATCCTGAGCCATAGGTACTGCCTTCTCCACTGCACAAGTCTTCTTTGACATTTTCTTTTCTCTGCTATATCGCTTAGTCGCGGGCTTGGCTAAATATTCTGCTTGCTTGCATTTTCTGTTTTTTACCTCTTGGTATGCTTGGAATACAACAGTCACATCCAAGTGTTTTATCACTTGGGATTAATGTGTACAGCCTTGATTGAAATGAGAAACTGTCCTGGCTACCACTGCACAAATATGTTATTGTTATGCTTCTACATGAACTATCATGGGACACCTAGACCAAATCAAAGAGTTTAAACACTCATTTGCATTTTTAGTTCTGCCATGCTGCATTCTCTGCAAAAGATTGGGGTCAGACATTCTTTTATATATTGGCGCAAGCTCATTGGCAACTTCAAAAGTGATAAACCAACTTTAGATTCATTTGGTCCAGGCTGCTAATTTCTGGCAATGGCTCTGTTGTAAAAACACCAGTAATTTTCATCAGTTGGACATCATAAATGATGTGGATCAGTATACTATCTATACTCATGCATTGGAGAATGGTAGCCCAATTGCATCACTCATTGCTTGGGTATTTCCAAGGTTGTCATTAATGGCTTTGTGGCAGTAACTCTAAACACTTTTGTTAACACTTTTTGTCCATCAAACGATTCAAAGCGGATGCCTTTTTCCACTAAGCAGTACCAATTCTTTTATGATAGTGATTCACACATTCTAATTTCTCTACTGGTACATCATAACACTTAGCATCACTAACTGTTTTATGAGCAACAGAATCACCATCACACAACATCTTTGCATGACGCACATTTCTACTTTTACTGATCTCTTCCACATTTTCACTACAGCTTCCATGTCCATTGATTTGGAATACCCTTCATGATTTATTAAGCAATGCTGAGCATGCTCTTCTTTCCACTTAGCCCTCTCAGCATCAGTCATTGGTCTTTTCTTATTTAAAACACATGCATGGCAATATTTTGACACCACCTCAAAATCTAGAACTAGACCTGTCAAAACATCAATCACTACCCCTACCCCCTAATTAGAAGTAAATGCATGCTTGTACCAAGTTCCATCAAAGGAAACCATAACTTCAAGTAAGCTTTGTCTTTTTTATCAGCAGAATCAACATCCTTAATATTACCACCACTATCAAAAATTTCTATATCACTATCTTCAACATTACTGTTTACATCACTAACAGGATTCTTATCATCATTTATGTCGGCATATGCTTCTGCCACAGCTTCTGCTGATGCTGACAGAATAGCTTTAGCAACTGTAATGTTTATTAATAAAACTTTCTTTGAAAGCCTAGTGTAAGATTTGGAATGCATCGAAGGCAAGTTGAGCATAGCAGAATTTTTTCTCAATGCTGCATGCCCCATCCCCAACTCATTAAAACACATGACTATTGCATTATTTACATCAAACCCCACACTAGAAATGTTACTGTCCTCATGCCTAGAACATGACATCTGACTCTTTCTGAATGTGCATTCATCACAACTCACTTGTATACGAACAGAATAGCCCATATTTTCTCCCAAACACACTTTCAAATTCCCAACACTTTTGCATTCAGAGCAAGCAACCGATGTAAACAATGCATTCAAATTATCTAACTCAACGATGCACCTGATATTCTTCTCTGAAGCAGTGTCAATGGCTGCTAATTTCGGCTGAAGCAAAGTTAGTTACCACCTGGAAGTAGTCAGGTGGAGGGTGGTAAGGGGGGGCCATCTCCAGCAGCAGCAATCAGCATGGTAGCATTAGGAAAATTATAAATACCCGGTACAGCACTTCTAGAAGTAGACCAAAGGATTGGGGTTGACCAAAGGTAGAGCAGGCAAATCAGGTTGTCGTCTGATTGCTAGGATTACTATGAGTGTAATGCACTATAGTCAACGGCTGTCCAGGTTCTTCTGTTGGTTGTCTCCATTGTTAAACCCCATTTAAAAACAAAGTTTGCATCCACTTTGCATCCACATCATCACAGTCCATGGTATCACCCCACCCCAGTAAATGAGATGCTACAGTCTGAATAATGCTTTTACTAGTTTTCTTTCCTGACACCTCTCCCTCCCCAACTAAGCTACCAACACATTTCACAACAGAATCTGTAAACTGTCCCTTTTCATCTTTAGTGACTATCTACAGGAGAGAGTTTTAGCCCTTCAGTGCATTCAATCATAGGTTGGATGTATTTTTGTGATTCTCTAAGCTTATATTTCAAATCAGCAACTGTTTTGATACTTTTACTTAGATTTTGTTGTGTCTGCTGAAGGATTTTCCTAACCTTTCTCAACTTTTTCAGCTGTGCTCTCATTTTTAAGTTTTTGCTCTATTAGCTTTTCTTTGAATTTTAATGCTTCTTTTGATCTGCTTAGATTATAATTAAATTATTTTTCTGTCTACATATAGTAGCACTATCTCTTATTTTCTTTTAAAATTTTTCACTTACACATGCTAGCTCGTTTGTTAAGCTATTTTTTCTGACTGGCAAAATGAAAGGTTTGCTGATAGTTCTTCTATCTTTTCAGAGAGCAAATGAATCTTTTGTTCTGAGTCAACTTTACTTTTAATACTAGTTCCTTCAGCATCTGCAACTCAGTTTCAACTGTCTCCATCTTACTTGTACTAGTTTTAGATTTCTGCATACATGCTATTGTTTTCTTACATGCAGCAATCTCATGTTTTGCTAAGCCTAGCTGTTATTTTAAGACTTCACAATCTTGACAACTATCTCTAACTATCTTCTAGTAGTAGTACTACCTTTATTTAAAGGCTGATCCTCTTTGAAGAATCTTTCATTCAAAAATAAATCAAGGTTCATTTTACCATCTGACTTTGAAACAACGAAAAAGAGCATTGTAGTGCTTGTGTATTGTACTTATTCTGTATTTCAGATTTGTGCATGTTTTGAGTGAGAGGCAAAGTTGTACAAGCCAACCATGCAGAATGTGATCTTTCAAACTTAATTTTTTAGCAAAACTTTCAAGTTCTAAACAAAGAACATACCATAAAATATTTAATCGACATTTTAATAATGTGGTATAAAATCTTTATGTTAACTTATTCTTAATTTGTGTACCACCAAAAAAATTAAAAGATCGTGAAACCAAAACAAAGGCATAAGCCATACAATTTTTTTTAATTAAGAGGAAAACATTATGTTCAAATTCAAAACAAACAGGATAAAATTATTTAAAATATATGTATATAAAAGCATTCACTAAATAAATATCTTATTAGCATTATTGTAAATCCACTGCTTGAAAAGAACATTTCACAGACCCAAGTGTTTCGGTTGTTTACTATTTTTGCATCAAGAGTTATCTTTTCTTTTTTAAATTATCGTCGTAAGAAAACGATTTTTCTAAATAATAAGATTACCATCATGACTAAAATTAATTAAGTAAATAAAATAATACATTTAAATACGATCTGCGACTTCAAAATATGTATTGCAAGGAAATAGCAATCAAACTTTCGCGATAGAGTGACGCACCGACTAACCTATTTTCAAACTACGTTATTGGTACTGGTAGTGATGGTGATGACAAAATGAATAATTCTGCTTTAAAATAGAGATATGTTTACAAATAAACTAATCACAGAGTAATCATTATTAAATGCTTACAAAAGATCTTACCGATAAGAGGTTTTAATTGTTCATATAAAACATGAGAAAAATCAGCGGTAGTGTCAACGCGTGTTTCGCACATGGAAGCCATGACTGAAACAGGATGCGTACTACGGGGTTTTCAATTTAGTGGATCTTGGAGGGGTCACTAATCAAGGGCTACAGCATATCATTAGAGAGATATTGAAATTATGCAGAAAATTATATATGTTTCACTATTTTGTGATAAATATTTCTTCTGAAAATTTTATCATGAACTCTTTAGTTTGAAAATTTATTTGGTTATTCGCATCAAACAAAAGTGAAATTTATATGATTGTAAAGAGTTATATGTCCTCTATTTAAAGGACCAATCAGTTTTAGGGTTACAAAACGCTGTATGTTCCACAATCTTTTTAAAAATTGGTACCCGAAAACATGAATTTTACTTTTTCGGCCGTGAGGCGACTTTTGACCCATTTTTCTTGCAACCCTAAGGTACTTTCGTCAAAGTTTATGGATACTATAATAAAATTCAGAAAAAAAACAACAAAACAGTTCGAAAGACAAAACATCGATCTTTATTTTCATAAAAATGGTTAGTTGAGGTTTAATGTGAAGAAAACCGCTCTGGAGTAAAGTTTAGCAAATTTGTGTGCGTTTGCGAGTTTTTACCTGTAAAGCGGTGGCTGTGGGACTACCTACCATGATTGTCCTGACACTCTATCCTCCAAAATTTGAAAGATGATACATGTGCACGCTAGTGACACTAATGTCACTTCTAATCCTATCATCCAATTCAAAATAAAATTCTCTTACCTCATTATCCGATAAATTGAATCCAGTAAACTCCTCACTATCAATCGATGATTTCTGAGAAATCCATTTGAAACACCAAACGCGAAAAACAAAGAAAACTTTATGAAAAAATGAACGAAGCAAGGAGAAAACGTTTCGAAATGGTGCAGAAATCGTACAAACGTCATACTTCCTGTAGACACCAGATATCCTGTAGATACGAGAAGGAAAGAGCTCTGGTTGCTATGGTTGGGTGTTTTGCGATATGATGTATTGGCGTTTTTGGGCGCACTGCCCAGTAAAGAGTTAAGCATGACAGTGGATGACATACATGGCTTGAGTGTGTAAATTTTCTTACCACAAAAATGATGTATGATAAATTTTAAACACTAAACAAAGAGCAGAAAAGACAAAGACTTGATCTTTCATTGGATACCAAGTTTATTCTGATCAATGAATTATTAACCATCTTTTCATTAGTGAAAAAGCATGTAATTTAGAAACTTCTCTCAGTTGTCTGCCAGCTTTTGCTGACGTGCGCCGCTACCTACTTTAAGGAAGAACTTAGTTGCTTTGACTTACCTGGACAGACCACTAGTTCAGGGATATTTAGTGCTCTTGATGAGTATTTTCAAGTGCAGGGCATCGGAGTGTGTACAGACAGTGCTGCAAGCATGACTGGACATCGCTCAGGTGTAGTTGCAAAAATAAATGTAGTTGCTCATCCAGAAATTTTGTCCACTCACTGTATGATCCAACGGAAGCATCTATTTGTAAAGAAGCTTTCTACTGAACTAATTTCTGTCATGAATGATGCGGTGAAGATCATAAATGAAATTTGTAGTCTAGCTATGAACACCAGGCTATTCTCGACAATGTGTGAGAGTATGGACTCGCAAGACCGACATCTCCTTCTCAATGCAGAAGTGAGGTGGCTAACATTAACAAGAGGAAGGGTTCTTTCACGCCTTTTTGAACGAAGGAAAGAATTAAAACAGTTTATGCTAGAGAGAAACTCTGCCCTGGTAGATCCTTTGTTGGATGAGGAATGGATGGCTAAACTTGCATATATGGTGGACATATTTAGCCTTCTCAACAAACAATATTTCTCTTCAGGAGTTTTGCACAAATATTTTTACACTGAGAAATAAGATGGATGCTTTCAAAAAGTAGATGGTTCTTTGGGATAGTCACATAAAAGAGAAAGATACAGAAATGTTTCCACTTTTGCAAGACCATTTTATTGCTGCTGCTGTTACTGGAAAGCCATATTCAATATAATAAGTCAACATTTAAGGGCATTAGCTCAAACTTTAATCATTATTACCCTGAAAATGAGGATCAAAAAGGTAACCACTGGATTAATTATCTATTCATAAAAGATGTCAACTTAATCCTTGTGGGGAAAAAAATGATTAAGTTGTCTTCTGATGTCACTCTGCTGTCCCAACATAAATACAATCATTTTCTCAATTCTGGATATTTATCATTGGAAAAAATATACATCTCTTAGACAAGTTAGAGCTATTAAAGTCACTGTTAGTCATATTTCGACTACCTATTTGTCTTAGAAAATAGAAGACTTTTTCAGTCATAAAAACCAAACAGAGAAAATTAATGGATGTTAATGCAGTACCTATTTCTCAGAAAAAATGCTGCAGCCAGGGTTATCAAATATTCTAGCAAACAGATTTTGCACTAACTTTATTTGAATTCTATCAATTAAATATTGCTTTCTCAAGGCATTCTATTATTAGCATTTTTGTTTACTGCTCAGTTTCTTATTATTTTAAATAACTATAGAATTTTCATTTTATAATATTAGATTTAAAAACTAATACTAGTAATAGGCATATGCAAAATACTATATAAAAATTAAAATAAATTATAAGGGCCTATATAATGATTTTTATTTCTCCTTTAGCGGTCCGCGAAATATTTCTATTTTCACTGGTCCGCAGGTGTAAAAAAAACAACTGACCTAGTCTAGAGAGAAGACCGTACATCTAGCAACGGCCAAAGTAATAAGCAGAGCATGATTTCATTTTCAGCGTATTTAATTGATATGATATTAATAATTAGGCCTAATATATATATAAATGTATCTTTTTTTAAAGTACAACACAACACTTTTCTTGTTCTTTTTACTGTGCTGTTTTGTGTTAGTCTTAATGGGTTTTGTTTTGTATTTTAAAGAATCTAAAATCATCATAACAATCAGTTTTATTAATAACATTGTATTTGTAATGCAATAGTTATCACCGAGGGCAATGGGTCAAAGACAGTAAGGGGATCTGCATTAACTAAGAAAACTCGTTAAACTGTTCAATTTAAATTAATATTTATACGAAGACAATATTAGATTCTAATATTATTAATTATTTTACCTTGAATTATTTAGGGGCCTTGCTAAGGACCTACTACCTGAAGTCCTCCTGCTAGCCTGTTCCCTGGTCGCCATCACGAACTCGGAGGCTACTCGTCTGTGCAGCAATTCGAAGATATGTGATCTAGCGACCACTGCGCTTAAAATATATTTGGATTTGGCATCAATAGCTTGAAATTTTAAGTTGTAAAATGTTCATATACAGCAAAATAACAACTTGATATAATCACACTTTTAAAAAAAAAAATGTCTTCCACTGTTGCTTGTCTATCTATAGACGTAATCTTGAGTAACAGCGCTCATTCATTTTTGCGCATGAATATCATCTCATCACTGGTGATGTCACAAGTTATTTTGCTATAACAAACAAAACAATATTAGTTACTTTTAATTGTTTAGAATTTTAGCAATATGATAGCAATGTATAATGTAATATTTTTTCGATATGAAAACTAAATTTTTGATGAAACTCAAGAACTATTTTATGAAGCACTGTGCTTGATTAAATGTATACAACTTAGTGAGTTGTTCAAAATGATAACATGATAATATAAGTTTTTTCCTATTTTTAGTTAGTATTGAATTTGTTATATGTCTTATCAAATAGGAGCTATTATGAAAAATCTTAAAGAAATAGTGTATGAAATAGCAAATTTGTTTTTGAGAGTAATCAAAATCTCACTTCCGTGATACTGATAGTGACTTCCGGTTTGTTCTATATAAGTGCAATTGCACACTTAAAAGATTTTATTTTTATTTTGGATTAAGTGTTATACATTCAGTTTACAATTTTTTTAAATTAAAATTTATTGCTTCATTGTAAATAATAGAAGTTATGGACAATAATTAGAATTATGGCTATCACGCAAAGTTCTTCTGACAGTGTTTGTTTCCAAAAGCGAAAATGCACCTGCGATACTGATAAAACACTATATCGTGTAGATTTTACACCAAAGTAATTTTTTTATAAAGTGTAAGCAAGTAATTTATTTTTGTGTTTAGTAATGGCTGATTCTCATTCCAACTATGAGGAACATCCCGATGAGGAAGTGCAAAAAAATGCCAATCATCGAGACGAAAAGTTATCTGTTAATGGATTTTCTATAGCGCAAACTGATCGTTATGGCTTTCTTGGGGGCAGTCAGTATACGGATCCAAATGAGTAAGTTTGCAGTTTTTTCATCATATATGTTGTTAATGTGGGGAACGCTTCCGGCTTCCGCCGCTTTCGCGTTTGGAGGGGGGGGAGAGGGAGGGGGGGGAGAGGGAGGGGGGTGCCTTTCTGCTGCTGCGTGTGCCCGTTGAGAAAACATGTCTGGCCGGCAAAGGCGGGCTCCAGACCCGGTGGTCCGTGGGTTGAAGTCGATGTTATTGTTGTTCCTGGCGGTGGCGTTGATGTTGTTGCCGTTTCTGGTGTTATGGTGAGGGGGGGGTGTCTTACAGAGCCCAGGCTAGTAACACACCAGATCTATATCCAGTGTGTACATGTGCCCGGGTTGTTCGACTTCCCGGTCTCTTCACTGGTGGCGTCATTGTGGTTGTCGAGGCTGTCCCCGGTGTCCGTTGGGATGCTTGCATGTGGGCGCTGGCGGCGGCGTTGTTGTTGTCGTGGCTGTCCCCGGTGTCCGTTGGGATGCCTGAAGGTGGGCGCTGGCGGCCAGTACAGATGGTCGAGTAGCAGTTGGATTAAATCAGCCATTGGATGGTTAAAATAACCCCAAGAGGGGTAATGTTGTTCCTGGTACTGCCCCTGTTGTTGTTGTTGTCCGCGATGTTGTTGAGGTTGTTGTCGAGGGCACTGTTGTTGCCTCCGAATATGTGGTGGCGGGCGCCGTCTTTTTTTCCTTTCGCCCTCTTTTGTTGTTGTTGTTGGTGGTGGAGTGGGCTGGCATTCTGATGTTGATGCTGTTGTAGTTGTCGCCGTTGTTGGTGGTCGAGGCGGCATCGCTGGTATGGGTGAGAGGGGCACGGCCTCGAGTTCCCTTGAAACCTGGTCCAGTATGTTATCAAATTCGTTGGATTGTTGAGGTTCGTTCATGTGGACGTTTGTCGTTTGGATTTTTTTTTCCTTCGTCTCGATGTTGGTAGTCTGTATTAGCGGCTTTATGAGGTTTTTCCTTTTTCTTCTTTGTCTCTGTTTGAGTTTTCTTTTCTTCACTTGTAGTCCTTTGTGTTTGGGTTTTCTTTTCTTCCGACGCTGGAGTTGGTGTCTGGGAAAATGCCACTTTGGTGTTAATTTTTCCAGTCGAAGTCTGTGTGGCGTTGACTTTTGTGGTTGGTGGAATTTTCCACACGATGTGCGTGTTACTTTCTTGGTCAGTCGTGTTGATGGACGTTTGTGTTTCGTTGTCAGCACATGTTGTAGATTTCTTATCCTCTATTTTGATGAGGTGCCAATTCTTGAAAATTGTATAGGCTTCACACACGCCTACCTCACTTGCTTGGTCGAATGTTTCGCGCAGTAAATAACTGTATGCTGTATTGATTTTTTCGTTGCCTGTATCGATTTTAAGGCAGAAAGGTGCAAGGTATATGCGGCGGTGGGCACGCACCTCCTCATCATATACTTCTACTAATCTGCACCGGGCGTGATTTCTGACTTTGGATTCCTCCTCCCGGTCTGTAAAAGGCAGGTAGAAGTGTTGATGGTGGAGCGAGTGGTACGTTTTTCCATAGTAATTTCCTGCGTGCTTCTCCGTCGGTGGTCCGATGCGAAGTGTGTTCATCATATATTTATGTTTATTTTATATATATAGTGTCCGCGTTTAATATCATCCTGATTGGGCTGGGTGGCGGCAGACAAACCGACCCAAAACAACGTCCCAAGATAACGGACCTGGCGCGCCCCATAGTACCACCACTCAATGTGGCAAATGCGATGGGCAGGTCCCACCCACCCACATTCCCCCACCACCCCACAAGGCCACGAACCCAACCACAACATAACCTTTCCCTCTCGCACAAACCACAGGAGGTATTGCGAGATGGTTCTCAAGCAATAGATGCCTACTATAGACATAGCTCGAGATATATAATCATCTTTTTTATAGTCCCCACAATCTCACACTGGATACCTCAGACACACAGCTCGCAACGAAGCCTAAAGGGGTGCTCTGGTTTCAGTGTGAAATTTACCCCCCAAACCTTGATTTTTGATTTATTCCCAAGACCTATAACCCCCCAAACCGGTGCCGGTAATCTGCCTCCACTCAGTCACCCACTGGGAATGAGTTGGGAGCTAGTGTCGGATAATAAACCTATGTTTTTTCCACGGATGGGACCTATGTGTTAAAGGAACTTTTTTTTTTGTGTGTGTGTGTTGTATTGTTGAAGTATCGTCTGGAAAGTGCATGTAGTAACTTATATATGTTTATTATTTCATCCCAACCCCATTGCACCCAGGAGGTCTGTCCTTTTTTACATTCCATCTGCTTCCCCAGTGATGCCCCCTACCGCCCCACCATTGGTCGACTAAAGTAATGATTGGGAGGACCACCTAAATTTATACAACAAAATTACAAAGTAAATAAGGAAATAATAATGGATATATAAAAACAACTAATTAAATTATTATAACCAGGTAAATAAAAGCAAAATCTAGAGTAAAGAAATAAACAAGTAAAATTGAACAAATAATAAGCCAAATGATAAAAGATTAACAGGAGAAAGGAAAAAATAAAAGGGAAAAAATAATAATAATCAGAACTGCTAAATAATATAAAAGAAAAAAAAAAGAGGACAAAAACAAGAAGGGTGTTGGATTCTTTGTTGTTTTTTTTAAATAAAAATTTGTTAAAAATATATATATATATATATAAAAAAAATAATTTACAAAAAAAAAATAAAAAAAAATAAAAAAGGAATACACCCGAACAACAAGAGCTCAGAATGACAGACAGCCTTGACCGGCCAGGCATGAGGTAACGAGTAAGCCACCAAACAACTCTGCGGACAACTGTCCAATTGGAAACGATACATGAGAACTACTTTGACATAGCCAGTGGGCTAAACCACCCCCTCCCTTTTCCCCCACACCCCCCTCACCCAGCGCGAAAGCGGCGGAAGCTGGAAGCGCCCCCTACACTCCATCCATATCATCCTGATTAACGATTCCGTTAATGACAATTTATCGCTAATGATTAACTAGAATGATATAAATATTATAACCCTTACTAAGGCTCCACAGATTAATTTTAACTACTTTACCAGTTTGTGCTAAATGTATTTACCAATCATTACTGTCTCCCAAATAATGATGAACTATATGTCACTCACAGCACACCTTTTTTTTTTAATTTTCTTTTTTTTAGTTTATACATCGCGCCGTCCGCGGAAACAACAAAGGTTAGAATGGGAAGATAGTTTTAAGCACAAATGTCTCTGTTGATGAAACCTTTTGCGATTATCAGCAAAAATTGTACAAGGACATTTAGAAACCATTCATTTGTGTAGATGCTGTTGTGTTTTCTGTACAAGGTTCAGTCTTATTTATGAGTGACTGTACATGATGTGTTTATATTTGATGTGTGTCACAGTGTGTGTGTGTGTGTGTGTGTGTGTGTGTGTGTGTGTGTGCTTGTATCTTCTTGCAAATACTCAAGTATTTCCACAAGATATGTCTATAAATACAAATATACTCTTACATTAAGTTACAAAAATGTGTTATGGATAGTGGTGGCAACTTGTCCCAGGTACCCATTGCCTTGCTAATACCCGGGTATTAAATTGTGAATGGACACCCATGATAATGCAGCCATTATGTCTATACACCAGCTAGGTTTCTGCATAGTTGAGGATGAGGCACAGATATGGGTAACGCAAAGGGGTGCAAGGGAAACTGACAGGGAAGCAAGCCAATCTTGCGATAGATGAGAGAACTGTCACTGGTGGCTCAATTTAGAACACTCCACCTCCTGTCACACTCGCATCCTACCCTTAGATGTCAGCCTGCTAAATCATGCCAGCCATGGTTTAGTTCAGGCACTGAGCAGTCACTATAGTATACCTAGATCTAATTATGGATGACATGGATCACCATAGCTCATACCCACTCCTTTTGGAAGTTTTGCTTGTGGTTGTTGTGCTCATTAACACATGTCAGTAATATGTACTAATAGTTAATACATATGGATTGTTAATTAATAAATTGCTTGTAATATACTTACCCTTTTCTGTCCCTTGAGTAATGCATAACTGTTATTCACAAATGATATGGGGTTTACTGGCATATAAAATATTTCTTGATTATTAAGACTTCATGAACAACACACACCATTTTCAATACTTTGGTGGTGGTATTTTTGTTTGGTGGTCTTGTCATTTTTAATATCGTTCTTGAATGAAAATCATTGAAATTTTATTTTGGTCTGATTTGTTGATGCAGACCACAATGAAGGCCATTTTCGCACAAACTACTATTGCTTCTTTTGTACTGCTTTATCTGCCTTTCTATAAACCTCTGGATCTATGCAAATATAAATATGGCTTCTTGCTCTCTTTGATTCTCATGAATATGACTGGTCTAACAATAAATAGCTAATGTACTCTACAACTTCAGTATTAAATGTACCTCAGTCTTCAAATATTACAAATATTTGCATTTGAACTGATTATAATATATCATTCTGTTTTGTTTGGTGTCATATTATTCTGTTGACTATCAGAATAAAATAGGTGCAGAGACATCACATGATCACTCCAGTGCATCACTACACTCAGACAGTTTTTATAGTCACAAAGTTCAGATATGTATACCTGTCTAACATTAGTGTGTATAGTAGTAATAACAGTAACTTTATATACTTGTCTTACAGTAATTGCTCTAATCATGTGTTTTGTTAGTAACAAGTTCATTTGTTTATGCTTGCTTGAGTGTAGCCTGGAATTGTTTATTTGTATATAATTATAAAACAATTCATAGAATCAACTCAACTAGCAAGTAGCTTTAGAATTTATAGAAACAAACACTAAACAAACTTGAATATTCTGGTTATTTAGTGCTGTTATTTCTTCTTTTTAATGGAAATGAATAGTTAGCATTTTCTATCCAGTATGTGTAGTATGTCAATTCATCTTAAGTTACTCCTCCTTGTACTTTTTATTGGAGGGACAAGGAATTTTGAAGGGAAAAAAGCACTGACCTCTGTTTTTTCTACAATAGCAATGGCTATTTTGTCAACCTATGTTAATAAACTTTTACAGTACTACTGCAACAAGTTGATATAGCTTACTTTCTCTTTATTGTGGATTTGAATCTGGTAATTGTAAAGGAAACTGTTTTCCTTTACAAGGAAGAATTATTGCCATAAAAATGAGTATTTGTTTAGATAAAGCAACAAAATTTTATATACCGGTATGAGAGAAATCAACTTAACTAGATATCACAAACTGCTACAGCAGGAAGAAACAGTCTTCCAACATCTTTATATTTTTCTTTCTTAGAGCAGAAGCCTTCTCAACCAGTTTCATAATGTGTGTGTTGTTTCCCTCTATCACAGTAACTGGTTTGCAAATTACTTTTCAAGAAGATAATATGGAGAGGTTTACATGGATTCCAGACCCATTCAGGGCCAAAGTTACATCTGAATTTACTTCTTCAGATGAAGAAAATCTTACTGAGTTGTCTTGTGTGGCGTAGGTTTTTTAAAAAAGATTTTAAAACTGTTATAAAAATACTTAAAACCCTACCTGACCAACTACATATCCACTCTCATATCAGCAGTATTAGGTGTCATGAGTATTTACATTCAAACAATATTTAAAACATTATAGTTACATCGACT
This sequence comes from Sinotaia quadrata, assembly GCA_028829895.1. NCBI lineage: Eukaryota > Metazoa > Mollusca > Gastropoda > Architaenioglossa > Viviparidae > Sinotaia > Sinotaia quadrata. The sequence continues at coordinate 74,474,947 of CM054183.1, read as the reverse complement.
ACAACAAGACCCCCAATCCCGACCTGACATAGTTATAAAAATGAAGACAACATATGAAAGAAAACATACTTGTAAACTTGGGGATAACATAAAAAAGCTTTATAAGAAACAATAATGATGGCGGTAAGAATTTATTAAATCACGAAGACGTGAGTGTGACATTCATGTTCACAAATTAACTCTGTGTAGTGAATGGAGTTCCAGAGTGGTAGAACCCGGGTCACAAACATAGAGACAATACTGACGCAAGACGATGATGGGCGGCAGTCATGACAACAGATTTGACAACGCCTGGTAGTTGTTACATAGTCTTTATTTGTATGTAGATAGACACCCTCAGAGACTCTCACTCAAATGTAGTAGTACCACTAACAGTGACTCTCATCTAACAGTGACTAGACACTCACTCAAACCACACACGCTCTTTATATTCTATGGGAGCGGCCTTCCCTGAAGCCCAGGGTTCCAGAAAACGGAAATCTAGTGTGGAAAGGCTTCTAAAAATAACTTTTGTGTTTCTTTACTTGCTTTCGACTATCAATTATAGCTATATGCCTAAAAAGTACATAATAATTTAAATATACAGTGAAACTACTATAATTATACTTTAATATACAAATCTTTTCATATATATAATCTGAAGAATTAAACCTTTAATAAAATAAAATCTGTGTTGGCGGGCTTCAGGAAAAGCATTCACACCCACATAAATTGCAAAATACACAAAAACAATAACATTATTCATCATATAAAAATACATCAATAAAAATATGTAAACTATCTACTTTCTAAATATATAAATATGAACTTCACTTACTAATTACCTAAAACAGTATATAACAATAAAAGCACGCACTCTGACACAGCTAGTGCCAATATAGCGCGCGCTTTGAAACAAAGGGAGTGGTCCTGACCCATTTTACAAAGACAGCCATGGTCCTACTTGTAAAAGAAAAGGAAGCGTGGGGATACGGCTGTACACATACACACACGATGCTGACACACAAAGTACCAAAACTAACAGGGACTACATCTGTGTTTACAATACTGCTGAAGAGAGTTTATGTATATATTTTGTCTCTTTGAACTTGCCAAGCTACAGCTGTGGTAGGTTGACTGGTGGCATGGTGATTCTCATGACCTGGGTCAGTCAGGTATGTGGTGCAGATTGAGGGCTTTGCATCTATATGTGCTCTATTGAGAGCATTGACTGTGGCCTGAGCAATTGGACCCAAGACATAGGAGAGAAGGAGAAATGCCAGCAGATTGCTGATGGTGTAAGTGGTAGACAGTGTGTTGATCTTACAATGCATATATATTGACCTCCACTGAATATTGTGTGATCAGTAGTGTGGCGTTTAGCACACCAAACACGTCACTCATTCATAGAAAAATAGTGAAAGACAGATGACAATTAAACAAAGATGAAAAATAAAAAGGATTGAGTTAAAATAATGAACATACAATATATATAAAGGAGCATACTTAATGCACTCTAGTATGATTACCATTATATCTACCTATACATTAGTTAAATTATATGTTCAACCTGAGACCTTTCTCAGCAATAAGACCTTTTTACCAGTATCTTCTGGGAGGGAGTGGCAGGACGGTGCTATTATGATGACGTCTGTCTGTACTCTAAACCATGGGGAGTTTTTCCATGTAAACAGAGGCAGTCACATGGTCAGTCTGGCTAACTATCTGGGATATTATTACAACCTGACCCAGGAGCTGGACTTGATTGCATAACAACACCAGGCCTTTGCACAAGAGGGGAGATAGTAGATATATGTAAAGATGCTAGATCTTGCATGAACTTGGCAGTAAATGCTATGGCCTAAAAGATGAATAAAGGTTAGGTGCTGGGTCTTTTACCATGATGCCCCCTGCTAAAATTGATCTATGCAATGGAAAAAATTATGGATTGAATTAATCTTTTTAGATCAGTATACTATTAATGTATTATGTAAGCAGATATGGGGGGGTAGTAATAATAATGCAAATTATGGTGTTAAATGAAAATAGCTACTGACATATGAATCAGGCAAAATACAAAAATTAGAAATATAACTGATTGCTACAGTTGTCTTACTCTTGCTTAAGAGTTCAAATAAGTAATATAATACACTCCACTATGAGTGGGTACACAAAAGAACTATTGATTTATAAACTAATAAAGTAATAGAGAATTCAATTACAGAACAATTACTGTTACATATGAAGTAGATTAAAATACACTAAGTCTACATCATTACTCAGAGCATAGGGGAATTAGTGATAACAAGAAAAATATTTTTACATAGGAAAATAAAATTCACTGCATGTGTTTTTTGCATACATATATGTACAGAAAATCTTATACTTGGGGGGGGGGGGGGTTGTCCATGGGACATGCTGAGGAAATATCAGTGCTGATATCCATGCCTGCAAGTTATTGAATGCATAACATAAAGGGCTGCAACTGTAGAACCCAATGAGCCAAACAGCCATTCATATTTTTAAATTGGGATAAGTATTAAAGCGATTCATGATCAGTCTTGAGTATGAACTCTTGGCCATACAGATACAACTGGAATTTTTCTACAGCCCACATGAAAGCCAGACATTCCAACTCCAGAGTAATTTTTCTCAGCCTGGTCAACTTGCGACTAGCATATGCAAGGGCATGAGTGGGTGGGTGCTTCATTAAATTATTGGAGCAGTATGGCACCTAACCCAATTACCGAGGTATTGGTGCACAAAACATACAGTTGCACTGGGTTGGCTAAATGTCAGTGATGAAGCATTCCTAGGTGGCATAATGTGTCCTCACACATAGGCATCCTATTGACCTTACAACAGCAGGGCAGCAATGCTTTTAAACTGGATATAAATTTCTGATAGTAGCCAGCTAGGCCTTTTTGGTGCGCGGTGCATATCAGCTGATCAACTTTGTCCTGTTCAGGTCGTCTATGACCTACCTTGTGACCGAATAAAGCAAGACACAGATGCCTAACTGACATTTAATGGGGTGGGATGTTATGCATGTCTATCTTGGATGATAGTTTGTATGTGTTCCTCCCATGTCACTGTGGCAATGAGTAAATCGTCCATAAAATTACAACTATTGCAGTAGTCTATCATATCTAATAATTTTTGCATCATGCACATGAAAATGGCAGGTGAGTTTTGAACACCGAAGGGCATCACTAGAAATTTGTAATGACCATGAGCGCGATGCCAACTTGGCTCAATCTTCTGGCCGGACCGGAATCTGCCCCAAACCACGGTTTGAGACATGCTTGCTGAAGTATTGGAGAACCTGTTAACCTTGAAAACAGATAATCAATGTCAGGTAGGGTTTTGGCTTGAAACTTCGTTATTGTGTTTAATTGTCAGAAGTCTGTGTAGAATTGGTGACTTCCATCTCACTTGTGTACTAGTAGTAGTACTATAGGGGCTGCATACAGTGATTCAGAGTGTTGATTACTCCTGCGTGGAGCATCATTTGAACTTCTTTATCAATTATATCTACCGTTGCGAGGGGTAGAGCATAGGGTTTGCACTGCCAGATATCAGGTCCAACAAAGTTAATTGAAATACTCTCAGTGAGAACAGGTTTTCCCATGAGAACATCCTTGAACTGACTTAATACCAATTTAACATTGACTCATTGTGCATCTGTGAGGGCTGAGTCTATCTGAGCATCTCAATAGGTTCCTATTGGCACAATAGGTTACTCGATGTCGGTAGTCACTTCCTGACATTCTTCTGCCACAGCAATGGTGACCATCGATGATGGTGGGGTGGTGATGTCAACAGTAGGCCAGTACTCAAACTTTTAAACATGTTTATGTGATACAGTTTGATTTTCTCTCATATCAGGATTGCATAGTTTACTGCACAATGCTTCTCAACTATGGGAAACGGTCCTAGCTATATGACTTGGAGTTTGGGTGGGTGGGTGGGGAGAGGTAGAAGGACTAAATCACCAACTTCTAATTCGCACTCATGTGGTTTTTTTTTAATGATTTTGGGCTTGTTTTGTGCACATGCATTGCAGATCAGCGTGAGCTAGATCTCCAGCAGTCTGTAGTCTTTCACTTAGATCACTTACATATTGTGGTATCATTTTCAATTTGGACAGTGTGTCCATACAACAGTTCAAATGGGGAGTAAACCAGGCTACTCTGGGCCATTTCCTGATATGCAAAGAGGACAGCAGGTGGTTGTTTGTCCCATTCTTCCATTTTATTTTCTGCCAGGCATCTTAACATTTCTACCAGCGAATGGTTGAACTGTTCCACTAACCCATTACGTTGGGGATGGTAGGGGGTGGTGGTGAACTGCTCAATAGATATCAGGTACTTGACTTCAGCATTAGCTTACCAGTAAACTGAGAACCTCTGTCTGTAAGTACAGTTTCGAGGAAACCAGTTTGTGAATAGATTATGAACAGAGCTTCAGCATTGTGTTTACTGTCTATTGTTCTCATGGCAACAGCTTTTGGATAGCAGGTTGCATAATCAACTACGTTTGGTGTGTACAAATTCTTGTGCATGGTGTGCAGTAGGGGTCCCACAACGTTGATCACCACACACTTTAAGGGGGTATCAATCAAGGGGGGGTTTCCTATGGGATACTGGGGGTAAGCTGATTTTTGGTGCTCGCTTTTGACATGTAGCACACAACTTTACATAGCAACAGCAACATATGTCCCCTGACATATTTGGCCATTAACAGTAATATGGGCATGAATGCTGTTGATGCCAGTATAGTTACTCAACATGGCAACGTACCCCATCTCAAGGACTTGTTGTGTTATGGCCTTAACTACATACTGCAAGTGACTATCACCTCCAGGAGGTGCTGATCGCCTGTCACCTAGAGTGGTCAAGGATTTGGTCCTCTGACTGTGCATGTACAGTGGGTTAGGTACCAGTGGTGGTGGCAGATTTTCTGAGGCTTGCTCAGTCTGGCATATCATGGCCCTAGTGTGGACAGCAGCTAGTTGAAGATTTACAAACATGATTTGGAGAAAGAAGAGTTTAAATATTTTAAGAAACTTAAACAATTTTATGCTTATCTAGAAATTCATGAAACTGTTGTCAAAGATTCTCAGATAAGGTTGTTTTTGGATATAATTGATTTGACCCTTAAACAATTTTCATTGCATTTTGAACAGTGCAGAGAAATTGAAGATTGCAAAATTTATAAAATATCCAGATACAGTCGATTTTGATAATCTTAATTTGGCCATGTTTTGATGGAATTACACGATTTTGAAATGCACTTGTTGAGTTACAGTCCAGCACAATTTTGAAGCAGAAATTTGTTGACTTACAAGTGCGACTAGAATAATGGAACGTGACCGGTTAAATGAAAAATTAGAACCTCCTATATCGGCTGGAAATGAGGTTCTCAGAGTCTGAAATGACCTGCCTGGAACTTTCAACTCTCTGATAAAAATAGCAATGGCAATTTTGTCAATTTTCTCATCTACTTACTCATGTAAATCGCTATTTTTAATAAAGAATTACATAAAATTGAATACCAGAAATTGCTTGACCTATGATTTGACTTTGAGTGCAGCTTGTATATCTTTAAAGACTACAAAATATACTTCAGATATCAAACTGTTATTGTTGACCACACAACAACAACAGAAGTCACATTGACTGACCCATCCTAAGACTTTTAAATCCTAAGTGAGGCTTAAGTCACCAAATAACAATAAACGTTTTATATGTTATAACAGTTATATAATTGTAAGCTTTATTTCATCATAATAAAACGTTTGTTTAAACAGCTACTGGTATATTCAGCAGGCTACTGGCTGCAGCAAAACAGCACAGTATAATATAATATTTTATTTTATTATGGCATTATATGTCATATGTCTTGTCATTATATGATCATACCATTCAAAAATCACACTACGTTTCAGGAATAAAGTCACAAGACAGCACATTTAGTTTTGGGTGGGGCTTAGCCCCACACCCCCAGCATAGCTGCATTACTGGTAGGCCTACTTGGCACGCAGCAATATCATCTTTAATAATTTGAAAATATTGGTATGTGATCTGAAAAAGGCTCTGGTCAGGCCTAGGATGAGGTCAGCAGCTGGTGCATCCACACCATACATGCATCACTCATTCACAGAAAAATAGTGAAATACAGATGACAATTAAACAAACATAAAAAAATAGAAAAGAATGAGTTAAAGTAATGAACATAAAATATACCTGAAGGAATATACTTAATAAGTTAATACACATAACATAATTACCATCACAACTATCTATACAGAGGTTAAATTGTATGTTCAACCTGACTGATCTTTCTCAGCAAAAATACCTTTTTACCAATGTCTTTTGGGAGAGGGTGGTAGGATGGTGCTGTTATGATGGCGTTTGTCTGGACTCTTAAACCATGGGGTGTTTTTTACTGCTTGAACAGAGGCAGTTACATGCTCAGTCTGGCTAAATATATGGAATATTATTACAACCTGATCTAGAAGATGGGCCAGGTCGGATAACATCGCCAGGCCTTGGCGCATAGGGATAAAGGGATAGCAGGTATATGCGAAGATGCTAGATCTAAGGTTGGACCAGTATTTTTTTACGTGCCGAATTTAATGCATTTAATTCTGGTCTCTGCTGATTCAATTCACATTGTTTATCCAACTTCCAAAAATGAGGACGGAGTTGCTTCCTTTATGGTTGGTTATATGGTTAGTCTCACCAGTCAGCAGATAAAACCTTGTCCTAGTAATGCATGGATGACATCTTATTTTAGTGGGGCTTTCATGTGGACAATTGCTTTTAGGTTATCCACTGAAATGAACAATTATTGCTGAATCCATTGAGCAGTGGGGGGGGAAAGAGTTCAAAAGTAGGACATTTTGATCCCTTACATGAGTTTTAAAATACGGTTGCTTCATTCAAATGGCTTTTATTTTAATATTTACTAATTTAGTGTCACATGTAGACAAAATAATACAAATTTTTACAGAGTTATTAAAAAACTTTCCAAATAAGTTAAAATTTAAAAATCAACACATCCCACCCCCATCGCTGTCTATTGCAGCTGTTAGTAGAAAAATTAGATCAAGAATAAGTAAAAGTTATATATTTTGGTAAATCAATAATAGTAATAAGTTTAGGTTGACTAATTCAGCCAGTAATTTACTTTTTTACCTTATTCAGTTATTGCTTTATATATACCCTTATTCTGTGTAATTTTTACAGCATTTTATTTAACATGGTTTTTGTTGATTTAATATTATATACATTAATACAATTTATTATTTGCAGTGAAAGACGAGTACCATCAGATATTCTTAGGAAAAGAGAATTAAAATGGTTAGACATGTTTGAAAACTGGGAGAAATGGATGAGCAAACGATTCAAAAAGGTATATATATATATTTCAGTTTTTAAGTCACTGGTATAATTTATCTTTGTATTTTTAACTGCAAGAATTATTTTAAATATTATTTATTCAATGGGATCAGTTTGTACTGCAGTTATTATGTCATAAACTATTAGATGAAATACTTAATGTGCATACAAAATATTTAATTAGATTAAGCCATTACTTCCACAATTTCTTTGGATGAGGGTTTTTTAAGCACTTGTTGAAATGCAAATAAAAATTAAATTAAAAACTCCTATAAAGCAGTTTGAAGTTTTAAGAGTTTGAAAGTATGTATTATTGTTATTTTGAAATGTGATTAATTCAGTTTTGAAACAATCTTGATTCAGTCCAATTTCTGGTTTTTGGTTTACCATTGCTGTGTATGTTTGAGGTATACTATGAGAGAGATTTATATGCTCACTAGTAGATATACCCAGTCTTGCCAAAAACAAGTGAATTTTTAAAGTGCACATGACAGACAATGGTAGTTTCATTGTGTTGTGTAAATATATGTCATGCTAAAAATAAATAAATAAATGGCTGATATTTTTTCACTCTATGGGATGATGTTTTCCAACTGAAGCAGTTTTATTTGTTGACTTAGAGCATCAACATTTATGTGTCAGCACAGATGATCACATGGGTAATTACCTAATACTTGCCCACTGAACAATACATCATTTATGCGATGCTTATGGAAGACATTGGATGTGAGATCTGTGGGCAGGGGGCAGGTGACAGAAACTGGTGTATATTATATATTTACCTATATTTATTTGACCCAATAAAAAGCTATACATTCTTCTAGAGTTCTGTTAACTTCTATCTTGAGTGAAAAATTCATTAGTTTGAGGATTGGAGAGCCTAAAATTCCAGTTCAGGCTTCTGAGCATGTCTAAAATTAAAAGCTTTGTGTCTTCAAGACAAATCCATTGATATATGATATGTTGGGCTTAAAATGAAAATTCTTAGCTTTACATAGCAGACATACATTCAGCAATGTAATATAGATATTTTGTGACATGAAATTAAAAAAATAGAGTGGATTAAATGTAATTATTAAAAACTTAGAAAATAAAGTTGAGATGTGATTTACCAGACATTAAAATGTTTTTAAATAAGCAATATAATCAGCAAATATATATTTTTTAAATTAACCTAAATTATTAACAACTTAATCTGAACATATTCACACACACACACCCAATTCCTTGGATTCTTCGTGGAACAAAGGGCCTTGACAACATTCTCCAGCGTATTTGATTCTGGGCAGCCTTTTTCAGTTCACCCCACAACAGGTTGCAGCTCTTCATTTCCTCATCACAGGATTGTCTCCAGATGGCCTTAGGGTGACTGACTCGTTCCACCACAAAGCCTGCTGGGTGATGTCCTGTGGGGGGTTTCCTCAGAGTATGTCCTATGCATCGCCATTTCTACCTGGCAATCTGCTGGTCAACGGGATCTTTCTTTGTCTGCTGCCACAAATTGGTGTTCTTTAGTTTGTCTGTCCACCTGATCTTCAGTATTTTGCGAAGACAGCCGATGATGAATACTTGGAGCTTGTTGGTTAGGGTATTGGTGACTCTCCAGGTCTCTGAGCCATAGAGGAGGACAGACTTAAAATTGCTGTTTAAAATTTGTAGTTTGTTGCAGACAGACAGGGATGTTGACCTCCAGACTGGTCTCAGGGTAATAAAGGCATATCTAGCTTTCCCGATTCTGGCTTTGATGCTCTCATCAGAACCACCTGTTGTTGATACACTGCTGCCCAGGTAGGTGAAAGAGGTGACTTCTTTCATCTCACTGTCTCCAAGGGTGATTGGCTTCTGCTGCATTTTTAACAGGGTCATGGTTTCAGTCTTCTCCAGGCTAATCTGCAGTCCAGTCTTGGAAACTTTTTGGGTCAGGTTATCAGGGGTTTTTTGTGCATATGTTGGCATTTCTACAACATCAGGCACAAGTCATCCGCAAACTCCAAATCTTCAAGGAATTTAGTCAAGGACCACTGGATTCCGGTTTTTCCTGTTTTAGTTACCTGACAATCACCCAGTCAACCACTAACAGGAATATCATTTTCAGCATCCAATAATTTCCACATTTTCTTTGCAATGCCTTTGGAAAAAAATAGGCATAGTAAATTATTTAATAATATGCATTTTGGTTGTACTTTGTTCATCATATGCATATGTTATGATGCCATGAATGTTCCTTTTTGTTGCGTTTTGCAAGCAATTTTATGAAACAAAAGCCCATTTTCTTTTGCAATTTATAATGAACTGAACAGTAAATTTTGCATTATATCTGTTTTTTTCTTGTTGTATGTGACTATGTTTTTTAGAATTGTTGGACTGTTTTTTAGTGTGGTTTATATTTTACTTATAATAAACTTGAAAAGTCACACATTCATTATGTCTAAAAAATGTTTACCACAAATAACGACACTAAATTAATGATATCTCAAAAAGTATTGCAGCTATCATCACAATTTTTTGTACACATACTTTGAGCATAAAATATTTGTACTATATGCAGTAGAAAACTGATAGTGCATACAGTTCACTGATCGTACTCATCAAAAAGCATGATAAATCATTCCACTTCTGTGTCGATTACCATAGACTCAATCAGGTGACAACATTCAATGTAGAACCTATGCCAGACCCCGATTATATCTTCACTAAACTCGCTACGTTTTGTTATTTCATAAAATAGATTTATCACTTGGCTTTTGGCAATTAAAGGTGAAAGAATCAGACCAACACATATTAGCATTCACTTCACTGATCAGAAACTACACATGGAAAGTGATGCATTTGGGGTGTCAAATGCACCGAGCATATTTTCAAAAATGATGTGTGCATTGATGGAACTATTACATGGTCGAGGTATCAAGAATTTTATGGATGACCTTATTCTAGGCACCGAAATATGGGACGAGCACTTGTTGTTGAGAGACATATTCTCTAGGCTAAAAGAGATTAATCTTACTGCCCGTTTGACTAAGTGCAAAATTGCGCATTTCTCACTTAAATTCTTGGGACACAAACTTAGTCAAGGATCGATGATGCCTAGTGAAGCTAAAATTGAACAGCTGAGAGAGACGCTGAAACCCAAGGCAAAAACGCAGCTTCGAAGTTTTCTAGGGCTCGCGAACTACTACCGCAAATTCTTACTGAATTTTAGTGTGATCACTAGTCCGTTGACTGACCTCACTCGGAAGAATATGCCTACCATAATGGACTGATTCATGTCAAAAGGCTTTTGACACACTAAAGACGCAGCTGACATCTAATCTTGTTGTTAAGTTGTGCCTGACCTTTCGGAACCTTTTTTGTTGTGAACTGACGCAAGCGACACCAGTTTAGGAGCTGTATTATTACAAGAACAGGATGACGTAAAACATCCAGTTGCATATGCTAGCCGTAAACTTCTGAAAGCTGAGAAAGCATATTCCACTAGTGAAAAAGGAGTGTCTCGCCATCGTGTGGGCAATAAAGAAATTCGAAAACTACCTATATGGGAAATCATCAACCATTAGCATTCTTGGGTCAAGCTAAATACACAAACAACAGACTGATGCGCTGATCGCTATTCCTCATGCAGTATGATGCATTCGTTACATCAAAGGAAGCACGAATGTAGGGTCAGATTACATGAGTCGTCAAATCCACCTTTCTTAAATTTGTGCTAGGATATTGTTGTGGCTGATGCCTGCATAATTTGTGAGCGCTTATTAGAACTAATAAGGCGCTTGATTTGGGGGTGTCAGGAAATATTAGGCAAATTATGCTGAATTATGAAGATATTATTTTCATTTTATTAATCATTTCAACTATCTATTTGATTTATGAGAAGACACTTCCATAGGCAACTTACGCTCGGAAGGTGCAATAACATTGTTTACAAGTTGAGAGCATGTAGGTGAGGGAAAGGCCGTTAACCTGATACAAGACGCCCATATTTGGTTACTTTTGTTTCATATCGTGACGTAGCATTAATCCGCCAGCTGACCTAGAGTCATTCATATATACGCGTGAATGAATCGGAATTCCTTAGACACTCAGATTTATTCATTCAGAGTGCCCATTATCCAAGGGTTGGACATTCACATCCATTTTGACCATGCATACCTTCACATAGTGCCGGTCTGGGTGTCTTGGAGATGAAACTCAAATCTTGAGGTTAGACTAGGAATCTTAACCTGGCATCTGCAGAATCTGTGGTCAATTGCTCGAGGACTACGCCAAATGCCATACCCAACGCTGGAAGGACCAGACAGAAGATAACTGCTGCTTGCTATCAGAATCGCACCGTTCGAATAGACAACAGCAACAGTTCATCTACTTCATGAACTATTAAAGCTAAGTGGGATATGTCCCAGTGATAAGCAGGACATACAGTAATACTATGTATGTGAAAAAGGTGTGTTCCTGTCTGCTAATTGCTAATTATTAATTTATGATATTTTATTTCATAATTAATACATAAACAATAATCCTCTCATGCAAATAACATGCACAGTCACCCAACAGGGGTCTTTTGTCTTTGCGGTCACGAGAGCGACTAGGTCAATCCCTGGAACAGTCTGCTAACTAATTAACTCTCTGTCCAAGTGTTACCTGTTTAGATTAACAGATCTTAATTGAATTATCATGTCAATCTTTGTCTTTAATCCAGTCCCTCACATATAAGCTCTCTACGATGATGGGAACTATCCCAAACTTGCACTTAACTGTCTTTCTATTGTCATTACGTCATTGGCAGCCCCCACCCATCATCATGCACAAGCGCCTCTCTATCAATGTAAAGAGAGTGGATAGTTATAAAATCAACAATTTATTAAAGAAAAATAAATAATAATTAAAAATAGTTTTACAATTAATGTCAACAAAATTACATGCAAGGCAATTTATCAGAAATCACAATCTCATCCAAAATACATAGAATTCAGTCAATCAAGAAACATATATCATGTCAATTCCATAGAACAATTACTAGGAAATTTACATCAAGGAAATATCTTCACAATTTAGTTTAGCTTACACAAGTTCTCAATGTCAATAAGTCAACTAAATGAATAATACAGTTAATGGCCTGTCAAGTTAAAAAGTTACGCTATGCATCACCATGGCAGGTTATTTTGCCACTCAACGATAATTGGATGGGTTAGCATAAAAAAGATAAAAAGTGACTCTAACTCTCAATGGATTTTTAAAATGTAAAATGTAACATATGCTAAACATACTGAAAATTTTTTAATTATTATTATTTTTTAAATTAAAAATTTTTAATTTAATAAAAAGTCCCCTTACCTTTCGTTGATCTTGAATAGCGAGTCTCAGCGTCTGAATCTATTTACTTGCGGTACACAGAGCGTCAAGCAAGCAGCCTCCGAGTACTGTTACAGGGCATTGAAAGCTTCAAAATCGAAGAAAACAAACCTCTTGTTGATTAGATGCAAAAGTATACTTTTTTCCAGCATAATTTTTAGTCCAAAAATTTTTCTAAATGAAAATTATTTCTTCAAGCCGAAAATAGTCCAAATATATATATTTTTACAGTTCACGTCAAAAGTATTTGTTGAATATACATGATAGGGAAAGGAATGATGAAATAAAATAACTGATATTTATTTGTTAGAAAATGTGTTTGTTACAATTATATATACATAAAACTGTGAAATAAATAAATTTTAATTATAACACTTGTTGCAAATCATGGCACAAAATAGCCAGACTCTAGCAAATAACAAAGGAGATGTGATTTGAAGATTCATAATTGAATTAGAATTAGCATAGGAGTCCATTGTGCATTTTCTTTAAGAATTCCAGTTACAATTCCATTGAATATAGTTTACACATCCAACTGAAGTAAAAACAAAACAAACAAAAAAAACCCCACACTTTTTTTTTTCCCAAAACACAGGAGTCCAATGCACATTCGTTTTTAACAATTCCATTGAATATAGTTTGCACATCCACATGAAGTAAAGAATCATTGTTTGTTTTCCATATATCCCAACACAGGAGTAAAATGCACATTTTATTTTAACTATTCCAGTGAAAATTCCATTGAATATAGTTTACACTTCCAAGTGAAGTAAAGAAACACTGTTTGTTTTCCATATATCAAACAGGAGTCCAATGAACACTTTTGAAAACAATTTCAGTGAATAGAAAGAAACTTTTTTTCCAACATGTCCATTTGCTTGGTAAGATTAGTAATAGATATAATTAAATCTGAATAATAAAATGTAAGCCACAGACTGGTTGAAACCAGTAGATCACAAATCCAGATGCAGAACATTTTGTAATATAGATCATTATCAGTAAAATTTAGAAATGTATTATTTTGATAAAATCTGTTTAGTACAATGACTACTAAGATAAATTGTCAGGCAAGAATAAAAGTACTGAATGTGTGTTCGATTTCCTCATGAGTAAAGAAAACACAATGAAGAAGTATGAAATAATGTAAATACACTGAAGAAGACATAATGTATGTAAAAAAAAAAAATGTAAATGAGCAATAAATAAATTTAAAATATGATGTTGCTCAATTATATGTGTTGTAAAGTATGAAAATAAATGTTCAAACAAACTGCTGATGAAATACATAGAAGAAAATGACCAAGAATCAATGTGATTTTCTGAATTCAGTCTCTGGTCACACATGCTATTGTCTGAGAAATGTAAGCAACACAGCAGCAAACGGAATCTACGGCTAGATATAACTTTAGGGAAAAAAATTATGAACGTAAATTTGATCATTAGAAAAATAATGATCAATAATAGATTTCCAATCTATTCTTTGAAAATGATAAGCCTCACAACTTGATAAATTCCGCTTACAACAGTACCAAGCCACTGATCGATTCGAGATTTCTCAGTATTTTCTGGATCTATCAGTAATGCAGCAGCGTATATGTATTTGTATACTCGACAATTTGTTGCACTATATTCTCAGGAAAAGATGCTTGAAAAATATCGAATTATGTACAATCTTACAGTGGGATCAGCCTCATCAATATCAGAGTCAGCAGTTGAATGACAGCCAGTAAATGAAGCTGAATGAACGTTTCGATGAAGACGCCATAACTTGTCACAATGAATGAAGGCAACAGGAAAAAAAAACGCTTTTAGATCAAATGAACAGTCTAATTCTAACTGTCCAATTGTAGAAGAGATAACATGTGCCTGCTAAGGGAAATACACACTTGTTAGACCCCGATTAGCTTTGTTGACAGACAAAGAAAATGCGTGCGTTGTCAAATGACGCCAGCATCACTGTACCATAGTGATGCATTTACATTTTGTGATGCTAAGGGCACTGTACCAGTCAACAGGTTAAGTCAGTGTAAGATATTAAAGAGAAGAATCAGAAATAGATAAGGAATTTATGAAATCAGGAAAAACATGTACAGATTACACAGAAAATTCATAATGATTCACCTGGTAGCGGCCTATGAGCAGAAGTCTTGTTCTTGTTTAGGGTTGGCTGGCAGTTAAAAGTCTTGTGATAATGGCCTTGCCTGATAACAGTTCTGCATACCGTCACATGAATGTTTGAATAATCCACACAGAATGTACAACACAAGCACTTAGTCACAATTCTTGTCCAATACGAATTATACAGCATAAAGTCAAATCAGTTTCTTGCCCGAATTTGTACAATGCTCAAAACTCAGTCTTCACCACTGTCCTTGAATAAAATAAGTGGATAAAGTTTCACAGTTCTAGTTTCCAACACCTGTCCCTTTTATTAGGCTCTTACAGTTCCAACATTTACTTGGCAGAGTCCGATTTATGCTCCTCGCAGCAGCTCCCCTCAGTAACTCGGCTTTCTTGAGTGGACCCAATTCTTCAAGCAAGTGCAACTTGTCTATGAACTTCTTCCAGTTAGAAGATACAGTTCGTCATACCTTCCAGGTACGTCATAGCACACAGGCGGCATCCCACACTTCTCTTAGAATACTACCTAGAGTCCCAACAAGAATTCCTCCTCCTCATGGATCTCAGTACCTTCAGAAAATCCAATGGCAGTTAACAGTTGTCAACGTGGAAGTAAAACTTTGAACTTCAACCGTCGACTCATACAAATGTCGACATAAGCAATGTCGAGATAAGTGAAGCTTGATGGCAGCAAGGGATGAAGTTTACCAATGCTTGCAAGTAGAACTTAAATCTTGCATCTCAGCAAAGCAAAAATGGAGTGGAAGACAAACGGAACGGCTTGCTAACTGTTGACAGAAGAAACGTAATGGTGCGCATCAGTCTTGTGTTTCAAATATTCATAATCTGTACTTTTATTCTCGTTTCTTCATTTAAAATTCCTTTTTACAATTCTTTCATCCGATTCTTTGTTTAAACGAGAATAAAAATGACATAGTTTAAACTCGTTAAAAATATTTACAAGGAAAAACATAATTCAAACAGATTTTAAGCAAATATTAAAAATCAGTTAAAATGACAATCACTATTTCGGACATACCTTTCTGTTCAGCTCTAACCGCGAAGCCGCACACATGGGACCCCGATGATTTAAACAAGAGTGAGGGTTCAATTTCAAATCTGCCCTTATATGTGATTCTAGGGGTCGTCTGGAAGATTCTAGAATTTATCAGTCTTTGGGCTAAAACAGAGTTGTTCCAATGGCTGTCTGAATAGACACGGTTGACTGTGCAAACACTAAAGGCAGGGTGAACTCGTTACTAAAATTAATCTGAGTTATGCAAGAATCAGTGACCTTTAACATTAACTCCCCTTTTTCTGGATGTAGGTCAGAGTTGCCTAATAATGTTACAAAAATTTAATTGATTTAGCTGTAAGATCGGATTTTTAAAAATCGAATTAGATCAAAACCCTGATCTGATTAAAAAAAACGGATGTCATTTAGCAGTGCAAAATTATCCTAAATCAGTTGAAAAATCTTAGACAACTTACAAGTTTATTTTTTGATGCAGTTTTATAATATCAGTTTTATGCAATCTACAGCATCCACTTACTGCTTTTTCTTAAAATACTTGGTTATTACTGATTGTTGTAAATAACAATGATCTGTTAACAAGAATATTTTTGTAACTTTTTAGTAGATTTCTTCATTAAAACTTTGACAATGTATTCTATATTTGCTCTAATAATATTATTGCTATAATTCATTAATTGCAGTTGGTATTTCTTAAACAAAGTGTGAATTTGTTTGAGTGTTCATTGTATAAAGATATGATTCACTAATTACCCTCAAGTGTATTAATTTTGTCAGAATTTTCACTTTTAAGTTTTCAAGGGTTGTTATGTCTGCTTTTGGTACCATGTCTACAACCCTAGAACTAAGGTCAACCAGCAATAATACTACCTTTGTTGTGAGAATAGTTTCACACAGATCACCTTAAGAAACCCAAGGCTGCCACTGTTCAAGGCTGCCACTGCAACATTTATAAGTTGAACCTCAATGCAAAATTTTCCTTACTTGATTTTGTTTAGTTTGTTGTAAATAGCTAAACTACTTTGTGTACATTTTTATTTTTTATTGACTTTCTTAAGTGGGCTTAAGACTATTATAGTGTATTCTTTATTTGGCATTACAATATTTTGATATGTTTACAATTTGGTTTTCTCAGCTTCAATCATATTGTGGTTAAACTCATTGCCCTCCAAACTCACTATGTTTTGTTTTTTTTAAATTTTCATTCCTCAATAATGGACTGCAACTTGAAATGCTTGAAAAACATTTTTTAATTGTCAAAAAAATTCTTTTTCCACACTTACATTTGCTTTAAAACATTGTTTTGCTTGGATTATTTGCTTATTCATTTGTAATAATTAATATTATCAGAATGTAAAGTTGAATAGTACCAGTAACGTTGTCTGTGTACGAGATTTTAACTTCAAAGTTACCTATCTTCAATGTACTTCTATAACAAGTAAATTGCTGCTTTGAAAATTGACATTAGGTAATATATTTTACTTACTTCAAACAAGTAATGAATATGAAATTCTGTTGTACAGGTAAAAGAGAGATGTCGAAAAGGTATTCCACCAGCTCTGCGTGCCCGGGCTTGGCAGTATCTTTGTGGGGGCAAGTTTCAAATGGAACAGAATCGAGGTCGATATGAAGTATGTAGGTTATATTCCAAACAAAAATTCACTTTATTACATTAGATTAATAAATTTTAATATATTTTTATGAAAACTGTATTTGTCATTCATAAATGTTAAGCACGTATTTGTGTTTAAATATATCTCCAGGTTGGTTAGGAGAAGTTGTAAGGAGTAGTGATTTAATATTCAGATAAGTTTTATACATACACACACATGCTTGTGCGCACATGAGGGTGTCAAATAATAAAATGAATTTACAATTTTCATATACATGTATACCCATTGCTACATATCTTCATTACTGTATGCCTGAACATGTAGTACCATATCCGCCACAATTCTGATCGTGTATCAGTTGCTGGATTAAATTTATCAATAAAGGAGGTAATTACCTTGAAAAGGGACATTTTAACAATCCTCAACCCAGTTAAAGCATGCATACATATTGAAGCATGCATTTTGTTTATGAATGTATGTGTGGGTTTGATATCAGCTTACGTATTAGTGAAACTTATGGTTTTCAAATAGTAAATAAATTATTAAAGATTCCTATTGGTATAAAGTGAATGTTATATTATGACAAGAAGCATGTTTGCATTATGCACAATGTGCTTTTAATCACACTTCAATCAAGTGCACTAGATCATATTGGATCTAAAAATTTTTGTTACTGGTAAATATCATGCTGTTTCAATAGGAAACTTATGCACATTTTCAAAATGGCAACACATCTTATTTTTCCAGAGTGGAGGAATGAAGCTTTAATTTGGGTTAAAAATTATTGAAAGAGAGGTGTTCTGTAAAAATTCAGAGAATTTCAGTTTCAAAAGAAACATAAATTCAGTGAATATTGTCATTTATTCATATCTTTTCCCCACCACAATTAATTGTAAGCTAACTTATGGACAGTGTTACATTCCAGCATTTATTTTTTTTAAGACCCTGCTTCAGAATTATCCCACTTTACTCTGACAACAGACTGGATGCCCTCCAATTTACCCTTCAGTCTCAATAAAATTTAAATGCTCTTAGTTAAAGCCAACAAATTTTACAGACAGACAAACTGGTGTACAAGGCACGAACTGGGAAACGTTTAATCAATTATAACTAATTATGCATTCAATCTTCCTTTCACGACTTTATTGCCCCCCCCCCCCAGCTCTTTTGGCCTATCTTGCATAAATAGTCAACTAAGATAATTGATAAACAAATAAAAAGAATTTAATAAAAGTTTAACAAATAACAAAGTATTTAGAGATTCACAATGATACTAGGTCTCATATACTATGCTAATTATTCGATGCACGAGATTGCAAATGTTCCATATACAGTTCAAGTTTACCAGACTCTGGTACTTAGCTGGTCATCCTTATTGTGATGAAACAACACACGCTGAATCCCCAACTGTCATAGTCAGTTACAGGAGATGCGATCTGTCAGTTTCTGTTCAACACTTCGCACATCATTACCCCTCGTCTGAGTTGTCCAAAACTCGCTCACAACCAAGTCAACAGGTTGAGCAAAATGGGCATGAAGTTGCATAGAACACTTAACAAGTGACAAGCAGTCAAAATGAAAAGAAGCATCGACGTAATGCTTAAACGTAAGACGCAAGTCATAGAAGCGTCGGCATAGACATGAACGAAAACTCGCCGACAAAGACGTAGACCCGCTCTGGATATAAATGAATTCCTATGAGCGACAGTTCTTATAGATTTGCAATCTTAGCACGTGGTGTGAACAGTAGCATAGTTATTCCCCGACCATTTTAGTATCTTTACATTTAATAATTTAATATATAATAAAGATACATTTTCGGTCATGCTCATGCGTGTTACAATTAACGTACGCAAAAGCTTAGAAATATTTCAAAAACATTTATACTTTACAAATGAAAATTGAAATAGAAGAAATAAAATATAATTTAAAATCACGTATATGCATGTTACAATTTCAATAATATTATACCGCAAATGAATTTAAAATTGTTACAATAGATTTACAAATGAATGTGCACAAATGTTCTGCCATCACAATTTAGTTATTTAATTTATAAATTATAGTCTTACAATTTGATAATTAATTTGGAGAATGCAAAATTTGAACTTAGCCACACTGTTATTGAACCACATGTTTAGAGAATTTGCAATAATTCAATGTAACAATAATAGGCATGTAAATTCAACACAATCACATCTTAAATAAAATACAATAGTATTTAAGGAAATCGATGTGTTACCTTGCTCAATAACGACTTTACTGACTCAACAGCGATTCACGGCAATATCGCAGATGACTAGACGCTTGCAATCGGTCCATCGGTTCCCTCGTGAATAACGCATTGACTGCAGCATGCAGTATATAAAGAGTCATGTCAATCTAAGGTACAAACCTATTAATCACGTGATGTTTATGGGTATGACCTACAATCAGCTATTGTCCAGAATATTACCATAACGGGGTGAGTTCTCTCTCCCTTCAGAGTATGATGATTACATCACTCTTATGTAATAACTATGTCCACGAAACAAAAATAACGAATTTTAAGTGAATACAGCTTAGGAGGTAAAGTATAATTTGACTTCTGTTACAGACAGCAATTTTCAATATTGCCACAAACAATGCATAAAGTGTCTATATGAGTTCAGGGTATATAGATTAAAGGGAGATAATTTTGGATGCATGGAAGAACCTCGACCCATCTAACACAAGAGACAAAATTATTTGATGTGAAGACAGGAATCAAGTTTTCACAGTTTATTAAAGTCAAATTCTGATTAATTAAAAAGTAGTTATAGTCTTTTATTTTTTAATTAGAAGTTATTTTGTTCTCATCATTGAGATGATGGAAAGCAGGTAATTGGAATTAGTCGAAGGTAGATTTCTAGTTCAGTGGTGCTCACAGCTAGGTATATAAGAATGCAGAAGTTTTGTCTAGCCCTTTACTGGGCATAGAGGCCGATTGTCTGATCGGGCAAAACATCCAAAAGCATCCATATCAACCAGTTTTCCTTTCTCACATATATCGTTCAATAAATCATGAGACTTCTGGTTGCCTATTTCCTGTGTAGTTGATTCTGCTATAATTGAAGTGCATTTTGAAACGTTTTCTCTTTGATGCGTTCATTTTTTCATAAACTTATTTTTTTCACATTTGGTGTTTCAAATGGATTTTGAATCGTCGAGTGATAGTGAGGAGTTTACAGGATTCAATTTGTTGGACATTGAAGTGGGAGAAGTTGATTTTGAATCGGATAATGAGATCACAGTGTGACATTAGCATGTGTAAATAGTGTTTTTCATTGTGTATGTGGCTGACAATCACTGGAATGTTTTGTGTGTAAATAGTGTTTTTACATAGTGTATGTGGCTGACAATCACTGGAATGTTTTGTGTGTAAATATATGTGTTCACGCATAGATTAAAATTTGACGCCTGATAAGTATACTTCAGATAGGAAAACAATAAAGATGCTTTCATTTCCTTTTATTTGCATTTTATTTCATTGAAATATATGCAATAATACCTAAGATATGATGTTTTTACTAACATAATCCTAAATCTCACTGAAATCCTGAAAATTCTTGCCTGCACAGAGCTAAAAAATGGAAAAATGTTTGCCCAGTAGATCTAGCAGAGTTCTCTGGATTATCCCAGTAGGGGCAATGATGTTTACAGTAATCTTTGTTTACATCTAGCAAAGTGTTGTAGATTGTCTCAATAGGAACAAGGACTTCTGTACCACACTTGTCTTAAGGTGTAGCTGCAATTAAAAAAGGCCATAGCCAAGGACCGTTCTCTGAAATTAACCAACCTACGCATGTTTCTTACTGCATATGGCGATGATGGATCCTAACTCTTCTTTACTCTCACACAAAGGATAAGGAAAAGAATGTTGGTCAAACAATCTTTCATGCCATTGTTCATTAAATTCTAAGATCAATTAGTAATAATGTTACTTGTGAAAACTCTTAATGTACATTATAAAATGAATGTGTAAAGATAACTAATTGAAATGTCTTTTAAACAGTTAAATATGGTCTGCAAATTTCCTTTAAACTACATATGAATTCTCACACTTTAATTCCATAGAGCTTAGAATTGTTATTCAAACAAAAGCTGATTCCTTAACAATATTATGTTTCGAAAGCCACGTTTTGATAGCCATGTGTTTTGCGTGAGAAATGTAACTTTAATGATGTTTCTCCAAACCAGTAAATGGCCTAAGGTAGTTTTATTTGGGACTAGGGGAGCATGGTTTGGTTGGGTTTTGAGGCCCTAATCATGTAATAATTAGAGCTAACTGCCAATATTAGATGATGTGCACTGATTGAACAATCAAGTCATATAACTGTTTAACATAAAACAAGAAATCTAGCAGACATTATTTTGCAGTTTATATCTAGCAAATATTTCAGTATCTTTGAGGAAGTTTTGATTTATATAAAGGACATCTATCTATATTTTAATCTTTATTAATTATATTACTTTCTTGAATAAACATATATTACACTATGTAACACAATTTTTGTTCCTGGCTTCTAAGTGTTATATTTCAATTGCTTATGTCTAAAGTACGTGAAAAAATGACTTCATTAAGCACAAACTTTGCTTACACGACAACAGCACGAAGAAAACTCGTTTTTTTGTGAAAATAGAATGATTTTTTTTCATTTTCGTCATTATGATCAGGTAAAAACAAAAATTGCACAAGGAATAGACAAACACAGTCGGAAACCACTCAACAAGGTTAAGAAATGTGTAGATTTTCTAGATTTACGATTGTACTGTGAATCACTCTCTCGAAGTAGCCCCCAAATGTAGTCCCCCATCATGTTTTCGTTATACTGTCCTTGGTAACGACGTTCAAAGTTCAATATATCTTGATGAAAGCGCTCGCCTTGCTCCTCCGAGTAAGCGCCCATGTTCTCCTTGAATTTGTCAAGATGCGAATCAAGGATATGGACTTTCAGAGACATTCTGCATCCCATTGTGGCGTAATTCTTTATGAGAGTCTGCACCAACTCCACTATCATCAACCAAGTTCCACTGTTTGAGCCTGGATATCAGAAGCTCAGCATTCGATTTCATAAGCCCGAGGTCCCTAATTAAATCGTTCATGTCTTTCTGGTTAGGGAAGTACGGCTTTCTATCCCCAACTTCATCTGCGGAATCGTAGTCCATATCTCCAGTATCTGCCTCGCTATCTGACTTGCTGCTGTCTCCTGAAGATGGCCGATGCCGCCTAGGAGGAGTCGGAACAGGCAGATCGGGGCTGTGTGGTACTGGGGCGATGGAAGAAGGTATGTTCGGATAAACGATGTGAGGGGCATTTTTGCCGGTGCGACGATTTTTTGGGTTTACCATGCAGAAGTGGCAGTTGCTTGAGTGGTCCGTCGGCTCTTGCCAAATTCGCGGGATAGCAAACTTCATGGCTCGCTTCTCTCCTCTGTACCAACCTGTAACATAGCACATAATAATACATAAGAATTATAATAATTTGAGGGCAGGAAATTTCAAAATATGGAACGATTTCAAGATGGAACGTATTTGCCTACAGTACACGACTTATGACAAAACTTTGTAAATTACAACTCTTTGAAATGAACTTGATCTAAAGCATTGAAATTTTATGAAAATAAATTAAAACACATCTAAGTGAGAAGCAACTGTTCAGTTTACCTTCAAGTGTTTTCTTGCAATATTCACATGTGAAATGCGGTGCCTAAGATTTGTCTTGGTCCCCGACCGGCACGCCGAAGTATGCCTTGTAGGCCTCGCACATTATACGACTTGCTTCCACGGAATACTTTTTCGCTCTTGTCTTTAGGAATTGTCCGCACACATAGCAGAATGAATCAGCTGGATGCAAACAATCTCTTGATGCCATATCAAATAAATAACTCTTCAACTACGAATCATTATCCTTTCAGTCTGCAATAACACGAAATGGAATCTTGGTTCGAGACACCTGTGCTTTTATACTTGTACAGCTACTTTTGGAAGGTTCAAGAACGTTCTAGAAAGTTCTGAGAGTTTCTCGAAAGTTCTGGAAGTTTCTTGAACGTTCTAGAGTGTTCAGGAGAATTGTAGAAACATGTGGACAACTCTAGCAGTTCAGGGAGGAAGCTCGGCATTGAAAGCAAATCGAGAACACACGCGATTTTCCAAATTTCATTGTCCCTGTCACAGAAGCAAAGTTTTTCTGGAATAACAGCGATTTCCTTTCTGTTCTAGACCTAACGGATTAAGAAAACACACTTTCACCCCAGGAACAGAACAAAAGTGAAAATTTGTTACATAGTGTTATCAGTATATATCACATTTCAGCAGTAGAACTCAAAAGAATTAATTATAAAGTAGTACTCCAGTAATTATATATTTTATGTATGTATGCAATGTGTGATCAAAAAGTTCCAAGACTTCACTTTATTCTGGAGAATAATATAATTTTACATAAATGAGTAATCTCTCTCAACTTATACATGCTTGTTCCAGCGTTTCTGCCATTTTTGGAAGTAATGCTGGGAGTCTTCTGCTGTTATGCAACTAAGTTCTGTTCTCACATTATCATGGAATGTTGGAATGTCATCAAATCTCTTTCCTTCCAACTTAACTTTGATTTGGGAAAACAGAAAAATCACATGGGCAGAATCGAGAGAAAGAAAAAATGTGGTATCACAGGAATTTTTTTCTACCCAAAATTCTTCAACAGATAGCAGTGTGTGAAGGCATTTTGTCATGATGATAAAACTAGTGACCATTCATCCTTATCTCCTGACAGTTTCTTCAAACTTTCAGCAAATGAAGTTGCATATGAGTATTTATCTTTGCACCAGCAGTCATGCCCAAAGCCATATAAGACACAAATGTGTCACCTCTCTATAAACCTTCAAGTGATTCCACAATGGCTTTTGATTCCTACTTTCACTGATCCAGAATTAAGTATTATTTTTTTAAAGCAATACTGAAACTCAAGTAATTTAATATATAATGCAAAGCAACGAGTTTAAGATTAATTCATAAATTGATTAGACCTATATTTTAGTTATAATTAGCTCTCTGCTGTATATGCAGTGAATGCATGAATTTTATCTAAATATTTTTTAGCAGCGTTGTCTCTACTGTGAATAAATATAACATGATATACTACAAAATTGAGCATAATATTTAAAATTTATTATATTTTATTCACTCAGATATTGTATTATTGCTGTTATTGAAGTAGCAATAGTTTTTTTAATTTTCTGTTTAAGGAGATCATGAACCATCTTCATACCAATACATATTTATTTAATGTATATATTTATAATATTGGTTATATCTATTTATAAATATATACATTAAATAAATATGTATTTCCACCCATGTATTTTTTAAACCAGGAATATCTTCGCATGCCAGGAGATGCAAAATATATTGATGATATTACCAAAGATCTTCATCGACAGTTTCCCAATCATGAAATGTTTCTGTCAAAAGAAGGACATGGGTAAGTTAAAATTATATTGTTCTAAAGCTGGTCTAAAGTCTTTGAATGTAATGTTGAAATCACCTCATCAGACCTGCCTACTTTCTGCTTTTAGCAGAAGAATCTCCCACTCTTACCTCGAAACTCTCACTCTTCCGCTTTCATTTTCATTTTCTATTTTTTTTTCCTGATCAGTTATGAAAAACCTGCTTGTCTCATTTACAGTCGCCGCTCTAGATTTCCTTGAACTGCTGCCTGCGTTGTCAAATGATATAAGTCATTATGTAAAATACTATCGGGCTCCAGCTGCCCTATAGCAAACTGTCATTAGTGGTTTGCTTCTCCGGTTGACCAATGGTGATCATATCTGAAATTAACTCTGCATTCGGAACTACAGTCAAACCCAGATATGTCGACGGCCTAGGGGATTGCCATAAAACATTGAGATAACGGATGATTGAGATAACCGAAAACCAATATGGCGACAATATATTACAGTACTATAACATGTGCTTGAAATTTCTTTATGTACATGATGTGTGTTAATAAACGAGAATGTACATGCACATGTTTGGTGAGTTTTTACACAACAGCTTTGCCGCAATTTGTTTGATGATGTGATCGGCATGCTATAAAAATGTATATACATGTACATGTTTGCTAACAACAAAAGGTTTATGTACATGCGATTAATATGGTTTCTTTACAAAGTCTAAAATGCTTTGTTGCTTTTTGCCTTTAACAGTCTGCTTGAAAACAAATGCTTCAGTAGTACATGATGTACCTTAATAAATGAGAATGTACATGCACATTTTTTGATATTTTACACAACAGCATTGCCGCGATTTGTTTGATGACAAGATTGGCTTGCTATAAAAATGTACATACATGTACAGGTTTGCTAACAACAAAAGGCTTATTTATGTACATACGGTTACTATGGTTTCATTACTAAGTCTAAAATGCTTTGTTGCTTTTTGCCTTTAACAGTCTACTTGAAAACAAATGCTTCAGTATGTATTACATTAGACATGTGCTTGAAATTTCTTTATGTACATAATGTGCATTAATAAATGAGAATGTACATGCACGTGTTTTTGATTTTTTACACAACAGCTTTGCTGCGATTTGTTTGATGACACGATCGGCTTGCTATAAAATGTACATAGACTGTACATGTTTGCTAACAACAAAAGGCTTATGTGCACCAACTAATAGCAGAGATTTACCAGTACATGTATACAATAGAAATGTATAAACCTTTCATTATATTCCCCAACATTGCAAACACAAAGATTGCTCACAAAATCAAAAAAACCTGCGGGGTGTACATGTAGTTTGTTTTTACAAAAAGCTAACCAGTGTCAAAATTAAATTCAAGAGTCATTTCGCTTTGACACAACTCTGAACAAAATTGTACGCACGCTTTCTTCAAAAGTGGGCTAATTACAGTGTAACATAAAAGATGTGTGAGCCAGTTGAACTGCATTGATAACTAACATTTTCAAAAGCCGACGATGATTAGTCATGGGGATCGAGATAACCGATGTTAAAAGGCGATTTGGACCCTCTTTTGTGCTCAAGATACATGTACATGTACAAAGAAAGAAACAAACAAACTAACAAACAAAGAGACATTGTACTGTATTAGTGTTTGGCGGCATAAAATAATCGACATTACCAATGAGAAAATGCTAAGACAAAGAGGGAATTTGGCCCACTGTCGATTCTCGATACAAACTTTCATTATACTGTACATTCATTTTTACAAAAAGCTAACCAGTGTTAAATTTTTAATTCACAAGTCATTTCGCTCTGACAGCTCTGAAAAGTATTGTACATGTCCTTACTTCAAAAGTGGGCTAATGTAACATAAAAGAGGTGTGAGCTGGTTGAAGGGCATCAGTATGCCTATTTTGCCCATGGCAGGATCGCACCCTATGAAGGAAACAATGTCTTTCTTAAGTTTAAGCTTCAGGTATTTAACAAGCCATGGCCATTTATTGTTAGTGAGTTGGCGAAGTGGCATCGATAACTAACATTTTCAAAAGCTGGCGATCAGATTAGTCACGGGGATCGAGATAACCGATGTTAAGTGGCGAATTTGGCCCTATTTTGTGCTCAAGATATCAGGGTTTCGCGATATAAAAGAATCGACATAACCGATGAGAAATGCTATGGCAGAGGGAATTTGGAGGTTCCACTTCAAAAACGTCGACATAACTGGATTGACAAGTTAACTGAGGTCGAGATAAGTGGGTTCAACTGTATATATTTTAAACTTAGCGCTGACATCTACTCTAACTCTATGAATCAGCTCTGTCTTTGTAGAATATTCAGAAAAGATGGTGGGTGCAGAGTGCGAAATCATTCAGTCAGAAAACAAATTAGAGAACCAGAGGCTTTCAGAAAAGAAAAGTTGACGAGAATAGCGAGAATGTCCCACAAGTGACAAAAATGCGCTATGAACAAAAATACAAATCAGACTATCACAGAACGTGTAATTATCTGTGCCCTAGTGGAAAAGGAGAAACCTTTGTTTTCTGCACAATATGCAGACAAGACTTTAAAAATTGCTCGTGGTTGACTGAACGATGTCAACAGACATCTTGAAAGTGCATTGCATAAAAGCAATGTGACTTCGTGCAAGGGAGAAATGCAGCTTACGGCCTTTTATCAGCCAAAGAAGGATTCTGAAATGAAACACATGAATGTCTTCAGCTACAAATCACAAGGGCTGAGGCAACTATGTGTTGTTTGATAGCTTTCAACAATCTACCCTTGGCTTGTGCTGACAAATATCCTGATGTTTTCAAATGTATGTTTCCTGACAGCAAAATTGCTGCTGGTGAGTGTCTTTTGTTTTTTTAAGTTTTTATTATTAGTTTTGGCATTCTTCTGAATAGAGACCTCTAGTCTTTGTCTTATTTTTATGTATGAGTGAAACTAAAGTTACAGGAAAGGTTATTAATAATTTAAATTATATTTAATTACCTGCCTTACTACTGAGGTTATTTATTAAGCTTGTCGCCGCTATACCCTGGGGTGACTTTGTAATAATGAATTATATCAAATATGTGTAATTAGTTATGATACAAGACATCTACAAGTGCCGATACAGAGTATGGGTCACTGGTTAGAATGTATATCTACAACTGTTATGCCGATATACTGGTACGTTGCCGATTTGGCTCTGCCCCCACTCAGATCTCAGCTGAGAATCAATGTTTATGATAAAGATATATATATAAAATGATTATAAATAGATGAACAGAGGACAAGACGTAATCATTAGACTTCGGACTATGAAAATAGACGATAGAAATTACTTCACTAACAAATACGCGGTTTAAAATAATAACAAGAAATTTAAAAGAAAAGAAAAATTAACAAGATTTAAGAAAAAGAAAAGAAAATTAACAAGATTTAGAAAAACAAGTTCATCCTAAACCAGTTTGTTACACTGTAGTCACTCTCTGGATGGCCACTTAACTTATGCGCTGGAATGATGTCACAGTATTGTTGACTTGAATATGACACAGTCAATGGCTCAGAACATCCCAATCAAGCCAGGGACAAACATTAAACAGAGACAGATACCAGTCACCAAGGCAGTCAAAAGTAGGCAGCTACAAACAATCAGCCATAAAGCTCAGCAGACAAAACAAAAACCCTGAAACATAAACAATTGCAAAGCCTAAGTGTCCAGTCGATTGCTCTATTAATAAATACTAAGTTTGGCATAAGCCTCTGAAAGAAAGAAATGTTAACATATTCAAAATAAAACATAGCATATAACATCCTAATAAAACCTAACCATTCATACAATACAAAGACGTTTTACCTTATGCAGCCAAGGACTTTTGCTTTCATATACAACCCGTGGTCGGGAGGGACTACGATTCCAGTTGCCACCCTCAGACAATTTTCAGGAACGAGTGCAGATACAATTTTCACTATGGGACTTTTATCACCCTTGGGATCGCACCTGCTTCTATTAGACATGCTTTCGATCGGACCAATTGCTTAGAGCTTAATACGGATTATGCCTTCCTAACGACTTCTAAATGCACACTCTAACCTAGCTAACAACGCTTTCCATTGTATAGCAAAACACACACACGTGCCGCAAAAATAATCTCTAGCTAGCTTATGGGCCATTGATCATGCAGCTTAAACAACAAACACTCAATCATCTATCTGCCGCAAACATCAAACACCGGTCAGTAAATCTACCCCCTTGCACACTCATTCCTTCAGGACCCACTTCTAAGTCAACATGACGCAATACGCACAAGTCATTCAAATTACAATAACGTTCAATTTAAAATGCAACAATGAAAATTTCTATAAAATATATTGAAAAATTCCCCATCATACAACAAAGCTTAGTAGTTGATACATAGGCAGTCTGAATCCTCCTTTTTTCTTTATTTTCTATTATTCTTTTTTACAGTAAGAGTTAGGTTTAGTGATTACAGATAATTTTATATAACTATAAGGTCTTTATTTAACCATAATCTCCAAAATTGTTATTCAAGTGTTACTTTTGGGGGTATTTTTAAATGTTTGAAATAGGCCTCTATGCATTACTTTAGTATAAGTAATTAGTCTGTGAGTTAGATCTGTTTCATGAATATCAAACTACTAGGAGTACTGAATAGTACAATAGTAGATTAATAATTATTATAGAGCAAAATTTTTCACTTTCAGGCTTGCAATATGGTTGGTCTAAAGCTACAGCCATGACAATGCATTTGACAAAAACTGTTCAGATAAGCCTGTGACAGGACATGGTCAATGGGCCATTCACTGTGTCTACAGATGCGCAGGATAAGCAATATCTTGTTCTAAGAATTGTTGATTCATCCAGTGTCCTTGTGAATTCAGAACTTCTTAGTGTTCCACTTTGCAATAATGTGGCAACAGGTAAAAAAAATGACATGACATTTTACAATTTAATTTTATAAATGTCAATCTTTTAATAATAAAATATATTATTATAATTTTAATCATTATTATAATTAACAACAACAGAAAATACTTAATAGTAAACTGAAATAAAATGGAATTTCATATTTGTTTCAGTAATTTATTTATTAAAATATTTTAAAAGCAGTTCATTCCACAGTGTTTGAATAATTAATATGAATATATTTGGAGCTTATTAGGAAGAAGAAGTTCTAGCAGGACCATTATCAAATCCCCTTCTTACCCTTATCAATGCCACATCTCAAAATAACTATTAACAACTCCACTGCCACTAATACTATACAAAGATTTGGGTTTGTCTTCAGTAGAGATTATCTTCAAGCTAATTGCAGACGAAATAGAAAATGGGAGATTCCATGGGAAAACTGCCTGAGCCTGGGTTGTGATAATGCAGTAGTGATGGTTGGAAAAAACAAGGGCATCTTCGGGTATATGAAGGTAAAAATCTATAAAACATTGTACAACAATAAAGGCACGTCTCTAGCACAGCACTACTCATTAAGCACTGACAGCATACCATTCTTTGCCATTGCCATTTTAAAACAAAGCAAGTGTAGTTGTACACACACATTCCACAATAAGTTTGGCATTGTTTTTTTTAAATTTTACTGGTATTATGTACTAATTATTATTATTACTTTTACCTTTTCTCTTTTTTAAAGACTAAACAGCCAGAGCTGTACTTATCTGAATGCACTCTTCACATCGTAACACAGGAGAGAAAGCTGCAGCAGAGCTACCGCCCATAAGTCCATAATCTACTATTATTTACTATTATTTTGCCAAGAGTGCAGAACGAGAGCGGTGCTTTAGAGGCACCCAAGCAGTCTATGATATGGAACAGCTGGAAATGCTTAAATATGTGTGCATTAGATGGCTGAGCATAGAAAGGTATATTTTTCCTTCACATTTCTCCTTTATCTGACTTAAAACAGAGCTAAAGCAACTAACAATAATTAAAATATTAATAATAATAGAAAAAAGCAATGTAATGAAATTCATGCATTGATTGCCTTCTATTATTGTTTTAATTATTGTTAGTTCGTTTTAGCTCAGGTTGCTTTTCTTTATGAAAATAATTATTTGTTACAAAATTAAAGGGAAAAAAGAAGAAACGGGCTTAGGAAGTGAATCTGATGAACCTTACAGCTTAGATTCAAATCTTGTTTTATAACTTACTTTAAATATAGTGTAGTTTCTTTCTTTAATAATTGATTTAATTAAATTACTGATTTATATTTTGTCCTATTGTTTTAAGGTGTCTTGATCTACTTCTCAACTGGGATCTCTTGAAGGATTTTTTTTTAAGGAAGAGGTGGACAAGGAGAAATTGCCAGCACCTATGCAAGAAACGTGTGAAGCTATTTTCAAATGTGTATGCTTACCTACAAACTGACTGTTCACTTTTCCTGCACTTTGCTGTCATGCTCTTCAATCCATTCCAGCTCTCCTTTCAGGCAGAAGATCCACGCCTCCACCTACTGAGAGGTGGTATTGTGAAGCTACTCAGAAGTATCTTGTGTAAATTTGTCAAGCCCCAGTCAGTGGTAGTGAAGGAGCAGGGAAAACTGAGGGAACTGCCATTTGACCCAAGTTGAGTTTGAAACCCATTCAGACCAACAGGACAACACAGATCTCTTGGAGTTGGAGAGGAAGCACAGGAATTTATTTCAGAGGCAGAAGAAAATCACTTGTGCCGCTCCAGGATTGAAGAGTAAGAGAGTTCTACATTGTGCTTGTGAAATACCTGAAGGAACATCTTTCGCCAGAAACCAATGCAAGTGCTACTTCTGGTCATCAGCAGCCCAACTTTCTCAGTCTGATTGAGGTTGCTGACACTGATCTGCAGACAAGAGCCACTGTCAGAATCCTTTAGCCTCTATCAGACAACTGATATCACTGAATACAATGCAGACAGACAAGATGTCACCTGGGCAAACATTGGCAAGAATTTAGACTTCACAGCCTTATCACTGGTAATGAGAGGCATTTTGACTATCCCCCACAGTTCTGCACACTGTGAGAGGATCTTCTCATGTATAAGAAAAAACAAGACTGACCAGTGTGCTTCTTTGAATCACAGAACACTTGAAAGTCTCCTTTTACTGAAAAGTGAAGACTGTTTCACCTGTTGAGAAGATGGAAAAGCGGGCATTGCAGAACTTTTAGTCTGCATATGCCAACAGCTTGAAAAACTAAAGAACTACCATACCAACACTATGTGAACAATGTTTAGTTTTGTTTTCATGTAAACTTAACTATAAGTCACTTTATTAGATTTATATTGTTAAACTTGGCTGGATGTACTTTATATCTTCTTTTAGGTATAAAGACAATAAACTTTCCTGTAAAAATGAAGATCATGATGTAGTACTTAAATTATTCTGAAATGTGAAGATCAAATCTGTAAAAAGGTTGGGCCTGGTTTTACATGCCAAACAAATTTTTACAGCTAACATTTATGTAGGCTGATAGAAAAACTTTAAAGTCAAAATAGCAAATCATACACTTTCCATTTTCAGAATTTGCACAGAACAATTATATAATGTGTATATACAAGTAAATTCAATGGGTTTGATATCTGTGTTTGAAATGGAAGAAATTGATGTTTTGCTCAAAGAAAAACTTAAAGTTTGTTTCACTAGTGATCACTGATCTATTTCAGAGAGTATGCATTTAAAAGTGATATTCTTTTCTTTTTGTTTAAAATTGTTATAATAAGTAATATTTATTTTATGAAAGGAAAAAATATTTGTTTAAATAAATATTTGGTTGGGTTTTTTTTTTTAGATTATTCCTTTATTTCCAAATTTTATGGTTTATTCCATGTAAATCACAATTTTAGAGAGTAATGTATTATTAAAACAATACTGATATTGATGGTGAGTTTCACAACATTAAGTAAACTGAATAGCGTGGATTCAAAACCTTTCTCACAGACCAGTTATGTAAGTCTGCTGCATGAAATACATCCTTACAAAAATAAACTGACAAAGATTATAATATTCAAAGTGGATCTTTTATTTTATCTACTATTGATCTGGTAAAATGGCAAAATGTCTGTAAATTTATAATGCTACTAGACAAAAACTATTTCTCATGGAAACTTGTGCCTGTTTGGTTTGAACATTTTGTGTATGTGTGATGGGAAGGGTGATCTTGTCTGCTACACCTTTAATGTCCATGTTGATGCTTAGTAAGTACTAAGCCTAGCTGATCCATACCTGACTGGTGTGTGCATATGTATTACTTGTTTGCCTCAGTTTTGGTATTGTTACCTGAAATGCTTGATCTTTACAGAACTAGTTCTTTGGTTTCTTATATATAGACCTAACTTAGACAATGATTGCTTTTATAAAGGAGGGTGTGAATCTAAATGCTTGGAACCTAAACTAAACTGTTTGCCATTTGTTCTCACATAAAGAGAGTGGTTCATATGTCTGAGTTTTCTTATGCTGCATTGTCCACATAAGTGTACCTAAAAGTCCTGGCTCCTGTTTGATCCATTTCTAATTTGAGACTAAATGCTGGTCATCCAGACCTGAACTATTGTATTAGCTACCATTCTGTCTTAGACCAGGCTGTCAGATGCCCATTCTCAATCATTAATCCTGCCTAGGAAGATGTCCTCTGCAAGATTACGACTAGTCTAAAATAATCTTCATCATCAGAGATTAACTGTAAGTCAAGATATTTTCTGTTTTAGAGAGTACAAATTTAAGTGGATCAGCTCTTGTCCAACTGGGCTTCCTTAAAAGCCTCAGTATTTACTTAGCTATAATTTTGTTATAATATTACTGAAATTGTGTATATCCATTGTGTCAACAATAATATTGTTTAGTCTGTTTTGACATCTCTGACACAATCAGTAGTCTTAATCTATCTTGGTGTTACTTTTCAATTGCCACCAGTTTATTTTATCAACTGACATGTAGGTGTGACTGAGTGTGATAGGATGAGCCATATATCATTATATATTGACTTGTCATGTGTGCAACCAACCACATTGATCTTTGGCTTTTTTTATGTCAGAATTGAAGGTTATGATAGCTAGTAAGTGGTAGTATATATATCATATTCACCCATTTACATCACATACATGCAAGTGCAAGCACACATGCAGACATGCTCTTTAGAATATTGGGGTTATTGATTTATGACTATTATTTTTTTCATAGAGGCATATTAAAACCTTGTTCTGTAGATTGACCTTATGCTAGGATAATGCATGCAATTAATGCTATAACTGAAGGGTCTTAAACATGTGGCCTGCCAAGATATTTCATAAGACCTGCAACAATATGAATTCACTAAGAATTTACAATGCGCAGTATTTTTTATTGTTCACACATTTCTCATCTTTCTGATGATACAACTGATCATGTCTGGAAGGGAAGTAATTCTTCTCTTCATCTTTCTGATATGGCAAAATAAAAAAAAATGAGGGAGAATCTTCGGGTGATATTATTGGAGATTTAATTTCTTTTGTTTTTCTTTGGATTGTAGTGAGCATGTCAGCATGTGGAAAGTTAATCTGTACTGAATTTGTTTTATTATGCAGAACGGTCTACTGGTCACTACATTGTCATTAACACGTATCAGAGCAGTTAACCTTGTGACCTTCATAACATCATGCTAGTTTTGCAGAGACAGACCCTGTATCAGAGCAGCTAACCTTGTGCCCTTCATATCATGCTAGTTTTGCAACCAAAGACAGACACACGCTTCCACACAAATGAGAACTATCTCTCTTTCCCCCCATTTCTCTTTGACTCCTTCCCCAGTTCTCTCACTTTCTCCTTGGTCTTAAACACCTAATGCATTAGTAGAGAACACCTTATTTTACTAAATGGATATAAAGCCCTCAGAAATTATTTCAGTGTCGAAAAAAGAACAATCTTTGAAGAATTTACATTTTTTAACAGAGATAATCAGTAAAATTGCTTTTTCTGGCATCAAACAATTACTGTTCCTAAGAAGTACAGCATACATCACCGTAATGACAAAATGCACTGCAAAAAATATGACACAAAACATTGAGAAGAGAAAGTTTTGCAACTTAAGTAACAAGCAAAGAAATTTCTTTACAAATATTAAGAAGTCTAGTGAAGATTCAGTGACAATAAAATGTCTTGTGAAGGCCAGCAAAAACTTATGTCCTGATAAGAAAAGAGTATTTGAAGGCATAAACTTTAGCTAACACAGTGGCCTACAGGATTATGGATTTAGCAGATAATGTGCAGAAAATGTTGATTCAAATGGCGAATTCAAGCATTTTCGATTATTTTTTTACCAGAGTACAGATTCATCTAACTCTGCACAGGGAAATACTGTGTAGTAAATATCCACAAATGAAGGTTATGAATATAGTTGTGAAAACCATTATTTCATTTGTGCAAGAAGACTGGATCAGAGACAATTTATTTCTTTTCTAGTAAGCATGGACAGCAAATATAGGGAACTTCTGTATCAACAAAAGTTAGATGGCTAAGCCCTGTGTCACATGTCTGGTTTTCATTTAATGACCCTGTCCTAATTTAGGCTCTGGTGTCTAGCAATTGGCTGAGTCTGAACTCCTGATGCGATTCAGAAGAGGGGTGTAATTAATGAAAGACTGTCAACCAAGTTGGTGATAACTAGGCCGTTGAGTCCGGTAATCCAACAGGAATTTCGTTGGGGACCACATGCTTCATTTATCGTTGCTATTTGGATAACCAGCTAAGTGCAAAGGCTGGTGTACTTGAACTAAAACTCTATCTGCAATCTATTCGAATACTTCATGTGTTAGACAAATAGCATAGTGTTAGGAGACTTAATATCGTCTGAATCTTTGAATATCTTTTGTTATTTGTTAAATTTTATTAAATTCATTTTTACCTTGTTAATCACTTATTGTAGTTGGTTATTTATGCAAATAGACTGATAGGATTGGGTGGGTGCAAATGAGTCAAGAAAAAGGAGATTGAATGCATAATTATCTATAATTGTTTAACGTTTCCCAGTCCGTGCTTTGTACACAAGTTTGCCTGTCTATAAATTTGTTGGCTTAAACTACAAGCGTTAAATTTGATCAGACTGAAGGGTGAATTTGAGCAACCAGTCTGTTGTCAGAATAGGAGGAATGAATTTTAATTAACATAAATTCTAAATTCTGAAACAGGGTCTATAAATAAATACTGGACATGTAACAGTTACAAACACTTATGTAACAACATGGTGAGATTACAATAAATTTAATAACAATTAAATCAAATTAGAAAACAAAGAAATGAACAGTTCGATCGTGAATCTTGTACAGAGTGTTATTCTGCAGACTGATAAATTATTTGATTAACCACACAACACGAGAGTTTATCTTTTGTTCAAATCAGGAACATAGCTTCATTTAGTGTCCTTTGAACAGTGGTACACACTGTGCTCGCGGATCGGGCGTAGATGGCGACTTTAGCATGGATACTCACTCACTCTGCAGGTTGGCTCCTGGATCCTTGTCTGTAAGACTATAGGTTCTCTCCACTGAGCTCAGCATTAGCAGACAGCATTAGAGTTTGAGAATTAAACTCAAGACTGTCTGAAATACATTTATGTTACAGCCTCGTGTGGTAATAGCAATTCTATGGGCTTTGTGGCGGCAGCAATAATCACTCTTTACAATCTCACTAATTAGCTTTAGCTAATTCATAGTATAAATTACACGAAGTTCCAAAGTTATAAAATCTTTACAATATATATTTCCTTTGTTACAATACAGTTGATCATAATATAATTTAGCTAGTGATCCACACAGCACATTTTAACTCTTCCGTGATAACATTTAATCAACACAACTACTGATTTAAGTGGAGAAACTAGGGAAAGCACTTTTTATAAATTACCTTTTACAAAATATTTTCATATCATCCTAGACAAAAACATGTTATTTGTAAACCTTTTAACCACACACAGAGTTTGTTCTTTGGAGTACATTTTGTTGTTGTTGTTATTGAACACTGTTGTTTATTGACGTGAATATGTTCTTTTGCAGGTAGAGTTAAGATTGTGATAAGTGAGAATGTATTTTTAGCTGTAGCTAAATGCTAGACATATTAACAATTGTACAGAGATTTATATATATTAGGCATTGTAGCGTCTTTTATATATTGATGATTTATTAGTCTTGTGTATGAAAGTGACTAAGTAAATCTTGTGAAGAGAAGTCAAGTAGTATTGCCACTACATGTAAGCGCAGATACATTAGACTTTGGGACATTATATTTAGACAACTAAATATAATAAGGTAGTGTATAGGTTGTAAACTGACGTTACAAGAAGTTATGTTAAACCCAAATCCTTAAAAGAGTAATGCAGATATTTCTAACTTATACAAAGTTTGATGTACAATTTAAAGAATTCAAAGCACTTGAACCATAGATAGTTTCAACTTTTCCTTACACCATTTGCTATGGAAATTGATGGAGTTTGTGGAACTTCAGTGTAATACCATATTGAAGCATAAGTATTTGGATAATGGAATACCAGAATTCTACAAATTTCTTTCATGAGAAAGATTCCCAAAAGTACTATCCTTTATTTATAAAAGTACTGGCAATGTTCGGAAATACATATTTATGTGAACGTGTTTTTTTCATCCATGAAGATTAACAAATTCATGTTAAGGTCAAGTCTTACTGATAAACATGTACAAGCAGCACTGAGAATATTCATCTCAGAATATCACACATATGTTGATGATCAACATCAATGCTAAATGCTGTCAGCTAAGTGGCCCAAAATTGGTAAATATAATTAATTTAAGGTATTGCATTACAATTATATAGCAAAATTAGTGTCATATTTGACTGGTGGTACTGTACTGTATTACGCTTGATTTATTTATTTTTCTGAAAGATATTTTTAACTTATAAAAGATGTTTCTTTGGTGCAGCCATTTGGTTAATTAATTGGTCCTATTGTGGTCCACGGTGATTGGAGTTTGAAACCCCTGCTACAACTGAAGAACAGATGGAGAACATTTTCAGAAAACATAAACAGTGTATCTTAATGATTGTAGTTATGCTAAATAATAACATTTATGAAGCTGGTTGTTTTTGAAACTACAGTAAATTACCTTTCACATACAATTTACAGATTGTTTTGAGAGTGCGTGCGCACGCATGTGTGAATATTGAATATCAACTATGCTTTAGAAAAAAAAACTGCTGCTTTGCTGTAGATTTATATTTTTCATTAAAAATGTCCAGGCAAGTAATGTATTCATTTGATTATTTTTTAGTAGACAGGATGAAGTCTTTGAGCTGGAATCCTTCCTCATTCTCTGTATATTATTTTTAAATAGTTTCTTTAATACATATTTTTGAATGAATGAATCATTACATGTACTTTAGTTAAGTATTGTGTTTGAATGAAAGTGATCCACACACTGTTCTCTTTCTCTCTCTCTCTCACACACACACACACACACACACACATAAATTTCATAATTGTTCAGTTATGCTGTATATAGTTCGTGTAAAATAATGCAATTTTTTTGTGTTATGTCTTTATTTTAATTTGCAGTGATTCTTAGTAGAGTATTTCTTGTTTAGTACATATGATTTGTAAAGATTTCTCTTTCCTATAAATCATCTGAAAATATTAGAAAAACTTTCCTGAAATTGGTATTTTTTATTAATATAGTTTTTTCTTAATGTTATGTTGTCTTTGTTGTTATTAAAGTGTTTGTGTGTTGTTTTTTTATGTTTCCTTTTCCTTCCAGGCAGATGGATCTGTTTTATGTCCTGAAGGCATATGTTGTTCACAATCCTCATGATGGGTATTGTCAGGCTCAGGCACCAATAGCTGCTGTCTTGCTCATGCACATGCCTGCAGAGCAGGCATTTTGGTGCCTAGTCGCTATCTGTGACAAATATCTCACTGGCTACTACAGTCCTGGCCTGGTATGTTCAGCTGTATATTATTTAATATTATATTCAGCTGTAAAATAATTTTAATAAATAGTAATTATAGGAAGTTGTGGTGATATTGTTATTCTATTCTCTTTCCCAAATGGCCCTCATCACTTTGAGATGATTTATATTTTAATGCAAATGCTACTTATAGATAATAGAACATTGTATTGGTTTGTTTTTCACTGACAATTATCATTAACAATGAGGCTATAAACATTACAGGATGAAGTTACATAATATGCATATGTTGGACTGCACATGCACACCTTTAGTCCATGCATGCCCAGCCAGTATATTTATAGTGCAGTGAGTTTTGCGTTTAGAGTAAGATTGAATTTTTTAAATGTATAACAGTCATATGGCATAAAATAAAAAGAGCATTATTTCAGAAAAGCACTAATCAAAGAGCTGGTGATGAGGTTGCTGTTAGTAATTTATAGGTAGATTTTATGAAAAATGTTAAAAACGTTGAAATTGTTTTTATTTTTATGTCTTACACAACAGGAAGCCATACAACTTGATGGAGAGGTTCTGTTTGGACTTCTGAAGAAGACATCTCCCGCTTTATATAAACATCTCGTAATATATTTGTTGAAATCTTTCCTTAATTATTTCTCTTATTACTTTCTTTTTCTATAATGAAAATGTTTGTTGCAGCATTTTCTCTAATTTCTTTAGCTAACAGCTAACAGATTCATGTTTTTCTACAAAAAAATAGTTTTTTAATATTTTTTCAATGTTTTCTCTATGTGTTACTGCCTGCAAAAAGCAGGTTGAAGTGAAAATAATTCAAAAGTGGTTTTTTTTACTTTACTAAAATTCTAAATCTCATGTTTATTTAACAAAAAACATTTTAATTTTATGTCAAATAGTTTTTTTTTCACTATACATTTTTTAAGTACATACCCTCTGGACTATCAAAGGGGAGAAATCATACAAATAAAAATTATGATGTTCACGTGCTCATTATTATTATTACTATTATCATATAAATATGGTTTCTGTGAGCTTTAATATTTTTTTTTTTACCGATTATAATTTAAAATTATCAGTAAAATAATTGGTTGATGAATCTTAGAATATACCTATACTAAAAATTGAATTTTAACTGTACTTTTGGGGATTTTGTTTTGCAGAAAAAGCAGCATGTGGAGCCAATAATGTACATGACAGAATGGTTCATGTGTGCATTTACACGCAATTTACCTTGGGGGTGTGTGCTTAGACTGTGGGACATGTTCTTCTGTGAAGGTTTGTTTATATTTGTATTCATTATTTTGTATGAAGTGTCATAATATACAGAACCATGAATTCATCCATTATTAATTTTAAACTTATCAAATAGAACTTGAGAGAGCATCACAATAATTTTATTTTTTACTTATCTTTATCAGATAATAGTTTGAGATAGTATTATATTGTCAGAGCTTTACTTACGAACAGTTGAAAAATATTGTTTTAAAATGTAGTGCATTTATGATTTATAGTACCAGAAACAAACCTTGTCAGAAAAAGGTTTAAATGAAGATAAGTACAGTGAAATACAGAAACTAATGATGAATCAGCACTAAAACATCATTTAAGCCAGTGGTCCCCAACCCCCGGTCCGCGGACCGGTACCGGTCCGTGGACCATATGGTACCGGTCCGCGGACCAAATGGTACAGGGCCCCCCAATTTTATTTTTACTCTAGTGTATTTCTTTCGGGTTTGTGCGACTTTCCATGGACGAGATTGAGTCTGAGCATTCATTCTCCCAGTTGGTGCACGATCATCTGTCTTTGCTTTTAAAGAATTCGAGCTCTACTTCCCAACCACACCAACACACTTCGCTTGGACCACCGACGAACGCACTCCATCCATTGGACC
The DNA here is from genome assembly GCA_028829895.1 of Sinotaia quadrata. Lineage (NCBI taxonomy): Eukaryota > Metazoa > Mollusca > Gastropoda > Architaenioglossa > Viviparidae > Sinotaia > Sinotaia quadrata. The sequence continues at coordinate 74,434,167 of CM054183.1, read as the reverse complement.
GCCGGGAGGAGAGTCATGTCAAAGCGCCACACCAGACAAACCAGCACTAAGACTCAGCCCTTTTCAGGGCTGGCAAAAATGCCACTACTGCCCACTCCACCAAGTGACATTTTACGCGATTCTGAGTCAGTCACAGAAGATGCGGACGGCCCTTTCTGTTTCACAAACGAGCGCATAGCCCAGCTGAGACAGATACGGCAAAAGAGGCTTGAAGAGGTGCAAACATTAAGAAGTACAAAGGAGAAGACTGGACAAAATACTGCTGTGAAATCAGCAAACCAACCGAAAATGGGGGCATACGAAAAGTTACCCCCTTCACCTTCACACAAGAAACTAAAAACGTTGAACTAAAAAATGCGTTCACTAATTTGCTGTTGACCCTCTTCCACACAAAAACAGAAGATGAACTTACACTAGACAACAAGCCATCTTAACCGCAATTGGTCTCCATAAGATTTTAAACAAGCACCTGACAAGGCAACACGAAGAAAAAACTACATCAACAGACTGTGAAACACAGACAGACATCTTCTGGAAAACAACGCCGACAACAAAAACACGCTCTTCACAAACGGAAAAGGAGGAAACAACGCGAAAACCCACACAGGAAGACGGCACAACTCAAACAGTCAAAGGAAAAAGCCACGTTTCCACCTAAACTCTACAAGCCACTACAAGAGAAAGTGGAATAAACACCAACATCATCTGGAAAATTCCACCTACGGCCAAAGTGAATTCAACTCAAACAGCAAAACAAGAAATCAGCCAGGCATTCTCGCAAACTCCAAATCCCACAACAGATAATAAGGAAACTCAGACTACAAGCTCTATCAGCAAAGAAAAAGAAATTAAAACAACTACCACCGAAAATAAGAAGAAACGCCAAAAAATCTCCAGCACACAAACGGTACATATCAAGACGCAAGAAAGAAAAATACAAACAGAAAAAGAAGTGAAGACAACTGACGCAAAGACCGAAACAGAAGTCGACAACGCTCCAACTACACCATAAGAAACAACAACAACGACTAAACCAACTGCCCCCAATCCACAGCCAGAGTCACCACCAGGGACTGCAACAAAGACAACCACAACAGACACACGAGGAAACACTACAGAACGGAGCCCCAAATCAAAAAGAAGGCGCCCGCCACAACACATCAGACGACAACAACAGTATCCTCTACTACAGCCACAACAACAGAATCCACAACAACAACGGCAGCGCTGCGACAACAACCACCGCCGACAACAACAACAACAACGGTGGCAGCACAGGGAGCAACATCACATGCAGTGGGGATATTATAACCACCCCATTGCGGATCTAATTCAACTAATGCTTGCCGCCAACACCCACCTACATACAGTCCAACGGCTACCGGGGACATCAACAACAACAGTGCCAACGACAACAACAACACTACTGGTGAACATTACAGGGTGGGGAGTGAACATCCTGGGCGCACATGCACACTAAGTACAGACGATGTGGTATTATCCTGGGCTCTGTAAACCCCCTCACCTGCCAATACAACAACGGCCACCACAGCACTTAAATCTGTATTGCCATTTCCGAATCCTATTTGTGTGAAGCGGGGTTTTCTGCAGTGACAGCAACCAAAACAAAACAACGGATGGACATAAGCAACTCACTTCGGGTGTAATTGTCTCCTATTACCCCCAGATGGAAACGTCTCGTTGCAAAGAAACAAGCTCAGGGTTCTCTCTGATTTAGCGTTCTAGTGAGTTAAGATGTTAAATCACTTTATATTCATTTTTGATGTAAATGTATTTTAATTTGAAGGCACGTTTAAATACAATTAAATTAAAATTATTAAATCAAAACAATCTAAAATATAAACAATCAACGTCCCCCCACATCATCGGGCCGCGGTAAAATTATCAAGCGTTGACCGGTCCGCGGCAAAATTATCAAGCGTTGACCGGTCCGCGGCGATGAAAAGGTTGGGGACCACTGATTTAAGCAGCAGTACCAATGAGACACAAACACTACAAGTCTGAACTAAAAGAGATTGGAGATAGTCAAAGACTGCAGCCGTCTCAGCTGAGATAGTCATAAAAATAATAATAGCTGCAAAGGTCACCAGCACACTACAGCAGATAATGGACAATCACAAGTATCAGTAGAAATGATGAGTGAATTTGTACACATGACATTATTAGCTGTTAACCCTTTACTGGGCACAGCAGCCGAAAGCAGCCAATTGTCTGATCAGGCAAAATGTCCGAAAGCGGCTGTATCAACCAGTGTTCCTTTCTCACACACCATTCGATAAATTGCGAAATTTCCAGTTGCCTACTTCCTGTGTAGTCGATTCTGTGATAATTGAAGTGATTTTCAAATAGGTAGAACCAGCCTCGATATGATGATAGCGGACGACTAGTAAATTCCGAAAAATGTACCCTTTTGTCACAAGTGCTGTGTTTATGTTCCGTATTTATCATGCTTGTGAAATAATTTGTTGAATAAAACTATCTTCCAACTTTTCATTAATGTATTTTTTATTTGTGGGAGAGCAAGTGGAAGTGCGTAAGATCGCATTAAATTTGCTACGGTTAGCATGTTTCGATAGTGGTGGCCATTTTTTTAATCTCCGGTTTTACCATCATATTTTGGTATGCCTTGCAAAAACTAACATGGGTTCTGCTACAATTGTCCAATCAGAATGTATCTTACATCAAACTAAGGCAAAATGAATGTAGAATGCAGCCGTGTTAGTTTCAAATGTGTATTTTTATTTTTATTGTACCTAAAAGTTGATTGAAAAAAGCCTATTTTGAAGTTTAACTTTTTTACGGTTATTTTTGAAAATATAATTTTTTTTTTTTTAATGTCATTAGAAAGTACAGAATTTCTTCTTTAAAATGGTATATAGCATGACAAAGTGGCATTTTCTTAGCGGAACCTGTAAAGCGGGAAAATGTGCAACCCATGCATGCACGAAGTAAACATAGGCCTAAACATAAACGAAGCGTGTGATCATCATGGTGTTGTTGGCTGTGCTTGTTTCTCTGCTGCGAAAGTAATTCACTAAGCTTAATTAACTCTTGCAGTTGTAAAAAGATTTTAATTAATTATCTGGATAATCTTTTAAGGCTATTTGACAGAAATAAAGATCATATCTGTACAGACGTTAATGCGTTCGAGATCATCATGGACTTGAGTGAGAGTAGACAAGTATAGGCCTCCTAAACAATCGTTAATTTAATTTCTGCTGTAAAATTTATTAACAATTTTTGATAATCTCTGTCAGACAGTGGTCACACATTGATCCTAGATCATTTTCCCCCAACAAAAACTGGTTTATTAACTAAGTTATGATGGATCACGAATGACAGCCATTAATTAATCATAATGGGTAGCACCAATAGCAACAGCCTTAAATATGCATTAATTATTTAGTTTTTGTGAGGCTATACACCAACATTGTATCTTTTTAGAGTTGTTAATAGATTAAATTATTGTTAGGGTTCATTTCACTTGTAAAATTGGCCAAGACTTTGAGGGACAATGTTTCAGAATACATAATACTACTGTTTTTATTTCAACCTGCCACTAGGTTTCAATCAGCCCTCTACCATTATTTTTAAATAATCATAAATTTTAAAACATAAGACATTAATAAGTGTATTTTAACTACAAATGTCGGCTAATTTTAAGTTGTTATTTCATTATAATTACTTAAACAAGTCAAATGGAACTCAAAATAAGCAAAAAGGCATTAATATCGTTCATCTTCAGTGTTAGCTCAAAGTGCCATTGCTCAATTTGTGTTTTTTCTCATTTTTGAGAATAAAAAACTAAAAAATTAAAAAAAGCTATTGCCTCAGAAAAAATCAGGCTTCATATCAGCATTGGATACATGAGGTATGCGAAAATTTAGTTCTGTCAGATAATCAATTTTTACTTTAGGGTGATGCAAAAATGGCAAAACATAAAATATGTGTAAAAAGCATCTTTTCCCCATTTTTGAAAATTGCGTGAAAAAAAAAACGTAAGAAAGATTAAGAACCAATTTTGTAAACTGACTTCTTTCACTCTGATAGTTATATGGTGTAAATTTCATTCATTTCCCAAAACTTTGAAAAAATAGCTGGTTCTACCTATTTCAAAACTTTCTCTTTGATGTGTTCATTTTTTCATAAATTTTTTTTTCCACATTTGGTATTTCAAATGGATTTTGAATCATTGAGTGATAGTGAGGAGTTTACAGGATTCAATTTGTTGGACATTGAAGTGTGAGAAGTTGATTTTGAATCAGACAATGAGATCAACAGTGAAGTGACATTAGCGTTAGTAGTGTACACACATGTAAATAGCATTTTTACATAGTGTATGTGGCTGACAATCACTGGAATTTTTTGTGTAAATATGTGTTCATGCATGGATTAAAATTTGACACCTGATAAATATACTTCACATAAGGAAAACAATAAAGATGCTTTAATTTCCTTTCATTTGCACTCATTGAAATATATGCAATAATACCTAAGATATGATGTTTTTACTAACATAACCCTAAATCTCACTGAAATCCTGAAAATTCATGCCTGCGCAGAGCTAAAAAAAGGAAAAATGTGTGCCCAGTAAAGGGTTAACATAAAAGACATATTGAAAGAAGACTATAAAATCAACAGAAACACAAATAACAAGAGTGAAACAGAAGGACAGACATTTTGCTACAGAGAAAAATAGTAACTAGCAATAAGTAAATTAGGAGTAAAATTATCCAGACAAAAATGCTTCAGTCAACACCATCCTAAGGCTACATCAGAAACAAGAGTACTTACATTAGTCTTGGGTAGGCTGGCTTCCCAACACCAACAACAAAGTCTATGAATGCTGTGAGCTGACAATAACATCAGCAACATCTGTGCTAGCTCTACATTGGCATCCAACCTACCGGGGGGAAATTTAAGTGGAAAAATTATTCTTTTAAAATGAGAAAGTCAGAAATGCAATTCTTTGTGCTTTGCAAAACACCATTATTTCACTAGTCTCTATAGTTGGAAAATACAAATTCATTGACCTTTTACTCTATTGCACTGTCATGGACACAGCAAGGTCTTAAGTGTAGCCTAGACATTTTTTCTTCGCTTGACTGAAATGGAAATTACTTGAACTATTCCACCCTACCATATAACCATTCAGACATTCTTAACACTAACTTTCCAGACCTTTTTCAGCTATTTCACTACTGTTTAATTCAAGTCGGTTAAAGTATAAGTCAAACCCTACCTGTACATTTTGTACAGTTGAGTACAGTTTTACAAATCAAACACAGAAAGCAAATCACTGTATTAATAAAATGAATCAATGTGAGTTTTGTATGGCAAATGCTCACATTTCCTATTTTCTTGTCTGTACTACTTTGTGTTATGATTTGAAGAAATTTACTTAGGCCAATGTGGCCGTTAAGTGCTTCATCTGTAACTTTGGAATATTTTGTGTGCACTTGTATTAAACTATTATGAATATCCTGAAATTTTTGAAATTGAAGTAAATAAATTTTTGTTCACTCATTTGATGTTCTGATTTATTTTTGAATAAATTCAGGCATGAAAGCCTTTAAGCCTTTAACTCATCATTTGAGAACCATTGTTTTAAAAGCTTTCAAATCCTGCAGTGAATGTCAACTATTGTTTGCATCTTCTGATCACTCTCTGGTCATTTTGTGATCCTTTGTAGTTGATGATTGAATTTTAAAATCCTTATATGGTGCATTTTTTATTTTGGATTTTTGGTACTGTTATATTTCTGGATTCTGGAATAAAGAGGTTTGATGGAATACTTACTGTCTGATATATGCAAGAAATATGATTTATTCATATAGATAAATAGGAGTTTTTTAGTCAGTCTTGCCTTGGTGCTTATGTAAAATTTCACAAATGTGTATTTACACTTAAGTAAACTGTAGTTTTAGATATTTGTGAATTTGCTGTGATAGTATGTCAAAACTTAAACATACACATAATTTTATTTTATTAACTTTAATTATTCTTTTGTTTTCATTTTATGATTTTCAGGTGTGAAAGTGTTGTTTCGTACAGCTTTACTAATGATGAAAACAACCCTTGGAACACCAGAGAAACTTTCAGAGTGCCCTTCATTTCATGAAACACTAGAAAGGCTCAGAATGAGGCAGTTGCCTGCAGAGCTACAAGATGAAGATTTTATAACTAGAGAGGTAAGGTAAATTTTTTAATTTCACAGACATATTTTAATCTTATTGACTTTCCATTTCTTTCTATACATCAGGAGTGCACAAACCTTTAAGGCCAGAGGGCCAAATTTCCACTTGACAATGCATGGAATGGCTCAGTAGAAAAAAACAACACAAATAATGAAATGTGCTTTATATTTGTAATAATGGTAACATCCAAAAGTCCTCGGGGGGTGGGGGGGTGGGTGTGTGCTGCATAGAGCCCTGTCTTGGGCCGTAATTTGTGCACCCCTGCTATACATATTTAGGCTGAATATCACACTTTAGGAAATTGTTCTGGCATTCAGGTATGCTTCTGTAAGTTGTATATTTATTTTTTACTACTACATGTACTTTATTCTAAAACTGAATTTATGTTATTGTTTATATTAGTGCATTTTGTTATGTTTATAGAATATAAAAAATAAATACTGTGCATATATGACAACCTAAGAAAAACAAATACAAATGTATTATAAACCAAACAATCAAATAACTTATTTTTTAATTGTCTTTAAATTTTAAGAAAAATTAACTGAGAACAAAGATGATTGTTGGTTTTTATTAATTATAATCTTTTATTTTAAGTAGTATTAAATAAACAATGAGTAGATTTAGAATATGCAAGTGAACGGCCTATACATTAGATCATTCATTTGATCAGTGATATGAATTCTATCCTCTCCTCCCACACCCTTGAATTTAAAAAAGAAATTTTTAAGTGATTTACTAATAAACATGGTAACCCACTCCTAGGATGATATCTGATTACTTTGCAAATAAGTTAATTCATGTTGTTCAGATCTATGTGCAGGACCTCAGTAAACAGTAGTACTCCTGGGGATTACAACTAGCTATACTGCTCTTTGGATTTCTGTTATTTTTGCTGACACTTATTACCTTGACACTTCCATCTGACAGTGTAACAAGTGTTCAGTAATATAAAACAGAAAGATAAATAGCAATCAATTACAAATTATGAATATGACAACAAAGATTTCCACACACAAAAAAATATCTCTAAAGTGTAAACAGTCTTTTTTAACCATGATTCATTCAGTCCACTTTTATTTAATCAATTTACACATTCACTTAATGGAGACTATAATTAACTGCTGTCCTCTTGACATCCCTATTCAACAATTCATAAGGCATGTATAATCATATGAGAGAGAGAAGGAATAGAGATATATTTAAATAGCCAGTTTTTCGCTCACCATGATCTGATCAGTTTCTAATTCAGTCAAATGCAGTCACAACTGGAGGCGAAAGTCAGAAAAACCTATTTGGATACCACTACTATCTATAGAACAGCTACACTCTCATTATCTTTAAGAAAATAACTGAACAATTAGCAATAATGTGCTCCAAAACTCAAATTTTCATCCAATTATGATGATAACAAGTGCCAAAATGTCTCCCTGGCTTGTCTTATTTGTAAGTTCACAATACATAAATCTCAAAATTATGAATGTGGTGGATAAGAAACTCTATATGCTGAGTTATTTTGATGATTCAGTTTGAGGATTAAATAGATTTAAGGCCACATTACTACATACTAAGAAGGAAAATATATTTATCAACCTACAGTCTTCATATTTGGAATATAAGTTGCCTTTCATCAAAGAAAATAATATCAGATGTTAGTTTTAAAATACCTTGTTTAATTTTTATTTTATGAATTTTGTAACAGAAAAAATATGTACTATACCAAACTTCTTTAAAAATTCATAAAATATTTATTATATAAGTAAAAAAAAAATGAAATAAGATCTTTTTTCTTATCTAGAACATAAACTAAAGAAAGTTACCTATCACTGTTTTTTAAAAAATAGTTGAATTAAAAAAACATGAACATTTTATATTTTGCTAATGTACCTGTCAAAATAATAATAGATTACATACATTTTAAATTTCAAAAATGTATTAAATAAAAACTGTTGCATAGAGGCTTTCATGCATGCATAACTTTCTAGCTGTATTTATGAGGAGCCACTATGCCAAATTTCAGTTATGTAGAATAATTAAAACTATTCAAAAGGGGGCTTGGCATTTTGACCATCAGAGCAAAAGTGCAGTTTTGAGAAAAATGCATTTAAAGCAAAATATTAAAGTCAGCAGAACTTGAAAACCATGTTCAAACTTGTTATTTTTTGTATAAATATACCCACTCCATACTACATTGGACTACTGTTAGTAGGTAGTCCCACTCATTTTTTTCTACTTGATATTGTACAAATGTTTTATGCTCAAAATGTGTGTTCTGATGAAATAAGGTTGTACAGAAAAAATTATGATGATAGCTATAATACCTTTTGAGATATTGTCAATTTAGTGTCGTAATTTGTGATCAACATTTTTTAGACATAACGAATGTGCAGTTTGTCAAGTTCAGTACACGTAAAATATAAACCACACTGATCAACAGTCCAACATTTTAAATTAACATAATCACAGACAACAAGAAAAAACAGACATAATGCAGAATCGAAATTTAAGTTTATTATAAATTACGACGAAAAACGTGCTTTTGTTTCATAAAATTGCTTACAAAACGCAACAAACTGGAATATTCATGGCATCATAGCATAATCAACTGATGAACAAAGTATATCCAGAATGCATATTATTAAATCATTTGCTATGTAGTTAATGCCTATTTTTTCCAAAGGCATATCAACAACAGTGAAGAAATTATTTGATGCTGAAAATGGCCATTTCAACTAATTTTAACCAAAAAAGAGCAGTAACCAAGTGTTATAGAGAAAACGTAAAAAAGCAAATTGTCATATCTCTAAAACTATACAACATACAGAGCTGGTTCACATATCAAAATGATCAGTAAATTGTGCTCTTTCTAAATATATAAGTTAATTATGTTTAATCATTTATTTAATTTACATTTTTAGTTTAATTATAAAATTCCTATTTACGAAGAAAATGAAAATGGATAAATTGTCATATCTCTGAAACTATACATAACACAGTTATGGTTCACCTTTTAAAATGACCAGCAAGATGTTATACAAGTAACTAAACAAAAGATTTGTTCAGCATTTTATTTGTTTTAATATTTTATAATACAAAATTTAATATTTAAAATCTTAAAACCGTATTAAAACTGCTTGATTGGTATAAAAGCACTCTATATGTATAAAGATGTTGAACCCATGCCATTGCTAATTATATCACTACACACACGCACTTAAAAATCTAAAATATATCGTTTTATTCTGAAGGTTTGACAAGGTCTTAAATCACTGAAAGTGTGCATGAAAAATGTATTCTTAAATTAAAACAGAGCTCTGTACACATGTACATGATTTAAAGAAATATTAACATATTTATATAATTATAATGTAGGCTATGAATAAAAGATCATTTCATTTTTGTTTTATTTATTTCAAATAATGAATATGCACAATAACACACAGTGACACATACAATAAGCATCATGTGGTAACAAAATATATTTTATTTTATTTGATAATTTATTTTGTAAATTATATTGTAAGAAAGCATTGTATTTAAAGAGTATTTATTGTAGTATTTTTTGATAGTTAAAGTGTTATATAATTCTAAGTAGTTCAAAAGATATTTATATTAGAACAAAAGTATGTTAGCACAGAAGAACCAGTTTAGCATCAGTTTTAGTCTCTGTGCCAGAATTGTCTAGTGGAGTCCCCTTTGCCACCCGGACCTTTTAGATATATAGTTAGTTACTGGGTGTGAGTGAGAACGATGAAGAGTGGTCTTGGAAGAGTGGTCAAGAGATGAAGAAAAGGCTTGTTTTGATGCAAACATGCAGCCGTAGCGAGAGGAAGAGTTGTCTTTGAAAGGCTTGTTCTGATGCCACTATGTATGCTGAGAGAGAGAGAGAGAGAGAGAGACAGTATTTGGCCGTGTCACTGGAATAAAGATTACATGGGAATGTAAACACGTGTTATGGGTTCTGCCTCTTCTGCTGTGGTTGCCGTAGTCATATTGTCTCATCGTATCATTGTTTCATCTCCTTGCATCCTGGAGTGACCCATAACAATAACAACAACAGCACCACACCCCATCAGATTAATTTGACTTTTACTGAATTTATTTCAAGAATATTTATCTTTAGCAAGATTCATGATTTCCTGGTTAACTTTGAAGTTCTCAATTTCTATTCCTATTTTAGAGTAAATAGCTAAAACCCACCCACCCCTGTACTTACTTGTCTGATTTAGAGGAGGAGCAGGTAGTTGTAGTTTGGAATTTAGGCAATTTATTTTTATTGCCAACTCTACTTACTTCTTGTATTAGTAGGATAGAAGGAGAATTATCTTTTAAGAATTTTTCTAATTCTAGTTTATTACTAGTTAATGCCCTAGCATTCCATTGAAGTATGCTAAAATTTTGTACCATTTTACCCTATATATTTTGGTATGCACTGATTTTATATTCGTTTAGAAGGGATGGTGGTTATAATGGTTAATGACAGGGGCCTTGGAAATATTGTTATGTTGAGGGAAAATTGAGAAGAGGAAAGTTGTTGTGGAAGATAAAATAGTAGAGTTGTTGACTGACATGGTGGACAAGAATCAAAATGAGCTCCATAAGGCTGATCAGATCAAGAATAGTCTTTTAACCAGATTGTTGAGAAAGGGAGTTGTTGGCAAGCATCTGGCTCCAATTCATGGCAGGAGAGATATTGCTTGCTGAGTCTCTGGTATTTGGGATAGGGGACAGAATTTCTTGGTGGGGAAATATAGGGTTGATGATTAGTTGTATGATTTACTTTTGTATTTTGCTTCTCCATGTGAAAGTCTTTTAAGGATTTTACTAGTTCCACATGCTTCTCTCATGGATTGAGGCTAGCTTCTTGAAGAGTTTCTTTGTAGGAAGTTCTTCCTGTAGTGCTCACCCTGCAGGTTCTGTTGTGTCACTTTGCAGCCTTTATAAGAAGGAACATGGCCATTTTCTTTGCATAAGAAGCATTCTCATCAGGTAGGATAGTGATCTAGTTGTTTCATGTTTTCCTTTTTACCTGGTGCATGCTACTTTATTGGTGCAAGCAAGGCTTTTGTGACCTAAGTTTTGGTGTTTGAACTATTGTCTAGGATGGGCAGACCGTAGTGCTGGTCCCATATTGTAGACATGAGGGACTTCACCCTTTATCCTATGCACTATGACTTTGGAGTTTGGGGCTAGTGGTTTTAGGATTTTAAATTCATCTTTTATGCTGTACATCTTTTGGGGGAGTTTGTTAGTAGTCCCTTTTTTTTAGTTTTATTTATTGTGTGTGTGTGTGTGTCATTGAGTTGTGTTCCTGTTGAATTATGTATCCTCTGTTTCTTGTGTCTGGTGTCTGTAGTGTTGATAGTTGCATCATTTTGTTGCTGTAGCAGTATGTAGCTTCTATTTCTTGTAACTTTTGACTGTAGCATTGAGTGTTGTAATGTCGGTAGCTGGTGCAAGTGGTTTTGAAGAATGTTGTAGATTTTTTTCCTGCCATCTGGATGCCATTATGGCAGTCTGGTGCAGGCTGTATTTTGAAGATTGTTCCTGTAGATTTTTCCTGTTTACACCATAGGCATTAGGCTGGTGGTTTCAGACCAAACCAACCTTTGCATCTGTAGCATGTCAAGGCGAATTTCCACCATCAGGATACCAGTTTGGCAGTCTGCTGCAGTCTCTGTGTATCTGAATGCCTTGTTGATTGGTGATGAACGGTGCATGTTTGTAGTGTCTCTGTGCTTGTGTCCATTTGCTGCTATCAGGATACGGTCTGACAACTATTGTGGGCACTGAACAGATTGGCGAAGGTTCTTTGTGTAGAATTGAGGTTTTTATAGTAATGTGTGAAGTCTAGGATTGTCGGTTTGTAGTGAAATGAGGTGGGTGCTTGTCCATGGTATCTCTGGGAACCGAGGTGCTCATAGTCATGAGTGAGCATGCAAAGTTTGCATGCAAGTTGATTGTTGGAAGTGGAATGAACATCATGACAATCTCTCCATTCCCAGGTGAGTGTAATTTTATGTTGTGGTTTGGTAGTACCATATGAAGTCAGTCCTGTCCTGATCAGGTAACTCTGGGTTTAATCCCCACGTCTTTGTACAGTTTCAGCATTCACCTGATTAGTGTGGAATTGCCTTACTGCAACCAAAATGGTACCTATTATGTTCAAAACAGCTTCTTAATGTTTTTTGGCTTGTAATGAACTGCTTATTGGACAAAAGATATTGAACTTCATCAGAGGATTGATTGTTTGCATCTGAGTAGGAAAGACTGATTTGTCACTTACTGAATTGGGCATGGTCTCTTGTTTGGTATTCTCAGGTGATGTTTTCTGCCTTGGTACTTACTAGCAATCTGTATCAGTTTTCCCACACTATAGTGATCAAACCACTGTGGATCAACCACTTTCTTATGCACCTTAGCTTGATGGCTGGAGGGAGGTACACTTTCCTCCCAACTCCACCCATTTTTTCCACTCAGATGAGTAATTTGTGTCCCCAATGGAACTATGCTGATCTTCCCATTTTCATGGTTCCTTAAGACCCACTTTCTTGTGCTGCTTTTCTTTGGTACCACCTATAACTTATGTATAAGCTGTGAAACCTTGAGATGAGACCTCTCTCCCCAGAGTTGACAACCATGGTTGACCAATTGTGGCAGATCTCTCACCTGAATGCTGGACTGACTCACTGTCTACCATACAAGAATTGCCCTTCATGGAGTCTTTCTTGGAGATCTTCTCTATATTTTCTGGTTGACAAGGAATGAGGTGGGTGGGGTATGGGGGAACAGAAACATACTTTCCACAGTTAACCTAAGCATTGAGCCCAACTACATTCTTATTGTTTATTTAAAGTATCAGTCCCTAATTGCTAACTGGATGAGTGTTGCCAGTTGAATGATTGTATAAAAGTAAATTTAAAAAAAATTTAATAACACACTAATTTCTCAAAAAGTAAACTATTTCAGCAGTGACAATAATTGAAAATATCCTTGATATTTCAAAATGTTTTCTAACAGACAGTGGAATATTTATATACATATAAAAATATACATTTAAAATGGCATATTTGGGTGGTAGTTCTCTTACTTTTGATACACATAATTCTTTAAAGCAAATATCAAGAGTATTTATTATAAAGGCTATGCCATCAGCAAATGATGTGACATTGTGCCATGGATTCTGTTGGGGTTTTTTATTTTGAAATTTGTATGCATTATTACAGTATTTAGTTAGATACAGTAGACAATCATTTCTTTGCCTCAATTTAAAATGAAGACATTCAAAGAGTGTTGCATAAAACAGGTTAGTAGTTTATTTCTTAAAATATTCTCTCTCCCCCTTACCCGCTCTCCCTCTCCCTTTCTCAGTCTTACCACTGTATTTAATTGCGTTTTTCCTGTACTTCTAGGATTTACAATTAATTCATTTTGATAGATTGACAGATTTTATTTCCTTTGAATGGCATGATTCATCTGACTCATGATGTTTGCTGTATTTTAAATTACTCTCATTTCTGTTTCACGGCATGTCTTTTGTTTTATTCATACTGTATATGCTTATGCAATCATAATTTTGATTTAAGTTATATCAAAAATTATTAATTGCTACATTTGCTTTTATAATTATGACCAAATACATATCTTTTAAAGCTTGCATTTTTGTACCATTTTGGTGGCTGTTTGCTTTTTTTAACACAGAGAGGCAATCTTGGTTTATTCTTGGTCAAGAATGCATATTGTTTCTGGTATAGCTATATTTTCACAGTTGTTGTTTTTTTTATATATATTGATTCATTCATGTAATTATATTTTCAACTTTACCAATTGCATGCAATATATCCAGTAAATGTCTCTTCATTTACTTTTGGCTATCAAAAGAGAAGTGTATATATAAACTTTTAAAAGATCTTTCTTCATGTATACAAATGCTTTGTTACATTCGTGCAGAAATCATTGACATATAATAAATTCACTATGGAAATCTACCCCTTAGCATTCCTGCCAGAGAGAAAACAATATGATCAGCTAACATTTTCTGGTTGTAAATTAAATCTTAAATTTTCTGCAGAATAAAATCAGAATCATTCTCATTCTTTTTCATAGAACTGTTCTGAAATTTTTTTATGGTTCTGTTTTTCTCTTTAAAAGAATTTTCTTCTTCTTTTACAGTCCCTAAGATTGAGTTTAACTGAAAGAGACATGGAAAAAGAACATCAGAAGCAAATTACACGACGGCGAACATCTGTAAAGTATAAAGGGGAGAAGAAAGAAACTTCCAGGAAAACAAAAACCTAACATTTGCATTATATTCTCTTTTGTAGTATTTATCATTTAGCAAAATAAGTGGAATGTAGTATAAAGAAATAGTTAAATACCCAAGGTATTATTCTTGCTGATGTCAGACTCAATAAATAAATGTTTCTTGTGGCATTTTGAGAGTCCAATTAGAACATGTAGATGCTTTGAATCTTCATAATATAAAGATAAATACAAAGACATCTGTAACCATAACATACAATAATGTAACTAGATGGCTTTGTGGTCTGAAAAATTGCACTTTCAGCTAAAAATGCATTCCCTTAAAAGTCAAATTGAGGCAACTTCAAATGTAAACTTTAAGGACACTTGTCTACATTGAAAACAAAGACTTTTGCCTTTACGTGTTTAATCTGTACACATAATAAATTGTGTTCATTGAGATTAGTTAAAGATTGTTGAGAAGTATATGTGTGCATGTGTGTGTGTGTGTGTGTGCATGTGTGTATGTGTGTGTGTGCATGTTTTAATTGGTGATGGTCTTTTTATAAATAAAATTTATTGATTTCATATTACTCTAATACTCCTTGTAATGAGCCATTATAATATATAATTTTTTCAAGATATTTGATACAGATTTGTTATTCAGTTAATTTTATAATGTGATATTCCTTAAAAGCATTTATCATTGCTTTGAATGACAAGGAAAGAGCGCAAGAGATTGTATATGTGCTTGTGTATGTGTATCCATTGGAAATTTGTTTTAGATATCCAACAAGTTCAATCTATGTAAGCAAAAGTCACAATAATCCAGAATAATACTTACTTTCATTAAATGAGAAAATAACTTTAATGCAGTTTTCTTTTTTTTTTTTTTTTTTAACAATATTATACTTGTACTCAAAACCTAATTTAAGTACCTACATATTTAACAGCATAAGGCAGGCTGAGCAGGAATCTAATGCATGCTCATTTTTATACATGTGATCCACCACCACAGCAGTAGTTGCAAGTCACTTTTCTGATATATTGGTATCAGCAGAAATTAAGAGGAAAATACTTTAAAGGTGCAAACAGTAAAAAAATCATACAATTAACCTCTGAGCATTGGTCAAAAGAAGATGGATACTCCTTGGGTCTTCATTTTGAGAAAAAGATGGATAATGGTCACCTAGAACCCACAACATAGTTTTCCTTATTAACTACATTCATAGAAATATGACATTTAAATAGACAATATAACAAGTAAACAGTCCAAAGTTTTATTACAGTATCTCAAACCTTTGTTTACTTTTGAGGATTTAAAATGCAAGACAAAATTTCCATTTTGATAGATATGTGACTATTCCTATTAGAGACAGAAGCACATACAAATGACCAAAATTGGCAGCATAACACTGAATCACTGACAAAAGAATGAATAACTAATGGAATTCATAATTAGCTTGATTTTTATGGAATTTGTAATATCTACATTATGGTGAGCATAAACGTATCCACTATAATTTTATCTTCATCACCAAGTACAAGCAGGGATAAATATCCACCAACATAATTTTGGTGTCGCACGACTAGTCTTTCCAATTACTGAATCAGCAAAGGAAAACCCAACCTAGTGACATGTTATGTTTCACTTTATTTTACAAACTGTCAGTGGACAATTATTACCAGATCACCCATAATCTAGAGAGTCAAAATTTTCTACTGATTCATTATAGCCAGGTGCCAGTTCACTTCAAAGCAAAGAGGAAACAAGAGTTTAAATAGTTGGGCATTTTGACCCCTTTCATGATATGTTTCAAATTGTTTGAATATTTAGAGACTGAATACATGTCAAGTGCAAAATGGTTTGTTTCCTGGTGGTGGGTCACATAAATAGCAATGACTTGACCAGCTTTGCTGGAGTCCTCACTAATTGCCATTCACTACAAGTCTTGCATTTCACACACAAAAAAAATAAATAACACATAGCTGAAAACATTTTTATTGATAATCTGAATATTAGTAATATTAAATTCAGTATATTTTCAGCTATGTTTGTGTGTGTGAGAGTGTGTATTTGTGTGTGTATGTTCTCTGAATTTCATACATTAGATTCCTAAAAATTTGTTATAAAACAAGTCACAAGAACAATGTTATAAAATTATTAATGATTTATGAAAAAAATTCCACTTTGATGTTACAGTTTTTGTTGTCTTCTTTATAAAATAGGAAGATATTATTAATGAAACAATTAGTCAGAATTCAACTTGTATATAAGTTATACAATTGTTTGGCATGAAACTTGCCTCTTAATAGTCATATCAGTGACCATCTATGTGATTTTATGGGATCATTACTTAGTGGATTATGTAAAATAAGATCATTGTATATAATGGAATGTGGCATTGTTTGTGTGTGAATGTTTGTGTTTTATGTGTATGTTGCTAATGGTATGTGTTAATTACAACTCTGGCATTGTTTGTGTGTGAATGTGTTTTGTGTGTATGTTGCTAATGGTATGTGTTAATTACAACTCTTCTCCCAAATTATATCATGACTAAATATTTAAAATGTACCAAAATTGTGTATTTTGGTTATAAAGACATACTTATGAATGTTTGTTTGATTGTAGCAATTATTTTGCAATCATGCATTCCATGTTTTACCTTTTTTTTTTATAGCAAATATATACTGTTATATTTTTCATCAATTCTTTTTGTCAACAGATTTATCTTGTTGAACTTTTAATGTTGTATGCCTTTTTGACAACTATATAAATTAGACCTATTCCCAGATTCAAATGATTAAGCTTTACCTGCTGTGTCACAAGATTGTCCAAATCGCAATTTGTTTTTATTTGTGCAGGCATCTTAAAATTTGTAACAACATATTTTGTGCCCTTTACTCCATTTTATTTTAAATTTGTCAGTCTTAATTTTAGTTCAATACTTATGCTCTTCTTTTAGCAGTTTCTTTAATTTAGAATACAAAAGACATCTAGCCATGTAATAGATCAAGTTGACAATTTAAAATAAAATAGCTATTGCACTGAGGGATGATCATTGTTGCAGTAAATAAATTCAGATTATTTTTCATTATTTTAATTTGTTAACCTCTTTGTTGCCAGACTAGAACAAATTTTTGTCAAAGTATGGCTTCTCAGAAATGAACATTTGACAGAATTACTGAATATGTTAATGGAATAATTATATCTAGATTTGTACTTTTACTTTCTATTGTTTTTTTTTTTCATCAGATGTTAAAAAGCAAGTAATACTTTAAGTATTCATTCTATTTTTGTATGATGGTATGTTTTTTTTTTTTATCATCAGTAGTCAGTCAGATTTTGATAATATTTACTCTCCAACAATACATTCTTTAAATGTAAGAATGTAGTTCATTTATTTGAATTTTTTTTTACCAATAGACATATCTATTCAAATGGTAGACTCATTTGATCATCATTCTTTTTGTATTGATAATAACTAAAACATGTTTGCATTAGTGGTAAATTTGTAATAAATATGTTTTATCATAACAAAAAATGCTATGTATAATGTTGGAAACTGCTTAAATTGAACCATAGATAATTCACATTTTCATTTGATGCAAACTACAAAGCCATCTCATTATATTGAACTTGGAATTATTAAAAATATTAACTTAAAAACATCAAATAATATTTCAATAATCCTGACTGCAACATTACCAAAAGTTGCTAGAAAATATTCACTATTTTCAAATGTGCTTTTTAAAAATTTCAGTTATATCAAAGATATTTTAGTCCATGTCATTCTGATATCTAGGAGATATACATTGGAAATACAACTGTCGGATTTCTATAACTGTTTTATGTTTAGTACATTGCATTATATTATGTGTGCATGCTGTGATGTTGATAAAAGTATTTTGATATTAGACAAAAGATAACTGATACTTTTATTATACTTGTCAACACCCCTGATTTAATTCTTTTTGTAACTTTTTCCTTATTTTTAAGGCAATATATATTAAATTAGAGAATATACACTGGACCTTACTTTCATGTAACAGACAAGTTTGTGCCAACAAGTATGCCATGAAAATGTGTATTTACACTTGTATGTGTACAGTGTACAATATATTCCATTTATAATAAAACTTATTCATTTCTTATTTACTGTTCAAATTTAGCCTGCAGTTTCTATTATTTTGAATCTTTGTTTTATACAATAGACATTTGAAGGTAATTTAATGTTTACTTCTGAAATCATG
Organism: Sinotaia quadrata; assembly: GCA_028829895.1. Lineage (NCBI taxonomy): Eukaryota > Metazoa > Mollusca > Gastropoda > Architaenioglossa > Viviparidae > Sinotaia > Sinotaia quadrata. The sequence goes on along the minus strand of CM054183.1, from coordinate 74,415,454 downwards.
TCCATTTAATTTACATTTTGAAACATTTTAACATTAAATTGCCATGTGTATACAAGTAAAGGTTATTTCTTTCTTTAATTTTTTTTTTTTTTAGAAAACAATATTTCTGTCTTGAATGAACATTATGAATGGTAATATCACTACTGTGATTTTAAATTGTTCTTGAAAACTTCATTTTATACACATAAGGAAGAAAGGTTGTGGTAGTTGGGTTGCCTGAGCTTGTCTGTCACTTGCTACCATATATAACAAAGATTGGTTGCTTTGAATCAATGATTTTTTCTTTTTCTTTTACTGTACATATATTTTCATATCTAGATATAAAGCTTAACACATGAGAATGATTACTAAGTTATAGTAGATTAAAAGGTAATCAAAAGAAAATATCCATTTCGTAAACCACACTTATTGGCTATGGTTAATTTCATTTCCAGCTAATTCAAACCAATTTCTCTAGCCCTAAGCAATTTAAAATTTAATTGGATAATAAAAGTTAGCTGATCTAAGAAATAGACACAAGTGTTAGAACCCCAAATGCGTCCTTTTTTTGAGATAGTACAATCTTCTATCATACTTATTTATATTATAGCATCTTTATTAATTAAAGTGAAACTACATATTTTATTTTTGTCTTCCTGTATATTAAAGTGTGTGTGTGTGTGTGTGTGTGTGTGTCAGCAACATAAATAGTAAATTTCTCCTTAATTTTTTAGATAATGCCAGTCTATACGTGAACTGCAGCGGAATTTAGTATACCTTGAATATAAGAATGTGGGTCATTTTCAAAAAATACATGGAGGTTAATTTTTCTAAAACTATGTCATTGCAAATTCCAGCTATCCTTTAAGATATGATTGTTTACTGTAATTCAAAAAAGATAGCTTGAACAACTGTACTTGAATAACATCTACTCTATTTAATGTTTTAAATGTTATATGGACACAATCTCATTTATCATATTAAGTTTTTTTGCATTTAAACTGAACTAATTCAGATTCAGTTTTATTCTGATAAATAAATGAAATTGATCCTAGAGGTTATTTGCATTGGTCATTTCATATCTGTTTGGAGCTTTTGCATAATGAGGAACATCATTTTTTTTACAACAAACTGCAAGAAAGTTAAGATTCTAGTTTGTAAGCAAATGTCTTTCATAACATCTTTAAAAGGATTTTTAAGTTAAATCAGCAAAATAACATTGGCATTGTTGCAACTTTTATCCAAGATGTATTCTCAAATTAAAACCACTGGTTTTGTATAGATGATTTGGCTTAACTTCAGTGGTTTCATGAATTAGCAATATATACATTAAATTTGTAATAATATATATATATATATAGTAATTAGATAAAACTTTAGTAATAAATATGTGTAATTAATATTGTATAAAACTCAGTAATTACTCTAATCCTTGTCACTAAAGTCAGCCATCAGAAGAGATACATTTTCAACACAATGACAAGTCACAAAATCAGCAGTTGATTTTCACTGTTTATTTATTATATAGATATAGAATATTTTAATAATGTTTAAAAACTAATACATTTCAATAAAGGGCCATCCAATTAGTTGTAAAAATCCTTCATTTGTTTTTTTTTACTTCTTCCCGTTGTACCACATATTTTTTGCTATTTTCACTCATACATTTCGTGTTCACTAATTGCTCACCTTTGTTGCAGTCATTTTTACAATTAAAACTTTTTAAAAAATCTATAAAATTATTATTTTAAATCATAGATGTAAATGTCACTTTCAAATACTAAATATAGATTAAAGATTAATTATAGATATTTTCATCTGCAAAAACTGGTTCAGTCATAACACATGCATTCAATGTCCACAATTTCAAATCATTATTAGTCAGTAGAACATTTGTTTCTTATTAAAAATTGAATGAAAATAGTTATTATGATGCTGCTGTGAACACTGGAGTGGAGGTGTATGTGTCTCAAAAATTAATATTATAAGTACTACCAATGAACATATTGCATTTAATGAGGTGCTTTTTTTCTCTTCTATCTACTGATCAGATTCATAACAAAACATAATTATTAGAGATTATTACCATGCAAGAGTGTGTCCGAAGTCATTCTGTCTTGCCTCCCCAAAATAATTACAAGCACTTGATGCATTAAGTGGAACATTATACATATTCACCTCTCCATACACCCCACATACACAGCCCCCCATAAAGTGAAGCCCTTTTCTTTGTGCATTTGTATGAAATAGTTGGCCCCTAAATTGAGCATAAAAACAACTGCCACCTTACTGTAATGTTCAGCTGACTGATGAAATTCGTCTTTTTAAAATGGTATCCAGACTTTTGTGACTTCACACAATAGATGGATTTATTTTAATAAATTATATACTTCTCATGTAGTATGTGCAATATTCTGAAATTTTAGGCTGAAAATGTACTTTTTTGATGAATTATAGTTCGGTGCTAAACAAAACAAAAAAAAAGAAGAAAAGAAATAGATCATCTGTTGAGATAATAGTATAATGCACTTAAAAATGCTCACAGTGATTCCAATAATTATTATTATTCTACCCATTGTAATTATGCTAACATATGGGTTTCAAATATCTATCTTTTAAAAAGCTTTGTCTTAAGTTTGAAAGTAAAATTTGTCAGGAATAGAGGGGGTGGTTGATTCTACATCTAACAGATTCTCAGTCTTTTTTTAGGAATTCTTGTTAAACCATTTCTATAAATTTTATAAACTATATAAAATAAGCAATATACATGTATATGACAATGAACAGTCTTGTTATTGTGAATATTACACAATGCACATATTCTAATAATTAAGGAAAGTATGAATGTGGCATACAACAGAAGATAACAGAATAATAAAAATACAACATGCATTTAAAGAAAGGAATGAAACACTAATTATACTAATGACTATTTGATTGTTAATTGATAAGACATGCTTACTGAAGAATAATATCCTCTTAATGATAACTTAATTTTCACTTTTATTTTGTGAACTTTTTCTCTAATGGTCATAGAATTTTTTACTTGTATGTATATTGTTGGTTCTTTAAAGAGTTTTGTCTATATAAACAATTTATAAACACCAGTAGGTAACATTTTTCAACTTGAATATAGGTGAATATAAAGATGATTTATGGATTTTGTTTTACATATTTCAAATTTAATATTTTTTACCCACCAAAATGTATGTATGTTTATATATATTAAAAGAATTTGTTTTTTAATTGAAAGTAAATATGATATTTAAAAATAACTGGTATTGCTTTACCATAAAAGAAAGATAACTTAAATTTCAAAAGTTGAACACTTTAATGAATATTTTTTTTCCTTTTTCTTGTATTTTATTATATAGAAGCTGGATGGATGCACTGAGGATGTAGAAAGGCAGAATCTTTTACACTGTGTTATTAAGAGAGCTAAATGACTATGGGAAACAATGTCCATTTTACCAAAAAAGTTTGAACATAGTTTTCAAGTTATGCAGTCCTTATTTTACTCTAAACACATTTTTCTCAAACAACATATTTGCTCTAGTGGTCAGCATGCCAAATCTCAATTAAAGTAGTTGTAATTATTGTATGTATCTTAAATTTCAAATACTGGCTTCTCATGTATAAGTTAAAAAGATATTTAAGGCACTTATGCAATTTTTTTTTAAATTATAAAATTTAGAAATTTAAACTTTACTTTTTCTTGTTTTTTGGGGGGAGGAGGAGGCAGAGATTAGGGAAATATTTACAACTTTACAAATTTTTTTTGTTAGTTTCAAAGATATTATTTACATATTTACAGCCACGTTTAAACTTATTTAGCTTATATTCTAGATATGAAAAGTTCTCATTTCGATTTTTTTATATGCATAGAAAAATGTTTTATGACTTTTTTAATTGTTAATTTAATTTTAAATGAAAATTTTTTGGTCTGGAAAACTTTTAAAATTTTAGCAAGAACCCTGATATTTGCAATCATTTAAAATTTAAGTCATTTAAAACCAACTAATGAGTCTCATTTGCAAATAAGCTAATGCATGTATTTTACCATTAAGCTTTGGGTGTATATTCAGTTTTAGTCATGTTCCATTTAGATAACAAGATGAGATCTTAATAATGTACTTTTTCTGAAAATTATATTTAATTTTGGTCTGATTTAATTTAGTTTTAATTTCATTGAATTTTTTGCTGGCAGTGCAATACCAGTCATGATTATATAAAAACAACAATTAATAAATGATTATAAATAATAATTTTATTAAGTGTGAGTAAAGCATTGAAAGTATAATGTACAAGTTTTAAGAATAAAATTAAAATAGTATGCAGAATATTTTAAAAACCGTTGTAGAACTGCATCAGTCTGGCTTGTTACTATAGTTTCTTTTTACAGTTTTGTATATTCATTTTAAGTATTTAATATTACATTAGAAAAAGAAGAAAGTGGGAACGAAAAGAAGAGGTAGGAAGTCTTAGATGAGAAAACATCTGTCTCTTTAGTCGGTTTTTTTTTGTTTGTTTGTTTTTTGGGGGGGTTGCTTCTTTAGACTTTTTCTATTATAAAATATTTACAATTTATTCATCTGAGATATTATAAAGCAGTCAGGAGAAACCCAACTGTGTTCATAAACACTTGTGGTTGGTTTTTATAAAGAAGTTCATTCCTATCAATTGTTCATGTATTATACAGCAGTTCTTATTAAAATGGTTGGTTGTTTTTTTTTTGTTGTTTTTTTTTTGGGGGGGAGATTTTTTTTTTAAGTGGCCAGCATTTAACATTAAAAAACAACTGTAAGTAGATTTTTCTACTTTTGTTTTATAAAACAAAACAAAAACTCTCCATTGTATAGAGTATAACACATATTTACCAAATTCATGTCTTCCTGATTATTAAGTAATATAATTACACACCTGGCATTACTTAAGTAGTAATGTCCTTATATCTACCACTGTTTACTATGCACTAAATTTGATTCTTACTTTGTTGCATATGAAAATTAGTTCTTTTTGTATTATGTATTTAAACTTTAAAAATTACAGCTACAAAAATAAATTGTGTATTTTAATTTTTAAATACTTATATACCTGTCTATAATTATAATATATTTAATCATTTTTTGTGTCAGGGAATAGAAAAAAATATAGTTTAGAGCAGGGCCGGGCAACATACGGCCCGCGACGGGATTTTGACCTGCCCGCTGACTGTTTCTGCCCGATCATAGTAATGTGGCCCGCGTCCACATCCCACATCCCGCCGCAATCTCCCACTACTTTCTTACTGCGTTGCAGTTAATAGTGACTGTTAGTTATTCTTTGATTGTTTTCGGTTTGATTTAGAATTTACAATAAAATTTTTATCATGGATTTTGCCAAGAAACATAAAGTTGACAGCAAGTGTAGCCATTTAACAAAAATTGGATGCCTAAGTACTTTTTCACAGAAATCGGCAAGAAAGCAGCATGTTTGCTGTGCAGTGAAAGTGTTGCCATGTTGAAAGAGTACAACATTAGCCGCCATGGTAATGTGGCCCTGTCCATATCCTGCTGCAATCTCCCACTACTTTCTTACTGTGTCACAGTAATAGTGACTGTTAGTTATTCTTTGGTTGTTTTCGGTTAGATTTAGAATTTACAATAAAATTTTTATCATGGATTTTGCCAAGAAACGTAAAGTTGACAGTGAGTGTCGTGCATTTAACAAAGATTGGATGCCTAAGTACTTTTTCACAGAAGTAGCAAGAAAGCAGTATGTTTGCTGTGCAGTGGAAGTGTTGCCGTGTTGAAAGAGTACAACATTAGCCGCCATTATGCGACGAAACATGCAGGCTATGGCAGTTCTTTATCAGCAGCGGAACGGCAAACAAAAGCAACAGAACTGGACAAAAAACTTGTAAAGCATCAGAATGTATTCGGAAAAGCCAAAGTAGCCCAGAAAGCTGCTACTCATGACAGCTTTGTGGTCGCATACAACATTGCTAAGCACAGCAAATCGTTCTGTGATGGTGAATTTGTCAAAAAGTGCATGCTCGATGTAGCTGATCAAGTCTGTCCAGAACACAGAAAGAAGTTTGAAGAAGTCAGTTTGTCGAGAAGAACTGTGGCTCGCCGCATTGAAGCAATTGGAGAAGACCTGACATCACAACTGAAAGGGCGTGTACCTTCATTTCAGCTGTTTTCCCTGGCATTGGATAAAAGCACTGACATCAATGACACTGCACAGTTGCTCATCTTTGTACGAGGCATTTCAAAAAACTTTGAAATCACAGAAGAATTGCTGTCAATGGAATCAATGAAAGACACTACTACCGGGGAAGATATTTTCGAATGTGTGGAAAATGCCTTGCACACAATGCAATTACCATGGCAGAAAATGTTCAGTGTTACTACGGATGGTTCTCCATCTTTGACAGGAAAGAAAGTTGGTCTACTGAAGAGACTGGGTGACCATGTTGCAGAGGTCGATTGCACCAGGGAATTGATATTTCTACATTGCATAATACACCAGGAAGTGCTGTGTAAAAGTGTGCTTGACATGAAACATGTTGTGGATCCAGTTGAGAAAATTGTTAATTTCATCAGGGCGAGAGGTCTAAATCACAGACAGTTTATCACACTTCTGGAAGATTGCGGTTCTGATCACAGTGATGTTTTGTATCATACCGCTGTACGCTGGTTGAGAATGTCTACGTCCGACATGCTGCCAGAGTTCAAACAACTTATTGAAAACTTTGATCGACCACAGATGTCTCATTGACTTCAGCTGCTATCGAAGTACATTTCGTTAAATTCATTAAATACTGTTTTTGGTCTCTATGCTTTAAAGTTTACAAGTTTAAAGTTTACATTAAATATGATTTATTCCTTGCATGGATAAATACGCGATTAAGGTATTGATTTAGTAATCCGGCCCGCCAAGGACTTCATTTTCCCATACCTGGCCCGCCGACTGAAGAAGTTGCCCACCCCTGGTTTAGAGTAATATAAACACTTACATTCAAAGCTACTCATTCTTAATCTTAATTGAAATGCAATTGCAACTAATTTTTATAATTATTTATCAAATAAAATTATTGAAGACATAAATAATGTGTGTGTGTAGGTACATCCTTGAAACAGTTCTCATCATAAATTGAATATCTTTATATATAAAAATTATGTTAATTTCATTATAACCCTTACTATTTAAATTTCTTGGAATGTTTGGTTTGCATTTTGGTTGTATAATGCAAATGCATTTTTCTATTGTAAAGCTAACCATTTTTTTTACAAAATGTTGTTTTGGTGGGGATATCTTATAAAAGAAATTAATATTCCAATTTATAAATATTTAAATATAAAATTAAAACCAGAAAGACAAATCAAAAGTTTATCATATTTTTGTCATTTTGAAATATATATATTTATTGTTGTTGTTAATTTTGGATTTGTTGGTACATAGTTATTGCTTGATTTTTAATTATAATTTTAGTTTAAGCATTTAAAATTAATTTGAAAATTCTGTTGATTTTATATACAGTTTTCACATTATAAAACATGTATGATTACTTTATATACAAGAAAGATATTAGAAAAATGTGTACCTGAATTGAACACTTCCAGATGTGGTGTTGTTTTTTTTTAATTCATTATTGCTTTTTTGTAGGTTTGTCCTAGAATTTTATTTAAAGTTAAAATGTATACTTAACAGTCTTTTTCTTAATATTTCAGAGTTTATAGTAATTCTGTTTAACAATTCTTGTTAAACAGAAGAATCTGTTTTTCTATTTATAGTAATATTTAATTTTTAGTAATATTTAATCAACTAATTAATATCAATAATGTTGCTTAGAGAATGAACTGAAATAACTGTCAAAATTATAAACACAAATAGAATAATATGGTCAAAAAGTATTCTTTTCAGGGAATTGAAATTAAATTCACATTCATGAGGGCTATACTTCTGTAAACTTACATAATTCTGAAATATGTAAATTTTCAAACCACAATTCAGTTCTCTTTTAAAATAAATAGGTTTCTTGAATAGCAAGAGAGGGAGTGAAATTACACTATGTGATGTGTTAAGAGCCTCCTACTTTGACAATAAGTATACATAGAAAACATTTTGATTCAACAAACTCTGAGCTGCCAGACTAATTATGACACGGAATTCTAAGCCATCTTCACAAGACATTTAGGGCATCGATTGTATGGAGAGCATGAGAGAAAAAAAATGTTTGGTCTATTCCTTTTAATATGCCCAAAATGCATAAAGTAATCTCACTGTATAAGATGGTTATCTTTCTACATAGTTCACATAAAATGCTCTGTGGAGCTACAAGAAAATGAGGAAACTTAGATGGACCAGGAATCATCAGAAACCAAAACAAGGAAGAAAAATAAGACACATCCAGATAGAAACCAAACATCTTGGAGAAAATTGTTGATCACTTTGGCTGTTTTAACAATCAGTTTGCCGGCCTACTACATGCTATTATAGATGATAATCATCACCAAGAGGAATAATCAAGGGTCACTCAAGTGGTCCCCAAGAGCCATACAGACACCATCAATAATACTGTACTATTTTCTCTGATTTATTTTATGATTTAAACAAGACTTTAATTGTCGGTTTTGTTTACTTGATTTTATTTACTTATTTAAAAAAATACTTTTTTTGTTTAATACCTATGATTGGTAACTGTAGAATAAAACATTCTTTAAAAAAAAAAAAAAATCACTTAACATACATTAACAACAAATGTTTAGTTTGATGTGACTGCTGAAAACATTTCATTGATGACTTTTTATTTAGTTTCATTTTATGTCAATACGTCGGTTTCTGTTCACTTCTGGAAATTATTTCACAATCGGGATTAAAAACTTGAACAGCATTAGCTAATATTAATAGCGTTCAATTGTTCTCGTACTAGTCGTCGATTTTAAAGTTTAATTATGGTATTAATTGGTCAAAACGGTCGGCATATCTGTAAGTTCTAATAAACTATAAATTTGAACTGTGGCAGGCAATATTAATAAACTCACATACCATACAATTATCAAAAAAATGTTTATATTGCATTGAATGTTATAACCATATGATTGCATTGGTGGCTTATTGTATATTTAGTTTCGTTTAGTTCCACAAATTATTGCATGTATTAAAATAACTAATAAGCATTTAAACTAATTTGAGTTTATTATGTGATTTTTCTCGTGATATAAAAAGAAAGCAAAATTATTTGTAAAAAATGTTTTACTTTTAGACTTATCTATATAATTTATTTTGTGTGATACTCATACTTGCATGTAAGTGTAAATGCGTCTGATTTTCAGATTTTTTCCAAGTGGCTTTTCTCCTTTGAATTTTTTGAATAAAAGCTCTCTATAAATTTATAATACTGGTACCAGTCTGCAACATGTTTGAACCTAAGCTTTATCACGGAGGTTAATATTTAAAAGATTCTATCTCTGATCTCCCCGACACAACTCACATAGTAAACAAGATTTTAAAATAGCTACATTTAAAAATAATTTTAATTCAAAGCAAGGCGTATTGCATTGTTGTAATAGTTTAATAATAACACGTTCGACGACTATGTAATTGTAAATAAACAACACATTCATACACAATTTTTCTGTGACTTCTTTTCTGTTACTTTTTTCCTTGTAACTTTCCTTTTTTTTTTTTCCCCAGGAAATTAGTTACTGCTACTGAGTACTATTACCAAGTTCCTAAATTAACTGTTCTATCTATATTTGAAATTTCATGCTTTTGGTTCTTCCTTCTTGTAACGGATACATAAAAGAAGCTGATGAGATACCTTACACAATAATTATTAAAACTGAAGTCTATACACATGTAAATATTTCTGTCAATGTTTAAAAGTAATAATAAACCCACCCACCAACACAGGTGATTAACCATTAGGTAAGGGTGAAGAAAAGATTATAGTCTATGCCGGGTAATGGTTGAGCTAGAAAATATATTTTAAACAAATCAGAGTTATCTTTCTGTATATTATTAGAGTTATCTTTCTTTGGCCAATTGAAAAACCAATTTAATAGCAATAACTGATTAAAATAAGATGGGCAAGCGGTACTATTGTGATTTTTGTGATAAATCATTTGCAGACAACCAGGCAAGCAAAAGGAATCATTTTAACGGGGCACTTCACCAGCGAATGAGAAAAGTCCATTACGATAGTTTTAAAGGTACATAAATATTTAATTCAATAATTGCTAAGCAGCAAGATCCCACTGTGCACATTTTTTTCTCTCAAATTTATTATCGACATGGTCAAACTTGGGTAAATATATGGGCCTCATAATTATATGAACCTCTTAGTGTATTAAACCAGAAAGAAGAACAAATAACTAAATAATTTTAACAAGTACGGTTAAATTTAATTTTGAATGTTGAGTTCTAGTATTTTAAACGTGTATACGCTATATAATTTAATTTAAAAGAAAATTAAACATAAATTATTCATCCTTGTTGAATATCTAGTGACGGGATTTAAACGTGTTGGCATAATCACTTTTCTAAAATTGTCCAAATAAATTATTTTGATATTCTTAACAAAAACTAACTTGTAAATTCAATATACCTTCGGTTTAGAAATTTCATATCAATTAGATATTTATCTTTCTGAAAAAAAATATTAAAAATAATTTGCAGCAAATTAATTAAGCAATTAATAACATATTTACACAATTTTTAACTTCATTTAGTTTTGATACTAAAATTCCTTGCTAGCCTAAACTAAAGTTCCAAGTTTCCTAAAAAATTTCCTGATGAAACTGTTCTTCAACATTTTTCAGTTCTTGGCATTTAATGTGCTCATTCATATGCATTGAGCTTGTATAACAAGGTTGGTATTATGCATATCTAGCTAGTTTTAATTTTATTTGAAAAAAATATATTTGGTTTCTAAGCAAAGCAAAAATTACATTTAGAAACACACATTCTTAGATCTTACAATCTTAGCACTGTAATTATATTTATAACTTTAATGATGTATCACTATCAATCAAGTATTAATTCCAGTGCAGCATAGCATCCCATATCTATGATTGAATTTTTACTATGGAGCTGTTCAGTTAAAAACAAATGGGCATTGATGTCTATTTGGCCAGATTTGAGCATCAGGCTGAAGAACATAATCTTCCATGAGGGTCAATTCTTTCTTCATACTACTTTACTAGTCATAGGTAAGGCAGCAGATGATTATGGTACTCTGTAGAAAGACAAGCTGCACAACTATCCAGCCCTCAAAGCAAAGCTCTTATTTTCCAATAAAATAATGACGATAATATTGCAAACTACTTACATTTTTCAAAGGCACCATATTGTGGAAAGATGAGTTTAACTTTAAAAAGTACCAAATGAGAAAAATAACTTTAATTTTCATTAAGATCACACTGTTGCAGCAGTGATGGCAGGAACATTTTTGGAATCATTGATGCTTTCAAAACAGCTAAGATTTCTGATATATTTTGATTAAATTTGTGGCAGATTAATTTGTCTATCCCTATTTCTAGACTTAATTGTTATATAAATTGTCGAAGTGACCTTATGATGGTATTTTTGTGTCAGAGTTGAAGTAAGCAACTCGAGTTGAGAATTTGCCAGAAGTTGCTGATGCAATCCAAAACAGTCCCAACTGGATGACTAGTTTTTATTATCCGATGGTTAAGATTTATGAGACCAGTCAATGAGCTGAGATCAAAAGTTTACCTGCTGTAGAGAGTTCTATTGTCTAATCACTTGAATTTGGTGTGGCAAGAAGTCTGGTCATGAAAGGCAGCCACTTGCTTAATGGTGAATTAACTGACTGATTGAGAGAGAATGGACTTAATGCATTTTACGTAGAGATATATTATGTGAGTAGATTATTATCTTTACAGATTGTGAACTAAGATGTTTGTGTGTAGTAACTAGTATGCTAAATACTTGACATTGTTTCTTGTGAACCTGTTTATAAAATATACTGTATTTATTATGCTGTGTGTGTGTATTGGGCTAAAAAATACTGTTGCAGGACAGTGTAAATTGAGACTTAAATGTAAGAAAGAATGGAGTTAAAAATGAATAAACTGGGAATTTAGATTTGTTCACTGATTATATTTTACAGGGGGAAAAAGTAGCCTTTCCTTGTATTATCTGAATCTCCTGGCTTAGTGATTATGAAACACTACAACCATGGTAGACTTGAGAAGTGTGTAAGAAATGCACTGCACTCTTTTGATGTATGGTGGCAAGATATGCTGACTGCATCAAATAATTTCTGGTACATGGAAAGCTACTAGAAATTGCTACATTTATTGTTCTGCTTGAGGGAGGTAATACGGCGAAGGAGAGCCCAGGTTAGTCTCAAGAGAATAGCAACTAATCAGTGCTCTACAATGTAAGATGGGAAACACTTGGAATTGACACTAATAACATAAACAATAAACTTGTGACTTTGTTACGAAAAACTACTACGACTTCACCTATACAAGAAACTATTATTGTTTATATCTAATAACTCCATTTTTGTTCTCTGATAAGAACTAACCTGTGATTTGTATTTATACTAATCTATTAAATTGTGTGCTAGGATATAAAACTGTATAGATATTAAAATGATTCGAACATGGTAATATTGATATAAAGTAATCTTTTTCATTGTATTTGTTGTTGTATGTATATTTGATTGTTGATTTAATAAATTTATTGTTAAATTTATTTACCTTCTTACACATATTGATGATAGCCTTATGTTGGAGAAGAAAGTGGGTGGAGGGGGGCTCGCTAAAAATAGATTAAAAGATAAAGGTTAGTTAAAGGTTTTCCATCATCGGAAATATTGTATGATGGTAAATGTTTGTCTTTAATGTTGTGGAAGAGAAAACATTTACAGTGCCCACTTATCCGCCAAGTGAGAGAGACAGGTGGTGTCTGAAATTATTAATAACATAAATTAAGATTATCATCACTTGTAATTAGTTATGGATGATTAATTAATAATAATCATAACCTTAACTAGGTGGCATTTGTGTCACAAAATTGATTAACAGCATAAATAGCCCACATATTTATGTACATATCCATCTGGTTTCTTTTGCATTTAAAGTTTCACATAGCTGTGTGTATGTTTTAAACCTGAGCTAGTAAGGTTAGAAAAACCTGTGAATTAAATTCAAGAATAGAAATATCACTATTAGGCTTATATATTTTTTAAAACATTATATTTAAATAGATACTTTATTATTTGGATTATCCTTGCAGATTTAGCCAATTTTATGTTTAGTTGAGAAAAATAGATCTTCTTTTATAATGGCTGATCATTTTGTTAATATGGTTTCTACATTGCAAAGTATACCCTGTTTTAAATAAAAATGTAACCAGAATAAGTTAATAATTTAGGTTAATAAAGAAAATGTATTCGTTGTCATGAGATAATTATATTGCTTATTTTAAAAATACTTTTTTTTGGTAAAATCTTACTTTCTAAGTTTTCAACATGCTTTTTATATATTTCAAACTCCTGTTACATCAACATTTTTATAATTTTTATCTTTTCTTATATTTTTATGTGAACATTAGGCCCAGTTGTCGACTTTAACATGTAAAATAATTAGATTTAATCCACTTTATTTTTTTGTACTTCATGTAACAAAATGGTACACTTGCCCAGAGAATGACACACACACACACACACACACACACACACACACACACACACACGTGCACATACATGCGGGATGTTTGAAAAGTTCATGGCCTGATAAAGAAACAATATATTCATTGAATGTACTTTCATTTTTCAACATGGTCCTTTTCAGATTAATGTACTTTATTCACCAGTTTTCCATATCATTATCATTTATCATTTCCTCAAATTCAGCAATAAAGTTCTCTGCTGCTGCAGTGACCTCTTCATTCATTGAAAGTTTCCTTCTGGCAAAGAACTTTTTCAGCTTTGAAACAGAAAGAAGTCTGATGGATCCAAATAAGGGGCATCTGGCAACAGTTTGAACTGAAGTTCAAGAATTTTGGCCATTGCAATTGCACATATGTGAGCAGGTGTATTGTCGTGATAGAACAGCACCTTTTTATTGACCATTCCTAACCATTTCTCACATATTTTTTCTTGTAGTTGCTCTAATTGGTTAGCATAGTACTCTCCAGTTATAGCTTGGCTATTTGGAAGATAATTGAACATTATTATCTCCTGGAATCCAGAAGACTTGACACCATAAGTTTGCCAGCTGGTGCAATTAACTTTGCCTTATTTAGAGGGGAGATTTGGTGTTTTCACTATTTTATTTCTTTTAGTGGTGGATCCATGTCTTATCTGTAGTAATATATTTCCTCAGAAAATCATGGGGATTCTTCTTAAAATCGCCAAACACTCCTTTGAAATATTATATCTAACATATTTTTGTTCCAGTGACAACAAATGTGGCATCCATCTCAAAGAGATATTTGACATACACAGTGCTTGCATTAAGATAAGGCACATCCATTCAGTTGGAGATGCCCTTAACCTTACTTATTTCATGCACTTTTAATTCAATGGTCTTGAAATACCATATCATGGATTTTAATGATTGTTTTTATTTGTTGCAGGGATCCTGTTCCACATTCTCTTTGCCATGCTTAAATATAGAGCTGCCCATTTTTTTTATCAGTGAAAATAAAGGAGCAGATTCATCTAAAGTATTATCCATGTCAGTTTCTGATTTCAATTGCAGTTATACCTTTCCTTGTGAGATATTAGATGATGGTCGATTTTTTTTCATCTTTTATAAAATGCTAGGCTTGCTAACATTGATGAGCTACCAAACACAAAGTACTTTACAGATTACTAAAGAATGTTACGTTTGACAATACTAAAGATGGAGAAGTAAATTGGCATTATACTTGGGGCAATTCATGCACTATTCCTGGTATCAGGCAACAGACTTTTCAAACATTCCTTGTGTATGGAGAGAGTGAGAATAGATAGGTTAGGGAGGTAGGTAAAAAACAAGATATGATTAAAATAAAGTTTTATTTTTTAAAAATACATCATATAAAAAACACTTTAATTAACTGTCTCCTTTAATGTACTCTCTTCCCATGGAAATACAAGTATCAAAAGTATTTGTGCCCTTCTTGAAGCATAACTATTAAGTCTGCAGTTCTGAGATTGCTCAGTTCCAATGACATTCTGTTAGATTTCTTCCAGAACTGGCAAAAATTGTTGGGGCACCTGTATATGTCCCTTTTAAAGGGACATCTAATAAAAGTGCTAATGTTATTAATTTTCTTTATCTGTAAATATTAAAATTATAGATGAAAAATGCATTAAATTTCTTTTCTTTCATGTTTCAGATCCAATGTTAGTGCTCTCAGAAGAGGCAGCAAAAAGACCATGTCGAAGTTTTCTTCAAACAGGTATATAATATTTGAATACTGTGACCCCTACTTAATTTGAACATAGAAATAACATTTCTGGGTAATTGAAGTAAAATATTCCATCTTGTCCCCTCTCTGTCATTAGTACAAAGAATGTTTAACTTAAACTAGCAAGTGCTACAAAGAGTTAAACACAACAAAAATTGACCTTATCCATTTTGTCATTTAACTCAACCTATGTAGAGATTATTTCTTGCCAACGAAGTTTATAAGCTGTTTGCAGTTATTTTTTTTTTTTGGTGGGGTCATATTTATCACTCATCCCGTTTTAATCTTTAGTTCAATGACATGTGGTCAACTTATCAAAAAATAACATGATTTGGGGGTGAAAATGCTGAACATTGCACAGAGAATTGATAGAAAGGACATTGTATTATAGACAGGACACTGTATTATGGACTGGATACTGTATTATGGACAGGAAACTGTATTATGGACTGGATACTGTGTTATGGACAGGACACTGTATTATGGACAGGAAACTGTATTATGGACAGGACACTGCATTTATCAAAACTAAACAGGCATTGAGACCATTTTGCTTCTGTTGAAGGTCTAGAAAAAGTTTCACCATCATCCAAGAAACTTAATCGCAAAACCAAAACAGCTACAACAGGTTAAAGAGAAGAAAGAATAAGTATATATAGTTTGGCTTTGCATGAAGTGTTTGACAAATTATTGCATTAATTTATGTTCTGTAACTCCTTAAAATGTTTCAGGATTCTGTGACTTTGGTGATAATTGCCGATTTTCTCATTTGACGGAAGAAAATAAGCATCATCTTGAAGAAGAATGTAATATATTTTATGAACTAAGTTTTATTTTAAAAAATTAGTGGGTCTTATGATTTTGTTGTTGCTTTTCAGTTTCTTTTCTTTTTATTTCTTTTAATTTTTGTTAAATACATGAAATTCAGAGATAACACAGATTATTGCCTTCATCAATAATCAGTTTCTGAATATCCTAAAACTCAGTTTAAATCCAAATTTCCACAACAGGAGGAACCATTATGTGACACCTCTGGGCACCCTTCACTCGTTATGATTATTATTTATTAATTAATAACCCATAAATTACAAGTGATTGAGAATTTTAATTTATAGTTATTAATAATTCTCCCACAAGACTAACATGTCTCTCACTTGGCAAATTATAAGGATGTCATAAAACTCTTAACACAATAATTCTAAAACACCACTCTCATTTATTATTGTGTTATAAATTAAGATTCTCAATCACTTGTAATTTATGGGTTATTAATTAATAAATAATAATCATAATGAGTGAAGGGTGCCCAGAGGTGTCACATAATGGTTCCTCCTGTTGATTATATAATTATAGTCAATATCATTAAACTTTTCAATGATGGTCACTGTCAGTAGCATGTGTTCACAATCACGCAGTTGCAATAAGTCACTCTCTTTCTTATTAGATGACAGTACCCTTTCTAGGCACGTTACACAACTGTTCCAGAATGTTCGATGTGCTCACAAAGCACACCATGAAGAATCATCCACAATTTCTCATGTGATAACAAAGCCTATCATGCAGAATATTCCAGAATCTTTGTGTGCACTACTCAAGCACACAAGGAAGAATGTACAAAGTAATCTTCATAAATTCTTGAGAACAAATTCAAACCTCAGTTTTTGCAATATTGCCTCTCAAATGGAATTCACAGGAATCAACTTACAGTAATATGTTTACTGACAAGTTCGACGATAATATGGATACACACACCAACATGATCTGGTAGAGTACAGTAGTCACTGTAGCCTGAAGCAGGTATAAAGTTGCAAAGTGAAAAGAAAAAGGCACACTCCTTTCTGCAAAAGTCAAATTAAGGCAGCATTAAAAATCAGTCCTATTTCATCTCTAAACTCCTTTCTCTCTTACATACATTCTCAACTTAACAAATCCTGCAACAATATTCATTAGCTCAATACACATGCAGCATAAGAAATATAGCATCGATCAAAATTCCCAAGTATGATGTACAACCTAATCAAATTAGTGAACACAGAAATAATGTTTCAATTACATAAGCGTTCTCCAGTTCAAATCATAGATCAATAGCAACATGTACAAAAAGTCTGTTCTCTCGTTATCAGTCAGTTAACTTACCATAATCTAATGATTGCCTTTATGACCGGACTGAGTTACATTAAAATCAAAGTAATTAGAATATAGTACTTTCTTCAACAAAATAACTTTTGGTCCAATCCCATTGGATGAAGTTGTTATGAACAAGTGTGAGACTGTTAGTCAGAAAAACTACTCATCTGCTTGGAACTGGTTTGGATTGCATCAGCAAATTCTAGCATATTCTCCACCTGAATTGTTTATTCCTAAAATATTATAAGCAGTGCCGAAGGTCAGGTCACATTAACATTGGCAACAAATATATAATTATTAAGTTTAGAAACAGGGATAGGCAAATTTAGTTCACCACATATAATATTTTAGTATATGTTCAAGCCAACATCTGAAGAGTTGCTCCTGCCATCTCCCAGAAGGAAGGTAATGACAACCATAGAACTGTAGATCATGGTTTCAAGATAAATATCTTCCCTGCCACCTTGCAGTTCTCTTTTTCTGACAGATCACACATCTTGCCAGCAGCAATGAAAACTTTTTTTTTTGCCAGTTGAAGTATATTTTTGTTAAAGTTACCTTTGTGTCAGATATTTTTGCTCCCAAAAATCATACTCTTAAGGTTTTAGGTTTCTTCATTTCTGTTGTCCTTCTGTGTGGTAAGATGGGTTTTTTCCCCATTTTTTTCCTCCAGTTCGTGCTTGATTTATTCTATGTCTTGTTTCTCAATAAGTTGATGTGGATTGTTACAAATGCTTGTGTACAAAAATTTATTTTGATTCTGATTTGTCATGTGTGGGATGATTCAACAAGATCCATTGCTTCTGCAACTTTTGGTTGATAGATTGAAGGCTGTACATTACAAGAACGTCTGTGATTGTGCCTGATGTTAATTCTGTTGCTCCCTGCACCTGCCATTCTACAGTTGGTTTCTAAATGTCAGTTATCCAAATCACCGCTGCCCTCACTAGTTCTTATGCTAGTGCACTAGTTAAATTCCTCTTTCCATTCTAATAACCAAGACTTCTTATAAGTTTCTGCTTTCCACACTACTAGTCAATACTTTTTTGTTCCCTCTCTCCACACTTCTGTTCAAGACTTCATAGTTTCCTCTATCTCAACACTACTAACTACTTCTTGATGTCTTCACAATGCAGGTTTAGTTCTCACTGTTCCAGTTTATTGGATGCAAATGATGTAGGATGTACAGATATATTTCTCAATAATGCCACTTAGCACATTTGTTTTCAGTTATTTATTCAAATATATATGCTATATAATATAGAAATAATTTTAATTTGTTAATAGAGAAGTTAAAAATCTGGCTTTGGTGATTGTGGACTCGGTCTCTGGTGACTTTCATGAGTCATTATCTGTTGTGAGCATGGGAGTGTGGTAGGGGTGGTGGTTAGCATATTTCAGAATACAGGAGCAGTAACCTTGCATACAGTAATTTAATTGTAGGCCTAATTACTCTTTGTTTCATATAAAGTATTCTCACGTATGTTTGATTATCCTACTTATTTGATCAACCGAACCTACTTTAGTCCCATTTGGATAATTGATGTTCTGCTGTAATGATGACTCTTCAAGTGATCCACTTTGTTATTCATGCTAGACACTACTGTCCATTTGTTTAATCAGCATTAAGTTGCACAAATTGTTGACTGGCTTGATTTCACTTGATATCATTCCTTTGTCCAAGCATTAGAATAGTTTTGCAGGAGTACAGATAGTTTGTGGTCTTCTAAAAGAGAAGTAGAGACAGACAGTCTCCATGCATCACGTTTTAAAACTTATAGCATACATAACTCTTCCACCATGCTGTTTTTTCAATTTTTCCCAAGAATTCTTAAGCTAACCCAGTATAGGTGAATCTTTGTTTCTTGCTGACATGCATATATAATTGCAATTTAGATAGCCCTTACCAATAACATAAACTTTCTTGTATTTATCATCAGTTTGGGAATTACCTCTTTTACATAAGACAAAGCAATTGTGATAGGGAACTGTTATATGGTTTGAGTATTTAAAAAAGGTAAAATATGAGTGTCTGTTTGTAAATGTTATATTACTCAGAGTTTATACAATTAGTAAGGGCTATCAAAATTACTATCATGCATGTCAACAAGAAGCAGAGAACATTATATTACTTGAGCAGTATTGTTGGCAAAGATTTTGCAAAATTTTCATTTTGAGGTTAAATATATTTAAACCCTATTATTTGATATTAAGTGAGAATTGTTAAGTTTTACCACACTCCATTGTACTCATAAAAATTAACTTATTTTCTTTCAACAGGTTTAAAAAGGAAACATGCAAGCTTTGGATCTGAACTAAACAAGGATACATTTAATGAAATAGGAAGCTTAGATGACTGGCTTGTAAGACAAGCAGAGATTGCTGCAAAATGTCCTGCACCGAAACAAAGAACTTTTCCAAAACACAGTTTGCCTCCATTTTTAACTGAACTGTCCAGTATTCCACCATCACTTCTTCCACCAACAAAAGATGATGTTGTCAATTTACCTTTACTTGAATGGGGTTAATCAGAAGAACTACAAAGCAAATGTATTCTAAAATTTCTTTTAATAAAGAAAAGGAAAACATAATGTAATTCTAGTGAGTGTATTTTTTTTAAAACTTTTCTTTTATTTTTCATCAATTACATATTTGCATAAATAATTGCATTTTAAGCTCAAAATACGTGCAGACCACAGAAATTCCTGATAAAATTTAAAATGTTAAAGCTCAAAATTTATTACCTTGAATTTGCCTCTCCCTTTTTCTAAACTTAATAATTATATATTTGTTGCCCATGTTAACATGACCCGACCTTGGGCATTCCCTGTGATGATATTTTGAACAAAGTTTGAGTAAACAATTCAGGTGGAGAATATGCTAGAAATTGCTGGACGCAAGCCAAACCAGTTCAACTGGATGAATAGTTTCTCTGACTAACAGTCTCACAGTTGTTCATAACAATTTCATCCAGTAGGGATGGACCGATAGTTATTTTTTTTAAAGAAAGCTTATATTCTAATCACTTTGATTTTGACAAAACTCGAGTCCGGTTATACAGGCGATCATTAGCTTATGGTAAGTTAACTGAAAAAGGAAGAATGGACTTAGAAATGTTTTGTACATATTTGAGACTGATCTATGATTTGAATTGGAGAATGCTTTATGTAATTGAACCATTATTTCTATGTTCACTAATTTGATTACATTGTATATTAAACTTGTGAATTTTGATTGATGCTATATTTCTTATGCTGTGTATGTATCGGGCTAATGAATATTGTTGCAGATTTGTAAGTTGAGAATGTTTGTTAGAGAGAAAGGAGTTTTAGAAATGAAATATTTTGCAGAGGGAAGCGTGCCATTTTTTGTTCAGTGCATTTGATCCGCTTCAGACCACAGTGACTAATGTACTCTGCCGGGTCGCATTGGTGTGGGTGTCCAAAGTTATCATCGAACTTATCAGTAAATGTGTTGCTGTAAGTTGATACATGTGAATTCAGTTTGAAAGTCAATACAGTGAAAATTGAGGCTGGAGTTGTATTCATGAAGATTATTTTGAATATTCTTCATGGTGTGTGCTGTGTTGTACATTATACTTGTGAATTTTGAACTTTGCTATATTTCTTATGCTGTATATATCAGGCTAACAAAATTGTTGCAGGATTTGTAAGTTGAGAATGTATGTAAGAGAGAAAGGGGTTTTAGAGATGAAATATGCCTGAAATTTAGTGCTGCCTTAATTTGACTTTTGCAGAAGAAAGCACGCCTTTACGCCTTTTTTCACTTAGATTACAGTTACTACTGTACTCTACCTGATTATGTTGGAATGACAGTACCCAGTCCTCACCCCCGTGGAAAAAAAACGAACACGATAGGTCACTCAGATAAAGATGTTAAGAATGAATCAGTTGTGTGTTTTGACTGGTTAATCATGCCATATCAGACCTCACTGCCCAGGTAAAATTAATGTTATAGAACCTAATGATGTGCCTCGTTTTGATGCGAATATGAATGGACATTGTGTTCTAGTCCTCTATGACACTGGTTGCGGATAGGATTGGTAGTACACACAAGCCTAGTGAAGAAAGATGATTACACTGGGGAGTTTCAAACAATCACTCTAATCATTGGTGTAAAAGATAAAGTACCCATTGTGATGGTAGACATAGTATATATGCAGATGCATTCAGGCTCTATGTCTCAAAAATTGTGTTGAGATTGCGATCGTGGGTTGCAAATATGTTAGCAGTGGCAAGAATGCTCCTGATTCTCTCAATAACATTTGTGTACTCACACATAGGCTGGCAGCTGCTCAGGAAGTGGCAGAAAAAGATGTGAAAGTATACATGGATTCTCACTGTTATTGATTATGCTATGCAATACCTTGAAGCAGTTCCTCTTAGCTGTATTGGTACCGTATCTGTAGCAAATATGTTGTTCACCATTTTCTCAAGTGTAGGATTTCTGGAAGAAATTTTATCTGATTGAGGGACTCAATTTACGAGCAAATTAATGAAAGAGATTTGAGGGTAAGGCAATTTAAAACTACTCCTTACCACCCTATGTGCAATGATTTAGTAAAAAATCTGAACGTTTACTTTTACCAAGAAGAAATTGTGCATAGAAAGACACATGATTGGGTATGTATTTGACAGCACTTCTGTTTGCATTGTGTGAAGTACTGCGAGGTTCAACTCTTTTCTCTCCTTTCGAACTCTTGTACAGTAGAATCATTGGGGGGCCATGTCTATATTATAAGATTATTGGACAGAGAATGAGCTAAAAGAATCCATAAAAAAGTATATATCAGCACCTGATTGAACTTGCTAACCATATCAACACTTCATGTCAACTAGCAGTCGAAAATGTACACGAAAGTAAGGTCAAACAAGCACGTCTGTACAGTCGTAAAACAAAAGTGTAACATCGAAGTCGGTATGCAGGTGTTGTTACTATTACTGCTTCAATGAAATAATTGTAAGGATTAATATGGGAAGTTAATTATAATTTTTAATAAATTATCTCTCATCCATGACTTGCAGGCTACCCACACTTCTAGCAGGAAATATCCTCTTTCTATGCCTATCCATCATGTGGCTCAGCCCCCAACCCCTCTATAAATGAGTCTATATGATAAATAAGACTCAGAATAAATACTAACATTAATTGCACCATACAAATGTCATGTGAACAAAACAAAACATAATGTTAAATGCCACTTTGTCACATTTCATTCCAGTACAATATATATGACAAGGCGAGGATTAAATTTTAAAAAATAATCATTAATCAATATATAGAGTCCAGATTCATGCTGTAAAGTGAGTCAAAATAAAAGACTGTGAAATACATGCAAAATACTAGTTGAACATCACAACTAGTGCTACTCGTCTGAGAACTGCTGAAGAAAGATACTGCTTCACCTGCTTGTTTTGGATTTTATTTAGATTTAATACTTATATGGTTTTAGTAACATTTCTTTCTCTGAATCAGAAATTTCCTCTGGACTCATCCTGATAACAAATGTTTTAATGTGTTCAGTAGTGAATAAATGACAAAAAATGCTGCTGAATGCTGGTCAACAGCTGAATGTTTTGTTTACAAAGTCAATGACCTCTCAGTAAGTCACTTTCATTTTAGGAAGATTCTGCATTTTCTATTGTTCGCAGTATAAAAACATGAATTTAAAAACATAGCGATGATCTTTAAACAGAGATAATCAACTGACAACACTCATTCTTACCTTAGATCAGTCTACCGATGAACCCTTGCTCATAAACAGCAGTTTGGTACCCTCACTGCCTGCCATCAGAAAAGAGTGGTACTTCTGTGATTGGCAGAAAGCAACACTAATATCTGAAGATTTCTGCATATACACCACTCCTAAAGACTTCTACACCTGCTTGACCAGATTTTTTACTCAACAAAAGGCATAAGAATCAATTCATCAGAAGCACTCTTTGCAAAATCTGCAACACTTGAATTGCAGATACTGGTAAAAAATCCACACTCAAGATATCCACAAAGACTCCCCACTACAGACTTCCTGTGGTGGCTATACCAAGCCTATGAAACACACTATACATCCACCGAACACTACTATCAGCACGGAAGCCGATGGCGATCTCGACCAACGCAAATATGGAAACTGGTAATGCATAATAGGAAAGTTGAGGACAGTTGCAACTTGGGTGAAAGTACTGTTTGACTCAGGAAATTGCCTGTAGTACAGCAATGTCTGAAATGGTTTGACTCTACACACCCCTACTCCATGGGTGAAGATCGGTCCAGGCTGAAACTGCCGACTGATTGCCTGTTGGCGAAAATAGGACTGCCATCCCAAAAACAGTAATCCTTTTCTACACTCCACCACTCAATTACCTACTGAATAAATAAATTATTGTTAAGTTCAATTAATGGGCATAAGAACCTCACACAACAGCTAATGGCTATAAGAGCCTCCTACTGACAGTTCAGTTGTATGAAGTTGCAAAAGTGCAACTACATGCAAATTAAACTGTTCTGGTTAACGAGGTTCAGATTACTAAAGATAAACTGTACTGAAAGAGAAAGAGGATTATGTAACATACAGGAGGAGAGATTTATACAATGGGAGAAGGTTAAAAATTGCTGTTTTTGTTTGCATATGGTGAATATGCTGGTTTCTTCCTTACACTGCTTTTCCTTGTGAGGGTGTTTCATAAGCAAACTTCCAAGACTTTCTTTCTCATATAAGCATGGCTCAAGCTTTACAATATTAATCCATGTCAGAGACCACATTACATTGGGGATACATCACAACATGAACCCAATAATAAATTGCAATCATAACCCATCATAAAATGTTTACATAATGGAATCGTACAGTGAACCACATTGTATTATTGAGATTTAATTATTAAGTGATTCGATCGGGAGCTGAACATTGTAAAGCAGGGATCCACTATTTAATGTAAATGGTTGCTATTGTCAAACAAAATACACATTTTATTTTTTAAAATTAGTTAACTCAAAAGCTTGCTTTCTTTTAAAATAGTCTTTATTTCAACAAAATATATTTTGTCCTAATACACAATATATTGCACATATACATAATCTCTTGTGTGCTCCAAGTGATCTTTTGTTTATAAGTAATTATAACAGATATTAAATTAGGTATAGCAATCTGGTACATTTTCAAAACTCTTTAAATACTGAGATATGTAAATTCTCAATGAAATGAATGGACTTAAATGAGATTTGGTATATTTTATCTCAACCATTCATGTTATTACAAAGGAATCAATTAAATAAAATAAATAATTTGAATATCTAATTAATTCAATCAGATAAATAATTTTAAATCTTTATTGCCATTTTGAAAAAGTGTGCTTAATTGAAAAACAGAACCTCTAACTGTCTAACAGCATGAAAATTGTTCAGGAGACACCCTTTCTCCCTATCTAAAGCACTTGTGACTGGACAGACAGTTGGCTTGTCAAAATTGTGACGTATCATATTTATAAATGTATCACGTGCTGCTATTTTTGTAAACAAACTGGCATATTGTTATCTTTGTTTAACAAGGATAAACTCAAGATTCTTTAATAATTTTAAAAGTATGGGAAAAATATGAAAACAGTTATCTATCTTTTCTTGGATAAGTTACTTAGTTGGAGAGTTTTGCTTTTGTACTTATTGTTGATTTACAATTTTGAATATGTGGTTGTGTTTCTGGATTTCATGGATTAAATGGTTTATATCAGGGACGGGCAACATACGGCCCGCGGGCCGGGTCCGGCCCGCGACGGGATTTTGACCGGCCCGCTGAGTGTTTCTGGCCGTACATGGTAATGTGGCCCGCGTCCACATCTGCGTCACAGTTAAGAGCGACTGTTAGTTATTCTTTGATTGTTTTTGGTTAGATTTAGAATTTACAATAAAATTTTTATCGTGGATTTTGCCAAGAAACATAAAGTTGACAGGAGTGTAGCCATTTAACAAAGATTGGATGCCTAAGTACTTTTTCATGCAGAATGGCAAGAAAGCAGTATGTTTGCTGTGCAGTGAAAGTGTTGCCATGTTGAAAGAGTACATTAGCCGCCATGGTAATGTGGCCCCGTCCACATCCTGCTGCAATCTCCCACTACTTTCTTACACAGTGACTGTTAGTTATTCTTTGGTTGTTTTCGGTTAGATTTAGAATTTACAATAAAATTTTTATCATGGATTTTGCCAAGAAATGTAAAGTTGAGTTGACAGAGTGTCGCGCATTTAACAAAGATTGGATGCCTAAGTACTTTTTCACAGAAGTCGGCAAGAAAGCAATATGTTTGCTGTGCAGTGAAAGTGTTGCCGTGTTGAAAGAGTACAACATTAGCCGTCATTATGTGATGAAACATGCAGGCTATGGCAGTACTTTATCAGCAGCGGAACGGCAAACAGAAGCAACAGAACTGAACAGAAAACTTGTAAAGCAGCAGAATGTATTCGGAAAAGCCAAAGTAGCCCAGAAAGCTACTACTCATGCCAGCTTTGTGGTCGCATACAACATTGCTAAGCACAGTAAATCGTTCTGTGATGGTGAATTTGTCAAAAAGTGCATGCTCGATGTAGCTGATCAAGTCTGTCCAGAACACAGAAAGAAGTTTGAAGAAGTCAGTTTATCGAGAAGAACTGTGGCTCAACTCAGAAAATCAGAATGGCTGTCAGATCTGGCGTTTGCAATTGATCTCTTTGAACATATGAATGAATTGAACACCAGACTTCAAGGGAAGGGCACTTTTGCCCACGAAATGTACTCAACAGTGAAGGCATTCAAGGTGAAGCTAAAACTGTTTTCTCGCCAGCTCAGCCAGAATATCACAACACACTTTCCAACACTCGAAACTAGGGCACCCCAGATGATGTCAACTGAGAAGTACACCAATATGATATCTGCACTAGACAATGAATTTTCTCGTCGTTTTGCGGACTTCCAGAAACTTGCTGTTGAGTTTGATATCTTGTCATCACCGTTTACAACTGACTTTGAAAAGGCGTCAGATGCTCTACAGCTGGAACTGATTGATCTGCAGTGTGACTCTACCCTGAAAGAGAAATTCCAATCTGAAAGCATTGACACATTTTATGCGTCACTGAATGAGTCCAAGTTTGCCAACCTGAGATAGATGGCCATGAAACTACTTGTTCTGTTCGGGTCTACATACATTTGCGAACAAACATTTTCGACCATGAACATTAACAAGACAAAGCTGCGTTCCAATCTAACTGATGTTTACGTGCAGTCTTTACTGAGAATGTCTACGTCCGACATGAAGCCAGAGTTCAAACAACTTGTTGAAAACTTTGATCGACCACAGATGTCTCATTGACTTCAGCAGCTATTGAAGTACATTACGTTAAATTCATTAAATACTGTTTTTGGTCTCTATGCTTTAATGTTTACAAGTTTAAAGTTTACATTAAATACGATTTATTCCTTGCATAGGTGGATAAATACGCGATTAAGGTATTGATTTAGTAATCCGGCCCGCCAAGGACTTCATTTTCTCATACCCGGCCCGCCGACTGAAGAAGTTGCCCACCCCTGGTTTATATCAATTGGAGTGTAGTAAACATACATTTTAAGTGTTTTTAATAAAATCAATGTAATTCCAAAGTAATGTTTTATTGAATTTATGTAATTTACCATCTCTTTAGAATGAGAATCACTTCTGATTTCACAGCCTGGTATGAGACTTACCAGAATAGGATGAGTTTGAAGCTCCAGTGATAGGAAAGTAGAGTGATGACTCTACTGTGTGAAGAGTTCATTCTTGTTGATCTATGGTTGTGTACTTGGTACTATTTAATGGCACAGAGCATCAAGCAATTAACCATCTATCTCTGAGATCCGAAGACTAAGGTGCCACCTGGCTATTGTTTTTGCCTTTATCTGGTCCAGGAGTGTTTGATTTATTGTTTTCTAAGATGGCGGTGGAGATTTTAATTTTAAAAAGGTTATTGACTAATGGGCTTATCAACTCTGAAACAGCTATTGTGGTGATAATCATCTTGTAGGTAATGGTATGTTTTTGATATGAGATTACTATTGTCTTCTATTGTATGGTAGTGGACTTCTTTAAACTGCTGCCATTTGGGGAGTCTTTTTTTTCCTTGCTTTCTTTTTTTTTTTCTCCAGGTGTTTAATTAATTTTCTCAATGTTAAAGCTGCTTTTCTAAATAATTTAGCTAGTAAGACTGGTGAAATGGGTAGCACACCTGAATTTAAAATGGTTTATGTATCTTTTTCAGAGAGGTCAAGATCTTCAGCTAGTAGGACTCATTTGTCTGTCTCTTTTTTCTTCAAGGTTGACATTGTGATACAATGCAAATACTTTATTTTCATTTTTCTTGCACCTGGATGCAAATAGGGAGCTCTGTGGCCACAAGGTTTAGATGATGGCATTGCATGCTTGGCATTTAAGCCCACCCCATCAGTAGCCATGCTGCAAACCCATTTCCAGGCTTGGGATTTTTGAACTGCAACCTGAATGTAGACTGCTTAAATATTTTATTTTGTATGTAATAACAGTAAGAAAATCTCTAATTTAGTAAATTAGGATGTTAACAAAAGTATTCAATGTGCAAAGTTACACCCCTTGAATTTTAAACAAACATATTTTTTTATTTCAAACTTTTTATGAACTTGTATTTCCCTAGTCCCATGCAGTTTGAATTGAGGTCCAATAATTTTCATCAATAAATATAAACATTTCCACTGGTATTATAAGTATAGTTTTCTTTACAATTTTAAATAAGGTCAATATAAATACTTGAGCAAAAACGCACACATATGTATTTCAGAATACATTATTCTGCTAGTTAAGGAGAAATTAATCAAACCATGATGTATAAGATTGTGGCGGGTTATAAAAAGAGTACATGGATTATGAAATATGACAATTTAGAAGGGTTTTGTCGTTTAAAAGGTATATATTTTCCAAAGACTCTTGTCTGTTGAGTGTAGTGTGTTCTATATTTGCCACTAATATACAACAATACTTAAACAACACTTTGTTGTTTTCCAAAGGCTGAATTTAATAATGTATTAATTTTGTTCTGCTACATACAATTGTATTTTCTTAATTGGCTTTTAAATTAATCGCTAAGGCATCCTTAATTCAATGCAACAACTTGCATTATTTGTTGCACCATCCTTAAATCAATTCAGAATCTTAAACGTGATTTTGAGCCTACAATTGGAAAGCACAACTACACAAATAACTGTAGCATATCTATAATGTCTGATTTACTTTGAATAATACAAGTACTTTAAGCTTAAATAAAAGTCACTTAAAAGAATGAAGGAGAAAATTGTTGAACTTTTATGCACAGTACTCTTCCATATACCACATTTCTTAGTATATGTATATAGATAATAAATTGAAAAATAAAGGTATGATTGAAAAAAAAATAATCACTAGTTCCTATAATAGTAAATTATAAGCATTTAATGCTGGTTCAAATGAAGGCAAAGCAATAACGTATAAGCAGTAGATCTATAAAGGTTATTTTTTTTAAATAGTCATTTAGTTAGACAATACATTCTTTTTACATGAGGATTCAGTACAATGAAATGTAAATTAAAAGAAGTAGAAGAAACAACAAGCCATCTGCTAAAATTATATCATAAAATATATTTGTAAATATTAGTGAGCATATTCTTTACAGACGCATGAACATTTTAACTTCTACCAATATAAAGAACAATTCATTAAAGGAAACATAGTAATATTATAGATAGCATGTTTTATACAGATATTTCAACCTACCAATATAAAGAACAGCTCATTAAAGGAAACTGATGGTAATGTTATATAAAGAATGTTCTCGGCACATAATTGCTACCAATAAAACATACTGCTCATTAAAGGATAATTATGGTAAACAAGTGTTAGAACACACTTTATGTATAGATACACATTTCTACCAATATCAAGTACCACTTGTTAATAGAAAAGGAGAGTCAAGGAGTTATAGACAGCATGATTATACACATTTCTAACAGTATCAAGTACAAAGGTAAAGATGTTACAGAAAGCATGTTCTATACAGACATGAACATTTCTACCAGTATAAAGTACAACTTGAGAAAGCAAAAGGATTGAAAAGATGTTATAAAAAGCAATGTTTATATATATATATTCCTGTCCATATAAAGTAAAAGAAATTTTTTTTGTTCTTTGCGTGTAGTAATGTGGCCTTAAAGGGAAAGGGTGTTATAGACAACTGGTGTATACAATATCAGGAAGTAGCAATGAACTCAGAAGAAATAACCTTAATAATCCTAAAACTACAATGCAATCGTAAATTATATATTGGTATGTAGAGTTATTATCAGAAAGTAGTAATGAGTCAAGCACTGATGAACTATCCAATAAATAATATAGAAGATTCACAATGAAAATATAAGTTTGTACAAATGAAGAATACAATTAAGTTTTCCATTGACCTATAAATTATTACTACAACATATGGACCTTTTCACAATGCATAATTGTGATATAGAATTAAAATTAGAAAGCATTCATTCAAAAGGCCAGGTTAAAACTATAAATACGGGAAATGTTCATTGTTGTTGTTGAGCTGAAAAAAATGGCAAAATGTTTCCTAATAAATGCTCTGAAAAAGTACTTACACATTAATTTTTATAAAACTAATGCAACAGACATTACTGCCAATGTTTCTACTTAATTATACTCAAGTGTTATAAAACTGTGAACAGGTTAAGTCACCATTCACCATACTGAAGTACACATACTCCAATTAACATATATTTATAATGATATAAGAAAAATATCTGATTTTTCTCTTTAGCTATATCAGTTTTTATTTATGCCTATCTGATGATGTAAAAATGCTATTAACTTTAGTATGACTGAAACATATTAATGAAATCTTGGTATCACTACATTCAATATAAATAAGATAGTTTATCATTTAAGAATGAAAACTCAATTTATATTAACTGAAATGTGAGTCACTACAGTAATGACATTCAGGACAAAATTTATTTTTAATCTACGAAGTTACAAGAACACTTAAGTATATATAACTCAAGGATATGTTCTTATTGACAGAAGGACTGGACAGCTTGAAGTCTTTTGAAAAATGTTTTAGCTATTTGAGCAGTAGTGTTCAGAAAACTTCATAGTTACTAAAAAAAAAAAGAAATCACAGTAAATTAGAGGTATCTGCACCAAATACATGTAGATTATTCAGATTGTGAATTGCTAACTCACAGTATTTCAGTTTATGAATTGTCAACTCATAGTATTTCAGTTTATGAATTGTCAACTCATAGTATTTCAGTTTATGAATTGTCAACTCACACTATTTCACAGATACGAACCAAATTATAAGCACTAATAAGGTTAACTGATTAATATAAAATATATAATAATGCATATAAAGTACATAATTTTATAAATTCTATTCAATTTAATAAACGTGCAAAATATAATAATTTAACTGTACCTAGCAACACTGGTAAGGAATAATGTTGCCACCATTTTAAATCAGATATTGTACATTTTTGTATGTATTCTTAATTAATTTCCAAAAAACTGCAAGAATCCCATCATGGTCCCTAAGGAAAATCTGATGCAAGTGCTATGAAGAAAAAGAAGGAAGAAAACTATAACAATGGAAGAGAAAGTTAATACTATAAAACAATCTGAAAGAGGTGAAATGATGACAAACATCGGCAAAGTGTTAGGTCAGCAATCTGGTACAGTCCTGAAAGAGAAAATGTAATGTAATGCCAACTAACCTTGCATTATTGCAAGAAAATACTAGGAGCCTTTTTAATAATTTGAAAGTTTCCTATGCTAGTACAAATAATGAGGAATTTTTCTGCTAATTGTGGTTGAGGGCAAATTTGCATTACATTAAAGATATTCAATGTTGATGAAACTGGATTATATTGGAGGAAAATGCCAGAATGTACATACATTGCCAAGAAAGGAAAGACTGCCCCAGGCAAACAAAGGACATTACTTTTAGAGAGCAAAGCAACTGTGATTTAAAACTTAAACCTTTGCTAGTTTGCTGGCAAATCTGCATACAATAAAACACATAATCAAGGCAGTACTTCCAGTGATTTGAAAGGCCAATATGAAATTTGGGTCACACTTGCATTTTCTGAAGAATGGTTCCTAAACTATTTTATTCTTTTATTCCTTCCTTTGAGCATCATTGTGTGACAAAGGTGCTAGTGCTTGATAATGCTCATGAACATCTTGTTACTCCTATGTAAAGGTTGTCTTTTTACCCCCCCACAATACTACATCACTGCTACCATATATAAATGAATCAGGGAGTAATATCCTCCTTCTACCAGCGCGAAAGCCGGAAGCACCCCCTACATTCAATCAATCAATCAATCAATCCTC
This sequence comes from Sinotaia quadrata, assembly GCA_028829895.1. Classification (NCBI taxonomy): domain Eukaryota; kingdom Metazoa; phylum Mollusca; class Gastropoda; order Architaenioglossa; family Viviparidae; genus Sinotaia; species Sinotaia quadrata. Next base: position 74,383,508 of record CM054183.1, on the reverse strand, counting down.
CTTCAAGGCATACTACTTACACCATGCATTTGTTCTGATAATCTGGATGAAGAATTTTAACTTCTATGATGTCATCAAGAATATTTCTGATCATAGAAAGAAGTGAAACAGAAACTTGTATGGTGTTTGGAATAAATTAATTCATCAAAAACTTCACAGCTTTTCTTAAGAACTTCAGTGCTGAAGCCAGGAAATCATCTTGATTTGGCGACTGATTGGATTTACTTGAATCCCATTCTCAAGAGTTTACTAATGATTCTTGAATTGGGCCAGCAGATATTATCATCAGAGACAACAGACATATATACCAAAACTCCAGATCCCCAAAAGTTTGTCATGAAAGACTTGGCAGAAGACTTTTGACTTAGTGAAACAAGTTTGAGGAGCAAGATTCTCATTCAGATGTGCATTAAAGTCTACTGGGCAGTAATGCAGGATCTCAGGTGTTATAAAGAAATTTATAATTAAAACAAGTTTAAGTTTCTCTTAAAACTTCCCTTGATATTTATTTCAAGAAAATTTCAAAGGAGCAGCCCCGTTATCTCCAGAGGTAGACTCCTTTTCAACATCATCTGTATACTTGTCACCAGCTCCAACATCAGCCATGTAATGTTTGCCTTTTTTCTTAATATCCAATAATACCAGACATCTTTATTTAGACAATGAATACACAGCTATATAGTCTTCCTCTTCCTTAATAATAACCCATTTCAGTATGCAAGACATATTTAGGACAAGATGGAACTTCTGAACTTTAATTACAAATTGTTCTCTTACAATTTATTGTTTTACTTTTTGTTTGTATTGCCTATTGGTTCAGAGTTACATACAAATTTAAATTAAAGATGAGTTTGAGAATGGAACTTGTTCATAACCCAAGGACTGCCTATATTTTGTTCTGGGTTATATGAGAAAATGTTACTGTTGTTGATATCAGTAACTTTATGGTCACTTTGTTGTGAACTCAGCTTCATAACAAAAGAGATATTTGGATATTTGCCATCAGAATTATATAAGCAGGATTTATCATCAGAATTATGGATTATAATCATTTCCTTCTTTATCCTTATTTAAGATACATGCTCAAACATCTATGGTATTAAATCTTGTTTTAGAGTGAAGATAAGCTATCTTGTTTGTGTAAAATGGTTGATATGTACTTTTTTTGTTATTATCAAACTTTGATAAACAGCCTGAAGTGAGTAAATCACTCAATCAAATTACAAAAGTAAATTGAAGGGTAAAACAGAATTTTCAAAGACAAACAAATAATCTGGGTATAAACAGCAAATGATAAAGGTAACTGCAATATGACTTGGGTTTGGAGAGTGAGAATAAATTCAATGTAATACATTTTGAATACAAGAACATTTTCTGACTGAAGCAAATTAAGTTATGGGCACATGAATGTTTTAATTTTTTTTCTGACAGGTAATAGCACTCCTCATTTCTTAGGGTAAATTGTATATGTATGATGTCTTCATTCAAACCTCAATAAACAAGAGTGATCTGAAGCCTTACCCAAAGTGATTGAATACCATTTATCATGGAATCCTTACCACATCATATAATTTTAGATTTAAGCACAATTATAGACTTTAAAACATTAAATTATTTCAAGGTGTGGCAATGTATTGAATTGATAAGTCTGATTTCTCTAAGAACTGTGTGCCTTATGCAGTGGAACTCATTTGATTTTTGATGCAGAGGTACCTGAACAATTCAAACAGATATAAAACTCTTTATTTCATTTTAGCTCAAAATTAAACAAAAAAATCAAAACTGAATTTTAAACTTGCACCCTTCGATTAGAAACATATACCTTCCTGTAGAAGTGGACCTTCTGTATACATTAAAACATTGTCATTTAGGGAAAGGTAATTCTATACATTTTAAACAAAATTATTTATTAATCATCTCCGCATACATGCAAGTCCTTTAAAAGACTGGTACCTCTGAACACTTTACAAGGAAATCATTTGAGGCCTGTATACAATACAAGCAAGTCATTTAAGAAAGGGTGCCTTTGTATGCATCGCATTGTAAGGATGTCATGTAAAAACAGGTACTTTCGTACATATCACAAGCAAGTCATTTAGGCAAGGGTAACTTTATTCAAGGAAACTAACAAGGAACTACAAGGAAACACTTAGGAACGGTTACTTTTGTACACATTAAGTTAAGTTAATCAAGTTATTTACTTTTGCAAAGACATTTAAGGAAGGATATCCTACAACTGTCTCAATGTAGCAGCTCAAAATGTGCTTATCAAAATTTCTTCACAATCATAAATGAGATTCGGGAAATGATAGCAACATAGGTTATACTGCATTTTTCATAAATCTAAAGGAAAAAAGCCTCTTATTTAAAACAAAAATAAACAAGCTTAAAATTCAGCTTTTAGTCTCTATTTTAAAAAATTCTCAAATGTAGTATATAAAAAAACTATAGCTTGTTATACAAATGCATAAACCAAGAAGTGTATGTCAACAGATTTTAATGATTACATAATTATTATTCTCACACAAAGCTGAATTGTGTTATGGGGTTATGGTTTTCTATATACATCATCCTTTAAGAAAAAAAAATTCAAAAAATTCAAGGATTACATGTCTTGTCTTGAGCCAATTTACAATATTAGAATAATTGCATTCAAATGCATATAATGATACAAATTTTGTTTATAATGCACATTTAAAATTGCATTTGCATATTAAGTAAAATTTTGAAATGAAATTTGAAAGTTTAAGAACCATTTAATATGTGTGTATAGGTTATTTCTCTCTTTGTCAAACAAAATTTGTAACTATATAATGCTTTAATGGCATCAGGTGGTATAATTTTACAATGAAAAAGTTCATCTGACTTGTTAAGGTTGGACTAAGAGTGCAGCCAACAAGGTCAGCCACAATTGCTTGTCATCAACACATACAGTGAAACCTTGCTATAATGTGATAATTGGGGTCCATAAAATTGGATAGTATCAATAGCAGATTTGCATTAATGCGGGGTTTTGCAATACATGTATAAAGCCCGATAACTAAGTACAGCAGGCCTGCAATGGTAACGAGTCACTTTATAAAAAAAATTAAGCTGAACACATGCAATTTCATACCCTTTCAATTTACAACTAATAAAGTAGACATTATTTATTTTCAACTGATTGCATCTAACAACACCGCTAAGCACAGCCAACATATTGGCGACTTTCGTTCTTTGATGTTTATTAAATTGTGAGAATCTTTTATCAATCACCACTTTGTTTGATGCTTGGCTGTGTATATGCAGTTAAAGAAGAAGCACATGTCGGCTATTGTTTGTGCAACGTTTGTATGCAGAATTAATTGAATATAATCACAAAGACAACTTACTGGCTTTACTCAATGGATCAGTAATAAGTAACATTTCTGATAGTTTATTTTGGCATAACACTTCAAGAACCTGGTGAAATTGCACTTAAAAAATCTTGCCACGACTGCGTTATATCCGAATTCATGTTATCATGGGGCACATTATCTCAAGGTTCCATTGTATTTTAATTCTTTCGCAAATGGCTAAAAAGCTCAAAAAAGTGAAACTGAATGAAATTTAGTACATTTCAAAAGTATACTCATTAGTTATGCATCAGTTAATAGTTTGCCAATGATAATTTAAAAAGCATTACACTAAAAAAAATTCAGATTTTTGATTAGCTGAATATTTCTGGTCCCAAACAATTTAATTAAGCAGGTACCAAAGATTATTAAAATTAGTTCATGAATGTTAATAGTTGCTGATGAAAAATCCAATTACTGGTCTCTTTATAATCACAGCCTGTTAGTAAACCAGACATCACAGAAGTCAACACAAAGTCTAATTTATATGGCCAGGTTGTTTAAGGCCTCCAACACAAATCTCCATTTCAAATTAAATAAGTGAAAATATTTCACATGTTGAAAATCTAAATTTATTAAGCATAATTAACAAGACAACATCTATCTTCTACATTTGTATTTGCAGCAATTTCTGTTTATGTATTATTCCAATTTTTACAAGGGTAAAAAAAAAAAAGTTATCAATCATTGACTAACCGTTACAATTGCAATGTAAAATGTAAACATTCAAAATATGAACTGTAGTAATAGGTGGCCAGTAAGAAATAAAATAAAAAATCCAAGCTTTTGTGCTTTTCCTTTATTGTTTTTGGGTGATTTTTTTCCTATGATTGTATTCAATCATATTTCAATACTTTCCCCCTAAATATTTTAGGTTACAAAGTGGAAATAGAAAGTTGAAACAATTTCAAAGCGAAAAGTGCTTATTAGAGACAAATGTGTGGCATTCTCTTGATTGACTGTCATCTGAGTGATACTGTGTAAGAATGCTTTGAAGAGAATATACATGTCAAGATCTGTTGAAAAATGGTGCTTTTGTTGCAGCAGCAGCCTGACATCAATCTTGCTTTTGCTTGTAAGAGATATAGTCACTGGCAAATGGTACTCCTAAGATTTCCTACACAAGATATAGACCATGAACAAAGATAGAATATCTTACTGCACCATAATAAAACACAAGACGAAAAACATCTGGCCTATTTATATAACAATGAAACTGGAATAGTTGCTACATCCATGTAATTCTCTTGACTTGACAACTTATGACTTCTACTTAAGTTGAAAAATGAATAAACATCTCAAAGAAAGGCAGGGCAAATCTCCTAGATGCCAGGGAGATGGAATTTAAAAATGCCTTAGACTTTGAAGAGAGTTCTGAGAAGTGATTTTTGTACAAGGGAAAAAAGTATTGAATTTGATAAAATATTATGAGAAATACTATTATCTGAAGAGTTTTCCATACTTCCCTAAAAGTAAAGTACTAAAGTTTTTCTTGCTGTTACCAACTCTTACATGTCATTTTCCAAAATCAAAGTATTACTTTGCCTACTCAGACATCAATCAACAGAAAGGATGAGATATCAAATTCAAAACCCTTAAATGACAATTCTGAAGCATGAGTGAATACAATAATACTTCTTAGTTTTATAAAAGATATGTAATGCTTGCAATTAACATACAATTCTTTAAAATGAAATAAACTACCAGGTGTCCATGTTATGTTAGAATACAATACTTATACACAATATAGGATGCATTCTGACACCATAGTGCATAAGCTACACATACATTCATATAGAGATAACATGATATCTTGCTTGGGGTGAAAACATTAAGAGATACTTGATGATGAATCATGAAGAAGCTGTAAATCAGGTGCAGATGTTGCAAGTTTTCAAGCTCGGTGTATGCGCATCTTTTCAAACTTATAATGGTCATGCCTCTGCAACTCCTAAAATATAATCAAAAAATAAATACACTTTTAGTACGATGTGAATGGTTTAAGTCACTTTTTCTAATATCCATTTCTGGACATATCATCTATCAAAATTGATCTTTTTTCTATCAAATCTTGTGTTATAATTTTTATATCTGACTAAATGACTAAAAGTGAATTCTGACCAAGCTAAAGACCAATGAGAAGCTACTTCAAAGAAAATAATGATATTTTAACTGAAAAGTATTTGTAAGAGCTATTAAATAAATTCATTTGAAATCTGAATGAAAGTTAGCAAAAACAAAATAAAATTTAAATTGCCTTATAATATTTTTGCTATATTTAACATTTATTTATTATTCATTAAATCAATGTCTATTTCAACATGCTAATTTTTAAAGGTTTAAATGGAAAGCAGCCTTATCTAGTATTATTATGCACCAAATAATATTATGAATTTGATCCTATCCGCATAAAATAATTACAATCATTCTCTATTAGTAGAAAAGGTGTACAGTATATATATAAGAAAGCCAATTGAAATGACACTCCCATATAATCCATGTACTAATGCTACAATCACCCACTTCCATCACCTCATAATTACATAATCAGACCAAACTAAACATATTTTTCTTATAAATTCCAAATTGAATCTGAAAATTGCTTTGTCAAAACTTCAAAGCTAGCACTCTTTCCATGCAATTCCATTTGAAACAAATTCTTGCTTTATGACATTTTCTCCTAAAAAAGTTTCATCAACCTACATCATAATCAGAGACTGAAAAGTTCTAGTGGATCTACCCTTTAATATTAGATTAAAATAAGTTTTCCATGAATACTTTTTCAAGTGAATTTTGCTCAATGGGGCTTTACTCATGATGTGTAAGTAGGCAAGCTTTTTATTGTTTAGATCCCTCAGAAGAGGTATGTGGGCCTCTTGGCATATGACTTTCTATTGGGAAGGCCCCAAAACTCTGTATACAAATGTAATATGTTAGAGAAAGGTAAAGGTTTTTAGAGATAGATTAGGGTTAGGTTTTGGGGTTTTTTTGAGAAAAATCAGGGTTAAGGTTAGGATTAACCCACTGTTTTTATTTTGAGTTATTTTTCATCATCTTTTCATTCCTTATTTAGTTTTTTGTTTCTGCAAATTTTTGCATGTTAATAAATTAAATAGCTTCAAGTAACATTTTGCATGTACATATAACTTTTGTTCTATGATATTACCTACACAGACCCCCTTGTTATTTTAAACATGACAGTTATAAATGGAGCTGTTGGATCATCTGTACACAAATGCTATGTAAGGAATGCCTGCCTTTTGTATTCTATTGTATACCCATAATTAATTAATTATAATAAATAGGAGAAACTTATTTTATATAGAAAAATTCCTTTATTTTCTTTTGAAATTTAATTTTTAATTTTGAAGGCTAAAGTTTAACAAATGATAGAAAATTTATGTATAAAATTTTGAATAATAAAGTTGTCAAAATTAAATGAGTGTGAGTGATGTTAATACTTGTTTCAGCACAAACCATTTTCATTATTCTCTATCCTGTATGTATCTTGTACTGAACCCCTTGTAGAACCTGTGCGTGAACTGTAGCTGGAAACATTTCTCTGCTCTGTGCTGTGATGATTTCCCAGGAATGTGTCCAAATCTTCACCATCTGAGTCATCCATGTCGCTAAACACATTAACCAAAGTCAACAAGAATTATAATAATATCAAAATCATATACAAATTGTTACATAATTAAAACTAGGTCACTTGAACACATAATGACACACTAATTAAAATGAAACATTTTTCTCACCATAAAATTATACTGGCCAGGTACCAAAAATCAAAAAAAATATTTGTTGTTGAAAAATGTTTTCTATTAAGTGGTCAAATAAAGCATTAAAATAATTGTTGTATATTGGTTATTAATTATGAATATTTGAAACCAATAGGAATCTAATTTAACTGTGTTTATAAGCTAAATGAATAATGTGAGATGTTCTGATTACAAATAGCATATTTTAGTCATGGTCCCAATGGATGTTGTGAATGAATGAATGTTTCTGTGAAAAAACTGATGTCAATATATGCAAATGAGCTTGATGCCAACAAAGAGGGTCACAAATCCACTCATTTACAATGAAGATGTGTCACCGACAAAAGCAAATGCCCTCTGCACTAATGTTTTATGCTACTGCATACCTTAAATGTACAGTAAACAAAGAAACTGCTGTGACTGAATTATGGCTCAGAGCATTCAATCCACTTTGTATCATCATTCATCTGGTTATCTGGTTCGTCAACAAGAACTTTGATTCATATTTTACTTTTAAGATTATAATAAAAACATCCATAAAGTTGGTAGTTATTTAAGTTTGGCCAAGATATTTTAAAAAGTTGACATTACTGAAATATGTAATTTTGATGAATATATACATGATATGTATTTCTGTTCACTTGGCCTTTAATCTATAAGTGTCAAAGGATCTGAAGTACAAGAAGTAAAAGCTGATACTTTGCTCAAATATTTATTATTATTTACAGTGCACATGAACAATTTTAGTGAGCTAAATATTTAAAAAGAATCTATTTATTTTTCATGTATGCAGAATATATTTGTGAATCTTAGCATGCCAAAGGAAAATTACTGTAAATGATTGAAACAATAAATCAAAATACAATCTAAGGACAATCTAAATGTGTGTGTATTAAATGAAAATAATTTTACTGAAAGATGAAATATTTAAAGATGCAATTAATATTTTCTTTGTAAAACAGTTTGATGGAGATGCAATGAATGCAACATAAAAGTACTAAATAGTTTTTCAGTCTAAGCAAATAGAATCACAGCACTGGTGAAAACTGAAATATGGCTAGCATTTCTATTTTGTGCTTTTAATTAATTTACCTCTAATTCCAACCTATTTCTTAGAGGTTTAAATCCAACATCAAGCAGTAGTAAATAAGTATATACATACATGTGTGATGAGGTATCAATTCAACATAAAATGAAATGCCATCATATAAAAGTTATTAAATATACACTTAGAATTTCTCCACCCTCTTCATTTAACTAAATATATAATCTAGACCAGGGGTGCACAAACCGTGGCCCGAGACAGGGCTCTATGCGGCCTCCGGAGGACTTTTGAATGTTACTATTATTAAGAATGTAAAGCATATTATTTCATTATTTGTGTTGTTTTATCTACTGAGCTTTGTGCACCCCTGATCTAAAGTAATGCATTTCAAAATAATCATAAAATCAATGATTAAAATGAGAAAGTAGAATTTGTTTACAATCTGTCAGTGTCCATCATGACTAAGTGATAGAGTTTAGGCCAGTTATTAGATTGAGATTGTTATCTGCATGCATAAGACAAATGTATAAAAAAGAAAAAAAAATATTTTCAAACTGAAAGTGCATGTGAAAAAAATCAGCAGATATTTAATATGGTCATAATAATGCTCAGTCCATGTAATTCCTGGCCCAAAATATTGCATTGGTTTAACAGCTTGTTGGTATGCCTTCCACTTCTGAACATTGTGTCTTAAGCCACGAGAGATCATATATGTCACAGATGCCAACCCCTTATGCCTCGATAAAGAATTTTCTTGTCTATACCCTTAGCATATAGAAAGTGTACCTTTAGTGTACAGAAAAAGGCATTTTCATAGCACATTCATCATAAAAAAAAAAATGTGGAGGGAAGGGCTTTACATGGTGTGGTTTAGAAAATTTACAAATCTATGCATTTCCTACTCATCATAATATAACATATATATATATATATGTGTGTGTGTGTGTGTGTGTATATAACACAAAACAGTTTCATAAACTGGTTCAATACAAAGTTCATATTGCACTGACTCGAACAAAAAATAATTTGACAATGGTTTGTGGAAAAGTAGGTAAAATCTAAAAAAAACAAAAAAAAACAAGAGCAATTCCTTTTAATATGTAACGTTTGGCAGTTATGCATATATCTTCATTAACATTTAATTTAAGCAACAACGCTTAAAACTAATACACATTTAACTAGCAATTAATAAAAAAAGCAACACTCTACTGCATTTTACAGCATTAAAGGGAAGATAATAGCAAAAAGCCATATTTTACTATGTAAATTTTTAAATCACAACCAAACTAGACACACAAAATTATAGAATTTAAATACATATATGCAATCTAATAGCATAAATACATCACTTTTTCAAAACTTTTAGAAGTTTTGACACTGTCAGCAGCTATCCAATGTTATTCATTCTTTCACATGAGGTGTAGTAGTGTCTTGTTAAATATGAAAGCCATATTAATATTTAATGTGACCTTCAAATTCATTTGGATAATCACATAGCCACTATATACATTTTAATAAGAATTTTAAAGTGATTTTGAAACATCTGAGTTTTACCACACTGTATTGGCAGCTAGCTTCACTCGTGCAAAAATCATTATATGAGCAGTGCATAGTTAATTTACGTGTCATATGCTGTACAGAGCGTTTCTTATGCAACTGGTAGATTCAGTTAACAGGCATCACCCATTCCATAAAACTGTGATTTTTCTGTATGTACTATACATGTGAATTTAAAATAATTAATTATACATATAGTCAGATATTTGTGAATGAATAATATATGCAGACCCGTAAGTTTAATGTATTATTTTGTATGTGTTCACTGCAGCCAGCAGAGCCCATCCCCGAAATCTAATCTCTGGCACTGGCGACTAGATTTACAGCTTGGGGTCAGGAGTTTGCTTTTTGGCCATGTGGTGCTCTGTGCGTTGTGCCCATATTAACTAATGTACAGTGCAAGGATATACACTCACATCAGTAACTGCTGTCTGATGTACTTGTTAATTGTATTAGCAGGTTATATATTTAAAAAGAAAATTGTTTACATTTTTAATTGATATATTTCTATATGATAAATATTGTTATGGTATTTGTGTATTTTACAATTCATATGTGAGAATGCTTTTTGAAAGAGTTATGTATTAAAGAATAATCATTGTAGGTTCATTATATATTTGATTCATTATATAACTCGAAGGCATTTAGGTGTAATTGAAAATTGAAAGTGAATGAGGAAACACAGAAGCTAGTTTTAGTGGTCTTTTAGTCAAGATTGCCCCTCTGCCTTTATGGGTTTTCGTGGATGGCTGCACTTTCAGATATAATGGACACAAACAGACAAGATGAGTGGAAGTACCAGCATCCCTGGGCCTTAGGGCATTAGGGTGGGTAGTTTAGGTTAGATTGTGAAAAGGCTTATAGTATAGTGTGGAGACAGAAGAATAAGATACATACACAGAGGAGATGAAGAACTTTTTAAACTAGAGGTTAGAGTAGGAGATGGTATCATCATTATTGTGGTGTCATTGAACTCGTACACATTATAAAAGATATGCATTTTATATATACTGTGCTGTGGACTTGGACATTGCCGCATATGTACCATTTAATTGTTTGCTGCCCTGGTTCCATCAGTTCAGAGACAGTGTTTTATAAAAATAAAACAATCACCATTACAAAGAACTGGTGTGTCTTGTTTTGTGAATTTGTACAAATGGCAATGCATGCAGAAGACATAAATCATCATCAAAATCATCGTTGGCATCTTTAACATTTGGCGCTGTGAGCAGGATACAAAAAGACACACATCATCATCCTCTGTTAACCGTAACGAGAGTGTAAAATTAGATATAAGAATGGTATAATCATTTACTGTTTTTAAGCTATGCACCACCTGTCATTCATGCTAAGACTCTCATCAGAATCCAGTTCCTCTTCAAGTGCTGCCTGAAGATCTGCAATGCGTCTGAAAGCAAGCTTTAAATCTGCTCGGCACTGAGCCAACTCCTCCTCTAGAGCCTCTGCTTGTCGTTCCTGTCAAAAAGACAATGTCCAGAGTAAGGACCTGGATAGATACATATGTCAAAGTATTTCAGGAAGAATCCATCCTGAAACCTCTTTCTTAAAAACAATTTTTTTATTTGAACATGTGGAAAGACAAAGTAAATTTTCTACAATATATGCATTTTAAAAAAAATTATGTTTTAATACAGAAAAGTCACTAAAAACGAGAAATTATGCATCTTTAATAATTATTTACAGAAACAACCAAATAAATTGCATTATATTCAATGGCATTTTTATCTGAAAAGTTACAGAAGCATTTTCATTTAAACCTACAATAAAATAAATGCAAATTAAAAGATTAATTTGTATACGCTGGGTATTATGTACAAATTGTCTGAAAATCTGTAAAGTGTATCTAATATAAAGAAATAAGGAAAACCTCTGTAATTCCCTGACAAAAACAATACTGATTTTGATAAAATAAAAAAATATGTGGCTAACCTAAGTAATACCAATGATATTGCTATCTGAAATAAGCCACCAGTACCTAAAAAGTACTTTTGGAGAAAACAGTCTTCAAAGACTGTCAATTTTATTACTAGTGGAATATACAAGATATTCTAACAGGAAGAAATTTTGGTGTTTCAGTCTGATCAACAGCTTGTTTTATGTTGAAATTTTTCAATTCAATATATTTTTTTATTATCTCATAATCATATATTCACATTTTTCAGGAATGAAAAGTTGAAAAGTTGTCAATGCTAAAAATGTAACTTCTACAATTATTTACAGAAACAAATAAAATAATTTATATTTTATATTCTCTGGCATTTTAATTTAAAAGTTTCAGAAGCTTTATCATGTATATCTACTGTAAAATAAATTAGTCCACCCCCAAGAAAATTAATTTTTATATATCCTGGGTAAGATGTGCAAACTGAGTCAGAAATTTATTTAAATAGTGTATTAAATATAAAGAAATAGGTAAAATCTCTTTAATTCCTTCACAAAATCAATGTATAAGGCTATTCATTACAGCCGGTCTCGGGAACTACCCCAAACAAAGGAAGACCTTCGGACGCCGCCTGGAACTCTTATCTGATGTTGGGTTGACCATAATGGAAGACAACTGGTCGGTGCAGAATAGATGACCGCAGATCTTCAGAAGACTCTAGTTAAGTGTGCTCGAAACGAACAATGAACAGACTCTAAAATATATACATAGCAATCCGGCTAGGTGGGATAGACGAACTCTTGAATTTTCTGCATATTAACCAATGTTCTTTTTATTACAATTTATTACAATTTGTTATTAAATTTCATTTGTTGCATAATTTGATGTAACGATGACTATGAAAGCTAGATGGGAGCATGAGCCAGAGAAATAGAATCATAATTAACTAAACAATAAAGGGGAAGATAATGTTACTAGCTTGGGCACGTCAACTGATTTATCTCGCAGTGTGTCATTGTATAATAGCCTGAATCTCTGGCATACTCGTAGAAGATAGGTCAGACTGTCTGGCTGTCACTATTATTAGAAGTTAATCAATAACTAATATTGATATTTGGGAATCTAAAAAATAGGACAGAGTCATTAAACATAACTGGACACATGACATACACATAAAAATAATTTATTTTTAATAAAAAGACAAACACAAATGGAGTTATAAAACTTTAAAAGTACATAATCTAAAGTTATCTTGAAATAATTTTTATAATGAATTCTCAGTTTTTGACTGTCTACACTTGTTTTTCTCACAATCATGAAAATGTCAACATAAAATTGTAACAAGTTTAGGCAAGTGAAGTTATTTTCAAACAGAAATGAAAATGGAAAATATATGCAGAAAAGTAAAAGACAATGTACAAAGCAAACATTACCTTTCAGCTAGCAATAGTTACCTACCTGCATCAAATATTTCAGGGAAATGTACTAATACAAAATTAAAATCACCTATTCAAAGCTTCAAATGAAGTTGACATAATCTATTTTATATACATATATGACTCAATGACAAAAGGTAAGGCCAGAATTTGTTATGTTGAATAAAAGCATTTTAAGCTTTAAATACTTATTAAGTCAGCTGCAGTCACCACATTTTTCATGAAATAAATTATTTGAAAAGATAGATATTGTTGTGTATTATCAATCAAATGCATATTTTTTTTTTTAAATCTGCAAGTAAAATGTGACAAACTGGTCTTTTATTAAAAACTCTTGTTAATACCATTAATATCAAAATCCATAAATGAAACCAGGTGATTTTCAGAAATGTAACTTTGTTCACCAATATTTTCTACTTTACTATTCAATGAAAGAAAAAAAAAACAGTGTTAAATTTTTAAAAAATCATAAAATATTAAAAAAAAATAAGGATACTAAAAATATATGAAAAATATTTTTGAAAATTGTTCATTTCCCTATTAGTGAATTATTTAAATTGTGTGTGCTTTAATTTGTGGCTGGCTACAACAATGTTTACATTGTGGGAAAGCATTTAAAATTTCCCATTTGGATTTTCAAAGAAATTTCCAGTAAAATAAACCTTTCTTAAATATTTACCAGACAAACTTACTGAGAGATATCTACACTTATAGAACCATGCAAACCTTCATAGCTATAGGGCTCACTCCCTCAGAGGAGATAAAGCTTTAAAGCATTAGCAAACAGTGTAAAGTTTCCCTGTCCTCACTGCCTGATAAACAAAGATACTGCTCAACAACAAAGCTGGGTGGATGGCATGTTATATGTTCGTCTGGTAACTTTTCCATTGTTCAACCAGGTGAACATGTATAAGAGAATATTGGAAAGGAGGTGAATATTCCTGTAATAATACTGAAGCACAATTCCCTAATAACACTGATGATATTTATATTATTTTATTTGTGCAGTACATACAAGCGAAAATATTAGAAATAAAGAAACTCACTATTTGTATGAGGAGATTGTATTTGTCTGGGCAACTGCTCCTGACATCTAGATGGGTAAGAGGTGAAGATAAAATCTAGAGAAATACATGTTCCATCCTGCTGTCTCTACAAAATGCATCAAGGTCATATCCCTGTAAAACACTAAACTAGTGGATATAGGTTTGTTTTAATTTTAACAGAACTTAGGCCTGCATGAAAAGACTCTTTATATGTTTTTCCTTTTCTATTCAAAAACGTAGTCTAACTACAACTCGCTCTAGATTAATTCTTCAACTAAATCTATGAAGAATAGTTCTTAATTGTATTCATGAAGCATACTTCTTCAACTGTATTCACAAAGCATACTTTCCATTCATCACCAGTTTCTTTTTTCTCAGTCTCAATATTCAACAAAACAATCAGCTCAAAAAAACATATTTTTAACCCCCCCAAGCATTAATATATGTCTACAGGATTTCCCCCTTTTTTCAACACATTTTGGTTCACAAAGTACTTCAAACAATATTCATCGTGATCAGAAATAACATAATAAAACATAATCCTACTTGAATCCTTTACTGGGCAGATGTTTTTCCTTTTGTTAGCTCTGTGCAGACAAGAATTTTCAGGATTTCAGTGAGATTTAGGGTTATGTTAGTAAAAACATCATATCTTCGGTATTAGTGCATATATTTCAATGAAATAAAATGCAAAATGAAAGCAGCTATATTAATATCCTTCCCTGAAGTATACTTGTCAGGTGTCAAATTTTAATCCATGCATGAACATATATATTTACACACAAAAAATTATTGTTCAGAGATTGTCAGCTTCATACACTATGTACACACCTGTCATCAGACGACCAATACATCTCTTCTCTTGGCAGGTTGTGAATTCCTATCAAAATCATAAGGCCAAAATAAGCCTTAATTTCAGTGGCATTAGGTTTCTTCCAACCTGGATTGCCATTTTGTTTTTCCACGATCTTCTGATGTGCATACTCGTTCGTTTGTTCTGCTATCTTGTCAAATGTTTCTTCTTTGAAAAGCTGGTAGAAGAAAGCCAGTTGAGTATTATCATTAGTTACAGTCACATTCGGTCCCATTTCTGTTAAAAATTCCGATATATTAAGAGCTGAACTACTACTATTCCAACCATGTGCGTCTCCAGAATCCCCTTCCCCCCTACTCCTCTTCGATATCCTGAGAATCTGATGCACTCTCCTCCCAAATTGGAAAGATCTGATGTGTGCACACTACTGACGCTAATGTCACTTCTAATTTCATTGTCCATTTCAAAATCAACTTCTCTCACCTCGTTATCCGACAAATTGAATCCAGTAAACTCCTCACTATCGCTCGACAATTCTAGGAAATCTATTTACGTTTCAAAATGTACTTCAATTATTGTAGAATCGTCACACAAGAAGTAGACACCGGAAGTCTCACGATTGCTCGAACGATATGTGAAGAAAAGAGCACTGGTTGATATGGATGCTTTCAGCCATTTTGCCCAATAAGTCGTATGGCTGCTTTCGGACGCTCTACCCAGTAAAGGGTTAAAGTAAACAAATCTGAAGGTTGTGATGTTTAAAACCTTGAAATCATTGCTATCATTATGTGATCTCCAAAGATTGTGAACTGCATTACATTTTCTGATAAATTTTGAAGATCCCAAACTGCTGTCATCTTGACCATGTGCTGATTCCTCACATATGGCTATTTCTCTATTTACTGGCTTTAATAAATTCTCCCAATTCTTTATTTGATTTAGTAATATGTAAATAATTTCTTTATGAGTTGATTGGCATCCATTTTTTTTAATGTAAAAATATCACCACCCCAAAAAAATCAAGGAAGAAAAAACGTTCTGAATCTACAAAATAAAAAAATGTTACTATTCTTGAGAAGTCCTATTCCAGAAATGAAAAAAAATATTTTGTAAATTAGTTATATAGTTTCCCAACGTTCTTAGTGTTGTAAGCTGGGATTCTCTGATTCTACCTTGAGCTTTTAAACGACATACCTGAAACAACCAAACTGAATGCTAGCAAATGCTTTCACAGCATTTTATTTAAAATAAACATGTATATGCAAAAGTGATGGAGAAGAAAAAGGGATGGGACATTTCTTTACAAAATAAAAATCAAGGACTTCTCAACTAATTCAAAGGTTTATAGGCAAATTCAAGTGCTTTTCAAGGACAAAATAAAATTCAAGTACTTCTTAAGATGGCTCTCATTTCTCAAGGATTTTTCAAGGTTGTTATGAACCTTGACAGATACTTCATTGTCAGCAGTTTTGCAGTTATTTTTATATTAATGAAATCTTTGATCAGCTAATTTCAATAATCATCACACTATTAATCAAGACACTGATTTTAAATAATACAAACAATTAAAATATCCCACTTGTTTTCAAATTTCATTGCTGCAATAATAACAAGTTAATTCATTATTTAGCAGCATGGCAAAATGCCTGAATGTGATGCAATGCTTTTTTGATTTTGATCATTCTGAAAATGAGAAAAATATAAATTATCACTGCTAATAACAAAATGTAATTTATTTCTTAGGCATAATTATGTTGCTCATGCACATTTTATATATAAATGTGCTTTAGTCAACAATTAAGTGAGATTCCAGTTTATTCAGGCCAGGTTCTAAAAATGCAAAAAGGTTTCACCTAAAAATTCCTTATTATGAACAGAAATAATCTAATATTGTCACATCCTGTGTGAGATATCAAATTAGAATTCCCAGTATCCTATCTCTGGCTTTGGAAGTTGCTCATTGGATGCTTAAGGTTAAGAATATTCTCATATACCTTTAATGAGCTAGTGTCTAATAGTGTTTTGTTGTAATTAGCAAGAATATCACAATCTGTCTTTAAATGAGCTAATTTCAATGAATAACCACTACCAAATTAATATTTTTCTTTATGTACTTAAACTGTACATTTTCAATACCCATCAACAGTGACAGTTTTAAGAGAGATTTGCTGTAGAAACTGTCAAATTTGTAGCCTATCAGGTATTGCAATATTAATGCATTACAAAAATAGTTCTATTGCTTTTAAAAGTGATAACAAAGCTTTATTATTTACTCTGGCAATGGGGGCTTGTATTAATGCTTATGTGAGTAAATTTTCCCAATTGTTACAGCTTGATATGAAGAATCATTATGTCACTGTCATAAACAGACTAAAAAATTTATTAGATCTGAGCATACAAACCTGTTCTTTACTCTTCTGAGCTATTTCCATTTCTTTTTTCTGTGCATCAGCCAGTTCATCACGTAAGTCTCGCAGCTGTTTCTGTGCTCGCTTAGAAACTTCTTCAGCTACTGCCTTGCCTGCTAGTAAGTCTTCTTTCTCTGATGTTAATTTCTCCAACTGATCTTTTAGTCTAGCAGACTGGGTCTAGGATTTCAGACCAATTAATACAGATATTAACAAAAATGCTTTAAAAGAATGCTATGATGTTGATTTTTTTTAAAAATTTTTTTAATGCTTGAAAATATAACCCCAAACTGAAAGCTTTTGACAAAATATATTAATACATATAAAGTAACCATTTATAAATGCTGATGAAAAAAAACATTTCAAAGATACTTTGTGCGCTTTAAAAAAACTAAAAGCATAAAAACCCTCAATCAATTTATCTAGACAGTAACCTTATAAACTCTTTCTGAAAAAAGAATTAACAATTACTTATTTCTTAATATAAAACTGTTTTCCTACTCAATCTAATATGTATTTAAAATAAAATCACTTAAAACTAACTATTTATGATATATTTAGAAATCAAAACAGGCTATTGTTCACTGTACATCATACTTTAAAATTTTAAAATTAAAAACTGGATGACAAGACTTTGGTACAATGTGATATCAATTCAAACCAATAAATGAACTATATATTAATTATAATTTATATTAATTATAATCCTTTTTATCTTTCTCCATAATTATGGGATGCTGATCCTTGCAAATTACTGGATACAGTTAGCACAATTTTTTTAAAAACAATGTCTGTAAGTGAAAGAGTAACACAAATTAAAGCTGGAACATGTAAAATGTAAATATACAAATAGTAAAATGCTCTTTATTTTTAAGAATATTCTGATAAAGCATCAGCATTACTTTTCAAAACAAAACTTTATTAGCATTAATTTGAAACGTAAAATATTTCAGCATAAATGGCAGATTTAATTTAAATAATTCTAATATCAAACATTATTCATCAGAAATAAATTTACTTTGTTCTTAATGCACTTGAGCACAACATTCTGTCAAAAATGAACAAAAGAACTTAATATAACAAAAAATTCCATGACTGTTTTGTAAAATATGACACTCAGAATGGATACTCACCTCAAATCTTTGTTTCAGTGATTGTTCAAGCTCTAATCGATTCTCACAGTCACGAAGTTTTGACTCTAGTCTTGTCACAGCATTCTTGTCTACACTGCCCACCTCAAAGCCTTGGACACGTGCTGTAAGATCTGCTACCTAAGCACAAAAAATTAACAATACTCAGAAACTGCTAAGTGCAATCATGAATAAAATCTTTTAAAATAAACTATTTTCATGCAAAATACTGAATTATATGTTTACAAAAATGTGTGTGTTTTGTTGTTAGAAATAATTTTATAATAAACACCACAATACAGTATTTCCCTTGTCAATATGAAGGTTTAGCTACTAAAAAATCTTGCAGTAAGAAAAAATTGTATTTGATAATTTTAAGACTTTATGGGAAATAATGGGTACTGAGATTAAGAGGGAGTCTGTGAAAGCTAATATAAATAGCTTATGTCGACAAAATTAAAAGAATAAAGTCAGACACTAAATAAAGATAATTATATTAAAACATTCAATTACCTTTTGCAATTTGTTCAATGTTCAAGTGTCACGTTATGAAAAACATATTCAATATTGGTGTGCTGTTTGCAACTCTGGCCCTAATATACAATTAACATACTGATTTGGTTTAAACAAATTATGAGCAAAAATAGAATTTGCTTGTAAATAGTGTATAGATGATTTTGTTAATTATTTAGTTATATGTATAGTTAATAAAATTGTTGATTTGTTCTTTTCACTTTGGCTAAATTAATTGCTAAAGGAAGTATGTAGGTTTGAGGGCGGGAGCTGCCAAACATAATTAATCATAAAAGTCAGTCAAACATATTTTGGGGAAGAATCCCTCAAACTGGTATGGGAATATGTGATGGGCGAGAGCGAAGATGCTGTAATACCTAAATAATACTAATTAACAGGATTGCATTTCACTCTGGACAAGTAACACCTAGAAGAGGTGAGCAATTAGAATAATTGTTGATTCTAGGGCTTGACTTAGTCTCCCAGACTGCAAAAGACAAAGACCCAGTCAAGGAGTGAATTATTATATTAATAATTGTAAATTAATTATTAGTTCACTCATACCTCGAGTAAAATGTAGAGATCTAATTTCACCAACCTTTTAGATACTGAGAGCTACTTCATCGGTACTGAGTCATACGAAGGGCTACCATCTTCTGAAATATAACAAATTTACTTAGTTTGCAGCTGAGTTGTGCTAATTTTAGAAAGGCCTGCGGATGACTCATGTGGTCTTTGCGGGTGACCATGATGCCCGCAGGCATCCTGTTGGTGACCCCTCCTCTAGGATACTGGCTGACAACCAGTTAAGTGAACTTTTGGACACTGCGATAGAGTGCCAGATGTCTACCCGGCTGTTTTTATGGCACACTGTCAGAGCCATCTACAGGTCAAGATGAACCAGTCAAACGGATAGTCTGTGTAAAGACCGCGGGTGATCGGCCACTTTCCAGGCAGAAGAAGACTGGTGGAAGTGTGGTGTCATGACGCATGGGATATATCGCAGATAGGCAGTAAGCAACTACAGAGGTGTGCTGCAGAATAATGGCGAGGATGACCATTAAGAGATGAGAAGTAATGAGATGAGATGTAAATGAGAAATGTAATAAAAGTTGAGAAGTAGGCCTAACAAGAAATGTAACGAGAGAGAAAATAAAACAGTAGCAGCAGGACGACTGTACTTTGGGTTCCAGAGTGCGAACCATGTATCGAGATGATGGTGGTGTTTTGTATATCTTCAAACTCCCAGCATGAGGAGAAAGTGACAATAACTATGTGAGTAGAAAAATACTAATTAGGGAGAGAATCTCAGAGCACCTAAAATTAAAGATTAGAATTTTAATTAAGAATTAAAACCTTAAATTAAAGATAGACTTTAAACTTAAACCTAAGTTTGATCAGTGAAGAGTCATTTAAAAATTAGTTTGAAAATATTGATGTGACTATGTTGAAAAGGATTTGCAAGTCAAATGACATTGTTTTCTTTTTTAATTATTTTGATATAGGGGCAATGGCTCCAGAACTTTTTAATAATGACTATTATTTTATTTTGAATAATGCTTAGCTTATTTAGTAGAAGTAGATTAGAATGAAGAATTTTGAGTTTTATATTTCTCTTATTTTATTTCATCATTCATCATTCTTTTCTTTTCCCCTACCCCACAGGTGTGAGTTGTGGATGGCTAACTAACCAACGTGTGAGAGGAAACCCACAGGTCAATAAATTTGAATTGATAATTTGATATTGATACTTTTTCCTGTCTATGGTTCTGAAAGAGTGGTTGTGGTCGTTGTTACACGTTGTATCATCTGTGCTGTCTACACTTCACTGTTACTTGTTTGCAATCACACATGCAAACACGTCGGCAATATGTAACCTACATGCAGAATAAAATTCGAGCCAAATAACCATCTTTGGTATTCTATGTATGGATTTGTAATAACATCTATGCAAGTCCTATGTGGCGTCGAGTAAACACCACCACTCCTTCTTTGGAGAGAAGGGTGGCGGTCACAGACATAATATGTCATTTTTCATAGCATGAAAATGGTGCCCCACAAAATATTAATCTAACTCAATTTACTAAATTACTTATAATTTATTACGATAAAACTAACCTGCTGCCGGAGGTCATCCCTCTCTCTTGTTAGTTCCTCAATCTGCTGAAGCCTGTCCACCATGGTAATCTGCTCCACTGATTGCTGGTCAAAACAAAACCAAAATTCATTCTTGAAGCCAAAATAAAACCCCAAATTTATTCTTGATTTCTGTACTCAATCTCTCAAATGCTTTTGAAAAAGTATCTGTATTGTTAAAAGGAAAGAGTTCATTTCAGCAATAATCTTGGCCATCAAAATTTCTGCTTGGTTTTTGGTTTTGAATGGTGTTTTTTTTCAAAATGAGATGAATATTTAACCATAAAGTAACTCTGTATAGGTGCATTTTTATGGTTTTACCTAAAATTTTATTGTGTTCTGCACTATCAATATACTTTTTTCTAATTACAAATCTATATGATAAACTAAACAAAAAAAAATGTATGATTTTATCTCACTCTGCTAGAAAGGGAAAGTTTTATTTTATACAACTCTAAGGTATTTAACATTATATCTTTTCAAATATGTATTTTTATATGCATTTAAAGATGATAAATTGTGAAAATTTTAAATACTGGTGATCAGTATTTATATACTGAAAACAGTAAGTATACTTCTTAGTCTGTGATCATTCTATAAAGGTTCTATAATCTTAAGTGGTACCTGAAGATTGGCCAACCCTAAAGCAGTACTTTGGCCAAGAAAGGATGAGAACCAATGAATTAGTCTACTCCACTCACTCATAAATATTTAATAGTGCATGAGTACTAGGAAAATCTTAGTTTTAGCTTCTTTAGTACTGTGCTTTTTAAACTTTTTTAACTCACTGCCTGGAAAGTTGTTATAGTTTTATTATCAACAGATTCATCCCCTAAGACCACAATGAAATGATAAAAGGGATTAACTGAACAAAATATCAACCAAATTTGGTTGAGTTGTTTCCTCTTGTTTATGAATATTTATCTTTAATTGCCCCTATCTATTAGATTTGATTGATGGCCATGGGTAAATGCAAGGTACTTGAAGGTTATGAAAACAGAGGAGATTCTTAATTAGTTTTACCTGTTGTACAACAGCTTTGAATTTCTTCATCATCTCAGTCATGTCTTCTTCATTTTCTTCAAGTTGTGACTGCATGTCTGACTTTTCGCGCAGCAAAGCCATGTTCTTAGCTTCCACCTAAACACATAGGGAAACTGTTGCTTTAGGAAAATAGGATAGACTTGAATAACTGTTAATAGGTGTTGGTAGGTCATGAACTGTTTGTTTTACTGGACTTACCTAATATTTGAGTGCATGACTGAAAATTATCAGTCAGAGGTACTTAAAATTAGTAGCTACCAACAGCATCAATTTATAGTATGTGTGTGTGATCTGCTCAGGAATGAGTCCTAAGATTAGCTTTGGATTTTTCTGAGTTATTCACAGTTCTGAATTAACCATTTCCCTTCTATGTGGTAGTGAAATCACTACTGTAACTTTAAAATTAAGGAAGTTACAATTATCTGGGTTAGGTATGTATACCAGAAGCTATTTGAAAAAAAATCAGGTTAAAAAGATAGTCACAAATAATTACACTGTATCTCTATTTATGACCTAGCTTGTAAATAGTTTTATACCTAGTTCTTAAAAATGTGTAACTCTAAGGGCTTTCTAGTGATAATAACTCAAGCGGTCTACTTTGGTTTGCTACAAACACAATCTGATTAAATTCAGTTAATTCCATACCAAAAAGCCTAGGATTGAGCTTATAAAAAGTATTTTTCACTAATTTAACATCAGAATTTGCAATATCTAGCTTCTTTGAATGACATTGCTAAGAAGTGAGATCTGATGAAAAGCCAAAAATCCTCAACACCATTTCAGCATTTATCATCTTTAGTGAGTTAGGATCATTTGTGACCTGTCACCACAAAAAGATACTTAAGTTGCGCAAGGCTAAGCCGAGAAAAACGGCAAAAACGAAGATGGGGGTCTACATGGGTGAAATTGAGATTTTCATTTTAGCGTGTTCCCAAACCATCGAACAACAAATTACTAGCGTGTTTTTCTTTAATTCGAACTAGAAATAGCTTTATTATTATTTTTTTGTGACCTACTGTCTAACTTCGAAGGAAAAATATGGCCCAAAAGTGCTATAATCTGACGATCGTAGACGGTAGTATCCCTGGCTGAACCTCATCATGTTGTATATCAGAATGCTCAGGAAAAAGCCTATTTTTATGCTGACACTGGTTATTTATTTATTTATTTATAACGTCTAATCAGAATGTTTTATAAGGCTGTGCTTGGCGTAAACAAAGTGAAAAGCGTCAGCCAATCCGCAGACAGTTTATCAAAGCTTGCTATAAGTTACCAAGCATGCTCTCATAAAAAGACGGTCGCGATTGGTTGAAACGCACACAAGGGAGACAGTTTCGTCCTGTAATGCGTAATGTAAACATGGAGAAACGAATCGCTAATTTGTTGAATTCATGTAAAGAAAGCAACATTTTAGAAAAAGAAAGCATTCAGATTAAAGATTTGATATCTGATTATTTTGCTAATGAGGATGTAGCTGATGGATTTTCATCTGAAAGTGACGGACAGCGAATCGCGTGATCGAACAACGAAAAAGACGAAGCAGACGACAGCTGACGATAACTGACTGTACACTGAAGTGAAAGGTGTGCTATAATTATTGGATTATTTAAACGATATTTTTTTAAGAATGTGAAAGTAATGCAGCTTTAATCTGTGATTTATTTAGTGGAGCTAGCACAGATTTAGAAAGAGGTATCAATTCAATATTATGCCTTAATTTTAGAATATTCTGTGAGCCACAATAATCATTCTCGCATACAGAAATTCTAATCGTTATGGCTTAAAAAGACTGTTGTCTGTAAATGATGTAACAATATATTTGTTGTTTATAGTTATTACAGTGTTAGCTATTGTGTCTTCTTCAACTCTGATTGCAAATGAAGCAGATTAATGTATGGTTGCTAAGGAAAAACCTCTCAGAAATGTGTTCAATCTTTGAGGCCGATTTTCTCAAAATGGCCGTCCGGACAGTAGTGCACTTCAAACAAACATAACTTTTCCATATTTTGTCCTACACTCTTTATTTTTATATCAACAGAAAGCCCTTTCAATTTTCTTTCTATTGATATATATATCTCAATACCCCCAAAATCCGGCTTAAGTATCTTTTTGTGGTGACAGGTCACATTTTACCAGAATGGGGCAAACATGCATGTGCATGTACACACACACACACACACACACACATGCACCTATGCTCACACACAGAAATTGAGAATATGAAAACTAACACCTTTGCGAAAAAAAGGGCTGGATTCTAGTGCCCTTCATATAAAATTAACTAAGGTGGATAGTTGAAAATATTAAGCTGATCTAAAGAAGAAAAAACTACTGTCGATGAGAAAGAACAACAGAAGGCTATTTGCAAAAATTACATAAAATAAAATTATTTAATCATATTCTAGTTACTGCAAAATAAATTAATATATACTGTGATGTGCACTATATTTTCTACAGCCAAAAGCTGCAAGAGTTTGACATGTATACAAAAATGAAAAACTTATAATAAAAAAATTCATTTAATGTACCAATGCTGCCCCTATAGCTGCCTACCTTTCTCTACTCTCTTGAGTATGAAAAGAGTAACAATAAATAATTTTTTTAGAATTTATTATGCAATAAAAAAAAAACAACCTGCAGATGGGATCAACTGCCACATTGTTTTAATTTTAATTTTAGATCTGTTGGATTAAATTAAATCCCAATCATATTAACATCTTCATGTACTTACAAGGTAAATATTTCTTTGTAAACCACACTTCAAGTTAATGTTCAATCATTATCATTCAACATTTTTTCCTTCAGATCTGTCAATAACTTTAATTGTGACATTGCAATACCCTCAAACTCTTGATAACTGACCATGGCTAAAACAGGTTCAGAGAGACATACTCCAACCCCGAAAGAAAACATCAAAACAGAAAAAAACATAACAGAAAAACTGCCTCAATTAGAAATTGGATAATCATGGTTGAATACTGATGCATTCAGAGTGGGCCCCTTGATTTGCAATTATAAATGGGATAAACCTGACTGAACAAGGATGCTGAACAATATGTCTGCATATTAGCTTCCATCCAAGCCAGTGTGCATATTGGATTCAGACCCAGCGGAGGATCTCCCTCGTATATTGTTATTAATTAAAAAACAGAAAAAATAATCTTTGTGAAATTAACATTATGAGGTTATGAGAGTATGAGAATTAAAGTAAATATTTGTAGTCTAAATAGTGCAACAAATTTTGTTGATGAAATAATAAATATGGATTTAATTATTACCTTAAACTAAGAAAATCTGTTGATGAGGGTTTTTTAAAAATTATACCCAGCAGTAATCCCACTTGTATTCACACCATTCTCATGTTTTGCTATAATTTCTTGTTTAGTCAAATTGTTTTCTTAGTCTGTTTTCCTTTATTTATTTTATTTTACAAGCCACTGATACTTACCGAAGCTCTTTAATAATAAAACTTGAGAGAGTTATGGGGAGCTCGTTATTTGAAAAAGGCAGCCAACTATATAAACAAAGCCAAAATACTCTGCAAAAGCATTTATGATTGGTTGAGACAAGCTGGGAGCCTGCTTGTTGAAACCTGACCAGTCCAAGTTTGGTGTAAGTGTGGAAAAGTGATGTGTGGATTCTAATGCAGGGTGAATAGGCAATTTATACAAAAATTTCAAGGAGTTTTCAAAAGTTGAATATTATATTCAAGGGCACCAATATGCACACTAAGTTGAAAATACAAAAATTATTACAATACCTATGACATGTTTTTGTTATAAACAAATTAAAATAGTATAAGAGAATTTAATATCAATATACAATCTATGCACACTGAATTCTTGTTTGTAGTGCTACTGCTAGACTGTGCAAAAAATAACTAACACACATACCAGCTTTAAAAATTAAATAACATTTTTAGAAGTTGATATAAATATAAATTCATAAAACTATCCCCCATTTTAGGTGAGTGGAAATAAATATGAATATTTAAGTTTCTTTGGTGAAAACGACTTTTAATGATTATATAAATAAAATAACTAACTGTTGAAAAAAATGATAAAAATATTTCTGGTTAATTTTATACACTTCATACACTTACTTGAAATGCTTATATGCAAATAATTTTTAATTTTACTCCTTTGCAGTTATTGTAAGAGTAAATAAATGTACAGAACATAAGTTTTTCAATGAATCAGTATTTCAATCATAACAAGTTAGTCTTTAATATGATATAGCAGAATGAAGGACAATGTAAGAGACAATAATTGTTACTGTCAGCTTATAACATGTAAAAATTTGCAAACCTTTCACCAATGTACAAATTTTGTGACTGCAGCATAAAAAGAGAATCAGATGATAATTATTGTCAACAAAAGTATTCTTATATCTCATAAAGTAGTGAAAATTTACAATTTATTATGATGAACATAGTAAGTGTCTGTGTGTAATGCAATTTGGAAGAACAGTGAATTAGTATAATGACAAACATAATTCTTTATTTTAGATTTGTTTGCAGTTTAATAAATGTTCAATGAAAATATTCCAATATTTAATATTGCAACAAAACTATCTGCTCAAAAACTTTTATCTCATAAAACATTTTTCAAACTCAAAAACGCTAAAAGACATCAGTGGGATTTCCCATTTTCAAATTTATTTTTTTATCATTTTTTTTTATTTACAAAGTGCTTCAAACAAACATTAATTGTGATCGGAAACAATATAATTAAACATTATCCCATCATATATTAAATGAAATCAAATCTGAAGGCTATGATGCTTTCAAAACCTGAAATCCATGGCTGTCATTATATGATCTTGGGAGATCGTCAACTGCTTTATATTTTCTGATAAATTCATTAGTTCCAAAACTGCCATTATCTTGACAACATGCTGACTCCTCACTGTATGGCTATCTGTTTCTCCATTTACTTGCTTATATAAATTTTCCTAATTCTTTATTCAGTTTGGTAAAATGCAAATAATTTTCTTATTAAGTTGATAAGCAATCGTTTTGTTTTTTTTGTACGTCAACTCCCCCATTGGCACCTCTCAAAATAAACTGTTCAAGAAAAAACTGCATGAACTGACTGAACAACAAAATTAAAAATAGCTACTATTCTTGAGAAGAAGTCCTATTCTGGAGTTTGAAAAAAAACAGGTTGTAAATTGGTTATTTAGTTTCCAAACGTTTGTAGTGCTCCAAGAAGGAATTCTTGATATCCTATCTACTTTTGATCGACATACTGGAATCAACCAAAGTGAATGCTGAAGTATTGAAAAATCAGTGATGACTTGCAAATGTTTTCAAAGCATTTATTTCAAATGAATATGTTTATGCAAACTAAAAGAGATGAAAAAGAGGTGAGATATTTCTTTTAAAATAAAAATCAAGGACTTCTCATCTAATTCAAGGGTTTGTACACATATTCAAGTGCTTTTCAAGGACAAAATAAAATTCAAGTACTTTTCAAGAAGGTTCTCATTTTTCAAGGACTTTCAAGGTTGCTAGGAACCCTCTCATGCTATGTGGAAGGCTTAATGTGAAGCAAAATATACACAATAAAGTGGTTATTGTTCTCATTTCACTGCTAAAGATAAAATTTATACACAAAGTTAATTATTAAGCTTTCTACAGAAAAGTGCTTTAAAATAGAAAATAAAATTTGCTGCAGAGAAGTATGACTCATAACCTATAGTGGATAATTTAAAATGAAAGAAATACTTAGCTGATGCACCTGACTACATAGTAAAATTTAAAATAAACATATAAACGTGTGAATTCACCTCTTGTTTTGAACGAGATAATTCTTCTATTTGCTGGTGCAAGTCCTGAATTTCAAGCTCCATGCGTTTCTTGGCCTTGACTGCAGCACTAGATGCAAACTCTGAGTCATCCAGCTAGTACAGATGTAATAAAATGACAAATTACAATATACTACAAACTCTTTTGAGTCATCCAGCCATCACAGATGTACCAAAGCTGACAAATTACAATATACTACAAACTCTTGAGTCATCCAGCTAGCACAGATGTAAATAAAATGACAAATCACATTACATACAAACTCTTGAGTCATCCAGCTAGTACAGATGAAACAAAACTAACAACTCATAATACACTACAAACTCTTGAGTCATCCAGATAGCACAGATGTAACAAAGCTGACAAATTACAATACACTACAAACTCTTGAGTCATTCAGCTAGCACAAGAGTTGGCAAAGTCTGGCCTTTAGGCCAGATATGGCCTAGCTCAGGGGTGCACAAACCGCGGCCCCCGGGCCGCATGCGGCCCCCAGAAGACTTTAGGATGTTACCATTATGCAAGGAGCTTTTAACATTAATCTGAACAAGGGAGTAGAACAGTGGTCTGCTTTCCCGTGCATGCATCTTGTGCTGTGTTGAAAACAAACGCTGGATGCGGTATTGAGGTGAGAACTCTGTGTATTGGGCACATTGTTCACTTCAGTGGATCAAAGGCTATAGTAGTAGCTGCGCATCTTTGATGTATGGCGACATCAAATAGCATTAGAAAGAGCGTCGTCTTCTAGACCCAAGCCGGCAGCCTGCCAGCCAAAGTTCAGTCTGGGGATGGGGTGAGGTGACGCGGGGGAAGGAAGGTGCAGTCAGTCAGTGGATGTCTGGTTGGAATGTAGTGAATTAATTACATGTTTTGCATGAAGTGGAGTTGTTTTTAAACTACTGCCCTTTGTAAATATGTCGAAACCTGCGCATAAGAAGCGTAAAATTGAAGACGAAAATCGTCAATTTAAAGAAGAGTGGACAGTTAAATACTTTATGCGGCATTTTAATGGAGCAGCTATGTGCTTAATTTGTTGTGAGTCTGTTACTGCGATGAAGGACTTCAACTGCAAGCGGCATTACAAAACAAAGCATGCTGCGACTTTTGATGACTTAAAAGGCGCTGCGAGAAACAACAAAATTGAGCAACTTTTAAAAGGTCTGTCAGTACAGCAACATTTCTTCACAAAAAAGTCTGAAGAAAACAAGTATTTTGCTTGTGCAAGTTGCAAAGTAGCACATATTGTTGCCAAATCATCCCGGCCGTTTACTGACGGTGACTTCGTCAAAGACTGCATCCAAGCTGTTTGCACAGAAATATGTCCTGAAAAGGCAGACCTTTTCAACAAAGTCCCACTCTCACGGACGACCATTCAACCCCGAGTCGAAGACTTAGCAACAGACGTTTGTAAACAGCTGAGTGAAAGACTTGCTAACTGTAAGTACTTTTCAATTGCTTTGGACGAGAGCACTGACAACATTGACATAGCACAACTGCTGGTTTTTGTGCGTGCAGTGGATGAGAACTTTGAAATAACTCAAGAATTAGCCGGTATGGCTTCACTACATGGGCGGACGACTGGTGAAGATATTTTTGGAGGAGTGACTTCCGTTCTTGGAAACCTTAACGTCCAGTGGCCAAAGCTAGCCAGCGTTACCACGGATGGTGCGCCTGCTATGACTGGAAGAGCATCAGGATTTGTTGCTCATTTGCTGTCACATTTGCAGGGGCTTGGAATTCCAACAGATAGTGTCCACATGTACCATTGCATAATTCATCAGGAATCGCTCTGTGCACGAATCTTGAAATTTGACAATGTCATGAAATTCGTTTTTAATTCTGTGAACTTCATACGATCCAGAGGACTTAACCATCGACAGTTCAGATCATTTCTTGAAGACATCGCGGCAGAATATCGAGACATTCCGTATCACACAGATGTCAGGTGGCTGAGTCGAGGAAAGGTATTAAAACGGTTTGTTGAGTTGCGAAAGGAAATTTGTGAATTTCTTACTGTCAAAGGCAAAGACACGGCTGTGTTTACTGACAAACAGTGGTTGGCAGACTTGGCATTTCTGACAGACATGACAGATCACTTGAATAGATTCAACCAGCGTCTCCAAGGCAAAGATCACTTTATCTTTGATATGTACAAGGAACTGCAGTCCTTCACGTTGAAGTTGAGGCTCTTCTGTTCGAATCTGCAAGCTGGAAATCTTTGTCATTTTCCAATTTGTTCAGCTTTTCAGAAGGAGTACCAATGTAACTTCAGCAGATACCATTGCAATTGTGAAACATTGCTGAAGGAATTTACTGAACGCTTTGATGCCTTCAAGGAGCACAAGGACTTATTCAACTTCATTCACGATCCTTTCTCATGTAGTGTAGAGTCCGTGCCTGATCACTGTCAACTGGAGGTCATTGATCTTCAATGTTCACCTGAACTGAAGTCATTATTTCAGCAGAACAACATTTTAACATTTTATGGAAATCTCAGCTCACGCACATACAGAAATGTCAAGGACTTGGCTTGCAAGTTGTTGTCAGAATTCGGCAGCACATACTTGTGTGAACAAACGTTTTCAGTAATGAACATGAACAAGAACAAGCTGAGATCGAATTTGACCGACAACAATCTCTGTTCGATTTTGAGGCTGGCGACTACAAAACTCGAACCAAATATTGACAAAGTTGTTAACAACATTCAGGCTCACCCTTCTCACTAATAAAGACTAAATCTAGGTTAATAAGGCAAAAATGAATGTAAAGACATTATTTCAATATCTGTGTTGTTCTTTTTCTACTGAGCCATCCATGTGCAATTTGACTTGCGGCCCTCTGGCCTAAAAAGTTTGTGCACCCCTGGCCTAGCTAGTATTCCAGTCCAGCCTAACGCCCCCTAGTTATTTATTATTGGATCTGGCCTAATTGAATTGTCGCAGTTTTGTTCTCCTTCATTACTGCTGGTTGCAGTTCAAGCTGTGACCCATGTTTACTTTTAGAACTGATGTCAGGTGCTTGAAACAGAATGGTCTTTGAATGAAAGGTCTTTTCATACCCCTTCAATTGAGGTATGGGGTTAATTTACTCATGACCTATGGGACAAATGCAATCCAATCAAATGCGAGCTATCTAAATCACTCATCCTTACAACAAAGGCTTCCAATGTGTATCGAGTGTGCTTCCCTAGGCAAATTCTGAAATGAAATCGGTTAAGTTTTCACTAAATTTAATGTAGCATTATTGATTTAGATAAGTACTTTAGTTGCTATTCTTTAAAGAGGTTATAGTTTTAATATGATTAGAAGTTTGTTTCCATCGTTTTTTCATAGTAGTGAGTCTGTCACATGCTTGTGCTCTTGAACCGGGAACGAACAATAATGTTGCAATCGACATAAAATGTAGAAAGTATACTAAATTTTATGAAGATAAGACAAATGAATTACATACTCGACAGTACTATTATTACACTTTAATTTTATAGATAGATGTTTGATGTGACTTTGTTCTTCACAAATTGATGTTGAATTAGGTCACCACAAAAATAAAGGAAGATTATCAGTATTTACATAACATTGCAAAGATGCTACTTTTACTTCTAACCTTGACGTTCCACAGATTTACTTGTCTGTTTAAATAATTAGGCCTATTTAACATTTAAAAAATCTAAATATAGTTTATTTTTAAAAAGTAAGAAAGCCAACATTAGTTTAATTGTACAAGCACTGGCTTAGTTAAAGTTCAACATTATTGTATGTACTGTAGGTATGACTGGCTTAATCAATCCACATAGATAATTTTTCTAACTTTTGTCCATCCCTACCCCTACACACTAAACTGCACAAAATAAAGTGCAAAGATTTTTATTCAAGCCTAGTAATGGTTTGACCATTTTTTTTAATGAAGAAAATTGCAGATTATTTGCCAACTTGTTTAAAATTCCTTTTTAAAATGTGTACAGAATAAACCAAACCAAACTTCACAGCAGTGGATGTAGCATTTAATTATCTTTATTTTTATATCAAATATGTGTGTGTGTGTGTGTGTGTGTGTGTGTGTGAGTGAGTGTGTGAGTCACTGTGTGGCACACAAGCCAAGATAAGAAACACTGTATACCAAAACACACATTATGTCGTGTAAATCTGCTGGACAAAACTCGACATAGGTGAATAATTAGTCAATTTTATTCAATCCATGTACTTTCTACATACAAGCAAGATATAACCAATTTACAATCAAGGTGCACTTCATCGTCCACCAGGAGTCATTGTGTGCCAAAGCAGCAGGCATCAAGGACATTATGTCTATTGTGGTGAAGTTAGTGAACACAGTGCTTGCTCGTCCTCTCGACCATCACATCTTCAAGCACATATGCGAAGCTGCAGAGGCTGATTAAGGCGATCTGCTTTACTGAGGTTCGCTGGCTCAGTTGTGGCAATGTCTTGAAGTGGGTCTTTACCCTCAGCCACAAGATCGTTTCCTTCATCAGTGAGAGGGGCCTCAAGGGCTTTCATAAGTTCTCTGACAAGGCTTGGCTGTCGGTTCAGCTTCCTCACTTGTATCAGCTCTCACCTTAATGAACTTAACCTGAAGCTTCAAGGATGTGACGTGCTCATCACGAACATGGAAGCCCACATGCGGGCATTTGAAACAAAGCTGATTCTGTAGGAGAAACAGCTAAATAAGGGCGACTATGTCCATTTCCCTCACCTCGCCCAGTGTGATGCAGCCCTCATTGACACCAAAGAATGCATCGGTGTGTTGTCAACCCTGTAGAATGAATTCTCTTCATGCTTTACTGATGTGTTCTCATTTGCAAGAGTTCAAAATCGTCAGCACTCCTCTTGACTTTCCCTATGATGACGCCCCCTCTGAGATGCAATTGGAATTGATTGAGCTGCAAGCTTCAGACATTCTCTTGTCCAAGTTTACTTCTTGCACTACTCTCATTGACTTCTATTGCCACGTGCTCAGTTTCCAATGCTGTTAGTCCGTGCCAAGCGTGTTGGCAATGTTTGGCAGCACTTATTCGTGCAAGCACCTGTTCTCCAAGATGATGTTTTGTTAGAATAAACTTGCACTCTCAGCTCACCAACAATCACCTTAATGACATTCTGTTGCTAAACTCATCATCATTAGAACCTGATATTTTATCTGACTCTAAGACATGCAACATCATTTTTCCCATTGATCGTACAGTATTTTTGAATAAAACAACCTTTCCTTTAATATCTTGTTTCTTCTGGCCTAGTGTGCCTTCTTGACCTCCTGAAATGGCCTAGTCCGAAAAGTTTGCCAACCTCTGAGCTAGCACATATGAAACAAAATTGACAAATCACAATACACTACAAACTCTTCAGTCATTCAACTAGCACAGATGAAACAAAACTGACAAATTACAATATACTAAAACAGCCTTTCTCAATATTTTAACCCTTGAAATCATTTTCAGGCCTCTCCCTGCATAAAAATTTTTACATCTTCAGCTCATGGTTACATCAGCATGGTCAATAAGTTGTAGATAAAATAATCTGATGATAATTTTCAATGCTCTATTGAGTAAAGAATTATGTTTTTTTCTGTGGAGCTGTTTATTTTTGGCCAACTTATTAGCCTACTCTTTTTGTCTAGTCACCCCCTCTCCCCAGGATATCAACTATAATGAAAATCAGTATTGAAGGTAGTGGACACTTCAGTTTTTCCACTTTTTAGCTTACCTTTTTATGAAATTAGTTTCTTTCTTTCCCTCTCATAAATTGTAAAAACTCATATGACAAACAATAATTTTCTGTTAAATAACTGACTTTGCCAGGTAGATGTAATATAAAT
The DNA here is from genome assembly GCA_028829895.1 of Sinotaia quadrata. Classification (NCBI taxonomy): domain Eukaryota; kingdom Metazoa; phylum Mollusca; class Gastropoda; order Architaenioglossa; family Viviparidae; genus Sinotaia; species Sinotaia quadrata. The sequence continues at coordinate 74,349,703 of CM054183.1, read as the reverse complement.
AAAGAGTGTAACATGAAAATTTACTGATAATGTTGAATAGTAAAAGTTACTAAAAACCATAAGCCAAAGCAATATGAATAAAAATAAAGTCTAAGACAATTTTATACAAGACTTTGAAAAACATTTCTTACTGAGTGATATGATCAGGCTCAAATGTAGGCCCAGCAGTTACAAAATTATTATAAACATATGTTGGTAATTGTCATGGTCGGGGGAGTAATCGAAAAAAGAATTTTCTAAGGTATTTTTACCTCCCCTTGTCGTCTCACAAGGTGTATTCGTATTTTTTATCATTTTGTGGAATGAATGTAGTGACAATACATGGACTGTCAGTGAGTTTGTGTGCATGTACATTTATTATGTACATCTAGTATTTTAATTAAAATTATTTACTCATTTATTTACTTCGAGATTAGCTAATTATGTTACAAGTAGATAGAAATTGTATTTAGTCTTTTATAGTTCTTTAATGAATCTTTTAGGTAGGAACTATATTTAATTATTTATTTCTTTTGTATAGCTAGTGAGAGTGCACATTTGTACTAGAGGAGAATGCACTGACACAATAGTGTTTAACAACCACATCTCTTTTTGGCATGTTTTAGGAGTGCTAAATATCCAGAACCTTCGACGTTTTGGGGGATTCTGCTAATCATTTATAAGGACTGGGGATATCTTTTCCACCAGAGTATGTGTGCACGCCACAAGAGAGAAGGTGCAAAGTTGTTAACGTTTTTTTCTTAAGCACTATAATCAGCGCCAGTTTTTCCGAATTTTCAAAAATTTTGTGAAAAGACCTTACAAATGTTCGTTGTTGTACTAGATTTTGACTCTTTAGTGATTTGTATTTCCCACTATTCAGTCTGTTTGTGACTTAAGTCGGCATGACCCGGAGTCTTGTCTTTATAATGGATCACACCCCAGATGGCAGCTGTCATCAGGGTCCCAAGGGAACTGAGGGAAAAGGATCAGGTTTGGAGATGGCATTCATCACCACCGCTCCCATCGAGCATCTGGTCATCACCATTTGCAGTTTCAGCGTTCATCAACGTGAAACACTTTCGTTGTTTATCAAGGAGAAAGGCCACTCGGGCGTGTGTGTAAAGTCAACCGGCTCTTCAGCCTGCATGTATATATCTCCGTCCTGATCAGAGGAGGTTAGTCATCATGTTTTTGTTCCGGGTCTTCACCAAGGAACATTATGTTGTTGTTCTTTTATTTCCCTGAGAGGAAAGTGCATATCATTCACGCACATCACATTTCATCATCTTCGTAACCTTGATAATATTTTCCTTTGGACAGTTTATGTGTTCATCGCTATCATCACCAGAACTTCGGTTATAACTGTAAGTAGAAATATTTAGGGCGTATTCTTATAGGTAGATGGTTAGGTCATTGTTAGGTGTTGGTATAAATATTATTATAACATTTATTAAGACTTTAACTTTGACATTTAAGTTTGGTGGAAGTCCTTTGTTTCTTTCATTGATAAATTTTGGGTTTTCACTCACATATTTGTATATATGCATATAACTAATTGTCCGCAGTCATCACCACCAGTTATATTGTATATTTATTGAGAAATTGTTTGGGGTTTTCACCCAGATATTTGAGCATACATATATATTTATTTGCTGTTATCACTGCTGGTTGTTTTATATTATGCTATCGTCATTAATGCTTTATTTCTTTCATTCTTTTATTCTTTTTTTTTAAAATTCATATTTCATTGCTCTGGTTTCCCCACCCCATGAATGTTATGTGTGGATGCTTCTGGGTGAATGACTAACAGCCATGCGAAAGTAGGCCAATATTGTTAGGAATAAAATTCTTGTTAACTTTTTTCAAGTCTGGCTTTCTTTGGTGTGAGATAGTGCAGTTGTTTATCCGAGCGTCACTCATATTCACACTATACCTGCACGCTCACAGTCGACCTTTACACTTTACCCCACACGCAGAATAAAATTTTCCTCACACAAGAATATCATGGTATCTGTGTGCGAGAATTGGTATATTTTTACATCTTGCCACTCGGTGTGTCGTCGACGTCATTGCTACCCCTACATCCAGGAGGGAAGGCTGTGACAGTAATTAAGGAGGAGAGGTTGACATCATCACTCTAGCATCCTCCTCTCTGTGGAGTTTATATTATCAACGACCTCCCCTATCTTGCATTAAAAACAGAGAAATGTCCCAGCGAAATGAACATAGTTCTACTGTGCACTGCCTTATGGGGGCTGAAAGATTTCTAACAAGATTGCTAATGGGGATGCTCAGTCGCTGCCCACCCTGTGAGCAGTAGCTTTGTGTGGCATGCAAAGTTTAAAAAATGTTTATTTTTTTCAATCATAATCTCTTGAGCAAGTGACCTCTCACTGAATTGCAGTTGAGAAACCCTGCACTAAAACAGGCAAGTAAATTTAATACTTGCCAAAACCTCACTAAAACAGGTCCTTGAAGATGTATCTTAACATTATGGCTTTTAATTTATATGCAATTTAATATCAACTGTGCCTGATTGTCAAGTGTGAGCGAATAACATAAAAATGATTATTTTATTCTATGCCCCCCCCCCCCCATATAAATCCATTTATTTTTTTGTTCATACAATTAAATACCTATCTAGCATTCACCTTCCAACATCATGTGAAGCTCACTTTATTGATATACATTGATATACAAGAATAGTTTTTAAATACTTGGTTGCGCAGTTGTGCAATTTGTTGCTTGGCTCCTTCTAAGTTCTTCTGCTTGGCTAGCATAGTTCCTGCATCTGCAAGAAGAGCCCTTGTCTTGTGTAAATTATGACGAAGTCGTTTTTCTGTTTCTGTTAAAGAATATATCAAATAAAATTCTTTATTGTTCATTAATAAATTCTGATAAGCAGGAATTTTTTTAATTGTTTTTCCTGAAAACTCTGATAAGAACAATGATTTTTAAAATTAAAATATGCTGTGTTTTTAATACTTACTAGATAAAACATAATGTACACTGTGTGTTTTTTTTTCTGAGCACTTCAGAGGAGCAAAATATATCTTTCCTAAATACTGACCAGACAGTATAATATCTGACAAGCTCAGGTTAAGCCAATCCCAGGGGCTTATACTCAAAATGGGGAAATGAACAAGAGACATAACCAAAAAACATTATGTTCCTTTTAATACCCCAATAAGCAAGCTGAAAAAGTGGGATTCTGGGAAGGCCTCTTGTCTGGAAAGTATTTGAGATCAATGTATTTTATGTACAAGAATTCGCCATATGATTAAGTGAACATAAGGAAAAGAATGAAATAAAAGGCAGGCTATTTCTTGATATACATTATTATGATTATAGTAAGCAAATGTATGTGAAAAATTGCTAGTGAACCTAATATTTGTGAGACAATGGAGGTTGGCTGAGCAAAACTACTATTGCACTCAGAGATGGACAGTTATAATGCCAAAGCAGACATATCTAAAAATAAAATTATAACAAATGATAATGATAATGCCATCCTAAACTCTTTCAAGGTCACAAATCTATACAATGCTAAACTGAATAGTTTGATTTCATGGGCCCTAACAATGAACTGAACAGCTTTGATTTTATGGAACCTAACAGAATTTGGGCATATCTGTAAAGAGTGTTTAAATACATCTTAATTGATATGCTTTAGTTAAAATGACAAAGTCTACAAATGTCTCAGACTTTAAACAGATGAGTAAAGAGACATTGCAGACTATTTTTCCTGGTATATATTATGCGCTAAGCAAATGTATATGAAAAATGCTAGGGAACTTAATATTTGCGAGGAACAATTGGTGTTGACTGGGCAACTACTATTGTACCCACAGACAGACAGACTAATATGAGACCAAAGCAGACATATCTAAAAGAAAGAATTTAGCAAAAGATGAAGATTTTGCTGCAATAACCCCTTTATAGGTCATTTTTCTGTACAATGATAAACTAAATGAAATACATGTGATTTCATGGGCCATAACATAATTTAGCCAAATCTGTAAAATCATCTATAAATCTCTAAAGATATGTTTTAACCAAGATGACAAAATCTGACTATTAGCATAAGATGAGTAGAGTGATAACAATCTAGATTAAATATTCTTAATATTGATTGATTTACACAGATAACCTTTCAGTACTCTGGGTTTTGATTGGAATAAGTACTAAAATCTGTTGAAGAGGATATAATTATTGCTTGGGAAATATATCCTTTGCAAAAGGAATGGTTCTGTTACTAATATGAGAGATCCATTTCATGAGAGATCCAAAACATGAACTTCATTTATTCTCAATATTGATGCTAAGATCAAAAGAAAGAGGTTTACAAAAGATATGATTTTGAAATCTTTACTATCCAATGGTTCAGAAAGTCCGAACTGGCTAAAACATTTGATAGATTTTTAAAAAAAAAATTTAACAGTGTTAGGACCATTAAAGTGTGAATGTGTCAGCAAGTATAGACTTCCTATAACTGTGATAACTGCTAGGCCTAAAAAGGAATAACCCTCTAGTTTTAAAACACTTTCTATTCACCCTGATTAATCTTGAAAGTGTTGGGTCTTCTACTGGCCACAATGTGTGATACAACCAAATATGTGAATAACTTCCACAATGTTTTTTTTTGTTAAGATCAAGCTTGTAATGCTAACCACTCCAGACTCTAATGGTTTACTGGGATATAATAAAGCTGTCTGACTAGTAGTTTCCTCTCAAATTTTGTGACATGTTCTAACAGCAAACTTGTCAATATGCCTCCATTTAAATCTGGACCTGGTCTTCACAAGAATTCTGGGAATCAAAATGATCAGAATGAAGACATGTGCTTGCATGCTGATCCAATAATTGAAAAAGCATCTGGAAATGGTGAGACAAATACCAGCAGGTGAGCATTCCATCTCATGGCATTCAAGTCTACATTCAGTCTATTCTATGGCAAATTGAAAGATAACTTTTGCAAAATTACACATGTGAGGTGGGGGGTCAAAATAATTTTAGTTAAATACAAAAGATAAATACAAAGTCAGTCGTGATACAAAGTTTCTTAGAAAAATCAAGGAAAATACAATTTGCATTATTTTGGAGACAGATAAAAGTAAAGTAACCAGACACCTCTTCTTGAAAAAAAATTGAAAACACAAAATAAGTTGGACATTTGCCAGCCCAGTACCAGAGAGACAGTACTTTGCTACATGATAAAATCTCTTAATCTCCCCCTTTTGGGGTGTAGTCTCTAACTCTGGCTTGCATGCATTGTAATTTTGGCACAGCGCCTATAGTATGGTTCATCTGTTTGTATGATGGGGAAAATGCTGAAATTGGTTAGTTAACATACAATACATTGTTTTAAAAAATAGACTCTTTTCAGTATGTTCTTTCTAAATACAATGCAACAACTATATAACTGTAAGCCTGTTCACTGCAAATTTGAAAGTTCAAAACAGTTAAAGGTTCATGAATTTCAGATTAACCAATCATCTATCTATCCAAACAAACAAAAAAATAGTGTACAAGACTTTGATAAAAAATATAACACTTCAGTTTCTTCAAATTAATGTCTGTAATTTTCCCTAACAGCCATGCTGACGACATCTAGTATACCCAATCTTGAAATGCTTTGTTACTGTAGATACATTAGTATATATCACTGGTTGCAAAAAAATAGGATAAACCAAAACTGAAATAATATTCAGAATATTTAAAGCTTATCTGCCATTTTTTTAACAGTAAATTAGGAAGTGAGCTAAGACATTACATACTTGCAATGATTATTTAAAAAAACTTTTAGTGTACCCAATTATTTCGTTTTGCTGTCATAAATTGATTTTTATTTATTTAAAGTATATATTGTAACTGCCTTGCTTACTCTTTGTAAACAAAGATGAGTTTGTCTGTTAAAATGTCAGTTAACTAAATTGTTTACACTACTGAGCCTGCATCCTTAAAAAGTCATGATTGTCTATTGCTTGATAAAAGTCATCTTACCAATATCTTTTGCAGGGACCCGTGATCCCATCTCTTGGAATTTCTTTTCCATAGCTGCCTTTTCTTCCATGATACGTCGTTTCTCCTCATATTCTTCCTCTAGTTGGGTTTCCATTTGACGTATCTTTTAACAAAAGTAAAACTAATGAATATTTTTTCTAGAGGAAAAAGTAAGGAAGAAAAAAAGCAGAACTTGCTATTCCTCAATTAAAGACATATGATTTATGAACTTTTGCCTCTACTAGCAATGTTTCTTCGTAACAAAATGAATTTTGCTTATAGTATCTATAGTAGGATTTCTCAACTGGAGTTCTGTGAGAGGTTGCTAGGGGGTCCCCAAGAGAATGTGATTTAAAAAAATGAATCATAGATAAAGTAATTTTTATGCAGGGGTTCCCTGGGATGTGAAAATTATTTCAAAGGTTTCTTCAGGGTAAATAGCTTATGAAAGGCTAGTCTAAGGCTGTTCAGAGTAATGGGCAAAGTTGAGCATAAGATAATCCAAAGCTAAGGATAATACAAAACAATATAGAAAAGTGTTAAGATATTTTATAATTGGGACTCACATTCATTCTATAACAGATTTATAGTATTATTTTGAAAAGGCAAAGAGCAACTCAAAACATTCTTTATAAAGTATATAATGGTCAAAATGTTGACAGTATGAGTTCTATTAATCATAAAAAGAAAATGATGTACATAATGAAGATAATGCAAAGTCACTCAAATTTACCCCCCAAAACAAGTTACCAATCTGAAAGTTTGTTGATAAAATATTTGCTGAAGATCAGTCTCATCTTCTTGGTCTTTTAATTGAGAATGTACTCTATATTTATGCAAGTCATGTATGCTTATATTATTAATAATTTTACTTTCTAGTCACTTTCCTTTTTGGTTTCATCACTTTATGTCTACTATATTAGTTCTCATACTTTTTTGACATTAGAAAATTATTCTTTTAGAATTCTGACAGCGGTGTACAAATTTATTTTATTTCATTAATCTAAAATGCAATGCACAAAGACTTTTAGTAAAACCAAGAAAGTAAATAAACAGTGGCTTAAATAATGTATTGTTGCATGGACTGATTTTACATTGTGAGAGAGAAGCTTATAAAAAGTTTAATGCAGAACTACTGTCTATACTAAAAGAAAAGTTTTACTTGCAAAAGATGCCCATTAAGAGTCAATAACTGCATTCCTATCTATCCTGAAATTAAGAAATATAAACAGATATTTGATGCTTATGTATGTTGTAGGAACAGAGTTTTTGTACAATTACTACAATGAAGATTGTCTCAACCATCTTTTATTTATGAAAGTGATACATCATGTAGCTATAAAGCACTTTTATGACAAATAATAACTGATAATTTGCAAATATTTTAGGGATATTTAAGTTTAAAAGATCTGTAATAGTTGTAAAGCAACATTTACTATAGATACCTTTCTCCTTTTTTTTGTATACAACTATACAGCACTAAAGTTTACATATACGATTGTAAGAATCGCTGTTGGACATTTTAATTTATGTGAAATAGCAGCGTACAGTTGATTAATCAAGGCACAGTATAAGTTATACTCAATCAATAAATACACTACAACTATCAACATGTTTTATTATTATTTTAAATAATTTTATTATTATAAGCTGGAGTATTATTATTCTCAAAATAAATATTTCGTTAAAGTATACATAACATCTGAACTTTTTTTTTAACTACAAGAATGTGTTATAATGTTTTACATCTAAAGCAATGGAAATTTAATCCTAAAAATATATGATTCTGCTTACAAGAATATTTCCTGACACCCAATAAATCTCAAATCGAGGGATGCCTCTATAGAGAAAATATATGGGCCAACATTCAAATTTAACTTTATTACTACAGTATATATTTTTCCTCTGAAGATACATAAATAAATATGCAACATTTTAACAGTTATAAAAATGTTATGACAATTTATATTAATTATTTTTAAAATGTGTTTCAATAATGATTATTTTAAAATAAAAAGATGACATTTTTTTTTGTTGACAATCTTTCTTTCTTTAAAATTTTCCATGCAATCATTCCTTTAAAAGATAATTAGGGAGCTTTGTGGCTGTGAGGCATAGGAGTTTTGCATTATTATTATTATAGAAATAACTTATCTTTAAAGACAATTCTGTTACAACTTTGCTTATGCCATTATTTAATATTAACCTTCCAACATCTTGACACAAGAGTATGTGTGGTACTCTGGTAAAGTACTAATGAAATCACATTCATAAACCTTTTGTGGCATACTTAAATATTTAGGGGTAATGTTTATAAATAGATCTATCCCACAATTCAATTTTAACAATGGATGCCGAGCATGGAAATCGTTGTGCACATAAAGATAATTTCACGCATTCAGAGATCATTGCTTTAATAGAGGCATACGAATGCAGAAAAAAACATCCTCCAATCATGACTAAAGAGCTCAGTCACAAACAAAGACAAAAAGAATGTGTGGGCTGCTGTGCTGATTTCAGTGAATGCGGTTTCTATCATTCATCGGTCAGCAGAAGAACTTCACTGTAATTGGTCTAAACTAACAAGCGAAGCAAAAAGTTAGCTTGCTAAAAGAAAATACCCTAAGACTGGTAGAGAACTCATGTATATTTTTATTCACATTATCAAAATAAAAGTGCTATATTCTATTCTCAAAACTATAAACACTAAATCAGTTGTTTGAGGAATAAACTATAATAATTTGTTTAATATTGGATAATCTGTCATTTGACATAAATATTCCTTGTACAAGAAATGAATTAAACATTTGTATAGAAATTATAGTTTTAGTCTTAAATTATATTTTCTATTTTTTTTTTTATTAACAGTTTCAATACTTATTTATTTTAGTTCTCATGTTCATAAAACAATAACTATCATATCTCAAAAATACCTTTGAATGTATGTGATAAATGCAACAGTAAATAAACATGCAAACTGAAAACAAAGAATAAAGACTCAGTTTGTATAATTTATTTTTTTCGTAATAATTATTTTAATCAATTCAAATTTAGGCATAAGTCACCATCATAATAATATTTAAATGTCTATATGTGTTAAATATGTCATGAGTCACCATCATAATAATATTTAAATGTCTATGTGTTAAATATGACATGAGTCACCATCATATTAATATTTAATGCCTAGATCTTTTTGTAAATACTAACTGAAGTAGCAAATTATTTCTCTATCCAGCAGTTGCCAGTGTTAAGTCACATTTTATATTCATCTATATGAGTTTTTCCCATCAGGCAGTGTATACATACATTGTGAATGTAAGAGTTAAATAAATATATTTGTAACAACAATGAAATAAATGTAAATACTTTAAAAATACAAAACCTGTATTTTTCAGAAAACCAAAACAAAGCTGTTCACTTTTTGAAGATTTACACATAATTCTACTTCTAATTATATTAACTTATACTAATGCATTATTACTATGTAATGTATACATAATATATGGCCATTCTTTTTTTAATTAAAAAATAATCATTAGTTGTAATGTTACAGCTAGATACACATAAGTCAGTTTGACAGAAGATGAGTAGCACTAAAAATTTACTGTATTTAATAAAAAACAATGAAACTTTAAAAAAAAATAAAAATGCCACCACATTTTTAGCCTTTATATAACAATATAATAGAATATATATTTTACTTTTATTTTCAAAACTCTAACAGTATAATTATGAAATAACTGTACATTTTATTATAATATTATATATGATCAAATATTACTATCACTAATATAATTTGGTTTAAAATAAACTTAATGCCAATTAAAATTGATATATTATTATTAATTTTTAATAGTCCACTAATGAAAATTTCCAGTTATATGATAAAACAATCATTTTTTGTTTTTATCTGTGGCTTTAGAGAGTTTTAAGTTGCATTATAATGAATATGCAGATAAATAGAATTAAGGAATGATATAAATCATTCCTGAGATTCATGGATTTAGTGGAAACAGAATTGCAAAATTAATTAACTGCTTTCCTTTCACGCATGATTGCATAAAAAATACATACATTTACATTAAAATAAAATATTTAGAAATGGGTGGTAGAAATAAAATATATGTTCATAGTGATTCATAAATGTTCTGTGGATTGTTTCTGAGAATATTAAACTATATACGATCCCGCTAAGGACGATTTCTTCTTTTCCTATGTCTGTGATAGAATTGATGCATGGGTGACGCCTATTTGTTTGTACCTTAGGTCGCTGCTAGCGAAAGTTAGAGCTGGTAGGAGCTGCTCCAGTAGTTCCGACCTAATTTAGGCTGCGCGCGCACAAGGTTGCAGTCGTGAAACACTACATAGCACTTAGAAGGAAACTAACTAGTTGCCACCCAATTTAAGTCAAAAACCGCGCTAGTTGGCTGTCGTGAAACCGAGCCCATATTCAAAAATGGGGCAGCATTTTCTTCCCTTCTTGGCATATGGCCTTAATTATTCATCAAATGGCAAATTCCAACTTACTCTTATTCGTATGTTTTTATTTTTCTAACATAAGGAAAAACTATATAAAATCTAGTAATCTATTTACATTCTACCAGTTTCTAAGTTTATAGATTTAATGAAATATCAGAGACAGAACTAGAGTCAATGCTACCAGATAAACTTTTCTGCTTATTCCCCCCCTGAGGGTAGATAAGACTATTTTCTGGCCTTAGTAAAGTCCCAAAACCTTTAACCCAACGCTGTGAATTCTTGTTTTGTAAACTGATTGTCCTTTTCCTGCTCATTTCTGAATTTATTTTACTCATAATAAAATATGGTTTTCTAATAGTAAACAAAAATACTTATTTTAATTTACTGGTGTACATTTTTTTTCTGGCCGAAATTTAAAATGAAGGCTTTTACCTTTTTTTGTGTCTTAGTTCTCATTTCTTCCAACTCCTCTTCCTTCTCTTCCAATTCACGCAAATGTTGTTGTTTCAATTTTTCTAAAGTCATCTCAAGACGCAACTTGGTCTGAAAATGAAAAAATTTAGCATTAATTCATAAAAATAATACTCAATCAAATTAATATGCACAAAAGTACTTTCTGAAAAAAATATTATACACCATAAACAACACATATTAAAAAAAAAATCATTAAATATACATTCTTGACTTTCAATACAAATACTAAAACTAATTTACCTGCTCCAGTTGTTGAATCTGTCCTGCCTGGTCATCAAGTTCTTCCTCTTGCTCACGAAGCTTCAGTTCCAGCTCATGTCTTGCTCTCTTTAATGTCACCACCTGCAAAACAATGAGAACTTAAAGATTTCTTTAAACAGATTTGCAGATGACTCTTTAATGTAACCACCTACAGACTACTGACCCAGGACAATGAAATGAGAATTTCTTTTTTTTAAAATGCTATTCAAATGACTCTTTAATATCAATAATTCAAACTACATAGTAAAATAAAAAACACAGATTTTTTAAAATAGCTTTTCAAATGACTCTTTAATGTCACTACTACAGACCCAGTACAAACAGACAATAGAAACCTTTTAAATAGATTTTGAAATAACTCTTTAATGTCAAAACCTACAAACCATAAATCCAGAATAATTTCTTTAAAAATATGTTCAAATGACACTTTAATGTCAACACTTACAAATAATAGAAACAGTAAAATAAAAAAATACAGATTTCCTTAAATAGTTTTTCAAATGACACTTTTAATGTCAACATCTAAAAAACACACTCCCGGTACAATAAGAGATTAATTTTCTTTAAATCTACTTTTGAAATCAAATCACACCTACAAATGATAACCACAGACCTGATACAATAAGAAAAGAGATTTTTTAAAATATATTTTTTAATTCAAATCAAACATACACATTTCACTACTTAAACAGCGAAAAAACCTCAACACTGGACCCTACAGGCTAAATACAGTACAGTACATGGGAATGCATTAAGAAATATTAGCTAATTTTAAAACAGATTATTACATAAAACTTTTTTTAAAAAATGTTTTGTAATTGGGGGATGCATTCTTGAAGGTGACTACCTGCAATATTATTTTTTAAAATAGTTTTAAAGTATGGATGTTTTATATTCAAAGTATGCACAAGAATTGTATAAATTTTGGTATAAAAAAAAAAATTAAATTGAATTAATTTTAATGCCTATAAAAATTTTTGCATTACTTGGAAAAATAAAAAATTATAATTGACTTTTATGTGCTAAAGGTTAGAATATGTAAGTAAATACAGTAATCATTCTCTGCTGATCAGTATGATACTTTTTCAAAATATGACCATTTGCTGCCACTTAAATTCATGTGCAAAAATGTTTCTTTCTGAAGAAAACTAGTCATACATGAGTTGATATCTATTGAAATTCGATTATGCTAAATTAATTCAATGAAGGATACCACAATGGGACATGACATATTTCAAGGACTAGAAGAGTGCAAAGAAAACACTGCACTACCTTGGAGCAAACTAGAATCTGGGCTGCGGATGGTGTGCCAGCAATGTGTTCTGCAAACACTGGTATTGTTGGGTTATTGAAGTCTAAACTGAATAGCCTCACTATACCACAATCATTTCACAAGCATTCATTGTATTTTGCATCAAGCTCTGTATAGTAAAATTATACAAATGAAAGAAGTTATAGATGTTGTTAAAACTGTCAATTTTATTTATTCAAGAGGATTAAATCACAAACAGTTTACATTGTTTTTAGAAAGTGCTGAAAGTGTATATGGGGAACTTATTTTATCAGACTGAAGTTCAGTAGCCGAACTGAGGAAACCTTCTGAAGTGTTTTTTTCACTTAGAAAAAAGACTGAAACCTTCATGCAAATGAAAAACAAAGAAATTCTCATTTTTCTGATTAAACTTGTAATCTCACTTTTTTTAAACAGACAACACATCATCTTAACACTTTGAGTTTCAGAGTAAAAAGCAATTAATAACACAGATGCGTGACTGTGTTAAGGCTTTCAAAGTGAAGATGATAATGTGGGAGAAACAGGTTGTGGGAGGGAATGTAGCCCATTTTTCAACATTAAAATTTTTGTAAAAAGTTGAAGCCATATTCTTAAAACAATATGCTAAGATCATTTCTGACTTGCATAAGCAATTCGATAACCACTTTAAAGATTTTGATACACTTGAGTCACAGTTTCATCTTTTTTCATTCCCTTTTGCTGTGGACATTGACACAGTTTCTGCAGACATGCAAATGAATTTGTGGAGCTTCACAGTGACACCATTTTGAAACAGAAATATATAGACATTGAGGTTCCAGAGTTCTACAAGTTTCTGTCTCAAGACAGATTCCCCAAGTTGTTCTCTGTAGCTACATACATGCAAAGATCATGAGTATGTTTGTGGCACTTACATATGTGAGCAGTTTTGTTCGTCTATGAAGAGGAATAAGACAGTGTTAAGGTGAAGATTCATTGATGAACATTTGGCAGCAACCTTGAGATTGGCATCATCTCAGGATATAAAGACAAACACTGATGTGTTGGTTGAGGCAAAACACTGCCAAGTGAGATAGATAGATAGTAAAATAGACTGAAATTGAATTGATCGCATCAGTTTGCAAGATTATTGCTAATTTTTCATTTCTGTTAAGTATACAATGAAAACAAAAGTACAGCCTATAATTACAATATTTTTAGTATAATCATATACAGTTATATACCATATCTATTTAAATTCATTTAACAGAGTACTATATGCTAACCTAAATAATAATTAATAGATGCAACCCTTGGACAATCAAAATTGCCCTAAAGGTTGTTTGAGTTTGAGGCTACTTATTTATTCCATATATACCTTTGGCATCATGCTTTATAGCGAAATCTGATATTTTATACTGTAGGATATTGACTGTGGTTTGTTGCATATAGTTTTCATACTCAATGTGCTTTCCTGTTGTCACATGGCAAAAAAAAAAAAAAAAAAAAGGATGCTGTTGCACTGCCATCAATGACCTTTTTTCTGTTTTTTTAATTTTCATTTTGGTCAAATCACAAATTCCAAAGTTTATGACATTCTGGGTTTTCTTCCCTATTCTTCACAGATGGATATTAACTGTTTGGTTATTTTATTTATTTTTCTTTTTGTTCACTTTGAAATTTAAAAAATGGCATATTAAATAATTAATGTAAAATTTCATTAATAGCAAATGCCTACAATATATAAGATTTCCACAAATCCCAAACCAATAAAGTATTTTGTATTGTTTTATTCATATTTCTATGCTAAAACTGGAAATTGCACCCTTATAGCTTTGTGACAACATAATGACAAAGTCCATCAGACATCGGTTGGAGTCTTCACCAAGGCAAATTCTTAACTTGCACAAATATATAGTGTCACTGTTGCAGAGCATCTCCACTTTGATACCATGCTTGACTGGTTTTGATGGCATGCACTGTAGATATGCAAGATTCCTAGTAAAATATTGATTTGTCTATAATCAAATGATGCTCATGAATGAATATAGCAACTAATGTAGTTGCCAAAGTATCTATCACTCCTTTCACTTTGTGTAAGTGGTGAAAGTTCTTTTTGAAGAAAAGTTCCAAAAGAATTCTGTCTAATTTTTTTCAGATGTGAAAAATAATGTAAAATGTATATTTTTCGAGCAAAAGCTCCTTGCTTTTTGCACACAATGAAAACCACAAGAAGCCACGTGGTACTTTGACAAAAGACAACCAGTTTTGGTGGTATTATCACATGGTCACATCAAAAATTCCAGTCGGGGCGAGTTGAATTTAATCTACAGTTCATTAGAATCAGCCACACAATTCACTTTATTAGGTAGGATCAAGCAGTCAACATGCTAGTGGCCTTCAAACTTGCCAGGCTATAAAAAAAACTTTGTTCAAAATGGCTGCCAAGCATGTACCAAACATGGGTTGTTGTGGGAAAACCCTTTTTTGAATGACACTGATCATTCCAAATATAGTATCCAATGAAAAAATTGGCTGCTGAAGCAGTACACGTTTACTTCTGACTGATTGGTTAAAATTAGAATGGCAAGGACGCCAACACTAAGTCTGTGTGCATGCATGACCCATTTCAACCCTCAGACTATGAATAGGTTAATCAGAATATCTTTGTATATGGATGGGATACTGCTTTCTTTTAATCTTTGTACAATTTGCCACGTTACATTATCTTATGTTTCATATACAAGATTAAAAAGTAATCAACAAGGTGAAAAAAGTACTGATAAAGAGACAAGCAAGTCTCTCCCAGCTTTATTTTACTCTGTGATAAAGTTCAAGTTAGATCAGATATCTACACTGAGATTTGTGTGAAAGGACATTCACCTGTTTTGTGATTTAGTCAATAGCTAGCTTGTTTATATTTTTTATTAGGTATATATATTTTTTTTTTAAAGCAGTTTATGAAAATAGATTTTTCAGAGTTAAAGGTTTAATATAAAATGGTCTGACAAGGGATTTTAAAAAACAACAAGACTTATGCTATAAGGAGAAAAGATGAGAAAATATGTTTGATGCTTACCTCTGAATTGTCTTTTCCTGACACAAGGATATCATTTAGTTCTTTTTCCAAGCACTCTGCTTTTTCCATTGCTGACTCCTGATCCATCCTGAGACTCTGTAATACAATTTATTTTATCTTGTCATTCAAACTATAACAAAAGTGAGACAATTCACACCAACAATTACTTAGGTAAGCACAGGTTGATAATAGTTGGTCTGCTAAAGTTTGTAACAACAATAATAATAATAATAATAATAATAATAATAATAATAATAAAAAAAAGATGGCGACTATCATGGCGACCGCCTATACCAGTGAAACAAGAGAACACTACAACCCGATACAATGACACTGAAGTCATTGAAAATTTCACAATATCACAACAGTCAATTCTAGTTGATAACTTCGTTGGGGAAATCCCATGCCACTTCACTGGAGAACAGCAACGCTTGTTTGAAGACATAAAATGCTTCATGGACAAAAATAAGTCATATGAAGACAGAACACCAACAAGAAGGCTGCAAAACAGCAAAGACCTATGGATAGCAATTGAGAATGCAAATGAAGTATTAAAACATATCCCCACAAAAGATATTACAGAAACCAACTGTCTAATATACGCCACCGCAAAGGTAATTGAAAGATATATAAGGCCAGACACAGTACAAACACAGAAACCATCAATACCACCATGGAAGAAAAGAATAGAAAAGAAAATAGAGTGTACTAGAAGAGAAATAAGCCAAATGACAGCAGCAGAACAAAATAAGGGGAAAATGAAGGCAAGATTGGTCGCCAAATACCATCTCAACTGCAGAAACACTAAGACTGCAATAGAAGATGCAAAGCAAAGACTTCAAGGACTCAGTCACCGTCTGAAGAGATACATTGCAAGAGGTCAGCAATTCCAACAGAACAAAATATTCCGAACTGACCCTGGAAGACTATACCAAGAATTTAAAGGAAATTTCAGAACAGAACAACAAATACCAAACATTCATGATACTAAGACCTTCTGGGAAAACATTTGGAGCAATACAAATACGCATAACACTTCCGCCAAATGGATTCAAGAACTGAAAGTTGATCATAAAGAAACACCTGAACAATGCACCGTAACAATTAGTGAGAAAGACATTAAGAAGAAGGTTCGAAATATGGCAAACTGGAAAGCCCCAGGACCAGATCAAATACAAATATTCTGGCTGAAAAAGTTTATCTCCTTACATGGCAGACTTGGTGAACAACTGCAAGACATACTAATCAAACCAGGAACCTTACCAGCATGGATGGTAAAGGGAAAAACAAGTCTGATTATGAAAGATACACAGAAAGGCGCAACACCAAACAACTATCGACCAATCACATGCCTATCAACCACCTGGAATTTACTATCAGGAATTATAGCTAACAAAATCATGACTCATCTTGAAACAAACAAAATTCTAAACTATGAACAAAAGGGTGCTAGACCAGGCAGCAGAGGAACGAAGGACCAATTGGCAATTGATAAGGCAATAGTGACTGACAGCAAGAAACGAAGAACAAATCTTGCAATGGCATGGATTGACTATCAAAAGGCCTATGACTCAGTCCCACATTCATGGATAATTGAAACATTAAAATTGTACAAAGTAGCGCCATCAATACAGAACCTAATTCAGGAGTCAATGAAAAACTGGAAAACCACACTCACATGCAACAACACAAATATTGCAGACATAGCAATAAATTGTGGAATCTTTCAAGGTGATTCACTATCGCCACTGCTGTTCTGCATTGCCCTGAACCCTCTCAGTCACGTGATCCAGAAAACAGGGTTAGGATACAAAATGAAAGCAGGACAGGTTATCAGCCATCTACTGTACATGGATGATCTCAAGCTGTACGGTAAAAATGAAAGTGACATCACATCACTGATCAATACTGTCAAGATCTGCAGTGAAGACATCAACATGAAAATCGGCCTTGAGAAATGTGGACGAATTGTCATCCAGAAAGGCAAGGTCAAAACAACAAAGGGCCTGCAATTCGACATCGGAAAAATCAATGATGTTTCAATAGAAAATGGATATAAGTATCTTGGGATACTACAACATCAAGAAAATATGCAGAGAGAAGTGAAGTCCAAAGTTAAGAGAGAATATGAAAAACGTGTTAGAGAAGTCCTGAAATCCAAGCTAAATGGGGCGAACAAAATACAAGCCCTTAATGCATACGCAATACCTGTAGTAAGCTACACTGGAGGTATCATAGATTGGACAGCAAATGAAATAAATGAACTGGACAGGAAAACAAGAAAACTACTCACAATACATAAAGCCTTACACCCAAAAGCAGACGTAGACAGACTCTATGTATCTCGAAAAATTGGAGGCCGAGGTCTCAAGAAAATTAAACATGTCATTGAAGGAGAAGTCATTGGCCTTGTGGACTACATCTGGAATAACAATAAAGATGATCCACTGATAGAATTAGTAAAAAGGAGTGGACTATTCCAACCACCAGAAACAGACAAAGAAACATGGAAGAAAACAACGAAGCAAGAACTAGCACATACCTGGAGACAGAAACCTCTACATGGCCAATATGTACGACAAGCAGACGAAATATCAATAAAGCAATCAACGTACAAATGGTTGAAAGAGGCAGGATTGAAAGCAGAAACAGAAGCACTCATAACAGCTGCACAAGATCAAGCACTCAACACCAAAGCACACAAAACGAAAATCATGAAAATTTCAAATGATTCCAAATGTAGACTTTGCAAATCCATGGATGAGACAACAGAACACATACTATCTGGATGTCAGGTTCTGGCTGGAACAGAATACACCAAACGACACAATGAAGTGGCAAAACACATACATAGAAATCTGTGTGAGAACTATGGCATAAAAACCCCAGAAAGAACATGGATGCATCAACCAGAAGCAGTCATCGAAACAGAAGAAGTCAAAATACTGTGGGACTTTGAGATAAGAACAGACCGGGTGATTCCTGCAAGACGACCAGACATTGTAGTTCTCAATAAGACCAACAGAACAGTAACAATTATTGATGTCGCTGTTCCAAGTGATAGAAACATAAAAACAAAAGAAAGAGAAAAAATAGAAAAATACCAAGACCTCAGATTAGAAATCCAGAGACTGTGGAATGTAAAAGCAGAAGTGATACCAATAGTGATAGGAGCCTTGGGGAACATAACATCAGAATTGGAAGGCTACCTGAATAAACTCCCTGGAAACCACAGAATCGCTCCACTACTCAAAGCAGCGCTCCTCGGAAGTGCCCACATCCTCCGTAAAACCTTGGATCTCCCAGAATCTTGGTAAGATTCCGAGACCTAGGATCTCAGCCGACAGTCAAACAGAAGTCGTGGAAAGAGACTGGATAATAATAATAATAATACATCATACTAGATCCAGAGAAAATGTATTTAGTTAAAATGAAAGTACAAAGCAGGAACAAAAATGCTAGTGGCTAAAGTGCATCATTGAGGAAAAACATAATAATTTGATATTTTCATTTTAAAATCATTGCAGTGATCAAATACATGGACTTAATGGCAGGAACTAGGTTGAAAGGGTATTTAAAAATTGTAAAAAGTGCATATTTAAAAATAATAATAATATCTTCTTTGTTGCAACAAAGCAACAATCAAATGGATAATAATGCCTATGTGAATAAAGCTACATCTAAAAAACTGTGTGCATCAATCTGAACCAACAAGATCATTATTATAGAACAAATATATTTTGTACTATATTTTTTTCACTTTTAAAATAAATATATTGATTTAATCTAATAAATGAATGTATACATAAGTAACAGATCAAATACTAAGTACATAAATAAAATACTGACTGAATTGAAAAAAAAATATATGGCAAGCAGTCAAATCAGTCTTGCTCGTATGCTTAGGTAGAATGGGCTGGAATTTTAACAAAGAAAAATGAAAAAA
Source organism: Sinotaia quadrata (assembly GCA_028829895.1). Taxonomy (NCBI): domain Eukaryota; kingdom Metazoa; phylum Mollusca; class Gastropoda; order Architaenioglossa; family Viviparidae; genus Sinotaia; species Sinotaia quadrata. Next base: position 74,330,224 of record CM054183.1, on the reverse strand, counting down.
TATCTTATGAATGAAAAGGATATTATTTATTTTTTTAATACCAACCATTGTTTGATGTACCAATGCAAAACTTGAAGAGCAATAGTATTTTGTGACCTAGGCTACATTGTATAAATCATGCATTGATTTAAATTTGCCATAACAATTTGCCACAATCACAGTATGGGCATCTTTGAAAGATAGGATCTAGAAGTAATCTACATTTTACACTGTATTACTGAATGACACATTTAAACCATCACTAAAATAAAAGTATATATGGCATACACATGCTGATTAAGGAAATGTATTTCAAATAATATTTATGAGTATTATACATTTCTTTTTGCATTAAGTGTGACTTCTGATAATGAATATTTATTTGCATTAGTTTTCAAAAAAAGCTTCAAACAAAATCCAAATAAACTCAACATTCAAGAGCAAGAGGTTGTGTGTATTGATGGAAAAAAATCCCAAATGACCAAAGCTGACTCCAAACCTAAAAGAGTTTCTTTCTCACAACAACAGAGTTCCCATTATCAATACAAATACATATATCAATGTGCCTCTGTTAGACTAAGATTTAGATCTACATGTCCTCAGTTTTGGCAAAGAGAGGTATATTGCTCAGGCTGGCTATATACTGTGAATTATTGAAATAGCTAGAAAGATATGGACCTATAAACTAAAGTGATAAAAGCTCCTGAATGGTGGTAATGGAGCTAAGGGTGCAAAATTTGAGAACTTTCCAGTCAACGGGGTGAAGAAAAAGAATGATATATGTCTAAGCTAGACTCAAAGATTTCTCCCAACAATATAGTGCTAAGAAGTCACTGACCTCTCATGCAGCCCATGGAGACCTTTTTGTCTATGGGAAAAAATACAGAAATTTATGTGTATCCTGCCAAGATCAGCTGGCGCTAAATTTTTCTATCTCTAATCTCTGAGAGTTGAGAGGGAACAAACAACTCTGACCCAGATTCGGAATAAAGGAGCATTATTGATATGGGTCACTGTTACATAAGTTGGACTTATTCTTAGTATCCAGTCCACCCAGTCTATAGTATATGAGCAGTCAACCGTGACTATTAGACAAAGCCATTGAGTTGCAAGCAAATGACCGCCTTGGGACAAGTTCAAAGAAGGACTTGGTTTTTACCAGTTCTTTTGCCCAAGGAAGACTTTCCTAATGTCAAAACCTTTGCATCAAGGTACCTTTCAATCTTTGGAACAACATACCTGTGAGAACAAACATATTCAAGAATGAAAATATGTGAAGAACAATTTGAGAACAAACTTGTCCGATAATAATCTCAGGTCACTGTTGATGTTAGGGACATCAAATCTAAAACCAGAAATGTCTGCTATTTTGGCATCCAGGAAACAATTTCACCATTCCCACTAATACAGGCGTTCATGTGTAGTGTATCAATGTGTTATTAAATAATAACTGAATAAAATAATATTAAATAAATAATTAAAAACAACATCCATGTTTTGATTCTTTTTTATTTGGACCTTGAGTGTGTAGTCGGCCCCCGAACTACTGTTTGATAGTTAATGCGGCCCTCGGGCTGAAAAGTTTGGAGACCCCTGTACTAAGGTAAAGAGGTGGTGTCTCACAAAACATGGTCAACTGCATTCCAAATCTTCTGTTATTAGTCTTAAAATCAATATATTTATTTAATGTAAAGATTAAATGTAGTCCTAATACCATGGCAATCAGTTTATAGATCAAAACTAATGAGCTGAAAAAAAGTGAATGTGTATCTTTTCCATTTTAAGTGCAAACTGAATCAGGAATAGAGTGAAGTGGAATGGATGGGAATTTAATATAAGGCTCCAGGAACGAAAAGTATGTCATTTAAAAAACTGAAAACAGTTCTGTTACATTGTTATAACATAAAATTGTGGTTTAAAGCCCCCAAGACCTAGATTCATACATCTAATAAATCATAAGAGCATTATTGATGCCTGTTGGCATGATGAATGCAGTGCATTTAATATTATACTGCTCTAATGAATTATATTAACAATTATAAATAATACACCATCAATAACAAATTGTATATGACACTTAAAAGCCAGCTAAGAAAATGCATTTCAAAGAAAGTTTATGAGTACTAACTATACTGTATGCATTTCTGGTTTGTTTTATATAATCTGTTGTGTTCATATAATCTGTAGTGAACAAAACTATATATAACAGTGGTAAGATAAAAGAAGAGAATAGTGTGTGTGGTTGGCTTTAGTAATACATTTATAACAAAATTTATTTTACCTGAACCGTTTGTTCCAAAGAATACTTTTCTGAAAGTAATTCATCTCGTTCTTTGTGCAGTTTTTCTCTCATATGGCGTTCTTCTCTTGCATCCTCCTGAGCCATACTTAGCTCGTTGTCAAATCTGTCATACAATTTTCAATGTTTAATTTCAAGAGGTATTATCCTGATTGATTAATAATAGGAATGACCTTCTTTATTTTGGCAAGCCTTAATCTAGTGGTCAATCATTAGTCCTGGCATGTAAGGATTTTACAGGAAGCTATACTTCTAGGAAAGAAATATCGTCTTCCTATGTCTATCTATCAATCACAATCACTTGTGGCTCATCCCCCTCATCCCCCAACTAGGCAACAATACAAATTCTGCTATTTAATTACTGACATAGTGAAACAAATAAATAAAGAATAAATGTGAATGCGAATCTCAAAGGATGGATAATATTCTATTATATTCCTTCAATTCAGAGTTCTGTAGTCAGTTTAAGTATGCATAAATATCATTGCTCCTTCAAGCCACACATATTACGCTTGTTAACAGCAAGAGAATTAAAACACTTCTAAAATAAAACTATCTAAATTTCTATTAGGGACTCTATTTCAAAAAGGTGATTTTAGGGGCTAGAATGTATATTAGGGACTCTATTTGACAGAACAACACAAGAAGGCCTCATTCATACTTCCATCATTCAAGCATGATGCCTATAACAAATACATAAAATGTCTGATCAACAGATATATATCCTATAGGTAGTGCGTAATCTTCCCCCGGTCAACATAGGAATACAAGTGAATTTTTATATCACTGTCTTTAGTATATTTAGAGAGGTAATAGTGGACTTTATTTTTGCATCATATCAACTACTGACAATACAATAGACAATTTGCTGACTTCTGCCTAAATGAGTAGATCAACTACTAACATATAGACAATACAAATGACATTTCACTCAACCTTAAACACTGCACCAATGATGTACACTCTAGCCTTACAGATGTGGACTGAGTCACTGAATCAAAGTAGAATTTCTGGACAGCTCCTGAACTGCACTCAACTCTGACCTTATAGATTTGGACATTTGAATCATAGTAGAATTCCTGACAATTCTCTAACTGCACTCATCACACGGAGTGGACCCCCTGGACCAGTGGACCAATGGAGAATTCACACAAAATTACATCAGAGGAATTTGCCCTTTCTTGCTACTGTCTAGCAGGAATATGTATGGCTTTCCGAGTCATGGTTTATAACCACAATTGCTAGCTTGCGAGATTAAAGATTGCATGAGTATGAGCATGGACTCCCCTGACAAATATGGGTTTAAAGCTGCCAGGCCAATGCCTCAAGTCATTATAATAGTACAACCCAGTGCACAGCAGGGTCTTTTCCCATGGAGTGCCGACAAAAGGGACTCCAGCCAAATTCACCAGCTGATTTCTTGTGGCGCAGCCTAATCCTAATTCGCAACCACTAAGACAAAACAACTCCTACTGATTATTTCCAAAAGTATACCTAATACAATGCTCACAACTTATCATAATGTTAATAAAACAAAATATTCTCCTGAATCAACGAAACTTCAAACGTTCACAGAGATTCACACAGTCTTCAAAGTTTCAAGTAAAATGTTACAGTAAACAAGCACTTTCAAATAACAAGTAACCAACTAAAACTATAATGTTAGAAAATAAGAATACTGAAAAAATATTAATTAAAGATATCGATTAATTAGCATAATTAGAATGATGGAATGTTGCATCTTTACAATTCAATCTTATTAAAAGCAACAAGATCAGTTAATATTTATAATATTTATAATTTAGCACAGAACTTAAAACCAGCCAAAGAACTGGGCCCAGTTTCACGACAGCCGCCCAACTTAGAGCGGAGCTTTCCCGAAAAGTGCGCTAGTTCCAAACTACTTAGTTGTCACTTTTAGGTAGCGTTTCACGACTGCCAACTAGAAACGATCTAAGTAGTTGCCAACTTGAAGCGTCACATGACTTGTTTATAAATAGATCTATCCCACAATTCAATTTTAACAATGGAAGCCGAGCATGAAAATCGTCGCGCAAATAAAGATAATTTCACGCATTCAGAGATCGTTGCTTTAATAGAGGCATACGAATGCAGAAAAAAAACATCCTACAATCATGACTAAAGAGCTCACTCACAAACAAAGACAAAAAGAATGCATGGGCTGCTGTGCTTATGTTATGAATGCGGTTTCTACCTTTCATCGGTTAGCACCCAAACTTTGCTGTAAGTGTAAATGGTCTAAACTAAACTAACTAGCGAAGCAAAAAGTTACCCTAAGACTGGTGGAGAACTCGTGTATATTTTTATTCACATTATCAAAATAAAAGTGCAATATTCTATTCTCAAAACTATAAACACTAAATCATTTGTTTGAGGAATAAACTATAATAATTTGTTTAATATTGGATAACCTGTCATTTGACATAAATATTCCTTGTACAAAAAATGAATTAAACATTTATATAGAAATTATATACAAATTGCAGTTTTAGTCATAAATTATATTTTCTATTTTTTTTTATTAACTGTTTCAATACTTATTTATTTTAGTTCTCATGTTCATAAAACAATAACTATCATATCTCAAAAATATCTCATAAAACAATAACTATCATATCTCAAAAATACCTTTGAATGTATGTGATAAATACAACACTAAATAAACATGCAAACTGAAAACAAAGAATAAAGACTCTGTTTGTATAATTTATTTTTTTCTTAATAATTATTTTAATCAATTCACATTTAGGCATAAGTCACCATCATGATAATATTTAAATGTCTATAAAAATTATGTGTTTAATATGACATGAGTCACCATCATATTAATATTTAAATGTCTATATGTGTTAAATATGACACGAGTCACCATCATGATAATATTTAAATGTCTATATGTGTTAAATATGACATGAGTCACCATCATGAATGTCTATATGTGTTAAATATGACACGAGTCACCATCATAATAATATTTAAATGTTTATGTGTTTAATATGACATGAGTCACCATCATATTAATATTTAAATGCCTAGATCTTTTTGTAAATACTAACTGAAGTAGCAATTTATTTCTCTATCCAACAGTTGCCAGTGTTAAGTCACATTTTATATTCATCTATATGAATTTTTCCCATCAGGCAGTGTATACATACACTGTTAATGTAAAAGTTAAATATATTTGTAACAACAATGAAATAAATGTAAATACTTTGAAAATACAAAAACTGTATTTTTCAGAAAACCAAAACAAAGCTGTTCACCTTTTGAAGATTTACACATAATTCTACTTCTAATTATATTAACTTATACTAATGCATTATTACTATGTAATGTATACATAATATATGGCCATTCTTTTTTTAATTAAAAAATAATCATTAGTTTAATGTTACAGCTAGATACACATATGTCAGTTTGACAGATGATGAGTAGCACTGAAAATTTACTGTATTTAATAAAAAACAATGAAACTTTAAAAAAAAATTAAAATGCCACCACATTTTTAGCCTTTATATAACAATATAATAGAATATATATTTTACTTTTATTTTCAAAACTCTAACAGTATAATTATGAAATAACTGTACATTTTATTATAATATTATATATGATCAAATATTACTATCACTAATATAATTTGGTTTAAAATAAACTTAATGCCAATTAAAATTGATATATTATTATTAATTTTTAATAGTCCACTAATGAAAATTTCCATTTATATGATAAAACAATCATTTTTTGTTTTTATCTGTGGCTTTAGAGAGTTTTAAGTTGCATTATAATGAATATACAGATAAATAAAATTAAAGAAAGATATAATTCATTCTTGAGATTCATGGATTTAGTGGAAACAGAATTGCAAAATTAATTAACAGCTTTCCTTTCACACATGATTGCATAAAAACTACATACATTTACATTAAAAAAAAATATTTAGAAATGGGTGGTAGAAATAAAATATATGCTCATAGTGATTCATAAATGTTTCTGTGGATTATTTTTGAGAATATTAAACTATATACTATCCCGTGACGGACGATTTCTTCTTTGCCTACGTCTGTGATAGAATTGATGCACGCATGACGCTATTTGTTTGTACCTTAGGTTGCTGCTAGCGAAAGTTAGAGCTGGTAGGGAGGTGCTCCAGTAGTTCTGACCTAATTCAGGCCGCGTGAGCCCAAGTTTACAGTCGTGAAACACTACCTAGCGCTTAGAAGGAAACTAAGCTAGTTGCCACCCAAGTAAGGTCGAAAACCGCGCTAGTTGGCTGTCGTGAAACCGGCCCCTGGAGATTAAACTATTCAGTTCCAAACTTGTACAAAAATAATTGTGTCACCATATGTCTATGGGTTTAGTTTGATTTTTTTATTTTTTTAGACAAATACAAATACACTTCTAATCTATGCCAATAATCTGTAAAAGGCTACAAGGTTGCAACTATTATCATCTGTAATGCCTAATTATTCAAATAAAATTGCAATATACCTTTTTTGGCAAGTACCTTTTATAAAACTGTATAATCAATAATTAAGGCATTCAAGGTCTTTTCAAATGTCATGGTCTTCCCTCATGGATGGGGGAGTCAGCAGTGATGCTGACAACACGCCAAGTGGCAGGATGTAAAAGATGAACCAACTTTCACATGCAGACCTCAAGATGTTCTTGGGTGTGTGTGTGTGGTTATTCTGCATGCTGGGTAAAGTGTGAAGGTCAGGTGTGAGTGTGAGTGTGGGAGTATGAATGAGAGTATGAGGACGAATGGGAAGAACAGACAAACAACCGCACTAAGCACTAAAGAAAGCCAAACTCTTGAAAAAGATTAACAAGAATTTATTCTAACAATATGGGCCTACTTTTGCACGGCTGTTAGTCATTCATCCAGAAGCATCCACACATAACATTCATGGGGTAGGAAACCAGAGCAAAGCAAAAAGCATAAGTTCCCACAGACATATAAGCCAAGGCCAATGGTACTCCTATAAAGTTTCTTATAGTTTTCAATAGTAGCTCTTTTTAGTATCTTTGCTATGTTCACAATAAGCTGAAAAGCATAGAGCTATATAATTTGTACAATTTCTTGAGTGTGTCAGCTTTCTCCCAAATGTAGGATTATCAGCACCAATAGCAGTCTGCAGCATTAAACTTTGAATGCTTTAATTCAAACAGAAAAATGAGCATTATAATGCTTAAAATCATTAGAAGAAAAATGAAGAGGATTCCTTTACTTTTAAGGTTCAAACTCCTGTGAAGAGATAAATGGTTGTAATCGTAAAAAGAATCAATGAAAACTACTCTTAAAAAGCCACTTTTCTATGCAAAGACAAATTAAATGCCTACAAAGTGCTTTTTAAAAAAAAAAAGTCTGAAATCTTGTTGAGAACTAAAGGATAGCAATCTCAGGGAAAAACAACTAATAACTTCAACAAGTGCTTTCTACAAGATCTCCATTAGAAAAAATAAAATGTTAATAAAATCTATAATGAGAAATAAATAGGCAGCTTTCAGGAAAAGAAAGTACAGAGATTTCCATCACAGAACTTAGCATGATTAGGGCCACTGGTGCATGTAAATTTAGAGCAAGATGATTGCACCAAATCAATCAAATATGACACACAATCCCCAAGACCTTCTCATCCACCAACATGGATTGCAATGTGGCAAATGCTCTACACATTAATTATCTTCTATAAGAGAGAAAGGTATGATATAAATTCTTTAAATGCTTGAAATTCCCATGTGAAAAATCTTAATGTCATATTTAAATCTCAAATGCATAATATATATGTCTGATATTGCTTTGCACTAGCTGTATTTTTGGATTATCAATGTTACCTCAAATAATTGAGTCAACTTTATTTTTTATAAAGACTTTCTGGTTTATCTTATAATTCCTTTACTGCCAGGATTTAAAAAAGAATTAAATACAAAAAACTGAGCTATTTTCAGAGATTTGTCAATGTTTATATATCATTTGAATGATCAGTTTAAAATCAGTATGGAATAATTTTTTAAAAAAAACGAAGTAACTGAATTAAATTTAAAAAAGAGAGAGTAACAGAATGAAATATTCTTCACTAAGTTCAACTAAATCTCCTTGAAAGTGATCTATATCTCTACCTCCACCTTCACGGTGTACATGGTAAATAAATTACATGAACTTATAAAATATGATTCATATATATTTTTAATTTTATGACCACTTTTGGTTAAAGAATTTACAATGCTCTTACCTGCGTTGTTTTCGTTCCAGCTCATTGTTGCGGGACATCTGTTCTTCCAAGTGTAGTTTGATGTCATGCATCTCTGTAGTCAAGCGCTGATGTTTTTTCTTGGCTACCTGGACTTGTCTGCGCTGTTCTTCTGCTTCTTCAATGGCCTCATGAAGCTAAATGGTCAGAGAACATGCGATATAATAATTAAACATCTCCTTCAAAATTTATCATTAAATTTCATAATAATAATTATCTACAGATTATAATGTAAGTCAATAAAATAAACAAAGACAACATTCATTTATTTAAAAACTTCAGGAATATGTGGAATAAGCAATTCATAAACAACTTAATATTTGATTTCATTCCACCAACTAAATATATGTTAAACTGTGCATTTTCTTGTTTTTTATATTAAATGTTTTATACAGTGCAAAAATAGGAAATTTGTATGTATTCACAGATTTTATACTTTAATATTTCATGCAAACTCCTAATTAATACTGATCTGATTACAATTTATATATAAAATGTTTAGAAACAGTGAAAGACATATAAAATGTAATATAAATACTAATTAATCCTGAGTCTCTTAAACATAAAACAAAGCAAACAGTGAAACACTAAATAATTATATGCAATAACAGCATTAATTCTAGTGAACTACAAACATAATGTAATTTTTTCTCATTGGATATATATTATTAACAAACATTTAACAAACAGAACTCTTCCTTTTTATTTATAAAGATAAATACTTCTCAAAAGGATTAAATTATGTTTAAATTTTGTTTTGTTATTTTTTAAACAATTATTTTTCCAACTATGTATCCATATAGATCACATAATAATTTCTGAAGGTTGTGCATATGTGAGTGTGTGTGAATACAAATTCAGTATGTTAAAGCTTCTTAGATTGCAAGTGCCAGAATGCAGAAAGTCAACCACTAGAATCATTTTACTCCTCCAGGGCAGGCATTTGCAACCTTTTTTGGTTTGAGGGACAACACTGAGAAACGTGTGGTCGTGGGACAGGCCAGACTGAAAAAAATCCCTATAAACTTGATCCCACATTTTGACATAAATTAGAGGGGTTTTATGCCAGTGTCAAAGCTTAATTACATATATACTTAATTAAAGTTCATATTTAGTTGAAATACTATTGTAACAGTTTGAGTATCAATTTGTTGAAAAGTGTGTTAGCAATATCTTCAAACTGACCTCCTGTGCTAAAATATCCTGAAATTTAACTGAATTCACTTTTCAAATCCTTCATCAGCAAACTAGCTAATAACATGTATATTGTTCTCACCAGCTAATGTGGGAAAATAATATGTGTTTCCTGTTTTCAAATGTCTATCCCAAAAGGGAGCTTGTTTACACATGACTTTATATGACCATACAGGTCATGAACCAACTGACCTTGTGTTTGTAAATTGTCATTCACTTCATTCAAGTGAATGGTGATGTCTGCCAAAAATGCAAGAGCACATAACGATGACTTTTAAAGCAGGTAAGTGTTTTCCTTTAATGTCCATAAAAATAGCTATCCCTTCTCAGGTTGTAAAAGCACTTCAAAATCTTTCCTCTATTCAACCAGCGCACATCATAAAAATAATGTTGTCTTGATGGTCAGCTTCCAGGTCACTGAAAAATTCTTGAAACTGTCTGTGATTTAAAGCTTTTGCCTTAAAAAAATGTATGCATGAAACTACTGTTGTCATTATGTTAAATTTAATTGATTCAAAATGCAGGTTTTGTTGATGTATCATACAGTGAAGAATGCATCAAGTCTTCTCTGTTTATGCCCTCTCTATTCAGGTCTGATTTTATCTTTTGTCACTGCACCTATAATGTGAGCCAATCATTGCAGGTGCCCTATTATTCACTATTCCACACAACACTGCCCAGTTCAGTGCAAATTTATTAACAGCAATTTTTACTTTTTGAAAAATGCTGTCCCCTGTAGTTGTCTTTCACTGACTGAAGTGAAAGCATTTTGTCAGTGCATTTGAAATTGACATCAACTCCTCATATGAAAATCACTAGTTGAGTTCTATCTGTGTTGTCTGTGTTATTATTGAAAGAAAAAAGACACTAAATTCCTTAGCTAGCTTCTTTAGTGCTAGCTTTATGTCAACATCCATGCCATCAATATGCCTAGCCACTGTCTAATGTGATAGAGACTTATATTGTCATTTTCTATTCTCTTTACAGGGCTCAATATATTCCTTACTGCATTGAGACATGATCACCGTGCTCGCTGTCAACAAACAGGGACAACTAGGTGTTTAAGAGCTATTTTCTCTCTGCAAATGCTCAACCAGCATTCACAAAACATGCATGCTCTTTCACATCTTTTTGTCTCTTTCTATATATATATACATATATATATACACACACACACACACACATATATATATATATATATATATATATATATATACATATACACACACACACACACACACACACACACACACACACACACACACACACACACACATATATATATATATTGCACAAGATAGATGGAGTAATAATTTGTGTGTGTTGAATGGGTGTGTGTGTGTGTTTTGTTTTTTGTTTGTTTGTTTGTTTTTTGATGACTACACTAACAACTAGCTAGATTCTCCAAAGTGAAAAACAGACCAGGAGTCAGATAATGAAAAAGTAATGAAAAAATATGTCACATTTAAGTGTGGGACAAAGACAAAAAGTCAACAGAATACAACTATTACAAAGCAATTAGTAATGTTTTCATTGAAAAGTAATTATACAAAACTATATACATACACGTTTCTCAACCATCTTTCGTGACTGCAATTCCTGCTCTATATCTTCTTCATGCTGCTGTTGCATCTGTTTCTTCGTCAGTTGTAGTTCTCTCAAAAGACGTTCACATCTTTCCTTATATACTGATAAATTACCTTTAATTAACATAACAAAATATCAGGAAAGATGTTATACTTTAAAAAAAAGTCAAACTGCATTAGAGGAATAAATTTTAAGCCATAAACAATATTATACTAATTAAATCAGCCATATATTTATATATCTATACACACACACACACACACACACACATATATATGTGAAGGAAATATATGTGATTATTTATTATGCCATTCCCACCCCCCCCAATGATATTCTCATTTCCTGATAATAAAACCTGCATCCAGTGGATAGCATCTATTTATTTTTCAAACCTGTTAATGGATATAATGCACACCAATCCTCTTCAACCATGTGAAACATTACCTGTAATCCATTTTCTGCTGAATACAGCTGTTTATGCAAATGAATTGCACCACATCTAAATTTAGGTTCTTAGTGGGCAAGGGTGGACACTCACAGAAAAACAAGGTGAATGTTAGTTTGCAGGCCACTGTCTATTGTCTTATCTTCCAAATCTAATTGTAAATTTAAGGTCATCACAGATATTTTAGCAAGAAGATTTGTCAGCACTTCAGCACTAGACTGCCAGATTTCATAGGACAGTTCCTATGACATCAGTTTTCTATTAAAATATATATCTTCAACTAAGAGAATAAAATTAATGAATGTGTGCAAAAATCATACATAGTCTCCATGCCAAAATCTAACAGGTGTAGCTGAAAAATGTTATGAACAAGTTATCTGGTTTGCAGACACTCAGGCACTTGGATACTTCAGCACTCAGTTTAGCATTTGGATACTTTATTTCTCTGAAACTAAGATACCACCTGTCTACCATCTACTGCCTTTCTCCTTGCCTATCTGTTTATCTATTTGATTGTCTACCTGTTTCTGTCATTTGACAGTCTCACTCTTTGTTGGTCTGAAATGCTTTGTCTTCATATACTTCCTGAGTGTTGTCCTTATTTCTTAAATATATTAAACCACTCCATTCCTCTCTCTTCTCATTCCTACCTTCAGTTTCTGTCCTGCCAACTGTCTATAACTAATTTATATTAAACAATTTATGTAAAATTATGCCATTTACTGGAATGTATGCATTCTTTCCAATTGGTATATTGTGTGAAATAACAATGTATGTGAACATTTACATGATATACTTAATATATAATACATTTATTAATTTCTAACTGAAAGTCTAGATAATTTCACTAAAACTGAATAAACACTTTGAACTTCAACTTTCCTATCAACTTTGTACCAGAATGAAAAATCAGTTAAAAGACAAATATTAGTCTTTATATTCCAAAATAAAAACATCTCTAAACACATTCATCAAATCAAATCATCCACCCATTCTTTTATTTACCTGACCCATTAAATTTATCTAAGATGTTTACAGCCAATTATGGCTAAATGCTTTCAGCTAAGTGTTGAAAATATAATTGACAGACATGTGCTAGTTATTCTGATCTCTAGGAAAAAGACCAGGAGCAGATTCAGTAGCTATACCTATTCCTTTAAATGTAGGATATTTTTAATTTCAAAATTCTGTTTAATAAACTGTTACAAAAGGATGTAACATTTTTAAATTCTGCAATTTTTGTGGTTATTGTATACTGAAAATTAAGTAAAATGTACCTCTTAAGCTAACTGCAGTTGTATGTTCAAAGAATTTGTACACATGATGTAAATATGATTTTTTTCTAAACTAGGACGGATAATTTATTGTCCTAGTCATAGGATACACAAATCTCAGGTAAAATACATATTTTTTTTGCTCTAAATTCTAATAAGCAATCATTTGCAACTTACTTTTCACTTATTTGCAAATGTGCAGATCCTGGCTTAAATAGTGAAATGTATAAATAAATATAATAACTAAGATTCTTAAATAAAGGAATTGAAATTAATTATTATTTATTTTATCTATGCTACAATACAAACTTACTGTGATTTTCAAACAAATTACCTCTTAGTGATTTCTAATGAACTCAGTTTTAAAATAATCAATTGTGTCAACAGAAAATTGTCTGCCTAATTTCTGATCTGAAAATATAAATATTAATTAAAACACAAACAATAATAATAATCATTAATTTAGACGAATTTTGAGTTAAAATGTGACTCTTCAAAATGTGATGAACTTGTTCAGTTGATACATTACCTGACTTTGAAAAGACAGTAATGTATATGACTTAGTGTTAAGTAAGAAAATTAAAGCAAACTCCCCCCCCCCCCAATAAATAAGGATATTTTTCAAATTTTTCATTTGCTTTATTGCTTTATTTTTTAAAATCACATCTACCTATCTGGTAATAGAATCTATATTCCTTAGCAGTAGTATGCCTAATGTTGAATGGCAAAGCAAGGCCATTTGGAGATTTAAGAAAAAAAAACTCAGTGAAGATAACCACAAAAAAAAATAAAACCAAAAAATTATTAATACATGTAATAAGAAATTTGCCAATTTCATATGAAATGAATGGCATATCATGATTAAATATTTTTAGTGAATAACATAATTTTTAATTTTAATCCAGACTATACTAGAGAAAACAATTAATTAATCATGTCTTTATAATTTTGATCATTTATGTCTATTTTAAAGATTTAAAGTTGTAAATATAATTTTCATCTCTGTCAGTGCTAAGAAGGTAATTTTTTTTTGTTCATGTACCACTTCTTCAAGATCATGTACTATCCTGCAAACCTGAATAAAGCTCTTTGTCAGATGCACTATCATTCTTGAGTCAAGATTGTTAACTACAAAATAGCTCAAAACATTTCATTCTCATTCTTGATTCAAGATTGTTAGCTACAAGATGGCTCAAAACATTCCATTCTTGATTCAAGATTGTTAGCTACATGATGGCTCAAAAATTTCATTCTTGATTCAAGACTTTTAGCTACATGATGGCTCAAAAAATGTATTCTTGAGTCAAGATTGTTAGCTACATAATACTAATAACTCAAAACATTCCACTCTTGAGTCATGCTTGTTAGCTACATCAGGGCTCAAAACATTCCATTCTTATGTCAAGATTGTTAGCTACAGGATGGCTCAAAACAACATTCCATTCTTGATTCAAGATTATTAGCTATATGATGGCTCAAAACATTTAATTCTTGAGTCAAGATTGTTAGCTACATAAGACAAAATATTTCATTCCTGATTCAAGATTGTTAACTACATGATGGCTTCAAACACTCCATTCTTGATTCAAAATGTATTAACATATAATAAATATTACTTATCTAGATAAGAATTCTTAGTTTCTTCAACAACATTTTGATTATATTTATATCACATCTGAAAATCACTTCAAGTTGTATTTACATATATAGTCTGGTCACATTTTTAGGTCAAAGCCTTTACAAAGTTTATAAATGTTCTCTCTGGAAGGTTTGAAACTGTAACTGAAATATCCTCAACAACTGGTAACAAGAACTTTGCTACTGAAGCAAATGATCCTTCCTTAATAGTTCTATTGGTTGGATTTTACCCATTATGTAACACTATACAGAAACAACTTTGTAACATAAGTATGCTTATTAATAATTCCATATCCATAAAGCTTTTAAATTCAACCATTCAGAAACTTTGAAGTATGAAATGAGTAGCTGTTTAAAATAAGTCATCAGTATGCAATTATACTAATCATTTCCAATCTAAGGGTTATAGGCAATAACGTTTCCAAGTGAATTTTGACTTAATGAAGGTACACCTAAGCTTCTTTATCTTTGTGCACTCAAATGAAGGCCAGTTTCTCCCCATCTCTATCAGCACTCTCCTAATAGCACAATGTACGTAGATCATAGCATATATATATACGTGTGTGTGTGTGTGTGTGTGTGTGTGTGTGTGTGTGTGTGTGTGTGTTTGTAATACTCAATGATTACACTTTGTTCATGATACTGTTAACATACCTGTCAAAAGCTCAAATTCAGCATACTAATGTTTACTGAACACTTTGACCCTTATTATAACATTCAGTAAACTACAAGCTTTAAAAAAGCTGAATTATAAAGTTGTATATTAATACCATTTGCATAGTACTTTATCAATTAAATGTCTGAAAAATTTTATTACTGATCTGTTTCATTTTTTTAAAAACTAACTTAAACTAAAATAAAGAAACCTAAAGAATACATATTAATAAAACTTACGGAATATATATTAATAATAATTTTAGTTCTTTCAAGCATTTTAGCAAAGTCTGAGCAGTAACAACTTGTAAAATTGTGGAATGGAAGTATTCATTTGAAAAATACAATACCAGAATTCAGCTTGTCCTTCAATTAAAAAAAAAAAAAATTAACTCCTATATAGCTGAATCACCCCACCCCACCCCCGAAATAAATTAACAATTCATTTGTATATGAATTTCATGAATAAAATTGGTCCTATACTGTCTTGTGCTGATCAGCAGAGAATGATTGCTTTTATTAAAACATTTATAGCATGTCTTTGTATTTCATATTTTTTTAAAAGATTTAAATGAATTCAGAAATATTCTAACAAGCAGATATTGCCATGTGCTTACAGTAAAAGTAATTTCCCTTGAAATAAGATCAAGCCTACCAATTCCAGTTTCTCTATTATAGAAATTCTTGCTATATATAAAACAACAGACAACACTACATTACATAAAAGAAGAAAATTCAGGCAAAACAGAATTTACCAATTTTATGTTAAAAAGAAAAGATGACAATATACTGATAAAAAAAATAAAAAATTTGTTAGTGATAGCAGTAGACATGAGAAGCATCTACCCCCAGTGTGTAAGTGTAAGGGTACACTGCTAGGGAAATATGAGTTCTACACAGATCACTTTTTCACTAGACACACCCTAGCATCCACTCTTTTGGCAAACTACAAATACAAAGGTGGAACTGTTATGGGGAATAGAAAAGACATGCCAAAGAACTTTCCAGACACAAAACTCCTTCCAGGACAACTTTCAATTGTCCATAGTGATGACATTTCTTGTTTTGCATCACAAAATAAAAAACAGATTCTCATGCTCAGCACAATGCATCATGACAGTACAATGACAAATACAGGCAAAACTAATTACAAAACAAAACCAATTCTGAAACCAGCATGCTTTTGTGATTACAACAATAACATAGGAGGGGTGGATTTGTGACAGTGTTACAACTGCATATCCAAGCATGAGAAAAACAATAAAGTGGTACAAAAATGTTTTCCTTCTTATTCTTGATATTGCACTGTACAATGCCTGTATTGTTTACAAGAAACACAGGTCAATCAATGAAATTGCTTGATTTCAGAACTGCAGTCATCAGGCAAATCTTTGAAAAATATAATGAGCTCCATAGCTTTAACAGTGATCACTCAGATGCACAATTACCATTTGCTGTTGGGCAAACATTTTATTGCACTTATTCCTCACCTTGATCCAAGTAAACCAATGCCGAGGAAAAGATGTCACATTTGTGCAAACAACAAAATGGAGTAAAGGACACAGCATGAGTGTCCAACATGTCAGGTTCCCCTGTGTCTAGCCCCCTGCTTTGAAATATTTCATTCAAAGTAGACATTGTAAATTCTAATTCTAATTCTTCTTTCCTTTTGTCTAATTTCTTCTTTGTATTATATGAGCAGTTTGTTTGAACATTCATTTTCATACTTCACAACATATATGTGACCTGTCACCACAAAAAGATACTTAAGTCGCGCAAGGCTAAGCCGAGAAAAACGGCAAAAACGAAGGTGGGGGTCTACTTGGGTGAAATTGAGATTTTCATTATAGCGTGTTCCCAAACCATCGAACAACAAATTACTAGCGTGTTTTTCTTTAATTCGAACTAGAAATAGCTTTATTATTATTTTTTTGTGACCTACTGTCTAACTTCGAAGGAAAAATATGGCCCAAAAGTGCTATAATCTGACGATCATAGACGGTAGAATCCCTGGCTGAACCTCATAATGTTGTATATCAGAATGCTCAGGAAAAAGCCTATTTTTATGCTGACGACACTGGTTATTTATTTATTTATTTATAACGTCTAATCAGAATGTTTTATAAGGCTGTGCTTGGTGTAAACAAAGTGAAAAGCGTCAGCCAATCCGCAGACAGTTTATCAAAGCTTACTATAAGTTACCAAGCATGCTCTCATAAAAAGACGGTCGCGATTGGTTGAAACGCACACAAGGGAGACAGTTTCGTCCTGTAATGCGTAATGCAAACATGGAGAAACGAATCGCTAATTTGTTGAATTCATGTAAAGAAAGCAACATCTTAGAAAAAGAAAGCATTCAGATTAAAGATTTGATATCTGATTATTTTGCTAATGAGGATGTAGCTGATGGATTTTCTCTGAAAGTGACACGGACAGCGAATCGCGTGATCGAACAACGAAAAAGACGAAGCAGACGACAGCTGACGATAACTGACTGTACACTGAAGTGAAAGGTGTGCTATAATTATTGGATTATTTAAACGATATTTTTTTTAAGAATGTGAAAGTAATGCAGCTTTAATCTGTGATTTATTTAGTGGAGCTAGCATCAGATTTAGAAAGAGGTATCAATTCAATATTATGCCTTAATTTTAGATTATTCTGTGAGCCACAATAATCATTCTCGCATACAGAAATTCTAATCGTTATGGCTTAAAAAGACTGTTGTCTGTAAATGATGTAACAATATATTTGTTGTTTATAGTTATTACAGTGTTAGCTATAGTGTCTTCTTCAACTCTGATTGCAAATGAAGCAGATTAATATATGGTTGCTAAGGAAAAACCTCTCAGAAATGTGTTCAATCTTTGAGGCCGATTTTCTCAAAATGGCCGTCCGGACAGTAGTGCACTTCAAACAAACATAACTTTTCCATATTTTGTCCTACACTCTTTATTTTTATATCAACAGAAAGCCCTTTCAATTTTCTTTCTATTGATATATATATCTCAATACCCCCAAAATCCGACTTAAGTATCTTTTTGTGGTGACAGGTCACATATAAATCAGCAACATAATATTTTCAATTTATTTTCTGTTCATTTACATTATTACATAACATAGGCAACTTCATAAATTTATTTGTAAATTTTCTTCTTTTACTTCGGATGAAATTGAACACATACCCAGTGCTTATTATTTTTACATGACATTTAATACATAAATACTTAAATACTCTGTATTTATTGTACCATACAGACTAGCAGAGTTACAAAATTCCTAAATTTTACTGATAATGATTTTTATAATAAAATTTTCTGCATCTGGATTTGTGCTTCACTAAGTTTGACTACATCTACAATTTTATTATATATAAATCATCTTACCAAGCAAATAGACTCTTTCTTTCCTTCTTCATTTGGGATTTGTGAAAACAAAATTTATTCTTGAACTGGACATGTGAAAAAAATGTTTTGTGACATCAGTTGGATTTGTACTTCACTAACTTTGACTACAATTTACAATTTTATTATATATATATAAATCATCTTACCAAGCAAACAGAGTCAGCTTTCATTACTTCAGCTGAATATATAATTTCAGTAATTTTACTTCATCATTCCTTTGGAACTTTTCAACTTATTTTCTGCATTTGGATTTGTGCTTCGCTAACTTTGACTACAGCTACAATTTTATTGCCAATTCTACATTTTGTACAAGATATAAATCTTCACATCTCCTCTCGTATTTGGTAGGGGCTGGCATTACATAATTTCAGTGATTTTACTTCATAATTCCTTTGGAACTTTTCAACTTATTTTCTGCATCTGGATTTGTGCTTCACTAACTTTGACTATGTGAATGGGTATGGTGTCTCTGATTGCATTAATGTGTGATAAAATTTGTATTTTAATAATTATTTCTCCACATTCAATTTCTTCACTCCTGCAATCATACACTATAGCCATGACAGGGTCTTTGTCTTTCGTGGTCTGGGAGTGACTAAGTCAAGCCCTGGGGTATGTCACTAATTACCTCCTTCCCCCAAGTGTTACTTGTCCAAGATAACCGGCCCTAGCTGAACTATCTCATCAGTCTAAGTGTCGTTCTCTTCACCCTCACATTATCTCCCAATTCGATGACAGATCTATCCTAAGAAATGTGTTTTTAGACTGTCTTTGTCATCGTTATTACATCATTGGCTGAGCCTCCACCGTCATCTACACATTTACCCCTCTTTAGAAATAACGAGAGTGGTTAGGTAAAATAATAACAATTTATTAAAAGAAAAGAAACAATAATAATCAAGTTACAGATAGAATAACAATTGAATTACACTCAAGGCGAGATGTTAGAGATTCACAGATCTCTCAAAAAGCTTATCACACTAAACTTTAAATTAGGAACATTAATCATGTGTTAATTCCCTAGAACAATTACTAGGAGATTATACAATTAGTAAAATGAATAATTTCAGTACGTTGCCTAGAACAATTACTAGGACTTCAAATTAAAAAAATATATCTACGTTACAATCACTATAAATGGATTATAAAGAAAAGAATCAGAATCAGAAATTACAATAATCAAGGAACAATTACAGACATATGACACAAGCATAAGTATGCATTCACCTCATGTATTTGTGATTGCTGTCCTCTGTCTATGGCCTGGCGCTGTTGACTGGTGAACAATGCTGGCTTCAGATTTAGCATACCTGGAAAAGTCTTTCACTTCACTCTGTGCTGGAATGTTTGAAAAGTTCTTTCTGTCAGGAACTTGTTTACACATACACAGTTCTGGCATTACACTTTGCTAACTAAGTGTCCCGGGTTCTAGTTCAAAATTCAATGAATTCTTACACCACATCAGCTGTTAAGTTCATTGCACTTAATGCATAAGTCACTCACTAACTCTGTTAGTATGTCCATTTTGTCAGCTTCCCCACTTGGCAGAAAAAAACTTATTACTTGTGAGTTTCACATTCCAATACTCATCTCCTAGATAGTATTCTCAGGTCTGAAAATCTCCTTTCCGTCACACACTGTCCCATCTGTGTCACGCATAATACCTAAGTGGCGTTTCTATATCTCTCTTTTTCCAAATAGTTCTGACTCAGCGAAATTTACTGCTTGCCTCCCCTTTTTTGTTGTCTTCTTGACCAAAGAGGATTTTCACACAGGAGTCTGTCTGTACTTAAGTGACAAAGCTCTTAGACCAAGGTTACTCAGGGCCAAGGTCTCTAAGTCGAAGATAAAGCTGAAACTCTCAGTGTAGATGGACTGTACGACTGGAGATGGAATTCGTAGATAGAACTTTGACTGGTGGAACCTTTGACTTCCGAAGCTGTGAAATATACAAGCGTTTGCGTACATCAGCTCATGTTTTACTAAGTATTAAGTCTGTAATTTTATTCTTGGTTCTCATTCGAATTTCTTTACATGCGTTTACTACCAAGAATAACATTACAGTTTTAAGCCATTTTAAAATACAAACATTTGCAAGAAAAAATACAACTCGAAATTTGCAATAGTTAGAATTTGCGAATCATTATTTACAAAATATATTTACCATTTCAGATATTCCTACTTTGCCCCTTTTTCCGCAGGAAGTCACACGGGACTGTGAAAAATTCATAGTGAAATTAATTTTCGCTCGGTGTGGTATTTAAGCAGTTTGGGTTTTTCGTCGGGGTTCAAGTACCTTCTTACCCTCGAGCGTAATTTATCTTTTTATCTCGGTCTTTTGTTAATAGTCAAGGTTGGCGTTCCTAGCATATCTCGACTCTTAGATGCTGACCGTGATGTGCCAGGCCTTGCCGCCTACCCCTGTGATAAGCGAGTGGTTATGTCATCAGAGCGCTCTTACCGTGAGCGTCGATCGAACACTCTAGCTACGCGGACCGCAGCTATTCAATTTACGCTCTTTGTTCTTCAGGACCCAGACTGGACCAAAGTCGGCTGTCCAAAATGGCTTACAAAGATTACACGGCAAAATTTGGGATTAAATTTTGTTGTAATTAAAGAATAAAATTGAAAATATTTAGAATTTATATTTAATTTAGGTTAATGTAATAATCTGCATTTTTTTGGCTTTACAGACTACATCTACAATTTTATTATATATAAATCATCTTACCAAGCAAATGGAGTCAGCTTTCATTACTTCAGCTGAATATATAATTTCAGTGATTTTACTTGATCATTCCTTTGGAACTTTTGAAATTATTTTCTGCATTTAGATTTGTGCTTCACTAAGTTTGACTACATCTACAATTTTATTATATATAAATCAAAACTTATTCTTGAACTGGACATGTGAAAAAATGTGTCTTGAATTCAGTTGGATTTGTGCTTCACTAACTTTGATTACATCTAAAATTTTATTGTATATAAATCATCTTACAAAGCAAATGGAGTCAGCTTTCATTACTTCAGCTGAATATATAATTTCATTGATTTTACTTCATCATTACTTTGGAACTTTAGAACAGTGATTTATACTTCACATAAGCTTTCATTAGATAGATCTCGGACACTGTAGCCATTGAGTACAAGTACATGGTGTTTGTGTACTTGACATTCCATACAATAAACAGTTTCGGGTGAGGTTTTTGATGAGGCGACACCCTGGATATTTCTCCTAAATATCCTAAACTTCGCCAAAACATCCCCACTTGGAGTATAAAACATTCTTCTTAGGGGATGTAAAGTCTTCCAGGAATACAACATTGATGCAGAAATTCACAAGTTCAACAAAAAGGTAAGAAAACTTTTTATTATTTATTTATTTTCACATTTTAAATCAATTAAAAATACTACTTTATTAATTATTTAGTTTGTCTAGATTAATTTTCAATTAATATTTTGAAAATCCATGTAAAATGACTGTCGCTTTTCATGTTTTAGTAAAGCAACATATAAAAAAAAATCGTTAGGCGGCAAAAGTACCTGACACCATGAGGTTGCGTGAGTTTTCAAAGCCGACAGCGAATGGGCTAAATATAGATTATAAGATGGATTCATCTTCTCCTTTGGTAAGAAGTTTTCTCTCTACAGAAATACAGTGGAACCTCGGTTATGAATGCCTCGGAGTATGAACAATTTGGGTCACAAACAGCAATGTTTAACAATTTTTGTCTCAGTTCATGAACAGTGCCTTGAGTCATGAACCAAAGCCACGCAGTATGTACGCTAGTCTTGCATGTGTGCACAGCCTCGCTTTGTCATTGATACACAATTACTGTCCAACGTTCCTTAGCAGTGGCGCAATTTTCAAGGTATTTCACAGTTTTTAGGTCTGTACCCCTCTATTATGAATTCCAAGGAAACAAAATGTGACAGTGATAATGCTGGTAGAAAACTGAAATGTATCACAGTGGATGTGAAGAAAGAAATAAGTGCAAAACATAAGAGTGGCGTTCATGTGTCTGATATCACTAATGAGTACAGCATGGCGAAATCGATGATCTGCACCATTATCAAGAACAAAGAGGTAATCCAAACAGCCAATGTGGCTAAAGGTAGGTAGCAGCACACTAGTCAGCCAGCAGCACAATACTTTTGTAAAAGAGCACATTTTCATTACTTTTCATTCACTGATTTCCCAACAACCAAAGCATTGTTTAATTCAAACAAACATTCAAAATCAAGCAAGATATACAAATTTACAATCATAAGAAATAGAAACATTAAACTTGATTTTGAATGTTTGTTTGAATTAAAGAATGCTTTGGATATTGAGAAATCAGTAAATGAAAAGTAATGAAAATTTACACTTTTATATATTGATTATTGCTGTCTTACTACTGTGAAATGACCTACTGATTAATATCTTAACATTTTTATAATTAACTTTTGTTAAGTGAAACACAACAATAACTAATTTTGTTTGTTATAGAGCAAACAAAGAGATCAAAACTCAAGATTCTGAAATGATATGAAAAATTGTTTACTAATTCTGTCTATATAATTGTGCAATTTTTGTAAGCATTTTTAATGCATAAATTTACTGAGAGTGCATAAAAGTTGTTGAAATTTTTTATAAGTAATGAGCAAAGTAATATTTAGCAAACTGCAAAATTTCATGATCATGAAAATGGTTCAAATGTTATGGCCAGTTTTGTGCAAAAACGTATAAAAAAAATGCCGTTGTCAGTCATTTTGATGATATTACAAAGTTTGGCCAACCTATGCATGAATCAAATGAAAATAACATTCTGAAAAAAATGCTCATATTCTTTATATATTTTTTAACATAAATGAACAGTTTCAATGAAATATTTCAATTAATGAATCAGATATGCTGCGTCAAATTTCATCAATTGTGTTATTTCTAACTATATTGATGATGGTTTTT
The DNA here is from genome assembly GCA_028829895.1 of Sinotaia quadrata. Taxonomy (NCBI): domain Eukaryota; kingdom Metazoa; phylum Mollusca; class Gastropoda; order Architaenioglossa; family Viviparidae; genus Sinotaia; species Sinotaia quadrata. Next base: position 74,306,521 of record CM054183.1, on the reverse strand, counting down.
TTAAATTAATTTCTGCATCTAGGCATTTTGTTATTCATCATATAGAAATTAAAACTTTGCATTTGTTATCTACAAGTAAAAAGGAATAAAGTATTAAACTTTCATAACTGCATTTTAGATTTTAGTTAGTCTTTAGCAAGTCTAAAAATGGATGAAATAACAAACACTGCCGACATTTTTTAAAACTTAAAAAACAGTATATCTCTGGAACAAATTGAGATAGCTTCACATTTTTCTTTTTCTTTTTCATGTTTTAAAAGTTTTAAATGAAAATAACAAAACTGAAAGCTTGATTTTATTATAATTTTTGGGGGTGCCGCTATCTACTAAAAGTGAGACTAAGTTAACGAAGCAAAGGCTTCAACTTTTAGAAGAAGTTAAAAATCTTCTCTTGATCTGGATTAATGAAATGAAACTTGCAGGAGATAGTGTTAGTGAGACAATAATAAGCAAAAAGGCTAAGCTTTTGCACAGTGATTTGTTGTCGAAATTGCCTGGTACAAGTGCTGAAAGTGGCATTTTTAAAAGCCAGTAGAGGTTGGTTTGAAAACTTTAAAAAAGAAGAGGTATTCACAGTGTTATTAGGCATGGGGAGGTTGCAAGATCCAACGAGAAAGAAGCAGAAGCATTTAAGGTGGAATTTGATAAATTCATCAAAGAGGAAGACTACATACCACAACAAGTCTTTAACTGTGACGAGACAGGTCTTTTCTGGAAGAAATTGCCAAAGAGGACCTATATCACCCAGGAGATGAAGGCACTACCAGGGCACAAACCAATGAAGGACAGGCTTACTCTGCTGTTATGTGCCAGTGCAAGTGGTGATTGCAAGATTAAGCTAATGTTGGTCTACCACTAAGAAAAGCAAACAATGTCCAGAAAAACAAACTGCCTGTGATGTGGAGGGCTAATGCAAAGCCATGATGACGAGACTCATCTTCATGGAATGGCTGACTAAAGTGTTTGCCCCAAGTCTGAAGAAGTACCTGGAGGAAAACAATCTGCCCCTCTAGTGTCTGCTGATTATGGACAATGCTTCCACCAAGTTTGGAGGGAGTCCTGGACACTGAGTATGACTTCATCAAGGTCAAATTTCTGCCTCCCAACACAACTCTTCTGCTTCAACCCATGGACCAGCAAGTGATCTCAAACTTCACACTGAAACTGTACACAAAGGCGCTCTTTTCAAGGTGTTTCCAAGTCACCAATGACACTTATTGACCCTTAGAGACTTCTAGAAAGACTGCTTCAACATCCTCCACCGCATCAACCTCATAGACGAGGCCTGGAATGACGTCTCCACCCACACCTTGCAGTCTGACTGGAGGAAAGTTTGGCCATAGTGTGTACCAGAGAGAGATGGAGGGATTTGAGTAAGACGCAATGGCTAATGTAGTGGATGAGATTGTGTCCTTGGGCAAAAGTATAGTCCTGGAAATCGATGGCAACGACGTGGAGGAGCTAAATGAGGACCACACCACAGAAGAGCTTGTGGATCTTCAGAGTAAACAGCTGAAGACATTAAAGGAGGAGCAATCATCCGATGATGAGGAGCAAGTGACTGTTTCTACTGCTAAGATAAAAGAAATTTGCAGTAAGTGGGCTGACGTCAAAGACTTCATTGTGAACCATTATCCAAACAAATTTGTTGCAAACAGGGCAGTGAACCCTGATGAATCTTAATGTGATGGCCCACTTCAGAAACATTCTCCAACGAAGGAAGAGACAAATTTCCCTTGATCATTTCTTAGTGCAAAAAGAAGCAGAGCCAGCCACCAAGAGACAGCGAGAACAAACCCCTTACGGGGAGTTAACTAATGTTATCCTGGAAGGGGATCGCCTTCCACATGGTAATTTCCTCCTCCCAACCACCACTGTGCCTTCAACTCTCCACCACTAAGTAATTTGCACAAAAGTAAATCCTTAATTTGATTTAATGTTGTTTTCTATCTTTATTGTTAATTTATGTTTTGCAATGTAAAACCCCACATGATAATGAAAAAAACTGTTCTTAGGTCCTGGAACAGACTGTTTGCATTTACATTGATTTCAATGTTTCGGTTCACGTACATTTCGGTTCATGAACTGAGTTCCGGAACCTGAGGTTCCACTGCATTGTTTGACAGTAAATATTTCTCTTTAATGTAGGGGAAGAGAGAAAACGTTTGCAGTGCCCACATATTCGCCAAGTGAGAGATATGAGTGGTGTTTTCTGGAGAATTATTAATAACATAAATTAAGATTCTATCACTTGTAATTAGTTATGGATGATTAATTCATAATAATAACCATAACCATTAACGAGATGGCATTAGCATCAAACTTGTATTGCATATGAATATTACTTTAAAGTACCAAATTTAAGAAAACAACAACTTAAATACATGTGGACTTTTAATTAGGTAATAGTAGTTTAGAAAGTATAATGATACAGCAAATCTCAAATTCATTTATAACAGTACTTTATGATTTTGTTTTCAATGTCATAGTTTTATTGCTTATTTATAAATAGAAATAGAGTGGGTATTGAGATTTTATTATGGCAAACTGACAATGATTCTTCTGCAGAGTTAATAATGCTTATGCTCCATTTTCCTACAAATATTTACAATGTAAACCAAGTTCAGATGGCTTCCAAAATTTTGTTGTTATAATGTAAAATTCTTGTAAATTGTTGTTATCTGATAGTAAATGGTAAATATACCATTTAATGAATCTATTAATAACAAACACAAAAAGTATACATAATTATATGGCAAATCATTAAGTTTAAATAAACTTAACTAACCATCGACTTCATCTTCCATTTCTTCCTCTAATGGCTGTGCCTGCCACACTTTTGTCTGCATAACCTCCATCTGTAGCTTCTCATTTTGGCGCTTCTGTTGTGCATACTTGGCCTTTAACAACAAGTGAATCATCTCAAATATGTCATTTAGAAAAAAGCAGTTTTAAAAACCCTCAAATTAGAGCCCCCACAAATTTAATTTAAAAAAAAAAAAGATCTATCAATGGTTTACATTTAAAATGATTTCTTTACTCACATTATAAGATTAACAATAATTAAATACGTTTGACATGAACATGCTCAATAAATACATAATGACTTCTTACAGGGAAAGCTTAATACTTCTGACTTTAAGTAGATTCTTTAAAGATTCAAGCTGCATTGGTTAACAAAAATTCTCCAAAATCTGAAGTACAACAGAAGAGTTCACATCATTCTGTGCAAATGAAACACTAATTCATCACACATATTCACTTCCATTTGATTCACATTCTAAAATTAAAATAGAAAATCAAAAATAAAATTTATAATGAATGATTAATTATCTCAAACAGAATAAATGTTATTTTGTAATTACAAAACTGTCTTATAAATCTGCAAATAAAACCCTAAAATAAATGCAAATGGTTTTGGTTCTATTACTAACATGTAAAAGAAAAATTCTCTCATATTTAACATGTATGAAGAGAATTCATTTAAACATTCTATAACTTGCACAACATAACCTCAAAATATACCTGGAAATATTTTACTTTTTTAAATTAGAATATGTTGCATATATAAATTACATTACAGTCACAATCATAAACATGAATCTTTGATCACAGCAAATGGCAATGGTGTAAACTACTGATAAAATTGTGACAAAACTGCCAGATTAATGGAGATCTGGATTTCTGAGGTTGTGCTGTATATCTGGAAGAGTTAACTTTTCTGACTGTATCAAGAGTATATACCAATGACTTTAGATATCTTGTATATTGCAATGAAAAACTGCAAAGAAATATACAAAAGTAAATATAAGATCTTCCGAATTTAGAAAAAAGAAAAGTATCAGTTTAAAACTAACTCTGGAGGTATCAAGTAAAAATGGCAATAAGAAATCCTGGATACTGGTATATTTCCAGTATATACCAGTCAAAACAGAGTTTATAAAGGTACAGAAATAACTTACCTGCAAATCTTTTAGCTCTTTCTCTAAATGCATGCGTTCAGCTGATTCAGCTTCTAACATCTCACTGGCTTGAGTAGATGCTGTGTTTTCTTCAACAAGATCTGCTGTCACCTCTGCCAACTATTATGATTACAATTTTTTTTAAATAGTATTTTTTCTTTAAATCAAAAGGGAATAATACAAAGATAAATTATAATTTACAGAAATTAAAACATAACATTTCATTTCAAACATATTTAGATTTATGAGATACCAATTTTTCAAGATTTCACTTACATGAGAGGATATTTTAATACCTATTTTTCTCATAACAAGCTCAATTTATTATATAAATGTGGGCTCTTCCATGTCTTCATATACCATCAACATTCAATTACTGAGGTGATTGGGGAAAAAGTAGCATAATCTCAAAGCACTGGATAATGCAAAGCACTGCAGACAACTATAATGTGGTCAACAACTGAGATCTATAGTTTTACATAATACATTATAAAAAGTAATTTATAACACATTTTTAATAATATAAACAGTATCATAATATAATCATACAAAGAGATGGCATTTTTTTTCCAAAGGTTCTATTATCTCCCCCTAAGGAAAAATAGCATGTTACATCACCATAATTTTACCTGTTATAACAGTGAACAGTATGCATGACATTTGCAATAACCATCTACCAATATAGGAACATTTGCAAATCTCAGTCTCTTTCTCTTGGTTTTGAATGTGGGGAAATATACTTTATTTGCACGCAACATACATTTATATAATTAATGACTGAGTTTTCTGGACACTTTCCATAATCTATCAGTCAGTTCTCAAATTAGATGCCATATGCTTATCTTCTTGCATTAGATAATCATGTTTTTAATTTACACAACAAAGTTTGATTACATATTATATTAAAATCTTTATTTTGTTACATATCCTAATCATGATAGTGACAAAACAAGAAAGTAAGACCATTATTCCAAGCACAAACAATTAAGTACATCAAGATGCTGTAAACATAAAACAGACTTGTACACAATTACATTGAACCATTCCTGGGGTGGGGGTGCTCAGTTTGCTGAAAAGTAAGGAATATAAATAAAATGTATGATCCTTATGCACATTACAGTAGCAAATAATGTGTGGTATAATAAACAGCAAAGAATCTCATTTACTTTTATTTCTGAAAGGTGATTTTTTTCTTCCAGATTATAGCAGTGGGCCCAGTTTTGGCAAAACACACTTACAAAGTTTGTTCATATTTTTGCAATCAGATGCAGTCAAATCAAATAATTATAATTAATAACATAATTATATTGGATGAATAAATGAACTTTATTTTCTGATAGTCAACAAATTATTTTATTATTTTATTTATACACTGAGATTGAATATTACCAAATTTATGCACAAACTGCTGATTATTCCTCTCAAATGTCAATGTTGGAACTACCTAGTAATATCAGTCCACAATCTTACTTTTCATTTACCCTTTAACAAATGAAAAAGGAAATGTGCCTGTACTACTAGGCTATTATTTAACTGGATAACTGAACTGTATTTCTGTTAATGATTGATTTTAATCAGATTTATGAATGCATTTGTGATCCAGTACTATTAAGAGCTTTGCCCTGTGGCAATGGGATGCAACTATTTTAATGCAAGAAATGCAACACTAGAGTTAATAAATAATCAAATATAATGTGGATCACGATTTATACAGATTCAAGGTGTGCAAATTCAAAACATGAGCTGGGGGGAAAAATAAAAATGATTGTTACTACTGAGACAGTTCTTTCACAGATGGTATCACCACTGCAAATGAACTTTCACAATCCCCAGCTTTTACACATCAGACACTTGTTTACTCTTCCAGTAGAGTCAATTTACTTGCAGCCTTCGTGCAAATTTGTTACAAATATGTTGCTTGTTCATAACTAAATCTTTATTATAATGGCATCTACAAGATGAGCAAATGAGTGACAATCCTAAGAGAGCAAGGAAGGCCATTTCTTGAGAGATTAAAGTTAAAAAATGTAGCTGGTCTTTGCATTACCATGATAAAGCATACTGTGAATCTTAGTGAAAGTACATGGAGAACAATATATGTATGACTATGCAGAAAATATAAAAGCATTTGTGAAAGATGGAACCTCCCTTTAGGACCAGGAAAGTTATATCTGCCCCAATAATGGACAGAATGAAGAGGGTGTTGGAAAGGTGGCTTGATGATCAGCTTAACTCTCTTCCAACATGAGATTTTGGTGATTTTGCTCCTTGTAATGGAGTCAAGGACAAATACTTGACCTCCTACCCCATAATTAGTCTGTATTGTTACTGTTAAGCTTTTGAGAATTTTGTTCTATTCATAACTGATATTCCTGGTACCAGCCTTGCGAGCAGTGATGTAATCATCACACTCTGATGCATAGCGCTCTATTCAGTCAAAGGAGAGTCCGCATGTATTACATAATACATTCGAACAATAGCAGATAATGAGTCATGTCGAAGCTTGAGGCTTGACCAATAGATTTCTCGCCATAAATTCGTATGTACCTTTATATACCAGGAACTGGGTCTAGCCCATCATTCACGAGGGAACTGTACCTAAGACATTTCATGAAAGACCGTTATATTATTCCGTGAATTGATCGAGAGAAAACCCACTGCACTAAGAACAAGGTAAAACACATTGAATTCTTAAGATATTGTACTCTGTATTTTATTAAAAATGTTGTTGTGTGAATTTTGCATATCTATCATGTTTGAATTGTATTATTGCTAATTTTTCCTGATGTGTGGCCAGAGAATAGAGTGGCTAGATTAAGATGTGACTCTAAATAATTGCTGGACTGTGGAATGTTAATTCATCTTTATTGATAAAGATTATAGAACATAAATTTATCTTTATTGTATAAAGATTATAGAATGCTAATTTATCTCCTTGGAAAGCTAACTAACTGAATTGCAGTTGTGAAACGCTGTGCGCGTTGAAGTATTTTTGTATATAATAATTTAACCCACTTGCGTGTAAAATGCTTTGTTGTAGTTGTAACACGCATGTGCGTAATTTGAATTGTATCTTTTATTTCTTATATTTTACTTTTCAATACAATTACCTCCATATGTAATGATTTAATCCACTTGCATGTAATATGTTGCATTATAATTGTAACACACATGTGCATGATTTTGGACTACATCTTTTATTTCTTATATTTTATCTTTCAATGTAAAATCTGATTTAAAGATCAATTTGTGAATAGGCCACTCTATTTGTCTATGCCACATGTATGGATCAATAAATAGAATTGTTGCTCATAGAATGAAATTATATTTTCAGAGCAGGTTTTCAGTTCACGTCCATATGATTACGTTCGTGAGTTTGGTTTTGAAGTTCATATCTGAGCTTCGTGGGGATTCTACGTGGATCTTGTGCATGTCCAACGTGCAAGATTTACTGGACACTGGGCCTTGCAACTAAAGTTGGAGAGCCAAAATCGACGAGTTGTGTGACAGCCGCCATATCTGATATCCAATGACGCACTGTTGGGGAGTGTGAGCGCTGCCATAACTGATGAAAGGATGGAACCTAAGTGAATAGTCTGTGGACACTGAAATCTAGTCTGAAACTTGCAATTCGTACAAACTCTAAAGACAATAGGTAGTCCTATGACCTTCGTATCGTGAATTTGATGTATGAAATTACCTTTTGTTAATTGTTAATATTTTTATTGTTATCTAATTACAGTAGTTGGCTAATTATTGTGAGGAAGACCAATAAGGACTGGATTGAGGGCTGAGTCATGTGATGGCTGTCTGAATGCATAATTAGTTGTAATTAGATAACGTACCCAGTTTGTGCTTTATCACACAGGTATGCCTGTCACTAAATTTGATATCTAAACTATGAGAGTTAATTTAGGAGACTGAAGGGTGAATCTGGGCAACAAGTCTGTCATCAGCATAGGTGAAAGTTGAAATTTAATAATCTTTAAATCCTCATGCTGAGACATGGTCTAAACTAATACTGGAATGTAACATTCCTCCTTACACACTGGGTTTATTTAGAACATATTTCTGCCTAGGTTCTGAAGTGTATATACTTGTTACATGTCATTTAAAAGGAAACTGAATGGCTTTAATACAAATACAGTTGTAACTGTATTGTTATATATTTGTATATTTTAATAAATTAAACATATGGATTAATTTAATTTTTTTGTTGTTGACAAAATCACCATATTTTACATTTTGACACACACACAAAAAAGGTATGATGGGTAATTGAAAAAAATTGCTATATTATTGAAATATAATAATAACTGCAACAAAAAGCCAAATATCAGGTAAATGTAACAGTAAATAATGAATTGACATGTCTTTTAAGTACTACTATTAGTATTAGCAAATTCGTGAGTTTATTTTTGTAAAAGATATTTCAACATTCGAATTCAAGTTGTTAAAATATATAAAAGTAACCTAGCAGATATGGAAATAGTCTTTAAAATATGTTTTACAAACTGACTTACAGATAAAATTTACAGTTTAGATATATATTTATTGTATGTTACCTTGAACAAATTAATGTCTAATCATGATGTACCATACAAACTTAATAGGTGACTATGTTTATAAAAAACAGAAAGACAGCTTTTGTTTTATGAATGTATAAGAAAATATCACAACTATTCACCTATCACTTATTTTTCTCTCAATTTGCATAGTTTAATATCACAATTACAATTTCAATGAGCATCCTTAAACTCAGGATCCATAGCAGGTGAGAAATAAGTGGTGGTTTTGTAGCACCCCTGCTACTTAATTATTATTCTGTAAAATCAATCTACCCATATCTAGCTGGTCTTTTCAATTCTTCTATAGCTGGATTTTCCCCCTCCAAACTCAATACATGTATCTTTAAAAAAAAGGAAAAAATAATGTCTTCTAGTACTTTTTTTCTCAAAACATTATTTATTAACTGCTCCATTTTTATCCACCCCTCCCATGGTATTGATTATAGTCCCTAACAAACTGTGGTGCTTTACATGTAGTTCTCTGAAATTTCCACTAACTTTAGTTTTTATCTAAGCATAAATATGTCCACTAGCACTATGAATGATCGATATAAGTGATAGAGTTTTGTTATCTCTCCTTGTGTTCATCAACTGAAACATTCTGACTTCGCTGAAGCAGTTTTTTACATTTCATATTAATGTATGTATATAACATTCTCATTTTATTAAGTTTATCATGTGGACCCTCAGTTTGTGAATAAGATATTTTTTTAAAAGCCTGTTCTAAACATAAAGGCTCCAACCCACACTTCATTATAAAGAAATTTTCTTGACCATCAACACTTAGAACTGGAACAAGGCCTTCATGCCAAAAATAACTCATAAAATCAATCAAATTCTTCCACATCAAGGTCATACCACCCTTTGAAAACAGTTGGCTTGTTTTTACCATTAAAACTAGGATTTTTATTTGTATACTCACACAGGTAGCCCACTAAATCTATTGCAAAATAAAGTTTTTAAAAAGTCAATGGGCCTCAAATACTGTTTGGCTCCTTTTTTAGTCTCAACCTCAGACAACTGCAACCCTAGTACATGTTCAGGTAGAAAAGGGGATAAGGGGGTAGGGATGCCCAAATCCTTATCATTGTCACCACAGACTTTTAAATATAAATACTAATTACTAATACTAATTAAAAACCCTCTTAGATCTACAACTATCTTCTTTTAAAAACATAATAGAAAAACAACAAATAAAAGAAACATAACTCTAAGTCGCAAAGAAAGCACTATATAGGTGTACAAGTAAGCAGGTAAACAAAAAAATGAAAGAGTGTCATTAGTTCCTTAGCAACCATAGTTATGAAATGAAAAAACGAAATTTTGGCACTTTGTGTGAAAATTTCTTCAAAATATATTATATTGTAAGCTAAAATAAGTCATTTTGCAACTGGAAGTATAAAAACTGACTACAAGGAATAAAAAATAAATATAAGTTGACCTTTGACCGATGCTATAGAAAATTTACATATAAGAAATGAACATCCTTTTCTCCACTTGGAGAATTCCTGATCAAATTTAAAGCAATAATATCTTCTCAAGACTCAAGTGAGGTTTCCTCCATCAAGTAGGCATCACTACCACCTGAATCCAGTTCAGTATCAGGCTCATAATCAGAAACAGAATTAATTAGAATGATTTTCTTGTAATACCACAATTCGTGAAATATTCAAGATGGCGGTCAAGGACGTGGGTTTTTTGTTTATAATTTTTAACGTGAGATTATGAGCATGAAATAATAAAATATAACATTTAAAAAAATTAGTTCTATAAAATATTGTCTAATTTTGATGTACAAATGGTTGTAAAGAAAAATGTTTAAAAATTATTTAGTAGGTAAGCTTAGGCATCGAATAAAAGTGGATGTTTTTTCTCAGTTGCCATTGAGAAGAATAAAATCCCCATGAGTGTCTGTAGGCTGTATGAAGTTTTCAAGTCACATAAAGAAAGTGATCAAAAACATTTTCATGCCTGTATTGTGTGGATGCACACTTTAACAGCACAATTTAGCCTTTAAAAAAAATGTTAAATTGCACCAACTGATGAAAAAGTATCAAGTGGTTTTCTCACCAAACAAAAATTATATGAACATAAGGCTCTACTAAATAATTTTTGTTTTTCTTATTTTATAATAATTTTATTATTGCTTTTTATAACAACTTAACAAATTTTTATTTTAATCTACTCTGCAGAGACATCCCCCTTATTGTAATGTACTTTTTTGAATCGAATAAATAATTTCAATTTATGCAAATCTTAAATTACGTCTATGCTATAGTAAAATAACCCTTGTATAATTGCAAATGCAATGTAATACAAAAATAAATGCATAAATACCCTGGTCTCCAGTCTGTCACATACTGTCTTGTACTCATTTCGTTCTTTTTCAAGCTTTTCAACTTTAGTTTTCATGGCCTCCAGCTCAGCCTAAAAAGGAAAAAAACAAATATATTTTTTTAATATGATTTTTTTACCTACACACACCTTCCTTAGCTCAACATTGTCAAGCTCTGCAAACCAAATTGTATAGCTTTTAAGATGTGAAATACTGATTAAATTAAACAATATTATTATCTAGCTAACAGAATAAAATGCTAATAAAATTAAACATTTATTATTAATGTTGCCACAATTGATTAATATCAGTGAGAATACTTTAATTGAAATTTAGATAGTCATTTAGAAATCTGGATGCAATATTTGGCAGCTCTCTCTTAGTATATTTGCAGTTGAAGACACCATCCTATTAAAAACAGTGCTCAATTCTAAAAATAATGTCTATAACATCCAAAATTTACATCAGTGATAAAGTCAGAAGTCAGGGTGCATAACATAAATTTAAGGGTATCTTCATTTTTCCCAGACACCCTAATCAAACAGGAGGAAAAAGTACAGAAAGTAAACATTATAATATAACAAACTCTCAGTTATCCAGGATGAACAGGAGAAAGATTTTCCAGATTGTCAAAATCAGTTAATCCATCATCAACATAACTGCATATAAAAACATTTTTTAAAAAGCTGTACAAACAAAGAAACTATTTTTTCCATTTGTTCTTGTTACTCAACCAGAAGATAAATATTGCCACTCCCCTCTAAATTTCAATTCAGCATAAAAATGCTTCACTTTCACAACATAACGGCACCTCATTTCCTCCAGTCCTCTGCTGATTGAACAAAAAAACCCTGATGCTTTATCATGACTAAAGATTTTATTGTTTCAAGGAGTGATATACTTACTACTCAGTACTCACTGTCAGAAACTTCAGCTAACTAAAATAACTCATTTTATTTTCACAATATCATGCCACTGTTCAGTTATTAACACTGTATTCATTCTCCAGTATCCAGACCATCAAAACTCTTTGTCGCTGCCTCCCCTCCTGGATGAGGGTTCAGCAGCGATGCCGACGACACACCAAGTGGCAAGATGTAAAAATAAACCAACTCTTGCATACAGACACCAAGATGTTCTTGTGGGGAGGAATAATTTATTCTGAAATGCGGAGTAAAGTGTGAGGGTCAGCAGTGAGTGTGGAGCAAACAGGTATGAATATGAGTATGAAGGACGAACGGGACGAACGAACAAACAACCGCACTAACACACTTTCTCACAGTGAAAGAAGCCAAACTCTTGATAAAGAGTTAACAAGATTTTTTAATTCTAATAATAGAGGCTTACTTTCAAACAGCTTTTAGTCGTTCACCCAGAAGCATCCACACAACATTCATGGGGTGGAAGACCAGAGCAATGAAATGATGAATTAAAAAAAAAGTAATAAAATCAAATCAACAATATAAACAGTGGTGATGACTGCAATAATCAAATACTTAATGAAATTAGTATTACAAATATGTGGGTGAAAACCCAATGCAAATAATAAAAATGTTAATTATAGTGGCGGTGACAACCACAAAAAAAACTATCACAAAGGTTATATTAATCAAAGTTAAATGTTTCGGGTGAAAACCCAAAGTGTCAATGATAAAGAAAGTTCTGAATAAAACAGAATAATGCAATAAAAAAAAAACTACCTAAAGTAATGCGCCCCTAATTAAATCTCTAGATAAACTTCCTAGTTACAAAGTTTCGAAGGAAAAAACGTTGAAGTGATGATGCAGGAAACATGTGTGCATGAAAATGAAGAGGCTGAATCCCCCTTGCCAACATACTGGCATGAACACAAAATCAATGTACAAACTTGCCAACATGCTGGCATAAACACAAAGTCAATAAATGCACTGAAGAGTGAACGTACACACTCACGTAAGCAAGTGAAAACTTGCCGTACTGTTACATGTTGAAAATTACTGGAACCTTCTATGTTGAAAAACACGGAAGTCGTTGATGGTGATAACTGTAGAAAATATGAATGGCATCACATATTCTTTTCTCAGCCCAGTCTCACTCCCTCAATACTGCTTGTCCCTGATGAGTCAACTACTGTCGAGGCTTGCATCCATCTTAGAGTACTGATAATATTATGAAGGTTGTCAAAAAAAAAGAACTATGTTTGGCAAAACAAACACCAACTCTGCACAGTACGTGGAGAATATTTGTGAAAAGTCTTTCTTCTCCAGTTTATTACAAAGATAGAAAGACGTCCAGAACTCAGTGTAGAAAACAATATGTAGTCTCTGCAGCTCGAACAAAATACTCACACTGAATCTCAAAATGGTGACAATGTTCTTTTATGTAGCTGGTGAGTCTTCTGATGCTTCTCGAAAACTCTCACGATAAAAACGTAAAATTTAACTGTTCAACTGTTCTAACATTAGTTCCTATTGTTGTGTAGGCACACTACAGCTAGGGGGCATTAACTTCTAATAACAAAATATAGTCCCTACCTAAAAATTACAATAAAGAACTATAAAAGACTAAATACAATTTCTATCTACTCCTAACTAAATAATCTCTAAATAAATGTAGATAAATGTACAAATGAATTTAATTAAAATGCTAAAAGCACATAATAAGCATGCACGCACACAAACTTACTAACTTGGACACTGATTCACTCCAAATAACAATAACAAAAGAGCGAACACATCGAGATGATAGGAGAGGTAAAAAATACCTTAAAAAAATAAATTTTCTTGATTACCCCGCTTAACTGTGACAATCTTACATAAAGAACCTTTATATTTCAACCATGATCATGTGTGTGTTATTCAGCTTTCAAAATAGGTTTAAGAGCAAAAAAACTAAATAATATGTTTGCCAGTGATGTCAGCCTTAGCTGGTCTGTGGCAACATATTTTTAACAGATATCTTGTATTTCATGTTTCACATCATTCTTTTAACTATCTTCTTTCTGCAGTTCATATTTCAAACATACAGGTATTACTTTTTAATATATGAGTTAATTCAGTCTGTTTTAAACTAATTCCAGATAATTGGGAGTCTACTGCATCATGGGAAAAACGTAAGTTACTTAATTTGAATTGTATTTAAATAATTACATTTTATTTTTAAATTTAAACAAATATATAAACACAGACACATAATAATAAAGATATGAGACCACTTGATGACTTGGTAAAACACATTGCTTAAACCAGGGTCTCAAACTCAAATTGCTCAGAGGGCCAAATGAGGACATGTAAAGTAACCCAAGTGCCACATCACCAAAACAATTTTTTTACAATGATAAAAGTCAACAACAAAAAAAGACAACATTATAAGAGCATAGTGCTTTACAAATTTTACTTAATGATCTTAATCCATTTATTAAAACTGTTATGTTTAAGGTGAATGTAATTACCATATTAGGTTTAACTTTCGTCAGTTTTTGTTCTGGAAGCAGCATTTTGCATCAACAAGGACATCAATATTAGGTTTGAATTTATGAGAAAAAGCCAATCTCAGTGTTGCTTGCAAATGTTCATCAGTAAGCCATGACCTTAGCACAGACTTGTTAACCTTCATGGATGAGAAAAATTGTTCACATACATATGTACTTCCAAACATTGCAATAATCCTTGCAGTAACAGAGAGTAACCTTGGAAACCTTGAAAGAAACGTGTAGAATTGAGGAATCCCTAATTCTACATATTTTTGCTTCAAGACAGTATCACATTGAAGTTCTACCAACTCCATTTGCAATTCCTCTGCAACATTGTCAATTTCTACAGCAAACGTGTTGAAAAAAATTGAAATTGCAGCTCCAGTACCTTAAAGTCTTCAAAGTGCACATCAAACTGTTGAAGTAAGTTTAGACAACAAATCTGTATATTCTTTCAAGCATTTATGCTCAACATTTCATAAGGAACTGAGGGTTGAGAAATGGGCTAAATTGCCCTCACTCAACTGCTTCATCCATAAACAATTTAACTTTGAATGATTTCACACTGTCATACATCTATGTGATAATCTGTTTTTGCCTTGAAGCTTCAATTTCAATGTATTCAGGTGATTCATAATATCTGTTAGAAAAGCATAATTGCATATAAAAGTAGAATCAGTCATCAAAGTAACTGCTTTATTTTTCATTTTCATGAATAAAATGATTTCATCTCTAAGTGCAAAGAAACGCTTCAAAACATTTCCAGTACTTAGCCACCTAACTTAGTGTGATAAAGTTCACCATACTCAAGAGTCCATATCTGCAAGAAATGATGTGAACTGCCTGTGATTCAGCCCCAAGAACGTATTAAAGTTGATTGTTTTAACTACTACATCCATCACTTCTTTCAACTGTAGATTTTTAATACAAAGAGCTTCTTGATGCAAAATGCAATGTATACTAGTGAAGTTGATTCCCACTGTTTCCAGGCTGTTTAATTTATTTTTCACCAATCCAACTACACCTATTTTTTTAGAACACACTGATGGTGCATTGTCTGTGGCCAAAGATACAAGTTATATCCCATGGTAAACCATATTTCTCAATGAATTTTTCCAGAGCTTGAAATAAATCAGTATTAGTTCTAGGAGTTCTGTCAGATTTAAACTGCAGTCTACATCTCTGATAAACACAACACACTGTGCGGTATCTGACACATCTGTGCTTTGTCAAGAGCAATTTAAATGCTTCAAACTCCTTAGCCATTTCAATTAATTGTTTCTCCATATTGGCTTATAAATCTGTAATCCTGGTGGCAACTATATTGGGTGACAAGCTTATGCCTTCAAACAATTTCTTTTGACTGGGAAGTAAAATGTCACTTACCTTTAAAAGGCATTCATTTATGAATAAGCCATCTGTAAAGTAAAGGGCCGTGAGATTTTGCTATCTATATGTTTACTTATACAAAACTTGCTCTTACTTAATTTTTGTTGGATTTACTGATGTTGGTAAAGAAACTTCTGTGTATAATGATGATTTAAGTTGCATAACTTTATCTTCTCTAACTTTGCATGCTTATGCATCATATTTCTCATGGTGCATTATTTTGTAAAGCTGATGCACGTTGTACTCCTTTGGAACAGCTATCGTCTGTTGACAAATGAGACATTGAATTTTACTGCTAAACTCAGTGACAAAATATAAATCCTCCCATTTTACTTGAAAAACTCTCTTTTCGTCCATGATCTTTCTTTTTTTGAATCAGAAGACATTTATATGGGCACTTATTTTTATAAAAATGTAGCAAAATCAACTTGATCACTTCCACTATATATATACCGGATATCTGCATTCCGGCAAGTATAATCAATCCAAAGACTATGAATAAATAAATAAGAACTTCTTATGATTAACGTTATAACATTAGCGGCAGTGAGAGAAAAATAAATAAATGAAATGTCATTTTCTTGAAAATCCCAAAATGCTTCATGGGCCACACAAAAAGGCCCTCATGGGCCGCGTGTTTGAGACCACTGGCTTAAACTAATACAAATAATAATTAATGTTGCAAAGATTACTTTCCAGAATATTATCTCAGTGAATAGTGATGTGATATTGCAATGAGTGATATTAAATCTTTTCAGAATATTTCCTGAAGACAGAGTCAAATTATAATAACTTTTAATAAGTTATGGTTTATCAACTGGTTGGTCAAGAGCTTAGTCACAAGTTAAAAGAACCACTCATTAATAATTCTGTTATTTAATACAACTTCAAAAGGATGTTGGTGTGGTGGCAATCACCATCTTTTCTTATTATGAAGTTATTTTGTATTCTTTTAGAAACTGTGTCCAACTCAAAGATATTGCCATCATTTATTTCTGTTTTCAATCTGACACTGTGATATTTTCACCCTCTCCATCCAATTTACAACTTATTGCATCCTTCTAAAAATATGCCACTACTTACTGACATGACCCGCACTCTCAATGCAAATAAAAACAGTGACATTTATTTTGAAATAAATTTTGAGGTTGCCCTGTTGGAGTCCTTCCTTATTAAATGACTTGTTTTTTTTTTATTAGCTTCAGAAAACAATTTAGCAAGCATGAAAACGAAAAATAAAAATAATTAAAAATATTATATGAAGCAAAACAATATTATTAGTTTAAAAACATGTCTTCTCATTTTGTGACATTATATGTCACCTACAATTAACTATTCAAGCCAAGGATAATCATTATATTTATCAACTTGAAAACTTCTCATTGCTTGACCATATTATCTTTAGTACTTCAGTACTGGTAAATGAAGACCATTCTGCTTTTTAGCTAAGGAAAATTTCAGATCAACATCATACTTAGAAACATTTTATGTGTTGGTATAGTCATTTACGTTATATTCCAGATTTTTATTTGTCTCTTGATCACTTATTTATTTTGCTTTTAAAAAAAAAAAATGTTGTTTTTCAAAACCTATATTTGGTAAATAGTCTTGTGTTCCAATAATTTTTATTAAGGAATTTTTAGCAATTAAAAAAATATGGTATAGAAAACATACAAAAGATAAGGAGGGTCATCAGAAGTTCTGATGAGAATAAGAGTGTCGCTGCTGATTTGACATCAATGATGTAACTATTTATATTCCCCAAAATACAGAAAAGATTATTTATATTTAACATACACCAGTGTTTTCCAAAGTGTGCACATGGCACTCCAGCTAACTCACAGGGGTGCGGGGATGTTCAAATTTTCAGGAGAAACAGAACTGCTCCCCGCCCCCAAACAATGAGTTGTCTTACACTAGTGTCATTTCATTGTCATTTCAAACAAATGGTGATGAAAATGTCAGCATGAGACATTTTATAGTAGCCCCCCCCCCCCCCCCCCCAGAATACAAGATGGTAGGACTGTCAATGGTAAGGCAATAGCGATATCTAGTGGATATTACACAAACCACTATAACTTAGGATCTGTGTTTAATCCTGATCTAATGTTGAACTTCACTGCTTTAACACTAGAACATACAGAATTCCTTTTGATGATGCTTACTTGTACCCTCTGGAATGTTTGTAACCTCTCAAACTTTCTTGGTTCTGATTTTTAAAATATATATATATAAATAGCTGTCAATTCTCTGCAGCCTTTAGTTGTCTAAGAGCAAATCAACTGAAGGATTTTGTGATCAAGCGAGTAGCAAAGATAAGTGAAATATCTTTTAAAATTTTTGTTCATGTGCATAAAAATGGGAAGATTTCAAATATTATAATAAGCATTGTAAAGATAAGGGTTGCACACCACAAGCTGTGGTGGAGTTGGAAGAAGTAGAAATATTAAAAACATGACAATAGATATTTGGACTTTGGCTTTACTTTGACATATGTCAATGATGAAGAGCACCTGCAGTTTATTGTGTATAAAAAGGGTGCATGCTTCTAAGTAAGTTAAAATGCCACTTAGAAATCAATCACTGCAACATGGTTGGTAAACCTTGTGATCATTTTACTAGAAAGTTAAAAGAATTGAAACAACAAAAAGGCAGCATATAAAATCGCGAAATATAAAAAGCCTCACATCATCACAAGAACTGAAACTAAATTTAAATTGTAATCCCAACTGTCAATGCAGTATTTTATTTACTTGCATAAAACTTTTATATTTATTTAGTAGGTATATGTTGATCCAAGCATAAGATGAACTGTAAATTTGAGAATTTAGCAACCTTCCAATATTTATGACCCGATCATAAGTCAAAGAAAAATTAGGAATTAGTAAAGCTTTTAAAACATTTTTTGGTGCTAAATGACAACTCTTCTAACTCTGATTATAAAACAACAAAGATGCAAAATATAAATAAATATAAAAACAAAAGTATGGTTCACATTAAATTTTATATTTGCTTTTTAAGAAAACAATATATATCAACAGAAGAATATCTTACCTGGGCTTCAAGAAGTTCCTCTTCAGTGCGGTGGACATTGAGAATGGGTTTAACTTTAGTGTAGAGTTTCCACCATGGCCACTCACGAATTAATACATATTTGCGCACGTTTCGTTGAATACAGCATACTGCAAGGTGTTGAACCTGCCAAAATTAAAAGTATTTGTGGAATAATGTAGACAAAACTCTTCTCTTGGAGTATGTATATGAGCTGAGTGTTAGGTGCACATTTAGATGAAAGATGAATTAATAAATATATAGTATGTTATTATGCTGTGTGACACACACACACAAACATATGCACACACATGAACAGCATAAATGGAGATTAGTTTCTAATATTACTCTTAAAATAATAGAATCACACTCAGCATGGCCAGATACTGACACTAAGAAAGGCACACAGGAACTGAGACTGAGGAAACAAAAGATTCAAATCTCCAAATCTCACACCCAATCTGGGGCATAACTCACTGAGCAAAAATGGCAGGAAAAATCATGTAAATTGCTATTTTTCACTTTCTTTAGAAGTTAAATAATGTGACTCCAATATATATTAGTATTAGGTCACTATGACACCTAAAAACTTCATGCTGAGGATAAGATTTTCAAATAAATTATAATATTTAAATTCTGCCACCCTGTCAAATCAATTCATAAAATTGCTTTCACTATTCAAAGTGTAGAGAACTATGTTTCTATGCTAATTATTGGATGATGAATAATTTTATAAATAAATGATGATAAAACTGAAGTATGTTGCTCATAAAAATGTTTCTGAATATTTACCTATGCCAGAGATAACGAATACCAATAATATTCTCATTAAATTTAATTATGTCAGTCACTTAGAAATCTGAGTATACCATTTGATATCTCTCTAACAACACATATTTAACATTTGTAGATCAGCATATTTGCACAAGAGATAAATAAGCCTCATTGCAAATTTTTCACAGGTGGTACAAAACCTGTGTGTTCAATGGTATTCTCTCGGCCAGACTGTGCCTCTTTTCTTTAATCTACCATTTGGTTTTGTAAAGAAATTTCAAAAGGTTCAAGTATAGCAACCAAGTTTATTCTCTAGTTCCAAGAATTGATTATGTCACTCAACTTTTCTACAGTCTTCATTGGTTACCTGTTCACAATAGAATACAATCTAAGATCTCTTCTCTTTGTTATACTTCATTGCCTGGTTCCAGTAGTAGGCACCTTTCATATCTCCAGCATGTGTACACTCTTGATAAATGCATATTTTTTATTTAACTTTCATTGTGTTGAATAAATTTGTTAATTGTTAATTACATTTCCACTTCTGTATTTAGACAAAGAAGGAGATATGCATGCTTGGGGGGGGGGGGAGACGACTGATATAGACATAACAAGCATTAAGATTAATCACTTTCAAAGTTTGCTGCCGCTCTAAATTTTTTAATTCGCAATGTGGCCATTGCTAGAATTTGTTATGGGTTGCACATCCAAAGCTATATGAAAATTTAAATATTAGTTTCATAGAAGATTGAATGTCCCACTCATTGTAGGTTTCAGCAGGGGGAAAATTATTCAAATGCAGTAAAAGCAACGATTTCAAAATAGCCAAGTTTTTAATTCATCACAAAAGTTAGAATTTTTAAGTTCTTCTAATAAAAATGGATCAGGAAAAAGCTTAGGTTTGAACCTTTATTTTTTGTTCTTACTGATATAGGAAAATGTCAAATGCAGTCATGCACAAAAAAGAAATTCAGACAAAA
Source organism: Sinotaia quadrata (assembly GCA_028829895.1). Classification (NCBI taxonomy): domain Eukaryota; kingdom Metazoa; phylum Mollusca; class Gastropoda; order Architaenioglossa; family Viviparidae; genus Sinotaia; species Sinotaia quadrata. Next base: position 74,286,011 of record CM054183.1, on the reverse strand, counting down.
GCAAATTTTTCAATAATGTTGACATTGCTGCGAGACTCTATTTTTAGCAAACATGCACCAACATGTAGCAGGTGTTATTATTTTTCTTTCAAACAAGGTTTAAGTCACATTAAATAAAATACAACAGTGTGTTAGAAAAAGAAATGATAAAGAAATAATTTTATCCAAGTTGCATCAACAAATAACTGTATTAAAGTATCACACTTCGCTAGAGAAAAATCACCAAATTTGTGCACTAAATGCTATTTATTCCTGCAAAACCACGATGAGGGGACTACCTACAATAAGCTGCAGGAGACTTGAGCTGGATGTCAACAGCTTGCTAAAAGAACTCTATTCTTCACTAGTTTGACTCTTCAACCTTCAAACCAAAAACAATTGCGTGAAAAGAAATTGTGGCGATCTCAGTAAAGTTTACATTTAGAATATCTATACTGTTAATCAAATAATAGCACTCTCTTAAAAAAAAAAAAAAAAATAGAAGAAAATAAATTTGATTATTATAAAAAGCTAAAGTACTATTTTTACCAAGGCATGTTCCACATATAGTTTAAAATTGGTTTAAAAGTGAGTAGGGTTGTTGCAAAATAATTATAGAAGTGTGGATCAAGCAACAGATCTTGCAATTACTAAATTAATTCATAAAGAAAGAAAGAAATATATTTATTTAATGCAATACTAACTCATATAAGTGTAATAAACATCACGATTCATTGGTTTTGACTTTGCTGCAGTTATAAATTTTCTAACTTGTATGATATGACCAATGTAAGAACTTGAAGCAGACACATTTTTGGTTAACCAACATAAACATGTGGCACAAAACCACAGCTAAAACTATACATAATTTAAAATAAAAGTTTTAAAGAGAAATATATGCTCTTGTCTGTGCAACTTTCAATAAGAATATATTCACTCAAATACGGTTAAATCAACAATTTCAAAAGGAGAACATGTTTTAAAAAATCAATTACTAGAAGTTTTAAAGTTCTGGTAATAAAAATGGTATCAAGAGAAAGCTTATGGTCACACCTTTCTTTTTTTTTGTTGTTACTGATATAAGAAGAAGTCAAATGTGGCCATGTGCCAAAATAAATCCAGACCAAAGCAATGTTTCCAATCACAATGAGAAACAGCCCATTTTTAGAAGAAAAAAAAATTGACTAGGACTTAGTAATTATAATTCTTTTTCTTTCAAACATGGTTTAAGTCATATTGAATACAATACAATAGTGTATTAGATAAAGAAATGATCTTTAATTTTATCCAAGTTACATCAACAAATAACTGTATTAAAGTCTCTAACATTGCTACAGAAAATCACCAAATCTGTGCACCTGAATGTCACTTATTCCTGCAAAATAGTGAAGTTGGGACTACCTGCTTTATAGTCACTTATCTTATTCACCACAATTTTAAAATGCATATAATCATATTAAATAAATGTTTTTTAAACTTTTATGACATACTGGAAAAATATCATAGAAATCTGAGAATAAACTATGAAAAAAGGTAATGAACAATCAACTTTAAGTTATACATATTTCACAGTAAGAAAATAGCTGATACAAATTTTGAGTAATCTTATACCAGATCAATTTATTCAAGTAAATATGCATTATTGTGTGTGTGTGTGTGTGTGTGTGTGTGTGTGTGTATGTGTGTGTGTGTGTGTGTGCGCGCGCGCGCGTGCATGCATGTATCTGTAGAAGTCAAAATACACAAACATACAACCTCTCTGGATTCACACAACTTGTATATTACAGCTGGTGTGTGTGTGTGTGTGTGTATGTGCGCATGCATACACTTGTGAGCATGCTCTAATATATATTTTTTCTTCTTACCCTGAGCTTTTCCAATTTCTTCCGCCCAAGAAAACCTCGACAAAGAGCTTGAAACTGTGTAATGATTCCTGTCAACTTTTCATCTCGAGTTGATTCCAACTGTGAAAGCACACCTTGTCGAAAAAACACCTATAACAACAACAATTTGTCAAAAAGTTATTTTAATGTGATTATGTTGACACAAAATGTAGACTGCTCAAATAACAAAGCATGATGAATTGTGATATAAAAACAAAACAAAAATAGATATGAATATAGTTTTTTTGTACATATAAAGTATGAGATAAAAAAATAATGAATGAAACAAATCAAACTGAATGTGATTAGTTTTGATTTTATAGCCAAGGTAATAGAATATATAAACATTGATTTTTTAATGAAAGTATTTCCTACACACATATACATTGCACAAATATATTAGTGTGTCCATGCATAAAGTTATATAGAGAAATAAATTTTATCATTTTTAAAAACATATCTTGAGAACTAGTAATACAAACAAATACACAATATATGTGTATATATTTTGTACAAGTCACCATTCGTACACATTCAAAGAGTTTGTAAAATATGTACATTAAAAAGTTAGAAACAAAAAATGATGTATGTATAAAAAGTATTTCCCATATTTATTATACTAAGAATTACATAACAAATACATATTAATCATAGACAAACATATTTATTGTGGAATTTAATAGTCTTTCAAATATACACTCTGTGTGTGTGTGTGTGTGTGTGTGTGTGTGTGTGTGTGTGTGTGTGTGTGTGCGCGCGCGCGCGCGTTTTTCACTTTATTTTATAAATGTATCAGTTTTGTTATTCTAACATATGTACATGAATTATAAATCATAACTCATTTCTTCAGCTCTTCCTAAAGTGAATGCATTCATTACCAACTGCAAGTTTTCTGGTCTTGCAGAAGAGAAAAAACAGCACCAAGACTTTTTCCTATTCTATAGATATTACTCTTACAAAAGCATGGTCCAATATTATAGTGCAGGGTCTAAATCACTGCTGAACTAATAATATTTGATTTTTTTTCCTAAGAAAATTTGTTATAAATAGCACATGCACTAGTTATTGCAATGCTTATATTTACAACAGCTCCATTTGTCTTTGTGGGCTATGGAAAAAGTAGGAATGTTCATTCTGAAACAAGGCACACACACACACATAAACAAAAAAAGAAAAAATAACAAGCATAGCAGATCACCAGCTGTAGAAAAAAAAAGTTGCTAGCCAATTCCTGATGTTCAGTAAGTTGACTTCAAAGATAATAATACAAAGGAATGTCAGATAACCAAAGACAAACTGTACAAATACTAGAAACTGTTTCTGACATTAAATTTAAGTGACACATGTTTCTTTTTTAATTAAATTTTGTTAACTATCAAATTTTTATTTTTATAATTTTTTAAATCTTTAAATTTTAAATAAAATTTAAAACAGATCTGTAACATCTTACAATTTACAAACATACAACCCATTTTAGTGTTCATATATCAACTTTCATGCAAAAAGTACAAATGCACATGCCCACACATCTCACACACACACACACTGAGGCACACAAAATCTGCCAACGAAAGCAAGCTCAAACATTCCTCTTGCGACACTAAACATAAAGACACTGCCTTGAAATAGTTGAAATTGTATGCTTTTGTTCAATATCAACACCATCAGGCATGATAAAACATGGCAGAATCAGCACTCTGAATTTTTTAATTTTTCATTAAAGCTTCAAAAAAATATTTCTTTTTACCTGTGGGGAAACAACTAATAACTGAATTTAATAGAATGACGTATCACTGAATTCAGTGTTAGTTAATGTATTAATGATATTGGTATCAACCTCAAGTCTAATCAATCTTGTTTGAAACTAAAAGTAATTTTGCCTACAAGATATTTATATTTAAAGTCAATTGTTCACTAGTTACAGGTGGATTTTTTTTTTTTATTCCAAAAGACCACTTAATTCTTTAAGACATTTTGAATATGTTGGAGCAAACTGGAACTTAATGACCTGTTCAAATCTGAAAGTATACTTCTAATATTCTATTACAAATAGTGTCATACAATACTTTCAAAAACAAGCAAATACTATTAACTGTTAAAAAATCATGAAAACTAAATACTGAAATAGTATAGAAATGCTTTAAATAGAGCTTCCAATAAGTTTCATACATCCATAAGCTTACTTGTTTCACTGCATATATGTTGGTGTTAATAATAACTGTATTGTCCTGATGAAGGTTAGGTAGCAAAAAATGTGGATTTTGGTGGTTGATTTTGTTCTGAATATTTACAATCAATTTTACTGATAAATTCAGCACCCTCATGTGTATTATATGTGCAGCAGTGAAAACTTATGATTTTTATTTGAAATCTAAAGCATATTCAATTAAAAGTGTATTTGTATGCATTCATTTGTTACTTATTCAGTAATTGGAGTGAGTAAATATAGCTAGTGACGAGTATGTAAATATATCAAATCAGGATACAATAATGGACTGCACCTGAGTCTGACCTAAAGTATTAATAATTTGACTGCATAAAGATTTTACATATGACTGATATACTAGTATTTTAGTAACAGAACCATTTATTCTGGAATAAAATTATAAGCTGTAAAAATATTTGAAGAAAATTAAAAATTAGGTACCGGTCCGCAGACAGGGGGTTGGGGACCACTGACTTGGATGACTTTGATCTGGATGTAATTTTTCCTAGCTCTTTCCCTCTGCAACATGTCTTTATATTTACAGAACATATCTGAAGTTGACATGAATCAGCAGTATTTATAAGTTTATCAATACTGATAAAACCAAAACACTTGTGTTCAAACTTCAATGATACACTTTCAATATGATTATCAATAAGTCTCTTTTCTCTCTCCTTCAACTAATGTTCCCAAAAGGATCAAAACACTGAACATAGCATTATTCTTAGAGCAGAGAGGATGTCACTCCACTTCTCCAGTCTTCACAGGAGAATATAAGATTTCTTTTCTTAGTTATGCTTCATTCTCAAAGTTCCAGCTCTAAAAGCCCTTCTGATCTCTATGTGTACACTCCTTCTAGAAGTGTGCATTATCATCAGGCAAGCAAATGTTCAATGTTCCAAAAGCAAAGAATAAATTCATTTACTTATAGGCCATCTATTTGGAAGGGACTACGTCATGGAGTGAAATATTAGACTGGTCAATTTCAAGAGAGTTCTTGAAAAAATTATATCAGCAAGAATATTACTGTCTCATCTGGGTCACTGTTGATTCCAAGTTAATATTTGTAAATCTGTTTTTTTTTAATTTCTTTTTGTAAACACATTTTTTTTTTTTTGTTGATTATAAGCTGTCATGTATCTGGATTTATTATTTTGTTTTCTTATGTTATACTTTTTTATGCATTTAAGTAGTTTGTATGAAGATTTAGTATATTATTAATAAGTGCGTAAAAATTAATTATATATATATATGAACTATATGAAGTGACATTATAAATCCCATAAGATATGAATAAACTCAAAATGCTCTTAAAAATAGCCAGAAATGAAAGATTCACACTCATAGGTAAATATTGTAATGATACACTTTTAGTACAAATTTTGGATTATATTATTTTTAATTTGTAAATGTCATGGGTAGATCAAGAAACTCTGGGTACAGGGCGATGATAAATGAATTTTCCATCAAAAACTCTGGAAAGAAGTTTCAAAAATTGATGTGGCTATCTTGGAGGTTGACTATATGCACACATTATTTCTTTTTATCTTATTTAAGAAAAATGCCAGTGTATTTATAAAGAAAATTATAAATTTATCAATCTCTAGATGCTGTCAAAAGGAGGCACATTATATATGTAGAATCAAGATAGATATATATTTCATATCTAAATAGTAAGTTTAGTTTAGTTTTAGTTACACTCTTTCTTTCCTTAACAATTCATACATAAAGAAGTTGTGGAGTTATATTTGGCCTAAAGTATAATTTTATATACACTGTAATGTAAATCTTATTTTCTTTTTACTAATGAATGGTCCTTACAAACAAAGCATAGAACTTATCAACAGAGAAGGTGTTAGCTGTAGCTTGTATTCATTTCTCCATCTTTTAGTTTCCTATTTAAAAAAGTATAGTTTTTGTCTTATTGTCATATATTGCCTTCTGCCACCAATTGCTATTGAAAATGTCAGATATTCTTCTTTGAAAACAATCACTGATCTTTCAGCTGCAACTTTAGAAGCAGAATTATTTAGAGCTTTTGGAGAGCTACAAGACCATGTAATAGCACTATGCATCAACCACCAGCATAAGATCTTAACTGTGTAAGCTTTGGTTTATGTTTAGGGCTAGGCCAATATAATTTTGACCAATTCTGTCAATTTACAGTTGACAGAACTATTTTGCTGGCTACTAGAAATTTAGAAATGTTTGAAGGTAATTTATAAAATCTTCCTCTGTTCACTGCACAGTAAAGAAATAAAAGACTGTTGAATATCTAGATGTGAAGTTAAAACTAAGTGATGGTTAAACTCTTATGGATATGTTTAGTATGTTTATGCCAGAGTAATTTACCACCATACAGTAATCATTCTTCTTCACTTTTTAAAGGTTTAATATCTGTTGCATTACTAGATTGAGAATGATAATTAATGATGATACAATATTGGGAGAGAGAACAGAAAAGTACACTATGTATTATGTATTGTCAAGATGGGACTGGAAAGTAGCTTCAATGAACTTGAAAAGGGTGCCAATAAGAAAAAAAGATAAGTATTAAAAGAAACCAAAAAGATATAAAAGACAAAAATTAGTAATGGTCACTACCTATTTATCCTTTCAAAGTAAAGTAAAATTATTAAAAAGAACTTACATCTTATTTATTCTAACCCTGAAAATGAAATTTTATTTCGAAATATATTAATTACCTCTGCTGAAAGAGCATGAAACAATGTAGGAAAATACATAAACTGTTCAAACCAAGATTTATTAGTCACAGACCTAAACAAAAGTCAAGACATTTTCTTACTTGTGTGAAAAACAGATGTAATAACAGTTCAGAATTTAATGAAATTTATGACTTTCTAAATGGAATAAGAGAATGTGGTATAGGTAAATACTGAACATGTACTACAAAGAATTTGAATTATACCATAAGTGCTGAATCTATAAGAAGCATTTAAGTCAGCTCAATTAAAAATGTAAAAATTAAGAGGGATAATGTAATAAATGGGATAATCTTCTGAATAAAGTTAATAAATGTTCAGTCACAACAGCATGTACAAATAATGTCTTAGCACATCCTGATACTTAAATTTTATTCAAATATTTGCTACTGATTCAACCCATGATGAAAGTAATCTTTTATATAAAGAAACAAAGTAGCAATGTAATACTGGAACTAGATGTAAAGGATTGAACTCTTGGATTTACAAAACCACAATCCAGTACAAAAAGAAATTCAATATTAATAATTAAGTCAAGAGCTCCAACTCTGATTACAGCATAGATTAATTAATTATTTTTTATTATTTTTTTACATCACTAGGGAAATGTATTTAAAATAACATATTATCTTAATGTATTCTGATAGCATGAACTATATATGTATGTGTATGTAGGAATGATTTTGATCTATTTAACTGTGCAGGGATATTGGATGTATGTATGAATGCGGTTAATGAAATGTGAAATTTATGTAGTGTAAATATGCATCTTTGTTTTCATTAAAAGTGCATAATTTTATTTCAAGTTGTATATCATGATGTATGTAATTTTAAAGTCAGAGTGAAGACCCCTAGACAGGGGAAAAAAATTGATGACAGTTTTAGTAAACTATTAATATGCAATATTATTACATGTGATCATACAATCTTAATTCATTCTTTTCCAACAAATACTGCTTACAAAAACATTTATACTTTGCAGCCAATGCTTATTCTAATATAAGAATAGTTTAAACTTACTTTTGAAGCACAACAATAAAATGTATTAATAGACTCTGGTGTGATGCTGTAGTCATAACAAGTGAATCAAAGAAGCCAAAGTAGTCTGCAAGGAACTGAACAAAACTTGCCAGGTAGCCGATCTTGTTTGCAGGTACGGAAGACAACAAAGAGCAAGCTGGCGCGAGTGTGAGGCGAGTGAGGACAAGAAGCGGCAAAGTGAGGTAAAAGACCAGGAAGGGAAAACATGCCGACATGCTCAGCTAATACACGTAATCATCAATCTGCCAGCACGGTGCTGCAGCTTACCGCTCAGTCCGTTAGAGGATCGAAGTGCTCATGTCGGCGGCATCAAAAAATGTTTCGGCTTTTGATGGTTTTTGGTCACAGCATTATAAATTGGTAAAGTATCTGAAGGTGAACAAAAAAAACCTATCGAACTATGTAAATAGTACATAAGAAAAGAGGCGGGAGATCGTATTATTCATAATGCATCAGTCACATTCCATTTAAATCTCCACTGAGATCATCGTGTGAAACAACTTCTACAGTTCCGATTCAGAATATAGCAAAACGAATTTCTTCAATTTTTTTTTTCATTTTAAAAAATATTTTGAGAGTTGTTCAAAATACTTTTGTAACTGGCAGCGACCTCTCTCATCATCGGTAAAACATTATTCATAGTTTTTCACTCATCGTGTAATTATTTTAAACAAACAAAAAAGGGGGATAAACAACAAAGGGGACCTCCCTCCCCATTTATTTGCAAACATTTTGAAAGAGTCGTTCAAAACACTTTTGTGACTGGCAATGGCCTCTCTTGTCATTCAAGCATTATTCATAATGTGTGTGTGTGGGGGGGGGGAGAGAATAAACAACAGTCCACTGCATGGTTGATTATTTGATTATATATACATACAAAACTTTCATATTCTTATTCATTAACTAATGCCAAGATACTAGATTACTACCGGTATTCGATAATGGTCCCGTGTGTAAGGGTTGGGTGGGCTTAATTCTATGAAGGTGGCAAATAAATAAACAGAGGATATGTATTACATTAAAAACATTCATTATACTGAATTTCAAATTGATGAGAAACGACGGTATATGTATTAAATAATGACAGCGAGTATGCGTTTACCGGTAATTTTTCCAACTTTGTCCACAGCAAAATTCTAATTTGAATTTATTATTGTTGTGTTACCTTTCACAAATGCAACTGTGGGGAGGAGAATCAATTTCTTTTTTGGGTATGGTCTCACCTGTTTTTACATTCTTGAACTCGAGCAATGATTAAGTGCACATTTTGCAGAACGCACAGGAAGGACTAGGGAGAAAAGCAAAGCTGAATATATGCATGAGAAAGGAATGGAACGTTTCTCTGCTGCAAGATAAACGGCTGGCAGGCAACAAATTATCCGTGGAACGGCTACGTGAAAGCATGTCTATTATTATTTCTACATATTCTCACTTTTTCCCTTTTATTGCATGCAACCCACGTAATATAAAAAAAAAATAGTGAAAACATATAATGATATAGTAAGAATGAACAAAGTGGTACAAAAAAACGTTGCAGTAAGAAATGGAAGAATAAATTCTGTCAGTCTCAGAGAACATGTTTAACAATAAGATATGGAAACTGTTAGTCTGAACATGACCACAAAACATTACAGTCAAAAATACCAAGGGTAACTCTGTTAACGGACATTAGAAAATCGGAGATGGAAAGAGTAATTCTGTTGAACGACCATAGAATGTTATACTAAGAAAATGAAACAGTAATCAAGTCAAAGGTGCACTGATCCTGTCAATAAGAAATGGGAACAATATTATTGGTAATGGCCATAGAATATTAAAGCTGGTCCATAAAAGTTATAGTAAGAAATGAAAATAATTCTGTCCTTGACCATAAAGCAATAAGGTAAGAAATGGAAACATTAATTTTGACAGTAGTAACAGAACATTACAGTAAGAAATAAAACAGTGACTATATCAATGGCCATAAATGTTGCAGAAGGAAATGGAAACTGTCATGCTCAGTAAATGATAACAGACGATTACAGTAAGAAATAGAGTCAGAAATTCTGTCAACGGCACATAGAATGTTACTCTAAGAAATGGAAACTAATGTAAATGGCCATAAAATATTTATTAAAGTTTCAAATAAAACAGTAATTCTGTCAATGGCCATATGACGGTACAGTAAGAAATTGAAACAGTAATTATTTAAGTGCCCACGGAATATTACAATAAGAAATTAAAATAGTAATTTTTCAGTTGCAAAAAAACTATTACGGTATGATATGGAAATTATAGTAATGACACTAGTGGCCACAAAACGTTACAGTTATACGACATGAGTATATCTGTCAACAGCCTAAGAATATTACAGTAAGAAAATGAAAGAATAATTATGTTAATGGCCATTGAACGATACAATAAGAAATGTTAACTAATTCTATCAATGGCAATCAGAACGTTTAGAAAGAAATAGAAAGAATAATTATGCCTGTGGCCATAGGACGTTACGATAATTCTCTCAGAGGCGCTCAAAACCTTACGGATGGGAATGGAAATAGCAATTATGACTGGCCACAGAAAGTTACAGTAGGGAATGGATATAGCAATTACGACTGGCATTAGAAAGTTACAGTAGGGAATGGAAACAGCAATTATGATTAGCCATAGACAGTTACAATAGGAAATGGAAACAACAATTATGATTGGCCATAGACAGTTACAATAGGAAATGGAAACAATAATTATGATTGGTCATATACAGTTAAAGTAGGGAATGGAAATAGCGATTATGATTGGTCATAAACTGTTAAAGTAGGGAATGGAAACAGCAATTATGATTGGTCATATACAGTTAAAGTAGGGAATGGAAATAGCGATTATGATTGGTCACATACTGTTAAAGTAGGGAATGGAAACAGCAATTATGATTGGTCATATACATTTAAAGTAGGGAATGGAAGTAGCAATTATGATTGGTCATACACAGTTAAAGTAGGGAATGGAAATAACAATTATGATTGGTCATAAAAAGTTACACTACGGAATGGAAATAACAATTCTGTCAGCGGCACTCGAGTATTACAGTTGGAAATGGAACAAAAATCTGCCAGCGACACTCAGAAAGTTACAATAGGAAATAAAAACAGTAATTCTGTCAATGGTACCCGTAGCGTTGCAAAATAAATTATGTCATGGCATTCTGAATGTTAGCACAGTACTAAGCATACAACGCGCGTGAAAAAAACATCCATACAGCACACTCAACGTCATTACTTTTTTTAAAAAGCTATTTAGCACAAATTTACTTTTAAGTTAGAAATTTTGTAAATGTATTGTTAGAACAGCGATATTAATGTAAATGAATCAGAACAAATTTGCTACAATGAAACAGTTTCTATAAATGTATATTAGCACACCGCAAAGATTTCATATATTACACTTCATTAAAAGTATAGGAAGTTCTATTTATATTTTTTTATAATAAGAAACAATTTGATGTTGTTAAGTACTGATCAAAGAATTTGAAATAAACTGCAGATGACTAAATGAGTGAGACAGTTGTATATACAACACACGACGGGCCTATCGTAAGATCCATTCTTCACGTTACATTAACTCAAGTTAAACTGAGGAAGACAACAGATTTATTCAGAAGATAAATAAAAAGATGTTCTGTTGCCAGATGCTGCTAACAGCTTGGTTTCCAAAAAGACTATCCGGTCCAGAAATGTCTTGCAAACGATACTGTGTAGAGTGAGCGAATCCAGGCTATCCCTCTTAATCTTAGAAAGCAGCGGTGTATTCCAGCGTTCCTTTCATCCGACGTAGCATGTGCTGCTTTGTATTTTTATGTTCGTCCTGCTAAAATGAATTGCGAGATTGACCTCGAAGTTCTGGAAAGAGCACAACTCCGTTTCTAGATCAGCGTGTTTGTGTTCGCGTTAATAATATTATTAATTATAATGGACGAACAGTACAACTGTTTGATAAAAGAATGCATCAAATAATTACTAAATTTATGAAAGTGAATTTACCCTGACTTGAATTCCAGTAAAATCTCTGTTTGAAGAAATGAGTGTGGAGGTTTTATGTTTAACTGATCGTCTCCCTAAGCATTTAAAACATTTAATTTTATTTGCTGATGCTTATCACACACACACACACACACACACACACACACACACACACACACACACACACACACACACACACACACACACACACACACACACACGCACACACACACGCACACACACACAACTAAAGGGAGTAAAAAACGAGGTATATGAAGGAGTGATTGCAGTGTGAGGCTAAATATGCAAAAATAATTAAACCATCTCAAATCTGAATATTGTCCAAATGATAATTGATTTCAAAAACCCTTGACAAAGCATTATTAAACTTGCATAATAGACGTAAGGGAACTGGGTATTTCATTGTATTTTATTTATACACTTCATTGCCTGGTCAGTCAGTTTGGTATACATTAAAAAATACATACATATTAAATTAAATAACATATTTTTCAAAGTGAAAAAAGGGAAAAATAACATAATTTATTTTTCAATATGATGACGGCAAGATTTTTGTGATGTAGCCCTGATCATGTAAATATTATAATCCAATTTGTGCACTGACAATAAAGTAATGTGTTTTTAAACATAAAAAAAAAATTAAATGCCCACTCACTTTAATTCTCATTGTTTTTAGTCTCATCTACATTATCTATACTAATACAGACTGCTATAGTTGTGTTTGGTTTTCTTCAGTTCACTTGTGGTGATTTTATAGATCCATGTGGCACTGTCTGGTTAATAATTTAGATATACATCAAAGTCAAAGTACTGATTTTAAAACTAAAAAAACCCAACAGTATTTATTTTCTTTTATTTTGGCCACTAGTATATTTACTTCCACTTTTAAACTTTCATTTTAACTAAGATCAGCATGCTTCAGTTATGTGATCACAAAATCTATATTATGTTTTGCTTAAAAACTGGATTAGAAATTATTACTGCTAAAACCAATAACATAACTTTATTAATAAGCAAAATTTCATCAGTCTACAAATGTGTACACTTTTATCTTTGGGGCAGGCGAAATCTCTGATTATACATTGTTACTTTTATTTCTAGCATCTTTTACACTTGTATACTATCATTATACATTTGTGGTTTAGACTGATTTGATTTCTTTATAATGTAATTACATGTTCTCCTATTTGAAGTTTTGGATCTGTCTGTGTTAAATGACATTTAAACATAAATATTATTATGTATTAAAGATGTACAGCTTTATGACTAATCATCAAATCCACCTTTCTTTCTCCCACTTCATTCTGAAAAATTACAAAAGCAAATAACATTAATTAAATTATTATTGCCTTCATATTATTTATACAAACATGTGATTCTGTGTAGCCCTGAAAAGTACACATACATTTGAGGTAACTTGTATTGCTTGTGGTGTCACATGAGATGACTTTAAAAGATAAAGGATAGTGTTATTCTTTTATGTGTTGGAGTGATCAAGAACTGAGACTAGGTAATATAAGCCCCAAACTGCTAAAATATTTGAATCATGGTCTTTAAAGACAAAGGTCATTAGTGACAATAGAATAGGTCATCATTATTGAAGTTATGGTGCCTTTTTATTGACACAATTCTCAGTAGTTCTTCTAAGTACATCTTGATCAAATAACTTCAATTCAGATTACAGAAGCATCCAGAAAATAATGTCATTTGAATTCAAAGTGCAATCACATGGTTTGTACCTGTTTACACTTGCATAAAGAAACATCTGATCATTGTGACGTGTAAAAAAAGAAATAAACTAAAATATAAATTCTGTTACAATGTAATCTGCTCAACAGTTCGTATATTATACCAAATAACCAATGGTACTGACCCAAAATATTACTAGTTCTTCTGAGCCAGAAGTGAGAATACTGATAAGCTTTCCTTGTTAAGGAGACAAAACACTCCAGGTTACTATAAGTATTATACCAGAATAATTGCTAACAAGGCTAGGACTGGTTTTTATTTATACCTGAATGGAACTGATCAATTTTCCTTCTTAGTTTCTATACATAGTAAATGCATTATGACTAGAGTGTATTGTCTGAAACTACCATAGCTGACCATTATTATATTTTATAAATAATCTCTCCTACTTATATTCCATGTAAATTCTATATTTTAAATATTACCATGTTTTATTTATACATATATATCCAAGCCTTGAATCTATATATCCTCAAAACAAATGTCAATGATTTCATGTTTAAAGAGTGAAAGAAATAATCTAAATTGAGAAATTGCTTTAATGTAATCTAACATTAGTAAAGTTTGGAATGTTTTTTTGTGTGTGCAGATTTGGCACCCTTATAACCACTGACATCACTCATAATTTATTCTACTGAACTGTTGGGCTATTTTATGACGCCTCACAATATACTCCTAGCTTCTGCCCTAGTTCTGATATATAAGACTTTCTTGACTTTATTATCACTACCATCGATGCTATCATTGACACTACTGAATCTAATTTTTTTTAAATAGTGCCATCTTGTCTTTAAACTAATTTGCTTACTTTGTTCTAATATGACATGTAAAGAGATTGTGCACCTAAATGGTTAGAAACCCAGTATCCATAATCTTCTCTATGGAATATGCAAAAATCATCCTCCATGTCATCACAGTAATAAAATTAACAATCAACTTCTTCACTTATGAAAATCAGCAGCATCTTTAATAAGATATGTTATGCAGGACAGTTATTTTAATGCATCTTGTAATTAAAATAAAATATAGATTCTGTATAAAAGATCATATATTTATATCTGCAGGACAATTTTGAAAGAATTCTTACTTTATCAAACAGCTACTGATAAAATCTGATAAAACAATATCTAAAACAGTATCAAAATATAAATATACAAGATTTTTCTATTAAAAGGGTTTTTTCTAAAAAAACTAATTTTTTTGTTGCATGTGAATGTATTGTAAAAAAAAATAAATAAATAAAATAATGAAAAATTTTCATTTTAGGGAATCTTGCATAGTTCACATTGGTATCAAGCTGCTTTGTTAAAATATTTTTTAAAATAGGGAATCTTAGTATGTTTCATTTTGTATATAGCAGCTTTGTTAAAAAATATTTACCGTAAGAAATCCTATCATGAAAACATGCAACATTATGCACTCATAGCAAGGACATTAGAAAAGTGCAATACTAGGTAGAATAGAGTAGTACTTGGAAGTACATGTAGTCTTTTCTGATAAAAGTATATTAGCAAATCATACGTAAATAATCATGACATTTTGTGAAACCTTGGTTCAAACATTAGTGTATGTGACACATGGATTTGCAAATGCAACTAGAGAGGTTTGTGTTGCATATCATATCATCTTCTGTTGCATCCTGCAGCTGAAGCAAGAACCAAGCCAAAAAGTGACTTCATAAGTTGCACACCAGAGATCAATAGACAGATAAAAGATTCACTCCCAGTAATTCAAATACTTCTCAACAGTTGAGAGAATAAACAGTTTAATGAACAAAATAAGCTGACTTTAAATAAATAACAAAAGGGTAGACTGAGACCACTGGCCTCATTAGAAAATTAAATACAAAAAGCAGAACAATGTTTATAATTGTTACAATAGAAATATGCTTACTCTATGCATATTATACTATGGCAAATGCTAGATAGGTATGATGAGAGCCAGTCTACACAGAGAGAGACTGTACTTTCCAAATACATATATTACTACAGACTTGCAGTAATTCCTCATAGCAGAGGCGTTTTTAGTCTTGCAGAGGACCTCTTCCTAGGTAGGAATGCTGACTGAGGATGAGTGACTAATAGCTTTGTCAAGGTAGCCAAACTAGCAGCACAACTGTGGCTTGTAGTCAAGCTGGAACTAGACCACTCAGAAGTCAGAAACTTATCATTTGCCACAACAAGCTCTCATATTCATAGAAAAACAGTACATCTTCATAAAATTTTATAGCATAATCATATGTCAATGTAGTGGGTCAAGGACAAATTATACCTGACCTCCTATCAGAAATTTATTTCTTATTGTCATATTAAACTCCTTGATGTTTTTGTTCCTTTTGGAAGCATATATTTTTACACAGGCAAACACATATGGTGACATAAATTTATTAAATTCTTATTTTTATTATTCAAATAACAGAAGGTGACTAATTATTAGCAAGAGAAGACCAAAAGAGAACTGGGCTGGGGGCTGAGCAAAAATGGATGTTTGGATGCTTAATTAGTTGTTATTGGATAACATGCCTAGTTCATGCAATATTATATAGATTCTGTCACTGTAATTATATCTAAGATTAAGAGAATTAATTAAGGAGACTGAAGGGTGAGTCTGGCAACCAGTCTGTCATCAGTATAGGTGTGATGTTAGAAATTAACAGCCTTTAAATCCTCAATGTGAGACAGGGTCTCTAAATAAAAAACACTGGTATGTAACAGTCATTATGTTAACCACAAGAAAACAATACAAAGAATGTGCTCTTATATGGCAATATATGGCTAAATCCCAATCTGCTTGCATCTTGGCATTGAGATAAGGAGAAAGATACAAAGAATGAATGCCTACTACCATTGTCAGTTTCAAATGTTTTCCATTATCTACATTTAAATCTGGAATCACAAATTCCTGAGGCACAAATTCTAACATACAATCAAACAAAAGAAAAATATAAATCAATCTCAGATGAAGACTGTCTAGAGCCAAATCAGAAGATGAAATTAGGATTTCTATAATGATTAACACAAATAACAATTATAAGCAGTTAATGAATGTTATTTGTTATGGTTCATCAATTTCTCTCCCTTAAAAAGGCTACTCTTACTCATCCATTTAACACTGCGTCACAAAAAAATAATTTTTTTGTAAGTTGTCTAAGATTTTTCAACCGATTTAGAACAATTTTGCACTACTAAATTTGAAAATGACATCTGTTTCTTTTTAATCAGATCAGGTTTTTGTGCTAATTTGATTTTTAAAAATCCGATCTTATAGCTAAATTGATTACATTTTTGTAACATTATTAGGCAATTTTTGTCAATATTTCTCTTCCAAAATAGTTTTTTTTAAATTAAAAAAATTAAATTAAATTTTTAAAAATCGTTTTCTAACACAATTCATATAACGGTAAGTACATATAAATTCAATATTAAGTCATCATTGTTCAAAATTCAGGGCATGAACTTCTAGAATGCTCAGCAGTAGGAATGTCTCTCTTTAGAGTCCAACAGTAATCAGCCATCATGACTGCATCCCAGCATCCCTGATACCTGGTTTCCATCTCTTTCATATCCTGATGAAATCTCTCCCCTTGATCGTCACTCTTTGATCCCAGATTTTCAGGAAACCGATCCATATGTAAGAATAAGTAATGCATTTTGATGCTCGTGTTGCATCCTAGGTTTCTGAAAGCAGTCAGCATATTGGCAACAAGCTCTGCGTAGTTCCTGGCCTTATTGTTGCCAAGAAAGTTTTTCACGACCAGAACAAAAGCCTTCCACGCTTCCAGTTCCACTTCATTCATTGAGTTTTCAAACTCTGGATCTCTGATTAGCTTACGGAGTTGTGGACCATCAAAATGCCAACTTTCAACTTCTCAATGGTCAACCCTGGAAAAGCATGGCACAAGTAAGCGAAACAGCCACCATCCTTGTCCAGAGCTTTGGTGAACTGTTTGATTAAGCCAAGCTTAATGTGCAGCGGTGGGAAAAGTATCTTGTCTCTGTCCACCAGAGGGTTGTTTATGAGGATCTTTGCTTTGCAAGGTACCAATTCCTCCCGTACCGGCCATCCTGCTTTGTCCCTACTATCCCACATTCACAGAAAGCACGGGTACTTAGTGAATCCAGACTGTTGTCCCAACAAAAAGTTTACCATCTTCAGGTCAACACAAAGTAACCATCCATGCTGATCATAACGAATTTTCTCCAGCACGTACTTCACCGCTTCATACTTCTCCTTCAGTGTAGTCAAGTAAGCTAGAGGTACAGAGGCAAAGCAGTTACCATTGGTAGCAGAATACATTTCAGTGATCACTTGCTGCTGTCAATGAACAATCTCCAATCTTCAGGTTTATACTGTGGCACTCCAAGCTTGTGCAGAAGCTGCGCAATATCTGTACAGTACACCAGGTCCTTCTCTCTAGAGAAAAAACTGAGATACTCTTGATGTCTGTTGCGGTAGGATGTGATGTGAAACTGTCAAGGACATTTTTTGCCCTCAATCTGGATGCCAACAGTTCAGCAGATGACTTTAACAAGCTGAGATCACGAAGTAGATCATTTAGCTCCTTTTGCAAAAAAGGATTTGGAACATCATCTGACATCATCAAGAACCACTAATTCTTCTTCTTCATATTCTTCAACACTAGAGAAATCTTCTTCACTAATGTCGGTAAGTTCTCCAGGGTCAGGTACTGGAATTTCATCACAATGAGCTATTGGACGACGTGCTGATTCAAGATCAGGATACTTAAGGCTGCTCCGGTTTTTTTGTTAAAGCCAGTCACATCAATAGAGCAGAAGTAGCAGTCAGAGACATGGTTTGTCAAACTTCAGACTACTCTTCTTACCCTTGGTCCAATGATGCAGATTCTCGGTGCATGTCTTGCATACCATGTTGGCGCCCAAACTGTATCCTGATCACCAAGTTTTATATCAAAATAAGCATGGTAAGCACACTTTATAAAACCTGTTGCTGGATTCCTGTTAGGAACAATGGTGTATTCGCAGCAGATGTAGCAAAATACATCAGGTTTATTTTTGCAATGTTTTTTTGCCGATTCCATTTCACTATCTAAAGAAGAAAAATATCATTTATATCAATTATTCAAAAATTAGCTTATGTAACCTCTTCATAAATATGTAAAACAATTTATAATTTGTTTATTTAAAGAAATAAAAAATAATTTACATCATATAAATAGAAAATACCCTTATATGTAAAAATAACAACAAAAAAATAATGTCGCAATAGATCAAAATGTTGATCAAAAATAGATCAAAGTTGACCTGATTTAACAAAACCAATGTCATTTTTGGATCCAGCACAATAAAACTGTCATAAATCCATCAAAAAAATTTTAGCAAATTTGATGTTGCCAACCATGCAATGCAACATGCAATGAACTTTGACCAGACAATATCTCCTTTCTATATTTTTTAGGCAGACCATGCTATGTATGGTTTTTGACCATGTTGTCTACCCATTGTCTGAGCAAGTTATCAAACTCTCTGCTCTATGTATATTAATTTCTCTCCCTTAAGAAGGTTACTCTCATTCATACTTATATATAAGTATTATGAACTTTTAGCAAATCCTATATTAATATCATAAAAGATTGGGAAAAATTTTATAAGCAGTTCCAGTTTAGTGGGCTTGTTTGTATAGGAGCATGATATGTAGATGGCACTTTCTTTAGACTATTAGTTGAACAAGACTTAATGGGGAAAAGTAAACAGTAGTTTCTGAAAATAGTAGGTGATACAAGACTTAATGGGGAGAAGTAGACAGCAGTTTATGGAGAGTAGTCATTGATCAGGACTTAATGGGGAGAAGCAGACACTAGTTTCTGAAGAGTTGTAGTTGATCAAGACTTACTGGGGATAATCAAGGAACAAGAGGGTTCCTGCCACAAGTTTAAAATGATTTTCCAGACTTATTCCAGACCTTTTCCAGACCAATTTTTTTTAAATTCCAGACCTATACTGTGAAAAGTGATTAGCAACACACTAAATACTGAGGAAAAATATTATAACCAAGATTCTGATGATATAATTAATATATAAATTTTTACAAATATTTTAAAGTAATTTTTTAAATATTACCTGCAAAATCTGAACACTATAGCACCCAAATTAAAAATAAAAATATTGAAAGTAACAAATTAAAATCACACCTGGCATGTGTTTAAAAATATGTGCAAATTTACAATGAAACTGAGATCACACAAAAGTACACCATGTACAAATACAAAGTCAATGAAAATTAATCAGTTGACAGGCAGAGGAAGTTGTAAATTCTAGTGGAGTTTGAACGCTGAACTTAAAGATACTGAATATTTTTTTAAACTTAGAAATCATGCTCAGCACAACCAATTATTTATTTGTTCAATGGGCCATGTACAATATTGCCGTGATTTAAAAAAGTTTGACTTACATATTTTTTCTTCTTTTTTTTTTCTTTTTTTTTTTTTGGGGGGGCAGGGCAAATGCAGAAATGGATAACCTTGATTATCCTCATCCTGTGAGCACAATTTAAAAGTACAAGTTTGCTTTCACTGTTGGAAGATTAGCAATAGATTTTTTTCCTTTCTGGAAATCACTGAAGAGAGTGACAATACAATGCACAATAGTACACAAGTGGCATCACTCAAAATGGAGGTGGAAAATGAGTGATTGTTGTGCTAAATAAACTAATTATCTTCAGAAGTAATAAAAGAATACTAATAAAATAATTCAAGTTTGCAGAGAATATGCATGCCTACAATATATTCAAATTTAGTTACAATTGGACCAACAGTTCCCAAGTTATGATGTACTAACTTTGAAAATGTTCACATCCTGATTTTGGGAGTAGGGGTTAATAAAATATCTCCGGAATTAACAAAGACATTTTAAATTTGTCTTTCGTTTCTGTTTTAGAATACCTTCAGTTTGATGCGTGCCAATTTTGGTTGCTTTCCAGTCTCCAGAAAGTGAGTGGTCTTACCTAATTAAAGACTTTTTATTAATTAACTGTCGCCACCCACTTACTCTCTTACGAGGAGAGGGTGGTGGCTTGTCAACGCCACATAGGACTTGTATAAATATTATTACAAATCCGCACACAGAAAACCAAGATGGTTGTTTGGCTCGAATTTTATTCTGTGTGTAGGTTACGTATTGCCGACATGTTTGCATGTGTGCTTGCATACGGGTAAGGGTGAAGTGTAGACGGCACAGATGACACAACGTATAACAACGACAACAACCACTCTTTCAAAACCATAGACAGGAGAAAGCCTCAATGTTAGAGTATAAATTCAAATTTATTGGTCTATGGGTTCCCTCTCAGCCATCCAAGATGTCCATCAGAAATCCATCTCTGCATGGAAAATAATCGATTGTCCGCGGTCTTTGCACAGAGTCTTTGAAAACCCGAGGTGACTATCCTATTGATTGGTTCACCTAAAACTGGGGCGGCCGTGACAGCGCGCTTTCCATATACAGCCGGGTGACGTCTGGCACTCTGTTGCAGTGTCCAAGAACTCTCTAGCTGCTTGCCTCCCAGCGTCAAAGAGTGTCCTTGATACAAAAGCATGGAGAAACTGAGGGCTTTCTCACCCCCTACCAAACACTACATCCCTGATGTCTGTTCTCGTTTCTCCTCTTCTCTCATGTTTCTCGTCTCTTCTCTTCTCATTACGTAACGGCCAACCCTGTCGTTCTTCGGTGGCATGCCACACGCATGACCGCGACTGCTTCTAGCGAAAAATACTACCATTACGTAATATCTCGCTCTACAACATATCCCGTGCGCTGCGACATTATACTGCCAAAATCACTTCTATTGGGAAATAATCGATCGCCCGCGGTCTTTGCACAGAGTCTTTGAAAAACCCAGAGATTACTGTCCTGTTTGAGTGGTTCATCTAAAACTGTGGACGGCCCTTCAAATACAATAGTCATCTGGCACTCTGTTGCAGTGTCCAAGAACTCTCCCTCTGTTTGCCTCCCAGAGTCGTAGAGATTTCCTGATACAGAAAAGCAGGGAGAAACTCTGAGGGTATTTCCCACCCTCTCTACAACATGCTACATTTTCGTTTCTCGTCCGTTCCTGACTCCATATCTTCTTTTATACACAAAGTTCTTGTACATTACTTTCTCTGAGCTGATTGGAATACACCCACTCCAGCACACACCTATCCCCCATCCAGCACTGCCCTGTACAACCAGCACCGCACTGTATGTGCTGACGAATATTCTGACCATTCTGGCCACACTCTGGCCGTCCACTTCTATTAGTGCCAAGTATCAAATTCCCAGCTGGCACCTGTGATTTACGTATCCATTTGCCCACTGAATAACTATCTAGCTAACTCTCAGAGCACGCACTAAAATCTCAGAGCAACGATCCTACTCCTATTTTATTTTAAAACTACAGTTACTATGGCAACTCATGGCCACTGGCAAGCAGTACATTAATCACAGCAAGAAATGGTTGTACACACATACCACACGTTTAACTATAGTAGTATAAATATAAACTTTCCAATAACTCAAATTCTATTTCAATAGTAATTTCATAAAACAATATCAACTTAAACTACCAAACATCTTATAGTGGTGATTCTTAAAAGTTGTTTACATTTCCAAAACTCAGAGCCTGCCTTTTTCACGGACAAAATCGGTGTTCCCAGCACCGTCCCACGTACTGGGTACACTGGCATAGATATATGGGCGTGGTGTCCTGACCACTGGAGGGTCAGCCAGCTTTCTCCCTCAAGTTAATTATACCTTTTCCCATTCTCCGGCACGAACTTGAAGCTAATGTTTTGGACTTAGTTTTCACGTTGTTGACAAAATGGTCATTTTCACCCCTGTCCCTCTTTTAATTAACTTAGGTGTTTCGTTAATAGTTTAGAGTTAGTAAACACTTAGAGAGAAAAAATTAATAATATCTTCTCATCCCTGTGACATTAACGTTTTCATTTTTTCTATGCCGTACCATTAGCAGTCCTTGCAAACTATGGTGCAATACTTGTTTATTGTGTACCTAGGATATCCTAGGATATAGGTCACTCAACCATCACACATGGACAGTTGAAAGGTGAAGGAAGGATAGTGGAAAGTAACTGGTTTAACTGGCTGCATCAGTCCATATAAAGAGATATGATTTCCTGCCAGTGATGTAGGTTGAATACATACAAAGTGTGGGTGTGTGCAACTATATATATAAAACTAAACAATGCACTGATAAGTTATCCTCATGAACACCCTACAGACGATATATATATATATTTGTTTAATGTGTAAAAAACTGACATAACTCACACCATGATAACATGACACTTTTGCATTAGATACTTAATTTTATATTAAATGCAAATGATATCCTGTGAATTTCTTAAAAAGCGAATGTAAAAATGAACACATAAATATAGAAATAATGATGGATATCATTTAGTATGGGAGGGTGGTGGATTTGCTAATAAATGTTTGAATACTGACACTTAATCACTAGGACAAAATTCTAGTGATGCTGTATAGGTAATAAATATGTCTTCATTTCAATCAGCATCACTGATTCAATGTTAACGTGTGTTGAAACATGCCTGTTGTGTTAAATGCATGATGTATGTCAATAGTGCTTGAGAAAAAATAGTGATACTATTATTATATTAAATCGAACAGAAAACACTGCTCTTGCACCAGCAACATTTAATGTGTTGACATGAATTTAGCATATCAAAGTGCTAGTTTATTCAGTGATAGTTTAAATGAATTGGGTTGATTAAACAAAAAACTTTGTTTAACTTTAAGTTTGGAACCTTTACTGGCACTTGACAAAATATAATTCTATCATTGTTAATCTCAAAGTCTTCTGGAAGCCATGAAATGATCCTTCTTTGCTAGACTGAAGAAGAACTCAAACATTTCCTGTCACAAGTTTAGAAGTCTCAATAACAAAATATGTGTCAGTGTGTGGACTATAAATCAGAACATAGTGACTGCGCCTAAATGTATGGGGTTTTTGTAAGCAAAAGTGATGACATCAAATGGTGATGTTAAAATGTTCTGAGTTTTGACTGGCTTCAAAATCAGCCTCATCTTTGCTTTTTGTGTAAAACTGTCTGCTACTGAAAGAAATTAGTTGAAAATAGATGCACTCTAATACACTCAGCTTTAAGAGAGCAATGCACTAAATGTTTACAGAATGAGGTGGTGATATGCTCTAGTTTGGTTATGTCAGGGGAGGATTTATTCAGTACTATATTTCATGCAATGCACATGATTATCCTTAACAGTCTTCCTTTTTATAGCTATATCTGCCTGTCCAACAACTACAATTTAAAGCAATTTTTATGTAAACATCTCCCATCTATTTAAAGAATAGATGGGAGATGTTTAACAACAATTGTGCAAATAACACCTGTTGTTTATATTGATTATAAAAATACACTTGCAAATATACAAAAATAATATTAATATTACATTTTAAAAAAAACATTCCCTGCATCATTCTGCACTCACTGCATTATTTTTTATTTTAAACTTAAAAATTCACTTAAATAAATATAGTGATAAAGATGTATAGTTCTTAATAAATAGTTTTACATATTTATCAAAATATTTATTAATATCTGCAACTTAATAAATTGCCTAAATTTACAATTAGAATAAAACAATTAACCAAAAAGAAATTACTATTTATATTTCCACTAATTAAGATTTTTCATAAAGAATATTCAATTTATAACTGAGAAATCTACAAGAAATATGCCAAAATTTATAATAGTATATATAATATAAAGATGCGATCATAATAATTATTAAACAAAGAACAGACAAGGGTGCAAGTTAAAAAAAAACAAGTTGTTAAGAACAAAACATTATAAATACTCTTAAGAGACTTTAAAGGGAAAAAAGATAGGTGTTCTTTATCTACTACACATAAAAAGCAATATATTAAAGATAAAATATGAGGAAAAGTGCACAAGAAGTCTGTGTTTTACCTTGCTTAGGCCAATGCGGTAGTTCAGCTTATCAATATCCAAATGATCCAAAAGTTGCATTACTGCCTAAAAATAGGAATAAACAGCTTATGACATTCATAGTTTGAGACAAAGGAAGACTGGAAAAAATGTTTATATCAACAAACAAAAAAAGTTTTACTTGAACAAATGGATACATGTAAGGGTGTATACATGTATATATGTAAAAGAACCAAAGAATTTTATATGAAAATATATATTCCAACTGGGTTTATTCATTAGGCACATGTGAGAAAGATGTACAGTTTACAAGTAAACTTTAGTTTAAATGTAGACAGAGAAACTTAAAAATTATATATATTTCAAGTGCTCTGTTATGTCATTATATTTATTGATTCTCTCGTTTTATTTCTTTTCTGCAGTGAAGCTCTGATTCTTGACCTCCGAATCTTTCCAGATTTATAAAGATACAACATTTAATTAAAAATATTTGGTCTACCTATAATTACCTTGTTATTGTTTTAAATGGTATTAATAGTTTCTTCAAGTATCCTTTAAAATTTGGGTGTGTTGCAATGCATAAACTAGCATCATATTCTATAGTATATGGATGCTGAGTCTCTGTCTTTCACTAATTATCATTCTGATTTCAGTCGTTTTTTTTTAAAAATCTCAATAGCATTAGCTGACTCTCTGTTGTATGGTTAATTAAATTAAAGAAAGTGGAAATTCTAACTTGTAAAGGTTACACATCCAAGCTTGCTGACACATTCAGGCACCTTAATGAATGTAACTGCAGTCTATGATTTGTCAGATATTATGGCCAACATGGAATGCAAATTGGTTTCTTTATTCCTGGCCTGAGATTGGGGAATAGTTTATATTCTGATCTTTTGAACTACTGGAAAATAAAGTCTCAAACCATATCTTTTAAAAATCTTTCAGTGGTGCTAAAGCATGAAGGATCAATTAAATACTTGCTTTATCTGAGGATCCTACTATAATTATTTCCTTTAGCAATGGTTCAATATGATTTGTAACACCCCCATATATTTTTCAGGTACTGAGTAGATTTTCCAATCAGGGACATTTCCCAGTCAGTCATTATCTCCCCTATACCAGTGTCAGAATAATACGTTTTTCGTGCAGGACCAATGCCGGCTCAAAAAGTCAAAAAGAGGAATTAAATCTAGATTATTTCTGCTCCAAAAGTTAAAGATCTATTAGAGAAGCATACAAACATTCTTTTTATGCCTACCCAAATTCTGTTCAATCCCAAAAAATTATAAATGCTTTGTCCAGTTTGGCATTTTACAGAAATATGACCTTGAAGGAGATTATAGTGACAATCAGTGTTGGAAGACATATTTTACTTCTGCTAGACTCTATCTACATGAGAAGTCTACTTTGGTCTCTGACCCTTCTACGCATACAATCCTTAGCCCAGTTCATCACTGTTTTCTCTCATTCACTAGCATTTTTCACTTTTGGGTAATTTTCTTAGGTTTTAAGGGAAATATATCACCTTCTATTCATTATTCTCCAGTAATATGTTGAACTGTTTGTAAGGTATACAAAGAGTTTTTCTCTTTAAAAAAAAAAAAGGGGGGGGGGTCTAAATACCAGCAGAGTATATTCAGAAACCCACCTGGCTTTCCTGCTTTCTCATCTTGTGCTTGGATTCTAGGGATACTAAGGGAACATCACTCATGGGACATACTAGTGGATAAATTCTTTATTATTTTTCTTCCTTTAGGAATGTGTAGGACACTTGGCTTGTATGCACAGAACTCCTGTTTGATTCTCACTCATGGGACATACTAGTGGATAAATTCTTTATTATTTGTCTTCCTTTAAGAATGTGTAGGACACTTGGCCTGTATGCATAGAACTCCTGTTTGATTCTTACTCATCTGATTCAGGTTAAACATATTTTGCAGAGAAAAATTCATTTGAATGAATTTTTCTCTTACAACACCAGACTTAACTTTCATGATCTGAATGACTGATTTATTTGGAGTGCTTCCAATATATTTCAGCCGATTTTGCACATATATGAGGAGCTGGGAAAGGGGATGGGGCTTTGGATCTAACTAAAAATTTGTTCAGGTTGTTGTTATTCTCTAAGCTATTTCTACTGTGTTCCTTTTCTTTTTTCTTGAAGCCAAGGCAATGTGTCTCTTTCACAATCTTCTCTGTGTATTTTAAATCTTGTTGGTTTACGTTTTTCTTTGTTAAACAGTAAATATGCACTTTGTATGCAACATGTTTAATTCTGTATTATGTGTTAATGTGCATATTATTAAATATTACTGTAGGTAAATTTATTATTCACAATTATTATACTACAAATTTTTCTAGTCGTTTAAGTTCAAATATACCAAATAAATTTATTATGCATTAATATTAAATTATCAAACTAGTTTGATCATATTAAGGTTTTTTTCATAAAGCATTGAATTTAATTATTTATACTTACCTGCATTTAACTTTTACTAATTTCCACTCAAAATTTTAAAAAGTAATGCAAATTTTGGCAGTTTTCTACCAAAACTGTAATGAATAAATTTAAATTAAAAGAGAAGGAATTTATAAGGCTTATTATAGGAAATAAAAAATAATTATAATCTATTAGTATTTCTTTGAAACAATATTTGTCTGCAGCTCATGGTGCCATTTCAAATTATTTCTCTGGCCAACAATATTTATGTTCACAATTTAATAAAAATCAAGCTCACATATTTTAGTTTAAAATCAGAGAAATAGAACAGTCTTACTAATATTTTATTTTAAAGAATTATATTTCTGGGTTTTCTTTTTCATGACTACAATTACTGAAAATTATTTTGTTTGATGTGAATTACTATCACTTAACTTCTACTGTCATATATATACTAATACCAACCAGTTTTTCTTCTGTATCCTTGCTGGGCCGTGCAGAAGGTGGGATTGCAGGTTCAAACTTCTGAACAAACTCACTGAACTGCATAAATTCAGGGAATCCTGTAACATTCAATTATAAATACCAGTAGACCCCAAGCTTAAGCTCTCTATTCATTTTAAGCTGTATTTGATAACACTCCCTCAGCTTCAGATGAGTCACTCCTATAAATAAGATAGTCTAAATATGCATAAAATTACATTAATTTATTGAATTTTAAGACTGGGTAGGTAAGAATAAATCTTTCTCATGGTTAATTTGAGATCTCAAATGAAAATTGTAATTAAATGCAACAGATAATCAGATATAATTAAATGTTTCTTTTATATCATTCACTGTAAGATATCAGAGAAAATATTTTTTTTAAAATTCTAGTTAAATACACATATTTTTAAAAACATAAATGCTATCAGATCAGAGAAGTCATAAGATTCAATCTATCCAAAACTGAAAAACAAAAATAAGAACCACAGATAAAATAAGTAACTTGCAAACTCAACTACTAAACTAAAGAAATCATAAAATGTTTGCAAATTAACTTACTCTGAAAGTAACTAAAAAATAATTCATTAAATTCAGATCTGAAAGGATAATATGATCCTGAGATGAAAAAAACTTGAGACCAAAAGAAGAAGAATCTAAGTCAATGTGGAAATAAGTTAAAACAATGCCAGAGGTGTTCTCATTGCAAAGAGCAGATTTTAAATTATATCTTAATGATTATTCTAAGCTATTGAAAGAGCTTGTTTCTACAAGATTTGTGATATCAATAAAAATATATACAAGGATAATCTTGAAACCAAAAGCCTTTGGTAAAACAAATGCATTATTGTATATTAAAAAAACTATGGACTCTATAAAAACAAAAAGCCATCTGCACAGATATTTCATACCACCACATATGTTTAATATATACAAAAATAAAACAAATCTTGACTTAGTTTCAGTTCCAAGCATTTAGTCATTCTGTGTTAAAATTGTGATTTCTATAATTAAACAGCAATGAGTTTTAAAAATTTTAATAAAACACAGGAAAATGTTAATCTGTTCATTGTCAATTTCAATATTATGTTATTTTGATAGTTCAATGAAAACATAAGACTTATGCTAATAAAAGTTGAAAAGCAATGCTATTTGTGACTGGAATTTTAAAACATAAAAATATATATTAATTCTGAAATGATTAGACAATTTAAAAATTAGAATTTTTTTTACTAAACTTGACAAGAAAGTGTTAGGAGATAGTATAATTTCATCTTTTTAAGCAGATTAAGTTGGTCAACATCTTATCTGTAACTAGATCAATAACAATGGATACAGAATACAATTTCTTTAACAAAAAAAATGTCTCTTTCAATTTATTGAGATCTTTCGACAAAACATAATTCAGAGAGAGACTGAGGAGAATGAATACATGGTAGTGAAGATCATCTAATATAAAGAAAAAAATCTTCAGATCACATCCTAAATTATAACAGTTTCAACCAGAAATTAGTAAACTAGATTTCTTTCAAGTTATTCCAAATCAATATTGAAAATCCAACAAAATGAAAAAGTTAGAAAAACTGCTCTCTCATCCCATTGTTATTTTAAAGCAAAAAAGTTCCAATCATAAGTCTATCTGTGGAAAAAATATATTTCTTAATTTATTAGGAATATTTAGACTAGCTATATCCTTGTCTTTATTGTAACTGTGAAGTTTTGCTGGGAGAAGGGCAAGATGTTAATTCTCCACCACCCCGGGCTGCCCGTAACCTTAGGCTAATCCCCCAAACACACCTGGCTGGCCACACATATTAGAAAGATGAATGATATATAAAGTAGAATAGGTTCTAGAAAAGTGATAGTTCTTGAAGATAGTTTGAGCCCCCTAATATATACAGACAAGACAGTGAGTAAATACAGGTGACAAACTACGACATATAACACATAAGTGATTCACATTACACGAGTGGTCTAAGTATCAACAATAAATGTATTCAACAAGAAATAACATAAGACAGCAGAGTTACATATAGCAAATAGTTTAATATTTACAATTAGAGTTTATAAATGTTATAGTTCATAATCATGACCATGTGGTGTCTACGAGAATGTCCGTTTTGAGTCTTATGGCACTCTAGCGTTTTGAGTCTTATGGCACTCTAGTAGTTATTTGGTTCATTCACATGAGTGAATTATAAGAGTTTATAAGAGAACGCTGAATGTTTTTGAGTGAACTCTGAAATAAGTCTGAGAGAAGTTGATTGAAGCTGTGCAGTTGTTGACTTTATAAATACATAATCTGACATGTCGTCTAGGGTCCCTGTGAATGTCATAGCATAAGCAAATGTGATCCATTAAACCAGTCTTTGGCCCATAGATAATTCAGCCCTGATGTTGCTTTTTGGTGCAATAATTGTCAAAGTCAACATCCAGAAAAAGTGGTTCCATTCTACTGCTGTGCTTGTCAAATCAACATCTCAGATAAGGTGCTGATCTGCCAGTAAAATATTCATGAGCTAAGAATTCGTCCTCAAGTATTTCTGCCAAAATACTCTTACTTACATGATCATCATACATTCTAATATCATAAGCGAAATACGACAGTATAAAATATAGTTAATGTCAAGAGATAAACATGAATATATTAGTTAGGCAAGCAAAACCACATATCTTCGGTAATAATATGTACAGAGGATGGAATCCTGCTGTGTAGAGAACCGGCAATAAGGGTTAGTAATATAATTCTTATTAAGGCTGGAAGCCAAAATATGTGTTGCCTCAGCGATTCAGCTGCATTCACAGGTAAGTTTCTAGTATATTCGTTTTGCATAGTTGAGCTGCTCTTTGATTGGTTAGTTTAGAGTAAGCGTTTAGAACATTCAGGTATATTTCCTGCCTGGGGATATGGATCAGCCTTTCTAGAAAGTAGGTTTGCATGTGGCCTATTTTTAGAGGAGGGATGTATTGGACTACATAAGCCATTATGTGACAATCCAATATACAGAGTGCCAGAAAAAAATATTTTAAAAAACTGACTTAAACGGCTGCACTTTAACAGTTTCAAAATGCTGCATAAAAAAGTTGTGTGAAACTATTTTTTTTAAAGCACAATAAATCTACTTTAATTCATCCTGATTGATCTTGATCAGAAATCCATGCACCAGTGATACACACACACACACACACACAAACACAATTTCTTTTAAATATGCTGTCAGCAAAGGGATATATACTTAACAGTATCAAAGGATACACACTCTCTTTCTCTCTCACCATTTTCCAGTCATGAGCTGTTTGAGAAATGTCTTTCCTAGATAAAGAGGCGGCCTAGTAGTCTGCTGACACCATTTTATAAAAATTGAGAAATTATTTAGAGGTATATAATTATGATAAAGATTTACAGTTTATGAATATTGAAATACAGTCAAGTCCGGATATGTCGAGGGCCTAGGGGTTTGCCAAAAAGTGTCGAGATAACTAAAGATCGAGATTACAGAAAACCAATATGGCGGCAATATATTACAGTACTATAACATGCGCTTGACATTTCTTTATGTACATGATGTGCGTTAATGAATGAGAATGTACATGCACGAGTTTGGTGATTTTTTACACAACAGCGTTGCCGCAATTTGTTTGATGACGCGATCGACATGCTATAAAAATGTACATGTACGTGTTTGCTAACAACAAAAGGTTTATGTACACGCGGTAAATATGGCTTCTGTACAAAGTCTAAACTGCTTTGTTGCTTTTTGCCTTTAACATTCTACTTGAAAACAAATGCTTCAATATTACATATAACGTGCTTGAAATTTCTTTATGTACATGATGTGCGTTAATGAATGAGAATGTACAATGTACATGCACGTGTTTGGTGATTTTTTACACAACAGCGTTGCCGCAATTTGTTTGATGACGCGATCGGC
The DNA here is from genome assembly GCA_028829895.1 of Sinotaia quadrata. Taxonomy (NCBI): domain Eukaryota; kingdom Metazoa; phylum Mollusca; class Gastropoda; order Architaenioglossa; family Viviparidae; genus Sinotaia; species Sinotaia quadrata. The sequence goes on along the minus strand of CM054183.1, from coordinate 74,254,593 downwards.
ATGCTATAAAAAAAAAAACAAAGAGGGAAGTTGGTCCACCGTCGATTCTCGATACTTGTATGTACCGTACATGCATTCTCCAACATTGCAAACACAAAGATTGCTCACAAAATAAAAAAAAATCTGTGTGGTGTACGTGTAGTTCGTTTTTTTTACAAAAAGCTAACCAAGTATCAAAATTAAAGTTGCGAGTCATTTTGTGTGCGTGTGTGTGCGTCTAAGGTAGAGGGCAGGAGGAAGGGGGGTGTCGAAGCCGCCTCTAAAAAGTACATGTACATAAATCGTACAAGCGGTTACTTCAAAGGTAACTTTAAGGTGTAAGCCAGTTGAAGAGCAACAGTGTGCCTAGTTTGCCCTTTATTGTTAGCGAGATGGCGAAGTGGCATCGGTAACTAACATTTTCAAAAGCCGACGAATAACTGATTTTAAGTGGTGATTCGGGCCCTCTTTTGTGCTAGAGATACATACATTACAAAGAAAGAAACAAACAAACAAACAGACATTGTATTAGTGTTCGGCAACATAAAAGAATCGCCATTACTGATAAGAAAATGTTAACAAAGAGGGAAGTTGGTCCACCGTCCATTCTCGATACATGTAATGATGTATGTACCGTACATGTATTCTCCAACATTGCAAACACAAAGATTGCTCACAAAATCAAAAAAATCTGCAGGGTGTCAAAGTTCGTTTTTACAAAAAGCTAACCAGTATCAAAATTAAATTCGCGAGTCATTTTGTATGTGTGTGTGTGTTTCACTCACACACATCAAAAGCCGCAATAGACCTTTCATCTTCATGATGTTCTCGTCTTGATTTGCTTCTTGCCTCCCGGTGCGTCTAAGGTGGAGGGCAGGAGGAAGGGGGTAAAACAGATCGCACCTATTAGGCGCACACCCTCAACAGCTCTCCGTCAGTGGGGGGGGGGGAGGGGGCCGAAGCCGCCTCTAAAAATATCCTACAAGCGGACAAGCGGTTACTTCAAAAGTGGGCTAACATAAGTTCTGAACCAGTTGAAGGGCAACAAACAGTGTGCCTATTTTGCCCGTGGCAAACACCGCGCCCAATTAAGAAAACAATGCCCTTCTTAAGTTTAAGCTGCAGTTTTTAACAAGACATGGTCATTTATTGTTAGTGATTAGTCAGCAGTAGGGTCGAGATAACCAACTTAAGTGGCGATTTTGGCACTCTTTTGTGCCCGAGATACTAGGGTTCGGCAACATAAAAGAATCGACGTAACTGATGAGAAAATGCTAAGACAAAGAGGGAATTTGGCGGTTCAAAAATGTCGACTTACTAGGGTTGGCAAGTTAACCGATGCCGAAATAAGTGGACTCGACTGTATGCTGATTCATAGTGGTAAACTGATGGATGATTGAACATCAGAAAAGATATAGCCATATAAATTCACTAATTTTAGAAGCATTACTTGGAAAAACTTATTTCATTTATAAAATACTTGTAAATTTTTTTAACGTAAATTCATGCAAATTAACTAGCAATTGAACAGTATTCGATATACATCTTGAATGAGAATTTCTGTACATAAATATGTGTGTGTACCCTGTAATGCAATAGATCATGAAGACTGTAAAGAGGGTAAACTATAATTAGGTCAAGAACCTCCTGTTACTTGCAACTGGTTGTATTAGGTAGTGGGCGGCACCAAAAAATAAATAATAAAATCAAGCATTCAGTTTTGTTATTTTCATTTAAAACTTTTTAAAACATGAAGAAAAAAAATTGTGAAGCTATCTCAATTGGTTCCAGAGATATGTTATTTTTAAGTTTCAAAAAATGGCAGCAGTGACAAAAATTATTTCAACCATTTTTAGACTTGCTAAAGACTAACTAAAATCTAACATGCAGTTATGAAAGTTTGAAACTTTATTCCTTTCTACTTGCAGATAACAAAATGCAAGGTTGTAACTTTCTATATGATGAAATAACAAAATGCCTAGCTGCAGAAGTTAATAGAAAACCATCATCAGGATAGTTAGAAAATAATGCGATTGATGAAGTTTGACACATCATATCTAATTCATTATTTGAAATATATCATTGAAACTGTACACATATGTTCAATATATAAAGAATATGCCCATTTTTTTCCAGGATGTTATTTTCATTTGATTCATGTACAGGTTGGCCCAAACTTTGTAAAATCATCAAAATGGCTGATGACGGCACTTTTACACATTTTTTGCACAAAACTGGCCATAAATTTGAACATTTGCATGATCATCATGAAACTTTGCAGTGTGATAAATATTACTTTGCTCTTTATGTATAAAAAATTTCAACACCTTTCATGCACTAACAGTAAATTTATGCATTAAAAATGCATTCAAAAATTGCGCAATTACACAGAAATAGTAAACACTTTTTCATATCATGTCAAAAGCTTGAGTTCTGATGTCTTTGTTTGCTCTATACCAAACAAAATTAGTTATTGTCATGTTTCACTAAAAGTTAATCATAAAAATATTAAGATATTAATTAGTAGGTAGCAGCACAGTAGTAAGCCAGCAATAATCAATGTATAAAAGTGCAAATTTTCATTACTTTTCATTCACTGATTTCTCAACATCCAAAGCATTCTTTAATTCAAACAAACATTCAAAATCAAGTTTAATGTTTCTATTTCTTATGATTGTAAATTTGTATATCTTGCTTGTATGTGGAAAGTACATGGATTGAATAAAGTTGATAATTATTCACCTATGTCCTGTTTTATCCAGCAGATTTACAAGACAGAATGTGTGTTTTGGCATAGTGTTTTTTACCTTGGCTTGTGTCAATGTGTGCCACACACAAACACATTACACACATATATTTGGTATCAAAATAAAGATAATTAAATGCTGCATCCACTGCTATGAAGTTGGGCTTGGTTTATTCTGTACACATTTTACAAATGAATTTTAAACAAAAGTTGGCAAGTAATCTGCAATTTTCTTCATTAAAAAATGGTCAAAAGTACACCATTACTAGGCTTGAATAAAAATCTTTGCACTTTATTTTGTGCAATTTAATGTATAATAAAGAGAAGACACTGTACAACTTCAAGGGGTTGGGATGGACAAAAGTTAGAAAAGAAATTGTAAAAAAAAAAAAAAGATCTATGTGGATTAAGCTAGTCATACCTACTGTACAAACACTAAAGTTGAACTTTAACTAAACCAGTGCTTGTACAATTAAAATAATTTTGGCTTTCTTACTTTAAAAAAACAAACAAACTATATTTAGATGTTAAATAGGCCTAATTATTTAAACAGACAAGTAAAACTCTGGAACGTCAAGGTTAGAAGTGAAAGTAGCATCTTTGGAACATGTAAATACTGATAGGCCTAATCTTCCTTATAATTAAAATAATTTCAGCTTTCTTACTTTTTCTGAAATAAACTATATTTGGACTATATTTAAACTGTTGAGATTTTAAGTAGGCCTAATTATTTAAACAGATAAGTCAAACTATGAAACATCGACGTTAGAACAATAGAAGTGAAAGTAGCGTCTTTGCAATATATATATATATATATATATACTGATAATCTCCCTTGATTTTTGTAGTGACCTAATTCAACATTGATTTATGAATGAACCAAGTGACATCCAATACCTATAAAATTAAAATGAAATAATAACACTTCCAAGTTTGTAATTCATCTGTTTTATCTTCGTGAAACTTAGTATATTTCCTATATTTTGTGTCGAACGCGACATGATTGTTCGCTCCCAATTCGAGGTCGCAAGCATGTGACAGACCCACTAATTTCGAAAGAAAAAACTGCTAATCATACTAAACCACCTAATAAAACTATAACCCCTTTAAAGAATAGCAACTAAAGTACTTATCTAAAGCAATAATGCGGTATTAAATTTAGTGTAAACTTCGTGATTTCACTTTGGAATGAAGCGTGCTCGTTACAATGTTGGAAGCCATTATTGTAAGACTGATCATATTTAGTTCACTATGTTTGATTGGATTGCTTGTGTCCCACAGGTCATGAATACATTAACCCCATACCTCATTCGAAAGAGTATGGAAAGACCTTTCATTCAAGCTTAGTAATTGTGTACTTTTGACCATTTTTTAACAACGAAAATTGCAGATTTCTTGCCAAAGTTCGCTTTAAAACTAATTTTTGAAACGTATACAGAAAAAACATACACCGGCCTATAGCGCAATAGATGCAGTATTTAATTATCTTTATTTTGATACCAAATATATGTGTGTAGTGTGTTTGTGGGATTTAAGCAGAGCTAAGAAACAAGGTATATCAAAACGATTGTTCTGTTAAGTCACATAAATCGGCAGGACAAAACTTGACATGGGTGAAAAATTAGTCAACTTTATTCAATCAGCGTAGTTTCCACATAAAACAGGACATACAAATTTACAATCATAAGAAAATAGAAACATTAAGCTTGATTTTGAATGTTTGTTTGAATAAAACAATGCTTTGGTTGTTGAGAAATCTGTGAATGAAAAGTAATGAGAAGTGCACTTTTACAAAAGTATAGCATCTGGCGAGTGACAGTGCCGCTACCTAGTTGTATAATGGATAAATTAATTACCCTGCCTATGAAGACGTAAAGCATCCAAGATTTCAAATCCTCGAAGCTGAATACGCAAAAGGGGAACATTAATCTGAAGATCCTCACTGCTGATGTTTTGTTTAAGTTCACAAAGACCAGCTGTTTGATGTGGAAGAAAACAAAAAACAAAATGTGGTTGTGTTTTGCGCAGAGTTTCCATCATTGAGTCCTGCAAACAAAATTAAAATAATATACAGATTTCCTGGTGACTGGAATTGTATATTGTTAGTGGTTGAGTAAAGTTTGCCATGAATAATAAATAATCTAGCATAGTAACAATTGAAACTAAAATATTAACTGCTTTAATTGAGCTGATACTTATTAACAACATATAAAGAGTAAAACAAATCATAAAATATAAAGAGCACTATAAAAATTGATTTATTACTTTGTTAACCATAGATAGACATTCTCTAAAAAAATAAAGGTGAAGTAAAATGGATTTAATATTTTATATTAACCATCTATAAGCTTTAGAAAACCATAAAACAACAGACAAAGAAGTAACAAGTTGGATTAAATATTTTGTATTTCTCATATACATTTTTTTTTACAAAAGCATTTAAAAAGTAAAATGGATTCAATATTTTAGGTTAATTATAAACATTCTTTATAAAATGAAGTGTAGTAAGAAGATGTACTGTTTAAAAGGTCCTTAGAGAATTAAAAATAGACAAAGTTAAATGAAACATATTTAATTATATTTCTTTTATTTTTTAAATGTAAATCCTGTAATTACAGTTACAACTATATTTATAAAATGTAAAATATTCTACAAGTACAAGTTACTTGTAACCATCCTTCAGTGTGTGGTAAAATATACTGAGATCCAATTTCAAGCAAATTAAAGAGAGATCACAGGAATAGATTAAAGAATTTTGAAGAAAATGTTGGACTATAAACATTGTCAATCTTACAAGCATATACTAGAGCTAAACAATATTTAAAAAATAAAGGGTTATAGAAAATGTTTGGACTGTTAGCACTTTCAATCATACAAGCATATACCAGAACCAAACAATATTTAAAGAAGCACCAAATGTGGTTGAAAGCAATTAGTTTAAATTATGGGTGATACTGTCACTACTAAAAAAGAATTACTGTTAGACAAGGTTGATCTGATATTAAATACAATATATATACAGAGGTGTACTTATGCAAATGATCACAGGTAAAGTATACATTAGCTTCATATCCATTTTTACTTATTTTTCTCTGTATTACTTAACAACTCCAAGGCCAGTTGATCTTATGACAACAACATACACTTTTCAATTAAATCTTTTTCAGTCATTATCTATTAATTTCTTTATCATAAATCATAGCTAAAAACAGTTTAGGAGAGAGGTATCCAACACGCAGCACAGGGCCATATACAGTCTTCAAGTAGTGCTCTGATGCCCTTTAGAAACATATTACTCAATAATAGAACTGTCTTAGAATAAATAAATAAAGCACTTAATCACTCTGCTGTTTTTATCATGAAAGAAAAGAAAAAAACAGCAGCCATAGACACAGAGAGGAAGACTTTCTCTCGTTCAAAGAGACTGTCTCAAACTACTGTGAGATGATGAAACATTAGGCAAGATGACACATCAAAGAATGATATGATTTGAAAGAGGACATAACACCCATAACTCCCAACCAACCAATCAGCCAGATATTAACTTTTCAGGGAGGGATGGGTGGGGAGACAAGCAGTCCTTTTTGCTGATACATTTCCCTTTGGGGGGGGGGTAAAGGGGGAGGCTTTGGGAGTGGACTTCTTGGAATTTCTAGCCAATACTGTCCATTTCGGACACACACCATCATTTCTGAGTTGGATGTGGGGTGGATAATGCCTGGTTAAATTGACCTACCTACCAGCCAGAAGTTCTTTCTGGGTTGTTAAATGTTCATTCATCTTTAGTGACAATGTAGTTTTACTCCTTTTTTACTGAGTTTGAGACTTCACAGTGAGTTGGTTTAGTATTGTTCACCATTAATTATGAATATTGGCTTATTGAATATTATAACCATGGTTTAGAACAGGGACGGGCAACATACGGCCCGCGGGCCGGGTCCGGCCCGCGACGGGATTTTGACCGGCCCGCTGAGTGTTTCTGGCCGTACATGGTAATGTGGCCCGCGTCCACATCTGCGTCACAGTTAAGAGCGACTGTTAGTTATTCTTTGATTGTTTTTGGTTAGATTTAGAATTTACAATAAAATTTTTATCGTGGATTTTGCCAAGAAACATAAAGTTGACAGGAGTGTAGCCATTTAACAAAGATTGGATGCCTAAGTACTTTTTCATGCAGAATGGCAAGAAAGCAGTATGTTTGCTGTGCAGTGAAAGTGTTGCCATGTTGAAAGAGTACATTAGCCGCCATGGTAATGTGGCCCCGTCCACATCCTGCTGCAATCTCCCACTACTTTCTTACACAGTGACTGTTAGTTATTCTTTGGTTGTTTTCGGTTAGATTTAGAATTTACAATAAAATTTTTATCATGGATTTTGCCAAGAAATGTAAAGTTGAGTTGACAGAGTGTCGCGCATTTAACAAAGATTGGATGCCTAAGTACTTTTTCACAGAAGTCGGCAAGAAAGCAATATGTTTGCTGTGCAGTGAAAGTGTTGCCGTGTTGAAAGAGTACAACATTAGCCGTCATTATGTGATGAAACATGCAGGCTATGGCAGTACTTTATCAGCAGCGGAACGGCAAACAGAAGCAACAGAACTGAACAGAAAACTTGTAAAGCAGCAGAATGTATTCGGAAAAGCCAAAGTAGCCCAGAAAGCTACTACTCATGCCAGCTTTGTGGTCGCATACAACATTGCTAAGCACAGTAAATCGTTCTGTGATGGTGAATTTGTCAAAAAGTGCATGCTCGATGTAGCTGATCAAGTCTGTCCAGAACACAGAAAGAAGTTTGAAGAAGTCAGTTTATCGAGAAGAACTGTGGCTCAACTCAGAAAATCAGAATGGCTGTCAGATCTGGCGTTTGCAATTGATCTCTTTGAACATATGAATGAATTGAACACCAGACTTCAAGGGAAGGGCACTTTTGCCCACGAAATGTACTCAACAGTGAAGGCATTCAAGGTGAAGCTAAAACTGTTTTCTCGCCAGCTCAGCCAGAATATCACAACACACTTTCCAACACTCGAAACTAGGGCACCCCAGATGATGTCAACTGAGAAGTACACCAATATGATATCTGCACTAGACAATGAATTTTCTCGTCGTTTTGCGGACTTCCAGAAACTTGCTGCTGAGTTTGATATCTTGTCATCACCGTTTACAACTGACTTTGAAAAGGCGTCAGATGCTCTACAGCTGGAACTGATTGATCTGCAGTGTGACTCTACCCTGAAAGAGAAATTCCAATCTGAAAGCATTGACACATTTTATGCGTCACTGAATGAGTCCAAGTTTGCCAACCTGAGATAGATGGCCATGAAACTACTTGTTCTGTTCGGGTCTACATACATTTGCGAACAAACATTTTCGACCATGAACATTAACAAGACAAAGCTGCGTTCCAATCTAACTGATGTTTACGTGCAGTCTTTACTGAGAATGTCTACGTCCGACATGAAGCCAGAGTTCAAACAACTTGTTGAAAACTTTGATCGACCACAGATGTCTCATTGACTTCAGCAGCTATTGAAGTACATTACGTTAAATTCATTAAATACTGTTTTTGGTCTCTATGCTTTAATGTTTACAAGTTTAAAGTTTACATTAAATACGATTTATTCCTTGCATAGGTGGATAAATACGCGATTAAGGTATTGATTTAGTAATCCGGCCCGCCAAGGACTTCATTTTCTCATACCCGGCCCGCCGACTGAAGAAGTTGCCCACCCCTGGTTTAGAATCAAGTAATAAAAAAAAGTTTTACAAATGTAGAACATTTCAAGCAAGTTGGACATAACCAATACCTTTTGACTGAAATGAAGAACAAGCAAATTTGTTTGTTATGTAATAAGATGGCTTCAGTTCTTAAGAAGATTAATGTGAAGAGGCATTATGACACTAAATATGCAACTGGGTTTTACAAATTTAAAGATCAATTTCATGAAAACAAGGTGTCTGAACTGAAAAGTAAACTGTTGGGACAGCAATCCTTTTTTAAGAATATGACTTCTCAGTTGGAAACATTGGTCAAAGTGAGTTATGTAATAGATGAAATCACACAAAAAAAATCAAAACCTTACTCAAACCCAGTCGATTTGTTAAAGAATATTTTGAACAGTTTGAAGAAAAGAAAATGCAATTTGCCAAAATAAGCTTATCCTGACAGGCTATGGCTTTTTGCATTGATGAGTTAGCTACCAGTGCAGAGAATACATTCAAATGAAAAGTTTTAAGTTTTGAGCATTATTCAATGTCACTTGATGAAAGTACAGATGTAAGTGACAATGCCCAATTAGCTATATTTGTATGTGGGGTTAATAATGATTTTGTTATTACTGAAGAAATGGCTGCCTTGGTTCCACTTAAAAGCACCACAAAAGTTATGTATTAAAGGGCATAGAACATAACTCTGTTTTGGAAATAACTCCATTTTGCATTACTACTGTTTAATCCACCAACCTTTCTGCTAAATCCCTGAAAGCCAACAGCACAACAATGGTTGCTATTAAAGTAATCAACTTCATCCATTCCAAAAGCCTGTGCCAGAGGTAATTTAAAGATTTATTAAACAAATTGGAGACAAAATTCAAAGATGTTGTTTACTCTTCTGATGACACAAGAGTTTAAAAAGAAAATGCAAACATTTATGGAAGGAAAAGGAAAACTGGTCAGTGAATTCAATGATGAGCAGATGTGTGAATTTACTTTTCTAGTGGTATAACTACTCACCTGGACGAATTAAACTCACATCTACAAGGACAATTAAGTAGTGCCTTTTTTGATCAGGTCAAACTTTTGAAATGTAAATATGTCCTTAGAAACAAAAGTTAAAACAAGAATTTTGTGCATTTTTCAACTCTGCTGAAGTGTGATGTTTGAGATTCTCAAAAATACCCCAGAGTTTAACTAATGGAAGAATTTGACTCAAGATTATGAGTCTTCAAGAAGAATAGCATGAATTTCAATTTTTTTTTCATCTGCATTCTTCATTAGTATAAAACGAGACTCTACATCTGCAAATGGATATGTTGATTTTAAGTATATCTTTCATTTGAAGGAAAGGTTCAACAATTTTCCTCTGTTAGAGTTTCACAAAAATTATGTTTTGCAGAAACAGTATCCTAACATTTGCAGACACACAATTTTCATGGCATCTCTATGTAGCAGTACATATTATGTATGAGCAGGTGTTCTCCAGAATAATCATGTGAAGTGCTTGATGAAATCATGAATTACAGACAATCATCTGGAGAGTTTGTTTCAGATTGCTACTTCAGTCACCATGCTTGATTTTGGGAATGCTGTTTGTGAGAAACAGTGTCAAATCTTCCATCAGCATTTGTAGCTACAGGCAAAATTAAATTGTTTCTTTTGAGGAACTGGACATTTAATCAAGGTAACACTATTTCTCTTATTTTAAATGTGCCCCTTTAACCAGTCTACACAATATAATTTTCTATGGCATCATTTTCAAGAGAATTACTTATACAGATCTAAAGAAATGAAAAGCATCTTTCACCAATTTACTACAAAATGTTTGCTCTTTTGAAATTTCCATCTTTATTAATTTGAAACAAGACCTGCACATTCATTCCATCAATATCTTGCATAGACAATCTTGAAATGGCTTGTTTAGGCAGATATCTAGGCTGTAAGACTGAGGCTAAGCCACTAGATATGACAGCCAATGCTTCTTCAATTATTTTTGCCATATTTTCACTTTATCTGTTTGGTGAGCACGAAACATATACCAAATGAGCATTGAAGATTTCTTTACAGTTGCATCAGGCCTTTTATTCCATATATTCATGAACCAATCGATTGTTCCAGTTTCATCCATCCAAGCACTAAAACAAGTAGATCCATTATTTAATTTTTAACTTTATTCTATTCTTTTTCAGGTAAGTACTAAAACGAGCAGTTTAGCAATATTCTTCCTATGTTTTCTGTTTTACTTTGTTAATTATGTTTTAATTTTTTTTCAAAATTGGTGGCTTTATTAAAAATTGTTTTATCTTGTTTTTGCATTCTCTCTCCATCTCCTTGTATACTGTTTTTCTGTTTAATTGTGGTCAAGTATTCTGTAGCCCACCAACAAACACCTCTTCTATTTTTATGAAATGTGAAGAAAATATATTTGTGCATGTACACTAAACATATGTTCTGATTCCTATTAAAAAAAAATGTATATTAATAATTTAAAAACTGGAAAATTAACTACATTTCTTTATCTGTTGTATTATTTAATTTTTAAAAGTCTTTATAATACATACACAAATATCTAGCTCCAAACCAAAAATTGCAAATGGAGATAATGTTAATGTTCATAATTGTATAGATACTATGCAAACACAAATACACCATTTGTTTTGTATGCCACATTTTAGTGCAGTTATGGAGTCATAACAACAATGAAGGATTCAGTTTCAGGAGAAAGGAAAATCTATTAAATTTTCCCTCAGAAATTACAAAAAAACATAGTTCTTAGTAGCTGTTCATAAACATAGTTCTTAGTAGCTGTTTATAGTGTCACAGTTCAGAGAGGTTCCCCACAGAATCTACAACGAATCTGTAGTTCTAAGCAGATCTGTTTCTAGAATTGCAAGTTTTCTCGAATGTTAGCATATCTGGAAAAATCAGGAAATTAAATTTTTCTTTCTTTATGCGCCAAATGACAAAATCTTGAAAATAGAGAACTTTCATCACTGAGAATTTTTTAAAACCAAAATAATATACCTTTACATAGAATAAAACATTGGAACACGAACACAATTATAACTTTACACTGAATAAATCTTTACAAAATCCTTATCTCATAATCTCATAAAACTTGACTAGAACACTAAACACTAGTAAACTTTACACAGAATAAATCTTAAATGAACTGAAATTTAACTTGAACACAAGTATAATTTTACACAGAATAAATCTTTAAACAAAATCCTTACCACGTGGAACTTGACGTGAACACATATGTAAAGACATGAACACAAGTATAATTTTACACAGAATAAATCTTTAAACAAAATCCTTACCACGTGGAACTTGACGTGAACACATATGTAAAGACATGAACACAAATATAATTTACATAGATAAATCTTAATAAAGAATCCTTACCACTTTGAACTTGACATGAACACATATGTAAAGACATGAACACAAATATAATTTACATAGATAAATCTTAATAAAGAATCCTTACCATTTTGAACTTGATATGAACACAAATATAATTACATAGATAAATCTTAACAGAGAATCCTTACCACTTGGAACTTGACTTGAACACAAATAGATTTCTTCTTTAGGGCTGCAGTTCCCGACATGAAAGTTCTTCTCATGCTGCCTACTCGACGAAGAGAAGATGAACCTTCCATACCTGCAACAGAGCCACTGACAAAACCACCTACTGAGCTCTTGATGCTGCTAAACAGAGCACTCATGGCTGGTCTGCACACATATATACAAACACAAATATAATTGAACACATACAAAAGATACTTTCCTTGGGAAAATGGAAGCTTTCAAAAAATTTACAAAATATATACAATGTTAGCAAAGGATAAAGGCAAAACAATATTTGTCATACAAAGGATCAAACATGACTAAGCACAAACAAAAGAACAGTCAACAATAATTTGCTGTATGTAATCAAAGCTAAGGTAGCAGGGTAAGGATTATAATTATGTCAAACTGGTGCAGTTGGTGCAATATTACTAATTATTTCAGGGCAAAAATTACATAAGCTGTGAGTTAAAATTGCTGTTTGAATTATTAAAATATCTAGTTACATCTAAAAACAAGCAAGCTTACAAAGTCTAAAATGCTTTGTTGCTTTATGCATTTAACAGTCTGCTTGAAAACAAATGCTTCAATATTACATGTAACATGTGCTTGAAATTTCTTTATGTACATGATGTGCGTTAATAAATGAGAATGTACATGCACGTTTTTGGTGATTTTTTTACACAACAGTGTTGCCGCGATTTGTTTGATGATGCGATCAGCATGCTATAAAAATGTACATACATGTACATGTTTGACAACAACAAAAAGGCTTATGTACACGCAGTTACTATGGTTTCTTTACAAAGTCTAAAATGCTTTGTTGCTTTATGCATTTAACAGTCTGCTTGAAAACAAATGTTTCAATATTACATGTAACTTGTGCTTGAAATTTCTTTATGTACATAATGTACATGTATGTGTTTTTTGGTGATTTTTTAAACAACAGCGTTGCCGTGATTTGTTTGATGACACGTTCGGCAGGCTATAAAAATGTACACACTCTGTACATGTTTGCTAACAACAAAAGGCTTACGTGCACCAACCAGAGATCTACCAGTACATATATACAATAAAAATGTACAAACCTTTCATTATATTCTCCAACATTGCCAAGATCGCTCACAAATCACAAAAGACCTGCAGGGGTGTACACTGTAGTTCATTTTTACAAAAAGCTAACCAGTGTCAAAATTAAATTTGGGAGTCATTTTGCTCTGACAGCTCTGAAAAGTATCGTACATGCAGTTACTTCAAAAGCAGGCTAATTAACATAAAAGAGGTGTGAGCCAGTTGACGGGGGCATCGATAACTAACATTTTCAAAAGCCAGCGATGATTAGTCATGGGGATCGAGATAACTGATGTTAAGTGATGATTTGGCCCTTATTTGTGCTCAAGATACATGTACAGTACAAACAAAAAAACAAACAAACAAACAAACAAACAAACAAACAAAGAGACATTGCCAACGTTGATTCTCGAGAGAAACCATTCAGTATACTGTACATGTATTCTCCAACATTGCAAACACAAAGATTACTCACAAAATCTCAATAAACCTGTGGGGTGTACACAGCAGTTCGTTTTTACAAAAAGCTAACCAGTGTAAAAATTAAATTTGCGAGTCATTTCGCTCCGACACACAGCTTTGAAAAGTATGTGTGTGTATAAGCGTGTTTCGCTCACACTCATCCCAGAAGCCGTAATAGACCTTTCATCTTCTTGATGCTCTCTGGGTTGGGAGGGGGGGGGGAACGGCAAAGCCACCTCTGAAAAGTATCATACACGCGTTTACTTCAAAAGTGGACTAACTCTTTTTAGTTGTGAGCCAGTTGAAAGGCATCAGTGTGCCTGTTTTGCCCATGGCAGGATCACGCCCAATGAGGGAAACAATGCCCTTCTTAAGTTTAAGCTGCAGGTTGTTAACAAGCTGTGGCCATTTATCATTAGCGAGATGGCGAAGTGGCATCGATGACTAACATTTTCAAAAGTCGGTGATTAGTCGTCATGGGGATCAAGACAGCTGATGTTAAGTCATGAATTTGGCCCTCTTTTGTGCTCGAGATATCAGTGACATAAAAGAATTGACATAAAACGATGAGAAAATGCTAAGACAAAGAGGGAATTTGGTGGTTCCACTTCAAAAACGTCGACATAACAGGTTTGGTGAGTTAACTAGGTCAAGATAAGTGGATTCGACTGTACTCTCAAACAACTAACAAGTGACATTGCTCAAAACTAAACTAACTCTTGCATATCCTATGTAAATTTTTTTGGTCTAACATATAAGTTTCAAAAATATACCTGTCTACCCTTTAATGCTATTTTACCAACAAAAAAATCACACACACCTAACTATTCCTACCAGTTCTATCCCTTATTTGAATCTCAACTTAAAACCCTTTCACAACCCCTTTTATCTCATACAGAGAATATATGCAAATCTAATTAGCCCCTTTTAGAGAATATTAAGATTTTCTAGGTTCCACTTTCTCATCTCTGGAACATTAGTTATCAACACATACTCATGCCAGCATTCCTTCATTCTGTCAGCTTTTTAACAAAATCCAGCAAATCAGCCTGGAACAGAAACTTTTTATTCTATAAACAGTCCAATGTCAACAATGTGAAAAATGCTGTTTAGTTTTTCAGGAGACACTTATTGCAATCAACATTAGATCACGAACTTGTGAGCATCAGGTGATAGAGAATGTTTTAAGTGGTGGTATGGCAGAAAGTTTGATCCTTTTAATATCTCTATAGCAACCCAATTTTTTTTTCTGGTAGTTAGAGGTCACAAGGCTGGCAGTTCACAATAAACTCTCAACACCTATTCATATGGAATTTCATAATTTATATTACAATGACTTTCAAAAGCTGAAATTTAGGGGATTTTTTATGAATAACTTAATTCTAGTACATATTTTCAATATAAATAAGATAAATAATATATTTTTTTATTAAAAAATGATAAAAATTGTGTTATTTATTTTGTCTAAATTGTCCTTATAATACACTGGTAACATCCCCTTCTCCATCTCTGTTTGACATTGTGCTATCTATTTTGGTAAAGAATTACAAAAAATGTCATCTAGTGACAATTCTGACCCCAAAGATACACATGACTCAACTAATAGTGATGAATGGGAAGTAGATGACGTTATTTTACTTCCTACACCAGATGTAAACAAGACATCTGGGTCAAGGTTAATATACACTTAGCCTATTTTCAGAAACTTCAACCCAACACAGCTTTGAGTATCAAAGAGTTTTAGTGAAATCTGGACAATAACTACTATAATTCTAAGAAATATACTCATACATTACACAGTCTTTATCATAATTGTATTTCATTTGTATCACAATATATAAACACTTCCACATATTTATATCTCAGTTACTTAGTGCTGGTGTTTTGTTTACTTTCATTTACTATAAAATCTAGTTTTTATTATGCTATTCTAAATGAATATAACATTTTAAAACTATTAAAAGATTAAAAATAGGTCTTATTTTTATTTATGACTATAATACCTAATTATGTGGACCTCCCCAAAATACTTTTGTCTAATATATCCCACCTGGATGATTACTCCAGAAGAAGCCTAGACTAAAGAAGAAATATGGAAATTTCTTATATCCAGTGACTTTCCCTCCCCAATTTCTTACAAACATGCAATTTTACAAATGAAAATGTAAGATCTATCTATCTATCTATCTATCTATCTATCTATCCCTTAGTCTTGCGGACCGTTGGAGCACCAGTGATGATCTGACAACCAGCTTCCTCCTTTCCAGTCTGTTCTTTAATAATTAATCTTACTGTATCGCTCAGTTTCAGTCCTGTCCACTCTGAGATGTTATCCTTCCATCTTTTTCTCTGTCTTCTTCTCCTTCGCTCGCCTTGCACAGTACCTTGCATGATTGTCTTGGCAAGCCCTTGTTGATTGTGTGACATGCCCATACCATTTCATTTTGCATTTTTTCACAATAGCCAATAGCTCTTCATAGGGCCCAATGGCTTGCCTAATTCTGTTTCCCATTTCCTCATTCGTGATATGATCTCTATATGAAATGCCAAGTAAACTTCAAAAGTATCTCATTTCAGTAGCTTGTATCCTCTTTTGAGATCCACTGTGAGGGTCCATGACTCACAAGCATATAAAAACACAGATACAACCAAAGAGCCCATCAGTCTGATCTTTGAGCTGACTGAGATGATTCTGTCTTTCCAAACTGTGTCTTCAGCCTTGCCTTTGCTGTTATTGTCATCGCAATTCTGGACAATATTTCAGGTTTTGATCCTTCGTCTGTCACAATGGCTCCTAAGTACTTGAATTTATTAACTATTTCCAATTTCTTATCACCAATCATGATGTCATTACCAATACCACTGGTGTTGTTGGTCATCAATTTGGTCTTCTCTGCACTGATTTCATACCAAAAGCAATAGCTGTCCTGTCCAGTTTTGCCAACAGTGTACATAGATAAAATAAACATTTGTATGACATTCAATAGGCTTGAGTCTAGCGATACCCTAATGTGCTAGGGAAAAAAATATATTAACAAATACAAAACATGATGGGAGTGTGTATGAAACCAGAAACTAGGGACTGATAAACCTAGACTTGAATACCCTTCCCCAACTCATCCCCACAACATAGGCTCTTTCTTTATATCTCAAGAAAATAATCCCTCCCTAGATACAAATTTATCCATCCATAAAATCAATGAATCTTAGAAATGGACAGTAAATAGAAATGAATCATTCAATCAAAAGAAAGTAAATATTATACCTGATGCTCAAAAATCTTGCCTTTATGCAAATTTTTAAGACACCATGGTGCCCTGGATTTTTGAATATATATATATTAAAATTGTAAGTTTAAAGAAAAATACCACCAAAAACAAAATTGAAAATTGTTTGCTATATAAGTATAAGCTAACCTAAGATTTGATTCCATACCAGCCAGCAGTTGGTAAAAAATGTTGAATGTTTTTCTCCATCTGGTCTACGTATTATACATGTTTGTTCAAACAGAACCTTGTATGATAAATTTTATAAATTTAGACTTCTTTTTAAATTGTAAGGAGAAAGTGTTTGAAGTATTTTCAAAAGTAAAAAAGAGTTCAGAAATGAGATGGCATAGAGAGGAAGATCTTACTGTTTATTGGCAAGAAAACATAACTGTTAAATGTTATGTCATCTATACATGATGCCAATAATGAATTTGCAGCTCAAAGAAATAAAATAAACAGCCAGTTTCAAACAGGCCAGTGCCAGTAGGATGAAAACCAGTCATGATCAAAATATGGCTGTCGTCTGCTACATGCATGGAAAAGCCCCATGCTTTTGCAGGAAACAGTGGAATACAAATGCCATTTGCAGAAAATGCTAGAGAACTCAATATTTTTAAAGCATTTTTATCAGTAAATTTTGTGCAAAAATTGTCGAGTTCACAAATATTTACACTGCAGATCTACTAATGCGACCAAACCTTCCTACTTTGTCTCATATCAAACAATGGTGTGATACAGAGGTATCTGAAATTTTTCAGTTTTATGGGCTTATTTTTTTCATGGGAATAACTAAAAGACCTAGGATTCATCATTATTTTTCAAATGATGAATTTACTAATCAATATTTTTTTCGCAAAGTTATGTCAGGTCACAGATTTAGTTTATTATTGAGTTGTTTACATTTTTTGAATAACAATGTCCCTGGAGCTGGCGAGCATATCCAGAAAGTCAGAATGATGACTTACTTTTTTATGGAAATAACTAAAAGACCTAGGATTTATCATTATTTTTCAAATGATGAATTTACTAATCAATATTTTTTTCGCAAAGTTATGTCAGGTCGCAGATTTCGTTTATTACTGAGTTGTTTACATTTTTTGAATAACAAAGTCCCTGGAGCTGGCGTCTGTATCCAGAAAGTCAGATTGATTATTTCAGAGAAGTATTTCCATCAGTTTATGTGCCTGGTGAAAATATTTGTGTGGATGAATCTCTGATGCTCTGAAAAGGTCATTTGGGCTTTAGGCAGTACATAAAATCTAAATGTGCATGATTTGGAATCAAATCATACAAAATCTGTGAAAGTACAACAGGGTATATTTTAGCTTTCATTATGTACATAAGGAAAGACACAGAGTACAGTTGTACTGATGGAAATCAGGGTGAAAAAGTGGTTCTAACACTTTTAGAACCACTGCTAGAGAATTATTACAAGCTATACACAGATCACTTTTTCACTAGCCACACCCTAGCATGCACTCTTTTGGCAAACTACAAATACAAATGTGGAACTGTTATGGGGAATAGAAAAGACATGCCAAAGAACATTCCAGACACAAAACTCCTACCAGGACAAATTTCAATTGTTCATTGTGATGGCATTTCTTGTTTTGCTTGGCAAGACAAGAAACAGATTCTCATGTTCAGCACAATGACAAATACAGGCAAAACTAATTACAAAATTAAATTAATTAAAACAACCAATTTTGAAACCAGCATGCATTTGTGATTACAACAAGTATATGGGAGGGGTGGATTTGTGTGACAGTGACACTATTGCATATCCTAGCATGAGAAAAACAGTAAAGTGGTACAAGAAAGTTTTCTTTCACTCTCTTGATATTGCACTATACAATGCCTGTACTGTTTACAAGAAACACACAGGTAAATTAATTCCATTGCTAGACTTCAGACTTGAAGTAGCCAGGCAAATTTTTGAAAAATATCCTGATGTCCGTGTTTCTAAAAGTGGTCCTTCTTTTGCCCAATTTCGACCAGCTAGGCTGATGGGCAAACATTTTATTGCACTTATTTCTTGCTTTGATCCAACTAAACAAGCCCAGAGGAAAAGATGTTGTGTTTGTTCAGGAAATAAAATTGAGAAAATATCATGTCATGAGTGTCCAACATGTGAGGTTGGTCTGTGTCTAACCCATTGCTTTGAAATATTTTATTCAAAGCAGACTTCTAAATTCTTTTTTCTAATTCTTCTTTCCTTTTGTCTATTTTCTTCTTTGTATTATATGAGCAGTTTGTTTGAACATTTATTTTCATACTTCACAATATATTTAATTCAGCAACGTAAATATTTTCAATTTATTTTCTGTTCATTTACATTATTAAATACTTCATTTAGGCCTATTTGTACATTTTCTTCTTTTACTCCTGATGAAATTGAACACATACTCAGTACTTATTACTTTTACCTGACAAGCTACCTCTGTATTCAATGTACCATAGGGACTAGCAGAGTATTTAAAATTTCTAAATTTTACTGATATTGAATTTTATAATAAAATTTTCTGCATCTGGATCTATAATTTTATTATATATGAAAGTAGATGGAGATCCAGGTCATAAACATAAGGACATTGCTGATGAACGACGATGATGAACGGCAGTCCCGACAACAGATCTGACAACACGCTTGGTTGTTGTTACATTGTCTTTATTTGCACGTAGGCACACACTCAGTCAAACCACATGCTCTATTCTATGGGGGCGGCCTTCCCTGAAGCCCAGGATACTGAAAATAAAAATCTAGTGTAAAAGGCTTCTAAAAATAAATTCTGTGTTTCTTTACTTACTTTCAAAACTCAATTATACCTAATGCCTAAAAAATACATAATAATTCAAATATACAATGAAACTACTAAAATTATACATTAATATACAAATCTTTCCTAGTATATAATCTAAAGAATTAAACCTATAATAAAATTTAAAAATGTGTTGGTAGGCTGTAGAAAAAGCATTCACACACACATAATTACAAAATACACAAATACAATAACATTATTTATCACATAAAAATACATCAATTAAAAATATAAAGTATCTCCTTTATGAATATATAAATGTCAACTTCAATTACTAACTACCTAAAACAGTATACAACAATAAAAGCATGCACTCTAACACAGCTCTATAAATTAGCGTTAACACGTTTATGCACCAATATACCAAGCAATTTAAAACAGAGGGAGCGACTGCAGACAGCCATGATCCTACTTGTAAAACAAGTGCACAGATGTGGCTGTACACATACACATTACAATGATACACACACAAACACACAGAAATACCAAAACTAACAGGGGCTAATATGTAAATCATCTTACCAAGCAAATGGAGTCATTGTTTCCTTCTTCATTTTTTGGTGTGTAAAAAAGAATTATTCTTGAACTAGACATATGTGGAAAAAGTTTCCTAACTTCAGTTGGATTTGTGCTTCACTAACTTTGACTCTATATCTACAATTTTATTATTATATATAAATCATCTTATTTGGTAGGGGCTGGCATAATATAATTTAAATGATTTTACTTCTTTTGGAACTTTTGAACTGTGATTTATATTTCACGGATGAGATCTGTTTTTCTACATTTGGAAGCTTTCATCAGACACATCTCGGGCACTGTAGCCAGTGAGTAAAAGTACTAGGTGGTGTGCTTGATGCTCTGTGTTTTATAACTGTTGGAGAGACTTCTGATGAGGCAACACCCTGGCTCTCAGCCTAAAACACTGCCGAAACATCCCTACAACACTTGGACTAAAGTCTTCCAGGAATACAACAACGATGCATGAATTTGCAAGTGCAACAAAAAGGTAAGAAAACTTTTTATTATTTATTTATTTTTGAATTTTGAAATAAATTTAAAACAAACGTTACCAAATCTATAATATGTTGATAATAGTTTAAAATTAACAATTTGAAAATCCATTCAATAGTAAGTTTGTTTTTAATTTTTTAATATGGCAACCTGGAAAATCAGCGCCGAGCAGCAAAAGTACCTGACACAGAGCTGCCGAGTGGCGAAATTTTGCATGACAGCGAATGGGTTAATGCTCTTAACTCATAAATAAATATTGTCTGTGTTCTTGCGCAGAACTCCCAGTCCTATTCATTATTCTCCTCATACATGGTTGAATGATGAAAAAAAAGGAATTTTTGAAAGTAAAATGAGCTTTTGCTGAATAATGACCACTGATTCTCCCAATCTTTCCACTTCACTTTTGGGGGCACTAAGGGACATCACTCTCATTATGGGCATGCTATTGGATAAGTTCTTTATCATTTATTTGCCCATAGGAGCATATGTGTTCCTAATTAGCTATAGCTTTTATGCATATACAATTGTATGACTCCTCATATACAGTCATCTCAAAAGAAAACTCATTTGTGACCTGTCACCACAAAAAGATACTTAAGTCGCGCAAGGCTAAGCCGAGAAAAACGGCAAAAACGAAGGTGGGGGTCTACATGGGTGAAATTGAGATTTTCATTTTAGCATGTTCCCAAACCATCGAACAACAAATTACTAGCGTGTTTTTCCTTAATTCGAACTAGAAATAGCTTTATTATTATTTTTTTGTGACCTACAGTCTAACTTCGAAGGAAAAATATGGCCCCAAAGTGCTATAATCTGATGATCGTAGACGGTAGAATCCCTGGCTGAACCTCATCATGTTGTATATCAGAATGCTCAGGAAAAAGCCTATTTTTATGCTGACGACGCTGGTTATTTATAATGTTTTATTTAGAATGTTTTATAAGGCTGTGCTTGGCGTAAACAAAGTGAAAAGCGTCAGCCAATACGCAGACAGTTTATCAAAGCTTGCTATAAGTTACCAAGCATGCTCTCATAAAAAGACGGTCGCGATTGGTTGAAACGCACACAAGGGAGACAGTTTCGTCCTGTAATGCGTAATGTAAACATGGAGAAACGAATCGCTAATTTGTTGAATTCATGTAAAGAAAGCAACATCTTACAAAAAGAAAGCATTCAGATTAAACATTTGATATCTGATTATTTTGCTAATGAGGATGTAGCTGGTGGATTTTTATCTGAAAGTGACACGGACAGCGAATCGCGTGATCGAACAGACGACAGCTGACGATAACTGACTGTACACTGAAGTGAAAGGTGTGCTATAATTATTGGATTATTTAAACGATATTTTTTTTAAGAATGTGAAAGTAATGCAGCTTTAATCTGTGATTTATTTAGTGGAGCTAGCATCAGATTTAGAAAGAGGTATCAATTCAATATTATGCCTTAATTTTAGAATATTCTGTGAGCCACAATAATCATTCTCGAATACAGAAATTCTAATCGTTATGGCTTAAAAAGACTGTTGTCTGTAAATGATGTAACAATATATTTGTTGTTTATAGTTATTACAGTGTTAGCTATTGTGTCTTCTTCAACTCTGATTGCAAATGAAGCAGATTAATATATGGTTGCTAAGGAAAAACCTCTCAGAAATGTGTTCAATCTTTGAGGCCGATTTTCTCAAAATGGCCGTCCGGACAGTAGTGCACTTCAAACAAACATAACTTTTCCATATTTTGTCCTACACTCTTTATTTTTATATCAACAGAAAGCCCTTTCAAGTTTCTTTCTATTGATATATATATCTCAATACCCCCAAAATCCGACTTAAGTATCTTTTTGTGGTGACAGGTCACATTTTACTTTGAAAAATTTCTCTCACAACCACTTTATACTTACACTTTGGAGTCTTGAAGGATAACAGTGGCATTTCTAGCAATGGGACTGTCACGACAACCTCTAAGCCACCCAGAAGCATTGTACTGTACTGGGGATGTTCCTTGGTTGTGGTTCAAAATAAAAGTGTGGCCAAGGGAACCTTTCTTCAACAATCTGTTCTCTGTTTTATTTTATTTTTTAAAATAGGGGAAATAACAAGAACATATTACAATGTTAAAGATACAAATCTAATGCCTAAAAAAATGGCTGTATAAAAATCTCTCTTTTTGTTTTTGTTATAAAAAAAATTATTAATACTGCAGTAATGAAATTCAGGTGAAGACACATATAAAGTAACTTGTACTTCTAGCAGTGTAACCACAATATGTCTGAATCAAAATCTACTTATTCAAAACCAACCTTCTGCATTTGCCTTTGTTTTATATAATGCAAAGATTATTTACTAATGTCATATTATCTTGTTGTCTACACATTTTTAAAGATACTTTTTTTAATTTGCACATTTATACAAGTTAAATAGCTAAATACTTTTTTTTTTTACCAGCCCAATAAAAGTCAAAATCTTATCCTTTAACTTTTATCTCTTTCTTTACTTTTCTTAAGAAAAATATCTTTTAGTACAAAGGATTAGACACTGGATGTTATGAAATGGGAGAAAATATCTGAACTGTAGTAAATAGTAATATATAAGAGTTTGATCAGTTTGCAACAGTAATGAAAGTTATTATAACAAATTATAATTCTTTTAGTGTTAATTTAAGAAAAGAAAAAATGTTTGTTTCATTTCGACTCTAGATTGGATTGCTACAAAATGAATTATTTGTAATAATAAAAATACAAGTCCAGTGTATTTATTAAATAAATGTGTTTATTAAATAAATGCTATTTTCAATAAAAGTATAAATTACCTTTTTTTTTTAAACAATAAAATAATCATTGAAAACCAAAGTTCACCAGATGCATCCAAATTTGATTAAAAAGAACATAATTTACCTACACACAATTTCAAACACTAACATGTTTTCAAGCTACACAAGCTCTTCTCAAGCCTATTTTACCCTGGAGGAACCCATGAAATAATTTTAAGGTCTCAAGGAACCCCTGCATCAAAATTATTATATCTATGATGCTTATGTTTTCCTAATCAATCTCAGAGAACCCCTAGCGACCTTTTGTGGAACCTAGTTGTGAAACTGAGCTACACATTCATTAATGGTGTGACCATTTTTAAAGTGACTTCTACTGACACATTATTTCTTCCATATATATATATATATATAAAAAACTGTTAGTGAATTTAAATGTTGGAAACATGAATTTGTTAATAAGTGATGTAAATTAAACAAACAATATAAGGAGTAACTCTCATCATTAATCTCTCAGTTTATCTGTCTCCATCTGAAAGTTGAGAAATCCTTTGCTAGAATATAAATCGACTGTTTTCTCTCATATTCTGAAGTCAATGTTAAATATTGTTGCCAATTTGTAAATCACAAATCACAACAATGTGACTGTACTAAAAGCAATGTTTGTACATTTTATAAAAATAATTATATAATTATTTAAAACTCATATAGTGTAAATATTATCTAGGCTTTGATTAGCTTGTTTTTACTGTATGTCTGTAAATGAAAATAGAGAAATTCAATGCTTTTGTCACTAAAACAGCAAGATGTATTCTTAATATGAAAGTTGCATACTTTTAACTTGGGACTCTCCATGCTGAGCAAAAAATCTTTCAATGAAACCATCTTCTGAAGCTCTAGGAAACATGGCTTCCTCATCTAAAATCCATAGCAGACCTTTCTTTTCAGTGTTCTTTGAATCTGAGCTTGAACGCATCTGCATACACAAAAAAAAAATATGCTTTATAAATTTGTATTCTATCCTGAAGCATTTTTAACAGGACTGAATAAATTATATTTATAATTCAGACAACTATACATTAAATTCTTAGCATTCGTGGATGTCAAATTTTGATTTTGCTTATTTGAAGTTCTGTTTTTCTGTTTACCTTCTCTTATTCGCTATGGTCACTTCCTCAAAGATAATTTGTATATGCAAATCACAACTCAAACTCAAAGTTCAATGTTAAAGTTAAGACTCACCTATAATAAATAAAAACAAAAAAAATATGTTACATGTCAAAATCGAAAAGTAAACTACTTTCAAATTGAATTTGTTTCTATTGTATAGATTTAAATGTGGTGATATATATATATATGGCTCATTTTAAGCCATTTTCTGGACAAGTGTATCACATTTGAAATGTGTTGTCTTAAAAATAAAGCACTGAAGTGTCATGTATATATTCAGAATTGATGTTATAAGATAGTAGCGAGAATTTGTATTTAGTTAATTTATAATTATTTGTAATACAAATTCATTTTGAAAATGGCACCTCTTTCTGTAATATGCTTACATATGCATGCATTTTTTAAAATTTTCATTGTTATAAATAATCCAACAAACTTACTATATCAAGGTTTTCTTAGCAGTGATAATACATTTAAGTAATACTCATGATACCTTTTACCTTGAAATGGTCAATTTTATAAAGAAATAATATTTTTAAAAGGCATTTTCTTTGCCACACTTCCTTTCCACATAAATCAGATCCAAAACTTGTTCTTTTACCGAACCATCATCAATGTCATAAACTCCATGTGTTATTTTAACAATCAATGCAATCAAAATATTCAGAACGCTAATGTTTTTCAATTTATTCATTGCATTCAGAAATATTCAGCTTTAAAAAAAACTAGTTTGCCTTCATTTTCAACTTAGCACATGATAAAGAAAATTATAAATTTGTGAATATAAAATAATGATGATAATATCATGAACTACTTACATTTTTCAAAGGTGCCATATTGTGGTAAGATAACTCAAATTTCATTGTGCCTTGATATAATGAGTTTAAGTACCAAATAAGAAACAGGCAAACTAAACTAACAAAGGGGCTAAGGTCATATTGTAACTTAGGTTGGGCTTTATGGTGATGGTGATTTCACAATTTATATAAACATACAATAAAGTCTTATCTTTTATTGTAATGATATTGCAGCATAATATAGCTTACTTTGTCCTTTTCAAGCTTTTAAGTCATACTGGTGATTAGTAACTAAAGTCTAATTGTTGTGATGACATATAATAATATCAGATGTAGACTTCATAAAAAGTTCTTCACTAAGTCTATTACTATTAGTCATGTGTCAGATAATCATATATATATAAAAAACTGCAGATGTAGACTTAACAGAAAGTATAACCAGCCTCTATATGATGATAGCGGACAACTACTAAATTCCGAAAATTTTACCATTTTGTCACAAGTGCTGTGTTTATGTTCCATATTTATCACGCTTGTGAAATAGTTTGTTGAATAAAACTATCTTCCAACTTTTCATTAATGTATTTTTTTATTTGTGAGTGAGTGGAAGCATGTACAATCGCATTAAATTAGGTACGTTTGGCGTGTTTCGATAGCTGTGGCAAAAGTCTCAATCTCCGGTTTTACCATCGTGTTTTGATATACCTTGCAAACACTAAAACGGGTTCCGCTACGATTGTCCTATCAGAATGTATCTTATATCAAACTAAAGAAAAATGAATGTAGAATGCAACTGTGTTAGTTTCAAATCTGTATTTTTATTTTTATTGTATGTAAAAGTTGATTGTAAAAAGCCTATTTTTCAATTACGTTTTTGCACAGTTATTTCTGAAAATATAGTTTTTTTTTCTTATATCAACAGAAAGTAGAAAATCTCTTCTTTAAAATGGTATATAGCATGACAAAGTGGCATTTTCATAGCGGAACCAGTAGAGCGGGAAAATGTGCAGCCTAAGCCTAAACATAAATGGTGTATGATCGCCATGGCATTGTCGGCTCTGCTTGTTTCTCTGCTGCGAAAGTAATTCACTAAATTTAATTAACTATAACTCTTGCAGTTGTAAAAAAAATATTTTAATTAATTATCTGGATAATCTTTTAAGGCTATTTGATGGGAATAAAGATCATATCTGTACAGATGGTAATGCGTTCGAGATCATCATGGACGTGAGCAAGAAATGACAAGTATCGGCCTTCTAAACAGTCGTTATTTATCATTTTTGCTGTAAATTTTATTAACAATGTTTGATAATATCTGTCTGGCAATGATCACACATTGATCCTAGATCGATTTTCCCCACAAAAAAAACTGGTTTATTAACTAAGTTATGATGGATCACGAATGACAGCCATTTAATTAATCATAACGGGTAGCGCTAATAGCAACAGCCTCAAATATGCATTAATTATTTAGTTTTGTGAGGCTATACCCTATCATTGTATCTTTTAAGAGTTGGTAATAGGTTAAATTATTGTTAGGGTTCATTTTACTTGTAAAAATTGGCCAAGATTTTGAGGGACCATGTTTCAAAATACATAATACTATTGTTTTTATTTAAACCTGCCAATAGGTTTCAATCAGCCCTCTACCCTTATTTTTAAATAATCATAAATTTTAAAACATAAGACATTAATAAGTGCATTTTAACTACAAATGTCGGCTAATTTTAAGTTGTTATTTCATTATAATTACTTAAAGTTTGTTAAACATCTAATGGAACTCAAATTAAGCAAAAAAGCATTAATGTGGTTCATTTTCAGTGTTGGCTCAAAGTGCCATTGCTCAATTTGTGAAAAAACACAAATTTTTGAGAATCAATAACTCAAAAATTAAGAAAGCTATTGCCTCAGAAAAAAATCATGCTTCATGTCAGCATTGGATACATGAGGTATGCAAAAATTTAGCTCAGATAATCATTTTTTACTTTAGGGTGATGCAAAAATGGCAAAGTGTAAAATATGTGTAGAAAGCATTTTTCCCCATTTTTGAAAATTGTGTAAAAAAAAAAAATGGAAGAAAGGCTAAACAACCATTTTTTTTTGTAAACTGACTTCTTTCACCGTGATAGGTATATGGTGTAAATTTCATTCATTTCCTAAGACTTTGAAAAATGGCTGGTTATACCTACTATTAGTATTTGTCCTGTCAGTTGTCACTTTGTGATCCAGTGCCAATTCCATTTAAAGCATGATTTAAGACCAGTTTACCTAGAACAAAAGCTAAGAGGAGTACTGTTTCAAGCAGCATTTTAGGCTTTTGAGGAGGTTATTACTGGTTTTGAGAAAAGAATACATATATAAAACTTAAAAGCACAACATTTTTACCAAACACATTTTTTAAACTGAATTTGCTTAATTGGAAAACAATATTTATTTTTAATTTATACTGTCAAATGCATATATATATATATGAATTATTTTTCTAAATAAATTTATTTGTAAATACTTTGTTTTTGTTAAAAAAAATAAGGATTTGAGTCTATTTTTAAATTTATATTGTCATCTGTGTGAGATTATGTATATAAAAGAAAGTATAGAAATAAACAGATAATTGTTAAGACTTACTGCAGTTCAGATTTTTAACTCTGTACTATTGGCAAAACATATAATCCTTTCCAAATGGAAACTTGATTATACATAATAGTATTAATATCTTAAACCTACAAACATTAATTTAAATTATTTAAAGAAACAAACAAATCAGGAGCAAGTACTGACATTTACTGTAGTGTGGTAAAAACCACATACAGTACAATTAAGAAAAAAACAAATTGTATCATACCAATAATTTAACAATGAGAAATAAGAGTATAATTAATTTAATTTCAAATATTGTGTGTGTGTTTCAATAGCAGTTTTACATCATCACTGGAATGTGTTCGAGGGGAGAGTGGGAGGGCAGAAAGGGGTGAAAAAGGTCTCACTAGTTTGGTGCATATCCTCTAATCAATATAAAATATATACTACACTTTATTGTTCTCATCATATACAAGTTCTTATATATTTACTATAATATTTTTGTTTTTATTTTGATTATATTTTTATCTATAAAGTATGAATGATTTTTTAACAGAAAAACAATGAACAAATTGTCATAATTAAATTTAGTGAGAAATTAATCTAATTAATGTATTATTCATGTTTATGTTAAAAATGTTATTTATAGTTACAGAGTTATTCCCTTTGCTAAGAAAATCAAATATACCGGACATGGTTCCTTTCCGGAATGGTGGAAAAATCACGATTAGAGCAATCTACAATCATAGTGTTGTTAGCAGCATATACTGCACACTTCATCACTAGTTCAGATCTAATAAATGCATCTCCTCAGTGTCTACTGGTGTAGTGATGATTTTCAATGCATTGGAGGAGTCCTCCAAAAACTAATGAGCCAATTTTTTTTTAAAGCAGATTTTTGGTGGACCCATGTGAAGTAGTGGAGATTGAGTGTGTTTTGCAGAGAAACTGCAAAATGCAGAAAACTGAACAGGTCTGCGATTTACTGTCATCAAATGCCTGTCTCCTCATGCTGGATAATGTCTGTGCGGTATGCCATTCCCACCCACCCCAACCTGTAGGAGAGTGCAAATGCAAGTTTTAAAATTCTGGTTAGGTTCTTTGTTCAGTTTGATTAATTGTATTCCAATATTGGTCACTTTCTTGCTCAAACTCTGTTATGATCTTTTTGTGTAAAAATTTTGAAATGTATTCACATAAGGTGATACTGAGTATCACGAGGGTCATATACAGTGAAACCTCGCGATAATTGGGGTCCATAAAATCTGATTGTGTTAATAGTGGGGTTGTGTTAATGTGGGGTTTATTAAATGGAATGCATTATGTGTGAATAAATATACAAAATTTCGGGAGCCATGCCATGACTGCATTATATTTGAATTCATGCTATCGCAGGGTTCCACTGTAGCTGTGGGTCATAAATACATTCCCAAATAGTACAATTCCAAAGCCTGAAAAAAAAAACCTCTCGTTTCATCAAAGATCGTGATGTGGTGACAGCATGATCAAAGAAAGTTTTTGAGTCATCGACTTTTGAAAACATCTCTGATAATCTTGATATATTTTGAATAAATTGATTAACATAGTAAATACCTTTTTGCATTTAAAGTTTCTTATGGCTTGTGTGTACATTTAAACCAAATTACGGTCAAAATATAAACATTTGCGATTAGGCTTATTATATATATTATAAAATGTTATATTTAAATAGACACTTTGTTTATTACTTATTTACAGATAATAATAACATCACAATTTTGTTTAGTTGACAAAAATTGAAGTACTTTTATGAAGGTTCTTTATCACTGGGAACTAAATATGGTTTCCAAATTATGAAGTTATAGTCCTATAAACCCATTTTAAACAAATATGTATCCCAATTAAGTTAATAATTTAGATTAATAGAGAAAATATATTTGTTGTAATGAGATAATTATATTGCTTATTAAAAAATATTTTATGTCTTGTAAAACATATCTCAACTTTACTTTCTATTTTAACAGAAACAAATGATTTTTCTTATAATTTTCCTCTTTTTTTTTAATGTTTTTATATTCTAGTTTAACTACTTTTTTTTTTTTTTTTGCATCATGTCACAAAATGGTACTATCAAACACAAATTGTGTGTGTGTGTATGTGTGTTTCTTTTTTCCTTATCTGAAAGAATTTTAAAAGTATTATATTTTCTTTAAAATAACAACACTGGAACCCTGCCATCTCTTACTGTGATCATCTAATATAAGAGTATAACTCAAAGTGCATTTTTAATTCCCACAATATGTCATGTATAACTCAAAGATTTCCCACAATATGTCACATTTAAAATGAAACAAAAACATACCAATCCTTGCTGAGGTGTCTGGTCAAATAATGCAACCATATTAGCTGGACTAGTTGTAGCAAGATCAAATTCACAGTCTATGCTTTCCTACAATAATAAAAATCAATGTATTATTGAGAAATAAACAAATATAACTTAAGGTAACAATAAGATCTTTTAAACAGATCCATTAAAAATAAAATGCTAACTTTTAATTTTATTAATATATATTTTAAAAAAGAGTATATTTATATTAACATTACTGATGACAAAATGGCAACATATCAAACCATTTTATAATTTACTATCTATCCTTTCTAATCAGGATAAATAATGTGTAAATTCCATACCACCTCATTGCCATAGGGGCTGTTTTCCTAGGGATTACTATGAATATGAAACACAAGAATAAGAAAGTAATAAGATAAAATAGAGATGGATTCCAGTATTTTTGTTTTGCCACAATAGCTTCCTATACTTTCAGAATATTTTTGTTGGAAATTCTGGATGGGGTCCAAAAGCATTAAATTTACTTCTGTAAGAGGTGAATACACAAAGCTGAGAAACAAAAGACAAAAAGTTCCACTATGAAACACTAGAATGCTTTGCACAAAAATCAAAGAGAAGTTAAAAGAGATTCATTCACTTACAGTCAACAAAATTAACGCCTATTGTAAAATATGCAACTACACAACTACAATCTCTAAGCTATATTTCAATAAAGTAACTGAATTTGTATACAGCATGTGAAACATCTATTAATCCATCAGAAAAGGAATGATGTGTGATGAGCAATGACAGAACCTCAAGCTTTGTTTGGAATCTTTGTTAGGAATTAATTATAATCTCAGGTTATGTTCCTTTATCTTAATGATCAATGCATTAGGGAACAGAGAGAGAAAACTAGCAATAAGCTATTTCACTTAATCTAGACAAGGGGTGCACAAACTTTTTAGGCCTCAGGGCCAAATTTCCAATTTATAGTGTATGGAGGGCCGCCGCTTGGATGGCTCAGTAAAAAAACAACACAAATAATAATGTATTATTAATACATTCGTAATAATGGTAACATCCAAAAGTCCTCCGGGCGCTGCATAGAGCCTTGTCTCAGGCCACATGCGGCCCACGGTTTGTGCACTGATCTAGACCATTACAGATTCGATGAACCATTGAGATTTGTACATCTTTCAATGTAAACTTTTAATGCTGCAGATAAATATGACTAAAGTGATGCCCCTTTCATCAATACTTAATGAATGCTTACTGACATTTTGTCCCCCCCATCTCAGATAATATATTTTAATGAATTAATGATATTATACTATTATGGAAACACAATGCCAAACAGTTTATAAGAGGCAAACCTATTTATATTGGATAAATAGTATGGCAGTGAACACTCTTTCAGGCCATCTTATTTTGCATGAACCATATCAAAGAGAAGGCACCATTCACATTACACCTGAGGTGAACTTTTTAAGTAAACAATTTCCAAACAACTCTCATATACTCTTTGACAACCTCTTTACATTCTGCTTTACAAAAGTATGAATTTTAAATAATAAAAAAAAATGTGGCACTGATACAATGAGACTGTTAAAACCAAAAATGTCAAATAAAAACAAATGATGTAATGGAAAAATTAAACAAGAATCACAATTTTACAAATATAATTAGAGTTCAATGGAGTCAAGAGGCAATTACTAATCAACAAGAGTGTAGTTTTATAGTGAATTAACCCAAACAAGAATGCCCAGCAAAACAAAAGCAAAACATTAACCCATATGCCTGGTACAACAGCAAAACAGTGAATGTATGGGAGGGATTGACCATAAATCAGACTTAAGAAGTGTTGGTAGCCCATCTTCATGCTTTCATTGTTGCCTTTTAAACCCATAATATCTGGTTGCTATATCAAACTTTGGATATAAAACTTATATAAAACTTAAACATCAGCCATTCAAATAATTTCTTCATTTCAGAATAGACTCTAAAATGTTCATTTTTCAACTAATGCTGTAACTGTTTTGATTTGAAGGCTATTAAAAAAATGGGAATTCTTTTAATTGTTTTTTTTTTTAATTGTACATCTATAAATGTTTTAAATTTTCATATTGAACTGATTAACATTAAATAGTTAATTTCACTATAAACTTTCATTCATTACCACTGTTTAATTGTATATTCGAATGATACATCAAAATGCTGCACAGTTTAGAGTGACACTCTAAATCAGGGGTGGGCAACTTCTTCAGTCGGCGGGCCGGGTATGAGAAAATGAAGTCCTTGGCGGGCCGGATTACTAAATCAATACATTAACCGCGTATTTATCCACCTATGCAAGGAATAAATCGTATTTTAAACTTTAAACTTGTAAACATTAAAGCATTGCAAAAAACAGTATTTACTGAATTTAACGTAATGTACTTCAATAGCTGCTGAAGTCAATGAGACATCTGTGGTCGATCAAAGTTTTCAACAAGTTGTTTGAACTCTGGCTGCATGTCGGACGTAGAAATTCTCAGTAAAGACTGCACGTGAACATCAGTTAGATTGGAATGCAGCTTTGTCTTGTTAATGTTCATGGTCGAAAATGTTTGTTCGCAAATGTATGTAGACCCAGAACAAGTAGTTTCATGGCCATCTTTCTCAGGTTGGCAAACTTGGACTCATTCAGTGACGCATAAAATTTGTCAATGCTTTCAGATTGGAATTTCTCTTTCAGGGTAAAGTCACACTGCAGATCAATCAGTTCCAGCTGTAGAGCATCCGGCGCCTTTTCAAAGTCAGTTGTAAACGGTGATGACAAGATATCAAACTCAGCAGCAAGTTTCTGGAAGTCCGCAAAACGACGAGAAAATTCATTGTCTAGTGCAGATATCATATTGGTGTACTTCTCAGTTGACATCATCTGGGGTGCCATAGTTTCGAGTGTTGGAAAGTGTGTTGTGATATTCTGACTGAGCTGGCGAGAAAACAGTTTTAGCTTCACCTTGAATGCCTTCATTGTTGAGTACTTTTCGTGAGCAAAAGTGCCCTTCCCTTGAAGTCTGGTGTTCAATTCATTCATATGTTCAAAGAGATCAACTGCAAACTCCAGATCTGACAGCCATTCTGATTTTCTGAGTTGAGCCACAGTTCTTCTCGATAAACTGACTTCTTCAAACTTCTTTCTGTGTTCTGGACAGACTTGATCACCTACATCGAGCATGCACTTTTTGACAAATTCACCATCACAGAACGATTTACTGTGCTTAGCAATTTTGTATGCGACCACAAAGCTGGCATAAGTAGCAGCTTTCTGGGCTACTTTGGCTTTTCTGAATACATTCTGCTGCTTTACAAGTTTTCTGTCCAGTTCTGTTGCTTTTGTTTGCCGTTCCGCTGCTGATAAAGTACTGCCATAGCCTGCATGTTTCATCGCATAATGGCGGCTAATGTTGTACTCTTTCAACACAGCAACACTTTCACTGCACAGCAAACATATTGCTTTCTTGCCGACTTCTGTGAAAAAGTACTTAGGCATCCAATCTTTGATGCGAGACACTCGCTGTCAACTTTACGTTTCTTGGCAAAATCCATGATAAAAATTTTATTGTAAATTCTAAATCTAACCAAAAACAACCAAAGAATAACTAACAGTCACTATTACTGCTACACAGTAAGAAAGTAGTGGGAGATTGCAGCAGGATGTGGACGGGGCCACAATACCATGGTGCTAATGTACTCTTTCAACATGGCAACACTTTCACTGCACAGCAAACATACTTTGTGTGAAAAAGTACTTAGGCATCCAATCTTTGTTAAATGGCTACACTCGCTGTCAACTTTACATTTCTTGGCAAAATCCATGATAAAAATGTTATTGTAAATTCTAAATCTAACCGAAAACAATCAAAGAATAACTGTCACTATTAACTGCAACGCAGTAAGAAAGTAGTGGGAGATTGCGGCGGGATGTGGACGGGGGCCACATTTCCATGTACGGCCAGAAACAGTCAGCGGGCCGGTCAAAATCCCGTCGCGGGCCGGACCCGGCCCGCGGGCCGTATGTTGCCCGTCCCTGCTCTAAATCATATAAAATTATTGAATAGTTTATCATACTATTTGCTTTGCTGACTTACTGTATCAAAAGTAGTGTCCAGCCATGTTTGGTGAATGCTTAAAGTAACTTTTACTACATGCAATTTGAAGAGCACAAATTATCTCTAAAAAAAAAAAATTAGATAAATAACAAAAAAGAAAAAGAAATATCAATAATTATATCCAGCAGTATAAATACTTGTATAAAGCTACAAATCAGCAATATAAAATGTGGACACAAACCTAATATAAGTATATATGAGTGATAATGGACTGACAATGAACTATACAACAAAATAGCTGGCAAATAGGCAAAATGGGGTACAGATTATACACAGGATTATAGATTTTTCCATGATGATAAAATTCAAATGCAAAGTATATGTATGTATAAACTGTACTTAAAATGTTATGATATCCTGTCATTAAAAAGTGTTTTCTTCTATTCAGAATTATTTATGATGCTGGCAACAATTACTGTATCAGTGTATCAAATTTCAAAATAGTACAGCTTTGACAGTTATCTAGTTACCTGGGCATATCTGTCCTGTGGAACAGTCAGCATGGTTTCATGGAAAAAGAGCTGTATGCGTTCGTGCACATAGTTGAAACAAAGATCTTCAAAACTTGCTCCAGTTTGCCGACCACAGCTAGCAGGATTCTGGAAGCCAGGAGCATCCACAAGAACAACTGAGTTCATTGTTCTCACATTTGATGACAGAGATCTATATAACAGTGGTAAAATTATTAACAACAAAAATGTCTTATGAAGACTGTATAGCATTTATAATCTAATTATATAATTAGGTACTCCAAACAATTTTCTAAAATCACCACTAATAATTTAAAAATAAAAGGACAGATATATCTTTTCCCATTGATTTCAATGGTACTAAAATCAATTTTGTAATTCAATTAGAACCAAAGTTAGGATTTTTTTTAATTTAATTTTTCGAAAAAATTTTACACTCATAAATGAAATTGTACAAATAGCTCACTTTGAAGGTTCACAAAATAAAGAAATGATAAACAATATAGTTCAGACTCTTCACATAAGTAGTATCCAACATACAAATATGGCCGAATTTTTTAAAGAGGCTTTGTAATGTTATTTTCAAAAACATTGTCAGTCAAATTAGCAATTTATTCATTTTCAGGTTTTGAAAAAGTTCTAACACAGTTAACACAAAATGGATAAAACTGCTATAAACTTTACAAATGTAATAACTCTGCTTGTAATTCAGCTTCAGATATGGTTTTGGTACCATTGGATTCAGTTTGGAAAGATCTTTATTAAGAAGGCACTGACCACAATACTTTCTTCATATTTCGGAGACACTCACTCAGACATTTGCCAATGCTAATTTAATGCTTTTTTAGTTCAATGATTCTAGTCCAGTCTAGCTCGGTACCACAAGAATGTTCGTGCCTTCACTGGACACTGACACAACTTTAAAAAAAGCCATTTATTATCCCTACATCATCTTTTCTCCGCCAGTCTTTTCATCTACGTGCTTACAAAAATATTTTTTACTTTACATGTTTTCTGTTCAATGATTCTAGCCCAGTCAACTTGAATTTCAAGGTGTGGTGCCTAACTTAAGTGAGTGATGCAATAAGTTGATAGTCCTTTGTTATTTTATTAACTGCTGGAACTTTCCACACTCTGCCTTCACTGGAAACTGGCATAACTTCAAAACTTTACTTCAGAAAGTAAAACACTAGTCCCCCTTTCACCTTAGCTACACCTTCTTTCCTTGGCCAACAGTTAAAGTCTTTTTTCCCATCAGTTTTCTCCACCAAATGGACTACCTCTGTGTCTTCCCCTTTCACTTGAATGACTTTCTATATATAAAAGTGGGAGGAAAAAACCCACAATATCTTACTACACATTTACAGTATTGGTCAGTTATTTGCTAGCTGGAATAACTACATTACAAAAATGTAAAACAAAATTGACACCTTTTAAAATTACTATGTGCTTAATCAACTCATTATATTCATTATGGAGAAATGAGCTTTAAAAATAATAATAATATAGCTAATTAAATTATAACTCATGTGTGCTTATCAGAATAAAAAAGAAAATCAGTTAAAAATTATAATTAAAAAATTCTACATATGGCCTACCCAACAATTGTTCTTGTGGCATGCTTTTGAAGAGAAAAAAAAGGTGATTGTATGACCACAAAATAAAAAGATTTTAAAAAATTATCTGAATATAACAAATGCATTATATTGTAAATAAATTTTTTCCCGATTAAATGGTACAATACTTAAGCTTTGGAGAAGAAATATAAATTCATAAAGTCATTTTCTGAGTTCACCCACCACCATAAAGTTAAATTCATTTGTGTAGGCCCAATATAGTATGAGCATTATCAGCTCGTTCTTATATTTATTGTCGAAAAATAAGCCTGCAAAATACAGCTAATAAATATATAACTCATTTGCGTCTATCAGAATTTTAAAAGAGAAAAGAAAATCTGATAAGAATATTAACTAAAAAATAAAAAACCCATTATGCACCCATTTAGTGATCTACTCATCGTATATCAATGTGCCCTGCTAATGCAGTAATGGAAGAAGAAAAAGTGGTCATGTAAAATAAAAAAGAATTAAAAACAAATAAAACACAATCCAAATAAATGAAATACACTATACTGAAAATAAATCTTTCCCCTATTGAATGATACATTCAATGATACATGCATTGGATAAGGCAGGCATAAATTCATAAAGTCATTTTCTGTGTGTTCACCCATCAACACCTTCAAAGATGAATGCTATTGTAGGCAAATATACTCTGAAAATTCTTATTTATCAATATAAACGAAAAAATTCACACCAAAAACTGAAAATAATTGATTTAACTTATCAACTAACATCTTCAAACAGATTGATGCACAAGATTGCAAAGTGGAAACCAGTTCAACTTCGCTGCATAGAAAGCTAAGCTGCTCAATATAATACGCCATTTTTGTTGACAGTCACCAGCGATTTCAGTCACTGACCACAGTTCTTTCAACGCAATTCTTTACACGTGCACCTTTTTTTGTCTCAAACAAACTATAAAGACTTATAGATGAAGAATTTTCTTATTTTCTGGTAGCTTTTAAGGCTGTTATCTGAGTCACCTTGAACCTAATTTAAGGAAATTTATCTTAACTTTATCGCAGTTAATCTTGAAATTCCTGCACATTAAATAGTATGGAAATGAACCTTGTTCTCTCCCCTTCATGAAAACTAATTATTTTTAGGTTAATATACCACACTCTAGCACGAAAAATGCAAAGCAATACATTAAAATTAATTAAATGTATTTTCTAAATTTTCTAAAATTTAATTTTCCTTATGACAAAAATTTACTCTGAATTTTTGCCATGTAAAATACATGTAAGCCGTTTAGACCATTGCCTTTGGTCCAGTCTATGATGAAAAGAACAAAGCATTTTGAAGTCGTGTAGTAAAAGCCGACAACCAGGGTGTGAGAGGGGGGACACTCACCGTGAGTAGCCAAGTTATATAACCGCTCTCACCATCACAGGGGCAGACAACAATGACCAGCGCATCACGGTTATCATCATAAGAACCAAAACTTCTATAGGAATGCCGTCCATAGTGCGCGACCACCGGGCCATGACTATTGCACAAAGGGGAGAACAAATGAGTAATTTTCACCCGAGGGTAAGAATCAGTGCGATACTCGATGCAAAACGCAAACCACATAAATACCTGACCCAGCCGCAAAAATAATTACTATGGAAAAAAATCAGTTTCCCAATGCTAAGATTTCCCGCAGAGAGTGAGACAAGAATAAGGTATGCCTGAAAGGTAAAATTCTATCTTTGTAAATAATGATTTTTGTTAAAGATAATTATTATAATTTTTCTACATTTCATTTTTATTCTTGTATTTTAAATTTGACTTGTATTTGTAATATTATTCTTGGTGTAAAGAGAATTCAAACAAACAAAACATGTAATGGAATTTAATATGAGAACCAAGAATAAAATTACAGATTTATAACTTAGTGTGACATGAGCTGATGTATGCAAACCTTTTATGTTTTATCAGTCTCTGAAATCAGGAGTTTCTATAAAAGTATGAAATTACATCGCCAGTCAGGAGAGGTGAAGTTATCTGAAAACTCCATCTTCCACGTTGCTCAACTTTAATTCAGACTTAGAGATCTCGGCCGTTTACCTTGGTCTGAAGTCTATTGTCACTTGGTATTGCCAGACTACAGCATGAGATCCTATTTCGTCGAGGAGACAACAGAAGGATAGCTGAGTATAAATTCGTCAAGTCAGACCGCTTGAGTATAGAGAAACAGAACGCATACTGTGTTTCGCGTGACACAAATTAGAGAATCTGCGATAGTGCTATCTGGGAGATAGATACTAATATAAGGATTTCACTGTGATAAGGTTCTGTAAAGTGAGGGCTGACGAACGGACATACCAACAACAAGAAAGTGACTAAAGTATCAAGAGCTACATATTAACGTTGATTCTTCTACATTAGTGTTAAACGTGTGTTAAGGAACATTCTTTTTTGACAGTAACTGTGAATGTGTTAAGTAACAGTACCTGAGTTAACTAGAATTCTAAAGGAACTGAAATTGCGTGAACATTCTAGCTGAGTGTAGAATAAAAACACTGTTCCAGACTTAATGCAGACCAGCATTGCGTTGACCAATACAAGCCGCAGGGACAGAGGACTACGCATGCAATACCAGGTGAACTTGTGTTATGCTTGTTGTACATTCTGTAATCTGTTCTGTGATTTAATGTAAACTTCCTATTCTATTCTGATGTTTTTATATATACATTTCTTCCATTTTTAGTGGAAAGTATTGATGTTATTTTCTTCCTAGTAATTGTTCTAGGAAGCATTAATATTATTCTTCTAAGTCTGTAGTCCTAGTAATTGTTCCAAGGACTAATTGATGATAAATATTCTTTTCTTAATTAATAAGCTTTAAGAGATCTGTGATCTCTAAGCCTGGCCTTGAGTGTGATTTTCAAAATATCATTAATTGTAAATTTGAATCTATTATTTTTTCTTGTAATAAATTTGTTATCTTTTTAACTATCTACTCTCTCATTTTTGGAGGAGGGGTGCATGTGAACTGATGATGGGTGGGGGCTCTGCCAATGACGTAATAACGAATAATAGATGGTCTACACACATTTTAAGATAGTTCCTGTTATCGACGATGAGAGGTTTGTGGAAGGGCTAGAATAGTGATAGAACGACTGATAAGATAAACTCAGTAGAGTTCGCTACTCTAAGACAGGTAACACTTGAGGAGAGGGTCACTAGCTGATGGACTACTCAGGGCTTGACCTAGTCACTCTCTGACCGCATGACAAGACCCTTTGTGAGTGATTGGATAAAAGAGAATTATTGATATGCATTATTTATGAGTATAATGTCATATAATTAATTAGTAACCAAAAGACGCACAAAAACCTTTTGCCACACACACACATACTGACGAACTGAGAAAAGAGTGCAAGTGTTAAGCATTACTGTTGGCACAAATAATGGAGGCTTGGTCGAAAGTCATTGGATTGGTAACTTTGGAATAAATTCTTATTACTTTTTCACAATTATATATTTAAACAAAAAACATGAAAAGACAGAACAAAGAACAACTTTTTGTTTCGTATGCTTTTATTATACAAAGCTTCAATATACAGAGGGAACATGAGAGTTGAAAATGACTAAACAAGGTTACAATCAGCCAATCGGTGATGTTTGGAGACCTAATACAATTACATATTAATATTTTACATTTGTACATGTCAAGACTATATTACTTGTCAAGGCTGGAAATCAACAGTGGAAGCAAGTGTGGAATATATATCTTTCTGAATTCATGTACAGAGAAAGAAAGATCATATCAATAAAATTTAAAAAATAAATTAAAAAAATACTTGTAAGAAAATAATGGACAAAAACCCTAAAATACCTGTTAATGAGAGAGATGACTACATTAAAGACATCTGAGTAAAGGCCAATGACAAAAGCTTCAAGAGCTTCAGTTACTGAAGTACTGGCATCAGCTGTATGGTATCCAGCCTTCTCCATGCCACTGGAAACTCTAATGATTAAAAAGTATACCATTTATTGAAAACTGCTGTCAGTAGTTAAAATATTATTTAAGAAATACCATAGATAAACATGCATAATCATAAATAGGTATTTTCTAAATTTTTTTGAACACTTATCAAACAGATGTACATACCACAGAAGTATAACATGTTCCCAATGACATACAAGCCAAGATCAAATGGGCCCATATTAGCTCATATAGAAGATAAATGATTAAAGTGTTCATGAGATGGAGCAAACATTGAGTGCTCAAGGCTATAACTGAACTGCATTCTCCAGACTGGAGAGATCTGGCTCATTACTTCTTCTATTAGTCTCAAATAGATTTTTGATTTCCTGAGATAACACACTGGAATTTTTCTGATCCAAATATACATTGATAGGTGTCAGTTCCTTTCTTTAGAAAGAAATAAGCCTGATAAATAATTTGAAAAACCCTTTGTTTATTGTTATAGCCCCCACTATGCCACATATGCAGTAAACAGCTAGCCCAAACAGCAAAGAAGGTATTCTCTACCACTTCACCCACCCATAAAAAGATAGAATCCATACAAAATAGCAACCGAGTAAATGAAGAGGGCAACACATCAGGTGTGTCACTTAATCAAGGGCAAAAAAAATACTAGTCCTGAAAAATTAGTCTGAAGCAATCAGTAAATTAGTTGCAGAAACACTTTAACTATAAAATAGTACATAACTGCCAGACATTATTTTTTTCAAGCAGGATTAAGGTCAATCCAAAATGAATAATAAGTGATGGTTCTGTTTTTCGTTCTAGGTGGTTATTTTCATGTAACATGTTTATCTTGTAAAAATTATTTGGGATTTAATATGAGTTGACTGGCAGATGATGGTGTCAAGCATTTTAATTTATTCATCCTCAAATTATGTTAACATGCACTTTTCTGTCATTAAAGAAACATATTGAATTTCATCTGCATTGATTATTTAAGCTTGAATGTCCTAGTAATGCATGGCACAGCTTGTTTGTTAAAAGAAATGGCAATTTTATATGTTAACTGCATCAGCATTCAGGTCTTTAATGTTTATTTTTTATTTTGTAACAACTGTTTCTGTTACAGTGTTAATGACATGGTTAAATTACAGCCAAAATAATCTATACATAGATAATTAAGGTTTTACAGTCAAGTCCGGATATGTCGAGGGCCTAGGGGTTTGCCAAAAAGTGTCGAGATAACTAAAGATCGAGATTACAGAAAACCAATATGGCGGCAATATATTACAGTACTATAACATGCGCTTGACATTTCTTTATGTACATGATGTGCGTTAATGAATGAGAATGTACATGCACGAGTTTGGTGATTTTTTACACAACAGCGTTGCCGCAATTTGTTTGATGACGCGATCGGCATGCTATAAAAAAAAAAAACAAAGAGGGAAGTTGGTCCACCGTCGATTCTCGATACTTGTTTGTACCGTACATGTATTCTCCAACATTGCAAACACAAAGATTGCTCACAAAATTAAAAAAAATCTGTGTGGTGTACGTGTAGTTCGTTTTTTTTTTACAAAAAGCTAACCAAGTATCAAAATTAAAGTTGCGAGTCATTTTGTGTGCGTGTGTGTGCGTCTAAGGTGGAGGGCAGGAGGAAGGGGGGTGTCGAAGCCGCCTCTAAAAAAGTACATGTACATAAATCGTACAAGCGGTTACTTCAAAGGTAACTTTAAGAGGTGTAAGCCAGTTGAAGAGCAACAGTGTGCCTAGTTTGCCCTTTATTGTTAGCGAGATGGCGAAGCGGCATCGGTAACTAACATTTTCAAAAGCCGACGAATAACTGATTTTAAGTGGTGATTCGGGCCCTCTTTTGTGCTAGAGATACATGTACAGTACATTACAAAGAAAGAAAGAAAGAAACAAACAGACATTGTATTAGTGTTCGGCAACATAAAAGAATCGCCATTACTGATAAGAAAATGTTAACAAAGAGGGAAGTTGGTCCACCGTCCATTCTCGATACATGTATGTACCGTACATGTATTCTCCAACATTGCAAACACAAAGATTGCTCACAAAATCAAAAAAATCTGCAGGGTGTCAAAGTTCGTTTTTACAAAAAGCTAACCAGTATCAAAATTAAATTCGCGAGTCATTTTGTATGTGTGTGTGTTTCACTCACACACATCAAAAGCCGCAATAGACCTTTCATCTTCATGATGTTCTCGTCTTGATTTGCTTCTTGCCTCCCGGTGCGTCTAAGGTGGAGGGCAGGAGGAAGGGGGTAAAACAGATCGCACCTATTAGGCGCACACCCTCAACAGCTCTCCGTCAGTGGGGGGGGGGAGGGGGCTGAAGCCGCCTCTGAAAATATCCTACAAGCGGACAAGCGGTTACTTCAAAAGTGGGCTAACATAAGTTCTGAACCAGTTGAAGGGCAACAGTGTGCCTATTTTGCCCGTGGCAAACACCGCGCCCAATTAAGAATACAATGCCCTTCTTAAGTTTAAGCTGCAGTTTTTAACAAGACATGGTCATTTATTGTTAGTGATTAGTCAGCAGTAGGGTCGAGATAACCAACTTAAGTGGCGATTTTGGCACTCTTTTGTGCCCGAGATACTAGGGTTCGGCAACATAAAAGAATCGACGTAACCGATGAGAAAATGCTAAGACAAAGAGGGAATTTGGCGGTTCAACTTCAAAAATGTCGACTAACTAGGGTTGGCAAGTTAACCGATGCCGAAATAAGTGGACTCGACTGTATTTCTATTTGTTTTCTTTCCAGTTTACTTGCTATCTATAAACAAAAGATTTGTCTGTGCAAATTCAATGAACTCAGGAAATACTTACCTCTCAAAGGTCACACATGTCCAACTAGAAAATTACCCCCCCCCAAAAAAAATAAAAAATAGATTAAGTACAAATAAGGTATCCATGTAAAAGAAGATATATGATATTATAAAAATGTTCTTCAAAATGCAAACTAAATACAAAAAAATTATCCAGTGCAAAATTTACACAGACCTGAATGATGTGCTGCGTGTTAATGTAGATGATGTTCCACCAAAGTTAAATATGGAGCGAGCAAGTTCTTCTGATGTTGTGCCAAGAAGACCTGCTGCATGCTGGGCTGCTGCAGGATGAGCAAACTGGAACTTATTGTGAGCACCTAATATCAGAGAGAAGTAATTTTAGGGATACAGATGTCACTTCATTCTCTTCTGAATGCACATAAGTTATATTTTATTTTGCAATCTGTTTCAATCTAAGTGTTTTAAGATAAGACAACTTTGAATTATGCCTCCTAATAAAATGCAAATAAGTTATGTCATGCCTTCATCTTCCTCATAAAATGTGAGACCTTTTAATATCAAAAGTATCTGTATGATAGTAGATAGAATTACACACGTTTTTA
The DNA here is from genome assembly GCA_028829895.1 of Sinotaia quadrata. Taxonomy (NCBI): domain Eukaryota; kingdom Metazoa; phylum Mollusca; class Gastropoda; order Architaenioglossa; family Viviparidae; genus Sinotaia; species Sinotaia quadrata. The sequence goes on along the minus strand of CM054183.1, from coordinate 74,210,731 downwards.
CATCTGAATGCAGTGAGTTTTAAGCCATACTTTATTTAAAGGATTCTTTGATATTTCTTCCTTAATCCGTTGAGTGTTGGTGGGAAAAGTGCCTTTCTATGTTAAAAACGTTTAGCAGGTGCCGGCGGGATAGAGGCCTTCCCACCGTTGCGCACGCTCAGTTTCAGATATGCCAATCATTCTAAAAACCAACCAGACTGAAGTAAACGTGTTTTTCAGCAGCCAATTTGTTCAAAATTTTATCATTGGATACTTTAATTAGAAAAATCACATAACTGAATTCGCATCTTTTGTCATACAACTCTCAGTGTTTGTGTGCAATGCAGCAGCCATTGTGTGTTTCTTCCTTTGGATTTTCTATTTAGCCATGACCACTTTTGACGCCAATTTTGATGGAGAATTTGAAGCTACAGCTGGGTCAGAGCATTCTCTGGTGAATAAAACGATTTATTTTGCAAGAAAATTTTTAATTTAATTTAATGCTGTTATAAATTATTTCCACATTTACAATGTTCAAATTAATTTATTTGTTGTAATAATCTTGATATAATTCTGAAATTTATTTTGAGTTTACTCCTTGTTTTCCGAATATTTTATTTTCACACAGCCGGAAGTAGGTTTTGTTTCATTTCCTTTATAAAGTTTTGTAAAATTCTAACAAATTTTATTAAATCAATGAGTGTCACTAAAAAACGTAAGATTGAAAAAGAATGCCGTGATTTTAATGATGAATGGACAACTAAGTACTGTTTTATAAGTTGGTAGCAAATCATTTTGCTTGTTGTGTCGTGAGTCAGTGGCTGTCTTCAAGGAGTACAATTTACAAAGACATTACCAAACAAAACATTCCGATTTTGGATGCAATTTAACAACTGAAGAGAGGAAAGGAAATGCCTGGAGCTGGTGAAAAAATTGGAGAAACAGCAAAGTATTTTCACTAAACAGTCTTCAATTCAAGATGCTGCAACAGAAGCTAGTCTGGTGCTGTCACAGAATTGTAAAACACAACAAGCCATTTTCTGATGGTGAGTTCATTAAGGAATGTTTGCTAGATGTAACAAACATTATGTGTTTAAAAAAAAAACAAATTTGACAACATTACTTTATCAAAGAGAACTGTGGTCAGACCTGTTGACAAGATAAGTGACAATTTACAATTTGATGCATAAACTTCAAGATGCAAGTAAACAATTTTTGTGTACTCTCTTGCACTGGATGAGAGTACCGATGTACATGATACTGCCCAATTATTTATATTCATACGTGGAATAAACACTTCTTTCAAACTCACTGAAGAGTTACTGAATGTTGAGTTCCTCAAAGACACAACCACAGGCCATGATATATTCAATGCTGTTAATAAATGTATTGAAAGAACTGGGTTGGTTTGGAACAAGATGGCAAGTGTTACAACTGATGGAGCTCGTGCTTTGACTGGAAAAAAATGTAGGTCTGGTAAAGTTGATTAAAGCAGAATATCCTGACTACACATTATTACCACTTTACTGTGTGATCCATCAATAAAGTCTGTGTAAAAATATTTTGAATATCAAGCATGTTATTGACCCAGTTGTCAGTGTCATCAACCTCATCAGATCAAGAGGACTTAATCACAGAAAGTTCAAGCCATTACTTGGAAACTGAATATTCTGATGTCCTGTACCACACCGTGTTCGATGGCTGAGTCTCGGCAAGGTGTTGAAGCGAATGTGGGACCTCAGAGAAGAAAGAGTGATGTTCCTAGAGATGTAGGGCATTGAATGTGACTTTAATGCTAACATTGTCAATAAAGAGTGGAAGTTAGACATTATGTTTGCCATTGAAATTATGGAAAATTTAAATGAACTGAATGTCAAACTTCAAGGCAATGGTGTGTTTGCACATCAAATGTATGTAACATGTAAAATCATTTTGGGTAAAACTCTCGCTGTTCTCCAGACAAGCAAGTAAAAAAAGGTTTTGTCACTTCCCTTTGCTGAAACAAGAAACCATTTCTGGTGAAATGACTGAAAAGTACAAAGCCCAATTAGATGCATTGACTGATTAATTTGGAAGGAGATTCCAAGATTTCAAGAACTTAGAGCCACAGTTCAATATTCTCAGTTCCCCTTTTGGTGCAGAAGCTGATACAGCCCGGAGGACATACAGTTGGAGCTTCTTGACTTAAAAGCTGATCATGACCTGAAAGAAAAATTCAAGTCAGATACTTTGTTGGATTTCTATGGATCTTTATCAGAAGAATCATTTCCCAAACTGTGCAGCTAAACGTTTATCATTGTTTTGATCAACATACATTTGCGAACAAGATTTTCTTGCTTGAAAATCAACAAATCTAAGAATAGGTCTTTATTGTCGGACTGCAACTTGCATGCTGTCATGCGAATTTCAACAAGTAAACTTGCTCCAGATTTCAAGAATAGTGTCAAAAATTGCAAGCAGTTACATACATCTAATTAGAAATCAATAATTTTAGTGACAATGTAGTTGGTTTGTATCTAAATTAAAGCCTTTGATTAATAATTTTTTAAAAAATTATTATAATAAAAAATTGTAAAATCTTTAAGAAATTAGTAAATGTTTTTGTCCATATTATAAAATATAATGTGTAAGTAAAATAAAATTGCAATAATTGGTTATTTATACTGTTTAATAACCTATAAATAATTAATAATTACTTATTGTGATAGGTTGCTGTAAGCAAATTGGACATAATATATGCGGCCCCCCAATAGCTTTACATTTGTCAATGTGGCCCTATGCACAAAAAGTTTGCCCACCCATGCTCTTGTCTATTTATTCTTTGTATTATATGAGCAGTTTGTTTGAACATTTATTTTCATACTTCACAACATATATACAACATATATAAATCATAAATCATAATAATATTTTCAATTTATTTTCTGTTCATTTACATTATTACATAGGCAAATTCATAAATTTATTTGTAAATTTTATTCTTTTACTCCTGATGAAATTGAACACATACCCAGTACTTATTATTTTTACCTGACAAGTTATCTCTGTATTCACTGTACCATACAGACTAGTAGAGTTACAAATTTTACTGATATTGATTTTTATAATAAAATTTTCTGCATCTGGATTTGTGCTTCACTACATCTTGACTACATCTACAATTTTATTATATATAAATCATCTTACCAAGCAAATGGAGTCAGCTTTCATTACTTAGCTGAATATATAATTTCAGTGATTTTACTTCATCATTCCTTTGGAACTTTTGAACTTATTTTCTGCATTTAGATTTGTGCTTCACTAAGTTTGACTACATCTACAATTTTATTATATACAAATCATAACTTATTCTTGAACTGGACATGTTTCTTGACTTCAGGTGGATTTGTGCTTCACTAACTTTGACTATATCTACAATTTTATTATATATAAATCATCTTACCAAGCAAATGGAGTCAGCTTTCATTACTTCAGCTGAATATATAATTTCAGTTATTTTACTTCGTCATTCCTTTGGAACTTTAGAACTGTGATTTATACTTCACATAAGCTTTCATCAGACAGATCTTGGACACTGTAGCCATTGAGTAAAAGTACTTGATATTTGTGTGCTTGACGCTCTGTGTATTATAACTGTTTCGGGTGAGGTTTCTGACAAAGCGAAACCCTGGATATTTCTTCTAAATATCCTAAACATTGCTGAAACATCCCCACAACACTTGGAGTATAAAACATTCTTCTTGTGGAGATGTAAAGCCTTCCAGGAATGACATCGATGCAAAAATATGCAAGTTCAACAAAAATGTAAGAAAATATTTTATTATTTATTTATTTTCAAGTTTTAAATCAATTAAAAATAATATTTTATTAATTATTTAGTTTGTCTAGAATAATTTTCATTTAACCATTTTGAAAATCCATGTAAAATGACTATCACTTTTCATTTTTTAGTAAAGCAACATATGAAAAAATTGTTGTGCGGCAAAAGTGCCTAGAGGTTGATGCCGAGCGAGTTTTACAAAGTCGACAGCGAAAGGGTTAAATTACTTTTTCTTCTGTGAACTATGAACCAGCATAGTCAAGTAACTACCATTAATTGGCAAAACAGTTAAAATACAGTAGTCCATGAATAACTTCACATCACCCATCCAAACACACGCACACATGCACAAATGCACACACACACTTTTCCTGAAAGAATAGTTAAGTTCTCAGGCTTTTCTATTTCATAACAATTTTTTCCTGGTATTCAGACACTGACAAAGCACTGTTTTATTCCAAGTATTCTAACATTTTTTTTGTTTTTAATTCTCTTCTGGTATAGACAGGTTTCAAGCAAAAAATGTCTGTACCTAACTATATTCTTCAAACCAAAATCACCCTTCAAGCAAACATAATCTCACAAAGTTAAATACTTTTTTTGGTCTAAGAAATACTTTGTGATTACACATTTTCCTTTTTCTATATGCATCAGCTACATAAACAGAAATAGAAACTGAAGAAACAGTTTTAAGAATTCAGACTATTTTTAACTATGCTTAACAATGCTGTTGAACTATTATGCAAATGAATACAGCAAATGAATACACAAATGAATACACAAGAAATGAACTATGTTTCACAATTTTTGATAATATGAAACTTTTAACAAGATTCTGCTAGGACTGCTGTGATAAAACAAAAAAGCAAACAACTAAACAGCAACTCTAAAAATGCTGTATGTTTGGAACAAAAGAAGACAATCCACCAAAAAAATGTTCTTCAAATTTGTGAATAAATCAATAATACTATTAATTATTTACAAACTAGCTTTATATATATATATATATATATATATATATATATATATATATATATATATATATATATATATATATAAAGCTAGTTTGTAAAGTATGTATAAAATTTAAAATTTAAAACACATACATAAGCCACTTAGTTATGCAAATGTTAAGCTAATTCACTATTTATAGAAGAAGCATAAGAACCTGTCACAAAGAGTACAATATCTCTTAGCACACTACTGCTGAAAACAATTCCTCCTAAATAATACAGGATAAAGCTTGCTCAGTAAAAACATCTAAGGCCCTAAACTTGTCTGATACAGTAAATGCATTAAACATAGTCTATGTAAAGTATTTGCACATTTATACATATTCATATTTGTATATCTGCAAAACATCTAAGAGTGCTTGTTTTTAATCATAACCAGTTAATTAAAATTAAATCTAAACAATGTTTTCCATTTTATAAAATAAATACATTCAACTTTATATTGCAGCCATTTTACTGAAAATAATAGCTACCATAAAATCTTAATTATATTTTTGAAGCTCCTTTTAAGTAAGTAACACACTTGACAATTAATTATTAATGAAACTTTCTAAATGTGTAAATTACTAATCATTTTATAATAACAATGATATAATAACACTCTTTCTTTTTATCATTGTTATTATAAAATGATTAGTAATTTACATACACATTTAGAAAGTTTCAATTAGTTTCCTTCAAATGTTATGGTGGTCTTGGGTTATGGCAACCCACTGATGCAAACAAGTCCATAAGATAAATTTTTTGCTTTGGCTAAGATTATAAGAGAAGGGGTTTACTGTGCTGAACAAGTGTTTACTGTAGATGAAATTTGCTTATTTTGTTAAAACATAATTAAAGTAATTTTCTTCCAAGCTATAAATTATATAAAGGCCAATTTATTGTTGGGGAATGATGTAGCTAATCCCAGCTTATGTACAATATTGAATGTCGTTAAGAACAGAACTCATTTGTCAAGTGGAACATGACAATTTGATATCAGAGTAATCAACCCTTTAACCTAGTAACCTAGTTAACAGAGATGCATTATCTATTTAAAATATATATATATATATCGCCAAATATTAAAAAAATAATTGATTCATCATGTTGCTTCTTGATAATCATCTATATTAATGATAGATGCAGAGATATTGTAAAGATAAAAAGAAAATTGAAAACATTGCTTAACAAAAAAATAATTTTAAAAAATCTGATTTAAGGTTTCAAACTACAGTTTCTGTGACAAAACAAAATGTTAATAATTTCACAAGTGATGACATTTTTTCTAGATTTTTTTAATTTACTGCAACATTACAATCTTAAGAGTGGCAATATATTCGTAATAGATAAAAACTGTGTCCCATGTAACACATGATTATCATCAAACATTCAATAAAATGAACCCCAATATCAAGCTGACTATACACTATTATAACCTGAAACAAAAATTATCTACATGTTGAAAGAAGTCACAAGACAAGAGTATCTTGCTAAATAAAAATTCTTCAATAACTATCCTATGTGCCCACAGTAAGAGAGGGTATGCCCTCACCAAAAAATGTTAAAGAAATGATAAAATGTTAACTGACATCAAAAGTATCCAATGAGTTATCTTTCCCTAGTCATAGAATAAGCCCCTACTACCATTTGCAAGGTGAAACCTGAAAACAGTTATGGAAGCAGGGAGAGCCTATATATATTTTTCTGGCAAGTATTCATGAAAACATATTTTACTTGGCAACAAATCTTTTACAACCAGAAAATTCATAGTAGTAGAATTAAAATAGGTGGAGAATTTTCATCAACCACCCCCACCCCCAATAATATATATGTGTGCATGTAAGAGAAAGGTTTCTAATTATGTAAAGGATTAGAGAGGATCTGATTTTAAGAGGAAATAAATGACTTTAGCCACACCATTTCATATTGAAACAGTAAACGCACCTAAAATTCTTCAAAATTAAGTGATAAAACAGTGAACTCAAGGCTAAATATTTTCTGCCTTTGCTGGAATTTATTGATGTCACATAAGTATCAGTGATTTTCCAAACTTCAAGAGACATGCAATGAAAATTGCATTAGTATATAGGATTACATGCTGCCCTAGTATAATTTTAAAATTTTCTCAAGCCATAAACTGTCTGTATGTAAGATTAACCCTTTGAACTCGAGATCCCACTTTAGCGGGATTACCAGAAAATCGGATTTCTCTGGTTGCCCGCAATAGCGGGATGAACATATAAAATTATATCCTGATATACTACATCAGTATATGCTGACTTACCCTAGAAATGAACTCTGCGTCTTGGCGCGCAAGTTCAGTGTAGTGTACAAGGCTAAATATGGTGATGGTCTTTCGATGCTCTGCCTGCAAAGACTACCTGTGAATTTGAATTCACAGCTGCTGTTGGTCAGATTATCATTCCAAGAAGGAATTTTGGCGATAAAGTTTTTCACACATTGAGTGGCTAACTGATTTCATGTAGTAAATTATTTTTTTTAATTAATTAATTTTTTTGCTCAGGGAGCTCGGGTTAGGATTTTTTTATGTACAGGCGCACCGGGTTCAAAGGGTTAACAATTAAAAACCTGTTTGAGAAGCAACATCTTTAATTCCAGCAGAAATGTCAAGACTCACCTCTATAAAATAGCCCTCAGTATTACATTAGAACATCATGTTAGTTTAATCACTTTACTAGTTTAATTTTCTCTCTAGAGCAGTGAACTGCCCTTGATTTTATAAAGAGAAAATAGTGTGTAGATGGCAGTAGTACATTATATATAAATCAGCAGTAAGATTAAACCCTTTGTATTCTACCACTTTCAACATGTTCCAAGATTTATTGTGATGAATATAATGCAGCAAAAATTTGCACAGATGTCAGGTAATGGGAATTTGTGTGCTTTGAGAGAAATAACCAAAATGATTATTTAACAATTTATCATTAAAAGTATTGAAAAATTATTTATTGCATCATAATTAACAAGTGAAACTAATTAATCTTCAAGTTACCTTGCCTTTAAGTCATTTATAGCAGCAATAAGCACCTATCTCATCTCTCCCTCTCTATCCACAGTTTTAAGTATAGGTCACTGACTTTTAATCAACTACTGCCAGTTCATAGCATGCACAGCAGCAATAAGCAAACATGGACAGAAACTGACACCCTTCTGAAAATCAGCAAGATTGCATAGACCTAACAAAACAACTGTTGGTATAACAAGTGAGATGAGATATTAAAGGACATAAGTGGCTACCTCTGAGCAAAATCTTTTTCATTCTAAGGATCAACATGGAACATGATCTAGATGGAACATGATCTAGGTGAACTTACATATACCTTGGTACCTATCTATTCCTATATGTGTACTTTTGGTTATATGAAGGAAAAATAATACTGAAAACTGTCTTAATTACCAAAAGAAAAAGAACTAGTTTGGGAAAAGGGTTTGATAATAATTTTAGCATTAATCAACAATGGCAACAAAAAAAACAAGAAAAGAAACAAATTTTAAATCATAAAATATTTTATTAACTAAATTAACTACAGAATAAACAAAGCAAAATACAGTAAATCTAACCCTTTGTGGCACCAGCCAGTCCTAGATGGTAGATCGCTGATAAGACACAAAAAATGGCTTTGACCTCTTCATCAGAAGCACCAATAAGTTGAAATGCATGCTGTATACGACCAAATTCAGCCACAGCCAGCTGTTTCTCTTCTGGCTTTAAAAAATTTATAAAAAAAAAAATTTAATTATAAGAAATGAAAAATACTTCTAATTAAATAAGAACCTCCATTATCAAATTTTCTTCTACTATCTCTGAATCTACAAGCTGATTTTCCTTCCTTTTAAAGTCTCTTTCTGGTGTGCCCTTTACACAATTTGTGTAATCAGCAGTAGCCTAAAATAGGGTTTCATTAAAGTCAGTCAGTTATAATTGAATATTTGAACTTCTCAACTTAATGTGTGTCTATACAGGATGACTGGTTATTTCTCTTTAAAAAATATTACTAGACTTACAAGATACAATTATTCTTACTGGTGTGACTGATTTTATCAGATATAAATTTAAAATACTTAAGAATTACTCATACTTTGATTGCTATATATTTTTTTTTGTTGTCCTCAGCAAATGTGACAGAATGCACTTAATCCATTGTGTCAGTATTAAAACTAAAGGGAGTATAAAATCATGTGCTATCTACCCTAAATTCTTTGCACATCTCTTACTTATATCACATCAATATAACATAAATGACAAGAGGTTTCTTGAAGCTTTAAGCACAAATTACTTTTATCTATACAATTTTCTTATTTTTGCCTGTGGAGACCAGAACTACATTTATATACACAGTCGAACCCACTTATCTCAACCTCAGTTAACAAGCCAACCCTGTTATGTAGACGTTCTTGAAGTGGAACCGCCAAATTCCCTTTTTCTCTTAGCATTTTCTCATCGGTTATGTCGATTCATTTATGCCGCTGAACACTAATATCTCAAGGACAAAAGAGGGCCAAAATCGCGACATAACATCGGTTATCTCGATCCCCTTGATGACTAATCACTGGCTTTTGAAAAATGTTAGTTATCAATGTCACTTCGCCATCTCGCTAATGATAAATGGCCATGGCTTGTTAACAACCTGCAGCTTAAACTTAAGAAGGACATTGTTTTCCTCATCGGGTGCGATGTTTTGCCATGGGCAAAATAGGCACACTGTTGCCCTTCAACTGGTTCACACCTCTTTTATGTTAATTAGCCCACTTTTGAAGTAACCGCATGTACGATACTTTTCAGAGGCACCTTCGCACCCCACCCCCCACCGATGGAGGGCAGTTGAGGGTGTGTGCCAAATAAGTGCGACCTGTTTCACCCCCTTCCTCCTGCCCTCCACCTTGGATGCACCGCGAGGCTGTGGGGATTCCCCAGAAGCAGACCAAGACCGAGAACATCATGAAGATGAAAAGACTATTGCAGCTTCTGGGGTGAATGTGAGCGAAACACACACACACACAAACACACACTTTTCAGAGCTGTGTCAGAGCGAAATGACTCGTGAATTTAATTTTGAGTGGCTAGCTTTTTGTAAAACCGAATTACAGTGTACACCCCGCAGGTTTTTTAGATTATTTATAGCAATCTTTGTGTTTGCAATGTTGGAAAATACATGTACAGTATAATGAAAGGTTTGTATCGAGAATTGACAATGGGCCAAATTCCCTCTTTGTCTTAGCATTTTCTTGTCAGTTATGTTGATTCTTTTATGTCGCCCAACACTAATACAGTACAATGTCTCTTTGTTTGTTTCTTTCTTTGTACAGATACACAAAAGAGGGCCAAAATCACCACTTAACATTGGTTATCTTGATCCCCATGACTAATCATCGCCCCATATTGGTTTTCAGTTATCTCAATCATCGGTTATCTCGATGCTTTTTGGCAAACCCCTAGACCGGCGACATAACCGGGTTTGACTGTATATATATATATATATATATATATATATTACAGTATCTAGAGTCTTTGTAATTCTTTTATTTTCGGAGTTGATAAACATTTAGAAACAAATCATTTCAGCACTAAAACAGAAGCTCATCAGGCAAACAAGCATGCAAATGAAAAATTTACAGTCTAATATACAATATTTATTACAGACAATTATATTACTGGTTTAATTTTAAGTTAAAACTATTATATGACACAATTTTATATTTATATAAATATATTTTAATATCACTGTAGAAAATGACATTTTGTCTAAAAATTATTAGGTTTAGAAGAAATTAGAACCAACCGATTTCTGTATCAAGAAATAATAAATTACTGTGATTTGAAATATATTTTCATTTAATGTTATCAACAAATAAAAGTTTTTGAATCATGCTACTCAATCTTGACAACCATCACTACTGTCATCTTTTCAAAGTCGAATCAACTCTGACATTCACATTCATTTCATGTAAGCATACTTTTTGCTAATTCTTACTATTCTAAAATTCACCCTATTCATTTTTATTCAACTGTCCCAAAATACAAAGAAATTTCTTTAATTCTGACCAACAAAAATTAAAATCTTGATCTCTGTAGAAAAAATATTTTAGCACAAACAAAATACATTGGATGGAGCGAGCTTTTAAAAGTGACAATAGAAGATAAAATAGAGGTTTATATGGCTTTATTATAACTGCAGATGTTGGAAGTAAACATGATATGAATTTGTGAGTTGAGAATGAGCAGTGACTGTCCACATCTAGCAAACATAACATTTCTTTGAGCAGACAGAAATTAGGGTTACAAACACTCTTTCAACAAACAAAAAAACATACATTAACAAAATAAAACATTATCAGGAGTATTAACAGAGTTGTTTTAGTTTGGTTTGGCTTATGGAATGGTGCAATTAACACAAATAAAACTGGAGTCTGTAAATTGGTTAAAATAAAAATAATAATAACTTGAATTTATTTTTCAAGATGAAAACAAAGCTTATTTCTTGACCCCATTCCAAAATGTGAAACTAATAAGAGAAAGGAATTTGGAAATTTAATTAAATACTGTATTAATTTAAATTCCCATAATCTGTGATAAAGGCGAAAACATTTTTTTCTTTATAAAGGCTACCTTCTGAATGGGTGTCATAAACTGATTTGATTCTGTCAAATTCTGAAGATGAAGTTCATTCCTGAAAGAAAGAAATAGATATATACATATCACATAATGTTGGGTTTGCACAACAACATTAAAATCCACACATAACAATACCATGTTGGTGACAAATAATATTATTAGGCTCCACAAGATTAGCTTGTTTAACACTATTGCAGAGTGCTGTAGCTTGTTTACATGGCTGTGTTTCTTTACTGAAGCTCCCTGTAACTCTCTCATATTTTACTAATTAAAAGTACCTTCAATAATTAACAATGATTTTAAAACAAGTGTAAATAAAGAAAAAAAAGAACAAGCTTGTTCTATTTTACAAACTGTCTATACTTAGCACTGTCTATACTTCCACCACCCCCAATAGCCCCTAGTTCTGCAAATTGAGAACTATTTAAGTAATCCATCCATCCATCATCTATCTCTTAGTCTTGTCGACTGTTGGGGTGCCACTGATGACCAGTTTCCTCCATTCCATTCTGTTCACTGCAAATCTTACCGTATTGCTCAGTTTCGGTCCTGTCCACTCTGAGATATCTATCGTCTCATCTTTTTCTCTGTCTTCCTCTCCTTCGCCCTCCTTGCACAGTACCATGCTTGATTGTCTTGGCAAGCCTTGTTGATCGTGTGACAGGCCCATACTATTTCATTTTGCATTTTTTCACAATAGCCAATAGCTCTTCATAGGGCCCAATGGCTTGCTTAATTCTGTTTCCCATTTCCTCATTTGTGTTGACATGATCTCTATACGAAATGCCAGGCAATCTTCAAAAGCATCTCATTTCAGTAGCTTGTATCCTCCTTTTGAGATCCACTGTGAGGATCCATGACACAGATGATCTTTGAGCTATCTTTCCAAACTGTCTTCAGCCTTGCCATTGCTGTTATTGTCATCACAATCCTGGACAATATTTCAGGTTTTGATCCCTCGTCTGTCACAATGGCTCCTTGAATTTATTAACTATTTCCAATTTCTGATCACCAATCATGTCATTGCCAAATCCACTGGTGTTGTTGGTCATAAATTTGGTCTTCTCTGCACTGATTTCCACACAAAAGCAGTAGCTGTCCTGTCCAGTTTTGCCACCAAATGAGCTAGCTCCTCCTTATTTCCTGCAAGGCCATCGATATCATCAGTAAAGTGTAAGTTCATTATTGTTCTGCCTCCAATACTGATAGTTCCTTCATGGTCTTCCAGAGCATCTGTCATGATTCTTTCAAGGAAGATGTTGAAGAGAATAGGCGAAAGTAAGCAATCTTGTCTGACTCACTGTTGTCCTGAACCAATCTCCTATTTGGCCACTGAAGCAGACTGCGCTGGTGGCCTTGCTGTAAAGGCTTTCTATGTCTTTGATCAGATTGGCATTGATGTTGTACAGCTTCATGGTGTAACAAAGGGCTGCATGCCACTGCATGCCACCCTGTCGAATGCCTTCTTAAAATCTACAAAGACAATGTCTTTGTAGATTTTAAGTAACCATACAAATATACTAAACTATCTGAATGAATCTGATTAATAATAATGTCTACATAGCAAAGCAAATAAACATTTCATTAAGATAATTAATCAATAGTTCTAGCCCAAGAAGCAAGCAAGACTGGACTGCAGATCAACCTGGAGAAGACTGAAACCATGACCCTGTTAAAAAAGCAGCAGAAGCCAATCATCCTTGGAGACAGTGAGCTAAAAGAAGTCACCTCTTTCACCCTACCTGGGCAGCATTGTATCAGCAACAGGTGGTTCTGACGAGGACAAAGCCGAATCAGGAAAGCTAGATACACCTTTATTACCCTGAGACCAGTCTGGAGGTCAACATCCCTGTCTGTCCACAACAAACTACAAATTTTCAACAGCAGCATTAAGTCTGTCCTCTATGGCTCAGAGACCTGGAGAGTCACCAATACCCTAACCAACAAGCTCCAAGTATTCATCAATGACTGCCTTTGTAACATATTGAAGATCAGGTGGACAAACTAAAAACATCGATTTGTGGCAACAGACAAACCAAGACCCCATCAACTGGCAGATTGCCAGGTGGAAATGACAATGGATAGGACACACCCTGCGGAAACCCCCACAGACATCACCCAGCAGACTCCAAGGGAAAGAGACCGGTTGGTCACCCTAAGACCACCTGGAGACGATCCTGTGAGGAGGAAATGAAGAGCTGCAATCTGTCTTGGGGCGAACTGAAAAAAGGCTCCCAGAATCGAGTATGCTGGAGAACTGGAGAACTGTTGTCAAGGCCCTTTGCTCCATGAGGAATCCAAGGAATTAAGCAATTAATCAATAGAACTAAATAAACTAAACAAATAAACTAAAACAACATTACTAAGTCCAAAATAAGTATAATGGCTTGGATGGCAGAATGTTTTGAAATATATATATATGTAAGAGCTCTTTTGAAAGAAATATTGCAGGACCACATAGATAAAATAAACATTTGTATGACATTCAATAGGCTTGAGTCTAGTGATGCCCTAATATGCTACATTGCTAGGGAAAAAGATATATACAAAACATGATGGGAGTGTGTATGAAACCAGAAACTAGGGACTGATAAACCTAGACTTGAATACCCTTCCCCAACTCATCCTCACAACATAGGCTCTTTCTTTATACCTCAAAAAAATAATCCCTCCCTAGATGCAAATTTATCCATCCATAAAATCAATGAATCTTAGAAATGGACATTAAATAGAAATGAATCATTCAATAAGTAAATATTATACCTGATGCTCAAAAATCTTGCCTTTATGCAACTTTTTAAGACACCATAGTGCCCTGGATTTTTGAATATATATATAATTAAAAATAAGTTTAAAGAAAAATACCACCAAAAACAAAATTGAAAATTGTTTGCTATATAAGTATAAGCTAACCTAAGATTTGATTCCACACCAGCCAGCAGTTGGTAAAATATGTTGAATGTTTTTTCTCCATCTGGTCTACGTATTATACGTGTTTTTTCAAACAGAAGAACCTGTAATCAAAATATCACCACATACTGAATAAAATTGTGCTACTCTAATGAAACTGATATAAACATAATTTTTTTTTACGACAAAAGAAAATCCTTGTATCACTTCTGAGAGAGAAATTATTCTGATAAATATTAAATTGCTAATGTTAATATTTTTGCATACATATTCATATATTTTTTATAACAGGTTCTACGAGGATAAAAATAACACTGTGTTTTATCACCAATCAGAAAAGACTACAGTAGAACTTTTTCTCCTTTCCAATCAAAGTTTGCCCCTGATAAGATTAATAGTAAGCCCCATTCTCTAACTAATGAAATGTGTACTAAACTTAGAACAAGCCCACTCTAACAAGAATGGTGCTAAAGCAAAGTTTCAGTTTATTCTTAATTATAAACATAGTAAAATTAACCCTAACTCTAACCCATTGTGTGGCCAGGTACAAGCTTTCAACTATTAAGTTGGCATACAGCAAACATGACAGTGCAATTGCTAAAGACATTTTGGAGTCAGTCAAAATAAATATATCACCATGATTACGACATAACTGACCATTTCAATGAATACACTTTCACTGGTAGACTACTTCAGTCTACATTATAAGAGGTGGTGAAGCATAGAGTATTAGATGTGTTGCTAGTTTTTAGTAATGTATTTTATTGATAGAAACATGATACTGCTAGGAAAAAAAGCAACAAACAACAAATGTTATAGGAACAAAGAATCATTTTTATTGTTGCGAAAACAAATGCACAAGAATGAAAATAGTAATAGTGCTCAGAAAGAGCACTGTCTTGTAACAAGTGTAAGTGGCATAAGAAATCTGAGTCACTACTCTTATAAAGAAATATCCTATGTAAGTTAATGGTATGCATAGCACTTTTAGCAGCTGGGTGAATAAATATAAAACCAATTGTTTGCATGCACAAATATTCATACATTAATTATTTTACATGTTGCAGTCATCAAATACAAAAAGACCAATATTGTCACAGTCATAAACTGGCATTGTTTACATTTTTTTTTAAATTCAGTGTAGCTTTTTTTTTCTTTGTTTTTGGTTCCTCCTCCCCAGATTTAGCAAACTTTTAATTTCTTTAGTGTTATATAAATGAAGAATAAGCTAACTTAAGACTTTCAGTCTTAGAGAATTTATAAGTTACAGGAGTTGGAAACATAAATATGTTTTACAGTCAAGAGGAGGCCTTTGGCTTCTGCTGAAAATACTGGACTATGATTTTGAAGACATGAGTGATATGCTGTTTTTGATACTACAACATCTGTAATCTTTTTACTTATTTTAGATCCATCCCAAAAATACATTCAAAGCCAGGGTATTTTTCCATTTTTCTAAGAGGTGCCATTTAAAATAAGTGGGTCTGTTTCTATTTTCCTTATTTCTAATAAATCAAGAACTATTTCAACGTCCTGCATCACCCAAGAAAATGGGCTACATGATCAAGCTTCAAATTTGCTATCTTTAAGTAAGTTTAATACCTAGGAGAGAGAAGGTATTTCATTTGGATGGACATGAAAGTAGGAGTCTGTATTCTTCTCACAGAAGCTAAGTGGCATTAGTGATGATTGCATTTATGTAGAAATGTTGAAATGGCATAAGCATGTGTATTCACCATGCTCATGCATTGTTAAACCATTTGTAGCCTGTAGAGCTAAATAGAGAGAAAATGATTGTAAATTAATGAATATCGCTGTGAACCACTTGCTCAATGCGCTGTATCTAAGAATTTATGCAATTGTAGAAGTCATTATTATTTACTTATAAATATTGTAACTAACTAGTTGTGATGAATTTGTAAAGAGGAGGCTATCATTGTCACCACGAAGCCCAAATGATTATTCATGCTTATAGGTTGCTACATAGAATGTTGTTCATTACAGCCGGTTGCAGGATCCTCTGACGACAACATCTAGCACACCTATTCGACGCCGAGTTGGTCATACCTGGAAGACAACCGCAACATGATGTCACTTCTGTCAAGGATGCTGTGAGCTTTCTGTGCTGCAAGTCTTCATGAGATTCTAGTTAAGTGTGCTCTCTCCAAATTAACTGATCAGTCGAATACAAACTTTATATGAATAATCGGGCAGGGTGGGATAGATGAACTCTCGAATTTTCCGCAATCAAAATTGATGTCATTTTATTTTACTATTACTGTTATTAAATTTTACTTTGTTATCTTCCCATGTTACATAATTTGTTGTAATCATCAACCAGAGCTGGTATGGGGACTGAGCCGGAGAAATAATATCATAATCATAGCTAATAATAAAGGGGGAGATAACATAACCAGTTTAGGTGCATCAGCTGATTTATCAGTCAGTATGTCATTTGAGTAATAGCCCGAAACTTTGGCTTATTAGTGGAAAGATAGGTCAGGCCGTCCGACTGTCACTAGTATTAAAAGTGAATCCAATATTGATACTTAGAGTCTGATATGGTGACAGGGTCATTAAACATACCGGACACGTGACACAAGGTTAGAGAGATCCTACAGGATTCCCCATTTCCATGCTGTGTGTTACAGAGTCTGACAAATTCTGTGTCACGACCTCTTAACCCAATTGCTGTTTTTCAAAAATCAAATTTTGAAAAGGACCTTTGTTAAAGTTCTCCCATGATACACCAGTATCGAGAAGCTTCTAGCAAGGAGGTCAGGATGTTATATAACTTTAGGCCATTGTCCAGCTTCTCGAACCGACCACATACCACGTGATCCGTCACGTGATGCGTTCTATGCAGTTTTGATAAATACAGTATTGCGCGATAAATTCTTCACTCCAACCCAGAACCGGCAACGACAGCAAGTAACCATCTACCTGTCCACCGCATATGTTGAGTCATGATAGAGGAAATCCGATGCTTTGTTTGCTTGAAAGGTAACACGTCTACTTCTTGCAAATGATATTGCATTTATTAATTGTATTTTGCATTTGAATCAATGTATGTAATTTTGTGCCATTTGTTGCTACTTTTAGCCTAAGGATGTGGTTCGCTTGTAAATGACAAAACCTATAAGTTATTGTATATAAATCATTGTAACTCTTTTTCCATTGTAACTTTCATTTATATAATCTTAAATTCACTAGTGCCAGGAGCTTCCGTGCACGACACGAATTTTCCTTGTAATTAAAATTGTTGCGTGTAATTTTAATGCTAAATTGTGAAGCGCTTTGCTGATTTGAATTGTTCCTTTGTATGAATTCTAAATTTTAATGTTGTAAATATTTGGTAATTCGTACGTCATGTACTGTTAAATATAACATACGTGAAAGTCACTTTATATCTTTAAATATAACTTGTAAACGACGCGTTAGTCGGCTATTCTAACTCAGTGCATTTAAATGTGAAAACGTGCTTAGGTTGGCGAACCTAAAACGCAGAACGATCATGGAAAACATCCTTTGTCTCCAGGTCAGGTCCTAGCTCCTAGCTCCTAGCTTCTAGCTTCTAACTTTTACCTCCTATTCCTACCGTCATTATTGGGAACGTGCGTTGGCGCGCAGGTCTACGCATCCCTTTGTCTACACTTACATTTGTCGTCTGGCGTAATAACTGAGAGACAGTTATCTACATATGCTATGTGCATTGGCTGGCGGTGATTGAAGTGAGGTGGACTGGTTTGGACCGGTTTGGAAACCACAAGGCATCATACATGAAGCTAAGGAGAGCAAAAAGATCCAAAATCAAAAAGAACAATTGACTTTGAAACTAATAGCACTTGTTTATTTGCCACGAGTAGAATTAGACTTCGCGCTCGTATTCAATTATTGTTGTTAATTAAAAATAAGATTTAATAAGATTTAACAATTAACAACAATTGTTAATTGTTAAAAAGTTAAACCTCTTCGTAGTAAATTTTTATGCATAATAGAACTAACTAATCACGTGGTTTGGATGGGGGCTGACTGAGCTGAATGACGTAATGAATGCATATTAATTAAGAGGAATTTAACGACTCCAAGCCAGCTTTTGTACGCAAGTTGTCAGTTCGTAAATCTGTCGTCTTCACTACAAAGACACATTTTTTAGTTTAGTCGAATGATAATTTGAGCAACCAGTCTGTATAGGATGGAGAGAAGGAATTAATTAAATCTAATCATTTTAAAGTCCTTAAAATCCTAGGCAGGGTCTATAAAGAAATACTGGAAACGTAACACTGTGTCATATGCCTTCTCTAGGTCTACATCATCTCTACTAAAGCCAAAGACATTTTTTTTTTAATAAAAGATTCAAGCCTAATTAAGTGATCCAGGTTTAAGAGTGAAAATTAGTCCTCGGGACTCCAGATACCATACTAATTTAGTACTGAACAATCTTTCCATTGTTTTGCATAGATAGCTGGGCTCAGTTTCACGACAGCCAACTAGCGCGGTTTTCGACCTAAACTGGGTGGCAACTAGCTTAGTTTCCTACTAAGCGCTATGCAACCTTGAGCGCGCGTGGCCTAAATTAGGTCAGAACTACTGGAGCACCTACCTACCAGCTCTAACTTTCGCTAGCAGCAACCTAAGGTACAAACAAATAGGCGTCACGCGTGCATCAATTCTATCACAGACGTAGGCAAAGAAGAAATTGTCCTTAGCGGGATCGTATATAGTTTAATATTCTCAGAAACAATCCACAGAAACATTTATGAATCACTATGAATATATATTTTATTTCTACCATCCATTTCTAAATATTTTATTTTAATGTAAATGTGTGTAGTTTTTATGCAATCATGTGTGAAAGGAAAGCAGTTAATTAATTTTGCAATTCTGTTTCCACTAAATCCATGAATCTCAAGAATGATTTATATCTTTCCTTAATTTTATTTATCTGTATATTCATTATAATACAACTTAAAACTCTCTAAAGCCACAGATAAAAACAAAAAATGATTGTTTTATCATTTAACTGGAAATTTTCATTAGTGGACTATTAAAAATTAATAATAATATATCAATTTTAATTGGCATTAAGTTTATTTTAAACCAAATTATATTAGTGATAGTAATATTTGATCATATATAATATTATAATAAAATGTACAGCTATTTCATAATTATACTGTTAGAGTTTTGAAAATAAAAGTAAAATATATATTCTATTATACTGTTATAATATAAAGGCAAAAAACGTGGTGGCATTTTAATTTTTTTTAAAGTTTCATTGTTTTTCATTAAAAATAAATACAGTAAACTTTCAGTGCTACTCATCATCTGTCAAAATGACATATGTGTATCTAGCTGTAACATTACAACTAATGATTATTTTTTAATTAAAAAAAAGAATGGCCATATATTATGTATACATTACATAGTAATAATGCATTAGTATAAGTTAATATAATTAGAAGTAGAATTATGTGTAAATCTTCAAAAGGTGAACAGCTTTGTTTTGGTTTTCTGAAAAATACAGTTTTTGTATTTTCAAAGTATTTACATTTATTTCATTGTTGTTACAAATATATTTAACTTTTACATTAACAGTGTATGTATATACTGCCTGATGGGAAAAATTCATATAGAAGAATATAAAATGTGACTTAACACTGGCAACTGCTGGATAGAGAAATAAATTGCTACTTCAGTTAGTATTTACAAAAAGATCTAGGCATTTAAATATTAATATGATGGTGACTCATGTCATATTTAACACATAGACATTTAAATATTATTATGATGGTGACTCATGTCATATTTAACTCATATAGACATTTAAATATAAAAATGATGGTGACTCATGTCATATTTAACACATATAGACATTTAAATATTAATATGATGGTGACTCATGTCATATTAAACACATAATTTTTATAGACATTTAAATATTATCATGATGGTGACTTATGCCTAAATGTGAATTGATTAAAATAATTATTAAGAAAAAAATAAATTATACAAACAAAGTCTTTATTCATTGTTTTCAGTTTGCATGTTTATTTACTGTTGTATTTATCACATATATTCAAAGGTATTTTTGAGATATGATAGTTATTGTTTTATGAACATGAGAACTAAAATAAATAAGTATTGAAGCAGTTAATAAAAAAAAAATAGAAAATATAATTTATGACTAAAACTGCAATTTGTATAATTTCTATATAAATGTTTAATTCATTTCTTGTACAAGGAATATTTATGTCAAATGACAGGTTATCCAATATTAAACAAATTATTATAGTTTATTCCTCAAACAACTGATTTAGTGTTTATAGTTTTGAGAATAGAATATAGCACTTTTATTTTGATAATGTGAATAAAAATATACGAGTTCTCCACCAGTCTTAGGGTATTTTCTTTTAGCAAGATAACTTTTTGCTTCGCTTGTTAGTTTAGAGTAGTTTAGACCATTTACAGCGAAGTTTGTCTGCTAACTGATGAATGGTAGAAATTGCATTCACTAACATAGGCACAGCAGCCCACGCATTCTTTTTGTCTTTGTTTGTGACTGAGCTCTTTAGGCGTGATTGTAAGATGTTTTTTTTTGCATTCGTATGCCTCTATTAAAGCAACAATCTCTGAATGCGTTAAATTATCTTTACGTGCACGACAATTCCCCTGCTCGGCTTCCGTTGTTAAAATTGAATTGTGGGATAGATCTATTTATAAACAAGTCATGTGACGCTTCGAGTTGGCAACTACTTAGATCGCTTCTAGTTGGCTGTTGTGAAACGCTACCTAAAAGTGACAACTAACTAGTTTGGAACTAGCGCGCTTTTAAGGAAAGTTCCGCTCTATGTTGGACGGCTGTCGTGAAACCGAGCCCTGGTGAGCACTTTAGGTCTATAATTATTAGAATTCAAAGGATCCTTTCCTGGTTTAGGGAGAGGAAATACTATTGCTTCTCTCCAGGAGGGAGGGAAAGCAAAAGTAAACCAATATCATTAACAAGCAATTATAAAGATGCAATGGAAGTTGCTTTAGAAGCAGAGAATGGATATTATCAGGGCCAACAGTACTGTTTATAGCATTTAGCAAAGACTGCTTTATATAGTATCCTAAATTATCGGATTAAAAGTTTAGGTGATTCATTTCTTTAACTCTTTGGCATGCTGGGGGTGGGGTGGGGGGTGGAACAGTGATTTGAAAAAGAGATTTTGGAAAAAAGTCTCTGCCAACATGTTATATATATTTTTATCTTAGTATCCTGATCTTGAATCAGCATGTCATCCAGTAGCTCATTGTGATGAAATTCCAGTACCTGTCCCTGGAGAACTTACCGACATTAGTGAAGAAGATTTCTCTAGTGTTGAAGAATATGAAGAAGAAGCATTAGTAGTTCTTGATGATGATGTTCCAAATCCTTTTTTGCAAAAGGAGCTAAATGATCTACTTCGTGATCTCAGCTTGTTAAAGTCATCTGCTGAACTGTTGGCATCCAGATTGAGGGCAAAAAATGTCCTTGACAGTTTCACATCACATCCTACCGCAACAGACATCAAGAGTATCTCAGTTTTTTTCTCTACAGAGAAGGACCTGGTGTACTGTACAGATACTGTGCAGCTTCTGCACAAGCTTGGAGTGCCACAGTATAAACCTGAAGATTGGAGATTGTTCATTGACTGCAGCAAGCGATCATTGAAATGTGTTCTGCTACACAATGGTAACCAGTTTGCCTCTGTACCTCTAGCTCACTCGACTACACTGAAGGAGAAGTATGAAGTGGTGAAGTACATGCTGGAGAAAATTCGTTATGATCAGCATGGATGGTTACTTTGTGTTGACCTGAAGATGGTAAACTTTTTGCTCCGTGCTTTCTGTGCATGTGGAATAGGGAAAAAGCACAGCATTACATGAAGCAGGACTGGCCTGTAAAGGAGGAATTGGTACCTTGCAAAGCAAAGAACCTCATAAACAACCCTCTGGTGGACAGAGACAAGATACTTTTCCCACTGCTGCACATTAAGCTTGGCTTAATCAAACAGTTCACCAAAGCTCTGGACAAGGATGGTGGCTGTTTTGCTTACTTGTACCATGCTTTTCCAGGGTTGGCCATTGAGAAATTGAGAGCTGGCATTTTTGATGGTCCACAACTCCGTAAGCTAATCAGAGATCCAGAGTTTGAAAACTCAATGAATGAAGTGGAACTGGAAGCATGGAAGGCTTTTGTTCTGGTCATGAAAAACTTTCTTGGCAACAATAAGGCCAGAAACTATGCAGAGCTTGTTGCCAATATGCTGACTGCTTTCAGAAACTTTGGATGCAACATGAGCATCAAAATGCATTACTTATTCTCACATATGAATCAGTTTCCTGAAAATCTGAGATCAATGAGCAACGAACAAGGGGAGAGATTTCATCAGGATATGAAAGAGATGGAAACCAGGTATCAGGGACACTGGGATGCAGTCATGATGGCTGATTACTGTTGGACTCTAAAGAGAGACATTCCTACTGCTGAGCATTCTAGAAGTTCGAAGAGATGGAAGTTCATGCCCTGAATTTTGAACGATGACCTAATATTGAATTTATATGTACTTACCATTATCAATATCTACTATTCAATGTACACTAATCAACGTTTGTAACATTTAATAAATGAATTATGTTAGAAAACGATTTTTTAAAATTCAAATTAATTTTTTGTAATTTAAAAACCTATTTTGGAAAAGAAATATTAACAAAAATTGCCTAATGTTATAAAAATGTAATCTATTTAACTATAAGATCGGATTTTTTAAAATAGAATTAGATCAAAAACCTGACCCGATTAAAAAACGAACGTCATTTTCAAATTTAGCAATGCAAAATTGTTCTAAATCAACTTACAAAAATATTTTTATAATTTTAATCAAAGAGATCCAACAGCTTGAAGATTAGTATCTAATGGGAGTTTCCTAAAAAGATAATCTTTACAAACTAAAATAGCTACACTCCCAGAGGGTACCTCAATTGGGAAATCCTTATGGATAAAATGAAAATTGTTCAATGAAGGAGAGTGAGCAGAAAATAAAAAGGTCTTTTGCAGACAGCAAATAGGACTGTGTGAGTTAAATACTAGTTTTAATTCTTCTGGGTTCGAATAAAAACCTCAAGATTCCAATGTTATGATCTTATTAGTTATTAGAATATAGTGTGAGATTGGCTATACTCAGTCTAGAATGGGTGCTTCAACAAGAAGAGACAGCAACCCCAAGAGACGGAAATTTATTTTGGTTAGATATGTTTGGAGTGGTGGAATTTCCAGATTTTCCCCCAAAACCAACCAGCTTAAAAAAAATATGTGCATATAGTTATTACATAATAATTTATTAAAATCACTTCAAATTTATAATGTGGTAAAACTTGTATCATTGCAATTTATATGTATTTAATTTTTTATATATGTTTGCTTTATATATAATTACACGTTTACAATAGTTTTAAGATTATAATTCTAGCTTGTTGAGAGTCTACTATTTTAGATTAAAATTCTAGCTCATTGAGGATTCTACTATCATATAATTTATAACTCAATTCAAATATCTTTTCAGCATCCAATTGCAATGTGTGTGTTAATGAATATACATGTTTTAATTATTATAATTAAAGACCAAGTGAAATGGAATCTAGGTCAGCCATAGATAAGAATAAATCCATATGAAATGATTACTTCCCATCCTTAGAATCAAGGCTGAAAACTTTAAACTTTCAGTGATTTGTATAAATGCATTTATTTCAGTATTGGAAAATCAATATTTCTGAAAGAAATCAGAGTTCTTGTTCAGTTGAGAGACTGACTTCTCACTACAGCAACATAACATGTAATGTCACAATATGGATCTACAATCTGCATGCATTGTTCAACATATTGTCTTATATGGTAAATGTGTGGTTTAAAAAATTAAAACATGGTTAATCACTGCGGTGCACATGACTGCATAAACAGCAGACAAACTAAAAATATTCATTTTTTTACATTTTCCAAAGATCACAAATTATGAAAAAAATTGATTACAAAGAAGAAATGAGAAAACTTTCATCTGAAAGCAAATAAGGTACTGTGTAGTGAGCATTTCCAAGAAGACGACGATGAAATGCAAAGCAGAGACTCGTTAGAAATGCCAGGCATGGATGTACCAAAAGTGCTACCTTGACTGCTTTCAGATGCAATATCAAGCATTTTTGTTTTCACCAAAAATTCCAGAACGTCAGCAATAAAAGTGGGCAGAGCTGCATTTAAGCAAGAACAAATGAGGGTAAGTACTACAATGGTGTTGTTATGGTTATTTTGTGTTTGTTTTTTTTTTTAAAAAGGCGTTATTATTCAACAAGAAGGTCTGGATGTGTGTTATGCAGCTATAGCCTGCACAATCTATCTTTTTGTAAGTATTTTGTCATCTTCATGACAACACATACACTCTTTTTTGAGGCTGAATTATACATTTTCTACATTTGCACCTAAATAATAAAGGCAGAAAACAGTGTTCATGCAATAATTAAAAACACTCGTGGCAAATTAATTAATAATGAACATTAGTTGGTAATTGCCTAAAAGCAGTTGTAATGAATTATTAAAACTGATACTTCTTGCAGTTTTAACTTGATCTGTATTGGTGACAATTATTAGTATGATTAATTAACTATCGATTAATCAACTGTCAACGAATATCTGTATAAATATATTGTTGCTGTTTAATCACATTACAATATCTGATGTAATATTTAAAATATCAAATGAATATGATGCTTCATATATTAAATATATATTCATCAAATCCTTATATGATGCTTCATATATTAAATATATATTCATCAAATCCTTATCATTTGATGGGATTTGTATGAATGCATTAAATCAGCAGTTGCTCGTGTGTTAATTGCATTCTAGCAATTTATTTTAACTGTAACATATTGTTAGATCAGATATACACAATAAACTAATAATTGTAATATTAATAACAAATAACTATATTTAAGCTTACTAAGACTATTTAACTATTAATATAACACTGACCATTAATGGTTAATTTTAAAAGCTTTAGATTTACAGTACTAAATAAATAAAATAGTACACAAAATATAAACAAACATAACACTTATACAGACTTTCATGCATAAACATGCAAATATAATATATATCAGAGGTTCCCAAATCATGGCCCAACGGCAAATTGTGGCCCGCCAGCTCCTTCTGAGTTGCCCACGAAGCCTCAATATTTAATTATTAATATAATATATTTTAATAATTTTTTAAAATTATTAAATAAATAATATCTGGAATACTAGATGAAAGTTGGATTAATGCTCGATCTGCATTCGGTAATTCACTCTGCTCATGTTTGTTGTGCTCGGATATTATCAAATGCGCCCTTTCACTTAGCGAACGAAACGTATGGAATAGTCCCTTTCCTCATCCTTGTCAACCAATCAGAGTGTGCAAGACACCATGATATCATCTGTTACAACTATTTGTAGTCTGCAGAGTCTGCAATTTTGTGTTGAAATTAGATTTTTCCAAATAAAAATTAACCTTTAAAGCCGATAAGCATAAACGTGGATAACGTAAAATCAAACAATGGTAAAAAGTGAAAATGTGAGCACGTTCCTTGTCGTGATTTCAACGCAGATTGAACAGAGAAATTTATGTTTGTGCCTAGTCTTAGCAGTAAACTAGTTTGCTTAATCTGTGGATTTTGTGTTTCTGTCACAAAAAAAAAATTTTTAAATCCAACTACACGACCACACATTCAGACATAAATGCTCACACTATCTGGCCGGCTTAGACTTAAGAAAAGATTTCATTGCAAAGAAAGAAGGTTCACTGAGCAGTCAGTAGTTATTAAGAACAGAGCAAGAGTGCTATTGTTGCATCATGCGAAGTCGCTCTTCTCTTGGCTCAGAAAAAGAAGCCATTCACCAATGCGGAAGAAATAATAAAGCCTTTCCTTAAAATTGATGCTAGAATGCTTTTTGGCAATAAAAAGTGTGAGACAAAATTTGATCAGATTCCTTGGCTAATAATACTATAGCTAGGCAAGTTGAAGAGTTGACCAGTGATGTTCATCATCAAGTAACAACACATCAACATAGAGCAGGTGATTGTATACAAGACAAGCAGGATTTTTGTCCTGTCATAATTGATCTGAAAATTATTGAAAATGATATTGAAAGTGGAAAATCGCATTTGTAAGCGGAAGAGCAGGAGATTAGAGGTAAGACCAGGAGATTCTTCTGCTAAAAACGGAAAGTAGGCAGGTACTCTTCACCTGTTTATCAGATAGCTAACAGAAGGGGCTCTAGAGGCATTTCCAACTATGAAGACACTTGTGGTGGAAAAGAAATTAGATTTGTTTTAGTATAAGGTTAAAGTTGAAAGTCTCTGGATATCTTTCAGTCGAGATTTCAAGAGTTGAAAATAGAGGATGACAATGTTGCTCTCTTCGCAAATCCATTCGTATTTCCAGATGCCAAGATCTGTCAATTACAGCAAAAATCTTTCAGCAAGAAGTAATTGATTTGAAATGCAATTCTACACTCCAATACAAATTCCTGAAGCTGCCTGCTTCACCTTCAGCTGATCATATGATCTCATTCTGGCAACTATTGCCTGTTGAACAATTTGAACACTTGAGTTCATTTGCATAGAGATGTATTTGTCGTTTTGGTTTTACTTATAGAAGCAAGCAATTATTTTCTGCAATGACAAATTATAAAAAACAAATGTTCCAGACTCACTGACAGTAATCTAGCTGCACTTGTGACCTTGGGCACAACAGCTTTG
This sequence comes from Sinotaia quadrata, assembly GCA_028829895.1. Lineage (NCBI taxonomy): Eukaryota > Metazoa > Mollusca > Gastropoda > Architaenioglossa > Viviparidae > Sinotaia > Sinotaia quadrata. The sequence goes on along the minus strand of CM054183.1, from coordinate 74,183,576 downwards.
TGCCCAGACTTTGATAAACTGGCATCTGAACTTCAGTAAATGGTTGTGAAGAACAGTTACAATTGTAAACTAATTACATTAATAGCACTAGAAGTTTTCAAAACTTATTTAAAATTGTTAAAGTTAAGAAAGATATTGCACAACTTTTATATATTTTATAAACATTGATAAACGTTTATAATTTTTTATAACATTCTGGCCTGCTTTAGTACCAAAAATAGTAAATTTGGCTCTCTATTTGAAAAGCTTGGAAACCACTGATATATATATATATATATATATATATAACCCTATTTCCAGCGTTAGGTAGACCATGCTTAAAAACCAGCATTAGGTGGACACAGTGTATATCCCATAATAATAATAAAATTAACATTTTTTTTTCACATTCTGCTTTTAGACATCACTAATACCAAACGTACTTAATTTGAAGAAAAAATATCAAATAACAAAAAATATACATGTTTTGTGGTCTGCCTAATTCCTATAACCCTAAAACCAGCATTATGTAGACAAACACATACACTTAAAAACCAGCATTATGGGACTCATACTTAAAAACCAGCATTATGTGGACACTTAGTTAAAATGGTCAATTTTATAGTTGTAAACAAATGAATCTTTTTAAAAACCATGACTCTGCATAAATAAATGTATAGGTTATAAATATAAATCAAAAGTAGAAGAATACATTTGCTTTAAGAGATATTTGTATAGATGTACCTCATTTTATAATCTAAAAGTCCACAATTTGGTATGAATAAAAATATATTGTTGAGTTTTTATATTGATTTATTACTATTTAAATCAGGATATACATTTAGAATCATGTTAAAGGACTCCAAACTCAATTAAATCTTGTGTTTGGAAAAATATATGTTTATACTTAAAAACCAGCCTTAAGTAGACATCATTTGCTTAAAAACCAGCCTTAAGTAGACATCATTTGCTTAAAAACCAGCCTTAAGTAGACATCATTTGCTTAAAAACCAGCCTTAAGCAGACATCATTTGCTTAAAAACCAGCAATATGTGGACATATATGTCATTCTAATAAATGAAGCTATATGCCATTGTCTCATTATTTAATAAATTGTTCAAATTTAAAAGCATGTTAAAAGGTCCAAAATTTAATTTGGTATTAAAATTGGAAAGTAAATGTTTTAAAAACAGCCTTAGGTGGACATTATGTGCTTAAATACCAGCAATATGCAGACAACATATATGTTACTTAAATAAATAAAGGAAAGCAAGGTTTCCTTTAATTTATCACTATTTCATACAGGTTTAAAGTCAAAATTAAATTAAAGGACAACAAAATCAATATAGTGTTGTCTTACAAAAATAAAAGCTTTTTTCTTTTAAAAACAACCTTATGTGAGCATAATTTGCTATTAAAAAATTTAAAAAGAAAGCAAGCATACCTGTAAGTTACTCTTGGAAATAACTTGATTTTTCTATATTTACTATTAATTTCTCACCATTTAAGAAAAGATTCAAACTCAGAATCATGTTTAAGGACCCCAAATTTAATTTGGTATTAAAGTTGGAAAGTAAAAGTGTTATGCTTATAAAACACCTTTACTTGTACAATGCAAACTTTGAAACCAGCAATGCAGCAATATGCAGGCAACTTAAACATTATTGTAATAAATAAAGCAAAGTTTCTTAAATTTATTTCTATTTAATGCAGGATTCAAATGCAAAATCATTTTAAAGGACCACAGTTTCTATTTAGTGTTGAATTTATGAAAAATAAGTGTATGCTTAAAAAGCAGCCTTACGTAGACATTATTTGCTTAAAAACCAGCAATACGCAGACATTATTTGCTTAAAAACCAGCAATACGCAGACATGTATATGTCATTCTAATAAATAAAGCTAAGTTTCTTTATTTAACATTATTGTATCACTATTTAATAAATTGTTCAAATTTTAAAGTATGTTGAAAAGTCCCAAATTTAATTTGGTATTAAAATTGGAAAGTAAAAGGTTTATGCTTTAAAACCATCCTTTGGTGGACATTAAGTGCTTAAAAACCAGCAACTTGCAGACCGCATACATGTCACTCAAATAAATAAAGTAATGCTTCTTTAATTTATCACTATTTAATACAAGATTTAGATTCAAATTCATGTTATACGAGACACTAAATCAGTAAATGTAATTTAGTGATGAGTTTGGAAAATTAATGTTTAATGCAACTAGAGCTACGTGGACAATATTTGCTTAAAACCAGTGCTATGCAGATAAGCATATATTATACTCTAATAAATAATGTACATGTTTCTTTATTTAAAATTATTTTCAATAAACTAAAGAAACATAGTGTGTAAAAAGTGTATTATCATTTTGGGGAAAAGTTCGCATATTACGTTTAATATAAAACGATCCGAAATGTAAGAATTTCACCAGGTTCTTGAAGTGTTATTCCAAAATAAACATTATCGGATATGTTACTTATTACTGATCCATGAGTAAGGCCAGTAAGTAGTTTAGTGATTATATTTAATTAATTATTATACAATTGTTGCACAAACAATAGTCCATATATGCTTCTCCTTAAATGCATACACAACCAAGCAGCAGACAATGCGGTGGTTGATAAAATATTTTCACAATTTAATAAACATCAAAGAACTAAAGCCGCAAACATGTTGGCTGGGCTTGGCGGTGTTGTAATACAGTGTAACCTAATTCGTGATATTACGTCACTCGGGGTATTATGGGACAAGGTGTATTATCGTACAAACAAATAAAAATTAGTAAAACTATTTAACGCAAAGTAAAAACCTATAGATATTATATCCGTCCATTATTTTGAATATATCTTAATAATGCATTCCATTTAATATTCGTCCCATAATAATCCAACCTTTTACATTAGACATGAATAGACGTATATGTTCACAGAAAAAAGTCAAATATTGTAAAAAGCCCACTATTAATGCAATCCGATTTTATGGACCCCAATTATCGCCTTATAGCGATATTTCACTGTACTTAGATTTATTTATGTAACAGCGGTGATGAATTAAATTATAACTATAAAGAGCTGTCTTTAAGTACGATTATAATTTAGAACGATAAGGCTTGGGGCGACACTTGTTTATGGGTGAAGGCCGAATGAACACGTAAATTATACTGTCCATAGATAGAAACTGTTCAGTGCTCTTGCACCATAAAACAGTAAAGTCGCAAGTCTAAAATAAAAATTGAGTAATGTAGAATGGACTCCTCAAGATCCATTCTGTTAAAACTTATAAAATGAAGTGGATTTTGAATTAAAATTTCTGTTTAAGAAATACTCTGTCATAAATTGAAGGACTTAATTAGTGTCTGAAGCAATATTATTGAACTGAAGAACAACCGCAAAGGCACAGCAATTCTTGCTTAATTCAGGGGCTGAGTTCGATTCGTGCCAGGATGGATAGTGTGATTCTTACCCCATCCCCAGATAAGGTTCTAGGCTTTGTATCTAATCCATCAAATAGGACAAACAAAATGGTTAGTTTACTAAAACAGTTACGTTTACTAAAGCTCGTGCAAGCCTGGCAATTAAAGAGCGAAGAATGTCTCCGTTGGTTACTCACTGCCTGACATAATTGCACATAAAATTGATACCCCTCCGCCTCGTAAAAGATGAAGAAAAGAATAGAAGTATTTGCTCTTGCCATGAATCAGTGCCACCGAATATTTCTCTCTATTAAGAAAGCTAACATGTAAATGATAAAGTAATCAAAATAAATGATCTCTTACCTTATTTTGTAGACAGTACTGCAGAGATCAGCTGAAAAACATCGATCTGCAGTGTACATGCTTTTTGTTTCGGAAATAAGTACAGTCACAGATCCTTTATCTTTTTTTTTTTTTTTTAAGTGTGAGAACTGAATGATGAAAACCGCTGATCTTCGAAAGACTGGAAATAAAGTCTGATAAGTTCGGGTCTACTCAGTCACTTTCCCTTTTTTTACATTCATTTAATGCCCTCCCTATTCAGAGCGAAACATATTGACTAATTTAAACTCTTTTATCTCACCCTTTCCCACAGACTCAGATGATATATATAATATACTTTTAGAGAGAGAACAGATAGATCGTGGTAACAATTAAAAAGAAAGGTGTGGTTTGGATGATACAAAGGTTCACTGTGCATTCAACCATCAATCAATCAATGCCAAATCCCTAGGACTTGAAAACGCCTGAATTTTATTGGTAGGTATTGCTTGGTACTGTGGACTGGATAACAAAACGATGTGTAATTTGAAAGGAAGAGAAATAATAGCATGGAGTTTAATTGTTGAGTTTAAGCCCAAACTCTGGTATATCGTTTTCTCTTTCCGATATTTAACTATCAAGGGATCATCAGCGTGAGTGGTACCACTCAGGAAACAGTTTATTGTTTTTATTGAATTATAATACTATTAAAAATATGAATGAATTATAATTTTATTTGACTGATGAAACTTGAAAATGCAGATATATACGAATATAGACTTAGTTAATTTGTCTGTGTTGTTTATGAACGGACGCGTAGTTCCTGTTAGCAAGTGAACGCATAAGGATGTGAACTGTAAAGCATGCCTTTAGGGATTAGGGATTAAGATTATTGGTCTTTCGCGTTGGCGTGCTGTTCAAGACGCTGTGAAGCGTGAACAGAAGGTACTCGGACAAAGCAGAGAGTAGGACTGATTGATTGATTGAGTGTAGGGGGGCGCTTCTGGCTGCCGCCACTTTCGCGAGCATAGGCCTGAGTGTGCCTAACTCTACATCAAAGTTATACAAAGTACCGCCAGCTAGACTTGCTACGTTAGGTGATTGTTGACACAGAAACTTAGATAATCAAAGAGATTAGATTCTCTCTTCTCTTGTTAATTTCTTTTCTGTCTCTGTCTTTTTGTTCTCTCTCTCTCTCTCTCTCTCTCTCTCATACACACACACACACACACACACACACACACACACACACGCGCACGCACACACACACACACACACACAAACACACACACACACACACACACACACACACACACACACACACACACACACACACACACACACACACACACACACACACACACACACCATAACTTGCCCATTTGAAACATATTCACGTTTTCACAGAATGAAGTCTTAGGAAATAAAGTCACAATGAAAAAAGTCACCGGAAGTAAAGTCACAATATATGTTTAATATAAAGTCGTAAGTCAGTGTGATTGTGTTATACTGTTTATTAACTGTAAGTGAAGGACGAAATGTCACGGAGGTTAACAGCTCGCTGAAGATGTCCGTGGTTCAAATACCGTTCGGGGTGAAAAAACCTTAATAATTATAATGTATGCGTGTATGTCCGCTATTGTCTTTGGTGTGCACGTGCGTGTATTTTATATACCGTATAAATGCATTCTAAATCATATATTTAGTTATGTTGGTATGAATTTTATTTGTAAGTCCATATATATGTTCATTATTTACTAAATAACAGTGAAAGGAAGTAAGCGGCGGCTCAGTTGGATCGCGGTTCGATTCTCCCTCGGGATTAAATGTGTGTGTGTGTGTGTGTGTGTGTGTGTGTGTGTGTGTGTGTGTGTGTGTGTGTATGTGTGTGTGATTTGTCCGTCGTATACATATTATAATCCATATTATAATTCACAATTTTAATAAAATGATTTATTCATACATAGTCATGTTTTATGCTTGTAGTCCATAAACACGTATATTATTGACTGAATAACAATAAATGACAGTTAGCGATTGCGCAGATTAACATATCGCCCAAGAGGATCGTGGTTGTGATTCTCGCTCAGAGTAAAATATGTTTTATTTTGTTTGTGTTTGTGTACGTATGTTTGAGTGTGCTCGCGCGCGCGAGTGTGTGTGTGTGTATGTGTGTGACTGTAAATTAAAAGAATGTGCCTCTTATCTCTCCGACACAACTTACATAGTAAATATGACTTAAACTTTAGCAGTGGATATTACTGACAGTAATAAGAGCGGTTCATAATTGTGCTTCGATGAATTTATGTATACCAAGCATGCAGCTCGCAAAACCAATGTATTCCTTTTTTTTTTTTAGAAACTTCAATCTGACGTGCATTGTTCGACAACTCTTTACTTGTTTAATACATACGGCTGGTAACTGTGAATAAAATGTTCTTTAAAATATCACCTAACAAACATTACCAACAGATGTTTAGTGTGATATGACTGCTTGAAACATGATTTCATTGATACATTTTTATTTAGTTTCATTTTATGTAAATACGTCAGATTCTTTTCACTTCTGGAAATTATTTCTCGATCGAGATAAAAGAAAATTAAACTGTGTTAGCCGTATTATTGATAGTGTTCTATTGTTCTTGTACTAGTGGGCGATTATAAAGTTGAAATATATAGTACTAATTGATCAAAACGGTCGGCATATCTGTAAGATATAGTAACTATAAATTTGAACGGTGACATGCAATATTAATAAAACTCACCTACCATACAACTATCTAACATGTTTATATTGCATTGAATGCTATAACCATAATTATGATTGCATTGGTGTCTTATTTTGTTTTAGCGTAGTTCTTTGGCGTTTCTTGGAATTACACTTGTAGTATTGGGTTACACATAGAGCTATAGTTTAAATCTTATTTACTATGTGAGTTGTGTCGGAGAGATTAGAGGCAGATTCTTTTAAATTACAATCACACACACACATACACACAGTCTCTCTCTCTCTCTCTCTCTCTCTCTCTCTCTCACACACACACACACACACACACAAACAAAACATCTTTAATTCAGAGAGAGAATCACACCACGATCTTCTTGGGCGAGAGGTTAGTTTCTGCACAATCACTTATTTCCATTCACTGTTATTCTATCTATAATTTACTTGTCTATGGACTTCAAGCATAACAATATAACTAAGTATGAAAAAATCATATAATTAAATGCGTGAATTATAATATGTTCCGATATACAAGTCACACACACACACACACACACACACACACACACACACACACACACACACACACACACACACACATTTACCCCAGAGCGAGAATCGAACCACGATCCTAATGAGCCGTTGCTTAATTCCATTTACTGTTATTCACTCAATAATAAGCATGCATACCGACTTACAATGAAAATTAATTAAAACAGAACTAAATGTATGTATTACAAAGCATTTATACGGTATATAAAATACACTTGAATCACGCACATATTGAGCGAGCAGTTAACCTCCTTGCCTTTTCCTGCTTCACTCACTGTTAATAAGTATTATAAGATATACACTCTGACACTTATGACTTTATATTGTGAATTTATTTCCTGTAACTTTTTCCTTGTGATTTTATTTCCTATGACTTTTTTCCTGTGACTTTTTTCCAGTGACATTTTTTCCGCTCACCGTTGATAAGAAGCGACTCCATACACAACTCTCTTGTTTTAGGTTAGAGAAAAAATATGAGGGAATTTTAGAGACAGTTTTGTTTTTGTTGTTTTTAGAGAAATGTTAGGGTTAGGATTAGCTGTAAATAAAAAAAAAACAAATATAAATATATTCTAAAACTTTTTTACTTGTATTCCTGATTTAGGTTTTGTTTCTGCTAAATTTTGTGTTTTAATGACTTAAATATTGCAGTAAAAATAGCATCGAGTAACACTTTGTATCTAAATGTATGTCATATAACTTCTGTCCTTCGATATACGTATAATGACCCCTTTGTTTTTCAAACACGACAATTGTGTATGGAGCTGTTGGGTCTACCGTACACACCTTTGTGTACATAAATGCCTGCAGTGTTGATTTGGTGGAAGTACGAAGGAATGCGTAGCCATTCACTAAGAGTAACATTGCTAAGAAAAATAGCAGGACTTCCGACTGATTGCACAACAATCGCCAGTCAGTAGTAAAGATCGGTACTGTTGTTCTCACGTGTACGAGTGTAGACGAGGAGGAAGGATTAACTTTTGATATAATCCGCCTGGCTGTTAGGAAGGAGACAGGGGTCCGGGGTGTTTGGAAACCCACTATAAACCGTTAAGATGAGAACAATAGGGATGGTCTCTTTGAGTTGACAAAAGAAAGCCCATTATCTCCTCTATGACAGAGTTGAGGAAAATTAACTCTCCACGTGACAAAAGGGGGGAAAGTAAGGAAAAGACAAGAAGGGTGTTGGATATATTGTTTGTTTGTTTTTTTTTAAAAATAATTAATAATAATAATTACCCGAACAACAAGAGCTCAGAGACCTAGAAAATTTTGACGGGCCAGACATGAGGTAATGAGTAAACAGTAAAAACAACTTTGCGGACAGCTGACCATTTGGAAATAATAGATAAAAACTAGGTTGACATAGCCAGGGGGGTAAACCACCCCTCCCTTTCCCCCACAACCCCTCCACCCAGAGCAAAAGCGGCGGAAGCCGGAAGCGCCCCCCCTACATTCAATCAATCAAATCAAGTTTTATATAGAGGAAAAAAACTAGGGCCAGTGTGTTATTGCATTTGTAGTGGGGAAAAGTCACAGAATGAAGTCTTAGGAAATAAAGTCACAAGGAAAAAAGTCACAGGAAATAAAGACACAATATATGTTTAATATAAAGTCGTAAGTCAGTATGTATGTGTTATACTGTTTATTAACTGTAAGTGAAGGACGAAATGTCACGGAGATTAACAGCTCGCTGAAGATGTGCGTGGTTCAAATACCGTTCGTGGTGAAAAACATTAATAATATATGCTTTTGTCTTTGGTGTGCAGGAGCGTGTATTTTATATACCGTATAAATGCATTCTAAATCATATATTTAGTTCTGTTTGTATTAATTTTATTTGTAAGTCCATATATATGCTCATTATTTACTGAATAACAGTAAAAGGATGTAAGCGGCAGCTCAGTTGGATTGCGGTTCGATTCTTCCTCGGGATTAAATGTGTGTGTGATTTGTCCGTCGTATACATATTATAATCCATATTATAATTCACAATTTTAATAAAATGATTTATTCAACATAGTCATGATTTATGCTTGTAGTCCATAAACACGTATATTATTGACTGAATAACTTATCGCCCAAGAGGATCGTGGTTGTGATTCTCGCTCGGAGTAAAATATGTTTTATTTTGTTTGTGTTTGTGTATGTATGTTTGTGTGCTCTCTCTCTCTCTTTCTCTCTCTTTCTCTCTCTCTCTCTCTCTCTCTCGCGCGCGCGCGTGTGTGTGTGTGTGTGTATGTGTGTGTATGTGTGTGGCTGTAAATTAAAAGAATGTGCCTCTTATCTCTCCGACACAACTTACATAGTAAATATGACTTAAACTTTAGCAGTGGATATTACTGACAGTAATAAGAGCGGTTCATAATTATGCTTCGATGAATTTATGTAAACCAAGCATGCAGCTCGCAAAACCAATCTGTGGTTGAAATATGTACAAAGAACATGTTGTCAATGTGGAAGACTTATAACGGGCTAAACTGTTCAAATTTATAGTTATTATAACTTACAGAAATGACGACCGTTTTGATCAATTAGTACTATATATTTCAACTTTATTATCGCCCACTAGTACAAGAACATTAGAACACTATCAATATTACGGTTAACACGGCTCATTTTTTTCTTTCGATCGGGAAAAAATTTCCAGAAGTGAAAAGAATCTGACGTATTGACATAAAATGAAACTAAATAAAAAGTTATCAATGAAATCCTGTTTTAAGCAGTCATATCACACTAAACATCTGTTGGTAGTGTTTTTAGGTGATATTTTAAAGAACATTTTATTCTACAGATTCCAGCCGTATGTATTAAACAAGAAAAGAGTTGTCGAACAATGCTCGTCAGACTGAAGTTTCTAAAAAAAAAAATACACTTAACCCTGATCGGGAATCGAACCACGATCCAAATGAGCCGTCACTTACTTCCACTTAACATATATTGTGACTTTCTTTCCTATGCGTGGCTTTTTTCTTGTGACTTTATTTCCCGTGAATTTTTTCCCCGCTCATCCACGAAACCATCCCAATCGTTGTTTAGTGATTTTTGTACTTAGTTCATCCGTCATACACTTTGCTCACTGGGAGAACCTCTCCTCAGGCAAACATGATCTCTTGATCGCAGGTGGAAAGGACTATCTATCTATCTATCTATCTATCTATCTATCTATCTATCTATCTATCTATCTATCTATCTATCTATCTATCTATCTATCTATCTATCTATCTATCTATCTATCTATCTATCTATCTATCTATCTATCTATCTATCTATCTATCTATCTATCTATCTATCTATCTATCTATCTATCTATCTATCCATGCATCCATTCTTCTCTCCAACCATCCATCCTTCTCTCCAACCATCCATCCTTCTCTCCAACCATCCATCCATCCATCCCTCTCTCCAACAATCCATCCATCCATCTGTCTGTTTTTATATTTGACAGTATATTGGTATGCCCGATGTTTAACTATTTGTCTTTTCATATGCAATTTCTCAGTCTTTCTCTATTACTTTTTGCTGCTTTCTGAGTGCAATAAAATATCCACTCTGCTTATGCGTATCAATCGCAAGATTGATGGAGACGTGTGATGTACCAATTCGCTTCTCTGTAAAATCAGCTTACATTAGAAAGAGACATTAAATTAAAAATAAATTCTAATGAAGAAAATACCTATATAAATCATTCTTTAATTACGTAATTTTATGTTTCTTACCACACATCTATCATAACAAAAACATGTTTTTAGTTTCGGTCTTATTAAATGTATTACAATAATCCAAGTGACCGGAAAGAGCCTAGTTTAAATTAACCTTTTCATTTGTTAGCTCAAAGTCAGAGTATGGGTGTGTGATTGGTTTTAATGGATGAATATCGAAACAAATACCTCGCAAATCACTCATAGATTTTCGCTTTTGGTGAAAGCAACTTGAGGGTGAACTTTAACTTCCAACTATATACACATCATCGAGCTCAAGTTGTTCCCCTAATACAAAAGACTATGTGTAAGGAGCCGTGCACAACATGCCCCAACTTCATGCTACTGGACTATAAGGTATCAATTTAGAAACGAAATTTTCATTATCACCCTGGCTCTCGAAATCCAACACTTGGCGATGTGAATGTCCATGCATATTGAGTCAATTTCGAATTCTAAATATAATTCGTTGTTTATTAATTATCGATTTATTTATTAGTTAGTGGATGAACAGTGGTTTGTGATGTTGATTCAAAGAGTGTTTAGATTTTTCAGATATTTCTGTGCATCAAGTGCATCTTTTGTCCAAAATAATTGTTCGCTCCACGACAATAAAAACTTTTGGGGAAGTAAATGGTTTTCTCCAAGTCGTCCTGTAAGTGTAGTAAAGGAGAAATAACGAAGGGTTGGGAGGGGGGAGAGCTGCTCGTCGGATATTTGTCAGTGATTGTTGTGTACGCGTGGCACGCGCTAATCTGTCTGGATGCAGCTTAGGATTGGGAATACCCACTGAACACAGGTGGGAAATTGTTAGCGAGTATTCAGTGACTGAGTGCTGATCTTCAATCAACTTGAATCAAAACTTAAGGGAGGGATGTGAATATGTCTGAATTTTCCAGATAGAGCGATGACCACTCTGGAAGTGTTGAAATTGTGTGTGTGTGTGTGTGTGTGTGTGTGTGTGTGTGTGTGTGTGTGTGTGTACGTACTTGCGAAGATTCGGTTCTGCGGTACATTGCTTTATATGCAAGTTTGGCTCTGACGACTGTAAAAGTTACTGGAGTCCTTTCAAGTCTTCTATAAATGTTTCAAACTTGTTCTACCAAAATTGATCAGAGGCTCCCACTTTATACAGTTTATCAGCTATTAATTATTCACTATGTTAAATTTGTAACCAGAAAACATTGTTAGTTTGCCTTCACTCGTGCGTATAGTCCAGCTAATCAAACGTAGGCATGACATTTTAAGGAGTGTGGCATCTTGGAAGAGCAAAGAGCACTTACTTCGCGATCAATCGATTCACCGCACTCCCTCAAAGGACTATGTGCTCTGTGTACATAGAAGCCTACATAACTTTTTCTTGTTTTCAGTGTTTCAAGCCGTAAGTAAGAAGGAAATACGCAATGTAATAACCAAACTGAAACTGAAACAAATAAGCAAACTGAAACTTCTTAAAATCATGTGAAATATTGAAACTCGATTTGACAGTTATTTCAAAACTTTAATTAAACTAGTTTATTTGATTTTAGGAAAAATATTAAAAGTTTAAACTTGTTTCATATATCCTGAAATAATAAGAAAGCTTCAATTAATACATATTTCTATATGTGCCTTTGTATTTAGTAAGAAGTGGCAAGAGAATGACCTGCAGTTTATTAGTCATATGCTTGAATCATGAATCTATTTTTATTAATGCTATCATCCTTTTAGTTCATTCATATGTAATGCTTGTCTGTAAATGAGGTCGTGTGGTTTGCGTGGAATGTGTACACGTTAATAAAACAAACAGATAGAGAAAAATGAAAGAGAGTGAAAGAGAGTAGTAATTTACTAGATTATATTGTAATAATAATTCAGTGAATATACAAATGCGTTCATCATGACAAATGCCATATTATCTTGCTAATCAGTATTGGCATACAGCTTAATTGTCGCCAAACATTTTTATCTATCTCTCTATTGATTTGACGTTAAATTGCTCCTAACAGTGAGTAAGCAGATGCATTTCGATACGTGAAGAAATTCATTTCAAAAATGTATAGTTTGTTTGTTTCCATTCTATTGGTTATTTTTTCTTTTCTTAAGGAAGATTAAATCGGCAAACATTTTTTTGTTTCTAAAGTGAGTATGGAATTTTTTAATAAAAAAAAGTCAAGAGAATGACCTTACAATAATTTTAGATAACATTTTAACTTTATGCGCCCAATTATGAAAAAACAACATTGTCTTCTTCTGCTTTGGTTTACGGAGTGACCAATAATATTTTAAAGATATCAAACGTAATACTAATTTACACCATCTCTGTTTTAGAAAAATAAATATGGAAATACAGAATCTGAATACAGTGAAACACGACTAAAAAGAATAGAGTAAGCGATATCTTTTATACAAATAAAAGTGATCATTGCTTAGAGAAACCTCTTAAAGGATTCTAAAAGGAAATAAGCATTATTTAAATTTTTATTATGTTAATTAAGTAATTGATTTAATTAAAGAAAATAAAGGCACTCTGATAGGTTAATTATTTTGATTTGTTGATTCTGCTTAACAATATTATTATTTTTAAAATCCTCCTGCTTTTATAGAAAGCAACGCTAGCGAATTGCGTATAACGTACTAGCTAGACTCGCTGAGATCCTACATTCAAACAAAGCGACAACCAGTACGAATAATATAAAAACAATCAGATAGACGAGTATATATGGATAGGTAGATTGGTAACTAGTAAGATAAATAGATGGATAGAATTTGGATGTGAGAGTAGACAGTTCCATCGAAAGACAGATGCACGTACAGATCAACAGACAAATAGGCAGAAAGATAGATAGATAGACAAACAGACAGACAGACGGGTGGATGGATGGATAGAAAAGAAAAGGAAAGAAACAGATAGACGGGTGGACGGACGGGCAGGCAGATAGAGAGGGGATTTTGACATTGATAGGAGACAAATATATAACGTTAATGATAAGAATAGATAGATAGATAGATAGATAGATAGATAGATAGATAGATAGATAGATAGCGTGGACTACTCGCTCTCAGAATTGGAATGCATTCATGCAGAGATTCATTCTGTTGTCGTATTTTTCCAACATCACTTTCACGCCTTGTGTACCACTTAAAATCCTTAGACAAAAGACGCTGGCTAAACAACCCTTCCTTGGTGTGAGTGAAATCAACTTTCAGTAAAGAAGAGACTTAGTGAGCTTGGAGGGAGGTTTCTCGCTGGCGGTACTTTGTATAACTTTGATGTACAGTTAGGCAATGCAGCTTGAAGAACAGCACGCCACGCGAATAATCCCCAATCGTCATTCCCCCCAGGCATGCTTTTGCATTCACTTACTGACAGGAACTACGCGTCCGTTCATAAACAACACGGACACCTTACTATAAACTAAGTCTTATATTCGTATACATCTGCATTTTCAAGTTTCATCAGTCAAATAAAATTATAATTCATTCATATTTTTAATAGTATAGTTCATTCGAAGTGAGCTTACTTCATGACATAATATACTCACAGTTACCAATCATAGTTATCAAACAAAAAAACCCTGCTTTTAAAATAAGTAAAGCAATGAGAGCCTTGTTTAAAACATACAATAAAATAGTACAGTATTTTCAAATACACTCAACAACATTAGCAAAACATACTTGGTAAATTTATGAGGTTTCTATTTCTGCATAATTAAGTTATTATGTGCTATTGAACACCTGAAGATTCTAAGATTTAAAACAATTTTCATTTACTTATGGTTACCATTATGCGTTTGCTAGGATGATTTATGAATGATTTTAGTGTTTGATATTTTGTTTCTGATAAAATATTCATGATTAAGGCGAATGTTCCAAACGACTCCTCAAAGAAAGTATGGCTCTATATTCAGAGTTTCTTGTCGGGCTAAACACAAATTTTGAACCGCTCTTATTATTGTCAATAATATCCATGGCTAAAAAATTTCTCTTTTACAAAACTCACATATAAAATTAATGTTCTACAGTGGTACGGTCGTGCTCCCACAGTTCAAATTAACTACACCGTTTCGCTTCTCTATTTATCAAGTCATTGTCTCTTAAAAGATGGTCTCACACTTAAAATGCTCATATAAACTTAATATCTGCATCTTTAGAATTAAAGTCGAGGCTTGTATATTAGTTTTTCATGGACATTTCTTTTTCAGCAATGAAATGGTGATGATGAAATAGTCTATTAAAAAGAGCTACTCAAATCGAGATATCTATACTACTAATAATGAAGTCGCAAATTTATACCAAATAGCTGCAGTAATATTATTTAGAGTTCGCTATGCCAGAATGTCACTTACAGAAAATCAGTAATAAAAATAACGTCATACGATCTAGTCCAATCTAAGGGTGAGCGGAAAAAGTCACAGGAAAAAAAGTCACGGGAAAAAAGGCGTGCGTGCGATTTGTATATCGTGTACATATAATAATTCATATTATAATTCACACATTTAATAATATATTTTATTCATACTCAGATATGTTGTTATGATTGTGTCCATAAACACGTATATTATAGACTGAATAACAGGAAATGGAAGTAAGTGATTGTGCAGAAATTAATAACCTCTCCCCCAAGAGTATCATGGTGTAATTCTCGTTCGGAGTAAAAGATGTTTTTATTTTGTTTGTGAGTGTGTGTGTGTGTGTGTGTGTGTGTGTGTGTGTGTGTGTGTGCGCGCGCGCGTGTGTGTGAGTGTGTGTATGTGTGTGTGTGTGTGTTTGTTTGTAATTTTTTGTGGTGGGTGGGGTACAAGGATGTTGATCCGTCGGGAAGTTCTAAAGTTATATGAATTTCCACATTTCCTTATGACTCAGGAATTATTTCTCCTGCGATCCACCAGGTGTGTCCTTTTTCTGATTTGCAGTTATTTAAATATGAATTAAAAACTAACCCCTCCCTCTACCGTTAGCTAAGAGTGGCCCTTTGATCCCCTGACCGCTTCCTGTACCCTAGCCCATAGCTCAGTGTGAGTCTATCAGTTAGCTACAAGTGACCCTTGGATCCCTAACCATTTCCTGTGCCCTAGCCATGTGTGGTCAGTCTTGTATAACTCTAACATCCTGCTAATGTCTTGGAGTGGTTGGTCAGTCTTGTAATTTGTGTCTTGGTTGAATGATTTGAATGTGTATTTTGTGCTATTGTTCCTATACCCCTTGTGTATCTATATTTTACTATTTTAAATTTTTAATGTTTATGGAGTGATGCCGGGCTAAGTTTTGTTTTCGCCTGACACGCACTTTGGGCCGATTTGCGAAATTGGGTCATCATGATTACCGTATTGTTGCGCGCGCAGTTATGGACATACAATTATACACTTAACTTCTGGACGTAGTCCGTAGATTCCTCTTTCGAAATCATCCCTGAGAACGGAGCTGAGGAGTAAAATTACGAGGTTGTAAATTCATTATAATTATCTCAATGCAATAACTTTATTGCAACCATATATTGAATTTGATGGATTCAGATGGATTTTGTTGTTTAAAATATATTTAACACACAAAAAAATAGCAGGATTGATCATTGACTGATAAAAACGACTTTCTAATTAGGGTCAATAAATATTCTTTATGCATGAACTGATTAATATTGCTTTCTAAATCAGAGTAACTATTTCAGTTGTTTGATAGTGTCTTTTTATATTAAAAATATGTATAAAATTCTATTTACAGATATAAAGTCAAGCAAATAAAAAATTGAAAAAAAGAAATTTGGGGGTCAGGTGCACGAATTTTATTATCTCAAGAGATATTGCGAATATCCGACTTTTTATTTTATATTCAGAGTCACAAATTATTTTGCTTCATGCCTACCAATTTTAGTCCTTTTCTAACAATTAGAGGAGTAGAATTACAGGTGACTGTGGCCATCCGAACGAGCCGAAGCAGGAAATGGGCCATTTTAAGTAGTTTGAACCTAATTATTTCCGACATGGATTACTCTAAAAATACTCAATAAATAGAAGTCATAAGACCCATGGTTGTGCATTAGGTACCTGAATTTAATGCATGTAGAGTAAAGCGTTCGTCAGATAAAAAGACGAACGCTTCGAAAAATCAAGAAAACTCAATTTTTGCAGAAGGGTTGCAGGAACGGGTTTTTCTGTAGAGTTCTTTGGAATATCAGACTTTTTATTTTACATTCCGAGTCACAAAGGATTTAGTTTCATGCCTACCAATTTTAGTCCTTTTCTGACAATTAGTTTTGTAGAAATTCAGCTTTTGTCAAAATGTCGACTTCAGTTAGCGCCTTGCATTATTAGTAGGTAAAGTCGATTTTTTGAGACAAAGAAATTTTGGCGCCAAATCGCGTTTTCTACTAAAGTCGCTGAAATTTTGATAGATTTTGCAGGATAATACAGGAAGACTCGTGGCTTATTTTGAAACGATAATATTTCATATTTCTCAAAATATGAATTTTTTTGTGAAAATTTTATTTTTCTAATTATGCGCATTTCTCTTAAAGTACGAGGAATTTAATAAAACTAACTTCAGATTCGGGTTCAGCACACGCGGATACAGTTTATTTGTTCAAAGAGGTATTTGTAATATTGCGCCAATTTGTCAGAATTGACGTTTGGATATTTTCGCACCTTTGGCCGATTTGCAAAGTTTGGTCATCGTGATTACCCTATTGTGGTGCGCGCAGTTATAGACATACAATCATACACTTAACTTCTGGACGTAGCCCATAGATTCCTCTTTCGAAATCATCCCTGAGAACGGAGCTGAGGAGTAACATTACAGGTGACTGTGGCCATCCGAACGAGCCGAAGCGGGAAATGGGCCATTTTAAGTAGTTTGAACCTAATTATTTCCGACATGGATTACTCTAAAAATACTCAATAAATAGAAGTCATAAGACCCATGGTTGTGCATTAGGTACCTGAATTTAATGCATGTAGAGTAAAGCGTTCGTCAGATAAAAAGACGAACGCTTCGAAAAATCAAGAAAACTCAATTTTTGCAGAAGGGTTGCAGGAACGGGTTTTTCTGTAGAGTTCTTTGGAATATCAGACTTTTTATTTTACATTCCGAGTCACAAAGGATTTAGTTTCATGCCTACCAATTTTAGTCCTTTTCTGACAATTAGTTTTGTAGAAATTCAGCTTTTGTCAAAATGTCGACTTCAGTTAGCGCCTTGCATTATTAGTAGGTAAAGTCGATTTTTTGAGACAAAGAAATTTTGGCGCCAAATCGCGTTTTCTACTAAAGTCGCTGAAATTTTGATAGATTTTGCAGGATAATACAGGAAGACTCGTGGCTTATTTTGAAACGATAATATTTCATATTTCTCGAAATATGAATTTTTTTGTGAAAATTTTATTTTTCTAATTATGCGCATTTCTCTTAAAGTACGAGGAATTTAATAAAACTAACTTCAGATTCGGGTTCAGCACACGCGGATACAGTTTATTTGTTCAAAGAGGTATTTGTAATATTGCGCCAATTTGTCAGAATTGACGTTTGGATATTTTCGCACCTTTGGCCGATTTGCAAAGTTTGGTCATCGTGATTACCCTATTGTGGTGCGCGCAGTTATAGACATACAATCATACACTTAACTTCTGGACGTAGCCCATAGATTCCTCTTTCGAAATCATCCCTGAGAACGGAGCTGAGGAGTAACATTACAGGTGACTGTGGCCATCCGAACGAGCCGAAGCGGGAAATGGGCCATTTTAAGTAGTTTGAACCTAATTATTTCCGACATGGATTACTCTAAAAATACTCAATAAATAGAAGTCATAAGACCCATGGTTGTGCATTAGGTACCTGAATTTAATGCATGTAGAGTAAAGCGTTCGTCAGATAAAAAGACGAACGCTTCGAAAAATCAAGAAAACTCAATTTTTGCAGAAGGGTTGCAGGAACGGGTTTTTCTGTAGAGTTCTTTGGAATATCAGACTTTTTATTTTACATTCCGAGTCACAAAGGATTTAGTTTCATGCCTACCAATTTTAGTCCTTTTCTGACAATTAGTTTTGTAGAAATTCAGCTTTTGTCAAAATGTCGACTTCAGTTAGCGCCTTGCATTATTAGTAGGTAAAGTCGATTTTTTGAGACAAAGAAATTTTGGCGCCAAATCGCGTTTTCTACTAAAGTCGCTGAAATTTTGATAGATTTTGCAGGATAATACAGGAAGACTCGTGGCTTATTTTGAAACGATAATATTTCATATTTCTCGAAATATGAATTTTTTTGTGAAAATTTTATTTTTCTAATTATGCGCATTTCTCTTAAAGTACGAGGAATTTAATAAAACTAACTTCAGATTCGGGTTCAGCACACGCGGATACAGTTTATTTGTTCAAAGAGGTATTTGTAATATTGCGCCAATTTGTCAGAATTGACGTTTGGATATTTTCGCACCTTTGGCCGATTTGCAAAGTTTGGTCATCGTGATTACCCTATTGTGGTGCGCGCAGTTATAGACATACAATCATACACTTAACTTCTGGACGTAGCCCATAGATTCCTCTTTCGAAATCATCCCTGAGAACGGAGCTGAGGAGTAACATTACAGGTGACTGTGGCCATCCGAACGAGCCGAAGCGGGAAATGGGCCATTTTAAGTAGTTTGAACCTAATTATTTCCGACATGGATTACTCTAAAAATACTCAATAAATAGAAGTCATAAGACCCATGGTTGTGCATTAGGTACCTGAATTTAATGCATGTAGAGTAAAGCGTTCGTCAGATAAAAAGACGAACGCTTCGAAAAATCAAGAAAACTCAATTTTTGCAGAAGGGTTGCAGGAACGGGTTTTTCTGTAGAGTTCTTTGGAATATCAGACTTTTTATTTTACATTCCGAGTCACAAAGGATTTAGTTTCATGCCTACCAATTTTAGTCCTTTTCTGACAATTAGTTTTGTAGAAATTCAGCTTTTGTCAAAATGTCGACTTCAGTTAGCGCCTTGCATTATTAGTAGGTAAAGTCGATTTTTTGAGACAAAGAAATTTTGGCGCCAAATCGCGTTTTCTACTAAAGTCGCTGAAATTTTGACAGCCTTTGCAGGATTATGCAGAAATACGCGTGGCTTATTTTGAAATGATAATATTTCATATTTCTCGAATTATGATTTTTTTTGCGAAAATTTTATTTTTCTAATTATGCGGAATAGTACGAGGAATTTAATAAAACTAACTTCAGATTCGGGTTCAGCACACGCAGAAACATTTTATTTGTTCAAAGAGGTATTTGTAATATTGCTCCATTTTGTCAGAATCAGAATCAACAAAAGAAGACAATTAACCTATCAGAGTGCCTTAATATTCTTTAATTAAATCAATTACTTAATTAACATAATAAAAGTTTAAATAATGCTTATTTCCTTTTAGAACGCTTTAAGAGGTTTCTCTAAGCAATGATCACTTTTATTTGAATAAAAGATATCGCTTACTCTATTCTTTATAGTCGTGTTTCACTGATTTCAGATTCTGTATTTCTATATTTATTTTTCTATAACAGAGATGGTGTAAATTAGTATTACGTTTGATATCTTTAAAATATTATTGGTCACTCTGTAAACCAAAGCAGAAGAAGACAATGTAGTTTTTTTCATAATTGGGCGCATAAAGTTAAAATATTATACTAAAGTTATTGTAAGGTCATTCTCTTGCCATTTTTTATTAAATACAAAGACGACATTCCATACTCACTTTATAAACAAAAAAATGTTTGCTGATTTAATCTTCCTTAAGAAAAGAAAAAATAACCAATAGAATGGAAACAAACAAACTACACATTTAAATTTTTTTTTCTTCACGTATCGAAATGCATCTGCTTACTCAATGTTACGAGCAATTTAACGTCAAATCAATAGAGAGATAGATAAAAATGTTTGGCGAAAATTAAGCTGTATGCCAATACTGATTAGCAAGATAATATGTCATTTGTGTCTTTACAAATGAACGCATTTGTGTATTGACTGAATTATTACAATATAATCTAGTAAATTACTACTCTGTTTCTCTCTATCTGTTTGTTTTATTAACGTGTACACATTCCACGCAAACCACACGACCTCATTTACAGACAAGCATTACATATGAATGAACTAAAAGGATGATAGCATTAATAAAAATAGATTCATGATTCAAGCATATGACTAATAAACAGCAGGTCATTCTCCTGCCACTTCTTCTTACTAAGTACAAAGGCACATATAGAAATGTTTATTAATTGAAGCTTTCTTATTATTTGATGATATATGAAACTAGTTTAAACTTTTAATATTTTTCCTAATATCAAATAAACTAGTTTAATTAAAGTTTTGAAATAACTGTCAAATCGAGTTTCAATATTTCACATGATTTTAAGTAAGTTTCAGTTTGCTTGTTTCAGTTTCAGTTTGGTTATTACATTGCGTATTTCCTTCTTACTTACGGCTTGAAACACTGAAAACAAGAAAAAGTTATGTAGGCTTCTATGTACACAGAGCACATAGTCCTTTGAGGGAGTGCGGTGAATCGATTGATCGCGAAGTAAGTGCTCTTTGCTCTTCCAAGATGCCACACTCCTTAAAATGTCATGCCTACGTTTGATTAGCTGGATTATACGCACGAGTGAAGGCAAACTAACGTTTTCTGGTTACAAATTTAACACAGTGAATAATTAATAGCTGATAAACTGTATAAAGTGGGAGCCTCTGATCAATTTTGGTAGAACAAGTTTGAAACATTTATAGAAGACTTGAAAGGACTCCAGCAACTTGCATATAAAGCAATTTACCGCAGAACTGAAACTTCGCAAGTACGTACACACACACACACACACACACACACACACACACACACACACACACACACACACACACACACACACACACACACACACACACACACACATTTACCCTCAACGAGCGAGAATCGAACGAGGATCCTAATGAGCCATCGCTTACTTCCATTTACTGTTATTCACTCAATAATAAGCAAGCATACCGACTTACACTGAAAATTAATTAACTAAATGTATGTATTACAAAGCTTTTATACGGTATATAAAATACACTTGAATCACACACATTTTGAGCGAGCTGTTAACCTCCTTGCCTTTTCCTGCTTCACTTACTGTTAATAAGTATTATAACATATACACTCTGACACTTTTGACTTTATATTGTGAATTTATTTCCTGTAACTTTTTTCTTGTGATTTTATTTCCTATGACTTTTTTTTTTTCCTGTGACTTTTTTCCTGATATTTTCCCGCTCATTGCTCACCGTTGATTAGAAGCGACTCAATACACAACTCTCTTGTTTTAGGTTAGAGAAAAAATATGGTTAGGGAATTTTAGAGATAGTTTTGGTGTTTTTTTTTAAGAGAAATGTTAGGGTTAGGATTAGCTGTAAATAAAAAAAACGAATATAAATTTTAGAATATATCTTTTATTCCTGATTTAGATTTTGTTTCTGTTAAATTTTGTGTTTTAATAACTTAAATATTGCAGTAAAAATAGCATCGAGTAACACTTTGCATCTAGATATATGTCATATAACTTCTCTCCTTCGATATTACGTATAATGACCCCCTTGTTTTTAAACACGACAATTGTGTATGGAGCTGTTGGGTCTACCGTACACACCTTTGTGTA
Organism: Sinotaia quadrata; assembly: GCA_028829895.1. Taxonomy (NCBI): domain Eukaryota; kingdom Metazoa; phylum Mollusca; class Gastropoda; order Architaenioglossa; family Viviparidae; genus Sinotaia; species Sinotaia quadrata. The sequence continues at coordinate 74,161,256 of CM054183.1, read as the reverse complement.
CATAAATGTGTGCAGTGTTGATTTGATGGAAGTACGAAAGAATGCGTAGCCATTCACTAACACTGCTAAGAAGAAAAAAATGTTTGCACAACAATCGCCAGTCAGTAGTAAAGATAGGTACTGTTGTTCTCACGTGTACGAGTGTAGGCGAGGAGGAAGGATTAACTTTTGATATAAGCCGCCTGGCTGTTAGGAAGACGACAGGGGTCAGGGTGTTTGGAAAACCCACTATAAACCGTTAAGATACGAACAATAGGATGGTCTCTTTGAGTTGACAAAAGAAAGCCCATTATCTCCACCACGACAGAGTTGAGGGAATTAGCTCTCCACGTGACAAAAGGGGCAGTGCAATTCGAATGAAAACTTTTAATTACTATTCGTGCAAAACTGACACAAGAAAGTTCGTAGCACCTATATGACAGTGCTAAAAGTTGATAGTCAAATAATTTGGCTAAGAGAAAAAAGATAGAAAGGAGTATTCTATTTTTCTTTCATTTTTGTGCGAGTCAAAAACCACAAGGAGAAGTATTTTATTTATCTATAAAAATAAATCAATTTTCATTTCATTCACAATGCTCTATATCTTTTCTATTTCACTTTTAAACTACCAGTATAAATATTACTTTAAATACTACCACACAGTTTTGAATAACGTTATGGACTGCAAAAAATAGCACACATTGTCATTTCTTTTTGTAGTGAAATTAAATCTAACTATAGTTTCCACATAAGTTACTCTCTTGCATCAGCTACTGTAAATACACAGTCTTGAGACTAATACAGTTATTGTTCATAGTTGTAAAGGATTTGAAGAAGTAAAGAAATATTCATTGCATCTCTGTACACAGTTGTGTTTCCAATCATCCTAAACTTGAACCGAATTGAAATTTTTCTTTTTACTTTTGGATGAAATAATACTTGCTGCACACCCTTACTCTAAATTACATTTGAAATAAATATATATGTATATACATAAGTTATATTAATACAGTACTAGTTTTTGCAGCTAATATAAAGAAAACATTTAGTTTTCATAAATGTATAAATCAATTATAGCATAGTGATCCATAGAGCAAATTAAAAAATATAAGATTTAAAAAGTTTCTTTGTGACCAGTAGAGATACAGCCACTTTAAAATGATAATTATTGTTTTAATTTCTCATGTAGGCATATATTATTAATAGCTCTCATGTATCTTTTAGTTTATCCAATGTGCATATGTAAGATTTGAAATGCTGAACTTGGCATTTTTGCTAGTGAATTTTGTTGTTTAGTGTGAAATTTTGTAATATACTATTATTATTATCAATTTCTTATAATCAATTCATATCTTAGAACTGACATTCTGGAACACTAAAATATATTCCAAATTAAATTATTATTTATTTGTATATTGCTGGATATCCTTTACATTAAAATACATTATATCTGTACCTCATCCCTCATTAAAGTCACTAGCCTAATAATAGTCTCATAATCCAATATGTGTCAGTTCTACTATTAAGAAAATATTTCATATGTATTTGCAACATTACATATTTTTAATAGTCTCATAATCCAATCTGAGTCAGTTCTATTATTAAGAAAATATTTCATATGTATTCACAAGATTAGTGATTTTTAATAGTGGATCAGTGAGTGAGAGTCTAAAGTGTTGTATACAACACAAGCTGAAAACATAATGGATTTGTCACTTTAGTGCTACTTTATTTGCTTCATACAATGCAACAATCTTATTATTTATGTTTTATTTTTTTTATTAGTGTATTTAACTATTAACTGAATAACTGAATATAAGGTAGTTGTCTTATTTCAGGTTATCTATTATATGTCTGGTAGTATGTTCTATTATTTTTTAACAACTTTCCTAATCCATGATCATTTTGTAGCTATATAAGCTGTATTAACTGTATATAATATTGCCCTGTAACTTTCAGTTATACATTATGAACATGTTAACTATCACTATCACTATTCAAACAGTTTTGTTAAATGGAAACAGTAAATATTCAGTTTTTCTATTGACATATCTTTCTTCAGTTTCTTGGACTTCAGTATTATTACTACTGTTAGAAATTATTATATTTACATAGCAGTAATAATTGCACTCCTGCTATAAACATAGCAGAGTGTGTTTTTTCAAGACCTGGAAATATATAAGAGCTTAATAACTGAGTAGTGCATCTTACAAGCTGAATGATATTTACATATCTATAATTTAGTATAATAATCAAATCCATCATTTCACAGTAAAATGAATGATGGAATGTATTATTATGGTGCAGAAATGGATTTACAACATACATCTATAAATTAGAGAGCTTAACAACTGAGTAGTGCATTTTACAAGCTGAATGATATTTATAAATTTATGACAATGTATAACAAGTCAAATCCATCAGTACACAGTTAAATGAATGGTGGAATGTATTATTATGATGCAGAAATTGATTTACAAACATGCATGTATAAATTAGAATTAATTACAAAGAAGTGGGATAGCTATTCTTGTTGGTAAGAACATATTATCTTGAAAGGAATTTTGAATATTACACAAGTCTCTCACAATCCTCCTTGGAAAAGTCAATATTTAATAAAAGTGTTGCATAGAAATTAATTATTTTTTCCAAATAAATACCAGTTGGGAGTGTATTTCAGAGGCAAGTAATATCCACTAGGAAAAATGTCATCTGCTGTAAACAAGATTTCAGAGTACCAAATGGGTCTGACTTAATGAAATCTGCAGTGTTACAATTATACTAATATTAATATATTATGTATAAATCTGAAAAATATTTCAAAGTATCACATGGTTTAATTTTGTTTTGAATAGTAGTTTTACTTCTAGTGCTTTCACAATTCTTTAAATGGAAATAACTTGTATTACAAGAGTATTAATTAGATAGACATATAAAAAAATAAAAATAAATAGTTAATGTTACATTTAATTCTATTGTTCATATGATGTTGATTTATAAAATCTAATATATTTCCACAACTTATTTAATCAATAATTTTGCAAAATCTATATAGCTAATGGTGATTTCAAGAAAATAAACTCTGAAAATTATGCAAATAATCCTCTACTGATTTCTAAGCAGACTTTTTAATGTAACAGTTTATTCGTTTTTGGAAATACAATAATTGTTAAAATTTAAACCAAACAATTAATTTGCTCTTTGTTGTTTACATGCATAACTAATATAGGCTGTCATTGTACATTGAGATCGAGTTCAGAATAAAATACTTAAATAATGCTTCTTAAACTGTGTAGCTTTTTTCTTTGAGAAATTAAATATCATTATTAATATCAAATTTAAGTAAGCCTTTAGCCTTTATTTTAGTTTATAGTTTCTGTGCAACCTACTTACACTTACAGTACTAGACAATCGTAAGCCGCCATTTTGAAAAAAATCAGTTCTTCGATTGAGCGAGTTTAAGCAATATTCTAATCTTTAAACCACAAAAGCGGCATTCTATTTGTTTATAATAGATGTAAAAGTAATTTCTTGACCTAGAGAAAGGCCACTTGAATCGTTAGTTTAAGCCAGTTTGTAGAAAATAAAAATATACATTTTGGGGCCTTAAACAGTGATACAGGAAAAGGGAAGCAATCCAATTTAACGTGTTCGAGTCGAGTTACAAAAAATATGTTTTAAAATTATTTTAAAGTGTATGGAGATTCTAATTTGATTATTATGACTTTAATATACACATTATATCAGCCGGTTTCAGTTTTACCTTTCCAGAGCATTCTTTTCACTTCCATATTGTGTTTAATTAGGTACGTAGTGTGACCATAAAATCGTTGTCAACAGGGTACTCTAACCTCACGCTTAATTAAATGTAGAAATAAACTGAATTTAGTAAAATTAATCAGTTATATCGATGAAAGACATTCTTTTCTAAACGATGACATTTAGGAAGTATATAGTATACACGCAAACTACATAGTTACAACCACTTTTTCAACGGTCTACATAACTCTGGATTTTAAGCATATCAATAATGCCCGAAGTATACAACCTTCAAAATCGCACCCGAATTTCGATGAAAACTCACAGGAAAAACTATTAAAATATGAAATTTAGTGGTTTATGTCAAAGATAATAACAACAAAGAGAAAACTATGAGAGAAAAATGGCAAAATTAAGCTTTATTTATAAGAATGAACAATCTGAAACTTAGGCAGACCAAGAGGCGGTCTGCCTATTGCTGTAGGTCGACATAAGTCTGATTTTTAAGCTTATTTGGTCCGCTTAAGTCTGGGAATAGGGTTATATATATATATATATATATATATAAAAGAAAGTACTCTACTAGTAAAATAATTAAAAATCATATATATTTATAATATGAATAATAATCACTCTACTAGTAAAGTAATTAAAAATCATATATATTTATAATATGAATGATAATCAATCATTTAAAACATGACTACTGCTATTCTCTATATTGTTCATCATTAGCAAGTAATTTAAAATTATATACAAAATGATAATCACTTATTTAAACATAACTATACTACTATTTTCTAAATGTTAGTATAGATTATCAATATCATCACTAATAGTAATAAATATTGGTAGTAAATGCAATAAATATATATATTCATATATAATGACAATTACAAAACTGTACTAAAAAATTTTTTGTCATTCATATAAAAATAATACACAACACATTTTAATAATACTAATAATTAGAAATATGTCTATGAACTTAACTATGACTGCAAACTACGGTAGGCCTATGTAGTATGCTGACTATATTAGAAAAATAACTTACCAGATGTGATCTTTGTCAGTCATTGTTTCCTCAGTATCTCCAACATCATTAAAAATGGTATGCAAACTACTAACAGTTGAACTTTCGCTGTTATCAGTGCGAATTGGATAAATGTACAATAAGTACCAGAGTAAATTACATTGGCAGTAGTTTACCCCTTGCCTGACATCACTTCCGCTTGCTTTTACCCCAAGAGCATCCCACTAAAAAAAGTGGTTAGCACTAATCACTGAAGCCTAGGGACATACACAATTTCAGGTGCTCATTCCCATTATTAAGACATGTGGTATTTAATGTTATTTGCACTAAATAAGGGCAGATTTAGAAGTACACAAATAATGTACCTCCACCTTGATGAAATATAAATATACTAAAACATTATTTTTCATAATTACAAAAATTTATATCAAAGGAAGATAAAACTTAAGTGTGCATTCAATGTTTAATAAAAATTAAACATTTCACACTTTCAAATTAATTTTCCCCACAGAACTATGAGAAAGTGAGAAAATACTAGTTTGTACACAAAACACTCTTCAAAATAAAAGTTATCAATATCTTTCAATCTTTATGACATTCAGAGGGCAAAAGAGGAGGTGTAGCAAACTACTCTTAAAAAGACACCATAATTATCAACACAAAATAATAAATAATGCAAACTCCTCACTAGAATTGGTAAAAAAAAAAATTAAAATAGATTACTACATGCACCACAAAGACTAGCATCCTTGAAGAAGGTAATTGTAATCTTTAACAAATATGATCATCTATATTATATTTAGAACCATATCAAAACTTACTTGAAAAGATGCTGAAGCAATAACACCTGAAGTATCAAAGTCAAGAGTGATGATATTGGTAAAACGACTAGCATCAGTATTCAGCACTGTTTGAGAGTTTCCAAAAGCTTTAAGCAGCATTTTGATGGCAGCCAACTTGTCAACTATAATATATAATTTTAAAAATTAAATTAATTTATAAATTGAAAATTTTTACCAACACTAAAATTAAAAAAAGCCCAAATGGATCGTTTATAACTATTTGAACACTTCTTATGCAAACAAATGTAAATACTTTAAGAAAACATTTACTTTTAAAATGCAAGTAAAAATATCTACGTTCTAGAAAATCAGGTCTTTCAGATATTTGTCTTTAACTTGCACAAGAAAATACTTTAACAATAAACAAAGTAAATATATAGTGAATGTCTGGAATCTCAGAGCAGCTTTTAAACAATTAATTAAATGGAGGAATACCTAACAGCTTGTGTGACAGAGCAGAGTTGTCTGAACCTATTTTTTAATTAAATATTATATTTACTTGTTTAATGTCAGGTATTGTGTTTTGTAACAGAGTTAAAATAACAACTCATAAAGAGAATGTGCTAAAACTGCCGATGTAATCTAAACCATCTTATTTGGAGGAGCAGTTTTTATTATCCAATGGTTAGGATTTACAAGAATGAGACCAGCCAATGGGCTGAGGTCAAAGTTTACCTACTGAAATAATTCTATTCTCTAATCACTTTGAATTTGGTGTGGCTGAAGTCCGGCCATGAAAGGCAGCCATTAGCTTAATGGTGAGTTAACTGACTGATTGAAAGAGAATAGGAATATTTCGAGCATTCTGCTATTATTATACTTGTGTTTTATGTTGAGATGTATTATATGAGTAGACTATTACTTCTCCAATTGTGAATTATGAATTTGTATGTCATATATTAAATACGATATTATTTCTAGTGAACACGTTCATAAATTATTATGTTGTATTTATTATGCTGTATGCATGAATCGGGCTAATAAATACTGTTGCAGTATTGATTATTATTCCTAATTCTTGCTAATCATCACTATACAACTTTGTTATAGTATGCAATTTATTCCCTAAACAAATAGCTAAAAGAACATAAGCATAAGTTTTAAGCAAACACTTTTATTAGCTATTGTGTCCAGTAATAATTTCTTATTGCAACATAAGGTTCAAGGTTTAAATTTCATCCTCATTACATATAGCACTTTGTAAATTCTTTGCAGACTTTTCCAAAACTATAAGCTGAGACTTGAATGTAAGAAGAATGGAACTTAGTGTTTGTTTCCTGATTATATTTTACAGGGAAGAAGCAGCCTTTCTAGAATTTCCAAGATTGTTGGAATTTCGTGATTTTCTTCCTGGCTCCTGGTTTATTGATTTATAAACGATTATAACCATGGTAGATTTGAGAAGTCTCTACCCCGGGTAAGTGTAAGGATACATAGTCCTCTGTTAATGTTATGACAGCAAAGAATACTCAACTACAACATGGAATTTCTGGTATAAGGAAGTTACTGGAAATTGCTACATTATTGTTCTGCTTGAGGGAACTAATGCATCGAAGGAGTACCCTGATTAGTCTCAAGAGAACAATGGCTCATGGAACATTCTACAGTGTGCTAGAGGAGCATGTGAAGAATTGACAATTCTATTGTGAACAACAAACTTGTGACATTGTTATGAAAGTATGCAAAAGACTACTGAAGCATCGCCATTGACAAGGATATGTACAAACTATTATCACTTATCTCTATAATCCCATTTCTGTTCTATGATAAGAATGATCCTGTAAACTATACTGCTACTAATCTGCTGAATTATGTGTTAAGATATAAGACTATATAAGCATTGAAATTATTTGATTGTGGTTTCATGGAAATATTGATGTCAAATAATCTTTTCATTGTATTTGTTATATGTATGTTTGATTGTTGATTGAATAAATTTATTGACCTTGCACATATTGATAACCTTTTGTTGGAGAAAAAAAGTGGATGGATAGGGACCTGCTAAATATAGATTAAGGATGGATTTGTCTTCTCCTTTAGTAAGAAGTTTTCCATGTATGGAAATACTGTGTGACAGAAAATGTTTGTCTTTAATGTTGTGGAAAAGAGAAAATGTTTACAGCACCAGCATATCCACCAAGTGAGAGAGACCAGTGTGTCTTCTGGAGAATTATTAATAACATAAATTAGGATTCTCATCACTTGTAATTAGTTATAGATGATTAATAATAATAATCATAACCAATAAGTAGGGGGCGTTGTGTCACAGCATGCTTAACATTAAATGAACACTTCTAATTTGAAATACTTGTGAAAATTTGGTTGACACTGCCTGCAGCAACAAGCAGATAGTGCAAGCAGTGTAGTGCAGAAGTAGTCTTGCCAGATCCACTACGACCCAGAAAAACAAGTGACTGATCACGCCGGGTAGATAACATGTCTCGATAAGTAATCTGAGCTGCAGAAAACACATGGGGGGGCATGTCCTCCTGCTTACAACCCTTAAACATCTGAATAACCTGTGAGATAAACACAAGAATTGTTTTACATTTCAACCCCAAAAGCCAGCAAATTATTTAAAAGATCTGAACATCAAAAGCCAATAATATATAAAATACCTTTCTTTTAAACTTTAATTTAACTATCTGTGGTAGTGGGAACCAGAGTAGTGGATTGGGTCATAGAGGTGGATGATGATGAGGGGCGACAAACACGACAACACTGTAAAGGCAGATGAAAGTTTGCTGTTATTACATCATATTATATTTCAGTTCATGTAGACAGGGTTCAAACAGATGTAAACAAAGCGAGATCACAATCTACCTCTCTCTGAATCATTTCATAGGCTCAATACACACTTACATAGGCTCACATAACCTATCACTTCATAATATACACACCAGTATCACCGCACTTATATTGTTCTCGAGTCAGAGTTGCCAATGTGATTATGATTCTGACTACAACTCTGAATAAACTGTATACTGGCTGTATTCATACCTTCATCACTCCATCTCTTGCCATACCTTAATGTGATGTAAAGCAATTGGAGTTGTGCAGAATGAGACTAACCATATTCTCAATAATTCTTCTCTCATAATAATCTCAGCATGCTATCTGGCCACCCTCCTTAGATATTGAGCAGGCAGATGTACATGGATGCTCCTTAAGGGGTCTAGGGCAGGCAAAAATGCCCACAAAACATGGCTTTTGTGTTTCTTAATATACATCTTTGAATATAAACTATAACTCAATGTTTAGGAGCTAAGTGTCAAAACAAACATAGATCGAAACTACCATAATAATACTTGCAATCATTAGTTAACATAAATACAAAACATTAGACTTATAATATAATAAAATATGTAGTGTCACATTACAGAAAAAGCATTATCACTTGTTCAAATCACAAAATACATAAAAACAAGTCAACATACATCAATCAAAAATACAAATTATCTACTTTTATAATGTATAATCTTCTAATAAAAATAAAGAATATATCTAATCAATATTTAACTTTTAAGCTAAAGATAGATACTATCACACACATATACTGTGGCAAGTCTTAACACATAAATGGGTTATAATCTGGCTTATTTGTTGGCCCTCACCCAATGGACATAATAGTACCAGGGCTTACACATCAAATAGTCTTTTTAAAACATATAAATCTGGAATTTCAACATGTTTCATGCTTTATTTTTGACAAATCAAGGTTGAAGTTCACCAACAGTAATTTTAAAAGATATTTTTACGCTATTATATATTTTTAACATATTTTATCTGTAATCTACTCTTATGTTTTGCAACTTGTCCTAAAAAAATTTTTTTAAAGTTAACTTTTGTCTCTGCCCTTTTGTAGAGAACAATAATCAGTCTCAAAACAATAAATGTATTTAATTTTGTATTTTTTCAAGATTTTTAATCAAATGTAAATAGTGTATGGTTTTCTGCTAAAAGAATAAAAATAATAAAGCTTTGCACTCAAATGTCTATTTTTATTAATTGTTAAAAAAAATGTTTAGGTAAGACAAAATGATTTTTTTTTAGAAACAAACATCTTACTTATTAATGATTATTATTGCTTTTTATTAAAAACTAAACCTCTAAATACTGTTTATCTAGGAAGGGAGTGACATAAAATGTTTGAATACAGTACAATTTGTTTGTGCTTTTTAAAAACTGTATATTATATTTTGTATTATATATTTCAATGATTCTGACAGTTTATTACATATAAAACAGTACATATAATATTACTTTATTAGCATTTTATTTTTTTTAATGTAAAGAGCCTTTAGGCATTTCTACCAATACAAATTTGTAACTTCAAGTATCTATTTTGTTGTCTTCTAGAACAAACAACAAAAATTGATTAAAAAAATAAATAATAGTTTCTTATTATATTACTAATTTTTGAAATTGTTTAAACCCTAAAATGACCTATGCAGCTAAGTAAATATATGAAGATTAGTCAGACAGTAAATTTATCAATAATTATTTTCTTTTTATCAAATAATTCAAATACATTCAATATGTAGTATGTACCATAGCATCATTTTACAAAAGTATATCCAAAGATTCTTAAAATTCTTCTACTGATAAAATAATTAAAAAACCAAGCATACCTTTGATCTTTCTTGAAATATATTTTTAAATCAGTAAATTGCAAAGTTAAAATCTTCCAGAAAGATTGTTAAGGAGGGCAACAACAGAGCCTTTGTAACATATTCTCTTTTTTTAATTGTACCTGTCAAATCTAACATCTCCATTAGTTGGACATAGTGAAGAATTAAACTGACACCAGGGTCTCTCACCCCATCCCTCTCTCTCTCATACACACAAAGCAGGTTCAGATTCTCATTTTTTAAAAAGAACCTGGATGCTGAAACAAAAGATAGTCTCATTATCCAAAATTTTACACTAATCACCTTCTCAGAGTATAAAGGTAGTTGCTGCAAGGGATTAATGATAAGAAGACTAGGTCCAGCATATGTATGAGGCAAACTGTTTGCAAAGCGTTGTCGCAGAACATGCAAAGCACTTGATTCATTGACATTGCGTAAAAGAGCCAGATCTTCCACACGATCTTGCTGAATTGGATTAGCCTAATGATCAGAGATTTCAAACACACAATGTATATTAATATTTAATTTGTTACATGCATTTGTGTAATATAAAGTACCCACAAAACACACACACACACACACACATATCAATAAATAAAAAAATTAAAAAATTTTTAATTATAGAAGAAGTATATTTAATGCCATACTAAAATTTGGCATAGAGAAATTACTAAGAAATAACATAAAAGTATACATACAAATCTAACTGTCTTTGTGAAGTTTGATGTTCAGGTTTCTATTACTACTATATACTAGTAAAATTAATGATAGAATAATGACCCTTTTTGGCATCTTTAAATTAAGACTAATAAATTAGCTATACTTGTTCTAAAACTATAAATTTACGGGAAATTTTGCTTAAATGTCAAATCCAAAATTACTACATTCAATTTTTGATTAAATATAATTTTAGTAGTTTTGTTTTATATGTTAGATCTTTTTATTTTTTTTATTTTGTACATGATGTATGTGTGTACGTGCTATGTAGTCATTTAAAATTTATATTATCAACCATACGCATACAGTCAGTCTTGGGTTACTAACAAGTTACAATCTTAAGGATTTTAAACAAAAATCAGAATTTTTGTCTGTACATTGACATAAAAATGTGTAGGTCAAAATGTCAGTATAAAGTGACTACAGTATTTTTATGGAATACAAATTCATCAGTAAATAAAAATAAAAATATAAAATTACTGAGTCTGAACCAATTTGACTGGCAAAGGTTCTCCTGATTCTATAAACTTAACATAGTTTAAATAAAAAATATAAGACAGGTGTTCATTAATGCAGCCCATTTTTTCAGCCCATTATATTTTAATATAGGTAATATTAATGAAATAAAATAATGATTTTACTATGCCTAATTTAAGATGATCCTAATGTATTAAAATTTTTCTTCTGACTAGAAGTTTCTCTTCTAATTGACCTGTGGTTTTATTTTCTAGCTTGGAAGATAAATCAACGCTTTTTTTAATTTCTTTTTTCCTAATCCATAATTCTAATAATTCACTAGACAAAATCAATCTTTTTTGGTAAAAAGGATATATACTATTTTTCACTTTAAAACAAATCAAATGAGAATTTACGGAGTTTAAATGATGTATTTTCACCATTTAACTTTTAATTTTTTTAAAATAGGGAAAATGTGCTAAAACTTGTATCATACTACAATGATAATCAAGTTCACTTATTTTATTTCATTTTTGTAAAGTTCATTGTATCCACTACTTTCCCGACTTTAAAATATATTTCAAGGTTGGTGACATTGCTAATCCTCAAAGCTTTTGTGGTCAACTGCCGGTTTTATGAATTTGTTAGTGAGAAAGTATATGTGCTTTGAGCCACTGATTAGAAGTTAGCAGACAACCACTAAGAGGTCGTCTCCTATGGCATTTGATAGAAAACAAAGGGTACATCCCAATGACAGTCAAATTGTTTAACTAGAAAATGTTTAAAACAAGATTGATTAATGTCTTCAAAAAATGTTCTTCACTTGTACTTGTAAGTACATCCAAGCACTGCACAATGCATTCCTATGCTTCTATTTATGGCTTATAACTTAAGAAAACAATGTTAAATGTAAGTGGTTCATTGTAAGTTTATAGCGTGAGCAATGAAAGCCAGACAAGGGAAAGTGGAAGGAGTATTGTGTATCCTAAGTGAAAGATTGTTTACCTGGTGATGATTGGAAGAATATAGATTGTGTGTGTGTGTGTGTGTGTGTGTGTGTGTTGGGGGGAGTGGGGTTGAGATGAGAGGGTTGAGTAATCAGGGCTATTGTCTAGTGAGTGGCTAGCTTCTGAACTGAAACTTATTAATCTATGGCCAGAAGTTAAGGCCCATTCTGTGTCATGGTCACCTCACTCACCTGAAATCTTTAAACAAGTCCAGAGGCAATGCAATCTTTAGGTTGTTCCCCAGAGGAATGTATGGGGAAAAAAAAAACATGTGAGAACCCCTAACACATGTATGATGAATGAAATTTTGACTGTTTTCAGAAATTCATTTATTATTTCAGAGCATGTAAATTATATAATAATGAAGTATGAATGTTGAGTGATTTTTTTTTTTAAGTTTTAAAAAGTCTCTTTCTGATGTTGCAGAAATGAGTCAGTGGTTTAAAGTTTCTCTGGTTTTCATTTGATTTCTCTGTTTATGATAAATGGTGATTTGCTTAGAGGGGCTAATTTCTATAAACTGGAGTCAATGTTTCTTTCAAAATATTAAAAACTAGCATTTGCTAACGACAAATGGAGCACATCTGTAAAAGATGATATTTGCTTCTAGGCTATAAGGTGTTTTATTGGTTGAATGTAAATTCCGTAAGTTGAAGCCGATGCTTGTTTAAGAATTACAAGAGAGTGTTGGTTGAATTGATGGCTGCTTATGACTATAGTACATTTCATTGTTTTAGTAGTTTTGCTTAATACGATTTACAGAGTTGCAATGGTATTCTAGGTTTTTTTTTCAGGGCTGATGCAATGACTAGCTTTATTATAATATATTTAATTGGTGAGGTTGAAAGTCTAGCTCTTTTCATAGCTAGTGAAGTGGCTAGTTATTATACATTTATTGAATCGCAGTGGTTATCAGTCTAGCTCTTTTGAGAGATGACTCAGTGGCTAGTTATTATATTTAAACTTCCGTGGTTGTCAGTCTAGCCCTTGTTTGGGGCTATTAGCAGTATTGTCTAAATACAGTTTCCTTGAGTGGTTTAAAAAACATCAATCTAGATTTTGCTGAATGCTGGAGGTACATGGGTCCAAATGGGTAGAAGAAAGTCAAGACTTACATTCAGAACCATAGTTGGTTGGTGGGACTCCTATGTGAACAAATATAAAGTTTTACCATCCACTCTATCCTTAGAAGATGAGATAAGCTAGTTGGCACTGTGCATACAAAACTAATGAGAAAATAACTTGCATTTGAAAGGAAGTGTTTGTTTATTTCAGTTATTGTTTATTTTCTTTTTCTTTTCTGTCTGTTTACTTGAATGTAGCCTATTATTTAAAATAAAGCTTAGAGTTAGAGAGCCTAAAATGATAATCTGACACATCAGAGAAACTTCTGACTGAACATTCCTATTTGTAGACAGACATAATTGTCTGAGTGGTACTGAAAATTTTTTATACACAAATATTTCCTCTGTTGTTTTTTTTACTTTTTATTGTAATCATTGTGTGAATGAATTTAATAAAACTGATCTAAATAAACAAGCCAGGCATGTAATTAATAGTTTGTTTATCTAAATACTAGAACACCTTGAACCAGTATGTATTTCAATATTTCATTTGTTATAAAATAATAAATATATGAAATGTTTCATTACAATTAATATGTTCATTATTTACCTTGTTTTTGATGAGGTGAGTTTACTGGGTGGAGGCTTTAGTATAGAGAAGCTATTAGAGGGTGGCAACACTAACAGAAGAATACCTCAGAACACAAGTTAATTGTAATCTAGGGCATATAGATAATCATAACTTTGCTGCCTATCACATTTCCAGCATGCAGGAAGAGTTCAGATTGGATTAACTTCCTAAACTATAATCAGGTACCTGACCTAGAAGTGAATTACACATATGCAGAGCATCTGTTCATTTAACTTTATTTATTTATTTATAAAAAGATAACTAATTTTTATATGTAACAACTAACATGAACAAAATTATATTTTAACATGGGTTTATTTAAGTCTGAAGGAATATGATTTATTAATTTATCGTAATTATCTCAGCATCATCACCACTTTTAAATTAACAGATTTATAGAATACATTTTAAATAGTAAAGCAATCATATATATTTCAGAGATACATTTATATATGCTTCTAAAATTATATATTCCTGTTTATTTTTATAATGCTAAGTTTGCAGTCTTTATTTATTTATATTTTTATTGACAGATTAACAAATAAATTTGGAAATACATGAGTCATTACTCTTTTCAATTATCTATTTTCTGGGTTTGTTGATCCTGCTTTGGTCTACTGCAATTATTTATTGTCTTTATTTTCTTTATACTAATAATATAAGTCAATCTATCCAAAACATATTAAAAGTAATAAGCAAAAATATGTGGATTCTTCTACACCACAGTTTCTCAACCTAAGAGAGGTTGCTTATCAAGGATCATGATTTTTTTTTTAAATTGTAGACCTAGTAATTGTTATGCTACCTGAAAATTATTTCAAGAGTTTCTCAAGTGTAAACAGGTTGAGAAAGACTGTGCTACACCAATAGTTGTCAGCTTTTAAATGTACCCATAAATATTTAACATTTTAATTTTCTCTAACTTCATTTCAGCAAAATTTGTCTAAAACTGTAATCTGTTATTTCCTTCAGTATTGTGAGTTGTAAGTGACAGTAGTCAGGCAATAAAATTGCAAAAAGGGAGTGGAAATGTATTTTTCAAATACTGTAAATACATCCATTCTAGATAAGCCCATGGCTTTGATTGCATAAATGTCGATTTTCAAAATATGTTGCCTAAAGTAACATTATTTTATAGTATTTTCTTTTTACTGCCATGTAAGAACAAATGGATGCCATAAACATGTTTGTTTTGGTTTTTTATCTAAGCACTGAATTGTTAATATGCCAATTTTTATTTTAAAGCTAGATTGAAATTTGGTTTCAAATCTGTGTGCATTAAAGCAATAAATCAGTCCAGTAGTTTTAGATTTAGCCCTGACCAAACAAACAGATGTAACAATTTTATTATATGTATAGATCAGTGGCTAAACTG
The DNA here is from genome assembly GCA_028829895.1 of Sinotaia quadrata. Classification (NCBI taxonomy): domain Eukaryota; kingdom Metazoa; phylum Mollusca; class Gastropoda; order Architaenioglossa; family Viviparidae; genus Sinotaia; species Sinotaia quadrata. Next base: position 74,145,762 of record CM054183.1, on the reverse strand, counting down.
CAATCCAGCAGGACAAATATGGCCTACATAAAATTGTTTTGTGGCCTACACTCATTTAAAAAAAATATTCTTTAATTATTTGGTATCATTAAATTTTTTATCATGAACGGTCTGAGAACTTTAAATTTGGGGGTTATGTGGCCCTTGGCCCTTGGCCCCAGAATAAGTTGAACAACCCTATCCATCTGGTAAAGATGTCTGATCATTTCTTCGTTTTCAGTACATTCTGTAAATGTAAATGGTTTTATGTGGCTTAACACTATAACAGGAGAGTTGTTTGAAACTAGAATATAAGGTTTTTTTTCAATGTAAATAAGTAATTATCTCAGACATTCAGAATAATACTTTTTTTAGCAGAAGATGAGTACATTATAACTAAAAGTCAAATATTTTGTTCATGGTGGACGATTTTCTATCAAAGCTCTGCATTATATTTGAATACAATATTTAACTTAATTTCTTTTGCATTATTCAAAACACAAGTATGTGATGGCATCTCTGACTTGGTTTAATCTGATTAAGAAATTATTAACTGTACACATGTATATATTTAATCATATAAAAAGAAATTCAGAATGCATTTAACTATCTTTGTGGTGTGTGTTTTCTTTATATTTTTCTTTGTCATAACATTACAGTCTCTGATCTTGATTATAATGAGTATCTCATGTACAATCAATGACTAAGGATTACAAAAAAGAAAGAAAAGCAAGAGAAAAAATACCTTTTCTACATCTTCCTCATCCACTTCTAAGACATCACCATTATCTAACCTAATGCGTATTGATCCTTCTGGGATTGTAGTATTCCCAGTGCTACCTCTTGGAATGAGCTGAGCACTTGTGAAGCCTCCCTTGTGAACAAGCCATACATGTTCCGTGTCCAGCCACTGACGTTCTGTAGCCACCTCATCCTCTGACTTAGCCTACATATATGCGAACAAGCATATTTAGAAAAAAATTATATCAATGAAAAATCTTGAAAATTTTTATGCCACAGATTTATGAGGGTTACATTTACTCAAAATATACTTGTAAATAATCTGAAATTGAGTGTCAATAAGTTTTTAATATTAGATTTTTAAAATTCATTTTAATGTGTACACTTTCTATCACATTTATATTTAAGCTATATTTTTTGATGGTGGTGTTTTTTACCCTTAAACTAGATAAAGAACAAAATAACAAAATCAAAGTTTATTGCAGTTACCAGTGGATTAATCAAAATATTTTCAACTATAAACAGTACAGTATCAACTATCATTGTATCTTCACTAAAATTTACAATACTTTTTCAGTCTTAAAATTATTTGTCAAATAAAAAGTGTATTAATTTTATGAAAAATTTTCTTTTAATTACTTTCATATAAAAAAAAATAAAGATGATAGGGCATGACAAATCTGATTGAAAATATATGCAATAATGGGGGCGGGGCCTCTTATTCAGAAAACTTGGAAATCAAGTCATCAATACTTTCTGAACCTAGCCCTATAATTTTCTTAAAATTTCATGAAAAAGTATGAGATCAAAGTGCAAAATTATTTACATTATTTGCCAAATCATCTGTATACAAAATCTAAACTTTCACACAACAAGCATGTCAACCAGAATTGCCAATTTTCCATTTTAACCACTCTAACAAATTACTGAGTTTTAGCAGCCTACAATAGAAAAACTCTAAAAACAGTACATACAGAATATCCAATAAACAACAAATATCTAAGCCACAATTTATGGTATATGATTCTATCAATTGGAACACTAAACTAGCTACTAGTACTACTACTATTAGTACTGCTACTTTAAGCAACTCAGAAAAAAGTACATAATATATATAAAAATTTAAACACTAAAATATGTAGACAGCATTACCAAAGCAATACAAATTATCAATTTCCCATATGTATTAGTCAAAATTTCTTACATTAATTGTTGTTATTACTTATTTTTTGCTTTGATTTTGTTCTTTATTTTTTTTAATTTTATGTGGTACTAGTGCACAATGAAATATCTCCATAGAAATCGATAGACAAAATACCAGGAGTTGAAAAATACCCCATGAAAAATTGTTATAAAAAAATTAATGAACCATAGCTTATCTGCTTCAAGGGAGATCATCCGTGCAACTAAAGATTTTCACCCATTTTTTATATCATGGAAGGTGATCAATTACAACTACCATAATAAACCACAACTAAAGAAAAAATGTTTGTGCTAGGCATGCATTTCACATGATGTATATGATGTTTTACAAAGGTGCAAATTAATGTCACCTTGCAATCTTTCAGTTGATTATTAAATGATTTTCTAAGCTACTGTGTGTAAGCATAATTGAAAATTGTAGATGAGCACAAATAATGGGAATCAAATTATCTGCTTCCAAAGCAAGAGAAGTAACCAGTCTCTGTGCACATGCACAGCCAATCAGTCACTTTCAAGTCAAGGAAGGTAATGTCAAATGATTCCAAAGGTAGATATTTGGTTTTTGTGTGTATTTGCAATTAGAGGTCATCACTCATTTGCTTTCAAATTATAATAGATAATCAGTAGCAGTTTTACTTCATTACCTGAGGTATAGGTCAGTGTATATAAGATTGCTCAAAAGTTATTGGTAAAAATGCATACAAGGTCAAAGCAATTCAAGTAATGAAAAGATTGAAACAACTTCCAGACTACTGCAGTGAATAACTAGCTTAGAGTTAGAAGTGTGTTAAATTTACATATTAACAAATTAAAAACCCACATTAAAAATTTGATTATCATGAAAGTTTATTAATAAAGTGCTTAAAATTACAACAACAAAAATAAAAGTAAAAAATAAATAACAGTGCAGAACACTTTTTTTTTGCACTTAAAATCAGAAGAAAAATATTTTCACCCAAACTGCGAGTGATGTACTAAATACAAGTAGACCTTGCTATTTTACCACTTAATATATTAAAGAGTACACATCACATACATGTCAAAGACTTATTCAGTTAATGTTAAAAGCCATTTAAATATGCATATCTGTTGATAATGGTCACAATTACTTCTGAGAGGTTGATGTTTATTCTATCAGGAGAATAATTATTTTGTACTCTAAAGTAGGTGTTACATTTTACTATATTACAATACACAGGAGGCCCTCATTTAACAAACAAAATTAATTCCCAGTTATTAATATTAACTGGAAATCTTGTTAACAGAATGTATTATTTCAATGGGATGTAAGGCTATAAATAAAAGGTTATAAATAAAATTTTTGCTTATTAATACTATAATAGAACTGAAATGTCCTTATGGAAGGTAGCATGTTATCCAAAATCTCATTAACTAAACCACTTGATGGTCTACTGTATTAAATTTAGTAAGCCAACTATTTATTATATGTTCAATCACTTTCAACCTTACTTATTTTCCATAAAATATTAATATAATAATGATATATATGATGTTCACCTGAAAATCTGATTCTTCTTGTTTTTGAGTTTCATTAAGAACTTTCTCAAGATCAAAGAATGAATCGGATGAATCTAGGTCATTACAATTTGATGATTCCAAGTTTTTAGAAGATATCCTTCTATGCTGTTCATCCAAACTGCTTCTATGATTATCTTTTCTATGGCTGTTGGTACATTTGTGTGATGAATTGAAATGTGTACAAAAATATTTATTTTTACTTAAATCTGAAGATGGTTCACCTTTGGTGCAACTTTTAGATGTCCCAAATTGATTACATTTGCAGGGTTTAATAGTTTCCCATGAGCATTTTTCACAGTAGAAGTTATTTCCTTTTACAAATGGTTGTTTATACTTCTTGTCCTTGTGAACATCTGTATATTTTCTAGTATTATGACTTCCTCGTATTTGATCTTCACAACTCTGAATAGTCTGATGGTTTTCAAATATTTTAGTGTCAAATATGCTAGTACCTGTTTTTCCAGAATGTCTGGATTTTCTCATTTTATCAGTAACACAATAATTGCTGCAATTTGTATTTGCACTGGTATAATTTACTTGCTTGTTCTTCTGAGACAACAGACTTTTCAGAGTCCTCAGTGGTGGATTTCTAATATCTCTAATATCTTCCTCTTTAAGACTATGAAATGAACATGCAGGGCATCTCTGTGTGCGCAGTGAAGAGTTGTCAAAATGCACTGACTCTATGCTTCCAGTAGTATTTTGAGTATTCCACTGTGAATTTCCAATGCAAGCACTCGGCACATATTGATCAATATTGTATTGAAGTTGTGGAGAATTGTTCTGCCTACATATAGAGCTCCCCTTAGATCTACTTACACTATTCTGACTATTTCCAGAATTCACAAAATGTAAAGATCTCCTTTTATTAAAATCAATAGGTGTAGATTGGCCTCTAAGGCTGGTTATAAAAACTTTCTGTTCAGCACTTTCATTAGATGATCCAAGAAAACCAGCCATTTCTCCTAAAGAAGAGTTAGTTCATAACAGTTGATTGATAGAAGATTAGTAATTATATAATTTAATTACTGATAGTCCATTGTTAACAGGAATTTTTTTTTTTACTAAGTTCAAAGTTAACAGTTGCCCTGAAAGAAATTCATTCATTAATGTGTGTGTGCATGTGTGTTTAGCAAAAGTAAAAACAATACTCAGAAAAGCAGTCTTAGAGAATCTTCAATATTATATATAACACCCACTGATGCAGCTTCCCTAGTTCTTATCTCATAAAGTAATTCTACCCTTGCCTGATCTGTGTATCTGCAAATAAAAATTAATCAGACATAAAGCCATGTGCATTTGATATGGAATAACTTAAGTTTGGAAGGTTTAGCAGTTTTAATTTGTTACTTTGACATTTTTAATCAAATACTTTTTATTATTATAATTATGTTACTAATTTGATTTGTAAAAGTCAAATACTTTTTACTATTAATATTATAATTATTATGCATGTGTTGATCTTATGTATATATGCCATATTTATGGTATTCATAGTGATTTATCCACAACTAATTCATTTACACATATAGTACTAGTACTTTGTAGTACTAGTACAGTAGTAGTAGTAGTGTATATATAAATATATATATTAAAACTGTACTACTGAACCATATTAGATCAAATGTATTGTTTTAAAAGTGACAACAAAATAAAGATTACACATCAAAAAATTACTTTAACCAGAAATTCTAAATATTTCTAATGTTTGATTTGTGCTGTAACATAAATAACTCACATGGATGGGAAGCTAATTTTGTTCTGTGTGCTACAGTACAGGCCTCTCACACTAAAAAATCTCTTGGCAGTTATAAATAGAAAAAAGTATTAGACTGTTACTACTCTGGTAAAACTGGATTCTTAAAATCCAGCTAACAGTAACACCCATTCAAACCTTTACTCTTTCCACCAATGACATTTTATCTATTTCCACAGCACGAATATATCCCCTGGCATTTGCCAGCGAAATCAGCAGAGTTGGAACGGACGTGAAACCTAAACCAAACAACAAGCATGCTCATTAAGGAAAGTGGTAAAACTTATGGACAATAAAAATGTATAATATGAACATCCTATCTGAATTGAAAATCGTCCATTACACGCCATACGGCGATGCCACTTTAATATGAAGCCAGCCTAATGTTACTTGTATCTTAATGTATCACTCGTGTAATCCTTTAAACTAGACTGTGATTACAGTCAGAATGACTTTGAATTAGTAACTGTCCTTGAAGCCCACACCAGACTGCTTAGAAACAAGTATGAGCATATCCAATAAGAACATTACGTTAAGAATTCGGTCTTGATAACAAGCACGCTGTCTACACAACTAATCTGCATACCATAGCATAGTATGTCTTGTAAGTAACCGTATCCCTGATCTCAAACAAGGTAAAATGATACGCCCTTAACAGATGGTAAAGAACAAATTGGTCTTGCGTTGTTAGGTCTACTGAATTATTTCTCAAAGCCGGATGGACCAAAATAAACCTTTTTTCTTAGGATCGAGTCATTTAGATTAAAACTTTTTTTTTTTAATTACTTTGGTCATAAACCAATGCAATGCATAAGTAAAAATTTTTTTAAAGAACCAGTTTCTTTTTTTAAAAGAAACAGAAAACAAGGAGACAGTGCCGAAGTAGGGGGCGAACTGAAATCTGAAGTTAATAAAGGAAAAAATGGGCTTACCTATAGGACCTCTGTATTTGTTTTAATACACACAGCTTTGACCGTAATAAAACTATGAACAATTCGAAATACATCTACTGACATTTCGGTCCATTTGCATGAATATGGTAAGAGTATCTGACCGCGGACATATCAGTGTCAGTGATATTATATATAAAATCACTAATGAAACCTTTACAATTATATGTTTCATAAATGAAAAAGTCAATCACGAATTATCAATTATTGAAGTTATTCTTTCTTTCCTTTTTCTTTCTCCTAACTCCGTGCGCTTCCAAGTACAAATGAATCAGTGAAGCAAGTACAACACAAGTAGAAGAGGTACCACATAAATATACATTCCTGATTTGCACTGTCCAAGCCACTACTATTTTTTTCCACAGTGTCAAATAAATGGCCGGCACTAACTCAATGAATCCGTCCCACCAACAATTACTCCAAACTACATGTAGCACACAATACACATCTTATATTACATATGCTCGTTTGCAGTTCGTGTAGGGCGTCCAACAGAAATAAATCCACTTGAAAGAATGCGACAAATCTAAATGCTACGGTGATCCCTGGCAGGGAAAAACTAGGGCGAAGGCTGTGACTGAAGAATTGACTGGCTGTGAGCCGGGGCAACACAGGTAGATAGAGCTTTACAAGCCGCTTTAAATTTACTCGATGCTGGCTTGCTTCAAGAAATGTATCCTTAACCCAGATAACACTCAAGATCATTTTTGTTAATTGTAAAATTGACAGATAATTGATGTCTCGTGCATTAATATTTAAAGATCTAGAGAATGTATTATTCTCTGTAAGGTGTGTAACAATATATATTTTTTATTATGGAAAAACGTTAAAGGGCATAATTTTACAATCTAACTGGAATAATGGTTTTCAGACAAATGATTCATCAGACTTACCAGGCCATTTTCACCTTCACAAAGAATAATGGTCAGTCACTACTGTTAAGCAAAAATCTTTCCAAAATTAAAAAATAAAATCTCTTGCAACTTTTCAACAACAACAACAAAAATTCCAGTTTGAATGTAAAAAAAAACTGGCATTTTATTTAGAATTCATTTCTTATTTGGAAATTCACAAATAGTTCTAGTGTTTTATTTTACAGCATAAAATTATCCTTTGATAAAAGTACAACAACAAAAAATTTACCTCTGAATTGAAAATATATTTTGTTTATACAAGTTTGTTGATCCATTTAATTTTACCATTGTTTTTACAGTAAAACAAGTCTCATAATACATGTGAGGGGAAGGGTATATCTAATATTTTCACAAATCCTGAATTACCATGCCTCCTAAATTTTCATACTGGCAACAAGACTTTTGAACACTGATGATTATATTTAAATTCTATAAAATAATGTTTTAAGCCTTGACCAAACATTAAGAGCAATTTTACAAAATATTTCTAACAAATTTCTGACCAAGTTATTTTCACAAGTAAACAAATAATTTTTTAGGCAAAACTAAAAATTCTTGAATGTTATTGTTAATGTACCTATTAAAATTTTATGTACCAAATAAGCAAAGCTTACATTTTTAAAGACTATTTTGTATCTAACAAGGACACACCTTCCTCCAAAGTATTCTTTATCATTATTTAATACTGAATTTTAAAATGCAAAACTTTTAAGTTTGTAAAACAAGACAAACACAAGTGTACCAGAATTACAGTAGTAGCAAAAAATATTAAATATAATATCGTAATCATGCATCATGACAATGTTACATTCAACTATCATATAATATTAAAAGACCATCAGAAAACAAATATATTTTTGTAAATGTGTAGAAATACACATACATAAAATTTTCATGGCTTCTGATAGATGATTTTCACAAAATCTTTGAACACCCCACACACACACTTTTCATTCTAAAAGCTAGGAATATACTTTTATTTGAAGAGTGCTAGTAGAAAGATTTTTCACAGCAGCAGTTTATTTCGATTCACTATTTGAGTATTTCATAAATAAAAACAGATCTTAGAAATCATATTAATATTTAAAAGCAGTTGTATTAAAATATTTAATTAAAATACTTGTTCAGAAATTGTTTTTTTTAATATAATAATATGAAAAGAAAAAATAAATATTTCTTATACATGAATGATACTGCATTTAAAAGTTTATACAATTATGATACTGCATTTAAAAGTTTATACAATTATGATCATTTTTTATTCATAAATTTGCCACCATAAGGCAATAATCCATTTGACGTGTGGTTAGTGGCGAACTTATTAGGCACCAGGCTGTGGAAATTAAGCTGAAATGACCCAAGCTAATGGCAAACAAATCCATTTTCAGGGGTAAATAGCATTTACTAAGGTGGATTTCACCTCAGTCATTTAATATAACTATAACTAGTATAAGTGTACTTGAGAATTTTTGATGGTGCACCTTAGACTACAGAGATAATGAAATTAATACACATACACAACTGTGTGGTGTATATGAAGAGAAGCAGAGATAATTTAATAATAAAGGTGTTAAAAGTTAGGTTAATTAGCTGATATAAAACTAATGGGCAGTGTGACAGATTCTGACCGAATTCTGTGTCACAAACTCCCGACCCATATCCAAGAAATTCGAAATCACATTCGAATTGAATTCCTTTGTTAGAATCTTTCCCGCCGAGGAAACAACAGAGAGTTCAACCTATGTTATGCAACTTTAGACAATAGTCAAGAAAGTTCGAATCAACAAACATACCATGTGACCAGTCACGTGATGCATTCATGCACTTCAATAAATACTCTTGACCGGCCGGACACACACACCAGCTTACTTGCTAGTCGCCGATATTGCTGAGTCGGAAGAGAGAAAGAAGCCCGTGTCTTGTAATAAGCTATTATTGAGAAGGTAACATGTCTACTTCTTACAATATTATTGCATTTGCTAATTGTACTTTTATGAATTGATGTATGTATTCTGTGCAGGATTATTGTAATTCTCTCCGAATGTATGTGCTTCGATAAGGAATGACAAAAATCTAAAAGTTCATTGTATATAAATTAACTGCAACCTTTATCTTTTAATTTGTATAAATCTTAATTCTCTTGTGCTGCAGGAACGTCTGTGCACGTTGCGAATTTTTCTTGTAATTCAAATTGTTTTTCTTGCGTGTGATTTCAATGTTAATTTGTAAAGCGCTCATGCTTGATTTGAATTATGATTTTATCTCCTTGTATGAATTCCATTTTTAATGCTATAAATGTTTGGAAATTCATACGTTCATGTAATGTTAGAAGTAACACACATGTGGACTGTACTGTATCTTTCAAATATAATTATATTGTAAAAGACACGATATTCAAAGATTTAAACTCTGAGCATTTATTATCGATCACGTGCTTCGGAATTGCAAACGTAAAAGCAAATCGCTCATAGAAATTAAATTTTATTCCAGAGCGGGCTTTTTCCTTTTTGTTGTTCTCTTCATATGCCGATTTACAGGTCTGCATATTCTTTGCCCCTACGTTCTAATTGTAATTAACCTTGGTCGGACGATGATCAAGTATCGTGCCACCATTGTTGATGATATGTCGCCAAGTACCCCTTAGTGTACAACCGAGAGACGGTTGGTTACTGACACTATTGGCAATACCAGCGAACGTATCGGGATGATGTGGATTGGACTAAACCGGCCTTAGACCACGTGGCATCCATGACTTACTGAGCAGATGAGAGTACCGCTCTGTACTACTGAAGCAAAGACAATATTGCGCAAACAAAAACTTTCTCGTAACATAAACTCTAGCATACCGATAGAGCACTGAGATAATTGCCATTGTTTAAATCTGGAACCGTGCCTTCGTAATAATTGTTATTGTTATATGTTAATTATTAAATTCATATCTAATTTGTTAAAACCTCTTTCATAGTGATTCTTATGCATATAGACCTAATCGTGGTTTGGATGGGGGACGATTGAGTTAAATGTAATGTTTTGAATGCATATTAATTTAAGAGAGTTTTAACGGTTTCCAAGCCAGCTATTGTACACAAGTTTGTCAGTTCGTAAATCTGTTTGTCTTGACTACAAAGACACATTTTTAACATAGACGAAAGATAAATTTGAGCAACCAATCTGTTTAGGTTGGAGAGAAGAAATTAATTTAACCATTAAATTAAAGTTTCTATAAATTCCTAAGCAGGGTCTATAAATAAAAACTGGACACGTAACAGGCAGTATTCAAATAAACTCAGAAATCTTACTGCAGAATTATCTGAAATGCATTTTAAACATTCTACTTTTCTAGACACCCTAATTCTGACAAATAACCTATTATCAAATGAATGTTATCTGACTTTGTTAACATCTAGATTTGTATTCAGCAGAGGTTTACTGCTTCTAACATAATTTTGCATCACTCTGTGGAGTAAAAGAAAGGTTGTGACTAATGATTTCTTTTACTCCACAGTGATGCAAAATTCAGTCTAGCAGGCCATATTAAAGTGTAATATTCCTGGCTCCTTTGAAATATCACTACAACAATTGACATTAGATCTTTTCCTAAAATGGCATAACTAATTGCTCATCAGACAGATCAACAGATATAGATGACTTGCCCCATGTCACACTTAATTTGCCATTCAGATGTAATCAGTTGATAGAATAAATAAGGAGTCTAATGAAAAAACTGATGGGTTTAAGAAATAACAAAAGAGCAAAGTTATGCCAATGGCTGTGTTAGAGAGTTAAATATAAAATGTAAAACAAGGTTTCAGAGGATCACTAATCTCAAAAGAAATACAGATGTAAATGCAATCCTTCAAATCCAATTGCATACGAACAAAATTTTGCATATGAAATAAACTGTAATATATTGCCAGTAGCAGTAAAGAGTACTGATTCTGTTTTATTTTTTAAACTATAAAGTAAACCATTATATAAAGTGGAAGCAAGAATGCTAGTGTGGAGTAGTAGCCAAATTATGTTAATGAAGAGAAAATATATCATAATAATAAATGATGCACTTATTATTTTTATCAGTTTTAAAATCAGTTAAATGACTTAAATGTAAACCTATATGATTAACCAGAGAATTTAATACTGATTTTAAATCATAATGAAGGAAGTAAATAAAACTAAATGTAATGCAAGTAATGAAGTCAAATAGTAACATTTAGAACAAAATAGTGACTTTTAAGTGGGTAAATAAAGATAAGTAAACATTTAATAATAATCACTAGCTTTTATGACAATATGAAAATCAGATGGATAACACTAACACCATCTACTTGAACAAGGCTACACCATAAAAATGAAGAGCCAATTTGAAATTACAAGACCAAGTTCAGATGTTATAATATATTTTGCATTAATTTTGTTTTTACTTTAATTTTTTTAAAATAAACAGTTGATTTATATCAGTAAATATAAATTTTCTAAATGACTATAATGAACTGAATAAATAAAATCACAATGACTGAACTGTCTAGAAAACCCTCCTCAAGGCAAGCATTGAAGCAATGAATTAAATCAAAACCAGTAAGCCTGGTCGAATGGACAGATTTTTTTTTTTTTTAATGCCAGGTGAATGACAGGATATTGTTTATTTGTTCTTAAATTAGAAATTACAGTTTATTGTGACAATGCAAAACTAGAATAATGATGCCCTGTGACCTAGGCTACCACCAAGTAAATCATGCACCAATCAAGTTAAAGTAATATAATTTATTAATTATCATGACAATCCAAAAATCATGTTGGATATAGTGATTATTTTATCATTTCCTTGTAAGAGAGAATTAATATTATTTAACTGTTAATAAACTACTCAATGATATCAGGATGTATACTGTGTAAACCACAACCAAAACTGTATATGGCATAAGCACATAAGCTATGAAATATGTTTCAGATAATATTTCTGCATATCAATTATCATACAAATTATTTTATTTAGTGCCACATTTACTCTATGTCAATGAAACCATAATTAATAATTGTTTTCACCAGTGTCATTGTCTTCAACTCTTAAAACAGTTAAATAAGCTTATGGAGTAACTAGAGCAGTTCCAAAAAGAGTGTACTCCTAACATTTTTATTAAACCTATTTATTATATTTCCCCATAAAAATGAGTGGTTGTTGTCGTTGTTATACGTTGTGTCGTCTGTGCCGTCTACACTTCACCCCTACCCATATGCAAGCACACATGCAAACAAGTTGGCAATACGTAACCTACACGCAGAATAAAATTCAAGCCAAACAACCATCTTGGTATTCTGTGTGCGGATTTGTAATAATCTTTATGCAAGTCCTACGTGAAGTCGACAAGCCATCACCCTCCTCTCGTAAGAGAGGAGATGGGCTGGCGACAATAAGTAACAAAAAAAAAAAGCTTGCTAACAACTAAACAAGTCTCATCAGCTTTCAAATTTTCAAATTAAAAAAGTTTGCATCTGATGATGGGTGAGTATACAACAATATTAATCTCAATAAATAGAAGAAAATATACTGCAAAAGTGTACTCTAATTTCAAAATGATGATTGATATTCAGTGTGTTTCATAGTGACTATTAGTATAATACTAATAGTAATGGAGAAAGAAACTTGGAAATGTCTACATGCAGAAACTGAGAATATCCTAGGAGTGATATTAAGAAGAGAGTACATTTACTCAAGGTAGGGTTGCAGTTCTGCCTGTATGCTCTGACTGAGAAATTGTGTTTATGATCAAGTGTTACGCTGATTAGTCTGTATGACTATGAATCAAAGGCACAACAAATCAGATGTTTTGCTGAAGTGAAGATAATAAAAACTGAAGTCCTAAAATTAAATGATAAAAACTTATGACTGGTAAAAGTGGTATAGAAAATTACAAAGTAATTAATATTTAATGATAATACTTCGCATGTATGTAATAATTGTAATATGCTTGTATTTTTTTATGAGTGAATCCCTAAATGATTCTACATTATTTTTCTCATTACATTTTACAATAATAAATCTTGTATTGCTAAATATTTCATTATTATGTTGTACATTATTCAAATTAAACCAGTTGAAAAATAGATGGGTACTGAAACCTGAAACAAGTGAAAGGAAAATTTATAGTTCTCTTAAGTAGCACAAGTTTCTAATTTATTTATTTATTCTGACCATATTATTATTAGTCATGGCATCTATTACTAGTATTAGTACAGATAATGAGATATAAATGCAACCAAACTGTAAACATGAGACAATTATTCAATTTATTGGATGTTGTTGACTACTTAAATCTGTTTCAAAACAATATTGTGATTTATTACTTGGCATATTATAAATGACTTCTCCAGTAATAAAACTAATAAAACTAAAAGTAATATAACACTAAAGAGTTACTTTTTCTCGTCAAAATTCACCATATAGTCAAATGTTCATATAAATAATAATGATCATATTCAGAGTAATGATGTTGATTGTGATTTAAAACATTTCATTACTGAATTACACACAAAAATATATAAGATTAAGAGCAATAAATATGCTGCTTATACTTATAAGTTATAGCACAAAAGAAAATTAAATATAAAAAAAATACAATGAAATACAAAACAAATGGATTTACAAAATTGTACAGTTTCATTCAATAAACAATAACTTAAAAAAGATGTCTTAAGAAATTTAGTTCAATCAAATTACAAATTGAAAACTTAAGACACTTTTTATTCACATTCACAGATTCAGCTAGAAAATTTTTCAAGAAAACACTGTATAGTGTTAAAAACTTGATTGATATAGAAAGAAACAGTTATAAAATATTTTATATTCAAACAGCACATGTGAATTGGAAATGGACTAAAATTCTAAAAAGAAAGTTTTCTTTAGTAAAAAAAATCATAAAAACTTAAAAAAGTGAGACAATGAATTTAAATTAAAATGCAATTTGGGGCATGATCTGTGTTTTCTTTTTATTTGATTTGGTGTAATCTAATAGTAAAAGTACATATTTGAGAGTTTATTTAGACACATACAAACACACATAGAAACTATAAATGCATCCATCAGGAGAAATGTAACTGAAAGTATAACAATTAACATTTCAGCAAAAATATACACATATTTTGTTTGTTTGTTTGTTTGTGTGTATGTGCATGTGCACATGTGCAATTTTATATAAACATTTAAACAGAGCTACTAAAATGTTAATAAAATGTTGATGATGTCAGGAAGGGTTATTCATTCCCCATTCCCCAACCAACCTTGTTTAAGTTGCTATGACAAGAGATATAAATTAATTTTAAAATAAAACCTAAACTTTTACAGAAAAAATGTACAAATTTTAACACAAAATTCTTTTAACGAATGTGTTGGACTTCAAAAATAGAGCAAGGAAATATTAAACTGAGCTGCTAACTTCAAAGGGTTAAAAGTATGAAGAAACAATAGTGGAAGTCAAGTGATAGGAAGAGGAACTGTGAGACTGCTCTATATTTTTTTTATCACAAATGCATTATCACATTATGACTTCCTGATGACAAAAGCCTTTGGAATGAATGAAGTTCCAATCTATTTCAATTTTTTAAATTAGAGGTATTCAAGTTTCAACGAGACTACGAGACTTCTAAAACTTTAGAATATCTGTTATCACAAATATCACTTATCAGCATCTCAACTGATTTTACCTAATTAGTATTATCGGTATGACTATGACTTTTGAGGAAAAGCTCTGCCATTCAATTTTTTTTCTAAAGTGCATGAAAGGAAAATTGTAATTTGTATTGCTAAATTAAACTGTATACACTTGCTGCATTATAACAAAAGAAGACAAATCAGAATTAAAAATAAATTAAAATACCTGTTTCTTGAACCGCACACTGCCACTGCGTTTGAGTGTGCCACCTTTAACAACATCTTCTTGCATATCCACTGCATTTCCATCTTTTCCTGGTCTCACACTTAACTCATTTAGTTCTGGGATAGGTTGTACTTTAAGTACCATAATGTCACCTACAGTTTTTATCACTTCAATAATTTGCTCTCGACTCCAGGTTTCTACATTTTGTCCATTAATTTCAATAAGGCGGTCCCCTGGAAGTAAACCAGTCTGAATGCTTTTAAGACCACTGCCTGGTTCTGCAAACACAACAGATCGTGACTCTACTTCAGTACCTGTTAGAATTCCTTTACGAAGACTAAATCCAAATCCACCAGAGGCATTTCTTTGGATGGTTACCTCTCGAATTCTTGGAGGTTTCATTGACACTAAAGGAGGCAGTTGGAGATTCTTACCTTCGAATGTTTTTTCTTCTGGCATCTCTTCAACTGTTTCTAAGGTGGGGGGGGGCAACTTCGTTGAAGGTTTTACATTTACAAAATTATTAACAGATTCTGTAGCACCTAGCATTTCTTCATTGAGTCTTGTATTTATCTGAAGAGTTTTCACATCATCAAGCATCTCAGGGTTGATGCTAACTGAGCTCTGTGTAGTTTGTCCTTTCAGTATGCCTTTAGGCTTAGGCAAAACCACTGGCCTAGGTTTGCTGGCCTCTGGCATCGATTGACTTCGACTAACGGCAGTGGATGGGGGTAGTTCTCTGCTAGGGCTAGGTCGTCCACCGGAAGAACTAGCACTTAAATTGCTTTCGCTACTGTCACTTTTTACAACTGCCTGATCAGAATCAGATGAAGACTTCTGACTTCTTCTGGAATGATCTCTATCACTCAAACGATGAAACACACCCCTTTTAACTTCTTCAAGACGAGACATTTCTTCAGGTGTAATATTTTGCCTCTCTTTTTTTTCTCTTTTTTCCTTCTTTTCACTTTTTTCTTCTTTCTCCTTCTTCTTTTTGTCCTTTTTTTCTTTGTCCTTTTTCATGAAACTAAACATTTTGGTTTAAGTTAATAAACACTCAAATACAATATAACACATTCAGTCATTAGTTTGCGGTGCAAAGTTTGGCGTGTTATAAGGAAGTGACAAGTCACCTCTGACCCCTTACTTCATTCGGATGTCGAAAAAAATCCCATGAAACATACATGTAAGAAAGAAAACATGTAATAAAATTTCGAAGATTTATTTACCTATCGTGGATTTCTTAAATAAAAATTAATTTATATTCTGGTGATGATATAACTGCTAATGAGATAAATCCGGAAGGCAAAATGGCGAAGCTCGGCAAGGAACAGACGAACACTTCCGAATGATGAGTTGTCTCCCCTGTAATCCATTGATACTTGTAATTATATAAATATGTGTATTAAAGCTAGTAAGTAAGTAATTACTTCATATTTATTGTAAGCAGAACCATATTGTCATTAGGACGAGATTACTGGGTTATTTATTCTGGTACCCAAAACGCATCTCTTTATTACTTAAAAATTAACGTACATACTACGAAAACTAGATTTGATTGTCCTGGCAAGGTTCCGGATAGCAACCATAATTATTATCCGATAGGCCTGTGCCAAGGTCTAAGATTGTAAGAAAAGTAAAAGGCCTAGAGTTGGGGGGGGGGGGGAGTGGGGGAATTACTAAAGATGTAAAATAACCAAGATACATTTCTTGAATAATATTTATTTAGCAAGGATATACAAAGAATGGTATTCAAAGTCATTTTATTTTATTTTTAGGATATGATTATGAGTAACTTTTCGAGATTATTTCCTAGAAAAAATAGCAATAATAGTTTAAAATGATGCACAACCTCATTCTCAATAGAGAGCAATGCAAAGGAGTTCAAATGATGTCTAGTTGTTGATTGGAGACAGTTTTTAAGATAGCAAGATACAGCCTAAGAGTAAGAGCAATGTAAACGCTCGGAAAGTGTATTTGTCACTCTTCTTTACTTTGTATACGGATGCAGGAACAAAATGACTACATTAAAAGAAATTTTTAAGATCTGCTGGATGTACATCAAGCAATGCATTGACCCACACAACAATATCTTTTGTGAAAAATTATCTGACCCGAAGGAAGCTGAATTGGTCATTCATTGTGGCGTATGCATTTCTCTATTTTTCCGTCTCCACATTACGTTGATCCTTGCTTGATGCGACAGAAACACTGGATGTGGAATCTGTCATTTGGATTGTCCAATTTGAAATCAGTACTACTAGTATCATCAACAAATTGTTTCCTCATTTGTACATAACCTCTCAATAACCAGATGCTGGAAGACCTCTAGTCTTTGCTGCCATTTCTTTAAATCTCATATCTTGTGCCTTGAATATGGTGCTAAAATGCATCTTAACTTTAAAATGCTGCACACAAGTCAATGCCTGCCTCCTACAGACAATTATTTACAATGTTTGTCTTCAGCAAAATAAACTGTTTAATGGTGCACAACAATGATGTATCAAAATTTAAAAAAAAATAAAATTAGCTTGACGGGAGAGCTGCAAAAAGAATAAACAATGGATAGAGGATGCGTTGTTTTAAGAAATGTACTAACAACTTTGTGAAAACACTAAACATTTCTTGTTTCCGTTTACCGCTAGATGAATAAAGGAGATCTTACGTTTGATGTGAATACATTTAGTATATACACAGCAGGTATCACAAAAATATTAAAGTTCTTGCTATATAATAAAAAGACGAGATAAATTATATATTTATGTAATTGTGAAGAAATTTATATCATTCTTCAAAAGAAGTTAGACTTACAAATTAATTAAATAATTGTTGGTACCTTAACCTTAATAATGTCACATTATTTGCTAGTAATTCAAATGTTAATTCATGTAATTTTGTAACACTTTTAAACATCTTTCAAACAACACGAAGACAATAGTTTACATGCACTGTCAAAATTTCGTTCAAATACCCATTTAAATTTAAGATGGCAGGAAATAATTTGCAATTTTAATAAACAAGGCGATAGTTTCAACTGAACTACCAATGCGTAATATCCATACTATTTATGCAAAACTGATTTAAAAATATTACATGTATTAGGAGTGTCAATTGGGTATATTGAGCCACATTACAATTTAGAGATATTTGATTGATTGATTGATTGAGTGTAGGGGGCGCATCCAGCTTCCGCCGCTTTCGCGCTGAGGTTAGAGATACGAAAGGTAGCTTTCCATATATAGTAGTTAAGTGGGCGGACATAATGACACATTCCCACAATCCTCTAGCCAACCCAACCTTGACATAATTATATACTCGAACAAGGTCGGAAATTTAAATAAATAATTATGACATGGACCCAACGTTTATTCTTTTGAACAATACGTTTGTTTTTTTATTTCGTCCTAGAAACGTAGTTCACCCACATTTTTTTTTTATTACGTGGTGAACATCATTTAATCATGTCTGATTCGAAACGCAAAGTTATCATTGGCATAGATGACAGCAAGTTCTCGGAGTTTGCGTTTGATTGTAAGTATACCCACATTTAAAAACAACATATTATTATTATTTGTTAAATTTATAAAGTTAGGCACTTGAATGCGATGCACCTACTTGAGGTTTTAGTCGAAACAAGATGCAAATATAAAAGTGAAGACAGCTTCTTTTAAAAAAACACAAAGAGATAACACAACTCATTATGGGTCTCCAAACGACCGACTCTGCTCACAATTAAATTTTAGCTCAACAAATGCAAAATGTAACTGCTAATTTGCAAATGATACACTAAATTCATGTGACAAACTTAAAAACATTTTAATCTTGTCAAAACTTTGTTTATGCATAAACATAATAAAAAATAAACAGAAAATTGTAAGACAGGGAAAGAAACCCTACATTAGTCCTTAATTAATTTAATGTTGTATAATATTTAAATGTGTCATTAATTATTATGCAGCATCAGTGCATTATAATAAATTATATTATAAAATACGATTTTACATAAAAAGTTTTACTATATAAATTTAATACTGATACATAAAATTGTTTATGCTGTCATCACTGATTTTAATTAATTATTTTTCCAGCGATTAATGAAAATGAAATCTAAAGTATATATTTTTCTTGTAAATGAGAGTTTAAAAAAACATTATTTGCACTGAATTAAATCATTAATTTTTGCTGATTGTGTATTAAAAGCAGCATGAATTTTATGTATTAAAATTTGAATGTATCTCATAATTCATATCCACTGATTCATGTTTGTTATGTTTATGCATTTCATTGACAACACAGAAGCAAGATGAATTTTAACACTAACAGTTTTATTCGGAATTCAAACAGTGTATGGTACGACAGCCATAACATCTCTCTATTACATCAAACATGTCAGAGGTGTCAGCTAATTACTGTGACAACATTTTCAAGAGGATATTCAACAGATTCTCATATACTGAAATAGATCAACAAAGAGTATGTCGATATGACTATAAGTATAACATTACAAATACAATCCTCATCAATTTCAAATACTTGGAATATGTCAATTCTTGGCTTTTACTTCAGGACTATTCTTGACTGGAACTTTCACATTCACTTAAATAAATAAATTCTGAACTCTTAACTATTTTCTTGATGAACTTTTAATCAACTGATCAACTTGACCTAAATTTAACATTAGCTAGCTTCATAACTTTTAGATTATCTTAAATGGACATTGACTATCATCATGGCTTCACAATAAGTTTATATCTGTTTCATTTGTTAACCATAACAAAGTCATAAAATTTCTTTGGCATTTTCTTCAATCTGGCTGGATATCTTCTTGGCACTGAGATACTTGGAAATGAAGAACTAGGAACCTCAAGCTGTGATTGTGTCTGTAATGACTGTGGACTACCTGGATTCTGCTTCATCAGGGGTGTTTATGGATTTTGAACACATCTTCAGACTCAGAGATGGACTATTTCACCTTTTAAAATGTGAGGTGTTTCTCGTGACCATGTGTTGACCATGTCGTGCTGTGATCATAGAGCCTTTCTTTTTTTATAATTGTGTATAGTTTGGTGGTGTCAGTTTTGTTGTTGTTTTATTTTTGTTGCTTCACCAAAACTTGATCATCTGGAGTTAGTTTAGAGGTTTGAGTGTGGTGTTCTTGTCAGTATGTCTTTATCTTCCCTTTGCTTTCAGCATCATTCTGAGTCATCTCATTGTGTCTTAGATTTTTGGTAATTTGTTGGCTGATTTCAGGTAAACCAATGTTAATCTTTCTACCAGTCAGAGCTTCAAAGGGGGGTATCTTAGTAGATGTGTGAAGAGTTGCTCTGTACTGACGTATGAAATGTGGGAGCTGCTTCTTCCAGTTAAGATTTGTTTGCAACCGAAGAAATAACATGTTTTAGTGTTCTCATGAAGCTTTCAACTTCACCATTCGCTTCAGGCCATTTTGGTGTGATCTTAATGCAGGGGCGGGCAAACTTTTGAGACTGTGGGCCAGATAAAACTGTTGGAACAGTTCGCGGGCCGGATAGACGACCAAATATCACAAGTCCACCAAGTTCAGAATATAAAATGAGAACAAAAGTAATTTTAAAAAATAACTCTGTTTCAATGAAAGATTAATGAGATGGATGGTGTTGCTTACAATAAATCATTGATTCAATGTCTGGCTTAACAGATGAGGTTGACAAGCGAAGAATGTCATTTAGATGACGGTCAGAGAGTTGAGAGCGAAGGCAACTCTTTGTATATTTCATCATTGAGAAGAGTTGTTCACAGCAAAATGTGCTTCCGAACACAGCTACAATGCGCTGAGCATGTTTAACAAAATGTGGAAACTTGCCTGATGGAAGGATGACATCACGAAAAAAAGAAAGAGGAGAAGAAGTGTGGAACTTTTCTTTTAACTCATCGCTGCATTGCATATCTACCAATTCCATCTGCAAGGAAGCTGGAGCATCATCCACTGTGATTTCAGAAGGGGCACTGAACAACTTGAAATCTGCAGACAGTGGTCTGATACCCCCAAAACGTGAGGAAAATTCTTCCCTCAGTGAGGTAATGACTGCACCACACAAGTCTCCAAGTCGACATCTGCTATGGAACAAGCAGCAAGACATGGAAAATGGTGAAACTGACCATTAGACAACTGGAATTCCCACAAGCATAGTTTCACTTCAAATGCTGTGATGTGTGAATACATTTCAGGAACGAGAACATCCTTACCTTGCAAATTGACATTGAGGATGTTGAGATGTGTGGTGATATCTGTGAGAAAGGCCAGACGAGCAAGCCATTTTAGGTCAGTGAAGTTATCAGCGTAGGGGAGATTCTTTTCATGAAGAAAGTTGAACATTTCTTGTTGTAGTTCCCACACACGAGAAAGCATGGCTCCACAACTTGGCCAGCGGACTTCACAAAAGTAGAGCAGGTCACCATAGTGCGCATTCACTTCATCCATCAGTGCCTGAAATTGATGATGTTTGAGACTTTGGGAAAGTATGGAATTTACAACCTTCACCACAACTGACATGACCTTAACGAGGTTTGCAGACTTGGCACATAAGGATTCGTGTGAATGATGCAGTGCAGTTTAAGGATAGTCTGGTTTTGTCCAAGGGCCTTACAGTGGTGAACGAGCAAAGAAGCTGCAAAATTATTCTCTCCAATCATTACCGGTGCACCTTCAGTCGTTACACATACAAGACGGAACAGATCAAGGGAGTGATGTTCCACACACTGAAGTAAGGCATTGAAGATGTCTTGCCCAGTGGTAGTGTCACGTAGCGGAACAATCTGAAGGAACACTTCATGCACTTTGAGGGCAGCAGTGACACCTCGTATAAAAATAGCTAGTTGGACTGTATCTTTCATGTCAGTGCTCTCATCAAGAGCAAGAGAGTAGGCGACAAAGGTTGAGCAATCACTCTTCACCGAGTCTTGCACATTGTCTGACATCTCCTCAATGTGACGACAAATAGTACAGGATGAC
Organism: Sinotaia quadrata; assembly: GCA_028829895.1. Lineage (NCBI taxonomy): Eukaryota > Metazoa > Mollusca > Gastropoda > Architaenioglossa > Viviparidae > Sinotaia > Sinotaia quadrata. The sequence goes on along the minus strand of CM054183.1, from coordinate 74,123,818 downwards.
AGACTCGTATTCTCCAAGACAGAAATTTGCTCTGGACAGACAGAATTCACCAGTCATGAGACAGTCCTTGATAAAGTCTCCATCAGAAAATGGCTTCATTCTTTGAGCAAGGAGTAGTGAAACTTCATAACTGGCACGTCACTTTTTCATGCACAGATGTTTGCTTATGAAACATCAAACTGCTTTTCTCTATATTGCCTATGAGTTTAGCAATAGTATTGTTTTTCTCAGAGGCGGACAGTTCGGTGTGTACTCTTTCCCAGTGGCATCACACATTAAACTCTTTGAAGACAGCAACAGTTTTCAAACAGATCAGACACTGAGCTTGTCCAAATCGTTCTATGAAAACCTACTTCTCCACTCAAGAGTTAAATGTCAACTTTCCATATCCACTTTAAATTGTTTAGGATGCAGGGATTGCAGACATGATTATGGGGATGGGGGAATAATGGCAAAGAAATGGAAGAATTGCAACAACCAGTTCCGTTATGATGGCAAAAGACTGAGATTCACTTTCATGCGCACCTCTCTTCACCTCCAGCCCTCCTTCCCCATGCCCAATAGTTGCAGTGAAGATCAGGTCACGACTGAGGCAGAGTACAGATGCTGAAATGTACTATCCTAGGCCTGGGAGAGTTCAAAAGTCAACGAACTATAAAGAGATGCTAGTGGAATATACACAACCGCAGGCATAAATTGTACATGCGCACATGATTCTGTGTGAGTAATTCAAACTGTTAAAATTACATGTAGTCTTTAGACTAGTTTAGCCTTGGCTGTTTGACATTGTACGACAATGCCCAATTGTTTTAGTGACTTTTGCCTTGCGGGCCAAAAGCAAGGTTAACTATGAATAGCTTGGCGGGCCAAACAAAAATGCTTTGCATGCCAGGTTCGGCCCGTGGGCCAGAGTTTGCCCGCCCCTGTCTTAATGTGTTGGAATCCATAGTTTTTTGCAAAGTCTTTGAACTCTTGTTCCATAAATGGAGCACCATTGTCTGTTTTGACAACTTTGTGAATTCTTTGTCTTGAGAAGATTGTGTCAGGTTTTGGTAGGATAACTTGGGCTGATGTTGACTGAATGATTTCTACTTCTGGATATCTGCTATAATCTATCATGACCATTCACCAGTAGGAAGCAGACCAGCGAACTTTTGTCCAAGGGGTTGTGGTAGAGGAGTAGGACAGATTGGTTCTCTGGATTGGGAGTTGCCTGGGTATGATGATAGACAGGGAATACAACTCTTTCATTTCTCTTTAACTATCGTATTTAGGCCTGGGAACAATGACTTCTCTCTGATTAGTTGCTTGGTTTTGACAATGCCCTGGTGAGTAGAATGAACAATGTTTACTGCTTTCTGGCATAAACTGATTGGAATAATAATCCTGTGATCTCTCAAGAATATTCCATTTGTGATTGATAGCTCTTCTTTGAATCTTGCAAACTCAGATACATCAAGATCTTGTCATTTTCCTGACTGTGTTGCTGTTATCAATTTCCGGAGTTGACTGTCTTGGCTTGTGGCTTCTCTGACTTCGTCAATTGTCATTGACTTCGGTATTGCATTGTTTGCAACATAGCTTATGAACTCTTCTGTTAGGTTCGCATTTAGTGGTTTTCCTGTTGGGTGTCGACTGATGTAGTCAATTTGGGTTTTCTTTGCCAGGTCTGTACTCGAACTTTATTTCATATGGTATGAGTCTCAGCCTCCCTCTCACAATTCTTGCTGTTGGTTTTCTACTGGACAAAATACCAAGTAGTGGTTTGTGAACTTTGACTACAGTGAAGCTAGCACTGAACTAGCATAAGTAATAATGTTCCACTCCAAAAACAACTGCGAGCATCTCTCTATCTGTTTGACTGTATTGTTCTGTTTCTGTCAATGTTCTGCTTGCATAACAGATTGGCTTTCTTTTTTGTGTCAGAATCGCCCCCGAGTCCAACTGAACTTGCATCTACCAACATTGTGGTTATTTTGCAAGATCGAAGTAAGCTATTACCTGTGCACCTGTGAGAGCTTGCTTCTTCTGGTTCTTCCCATTCCCATGATGTGTCTTTCTTGGTGAGTTTTCCATGAATGAATCTAGCTACATACTGTGTCATCCTGAGGAATGATATAACATCAGCTGCTGTTTTTGACATTTGTTTGAATTTTGACAGGGTCTGTTCACAGACACCTTTTTCTCCAAATATATGGCCATAGAACATAAGTTATTTTAAGAGAATTTGCACTTGTCTTTGTTGAGTTTAACTCCTTTCTCATTCAGCTTTTTCAATTTCAATTTAGCTGAGCCCTTTGTCATACTCTGTTTGATTCTTACCATGAACAAAGATATCGTCAGACAAGTTCTTGGATCCAGGAATGTCAACCAGCAGTTTTGAAATTGCATTCTGAAAGATCTCTGTGGCTGCATTCACTTCAAACAACAATCTCTTGTACCATCTCAACCCAAGATGTATTGAAAATGTTGTGATGCATCTGCTTGACTCATCTAATTCAAGCTGATGATAGGCACTTGTCAGAACCAATTTACTGAAATCTAGGGAGCTATTTATATACCCAATGAGGTCATCAATCATTGGCATTGGATGTTTTTCATGCTTATTTGCTTCACGCATGTCAACGCAAATATGTACACCTTCTTTCTTTGGTACAAGCTCACCCAAGGAGTAGGACCATCAATTTTTTCAATTATGTCAAGATCTTCAAGACACTTGAGCTCTTTCTTCACATCTCTAGTGACATGAAATGGAATTGTGTTGCTGTGCTATCGGTTGGACATCCTTGTCAGTGTGAAGGGTGATTTTCTTGTTTTTGATTTTTCCCTATTTCTCCATTGAAAATAGTTGGAAACTCATCAGGGATGGGCACGTTTATGTACTATATGAGTTTTTAGAGCTTGTAATGTCTCATTGCTTAGTAGATTACACGAGTCCTTTGTCTCACTGTTACTCATGACATAGAATTTGGTAGTAACTCTCCTTTGCACTGAATCTCTGTAGTGAAATAACCAATGATGGAGTGTTTTCTTTGTGCCATATGCATATATGTTGGGACATTTCTTTTCTAGCTTCGGAGACTTCAGTGACTTGTATGTGGCATGATTGATTGTTTACTGTTGCACCAGTGTCTATTAGGAATTGGACTTCCTTGTTGTGAATATGTGTTGTTACTCCTGGCATTGTATGTGTGTATAGTTTGCATGCCAAAAACATACTCTGTTTCTTCATTAGGTTTTTCTTCTGCCTGTATATTGTATTCCTTTTCTTCCTCTGCCTGTATAGTATAATCATCAGATGATTTTTCTTTGTCTTCTGTTTTGTCATCTTCTTTGATTCGGTGGCTGTTTTCTTTGAGCTTGAGCGACAAACTTTAATAAAGGATTCATTTTATGGCAGGCTTTGCATTCCTTTCCTCTTGCTGAGCATATGGTTGCATGTGGAAATTTGCCACCACAATTTCTACATTGTGTAGATCTATGATTTTGGTTTCTGTTTCTTGAATCATAACCCTGACCTTGTGCTATATGGCTTGACCTTTTGAGTGTAAGAAGTGTGTATATTATGATTATGTGACATTGTGTTCAACTTTTCTCTTTTTTTATCTTTCTGTGATTCTCATGGAACTTGATGTACTTTCAATTTCATTTACACATGACTCAGACAATTCAGTTCCTGAGCTCCTTGCAGTAATTGAGCCAAAGTAAGGTTGTCGAGAAAAATTGTCTTCTGAGCTTGCTTGATTTGCATCCATGAAGGACTTGAGTGAGAATCTCACGATCTTTGTCATGAAAGTCACAGTGTTGAGCCAAGATATGAAGTTTTGTGTAGAACTATCAATGGACTCACTTCCCAGCTGCACTCTTTGACAAAATCTGAAAGTCTCATAAACCACATTCTTCTTTGGCATCAAAATAGTCTTGTAGTTGTAGCGATTTCTTTGCTATGTCATACACTGCATTGTTCCCTTTCTGTTCCTCACTGAATCTGTCATAGATGTCAAACCCTTCTTCACCTATGTAATGAAGTAAATGTGCTTTCGCTCTTTTGTTGTCATTGATGTCTAAAGTTGCTGGCAATTTCTCAAATTTGGAAATCCCTTTCTCATATTGGATACCAGCTGTTTGTTCATTCAGTTAAAAACAGAGAATGAGGGAAAGTTTGGGAGTGACATCATTTTGTTGTCCTGTCAGTCTCGCTGCTTGTGTATGTTTTTGCATTTGATTTCATTGACAAAATAAACAAGATGAATTTTAACAGTTTTAGTCGGAACTCAAGACAGTATGTGTGTGGCATGATGTAATGGCAGCCATAACGTCTCTCTTTCTGTTACATGTCAGAAGTGCGTAAGCTAATTATTGTGACAACATATTCAAGAGGGTGTTTCTCATATAGATCAACAAAGCTCTTAAACTGATGACTACAAGTACCACACTACATTTGTAATGCCTAAGAATGTTACAGATAGATTTGTAAAATTGCACCTTGCACTTAACCTGTATACTTTCATAACAAATACTCATCCTCTAAATTGTGTAATAGGCTAAATATTTGTCAGAATAAGAAGAAAAATAAAATTTAATTAATAGACTTTAATTGATTATTTCATTGTTGTTGCCTTTCTGTCTGATTTGTAAAACTGTGTTCAGCCGTGCAAAATATATAGAACATTCAATTTTCTGTTTGAAAATGTTATAACAGTAGCTGCTCTATAATGGATAAATTTATTACAAGAATACATGATTGGAAAAGAGAAACATTGACAGTAATTCTAGTTTGTTTAATGAAAAAAATTACAGATTGAGCACCAAGTAAGATTTCAAAATCTAAAGTCCATCGACAGTCTATGGACAGTTAATTAAGACTGGGGGTTCTTGGTCTGGAGAGAAAGATTGTCCTCTCCATTGAGTAATTTTGAATGAACCGCAAGATAGAAGAGCTTTTCACTACTAAATTTGCACATATTGGGAACAAAATATTTTAATAGTTTCAAGTGGTTAGTTGAACAACAAGTATTTAAGATTTTTTTTTTTAAGGTGTAAAATATTTTTCATGTAATATATATCACAGTACTGCAAATGAAGTCAAATAAAATATTTTGTCTGCATGCTATTCGATTATTAAAACAATGAAAATATCTGCTCATATTTCACAAAAATTTGAACTTGATTGGGCACTTAATTTCTATCATATATGCTAGTAGAAATGTCAGTTGTTAGTGTTAGGTCTAAAGTGAATTTTGTTCCTGAGTGATGTTCCTGGCTGTCAGCCTTGTTTTCTGAGCAAATGATTTCTGAGATGTAAGTTGTTTTGTTTGTTTTGAATTTATAGCAGTTGCTGCTCAGCATTGTATTATATGCTTTGAAAATTATTATTTTTTTTGTACAATTATTCATTTTTTTTTACTTTATTTAATTACAAATTTATGATAGCATAAAGTAATGAATATAAATGATACTTTTAAAAATATTGCCCCAAGATGGAGTGCCATGTCAGTAACCTTTATGGTATTGATGTTGAAAATAGATTTTACATAGATGTGATGAAAATTATAAAATTGAACATGTATATTTGTTTTACCTTTATAATATTAATTATATATATAAAGTACTTTTGAGTATTTTATCTTTATACTATATATATATATTTTCTGAAATGGAGTAATTTTCTTTAAATGGGATGAGTACTAAACATACTGCACTTAGTTTCCTGGATAGCAATATTTAAATCTGCATTTGGTCTAAAGCTTGTTCTTGTTTTAATTATAGATTAATATGCTTCTTGAAAAATCACCTATTCCATTTGTCTGACGGAGTACAGCAAAGCCTCCCAAAACAGCAGCTGAGCAAATGAGACTAAGGCAGAGAATGTCTGGAGAGAAAAATAAAGAAACCATGGCAGGTGAAAAGAAAGAACAGCAGAAAAATTGCACAGCTAAATAGAGTACAGATAAAAGAAAGCACTCTAGCTCTGACAAAAACTGAAACAGGAATCACCATTGCTCAGCTCTCCTAGCAAAGTCTTTGGTAAAGTTATATACAATGACCTTTCTTCTTCAAAGTCCAAAGAAAAAAGTTGCTATTGTAAAAACTCTTGCAGTCCACTTTGGAAAAAGTAAAAACTTAAAAGGATCCTTTTCAGCTAGACAGATATGTTTGTAGACTTTTACAACAGTGTTCATGTCTTTTAGCAAAATCATGGATGTAAAGATGGCAAGAAGATTAAAGTTCAAAAGACGATCATGATCACTACAATGTCTGAAGCAATGCAATTTAAAAATAATAATGTGGATCATAAAAATGGGAAATCTGCTTTTGTCACCCTTTGTCCAGCTCATATTGTACCAATTTCAAATAAAGATCAGTCACTTATTGCATGTTCCACAAAAATCTTGAATTGCTATGCTCATGGTTAAAGAAAATTAAGCCTTTAATCAGAATGACTCTTTGTGATCCACTTGGGTCACTGAGTTGAAACTACATGTATGCACTAACAAATTAAAAAAAATATCTGATGACAAGAGTTGGATGAGGCTGCCAACATCTGCACAACTTTTCACACTTTGTCATTGACTCATAAATGCTTTGTCAGGCACATTGGCATCCATTAATAGCCAATGCCTTCAGATTTAATCCGGTAGTATTCTTCCAGTTTCCACCTCTTTCCATATGAGAAATGTTACATAAGCCATTACTATCTCCAGCTAATTCATTTTCTTACTGGATTTTGTAATCTTATAAAGCCCTTCACTGCTTCAGTGCAGCAGTAGCATTTAATAAGAGGATTTGAATCTATACTGAGGTATACTTCACAATCATTCTCCATCTTCATATTAACTCAAAATACTTTTTGCTTTATCCTGTTAATATTTATAATCAAAATGTACAAACATTGACTTTTTCCTGTAATCACAAATGATCTATTTATGCAAAAAGTAAATTGTGGGGGTCAGCAGACACTTCTAAACATGGCCATAAGAAATACCCACCTGTTATGCTGATAGGTGACATCTCACCCTATAATTGTCTGAAGTCAGAGATACAGATCTTCACTAACAGCTAATGTCATTAACACTGTACCTTAAAACTGCAAGAGATTAAAGTAGTCTTAATGTTGAGAAATGGTTATTTTATTGCAAATCTGAAACTGAATTGTATCATGCAACACTTATTTCTCTGACAACCAGAGTAAAATGCCCATAATTATACATTACTAATCGTAATACAGTGACAAAATCTTACATTTTTGAAGTATGAAAAAACACATTACAACCAAACAGCATAATCATTGGCACATTTTCAAAATACATCCACACACAAAAAAAATCTTTAATCTTACTAGCTTATAACCACTATACCAAAACTCTGAAAACAGCTTGATGTTTTAAAATAATAGTCTTTAGGGTAACATACCAACAAAGATATTTAATTTAGCTTTCACTCTTGGGGTGCAAACTGCTTAAAATCACCCAAGTAGGCCTGAACCTTAGATCCTGCATTTTGCAAGCACTTGGTGGCACGTTGATGTGTAGAGACTAGCGATTGATGGCACTTATACAATTTGGTCAGCCAGGTTGTAATAATTTGCCAGATGTTTAGCTTAACTAGTGACCATTTTGGATCAATCTATTTGCACCAAAAATTGTCTCCAAAGAACAGAATCATTTGCTGTTAGAAAAGGACCATCTGATAAACTCTCCCAGACCCAAACTGGTTAAAAGGTTTTGTTGAGAAAGGTATTATTGAACCTTTTAATGATAACTATAATTATATTTGTTTGTGTGTATTTATTGATGTGATCTATTCTTTCTTTTGCTCAACTATCATGTCTCCATTTCACATATGAATGACATACATCATGTGCATCAATTATTTTAGTTCCAGTGAAATTCAGAGAAAAGTTATTCTTTATTTAGATTGGCACCATTGAGTCAAGCACTACATATCTATGCACCCATGCCATTAGTAGAAGGACCAGGCCATGGCTTCATGTAGCTACTTGCATGTGCAAAGAAAAGAACCCAATGCCAGTGCTGGGCTCAATCCCCTGACATATAATCAAATAAGTAAAATCAACAAAATCAGTCTATGTGTTATTTACCAGAAAAGAAACATCAAATTTTGAAAAATAAAGGAATGTCTTTAAAAGTAAATTTGTTGATATTATAAAATAGTAATATGCTTTTTCCATAAAATAGTATTTATTTTGAGAATTCTAAATTCTTGCATATAATTTGAAATAAAAACTATTCCCTATCAGTAGTTATGAGCAAAATGTGGCATATGGGAGACACATCAGATCTGTATAATAAAAGGGTACCCAAAACTGTAGAGCGATACTTAACAATTCTGCTAAATATTTTAATTTTAGTTTGGGCATGGTGGTATTAGTTTTTGTTTGGTTTTGGGGATTGATCTATAATTTGAATTGCCCTCCATTTTCATAGTTTTGATTCTTTCCTTTCAGTTTACATGAGCCACATTCGGAAAGATGGTGATCATGTCACCCTTGTCCATGTTTCTGAGTACACATCACTAGTGCAAGCACGTAAGCATACTCTTTAATACTTTCTCCTTAATCCCTTTCCAATAAAAATGTAATTCATTTGCCTGAGGATTTCAATAAATAATTTCTGTTTTATCTATTCTTATTTCTATAATTAGATTAATAATTATTTGTAGTTGGTTTTATTTTTTAAAAAAAAATTATAATCATTGTTGCATTATAAATCAAATTTTTAATGATAAAGAGATTTACATAATTTATTTCTGCATTAGGAAACAATGTGTGAAATGTATAACAGCAGGTAAGATTAATTTTACTGCTATATATATCAATTTGTAATAGCATATAAACATTTTTTATCTGCTCTTAAGCTGCTTTGCTAACTGATCCAGTGGTTGCAACTGATCTGATCAAAGAAGAAGGAGTGAAAGTTAAAAGATTAGTGGACAAATACAGTGAAAAAATGAAAAAAGTACATGTGAGTTAATGTTGTTTTTTAATTATTTTCTATGTAAGCAAATAAATTATATATAAAAACTCAAAAAGAAGTTGAAGTTGTAATAGCACTGTCAACAACACTAAATGAAGTTATGGAACATAGAATTCATGTTCACCAGATTATTAATGAGCAAGAGAAAATTGAAAGGTAGTGTCTTAGATAATACTGAAATTATCCTTTCTATGTAAAGTGCTAGCTTCTCCTCTATTCTAAAAACGATATGTGCACTGGCTAGTATGAAGCTGATGTGCAGACATCATTGTTCAAGTGAGTTTACACCATTTCTAATTGCGACTCTGGTTAAACAATGATGTATTTATTGCGATTTACCCACTACCACCGTGCATTCTTGTGTCAGTATGACATTTCCAATGTTTAGTGCACAGTCCTTTCAAGGTTGGAATATATCTCCCTGAACCTTTTTTTTAGCCAGGTTTAATATTTTCATAAACAGATCCATCTTCCCATAGAATGTCAACTAAAAGAAAACTAACCCCAGTGTCAGAATATATTAAGCAAATTATGATGTTTATAAAACATATTTTTCATAATTCTTAATCGTTCATTTTATTAACGGTTTCTACTGTATGAATAATTTATGAGGAGGCTTCTGCTAAGCAACTAGGTTAGCTGATGCAACAAACTTGTTTACACATTAGAGGAATGTAGAGCAAGCCAAAGGTGTATGAGAGGTTGATAACTGGATACGGGATGCCCATATTTGGTCACTTGTGTTCAGTATCGTGACATAGCACTAATCCGCCAGACGACCTTGATTCATTTATATATACGCTTGAATGAATCGAATTTGTCAGATGCGCAGACATTTGTACAGAGTGCCCATTATCCACGGGTAAAGAGAAATCACGTCCACCATTTTATGACGGTGCATTAACTTCACATAGTGGTAAATATAATTGACTTCTCTAGACTGTATACTTCTTGTCGTAAAACTGTTGTATTTTTATAATATAAATATTGTGTAAAATATTTATGTGATTGCTAACGTTTGCCAAATGATTGTTATATTTTCTCACAGAAGCTAAGTGGCGTTAGCGATTGTTACACTTGTAAAATGATCAAGTAGAGTAACCACTTGTATGTAGCCATATTTCTGTTCATTAATTGTTATCACGGAAGGCGCTAACGACAGTTAACACGCATTGCGTGAACCACGAGCTAAATTGTATTCTAATTATGATTGTATTATTAATGGAGAGAAATATATTGTAAAGAAATAATTTATTCGTTTAAAGACTTTCATTAATTTCAAACTATGAATTAGTTAAAGCTAATTAGTGAAATTGTAAAGAGTAATCTATCGTTGTCACCACAAAGCCCATATAGTTATTGCAACACGATGCTGTAGCTTGATGTTATTCGTTACAGCTCGTCTTATTAATCTGAGTTCGGGAGTTGGAGCTTGGGAAATCTACAGTCTTACAAAGACGGGAACCCAGAGGAAAACCGACTGAACTTGATATCTTCTACACTGGAGGCATTGTCTACACCTACGCCAGAAGTCGTAAACGGACAGCGAAAGGCCGCTAGAAGATATTTGCCGTGTGACGTCAGAACCGCACCAAACAATCGAAGACAACGAATTCAACTATTACTTGAACATTAAAGATAAGTCATTATACCCCATTGAGGGACAGAACTAAGAAGTGTGTGCATATACTATCCGGGCAGCGCGATAATATACTCTTTTAGTCGCAATTCGTATTTTTGTTTATTTTTTCTTTTCTATTTTAATTGAATTGTTATTAAATTTATTGTTATCTTACCTGTTGTTACATAATTGTTTGTAACAGATTAGAGATTCAACTAATTGGGGGCGAGCCTTAATAAAGGGATAAAGAATTATAAATCTTAATTTATAGATAAAGGGGAGATAACATTGTTAGTTGAGGCAAGTCAACTGATTTATCTGGCAGGGTGTCGTGAAAAATTGCCTGAATATTACAGCATTTCGTAGGGGGGATAAGTCAGGCCAGCTGTCGCTATTGTTCGAAATTATTCAGTAAACCAATATTGATAACTGGAATCTAAAATAGGACAGAGTCATTAAACATAGACCGGACATGTGACACCCAGCAGCAATTATGTCAGACAAGTATGAACAAAGAACAAAGAGTCCTTAAACAGGAACAAATTGTCAGTACAAGAGAAATTGACTTGATAATACAAACAGAGATGAACAACAGTAACGTGGAGCAAAAAAATTCAAAACAAAAGAAATCATATATAAAATAGGACATAAGTTAACCCTTTACTGGGCACAGCAGCCAAAAGCAGCCAATCATCTGATTGGGCAAAATGTCTGAAAGCGTCCGTATCAACCAGTGTTCCTTTCTCACACATCGTTCAATAAATTGTGAGACTTCCAGTTGCCTACTTCCAGTGTAGTCTATTCTGCGATAATTGAAGTGCTTTTCAAAATGTTTTCTCTTTGATGCGTTCATGTTTTCATAAACTATTTTCTTTCACATTTGGTGTTTCAAATGGATTTTGAATCATCGAGTGATAGTAGGAGTTTACAGGATTCAGTTTGTTGGACATTGAGGTGAGAGAAGTTGATTTTGAGTCGGATAATGAGATCAACAGTGACATTAGTGTCAGTAGCTTACACAGGTGTAAATAGCGTTTTTACATAGTGTATTTGGTTGACAATCACTGGACAATTTTGTGTGTGTAAATATATGTGTTTACACTTGGATTAAAATTTGACACCTGATAAATAGGGCAATCAATTTTTTCTAAAATGCTACCTGGGTACCCGACCAAATTTTGAACCGGTACCCAGGTACCTGCTTGAAAATTAGCATAATCTCCATCGCAATTGGTGATCTCTACACAAAGCTACTTAACCATTAAACATGCGCTCTATTTCACACAGTAGCCAATGGTATGCATCTAGCGAATTACTATTAATTATGATCTTTATATGTACAACACAAACTTTAATTTTAATATGATCAATCATTACATAAACTAAACGAAAACTAAATAAACTGTCAACAACAATAACATATTTAAAAATAGGGCATCAAGTTCAATTGCCCTTCGCTGACAGAATTTCATCGCACAGGTGCATTTTGCCGTGTCACTATCCAATTGCTTGGGCGTGAAGACGATGTCTTACCATATTAAAAATATTACAATGTTATTATTTAATTTATTAACGTTAAAATACTGACAAGTTTGTTTACTGAAGTCTTACTAATATGCTTCACATGTTAACGAGCACAGGAAACTGTGAGAGCTACGATGATCCATGTCGTCCATAATTAGATCTAGGTAGAGAGGCTGCCATGGCCAGCACAATTTAGCAGGCTGCCATCTACGAACGAGATGCAAATGTGACCGGAGGAGGGGGAGTGTGCTGAATCAAGACCATCAGTGTCTGTCGTGTGATTGGCTTGCCTCTGTCGGTTTCCCTTGCACCCCACTCTACATTACCCATTTCTGTGCCAATGGCCACGTTATCACAGTCCACAATTTTACTACCCAGGTATTAGCACAGCAACGGGTACCCAGGTCCTGGGTATCCGTTGACACCACTACTGATAAATATACTTCATGTAAGAAAACAATAAAGATGCTTTCATTTCCTTTCATTTTGCATTTTATTTCATTTAAATATATGCACTAAAACCTAAGATATGATGTTTTTGCTAACATAACCCTAAATCACTGAAATCTTGAAAATTCTTGCCTCTGCAGAGCTAAAAAAAAGGAAAAAAGTATGCCCAGTAAAGAGTTCAATGTCCAGTACTGAGAAAGCATTGAAAATCATAGGGCACAAAGAACAGGGTTAGTTCATTCAAACCACAGGGTTACAACTATTTCTAACTTTGATGGGACAAGTTAGCAACAGTGGAAATCTCAATTTCATTTGCAACTCTTGCCAAGCAAGACATTTTAAAGGGGAACAATCTCAGGACAAATATTTTACACAATATTGTTTTAGATGGAAAGTTGTTCTGCAGCTGATATAGAGTTGCATCAGTAATACAACAACTTACATATCAACTTGAATACTCCAAATAAGTAAGTTCAATTAAGATTGCTTTAGCATTTGCTTCAATGAGTACTAACTTAGTTCCATTAATTGGGTCTGGTCCCTAGTGTTTAAGAATCAATGACCAAGTCTGTCACAGGGAAGAGGCACTTCATTCTGCTAAAGGAGACCAATGAAATATGAACAGCTCTACATATTAGATCCTGAAGAAGCTACAAATCAAATGATGCAAATAAAAAATAAAGCTCAGTGCAATCCGGTCCCTTTGCAACTCTTGAGCAGTTACTGTCAGAAAATAATCATTTTGCTGAAGCTTGGAAAATGCTTTTTGAAGTGAACAGAAGTGTGAGTTGAAGGCAGCCTTTCATGGGGTTGAAACATCTACTCTGTCAGTGGCTGTTATTCAAGACCAAGTTCATGACTAAAGATGCTAGAGCCAATAAAGTAGCTGATGTTTTTCAAAATATTGTTGGTGAATTTCCTCTTGCTAATGCATAGCTGTGTTAAAAAAAATAATTCATATCCATGAAAAGTAGTATGGCATTTGCAATGATCATAGATAAGACTCAAGGGCATACTTTGGACAAGGTTGGAACCTGTTTTTAGTCAAGGTCAGTTATGGGGAAAACTCGTGAATGGTAACAATTTAATGTTCATCGAAAAATGTGGTTTACAAAGAAATATTTTTCATGTAAGTACATGACAAAGCTAAATTTTAATTTAATTAAATCCAACAAATCAAAAATCAACAATGTTATTTAGTTCACTGGTGCTTGCCCACCTTCTCCTCTTCCAAGAGAGGCAATAGTAATTCCTATCCCAAAACCAGGAGAAGAACATGCTGTAACCATTTTTTTTTTTCTAGAGGAAGCATATGACACAGCATAGAGGAATGGAATCTGTGGCACTCATGTGTTCAAGTGTTATAAATTTCTCTCTCATTTATTTTCATAAACATTTATTTTTTGTATGCAACTATTCACTTTTGTGTTAATCAATTTTGGTTTTATTCTTTAAAGTTGTAAAAATTTGTGTTCTCCCAAAACTCATTGATTGAGTATTATAATGGTCCCTGGGTGGTATGCTCTTTTATCTGCACTATGAAAGAACAGACCCAGCCTTGCACTTATTTTGATTCAGGTTATGCTGCAAGGATACTATTGTGTAGCTAAAGCATAAGATCATTACTTATCATTTTGATTTTTCACTATAATGCGATAATTGGGGTCCATAAAATTGGATCACGTTAATAATGGGGTCGCATTAATGCGGGGTTTTACATATATGTATTTTACTTTTTTCTGAGAACGTATATCTAATGTAAAAAATTGGATGAATATTAAATGGAATGCATTATTAAAATATATTCATAATAATGGACAGATAATATATTTATAGGTTATTACTTTACGTTAAATAGTTTTACTAATTTTTTATTTGTTTGTACAATAATACACATTGACCGATAATACCCCAACTGATATTGTCATGAATAGTGTATCAACACCGTATAGTGCCATCATGCCAATCAGCTAATCCATAATTCATGTAATTCCATTGAAAAATTGCACACAGATTAGAAATATTCAATAATTTTGTCACATATTGTGTCTGAATTACCACATCTAATATATAGTATATAGTATTTAAAACCATTTACTTATTGTCTGATATCGTATTGTCCTACTGTCAAGAACCTGGTGAAATTGTTAATTTTTGGATTGTTTTATATTAAAAGTAATATGCAAACTCTTCCCCAAAATGATAATAAACATTTTACACATCATTTTTCATACTTAAATTTTTTTTTCCTGGTACATGTACAAGAAAAATACATGTACATGAATTTCAAATTTCAGAAAACATGCCACAATCATATTACATGTATATTCAAATTCTTTTACAGTCTCATCCCCAAAATGAAGTTAAATACTTTTTATACTCTTTTCACATACTTTGAAAAAAATTTCCTGTGCAAATGAATATACGAAATTTCAGGAGCCGTGCCACGACCACATTATATCCGAATTCGCATTATCGCGGGGTTCCACTGTATTAAGAGACTAGTACATATTAAACTTAAGCTACTATGCATATGATAACATGAAACCCCAACCCTTTTTGCAAGTTAGGGAGAATGCAAATAAATTCTTTTAAAGATGACCAAATGACACTTGCTTGAGATGTTATTTCCAAACTATTACATCAGCAGTTGCTTGATAAACATAAGCAATAAGGTCACTGATTGCTTATTACCCCCAGGGCTTTTGGACTACAGAATATAGACTATACAGACTATATTTGTCCCATTCTTTCCCACCAAACCCTTTACTTTTGGTTTAGTCTCTTGGTTTCGCTCATTGTCCATTGGAAAAAGTTGATAATAACTAACAGAGCATCACTTTGACCAGTGTCCAGCATCCTGGATTTAATGACCAGGTTTATGTTGGTGCAGTATTGTCTAGCTGAAGTGAAATTTGGAGAAGTGGCATCTTGTGTCTTAGTTTCCATTTGGTCATCAGGTGAAATTCTAGAGTTCCCTGATGGAATTTCACAACAGATGATTCATAATTTCTTGTGTGTGTGTTTTATTTTGTTGTCCTTGTGTGGCATCTTGTGTCCACCATTATATATATTATTATTATTATTATTCAGGTGTTAGTTTGCCGAGGTGGTACTGCGTTTATTTATTTTGTCAAATAGGTACTTCCTGTTTATATGTGTCGCCGCCCACCTTCTCTCTGATGAGGGGAGGGTGGTGGCTTGTCGACGCCACGTAGGACTTGCATAAAGAGTATTACAAATCCGCACACAGAATACCAAGATGGTTGTTTGGCTCGAATTTTATTCTGCGTGTAGGTTACATATTGCCGACATGTTTGCATGTGTGCTTACATACGGGTAAGGGTGAAGTGTAGACGGCACAGACGACACAACGTATAACAACGACAACAACCACCCTTTCAAAACCATATTTATTGGTCTATGGGTTTCCTCTCACATGTTGGTTAGTCAGTCAGCCATCCACACTCGCACCCATGGGAACGGGGGAGAAAGAAAGAAAGAATGATGAATGGTGAAATAAAATAAAAGAAATACAAAATTCAATTTATCCATGCAGTACTACTTCTAGAATTGCCTAAGCATTTTACAACATAATGTAACAGTCATTATTTTGAAGTTCTGGCGCCACTGCTCTTATATCAAAGTTCAATAATTCAATAATAAACAAATGTCATTTGACTTGTAAGTCTTCTTCAATCAGTTCCATCAATAGTATCTTATATTAATCTTAAAGCCATCCTTTACTTATATACAATGATTTAAACTTAAGGTTTATTTCTAATTTTAGGTTTAATACTTAATTAAGATTCCTACGCTTTAGTTTTAAGTTTTAGTTTATATTTATGTGCTCTGAGATTTCCTACACTAGTTAGAATTTTCTTTACTCACATAGGTATTGTCATTTTCTCCTTGTTCTCTGCTCACATAGTTATTGTTACTTTCTCTTGTGCTGGGCTCAAATAGTAATTGGCTCTTTCTTCTTGTGCTGGGCTCACATCGTTATTGTTAATCTCACCTTGTGCTGGGGGGTTTTGATGATATACTGAAACACCGTCGACGTCATGGTTCGCTCCAACAGCCGTCCTGGCTTCTACGACGGCTGCTACAACTTCATGCTCTTGCTGCGCTCTTCGTTAGGCCTAATTTCTCAACTTTTATTACGTTCTCTCTTCTTCTCTTCTTCCATTTCTCCTCATTTCATTGTGTTTCTCTTCTTCTCTTAACTTCGTTCCTCTTCTCTCACGTTTCTCGTCTCTTCTCTTCTCTTAACTTCGTTTCTCGTCTCTTCTCTTCTCTTAACTTCGTTTCTCGTCTCTTCTCTTCTCATTACGTAACGGCCAACCTTGCCGTTCTTCGGCGGCATGCCACATGCATGACCGCTACTGATTCCAACGATAGTTACTACCATTATGTAACATATCCCGTGCGCCGTGACATTATACTGCCAACTCATCACTTCTGTTGGGAAATAATCGATCACTGCGGTCTTTGCACAGAGTCTTTGAAAACCCGAGATGACTATCTGGTTTGATTGGTCCATCTTAAACTGCAGCGGCCTTGACGGCGCGCTTTCCATATACAGCCGGGTAGACGTCTGGCACTCTGTTACAGTGTCCAAGAACTCTCTTTTTGTTTGCCTCGCAGAATCGTAGAGATTTTCCTGATACAAAAAAGCAGGGAGAAACTGACAGAGGTGTACCTCCACCTCTCTACAAGACGCTACATTCTCGAGGTTTCTCGTCTGTTCCTGGCTCCGTATCCTCTTTTATACACAAAGCTCTTGCACATCACTTTCTCTGAGCTGATTGGAACACACCCCCTCCAGCACACACGCTATCCCCCATCCAGCACTGCCCATGTACAACCAGCACAGCACTGTACGTGCTGAGGAATATTCTGACCATTCTGGCCGTCCAGTTCTATTAGTGCCAAAGTATCAAGTTCCCAGCTGACAACTGTGATTTACGTATCCATTTGCCCTCTGAATAACTATCTAGTTAACTCTCAGAGCATGCTGAACTACATCTCAGAGCAACAGTCCTACTCGTATTTTATTTTAAAACTACAGTTACTATGGCAACTCATGGCCACCTGGCAAGCCATACATTAACTCACAGCAAGAAATGGTTGAACAAACAAACTAACACATTTAACTATAGTAATATAAATATTAACTTTCCAATAACTCAATTCTATTTCAATAATAATTTCACAATACAATATCAACTCAAACTACCAAACATTTTATAGTGGTGATTCTTAAAAAGATGTTTACATTTCAAAACTTAGAGCCTGCCTTTTTTCACGGACAAAATCGATGTCCCGGCGCTTTCTCACGTACTCCCCATACACTGGCCGCCGTGTACTCAATACTGACACAGATTTATGGGCATGGGTCCTGACCACAGAGGGTCAGCTAGCGTGGTTAATTATACTTTTCTGTTCTCCGGCACGGACTTAAAGCTATTGTTTCCAACTTAGTTTTCACGTTGTTGACAAAATGGTCATTTTCACCCCTGTCCCTCTTTTAATTAACTTAGTTGTTCCGTTAATAGTTTAGAGTTAGAAAAATACTTAGAGGGAGAGAAAAAATATTAATATTTCCTCATTTCCGTGACAATATGTTTGCCAAAGAGGCACTGAATTGTTATTTGCTCTTATCTTTTCAAGAAAGTGTTATGCATTATCCATTGTCTCACATACATTTTATCTTGAAAGAGAACATTATTAGGATTTTCCTGAGCATCTAAATTTGTGCATGTGAGTCATCACCTTTTTATTTTGATTTCATTGATACTAATTTAGTTAGTATCAATGAAATCAAAATAAAAAGGTGATGACTAATTCAGTGGACCCATTCAAAAACCAATCCAGAAAGGTGAATATGTTTGCTTTATTTTACCCTGTGTATTTTATTTAAACCTTTGTTTTTTCAAATTTGTATTGACAGAAACCTAAATTTGACAATATTGTAAATTGTTGTTCTGCACAGACATTTGGCAGACAAATTGAAGTTTAGAAATCTGTTTCATTTGATTTTTTTCATTGATTGTTACTAAAGAAATATTTCAGATTTACACCCTATTTCAAATTGCGTATTTTTGATTTACATGATATCCTATTTTTGTTTGATTGAATTGTGATTTCATGATTCTGCATGTATATGTTAAAAATATTTGCGATATGTTTTTGCAAGTAAATTGTTATTCTTTTTCTGTTTAAATGGAAATATTAACATAAAGGGATCAGTTTGGGACAAATAGTTATACATGAGCATGTGTGTGAATGCTTGTGTGTGTGTGTGAGAGAGAGAGAGAGAGGAATTCATGCAGAATGTTCTAAACGTTCCTCTTTGGGCCTAGACTAGGGATAACAGTGCGATGGCCAACATCTGATGTCAATTTATGATTAATAGATCTGGTAATAAACATCACATTGTAGTGCATAATAATAGGCTTGCCCAAGATTGATCCCACTGGTATGATTATTAATTGCCTTAAATAATTATTATTGTCAAATATTAATAGATAAGATAACTATTTTTTTTCATCAAAGCAGAAAAACATTTGCTGTTTTTCTTTCACATCTTAAAATATATTTCCAATAAAACATTTTGGGTTACTTTATGTTCAGGCTCAGAGTGAACTTAATTAAACTTATATTTTAGTCTTATTTTTAATCTTTTAATGATCTGTACTCTTTTTATAGTCTTTGTTTTAATTTTTACATTAAAAACTTTTAATATCTACCAAACATAAGGTCCCTTGGTATAAAAATGCAAACAAGCCCAGATAATCCATGCTATGGTGTCTCACAGATCTTTTTAAATATTCAGAGCCCCTATCCAGTATTATAAGTGACCATTCTTTGCCCATCATTATATGCTGTTGATACTCATTGTTTTACAAATCCAATTGCCAAAATGAAATAATGTAAGAAATTATTTTCTAATGCTAAGTCTTGGATTATAAGTGAATGTTGATAACTGATGTCTAGCTTGTTGCTTCTAATAGGATTTGAAAACCTTACCTATGCCAAAATCAGTGAATATCACTGGATCCCTTCTGTTGGGTGGGTGGTTGGAAAATTAATAATTTCTGGTTTACCAAAGAGGCTGCTGCTTATTGCCTGTGAATTGCATGCACCTTTGTAGTATTTCTATTAGCAAATGATACACATGGTTATACTGTATAACTCATGGAAGAACATAAATTTGGTTTCATGGATATTGCTTTGCCTTACTCTTGCCTGCTTCTTTCAAAATATTTATGGTGTGTATTGTCATTTAATTTAAACTAGACTATGGCAATCTGTATTGGTGGTTTTGGGGTAAATGTAATTTAACTTAAATAAACTATGATGGGTAGCAAATTCTTAAAGTTTGAATTGTGACCTTATTCCTTTGTAACCAACTTTATAAACTCATTTGTTTACATGTCTGCTTGTTGGTAATGTTAACATAATGTCCATTAATCTTTTTTATTACAGGTTGGAGGCAAGGTAAAACAAATGTCTGGAAAAGTTGGAGAAGCTATTGTTTCTGCAGCAAAGGAGGAGCGTGCTGATTTGATTATCCTAGGGACACGTGGTATGGGAAGGGTGCAGCGAACATTCCTTGGCAGTGTCAGTGACTATGTGTTGCATCATTCACATATTCCAGTTCTGGTGTGCATTAAATAGATAATTGAACTTCATTAAATTTGAAGTCATTATAATTTTGTTTACTTTTATTCAGAATAAATTAATCCGATTGTATTCATCTTGGAATGAGTATATCAGAGCACAGAAGAAAACCCATTATTTGTTTTAGGGACAAAAATATGGACCTTGTTATAACTCTAGTCATAGACTGTAGCTTAACTAAGTATACTTATTAATACACAAGCACATAATATACACAAAATATCCCAAACAAACAGAAAACCACAGCAATTTTACATATAATTTAAAGAATCATGAGAAAGAAAATATTTCTACATAACAGCAAACACATACACATACATTTAGCTGTGGAAATTGCACAGAACAGAGAAAATAATCAATTGTAATCATTTATAATATTTTTATTATTTAAAGACTCCATTTGTTGTTATTCAGAAATTTATATTATCTTTAATTTAAGAATACCTTATATACTAGAGTACAAGGCAAGAAATATATTCCTATTTTTGATAAAACATATCCCTGACTTATATTCAGGTCAGAGTTATATGGCCATTAAAATATAAACTGTTGCTTCATAATTTGTATACTGCCATAAATTGATTCATTTAACTGTATGAAATTGTCCTACTCTCGTAGTGATTAACTTTACTTTTACTTTAAAACTATATTTTATTGTATACTGTCTTTGTGAATATGAGGAATAGTTATTACTGAACATCATCATAATTAAACAATTCAGTAATTACTCTGTATGTTTTTTAACTTTGACTTATATTTTAGAGAGTTTGGGAAGCTTTTGGTTTTACAGTTGCATGGATTAACTTGTACTCCAGAATATACGGAAGATTGAAAGACATATGTATAATACACACATTTATTATTTCAGTAAAATTCAGGACCTATAGTTGAATGTTTTTGGTTTACTGAGCACATTGCATATTTTTTTAACAGTGATTTTTGTACAGTTTGATTGACTATTTGCACTAAATAATCAAACAAATTCATGCATTCAATTTGGGCTTTAATTGGGTGCATGTTATTATAAACTTCACTATACATTTAAATTTTGCTGTTTGAAAACTGTTAATAAATATCTCACATGCTGAAAAAAATATTTCTTTCAGGCATGAAAAATAGATCTTCAAAACATTCAGCTTCCTTTATAACCAGTCTTTGAATGGTTTTGTTTTGTAACAAACATTCATTAACTATTTTTCATAATGTATTTTGTGAAGTCATCTACTTACAAATATTTAAAATGATGGCACTCAGCTATTATGCAAAAAGAAAAGCAAAATAAAGTAGTATGGCTGTGTTGTTTAATTTAGTAGGATTTTCTTCTTAGAGGCACAGTTTCTCTCATTTGTTTACATTACAATATAATATGGATTAAATTTATAGTCTAATGATGGAAACAATATACTGCACCATGATAGTGAACACCTTTTGCCCCTAAAATACTACCACTTTCTGAGATTCAAAACAAAATCACAGAAAATAAATAATATGCACACAACATTAATTTCTATAAGTATGGTGTCAGAGACTTATGCTATTTATAGCACTTTCAGTATTATTGCTGAAATTAAGAAACAAAGAAAATATGCTCAATGGAGGAATCTTCTCATGGAGCCTTCTAATTATTAATGAGCAAGAACAATATGAAAATGCAGAATGGTTATTCAGAATACTTAATAATCACATTTATATTTGTTATAGCAATATACTTGCAGCTTATTCAAATTGTATCAAAAGTAAATTTTGACTGTTGTTTGGCTGCTCAGAAATTATGCACTACACTAAATATATTATCGAATGCAATACATGTAAAGTTGTTTCAGAGTTATCTAAGAATTAGTTCTTTTAATCACACATCATAATAGATATGCAAAGGTTGCCTAGCTAAAAAAAAAATGTGTACATTAATGCAATGCTAAATTGCAAATGCTTTTGTTTATCAATGAAATTTTATGTATGAAATAAACTGTATTTTATTGCTGCTAGAAGTAATAATTACATTTTGAAGCAAACTAATAATGAGCTTTGTAATTACATGATCAGTGCAATTAGTTCCATTCAAACAAAATTAATTTATGAACATTTGTGTGTGTGAGGGGTCTTTTTGTAAGATTTGAAAAAATATTTAGTTGTATTAAACAGTATTAATCAGAAATTTTGAAACTTTCATTTTTTGCTACCACAATATTCTAGTGATTTATAATTTTGAATGTGAAATATATTACATGAATTTGCAAAGAACACCTAAGCAGATAAAATATTCTTCTGGCAAAACAGCATTGTGATCTATGGTTCCAAATGAAAGCCTTTTTATTTAAGTATCATGCCTCTATATTTACCATTTGTGTTATTACTGAGCAGCAGATTTATACAAACATACAAATTCTAAATAAATGATATTTTCATAATCTACTGATACTGTCACAAAGTCAAAATAATTGAAAATTAAATTAATACAATTTAATTTCAGATAAATCCAAGGCATTTATTTTTTTATAATTAAAAGTTATATTTGTAAACAGATTAAAATATTTTACAATTATTTTATTTTTTGAAAGAATAATAAATAAGGATATATTTTAAAAAAATATACTAAAATAATTAGGAGTGATTTTAAATTATCAATGTATTTAAACTGTCAACATTATAACTATTTTTTCCAATGAAGACCAAAGTGAAAGTTTAAAAATTCTGAAAAAGTGCTTGACTGTCATTTTGCTTCAATCCACAGCAGGTTTGTACAAACGTACAGAGGATATATGTGCAGTGATGATTAAACATAACAGACTGAAACAGAATAAAATTATGCTGTAGACAAGATGGAAAACCATTTTGCTTTACCATGTTATAACAGATTGTTATATTGGGGTAGATCTGTATATAAGGTGGAAGATGCAAGTAAAATTGCAATTGCAGACTTGTAATTTGCTTATAGAGTTTAACCTGTTTATTTATGTGGGTGATGTGACTATATAATCATAATAAATGCTTAACATTCATTTAATTCTAGTGTAGTAAAATTTTCATTAATGTGTTATTATACATTTATATTTAAAAAGTAATAATTATCTGTAGTTATTCCTTTTTTTATTAATTTCTTCTTTCTTTTTTTTGTGGGGAGAGGGGGGCATTATTTATAAAATGAACATATTGCATGGTGGTGTATAGACTATACTATGGTGAATTCAGAACATTTCATTTTTTTTTTCAAATTGGTTAATAATAAATCAAATCAAACTTTTCAATGTTTACATAACAAATTAAAAAGATTGAATTTTTTTAAGATTTAGCAAATAAATGTCAAACTCTAAATCAGCTGTACAAAAATTGGCTTATGTAGTTTATTATCTAAAATTGTTATTTAATGTCTTGACAAATAAATATGCTTTTTATATGCATATATAATTTTATATTTCTTGCTGTGTTTTCAAACATGTACAGCTTCAAAAACAAAATGGTCTTCTGTCAAAGCTTAATAACGTTTTTACTAAATAACCATAGTTGTTCTTGAATTTTTTGTTTTCTTTAATAAACTCTTAAATTGATACAGATTAATTTATAAATAATTATTTTTTGCCAGTACCAAAATGTTGTGAATCACTGCTTTGGATAGCATGATTATTTTGATGGAAAAAAAAGCACAATTAAATTCTTAGTGATAACAAAATATTCAGGAGAAAAATAAAAATAACCATTACAAAATATATTTGTTTTCTTATATGAAAACAATACTAATTAAAGTTGAAGGTACATAACATAATTAATATTATTAATTATGATCTCATAAAACAGGTTACAGCCATAATTTTTATGTTATTTTTATTAAAATATCCACAATTTTTAATACTTTTAATACACAATTAACTATACATTACTGTTATATGGTACCTTTGGGACCTTTTTTAACTTTTTTAAATCAGAGTTGTGGCTGTTAAAATATTAAAATTTGCAAATTACCCACATTTATATGTTGAAATTAAAAAACAATTCCTGGTTGAATTAACAGGATAAGATATTGTAGTCCTGCTACATAATAATGTTTGTCATTTCTTGAGTGTATTTTAACTTTTAAAAAATATCTGTAAATGTCCGACTGCCATATTAAAATATTAGTTTAAAAAAGGATTTAGTAGAGGAATAATACTTATTTGGGGGAACTTCAGGGATTATTTCATCCTAATAATAATCTGAATAATAATCATCCAAATTTAATCACAAGCTAAAATAAACATCTTAATAACAACCAATTAAAGTTGAACCACACACAAATTCTTTGATGCTTTAACTTTAATTGTAAGCCACTGCAAAAACCATTCTTATTTTTTTGCCGTGTAGAAAACCGTGTTAAGAATTTTAGACAATTGAACTTTGATCTCAACGTAGGATTAGAGATTCAAAGAGGGTCGAGGTGTCAGAAATAGCTGCATGGCCAGGTGCTCGAAGCAGATACACTGAGGAGAACGCATAGGTTACATAACAATACGTACATCTAAGGGACACAACCGTATCTGAGACTGAGAGTTGGGCATCTTCTAAAGGCACCATACTTGCGCTCACAAGGCAGCCTTTTGAGCAGAGTCACCCAACCGAGACTATAGCACAATGGGTGAGACACGAGAGGGATTATGTCCAGAGGGGGGGAATTAACGCGTAGAATCCAACTTTAGCATAAATACCCCACCCGTTGGGCTGTGCACTCACTTGATATTTTTCGTTTCCCGTGTCGTCCCTCTACGGTGAGAGAAGCAGAGAAGAGCAAAGACTAGGAATTGTCTGAGATGCTTCAAGGGACACCTGTCTAACTGGACAAACGGTCTAAGGGATGCAAGAAACACCTGTCTAACTGGATAACTGTCTAAAGGACAAGGGAACACCTGACAAACAAGACAAAGCAAATTCATCTTGACTGAAGATCTTGGCGCTGATGTCGGCTGGGTCAGAAGTCGGCTGTCACCAAAGGTAGCATACCATTACTGAGAAGATAGGAAACCAGAGAGGATTGTATGAGCCGTAATTGAACATTGTATCAGGTGACTGTTTCCTATGGAGTGTGCTATACTGTGTTAGCCGCTGCGGGAATGTTCATATGATTAGGCGTACTATTTATTGGAAAGGCTATGTCGGAGGTATCAACTTGGGAAGTAAAGTGACACAGTGAATTTGGAGTATTCCACAGAGAGTTTACTAATCTGTTTCAAGACTGAATTTTGTGGGACACTGTTAATTCAGGAAAGTGTATATGTTAATTTAGAAACAAACTGTGAACTTTATGGACATGAACATTACGTCACAAAACCGTTCCAGACTGAAGCTGATAACAAGTGGCTGAGCTAACTGGCCAGGAACGACGCACACAAAACATCAGGTGAACTGTAAACCATATTTTCTTGTGTGTACACCTGTATTTGTTCGATGATTTATGTAAATTCTTATGTTTATTCTTTTTCTTATTCTAACTGTTTAGAGTTTTAGAAATATTAATGCTTGACCTAGTAATTGTTCTAGGAAAAGTATTGATATTAATTTGTGTACATCTTCCTGATAATTGTTTTAGGAGATAATTTAAATTACTATTTTTCTTATTCTTTCTTATTGCTGAATTTAGAGAATGTCTCAAAACACCGCTGTGAAGCCGGCCCGAGCTGAAATTAGAGATGCAAGGGTGAAGTCGGTTTTGGCCTCCTCCAGTGCATCTCCAAGAAAAGCCCATGTGACATGTGCCAGTAATACATCGTGTCAGGTTGTTACATAGACACACATGACATACACCATCGATGATTGGGTGGGGCCCAGTTTTATTATGTCATGCCAGGGAACATTTTATTGGCTGTGTATGTTGTGAGCAAGTATCATGCAAGAGAATAAACGGACGAACGGTACAAAACAATATAAATACAAATTCTTTCGCCCCTCTCAAAAACTATGAATAACAAGGTAGTTGAAAATGGTTAAATCAGGTTGTTTATTTCCTGATTTAAAGGGGGCACTACTCTTTCGCACAGTGATTAATCATACATTCAACTTTCTAATGTCATACACTCTGTGGGAAATAAGGGGAGATGAAAATGATGAAATTCAAAATATAAAATAAAGATTAACTACACAATTCTTATGTGGCAAATGGGGCCACTTCAACAATAGTTCACATACAAAATAGGCATTAAATTTAACATTAGTCTAAAGTTCATATTTCACAAATGATACAATAGTAATGGATATAAACAGAATAGATTCAGTATTCATATTCTTTAGAGTCCTAGAGTTAAGTGTTCTTAATCTCAAAAGTTCTAAATGTGCATTTGCCATGCTAATTATAATTATTACTCACTTAGTAATGCCAGAGTTCCAAGAAGATGACATAATCTCACACGTCACTTATAAGGGGTACTTCAAAGTAAAGATATGACGCAATGGCTGCGTCGCATAGTGGGTGAAGATCTGCAGAAATCTAGGTACCACTTTCAGATTATCACAGGGGGAAAATCTGATATTCAGCTGACCATTGCCAACCTCGATAATTGTCATTGTTTGCTGGTTATCGTGTCAGCAGAAGAACCAACGACATTTAGCATTATCAGATGAATCGTCCAGTGGGATGTGTCGTCGCATTCTATCGAGTGTAGGAATCCTGGTGTCCATAAGGAAAACTAGGTGCTAGCCCCTTGACTGCGGAATATAAAGTCAAACAAAACTCAGACAGGAGGAGAACAAAATTGGTCCCTCGTGTTGTTAACTGCATACAATCAGCGTCGCATGCATAGATTTTTCTTGACAGTGAACTCTCCCACTTTGCCAAAAATTATACTGAAGTAATGTTGCCTCATTACTCAATATTTGGCATCGGACGGATGGAAAGAGATTTTTGCAGCTTTCCTTTATGAAATCTCTGTACATGAGAATTTCATACGTGAAGTTAGAATGTCTTCACATGAATTGACGTTTTCAACATCTTATATAGCCTCCCTGAAGGCTTCCAAACACTCCCAGAAACTCTATGCCTCGTGACGTGATTTGTCCTTGGATATCTATTTTTGTCACGCCGCACGCTCTCTGTGGTCATTTCTAATATGCATTGGCTTTCTTCTTCGTAAACATCATTTGACCAGTCACTTCTAATACGCATTGGCTTTCTCCTTCGTAAACATGTGACCAGTCATGCGTAATTTCCCCAATTCTTCAATATACATAACTCTCACAGAATAATATACATTCAACATGATATAGTAACACACACTGTGTCTAGAACGTCTGTCTAACTAAAGAGATCTTAGGTGACTGTTACTGGAGTTACATAATACATATATGAGTAATAACAAAACTCGGGTTACTTCACCTAGTTCTGTTAGCAGTTTTTAAAATGAAATAAAATATAATTTTTGTTCCTCCTTTCCTGTGACAGAGAAGTAATTGTGAATACTGAAATCTACATTATTACCTTGGTGTGGTTTTATCAACATTGAAAACAAGTTAATTTTATTTATTTTAATAAAATTTGTTACATTTTAAACTATTCACTCTTCTTATTGAGTAGGAGGGGAGAATATAAAGATGTGTGTGTGTGTGGTGGTGGGGTAGCCAGATAACGTAATGACATACTGAAAGTTGGTTGCATATATGCTTTAGAATAGTTCCTGTTATCGGAATGAGAGATTTGTGGGGGGCTAAAAGACAAATTGACGGACAAGATAGAGCTGTAGAATCTGTTATTCTAAGACAAGTAACCCTTGAGAGGGGAGACAACCAGTGGGTAGAACTTTCAAGGTCTGACTTAGTTACTCTCAACCGCAAGACCAAGACCCTGTCGGTGACTGATTAATTGGCTGAATGGAAGAATCTTATCTGTGTGTAATTTAAGAATAATTATTCAGATAGAGATTGATAGTTAATTAATCAGGAACTTGGAACGTGCCACACATAGAAACTTTGCCTCTCTAACTTCTTAAAATTGCAGAGAAACTTTACCTACTTAAAATTACAGAGAAATTTTGCCTACTTAAGATTACAGAAACTTTGCCTACTTGAGATTACAAAAACTTTGCCTACTTAAGATTATAGAAACTTTGCCTACTTAAGATTACAGAGAAACTTTGCCTACTTAAGATTACAGAGAAACTTTTGACTACTTAAAATTACAGAGAAACTTTGCCTACTTAGAATTATAGAGAAACCTTTCCTACTTAGAATTGCTGAGAAACTTTTCCTACTTAAAATTACAGAGAAACTTTGTCTACTTAAGATTACAGATAAATTTTGCCTACTTAGAATTACAGAGAAACTTTGATTATCTAAAATTACAGAGAAACTATGACTACTTAAGATTACAGAGAAACTTTGACTACTTAAAATTATAGAGAAACTTTGACTACTTAAGATTACAGATAAAGTACAGAGAAGCTCTTATTACTTAAGATTACAGAGGAACTTTGACTTAATTTTTGTATAATTCTGGCAAAAGTTTGATGCATGTTCAATAGATTGATATTATTTGCTATGTTGCAGTTTTGTTATTTCATTTTTTTTTAATTATCTGGGTTGAGGGATAATTGAGAATGATAAAAGTTGAATACCTAATTATACTTTTCACATTTAAGTGTGTTATACATGTTATCTGTAACTCGAATCACTGTTAGGTGATAGTGTAGCTTGAGGTTTGATCAAGATACTCTCGTCAACAAGTTAACAAAGGACATGGTTGTAGTGTGATAGGATAATTCATTAAAAGATTATTGCATAAATTTCTTTCTTTCAGTATAATGACAGCCGTAACTGATGTAAACAACGATCGTGTGCACTGGACGTTCTGAGTGCCACTCAAGTGTTCAGTATTTCACATTTCTGTAATTCAGATATTTAGTTTGTGTGTTTCGGCATTTTATTGACTTAAAACGAAAGTACGTCAATTGTAAAAGCAAATGAAAATAATTTATTAGTAGACCTAAACTGCAATTACATTTACAATAGTCATTGAAAACAAATGTGTACACTTTAATCAATATAAGATGAACTTTTAATAATTGCCATTTCCACTGCTAATTACCATTATTTAATACTGCTCACTTATCAAAATGGCAATTTTGTATGGTTTTGAATTCGTTAAAAGAAAATCATTGTTAGTATATGTTCTACACCAGAAACAACCTAAAATCAATATATGTTCAATACCAGAAGGATCTAATGTGAGTACATGCTCTACACCAGAAGAAATCGAATATTAGTACATGTACAGTAGAAGGAATCCACTTTCAATAAATATTCTACACCAGAAGAAATCTAATATCAAAGTGTACGTACAACACCAAAAGACCGATATCAGAATATGTACAGAAACGCTAAAGGGCAAAGACAATCTGATAACCAAAATGTGCTCAACTAAAACGGTAGTCTAATAAGCTATGGTAACGTACACGGTTATTTTTAGGTCATACAGTTCGATAACAGTGCGAAAATGTTACACACTCGAATTACAGAGATCAATGTTGACAGAACGTACCTGAGTATATATAGGAAAAAGATAATTAGTGTATTTCGATCTTTGTTGTTATCAGAAACTGTCGGCGGGCTACAGATATGTTTATCTGACAACATTCAGTTTGGGCAAAGGTTATTTCTCATCATTCACCAATGAATGATGAACAGATATTTCTTCTTTCTCGTAACTATTCACTCTCTGGATATTGACTGATGAATAGACATGTCTACTTTCTTGCTCATATCCATTTTCTGGCTAATGAATGATTACATCATTATTACTTTCTTGTAATTGTTCACTCTCCGGCTTTTGACTGATTAACAGAGGCAGTCAGTGCTGGTTCTGTTATAGGCCTATAATATTATATGGATCACTTTTGGGGGGAGGGAAGGATTCGTTCACTCCAGTGCCCAAAGAACAAATTGGAGTTTAAAACGTGCAGATATCAGACAAAAAATGTAACACAGTTAGTTCATCATAGAGTCTGGATTTCTGCTCTCCTGTTCTGGATGGTCATTTGTGGGTGGCTTTTGTACTGTTATTCTTACTCATCATGGGAGCCAGCGTACAGTTTTATCTCTGACAGTTTCCGGCGAGTTGTATTGCAGAATGATGACATAGGCAACACGGGTATGTGCATTTCTCCTGTGTTCGCTGTGCCGCCAGTGCCGCTCACTGCTTTAGCAAGTTGTCCCGGATCTGGCAACTCTTGGCTCAGACACCTTCTGCAACAGGCGACAGGTAGGAGGTTCTTTTGTTACAGACTAATTGTTCAGCATGTCAAAGTCACAAGACACAAACGTTTTTACTTTTCAGAAAAGGTGAAATAATAGAGTACAAACGTTTTTACCTTTTCAGAAAAGGCGAAAGTACAAACGTTTTTACCTTTTCAGAAAAGGCGAAAGAATAGAGCACAAATGTTTTTACTTTTCAGAAAAGGCGAAAGAATGTTTTTACCTTTCATACTGACTGTCCCAAATTAGAAAGAAAAAGGTCGGAGCTGTCCGTAGGCCTAACTGTACAAAATTATGGTGTTGTAATATTTCATAAGTAAGACTGCCTGCCAACGAAGTCTCTAGGTTTCTGGAACCTGACTTTTTCCCCCTCCTTCTCAACAGTTTAAAACATATTAGTTTACGTTATGACCGTTTGTTAGCTTTCGCGGATTCCGTGGTCTGGCGTGAAGCGCACCACTGTTGGTAGATTTCTGATGAGGATAGAAAATGTGGAATATTGAAGATATAAATAATTTTGCCATTGTAGACAGGTCCAATTTTGTTGACTGGGTGGTAAAAGCAATGAGTAATCCGGTGAATACTCACCTGTTGGTTGAGCAGTATCGTTATAAATTAGTCATCTCACTTTTCCTTTATTATTTTATATTTCAGGCTGTCTCGTGATTTTCCCCACGAAAATAATGTGCTCATTTGTGCGAGCTAGCGACTGGTTTGACTACAAAACACCAAACATTAGCCGTACTAAAAGGTTAATCGTCAATTTTTGAAACTGAACTTTTTAAGTTTCTTACATTTTAAATAAGGAATGTGTTAAGAGGATGAAATAACTATGTGTGGCAGTTGTAAACATTTCAGAATTATTATATTATTTAATTACGTTTAGACCTATACTTTAAAAAGAAATTTGTCTTGAAGCTGGATAGACAGTAAAAATAATAATAAAGTGTCACAATATCTGATAAAGAAGTTGTAATTTTGGAATTTAAATTGTCCCATCTAGGGCTGTCAATTTTTTCTAAAAAAGCTGCCCGGGTACCCGTTAGAAAATTAGCATAATCTCCATTGCAACTCGTGATCTCTACACAAAGCTACTTAACCATTAGGCAAGCGCTCTATTTCACACAGTAGCCAATGGTGCGTATCTAGTGACTTACTATTAGTTATGACCGTTATATGTACAACGCAAACTTTTATTTTAATATGATCAATCATTACATAAACTAAACTAAAACTAAATAAACTGTCAACAACAATAACATATTTAAAAATTTTATCAAGTTCAATCGACCTTCGCCGACAGAATTTCATCGCATATGTGCATTTCGCCGTCACTATCCAATCGCTTGGGCGTGAAGACGATGTCTTACAAGTCCACTCTAGCCACAATTCACCCTCTCAGACATGACAATATACATTGATTAACACAAAAGGTTATTAAGGAGTGACATGAAAGAATGTGTAAGACATTAGTTGACATGACATTCCTCTTACTCATTATAATAGACAATTAAATGTACAGTACTTAAACACATGAACAGTGTCAAACACAATCAACAATATTATCAATTCTGTTAAAAGAACATAAATTTGTATTAAAAAAACCATTATATAAGATAATCAGTGTGTTTTAGAAAGTTTACTATTATCATTAAGACAATTGGTTGATTATGTTAATCACAAAATGAAACGAATAATATCTAATAATTTGCAGCAACAAATAAGTTTCATGTACCTTAAATTACTAATCATGTACCTTAAATTACTAATCATGAAATAATAAGAAGTTTAAAATATAATTTGTAATTCCTGTATTGCATAGTGAATAGATTTTATCACCTTGATATGGCAGATTTAATTAATCTATCAAGATTTTGACAGAATTATTAATTAGTCAAGGGAGACAATCTGTTCTCAATCAGTGGGAACAGTGAAAATGTCTGCCAAATGTACATATGGTTTTTAAATGATGCAGGGGAACAGCTGGAAAGGATTGTATTCCTAAAACCAAAGATTTCATCCCATTGAAAATGCAAGAAACAAGAAAAAGTTATATCCTTTCTAAATTGAGATTAAATGTTTATTTGTTCTTCATTTTATCTTGTCTTGCACAGACAAGATAACGCCCATTTTAAAAAACAACAACTAAAATTCAAACAAAAATAAAAACAACATATTTCAAGTTTTACTTTTATATATATATAGTTTGAATTAAAACCAAAACATTTGTAACATTAAAAAATATATCTAGGCCAAACTGAGTTAAAAAAAAAAAAGAAAGATACATGTTTACACAAAAGTTTCATCACTAGCAAATAAAAAGACAACTTGGCAGAGTGAATAATAAAAGAATTAAGTTATTTAATGACATACACATATATTGGAATCTGTCTTATGTACATACATAATTTGTAATTGGAGTTATTAACAGCAAATATAAATGCTTCTGAGTTAATTTTGACCACCATACCTATTTCCACTGATAAGTTTAAAATGAATGCACTTTATTTTATAATCAATGGAAGGATAACAAATGCTAGAATAAAGGGTTGCTTTAACTAAGGAAGGGTTTGGAAGTGTTCAATACAAGCCAAGCAGAGTGCCGCATATATTGTTGTACTTCACAGTTCATTAAGTTGTATTATATAATATAAATAATTAGAAAGAGATGTGAGCTAAAGAACTCCTTCCCCCAATGCCTAAACATTGGTACAAAATTGCTGGACAGATAATTTCTTTAAAATGCAGAATTGCTACAGGATGGCCAGCAGGATCTAGCTTCTATTCCATTATTTTGTAATAAGTTGAATAATAAGTGTAAATGACTAACAAATAGATACTGTGTGCTAATTTCATTGTTTTTGCAGGCATACTTACTGGAAGTATGTACTACGACACACAGCTGTATTTGATGGGGTTTCATGGAGAGGGAATTTCAAATTCTTCTGTTCTGGCAGTGAAAACTCATTCTAGTAATGCAGAAGTCATGGATCTCTTCCATCAAGCTATCTTACTTGTTCGAAATCCGTATGATGTCATCCTTGCTGAATTTAACCGACAACATGCGGGACATATTGGTCATGCCAGTCAAAAGGCCTTCAAAGAGCGTAAGCAAACTGTCATACTTTTAAATCAGATTACCAAATATTTTTTAAGCCAACTTATTTATTCTAATTTTTCTATCAAGGTATTTGGATGAATATGAATTTAGTATACCCGTAACAAGACTCTTAGACACATTTTTATACCAAGGTAAATAAGATGAATAATACTACATATATTTGTGCCAAAACATTTAATCTAAACTTTTGTACATGAAGTCATGGAATAAATAGGACTTGTATTCCAGGACAATCATATATAAGACAAATATATTCTAAAATAATGACTTTTGTGTTCCAAGAAATGGAATAAATATGTAAACTTGTATGTGGAACAAATATAATTTGTATCCCATAGCAATGGAATACATAATGAGACAGTATCATTTTTAGTCTAAAAGAAATGAACAAGTATGACCTTTTTTAAAATCCAAGACAATATTATCTGTTGTAATACAAGCATGACTTTTGTATCCAAGATAGTATTATTACTTGTTGTGATACAAGCATGACATTTGTATCTAAGACTGTATTATTTGTTGTCCAAGACAATGATACCAGCATGACTTTTATAATTCAATACAAAGATATGAATATGGCTTTTGTTTCCTAGATGACTGAACAAATAGAATTTGTACTAGATATTTGCCCACAGCTTCACTCACTTGTGTAAATATCAGTTTTCAGAATTTGTTGCATAGAGTAATGATAATGACAATGATACCAGCATGACTTTTATAATTCAATACAAAGATATGAATATGACTTTTGTTTCCTAGATGACTGAACAAATAGAATTTGTACTAGATATTTGCCCACAGCTTCACTCACTTGTGTAAATATCAGTTTTCAGAATTTGTTGCATAGAGTACAATTATTTTATATGCTTGACTTGCATAAATGTCAGCAGAATGTAGACCTTTGTTAATTTACAAAGGATGATCTTAGTGCTTCGTTGTATACAGTATTGTGAGTCTTGTTATGTGGAATACAAACAAAGAGATTGTAGCTGCTGCTGAGCCTGGAGCTTGCGACATATAGCTGTCCTTTTGAGAAACTTCAGTCCACCAAAATCTAAAATAAAATATTTACTCCAGCATAAATCTATTACCAAGAATGAGAAACGCAATATGATTTCAACAAATCATCTGATATGTGCTTTACTTTTAATGAAATTTTTTTTTGTAGTTTTAGGGCTACTGGTGAGCTCCCTTTTGGGATAGCAGGATCCTATATAGCCTATCTTGTTTCTAGGGCACTAAGCTATGCACAGAAAATGTCCAATTAAAATCTTTCCAGCACCCACAACCATAACAATTTTATTATATGTATAGATTCCATGGGGAAAAAAGACAGATGTATTGACAGATGCATTTAAAAATATTTGTCCTATAGGCTTTATATACAAAAATAATATAATTAGTTTAGAACATAAAAATTTACCTTGGTTCATCTTGTGGCTTACTAATCAAAGGATTTTAGATAAATATGGATTTCATACACAGAATGTCATTTTAGTACCTGATGTAAGGCA
Source organism: Sinotaia quadrata (assembly GCA_028829895.1). Taxonomy (NCBI): domain Eukaryota; kingdom Metazoa; phylum Mollusca; class Gastropoda; order Architaenioglossa; family Viviparidae; genus Sinotaia; species Sinotaia quadrata. The sequence continues at coordinate 74,088,703 of CM054183.1, read as the reverse complement.
GAAAGTATTTTTTTTTTTTTATCCAAGTGATTTAAAAAAAGTGATTTATAATAAATAAATGTTAATTTTATTAGCTTCAAGAATATAGTAAATATTTATTTGCATTTCAACACTGTGGGAGTGAAAATAACTGGGAACCTTAGCCAAAGAAAGTGAAGCTGCTTGAATAAAGTGATTTTCTTTTAAATTCCAAAACTGTAGGAAACAAAACAACTTAATTTTCAAATTTTAAAAATGAATGTGACGACAAAATGTGAATTTTAGTGATTATCCTATTCCAGTATGTTGAAATTGTTTTTTTCCAGATTGGGATGATTTTATTTTGCCAATGTTGGATATATGGCTGGTGTTCAATTCTAGGTGGCTGTCATTTGGCCGACCATTGTATGTGATCCACTACAGAGACCTTTTGTTCAATCTTAACTCTACTCTTATCAATCTGCTACACTTCCTAAATGTGACTTTTTCAATTGAGGCTTTAGAGTGCACATTACAAAAATCACAAGGAAGACTAAAAAGACCAAGGACTGATCAGTATTTTAAACTGGATTTGTTTGCACCCAAAGCAAGAATGTTGATTGATCAGTCAAAACATAATTTTTCTAATGAACTTTTAAATTTTCAGCTTAAAAAGAGAAAATACAATTAAAGACCATTATTATTTTATCACTATCAAAAAAGCATGTGTTATATCTCTTTACTTAGTAAGAAAAAGAATGTTCTCACATCCTATACTATAATATTAGATATTGTATTAGGTATTAGATATGATGATACTCGCATTCGAGCTAAGACACTTTATTTGAATATCAGCATTTTGATACAATGATTAGCATAGAAATATAATCTGAAACCAATTAAAAAAATTAATGAGACTGAATAATTGATTGAAAATATATGCTTATAATTCAGTAATTTGTAATTTAAAATATATTCAGCACAGTCTTTTAAAAATCTTATTTTATTGTGTTACATACCAGTTTTTATTTAACGACCCTCAGTATCAGGCTTTAAAGTTATCACTTTTAATATTCACACTTATACTGATGACAGACTGTTTCCTAATTCACCCTTCAGTTCTGGCACTCAGTGTAATGACAGGTAAATTTGTGTACATGCACGGGTTGGAATAATCCAACTGATTAAACATAGACCATTCATGTCACTTTCAGCTCTGCCCCAACCAACCCTCGGTTACACTTATAATTGAGTCAATTCATTGTTAAGATTACAAGAATAACATTTAACAATTTACAAGCAATCTGATGCAAAATCATACGTATATGGGTCTTTCCGAGACTGTGTATTTTGTCTGTACAGATATTATTTAAATCAAAAACACTGGATTAAAGTCAACTGGCAGAGACAGGCACTTAGCTGTCTATTCTGTACCAGGAGAAGCCACACATGAACGGTCCACAACTGACACTTAGCAATCATTCAGGACATGTATCATTGTTACTTGCCTCACAGCATCTCTAGGAATAATAGACTTAAATGAATGCGGATAAGAAGGAACCTGCTGAAATAGAGTACAGTTCTATTAGCAAGGGTTCTACATAATATTTATCACATCCCTTTGTGGCAACAGAAATAGAGGTCCTTTACAATTTGATCTCGATCATTAATTTACAAATCAACAAATTTTACAAACGATAAAATGTCCCAGTCCACACTCATGCACGTTACAATAATTATAAAAGGTTTTACGTGAAAATTGAATGAGCATTCCACTACATCCAATGTACATGCTACAATAAATTGAAGTAGTTACAATAAACACACAACACGATTTTAAATTTAGCATCCTCATTCTGTATTGCCACTGAACACCCTGAAAGAAATGGTGTTAACTTTACATGTGAAAATCAATAAAGGAATACATTAATATACCTACAAATAAACATATAATGGTTTGAGAATTCAAAACATATAATAGTTTGAGAATTCGATATGTTTACCTTCTCTCTTATATCTGCGGGCCATGATCGTTTTCTTCCTTTGGGTATGGGTGGTGCATGTGAATAACTACTTAATGCTCTGTTGGACTTATTTATGGACATTTGCATAATGCGCATGATGCTACGTTTTAGCCTATGTCATTGACAGGAAAACATCAACAAGCTACCTTCCCACTAAATCCACTCCCCCATTGATCTTTCACCTTTCCAAATGAAAAATATAATTAGTAAGGATCATTAATTAAATCAGGCATAATTTGCTGAGAGTTCTCTGACAGATTGTCAACAGCATATACAAAGTTAAAAGACCACTTACAGCTTGCCAAGACTTTACTAATGCTGATACTTCCAATTCTAATTTATGCCACTTTCTGTGTTCACCTTATTTCACAGTTTTTGCTAAGAAAACTTGTTGAAAATCTGAGGAAATCAAATTATTGACAGCACCTATTTTTTTTACAACTGTTTTTTTTTTTTTTTTTTTTGAGCTTCTAAGTAGGATGAGTACAACAGTCTAAACAAAATACTGTGATTGTGTGAAATAATTTTATGATGCTAGTGACAGTATTATGTTATTTTTATGATGTCAGTGACTGTACTATTTTACAAGTCTTCTTTGGCGGATGACTCTGCAGATAGTATTGTTTTGTAATAATAAAATAACACTTGGAACAGTACACAAGTTCTTATGTTGGAGAAGTTAAGTGTTTCTTAAACAAAATAGCACATAGAAACTTCGACTCATGTTTGGCCTATTCCAAAGCCGTGCTACTTTTCCAGATCTGTGCTTTTAGACTAGCTACAATTCTCATCATCCTAGACCATCAGTCATCCATCCTCAGTCAGCAGCTCTGCCTGGGAAGACGCTCTCTACAAGCTGTTCTAGAGAGTATCTAATACTAGGAAGTATTGCCAAGTCTGCGTTTTGTATTTGGAGAATATGGATTCCAGTAGAATGACTCAATTCAATCTGAGCTTGTTTCAGAGCTAAGAACTTTTACCTGAATATAACAAGCTTTAAAGATACATTTGCACAGACTAAGTTACAAATAAATACTTTTATTATTTGCTTTAACACCTACAATGCAGCCTCAGTCTACCCTTTTGTTATTTATTAAAGTCACCAATTCAGTTATAGGACTTTTATTTTAATCACAGTCTATCTATTGACATGTCTGCAGTGCCATCACATACTTGTGGTTTGGTTCATATCAAAGCTTCATGGTGTGGGAGAAGTGAATTGGTATACAATACCAACATCAATTATTGCATCCATCCATCTATATAACACAATCTCTGAAATAGTTGCACATTTGTGACCTGTCACCACAAAAAGATACTTAAGTCGCGCAAGGCTAAGCCAAGAAAAACGGCAAAAACGAAGGTGGGGTCTACATGGGTGAAATTGAGATTTTCATTTTAGCGTGTTCCCAAACCATCGAACAACAAATTACTAGCGTGTTTTTCCTTAATTCGAACTAGAAATAGCTTTATTATTATTTTTTTGTGACCTACTGTCTAACTTCGAAGGAAAAAATATGGCCCAAAAGTGCTATAATCTGATGATCGTAGACGGTAGAATCCCTGGCTGAACCTCATCATGTTGTATATCAGAATGCTCATGAAAAAGCCTATTTTTATGCTGACGACACTGGTTATTTATAACGTCTAATCAGAATGTTTTATAAGGCTGTGCTTGGCGTAAACAAAGTGAAAAGCGTCAGCCAATCCGCAGACAGTTTTATCAAAGCTTGCAAGGTTACCAAGCATGCTCTCATAAAAAGACGGTCGCGATTGGTTGAAACGCACACAAGGGAGACAGTTTCATCCTGTAATGTGTAATGTAAACATGGAGAAACGAATCGCTAATTTGTTGAATTCATGTAAAGAAAGCAACATCTTAGAAAAAGAAAGCATTCAGATTAAAGATTTGATATCTGATTATTTTGTTAATGAGGATGTAGCTGATGGATTTCCATCTGAAAGTGACACGGACAGCGAATCGCGTGATCGAATAACGAAAAAGACGAAGCAGACGACAGCTGGCAGTGGCACAAGCGTGCCAGTGTAAGTGTGTTATTTAATGACAGTGAAACTGATAGTGATACTGAAATAGAAGAGCCAGATGTCAGCATTTGCGGACCAGGCGAAACTAGTGAAGACAGTGAACTTAAAGATTGTGAAAACTGGTCATGTGGGTGCAAACAGATCGACACTACACCACCTGAGCCACAATAATCATTCTCGCATACAGAAATTCTAATCGTTATGGCTTAAAAAGACTGTTGTCTGTAAATGATGTAACAATATATTTGTTGTTTATAGTTATTACAGTGTTAGCTATTGTGTCTTCTTCAATTCTGATTGCAAATGAAGCAGATTAATATATGTTTGCTAAGGAAAAACCCCTCAGAAATGTGTTCAATCTTTGAGGCCGATTTTCTCAAAATGGCCGTCCGGACAGTAGTGCACTTCAAACAAACATAACTTTTCCATATTTTGTCCTACACTCTTTATTTTTATATCAACAGAAAGCCCTTTCAATTTTCTTTCTATTGATATATATATCTCAATACCCCCAAAATCCGACTTGAGTATCTTTTTGTGGTGACAGGTCACATTTAGGCCTTATACAGCTATAAGACTGTCGTGCAGGACTGTTGTTTTCTTAAATTAATGATTGATACAATACATCCTAACTGGTTATACTATTAATTTTCATTACATCACAAACTATTGGTTATTTCACTTGGTTGGCTTGTATTTCATCCTCAGTGATTGTGTGTACCAACATATAACCCACATTTTAACATTGTAGGATAATTATGATGAGAAGATAAGGAGAATAAACAAAAATAGGGTTGCAGCCCTGCCTATTTAATAAACAGGAGCATTTAGACAAATATTACTAGATTTATCAAGTTGTTGAATTACAGACTTTCCACTGTTTATTAGTTTAGAGTTCATTGATTTTCTTTCTATGATCCCTATGCTTTTGCAGTTAAGAGAATAATTGTGACACTGCATGGCGAAACCCAGCTACAGACACTAAAATTAATTTTATGCTACAGCCATTTTAGTCTGATTACTTCCCTTTAATAGTACAGGGGGGGGGGGGGTACTTTAAAAATTGGCCTTCATAATTTCATAATTTATTAGTAAGCGTGTTTTGATTTAGCCAGGATGGTGTGATGCACTTAGGGTGGAATTATCAAATTCTGGCAATTTGGAACCTTTTGTCTTTGAAGTTTTAAGAATAATTTTGGAGTCTGATTCTTTGTCAGTTGTTGATTTTTAATGTTGGAGGTGATGGATTCTACAACAGTGGGAGTGTTTTTGTTAATCTATTCTGTGAATAATAAATGCAAACAAGTATATATATTATAAATTGTAATATAAATGCAAAGAAGTATTATGAGATGTAAAAGAGAATATTGTGTGTATTAATAGTGACTGAAAAATCATTAAACATTGCTAAGCCTAGTAGCTATAATAATCTAACTTGCACATCAGCCTCACACAACTTTGATTTTAGCAAACAATCCATGTGTGAATGTGATAGTGAATACAGGCAACCCTGACAAGATTATATTTTTAATATTTGTTTTAATATTCAATCAAATTCAAAAGAGAGTGAGCAGCCAGGCCAAAATAACAAATTTACTTTATGAAAATTGAAATTGCTGTCTATAAGTTATAGCTCATTTGATCTGTTTGCCAAATTAATAACAGTAAATTACATTAATAATTTATTCATATTTAACAAGCATTTACATATGTTTGTGTTGATAATAAATTTGTATGAAAATGGGAATTTTGTGAAAATAAACTGAAAGTACTGCATTGTAATGTGTACTTAAGCTGTATATTTCATTATTTATTTATATACTAAATGTTTCTTTGAACTAATAAATGTTTGTATAGACATATTCTTTTATTTACTTGTTTTCTGTTACCATGCTCAGGAACCATTTTTGATTACATGTATTTGCCTATGGCAAATATGTATTTGGATTTTACGACAGCACCCTTGGAACCAATCATATCCAACCCTGAAAATATAAATTCTTAAGTAAAATTTTAAACTGAAAATACATATCTGCTCTCCACACAGCAACCAAAATGGTTGCATTTGTGAGAATAAATACCACAAGCGGCAACTCCAAAAACCAAGTGAGTAGCTATTTGGTGACCAGAAGTAAAAGACAATAATGTGCCTAAAAGGGTAAACAGCAATTAATTAAGAGTCCAATTTACTACTTCTACTAATACTCTTTTAGCCTTAAAATATGTATGGGTATTGAATATTTACTCCCTCTACTCAATCATACTGTACAATCAATCTAAGAAGTACACAAGGATATTAAATGTTAACTTGTTAGTCACCATGTACTCTCCTGGTGGTGCTGTGTTAGTCCTATCTACTCTTTATGCCACAGGAAAAAAAATGAGTAATGTGGTAGCTTCTGTATGTGTCAGAATTTCCTTCTCTTATGGAACTCAAATAGAAACTTCCTCCTATTACTTCAAAGCAGATTGTTCCCATTAAAATCTAAAGCATGGTAGCACTTGACTTGGTATCTTTAACAGTGTTTATTTCAAAATTGTACTCTTCTCATGGACTTTACACATTAAATGTACAAATATTCTATTCTTTCAATAACCTTTAGGCTGTTAGATTCCGCTAAGGAAGAAAATTTGATTAATTTCATGTTTCATCTATTGTTTTTTTTCCTCCCTAAAATCTTAATATACATGTATTTCAATCATTAGATAAATAATAAAAGCACATTTTATCACTCCCATCTTAGTGACATATTTATTTACCTCACTAAAACTGATTCAATACTAAATGAATAACTTGATCATTCCTCACAGAAATTACTTTAAAATAAACTTCAGATGATACTAACAACAAAAAAAATGCACTATATGTCTGATAGTTCAGGCCTCAGAATATTTGTGGTGAAAGATAGATAAGTAGTTGTACTCCTTCAATGCATTCCATTAAAAAACACCCTTCTCATGTTCATTTCTACATCAGTCAGTCCACATGATATCTGAATTTATCCTTTAACTAATTGTTAAATGACTTAGTTTTGGTTCATACAACTTTCTGATTTACAGACTTTCACTCTTTTCCATTTCATCTTAAGCTTAGTTAAGTACACCCACACTTTATGTTCTTTTACGCCTACTGAAAAGATATTTTTGCTTCTGAGATTCACCCCTGTTGCACTCTAATTTATTATCCATGGCTTAATGCTTTTACAGTTAACTTGCATGGTTTCATTTAGCACTGTTAGCTCAGTAGACATGAGCAAAATAAATGCAATACAAGGTTAACTTTCAATCAAACATCTGTTCACTCCTTTCTTAGTACATGATTATCTTTCAATCAAACATCTGTTCACTCCTTTCCTAATACTTGGTTACCTTTCAATCACACATCTATTCACTCCTTTCCTAGTACATGATTATCTTTCAATCATACATCTGTCACTCCTGCCTTTTTGTAACTTCATACTTTTATATAGCATAAAATAATTACAATATCATAACATTCATATAAGATAAATATATTTATAATAATTTGGATTTAATTATTCCAAGACAGAAATCCCTAAATAATTAAAATATTGTTAATAATAATTTGGATTTAGTTATACAAAGACAGAAATTCTATTTCACAATAGCTGTACATTTTCACTATATTTATTGCAAAAATAAAGAATACAAAGAAATAAAACAATTTTAATGTAATAAAATATAAGATTAATTTTAAATTGTGAATGTATTGTAGACTGCTAATGATTCACGAATCTAATATGCAAGGTGGTGTTCTTGACAAAGTGTATAATTAAAACAAACCAACTTTCAAACTAGTTGATATAGAAGTATTTTGAAGTAATAAGTAATAAAAAAAATAGTAAGCAATCATTTGCAATCCACTTTCTCAACACTATGAACCCTGGTTTCATTTCAATTACTTCACCCCTTGTGTGCTAAGAGTTGGGTAAATTTATCTTTTCAGTGTGCTGTCTTGAGTATATGAGTATATTTACTTCACTCCTTGTGTGCTAAGAGTTGGGTAAATTTCTCTTTTCAGTGTGCTGTCTTGAGTGTATGGGTATATTTTTTTCTTTTAAGTGAGTATTTTAAAAATAATATAATTGAATTTTCATTTCACACTATTTATGCTTGGGTAATTTAGTTCATAAATTAAATTAAGTATTTACCCAAAAATAGTCGCAGTTAGCATCTAAAATCAAGGTACAGAATCACAATGCTGTATTATGTTATTCTAGAATTGCAGGCTTGATTTATTATTCTCTTTGCTGAAGCAGACAACCTACATCATCAGGTATGCAAATGTTATTTTAAAAGTAAAGATGTAGTACAGTTGCCATAATGTATTTCACAATATACATGCAGAATAACAAGATTATATTGTTAGGAAATGATAATAGTTGAAGTATAATGTGATTTTCTTTATTTGATTCCACATTCTGAAATCAACTTCTATAATAGTTAAATATGAAATGGAATCAATTAGTGCACAACAGCAGCAGAGATAATTGAAAATTAATATGTTGCAAATTAAATTTTAAAAATCAGTTCAGTTTTTTTTTTGTTTTCAGTAATGAATTTAGAATGTTAATATATAATAATTATGGTTAGAATTCAAAGTAACCTTAGATATGTAGCATTAAATAAGACATTAGTCCACTATGACTACAGGTGCCTTTTTACTAAATAAGGTGAGAAATAATTTTCTATCAGAGTTATTTTAATTTGGAAATTTGAGAAGAAAACTCAGTATTCTACAGAGACATACTGAAACAGTTATAATACAACCATTCTAATAGTGTTTGTCATTGGTCATTATAGTATCATTCACTATGACAGACCAATTACAAAACAAAACTTGTCTATGATTGGCTTAAAATTTTGATTTGAAATTTAGCATAACTTTTCAATGCATTTAATGACTCTATAAGATAAAATGCTTAAACAATTAAAAAATACAAAGTACTCTTTAATTATAACAACATATTCTTTTATACAAAATAGTTAGATAAAATTTTGTACAAACACTTTAGCTACTGAAGCATTCCATTCTTGTTTTAAATAATATAAATACTTTGCTTTGAAATAAATCTTATTTTATTGGTTCATGTTACATAAGTCTTTTTTGTTTATATTAAAGTGTCAATTTTATAATGTACACAGAAAAAATGAGCACAGACTTATAAATATTTTTGTCCATATGCTCTGTCACAGTCTGATAAAATTGTCCGACTTCGTGACCCACTTGCCTTGTTTACTTCAAATTCGAATATTTGAAACCCTTGGCCCTTTGTTCAAAGCTTCCTTTTTCTAGGTGCTTCTAGAACAGGTCAAGATGTTATGTAACTTTAGGACCATTGTCCAGTTCTCGAACCAACCACATGCTTTGCGAACAGTCACGTGATACGCAATATACCTTTCTATATATGTACCCACACGCTTCCGCTCCCTCACTTCGAGCACATTTTAGCTAATTCCATCAGCTTACTCGGGTCGTGAGAGGCAGCCGGCGCCATAGAGAATCAAGGTACCCTTCGACTTCTCTCAAAGGTATCATTTTATTTAATAGTATTTGCCTATGTATTGTTTAAGTATGTATTTGTGCTATGTATTATATGATTTCCATATACACTTGAGCATGGTTCAGAGAAATAGCTGAAAACCTATATGTTACGGAATATAAATTTATTGTAACCATTTTTCCATTTCTGTACTTTAATTTATATTGTTTTAATTCACTAAGAGCCAGAATGCTGCGCTCGATATGAATTCTTCATGTAATTCAATTATTGCGTGTAATTTAAATTGTAAATTGTGAAGCGCTCTGTCGGTTTGAATTACCTCTTGTATGAACATTAATTTAACGTTGTATCTATTTTATTGCTTCATACGTCATGACTGTTAAATGGAACACATGTGAGACGATTATATTTTTTCTAAAATTTAATTGTAAGCGACGCGAGGTCGAAACTCTTTGTTCAGCGCATTTAATTGAGCCATGCCTAGGTAGGACCTGTTAGGTTGAGAATTATATCCAAACACGTTGCATCCACAGGTCGGCTCATGGTTCATGTTCACCCATGCCTCACCTGCACTAGCTTATTGGTGTAAGCGTGTCGAAATCCACTCTGAGGGCCATGCTGCAAAAATTCCAGTTCCTAGCCACTAACAAAGGGACATCATTCCTTATGCACCACGTGTGTCGTTAAAGGGGGACTGAGGGAACGAATCAGCATGACTGAGTGTTGAGACCAAGGATACAAGAATAGAGCTAAGTGCAAAATCAAGTGTACAGATCTCAAAGGAACACTTTTCTGGCAATTTAGATTGACAAAAATCAGGCATAGGCGCGTAAAGACAGAGTGAAGACTATTCGCGTTGCATTCGATTTATTGTTAATTTGTTAAACTTTATTAAATCTTATTTTCTTTGTTAATACCTCTTAGTAGTTGATTTCTATGCACAATAGACCAATTAGATTAATTCTTAGATTTGAATGGGGGCGGATGAGCAGAAAGATTGATGACGAGTGCATATTAATTTAGAGGGATTTAACTGTTTTCAAATCTAGCTAAAAGTTCGCAGTTTATTAGTCTGTAAATTTGTCGTCTGAACTACAAGACGCACTTTTAATTAGTCAGATAATAAATTGAGCAACCAGTCTGCGTAGAATATGAGAGGAAGAATTAATTATATTTAAAGTCTTTTAATTATTCTAAGCAGGGTCTTTAAATAAATACTGGAAACGTAACAAGTGTGGGTCGTCGCGGGATTGATATGTATTAAATTGTAAATTGTAACATTTTTATACATAGGGCGCATCATAACCTAGAAACGAACGAACGAACAGAATTGCCAATTGTTCTTTTGATTTTTGTATCACTGATTTTCTTTGCTTTTGTTGTGACATGTGCATGTATTCTTTTGCAGAGTAGCGTGCATGTTAGTTAATGTTGATATATTTAAGCGTAGTTAAATATGTCATGTTAGCTATTGAATGATTTATTTAGTATTGTGTTACTGAGTACTTCATTGTGAGGAGTCGAAGGTTATACCGCCAGCTAGGAGAGTTATCGGTAGTAACAGACTTCGGACTATTATATTTAGGGTGCTAGATATAATGTGTAATGTTGTATGGTAGGAGCCGTGACATTACGGAAGTCTTGGAACAGCGGACACTGTGACAAGCAGGTGAAACGTGTAAAGAGTTAACGCGTAATTTATTTCGGAAGGTGTTCTGAGTAAATTAAATAATTTTTGTAAGGTTGTAGCCTAAAAGTTATTTTCGGGATAAGCGGAGTTATCGCCGACGGTTAAAACACACAATTCACGAGATACATTGTTATTGTAGCCAGCGCGCTAAGACAGTAAAATGGATCGCAAACAGGTTATCGAAGACCTGAAAGAAGCCGGTATCATGATAGGATACCAGGGTGACGAACTGACTAGCTACATCAAAACTGAGCTAGAGAAAGCGGAAAAAGCGGACAAAGAAAGGCAAGAGATAGAAAGAGAAGAACGTATTGCTAATCGCGAACTGAAGAAGTTAGAAGCTGAAAAACTAGCCGAAACTGAAGCTAAACGCATCGCAGCTGACGCAGAAGCTAAAAAGCAAGAAGCTGAAGTTAAAAAGTTAGAAGCTGAAAGATTAGCCGACATTGAAACAAAACGTATCGCAGCGGATACAGAAGCCAAACGCATCGCCGCAGACGCGGAAATAAAACGGTTAGAATGGGAAGTAAAGAAACTAGAAGTTACTAATCCGAACCGTGACCGCCGAAGCAGTGGTGATTCGCGTTCTAGCGATGGAAATAATCACAGTAGAATTGAAAATATCATTCCAAAGATAAATATGGTCCCATTTGATGAGAACAAAGATCAAATAGACGCGTATTTAAAAACGTTTGAAAAGTTAGCCAGAGCAACAAACATTCCAGCGGAACATTGGGCGATAAATTTATCGGGGTTATTGCAGGGCAGTGCGAAAAACGAGTTCAATAAGCTTAGCGATTCTGAGTCAGATAATTACGACACAGTCAAGGCCGCATTATTGAAACGTTACAAACTCACAGCAGATACATACCGACGTAAGTTTAAACAGGCCACTAAAGCCAGTTCAGAGACGCACGCACAGTACATACGACGCGTAGCTGACTTGTTCCAAAGATGGATAGATCTAGCCGAAACTCCACAGACGTACGCAGGTCTTAGGGATGAAATGGTAAAAGACCATATTCTCGGGTCATACAAATCAGATCTACTGATTCACTTAGCAATAAGGGAAAAATCTACGCTAGAGGAGATAGGCAACGCCGCCGATCGCTTTGATGACGCACATTCTCAATTCTCGAACGCACACGCGAACAACAAGTCTCGACCGAACGAACCGCAGACTCGAAAGGATAAGAAAAATGACGGGAAGGCACCTAATGAGCGTGATGATAAAACATCTAAACCCGACACTAAAAACAAGTCCGACAAACAGAAAGATAAAAAGAATCTTGCATGTTACACTTGTGGTGATAGTGGCCATTTTTCACGAACATGTCCTGAAAAGAAAACAGCTAAGGTTTACGCAGTAGAAAGTCATACACCTAAAACAGAAAAGTCGAATCGAACACCAGTACAGGCAAACGGTCACGATACAATCGCTTTGCTTGATACAGGGTGCGAGCTAGACGCTATTGTAAATGCATCATTAGTTAACCGTACCGACTACACAGGGGAGACAATCTCTGTCACCTTTGCAAACGGCGAACAAGACATTTTACCAGTAGCTGAAGTCTCGATTGTTTCAGACTTTGTAGAAGGAACAGTCAAAGCGGCAGTTATGGAAAACTCACCGCATGACGTGATCCTTGGTTGCAAGTATGTTTTGCCGTGCAAAAAACAAACTTCAACTGAACCACCACTGGTTAACGCTGTAACCAGAGCAGCGAGTAGTAAAGACAAATCTGTAACTGCACCGATGTCTGCCGCACCAGCCGTAGATAAAGCAACAGTTAGCGAGATTAAAATATTACAAGCTGAGGACGAAACACTAGACAAGTTACGCAGACAAGCTGTACTTGTTAGTGACGTCAACACTGACGATTCGAATAAGAAAGCGTGCATTATTCTGAAAAAGGGTTTATTGTACCGCTATTCGAAAGTGGGAGACGAATTTCGGAAACAATTAGTCGTTCCACAAACCAAACGAAATGACGTATTACGATTAGGTCATGAGAGTCTTTTTGGTGCACACATGGGTGTACAAAAAACAACTAGTCGTATTACAAGTGAGTTTTATTGGCCGGACATCACTGCCGATATCCGTAGATTCGTGTTAAGTTGCGACACATGCCAGAGAACACAGTCTAAAAATTCAATCAGACCCGCACCGTTAGGAGAGCCTGAACTGATCAGTGAACCCTACAAGCGCGTAGCATTGGATTTGATTGGGCCTATAATACCCACATCAACGAGAGGTAATCGATACGTGCTGACCACTATTGATTACGCAACAAGATTCGCCGACGCAGTACCATTGAAAAATATTGATACTGAAACTGTCGCCGAAGCCCTTTTCGGTCTATGGAGTCGTGTTGGAATTCCTACTGAAATTTTGACAGATCAGGGGAGTCAATTCATAGGCAACGTAATGAAGGAAGTAAATCGTTTACTTTCCATCAAACATCTTACTTGCACACCATACCACCCCCAGGCAAATGGTCTGATTGAAAAATACAATGGGACATTAAAAACAGCACTTAAAAAGCTCGCCACAGATAAACCGAAAGACTGGGACAGATACATCCCTGCCCTACTATTTGCATATAGGGAGGTGCCACAATCTTCCACCGGGTTTTCACCATTTGAGCTACTTTACGGACGTACTGTACGCGGACCGATGATGATTTTGAAGGCACTTTGGACTGATGAAAAGACAGATGACGAAGTTAAGACAACTTATACATACGTCACTGACTTAAGAAACCGTCTTGAAACTATAGGCAAGATAGCACGGGAAAACTTGACGATAGCTCAGTCTAGACAGGCAGAATATTACAATAAGCACACCAAACCTAGAGAATTTGAAGTTAATGACAAAGTGTTACTGTTGCTTCCTGAAGCACATAACAAACTTCAGATGAAATGGAAGGGGCCCTTTGTAGTTACCGCCAAGCTAGGGGGACTGAACTATAAGGTGCAGACAGGAAAGAGAGAGAAAATCTTTCATGTTAACCTACTCAAAAAGTACATAAGCCGTGAGGATCAAACCACTCAAGCTGATTTTGTCGTAGCGACGATAGTTACAGAAGACGAGGGGGATACCGATTGCGTCACTGGTACTTTACCAAACTGTCCTCTACAGACGGACGAAACTGTCAAAGACGTTAGGGTAAATGAAGCCTTGACAGAAAGACAGAAAAAAGAAGTGAATGAATTGCTTAATGAGTTCTCATCTACTCTGACAGACAAACCAGGGTTGACAGACTTAATAGAATTTTCACTGAAGCTGACTGACAACAAACCGATACGTTTGAAGCCGTATCCGTTGCCACACGCTAAGATAGATGACGTTAGACGTGAGATTAAGACTATGCTAGATCTAGGGGTCATAGAGAAGACTGACAGTGCCTACGGATCACCCATCGTGTTGATTAAAAAACGTGATAACTCGTTCCGTTTTTGCGTAGACTACCGCAAACTCAATCAAGTGACAGAGTTTTGTGCCGAACCTCTTCCTGATCCGGATCTCATCTTCACTAAGCTAGCTAACGCTCATTACTATACCAAAATAGATTTGTCACGCGGTTTTTGGCAAATCAAGGTCAAGGACACTGATCGACACATACTAGCTTTCACTACACCAGTAGGAAACTACACATGGAAAGTTATGCCTTTCGGAGTTTCAAACGCTCCAAGCATTTTTTCTAAAATGATGCGGTCATTGTTAGAACCACTGTACGGACGTGGAGTTGAGAACTTCATGGATGATTTAATTCTAGGCACCCAGACATGGGAGGAGCACTTAACACTCTTACGAGATGTGCTAGCCAGATTAAAGCAAGCCAACCTCACTGCCCGCCCTACGAAGTGTGAAATAGCACAATTCTCCTTAGACTTCTTGGGACACAAGTTGAGTCATGGAACTATGTCGCCAAGTGAAGCTAAGATAGCACAACTTAAGGACACTTCACAACCGCTAACAAAAACACAAGTTAGAAGTTTTCTTGGTCTTGCTAACTACTACAGAAAATTCGTACCAGATTTTAGTGCCATTGCATGTCCTCTGACTGACTTGACACGTAAGAATATGCCTACAAAAGTAGTGTGGACTGATGCATGCCAAAACGCTTTTGACACACTGAAATCTAGACTGACTTCAGATTTAGTTGTTAAACTGCCAGATCTGACAAAACCATTCTTGTTAAGGACTGATGCTAGCAACACAGGATTAGGAGCAGTGTTATTACAAGAACACAATGACACCAAACACCCAGTTGCATATGCAAGCCGTAAACTCACAACTACTGAACAGAAATATTCCACCAGTGAAAAGGAATGTCTTGCAATAGTTTGGGCCATAAAAAAGTTCGAAAACTATTTGTACGGAAAAACCTTTGTCATTGAGTGCGATCACCAGCCGTTGGCCTTTCTCGGACAGGCGCAATTTACGAACAGCCGTTTAATGCGTTGGTCTTTGTTTCTGACACAGTATGACGCAAATATTCATTACATCAAAGGGTCTTTGAATGTTGGCGCAGATTACATGAGTCGTGCTTGATGCCATCAAGTGCCGGTACTGATAGAATGTTGTTTAATCAATTAACTGAACCCTACGGATTCCTTCCTGTAAATATGAAATATAGTTGCACACTTTATTTCTAGGAATGTCGAAATTTTTTTTGTGTAAATTTTTCTTCATTGTGGACTTCTACATTTTATCATACATAATTTGTAGGAGGCATTTTATCTTTGGTAAGATAAACGCCTCAAAAGCAAGGGGGTGTCACAGTCTGATAAAATTGTCCGACTTCGTGACCCACTTGCCTTGTTTACTTCAAATTCGAATATTTGAAACCCTTGGCCCTTTGTTCAAAGCTTCCTTTTTCTAGGTGCTTCTAGAACAGGTCAAGATGTTATGTAACTTTAGGACCATTGTCCAGTTCTCGAACCAACCACATGCTTTGCGAACAGTCACGTGATACGCAATATACCTTTCTATATATGTACCCACACGCTTCCGCTCCCTCACTTCGAGCACATTTTAGCTAATTCCATCAGCTTACTCGGGTCGTGAGAGGCAGCCGGCGCCATAGAGAATCAAGGTACCCTTCGACTTCTCTCAAAGGTATCATTTTATTTAATAGTATTTGCCTATGTATTGTTTAAGTATGTATTTGTGCTATGTATTATATGATTTCCATATACACTTGAGCATGGTTCAGAGAAATAGCTGAAAACCTATATGTTACGGAATATAAATTTATTGTAACCATTTTTCCATTTCTGTACTTTAATTTATATTGTTTTAATTCACTAAGAGCCAGAATGCTGCGCTCGATATGAATTCTTCATGTAATTCAATTATTGCGTGTAATTTAAATTGTAAATTGTGAAGCGCTCTGTCGGTTTGAATTACCTCTTGTATGAACATTAATTTAACGTTGTATCTATTTTATTGCTTCATACGTCATGACTGTTAAATGGAACACATGTGAGACGATTATATTTTTTCTAAAATTTAATTGTAAGCGACGCGAGGTCGAAACTCTTTGTTCAGCGCATTTAATTGAGCCATGCCTAGGTAGGACCTGTTAGGTTGAGAATTATATCCAAACACGTTGCATCCACAGGTCGGCTCATGGTTCATGTTCACCCATGCCTCACCTGCACTAGCTTATTGGTGTAAGCGTGTCGAAATCCACTCTGAGGGCCATGCTGCAAAAATTCCAGTTCCTAGCCACTAACAAAGGGACATCATTCCTTATGCACCACGTGTGTCGTTAAAGGGGGACTGAGGGAACGAATCAGCATGACTGAGTGTTGAGACCAAGGATACAAGAATAGAGCTAAGTGCAAAATCAAGTGTACAGATCTCAAAGGAACACTTTTCTGGCAATTTAGATTGACAAAAATCAGGCATAGGCGCGTAAAGACAGAGTGAAGACTATTCGCGTTGCATTCGATTTATTGTTAATTTGTTAAACTTTATTAAATCTTATTTTCTTTGTTAATACCTCTTAGTAGTTGATTTCTATGCACAATAGACCAATTAGATTAATTCTTAGATTTGAATGGGGGCGGATGAGCAGAAAGATTGATGACGAGTGCATATTAATTTAGAGGGATTTAACTGTTTTCAAATCTAGCTAAAGGTTCGCAGTTTATTAGTCTGTAAATTTGTCGTCTGAACTACAAGACGCACTTTTAATTAGTCAGATAATAAATTGAGCAACCAGTCTGCGTAGAATATGAGAGGAAGAATTAATTATATTTAAAGTCTTTTAATTATTCTAAGCAGGGTCTTTAAATAAATACTGGAAACGTAACATGCTCCTCTTAATGCCCAGTCTTCTGAGATGTCTTTGGTTGATCGATGCGGTAGATGCAATCTGCAACGTTGAAGTAGGCATGGTAGGAGACTTCATCTGGTGTAGTGTCATAGTGGTAATGGCCACCCTGTCCGTGGTTACTAAAGCAGTGAAAGTGTTCTATTCGTAAATCAAACCCCTAGCAGTTAAAGAAAACAGTATTTTAGTTATACCATGAAACTATAATCTATAGACTAAAAAGACATTCACTCTGTGTAGTACTAAAATGTAAAGAAGCTTTGCCTTTCCTTCAGTTTTCACCAGAATTCAAATGTTTTCTTGTACTGAACTTTTAACCACAAATATAATTAATCATTAGTATCCATCATAAAATCAAGATTTTAATTATGGTATGTTATTTCTAAATTTTAGAGAATACTTAATGCATGCTAAATATATGCACACAGTCAGAAGTTTTAAAGTATGAAGAAAATTAGCGTTCAGCATTTATTACAGAAATAATAAAAGGTAGCAAAACAACTTTAAAATGTTAATACAGAAGACATTACTTTGAAACTAGTTCTGTTGCAAAGTTATGAATACGAAAATGATTATTTTTATTCATAAACAATCTTTTCAACTCATAATACCATTTACTTTTGTTTCTGATGACTTAAATCATAAAATGTTTTACATCACAAAATACTGTAGCAGATATTGAAAGGCACACATCTTGTCAGTCAAAACTTCTTGTGTATGACTGACTGGACTTAAAAATTTACACAATCTATTCAAATTCATGCAGTATATAACTCCATGTGCTGTTTATTAAATGATTGCAAACATTCAAGCAGACAGCTGCCATCAAATACTGGTATGACAGATATGTGAGAAAAATTAATTGCTATGTTTATTGTGCTAGAATACATCCTATGCCAAATATTAATAAGTGATCAGAAAGTCTGTGCTGTGCATTAATCATAAATTTCTATATTAAATGAGTGATGCTAATTTTTCCATGCTAGTAATGTTTTAAATCTCCACTATCTATGGATTAAAATTTTTAAAAAAGTAATCCACTCCTAATCACTAATGCTTTTTTTTTCAACTGTAAAATGTAATGACATGAATGATATTAATTCTATACAATTTCTTTAATTTTTAAACATAGAATGCCAAATGACTGAAATATTAACAACACAGTACAAAACATAAACAGATGTAAAACAAAATGAAAAAAATAATGAACAAGCACCAATAACAAGTATCTATCTATATGACTAACATTATACATTACCAAATACAGAATTGTCAGAAGCCTAAATAAATGCAATAAAATATTATAGAAATATGATAAATCATAGTCTCTGTATGAAAGAAATTTGCAAAAAATATAAAAATAAATTTTAAAAACATGAAAGGGAATTATCTGTCACTCATCTTTATGCGTTAATGGGAAAAAACAATTAAAAAAATCCCCAAACAATAACAAATAAAAGATCCAAATAAACATATATGTACTTATATAAAAGCAAAATATTTTTTAAAAATCAAGAATCCGGAGATTCAGACATACTTGATACGTTATATCAGTGTTTCTAGGTGTCCAATAGGAATAATGTAAATCAATAGCAAAATGTTTGAAAAATCATATACACGAGTAAATTAAATTGAAATCAAAGCTTCTTACAGGATCATGAGAGACCAGTTCTCCCAAGCAAATAAGGGGAGCATCCATTTCATAAAATTTGAGCCAGTTGTCCACATCCTCATCTGAGTTTAGAGGTGAGCATGAAAAGTCAGGCTAAGGAAGAACATGTGAACAAAGTCTGATACATTTACAAACTCATTCAACAAAGAGTAAATGAAAAGAAACATTTTAAATTTGAACTATGGGATCTAGTATAGTCATATTGCACCTAAATCTCACAGGAACGCAGCACATTTATTAAATTTCATACTACAATTTTTAATCCTTTTGGACACAGCTTTGTTAAGTTTGAATAAACATAATGTTGGGGATGGAGGGAATTCTGTCCAGAGGAAAATGAAACTTGAATGAATTCATTTCAGGATTTATATTTATTAAAATTCTAGCTGTTGTATCCCTTTTCACCTTTCACAATCATAATTTGAAGTTCAATGACAAGTGGGGAAAGGAGGATATTACACAGATTAATTATTAATGTTAATACATAATTCAATAAATAAATAAGTAAATAATTCTATGTCAAATTTTATAAATAACATTTTAAGACAAATTTAAAATATTTTAAAATTTTCATGCAATGAAACTTTACTTCAAATCCAAATAGACTGGAAATCACATAATCTGGACAAGCTAAACAGACCAATCAAATGACTATATAACAACTGTATAAGGCATACATTTTTTCTCATTTCTTTAATCAGGTTGTTTTTTTGGCAAACATTCATACTATACTTATCACTTGATAATTTGATCTCAAAAATAATGTTCATGCCTCCTATAAATGTCATATGAATGAATAGAGGCACCTCACTAATCCAAATTCATGACCCTCTCCCTCTACCAAGAGATATTTAACATACATAACATAATATATACAAGGAAGTTATGAAAAACAAAAGGTGGAAAAAAGCCTGCAAAAAATAAAATAAATACAAACCATAACATGAAGCTTTGCCTTGCCTTTTTCTATCAAGAAGACTCCACCAAGAGCTACAGGATTTGTTTTGAAATAGCTCTTTAGAGCTATTCTGGTTGCAGACATGAAATTATCTTCTCCTGTTCTACTGCTTGCCCTGATTTCTAATACCTACAATCATAATGAATCAGTGGTAATTAAAAAACTGACTGTAGTTTGGTTGCAATATACTCTCTATGGCATAGCTTCCAAGTGATATAGCCACAACTGAGCATTAAAGCACATCCATCAAGATCTAGTGCATGTAAGAAAAATTATGTGACTTTACATGTCTTAGTGACTCTCTATATAATGCCCAAAGAATGAGAAATAAATAAAAACTTTATTTTATATTAAGTAAGACTATTAAAAAACTATTTTTGGCCTCTTATAGCTTTAGCAGACCTGATTCTTGTTTATAGTACTTCAATGAGTAACAATAATTTTATACTAAGTCTGAACCAATATAACTTAAAAAAATATTCAAATAAGTTCACAAAACTTTCACTTTTGTGCTTAAAATTTTCATTGATAAAAATTACATTCAGAGTTATAGAAATAAAATAGTGAAATGTGATAAATAATTTTAGTAAATTTTATGTGCCTTTATCTTGCTCTTGTACATTTGAAAGATGTATATATTTTGAATTTTATATTCTATATAATAAGACATGGATGGCAGCTGTAAAACATCAGTGGATTAAATTCCAAGTGGCAGCCCTGTTCACTCTCACATTTGTGGAAGAGTCTTAGTCTGGCATCCATACTTAGTTATTTTTAGACATAACACTTCCTAATAGTAATACATAGCAATCCTTAAATTTGTGCTCAATTTCTCTCTCCCACTACCCTATCCCTCTGTCTCTGGAGACATCAGTACTCACATAACTTGCTAAATCTCTACACAGAATTTACAGAACGCGTTTCTGGCATTCAGTTTTTCTCACCTCTAGAAATCTGCCTTTGTGAAATATTATATCACTTTTTGATTACATCATTCTAAAAGTATTCTTCTCCTTGCTGGTTATCTGTTTATGCTTCAAGTTATGGCCCTTGCTGGTTCTCTCATCTGTTTATGCTTCAAGTTATGGCCCTTGCTGGTTCTCTCATCTGTTTATGCTTCAAGTTATAGCCCTTGCTGGTTCTCTCATCTGTTTATGCTTCAAGTTATGGCCCTTGCTGGTTCTCATCTGTTCATGCTTTAAGCTATGGCCCTTGAACCTTTATTCATTTGTGGCAAATGCTTCTTTTTTTAAATATGCATTTCTAGGCCAATTACACAATGGTTGTGGTAATTTGCTTTTGTTTATAAAGCAGTTTATGACAGAACATTTAATCAATTAACTTTATATTATTCTGATTTCCTAACATGTATTTTAGAAGGTTTTAGCTGCTTATATATCTACAATACATGGCAAGAAGCCTGAAGTTAAGAAATCTTGACAACACCACCATTTTAATTAAACCCTATTTTTTCCTCCACTAGCAGATGCTTTTATGACACGTGCTATTTCATGGCAACTTCTGAAACATAATAAACTCCAAACAATCTTTATATTTTAATTTGTCATTTATCTGCCACTTTAATAAACTAGTTTCAATAAAGAGCTAAATTGGGTTGATATTCTTTCAGTTATTATGATTAGAGATGGATGCCAATGCGTAAAACTTACAATAAGAACCTTAGTTTCATATGTATATTTAATATAACAGATTTACTAATAATAACGACAACATAGGTTTCCAAATGCAAGCCGCTATTTAATTAAACAGATTTACTAATAATAATGACAACATAGGTTTCCAATTACAAGTTGCTATGATGAAATGTGGTGTGAGTTTGTTAGTTGTGTTTTTCAAACTAGTATTTAGAAAACATTAACTGTAATTACACAAGGGTTGAGCGGCCATGGTCAGACAATCGAAATAAGACAGGAAAGATCTCGCATGACTAAAGGCCCCACCCCCACCTAAAACATAATTTATCACTGGCGAGTCCACTGCCCGATTTCTGTGATATCAAGCATGTATACTGTTCATCATCATCTTCATAGTTGTACACCCTGTGGTTACCCTCTACACTACACCCATACCCCATCACATAAGCTTATAAAGAGATGTTCCAGTTTTTGTTGTTGCATTAACTTCTTACACTGCTGTAAATATAATTATAATTATTATAATGGTGTGAATGTTAGTAAAACAAACAAACATGTTTTGCAAAAACAAACAAAACACCTGTACTTTAGGGATGGGTAACACTTTACAGTTTATTATTAATGTGAGGCATGACATTCATTGCATAAACTTGTTATACTGAGCATAACCAAAAATTGTATCCTTGAGAAATTGTTGCTTGAGATGATAATGGCAGAAGTTTCAAGTTTCTCTTGGGCATCTTGATGCTAACATGAACTCACACATTCTCACAGTCACAGGATAGAGAACACTAGTGCTCTCACAACCTCAGAATGTCATTTTTTCTAGCACTGAACCCAGTAATGAGCTGTATGGCAAGTGCATGATGAAAATCAAGATGAGAAAATTATTTGCATTGGTGGATTGCAGTTAAAGTATGGTCATAAAGTATGAAAGCATTGGTGATGGCAGGATTTACTAGAAACCCCAAAATGTATTTCCAGGCCTTTTTGCAATCCCAGTCAAATTTCATTCTCTTTTGGTCATGAATGTTCACCCTATTCATTGAGAACAGGTTGACGAGCACCATTGGGTCCAATGTGTAGGTAAGTTTATTGCATGGGGGTTGGGCCACTGAAAGTTGGCATAATGGACATTTGGTTTTTTTATCCTGCAGTCAGATTACTGTTTCCCTTCCTCAGAATTCTGCTTTCACCTCACTATAGATTTGGCACTCATTTCAAATTTTGTGGAAAATCTTTCCTCTGCCATCTTACAGTCCCAGGCATACAGCCCTCTCTCGAGCAAATCTTCCATTAGTCTGAGAGATGTAAAAGAAAAATTATTGAAAAAACAATTGTGTGAATTCTAGTTCTGCTGACAGCTTTGTGACAACATACAATGATCAAGTCCATTAAATATTGGTCTGGGGTCTTCATGGCCAAGGTAAATTTTAAACTTGCACAATTATGTAGTGTCACTGTCACAAAGCATCCAAACTTTTAAAACATGCTTGACTGGTTTCGATGGCTTGTATATATGCAAAGACACCCGATAAAATGAATCATTGATTTGCTAAATCCAAATGACACCCAGGTATAAATGTAGTTGCCAAAGTATCCATCATTCCTTTCACTTCATATACGTATCGAAAGTTCAGGTCTCCACTGGCTGGCTCTGCCCAGCTGTCACTGAAGTCAGGCTAATAAATGATTTCTGGCAAAGATTGATTTTATGCCAACATTGCTGATAAAAGGATCTGGTAACCAAGTAGAGATCAGTCTCTGGTGAGACTTGCCCATCAAATATTGCATACAATATGTGCTTTAATCTCTGTTAGTGTTGTCTGCTCATAGTTGGCATATGTACAGTCATTTGCCAAAATACAGCATACTTGTTGGTGTTATAAATGATTTCTACCAATAGCACTTCAGGAAATAATAATTTAAAAAAATAATCCAATGCCCTTGAAGTCATTACATCAAATCCATCAGGAAACAGTTCCTGTACCAGCTGCACTAAAATCATTGACAATAAATGTTGTATGAAGATGTGCTATCCACTCATTATCAGTGGACAAAGATCTATTTCAATGTTGGAGTCAAACTGGCTTCTACTGCTGTCATTAAAAACAATATCACTGGACTGATGAAAAAAATCATTGGGACTGAACAGCTAACATCACTTGACTCAGAATTGCTATGAAATTTCGCTACCATTAGCTTTGATTAACTCACAGCCAGTTGGATAAAAGCTTTTTTTTTTTAAATAGAAAATTTGTAATGAATATTGACATCATAAACTGATTTAAAAATGAACTAAGTTCTGAATGGCTTCAAAATCAGCCTCAATTTGGCATTATGTAAAAAAAATCTGTCTGCTTTAGTCAATAGATGAGCTCTGATGTGCTTGCATTATTAGTAAAGTGGGGCTGCTGCCAGGCACTTAAGTCTATACAAAAGGGTGGAGGTGGGGAGTGCTTATGTCAGGGAATGATTTAAATATACGAGAAAGTGAATAGTATTTGAATTTACATATTACAATAATTCCTAAGACTGCGAATAGCACTTTAATTTGCATATCACAATAAAGCCACAGGATAGTGACTAGCACATGTGTTTACACATCACAATAATCCACAGAATAACAAATAACATTTGAATTTATAAATCATTAATTCCCAAGATAGTGAATAGCACTTGATTTACATATCACAATAATTCCACAGGACAGTGAATAGCACTTAAAATTATATAAATTAACCTGTATTGTGAATAACACTATTAAATACTGTCACCTTAGATAGTGGATTCTATCTGAGAAAAACCACCTTCTCAGTCAATTTCAATGCAATTTATTATGTGGATGACTGAAAATAGAAAACTTGTCTGCTTGACCTGACAGAAAATTGCCAACTATCAAGTGTTGCTAAATTGCTAAAAGACAGAGTGAGCTCTCTTGTTTGGCACATGAATCGTACTCTCCTTAAAGAAATGGTCAGAACTAATTTAATTCTCCTTTAAGCTACTTTTAGGGTTTTTTATAATGGATAGACATTGGCAATGTCTCAAATTGAAGTGGGAACAAATCACCCTTGATTTTTTAATGAAGAAATGTTTGTTTTATAATGAAGAAATATTTGTTTTATATTGTGTACTAGATATTAAGTTGTTATGGAATTGTTCAAAACCACTAAATAAAATTATAGGAAAAAAGATGATAATGCCGAAGTGTCCAAGCTGGACCTCAAAATGGGCCTGAAATCTTATAACTGTCAGTGATATGAAACCAGTTTCTTCAGTTTGTCTTAATTTATTTTTAATCTTCAATGGGCAATAGTTTTCCAAATGCCTTTACTTTGCAATTTAAATGCCATCCAGGATGAGTACAGATATAATTTCTACTTGCAAATAAATAAATCTAGTTTGATAAGAAAGTATAATTACTAACATTCCAAACTGCAAACTGATATCTATTCATGGAGAAAAAAACAACCCAGACCTTAAAATCTTCCCATTAAACAACCCTACAGTGAAATCATTATGTAAATGATCATGAATTTTTACAGCATAATCTGAAATAGTACAAAGTATTATTTATATCCCTACAAATGCTGACACACTGCGATTCAATGACTATGCACATCGTTCCTAATGTGTAGTATAACTATAATTATTAGAAAGAAACATTTTTTAAAAAATTGTTTAAACTGTCCACTAATGCTTGACTGGGAAAAATAAAGAAGGATAAATAGTAAAATAAATAACAAAAACTAATTTAAATTTAAAAATACATTAGGATAAGCAAATTCTTGATTAAATTTTAGAAATTTTGAATTTTACTATGTATACAAACCTTGCCTGATTTACCCTCACAGCAAAGGAAGTTACCCATAAGGTTGAAATCTTGGGTGTCAGATAGAGGCTCCAACACACAACATCCTTCCTATATGCATCAAATAGTACTAAATGATTTTAATACATGTACTTAAAATTTCAATAATTAAAGTAGTAATTAAATGTATTGCTGTAATTGTTCAATTGACAATACTGTCAATAATGACAGTAATAATCATGTATATTGGTTTCAATTGTCCAATAATAAAATATTAATTGGTTGAATACTTTTAACTGCTCAATAATTAAAATAGTGACAGCATTAATTTTAACTACTAAGTGATTAAGTATTTATCAAATGAATTGCTTTGATTAGTTCAGTAATACAGGCAGTAATTTATCTAAAAACACATCTACTACATTTTAAATTAATTCAGGGTCTCTATTCAAACAAAACATTAATTAATCTGTAAAATACTGTACAATATTTTAAATAAATACAAATTTCATGTCTACTACATTTAACTAAAATTTTTTAACAGAATCAGAGGTCAGAATCATATGATCATTTATAGATTTAATGTATGGAAATTGACAGATCATGTGAAAATTAGAGTACTCAAGAGTCTGTCAGGTCATTTGTAAATTAGTGTGGCAGTCATTTATGGTCTATTGTGTATAGAGTGTTAGAGGTCATTTGTAAATTAGTGTGGCAGTCATTTATGGTCTATTGTGTATAGAGTGTTAGAGGTCATTTGTAAATTAGTGTGGCAGTCATTTATGGTCTTTTGTGTATAGAGTGTTAGAGGTCATTTGTAAATTAGTGTGGCAGTCATTTATGGTCTATTGTGTATAGAGTGTTAGAGGTCATTTGTAAATTAGTGTGGCAGTCATTTATGGTCTATTGTGTATAGAGTGTTAGAGGTCATTTGTAAATTAGTGTGGCAGTCATTTATGGTCTATTGTGTATAGAGTGTTAGAGGTCATTTGTAAATTAGTGTGGCAATCATTTAAGGTCTACTGTGCAAAGAATCTGAGAGTTCATTTAATGACACCTTTGGGCACCATTCACTTCTTACGGTTATTATTTATTAATTAATAACACATAACTAATTACAAGTGATCGAAAATCTTAATTTATAGTTATTAATAATTTTTCCACCAGACCAATATGTCTTTCACTTGGCATAAGGGTATCATAAAACTTTACTCTTTACACAGTAATAAGATAAATGTTTTACTGTCGCATAATGTTTTTGCAGGTGGAAACTTCTTACTAAAAGAGAAATAAAAATCCATCTTTTATTTATATTTAATGAGCACCCATCCACCTGCTATTACTCCAACATAAGGCTTTGATATATATGCAAGATGGTTAATAAATTTATTAGATCAACAATCAAATATAAAACGTGAATATAATCAAAAGAGCATTGACATCATTTCACAACAATGTTTGATTAAACGTTTGACACTTATTTACTTTATCCTGGTATAGACATCAGCAGTCTATATATATATATAATCAAGTTCACATATATAGTTTCATCATAGAAATGAGAGTGGAGTTTTTACAGAAAATTATAGTCAATGATGGCAGCTGTCACTGGCATGTGTTCACAATCATGCAGTTTGCAAGTCACAAGTCACTTTCATACTAGATGAAGGTCCAACACCCCTTCAAGGCACATTACATAACTGTACCAGAATCTTCGATGTGCTCACAAACCACACTATGAAGAAGTGTCCAAAACTTCATCTGCACTATCAAGAATATCACGAGGAGTGTTCCAAAATCTTCGTGTGCACTATTCAAGCACATTGTCAGGGAAGTCTAGGCAAATTATGCTGAGTTATGGAAACATTATTTTCATTTTATTAATTGTTCATCAACTATCTATTTAATTTATGAGAAGATATTTCCGTTAGTTGACTTGCGCTTAGATGATGTAATACCTGTTTACAAGTTTTTAGATGGTGCAATACCTGTTTACAAGTTTGTAGTATGTAGGTCGCTTTAGAGGTGAAGGAAAGGCCATTAACCGGATACGAGACGCCCATATTTGGTCACCTGCATTCCGTATCATGACGTAGCGTTAATCCGCCAACTGACCTAGAGTCATTCATTTATATGCATGCATGAACTAAATTCTTCAGACGCCCACATTTCTTCACAGTGCCCATATCCAGGGGTAGACTATCATGTCCAGGTTGACTGTGTTGACTTGTGTGTACAAGTGGTAAATATAGTTGACTTCTCTAAATTGTTGTATTTCTTATTTGTAGAATACTATGTAAAATATTTATGTGATTGTTAAATGATTGTTAAATTATTAATGTATTTTTCTCACAGAAGCTAAGTGGCGTTAGCAAATGATACATTTTGTAGAAATGATCAAGATAAAATAAGCATGTGTGATTTGCTATGTTCACGCTCATTAAAATCGTTTTAGCTGGTGAGCGCTAACAATGAAATAGATAATTGTTAATATTCATCGTTGTGAACTACTTGCTAAATATATATTGTGTTGAGAAACTGTACAATTGTAAAGTAAAATCATTCTATTCATTTAAGTATTTTTATTGACTGGAATTTTGAGTTAGTGTGTAGCTAACTAGTAGAGATTTGTAAAGAGTAATCTATCGCTGCTGCTGCAAGCCCATATGATTGCTCCTTGTAATAGGATACTATAGAAATGATGTTATTCATTTACAGCCGGTCTCGGGAGCCAACCCAAACTGACGACCACTCTCGGGATTCACCCTGAAGGAGTGGAGATCTTTTGAAGACTACACCAGAGTTTGTATCCGATGTTGGGAGTGACTGGACGGAAGACAACTGCTGCGTGACATCAGGATTGTATAGTCAAGCAGACGACGGTAGCATTTCAACTCTTCAGAGACTCTAGTTAAGTGTGATTGAAATGAACTATGAACAGAACAAAGTGGACCTTTGGTATACTTTAGCAATTCGGGCTAAGCAGGATAGATTTACTCTAATTATCCATGTACATACAATGTTCTTCATATTATAATTTGTTATTAAATTTCATTTTGTTATCTTACCCATTGTTACATAATTGTTTGTAACCAACTAAATGAGAAGCTAGCTGGGGGCCAAGCAGAACTAAAGAGATTATAATTCTTAATTAATAAATAAAGGGGAAGATAATGTTGCTAGCTTGGGGCAAGTCAAACTGATTTATCTGGCAATGTGTCATTGTGTAATTGCCTGAGTCTTTGGCATACTTGTACATAGGAGATAGGTCAGGCTGTCTTGCTGTCGCTATTGTTAGAGATTAATCAATAACCAATATTGATACCTGGGAATCTAAAATAGGACAGTCGTTAAACCTAACCGGACACGTTCATGAGGAATGTTAAAAAAATCTTCATGAATTCTTGAGACCAAACTCAAACTTCAATTTCCACAGATACAAGGTTATAAAACAAAGGCACACTCCTTTCATAAACTAATGATTGCCTTTATGACTGGACTTGAGCTAGGTCAAAATCAAAGTGATTTGAATATAGAACTTTCTTCAACAAAGTAACTTTCAGTCTATCCCCATTGGATGAAATTGTTATGAACAAGTGTGAGACTGTTAGTCGGAAAAACTACTCATCCACTTGGAGCTGGTTTGGATTGCATCAGAAAGTTCTAGCATATTTTTTACCTGAGTTGTTATTTTAACTCTGGTACATACAAAAACATCATCTTGCCCTGAAAGTCACGTCAGGTTGACATTTAAAAATTATATAACAATTAAGTTTAGAAATAGGGACAGGCAAATATACTCTGCCACACATTGGCAAATAAATGTGTGTAAATGTTTGTGGAGTCTGACAGACTATTTATAGACTTGAATGTAGGGAGTTTGAAATGCCATTAGGAAATTAGTATTCTTGATAAGTCATTTGTATATTAGAATCTAGTGTGCACAGATCATTTAATAACTGAGCACATTATGAATATTCTCATACACTAATGTGCCTGAAATAACATTAGTAATAAACAGTTGTTCACTTTCTGGTAAAATGCTGAACTGTTGCATCTTTAATAACATCATAAATGACAGATACCTTAGGGTCAACTTTGGCAATATGAGTGTTGTTGCATACAGGAATGACATTTCCTTCAGCAAACTGTATGTTGCAGATGAGCTCTGAGTTCACGCCAACAAAACTGTATGGCCCTGCTCCTGCTCCCACCACAAAAGCGCCTGGAATTTCCACCAACTTGGCAATTTCTCCTACATTGTACAGCTGTGAAATCAATAAATATAAATTCATGAGTCAGTTTTATATATCATTAAAAAAAAAAGTAAATGAAATGGTATATAAATGTAGCATTTAGATAGTTTATGATTTTCCTCTAAAAATGTTAAATGTTTAATTGTTAAAATCCGGACCAGTAATAATAAAACAATGAGCTCACATATTCAGACATATTAGGTCTAGAGAAGTAGTTTTAATTTAGGAAAATCTTAATTGAACCTTTAATTGCCTATATGATAATTTTGGAGTATTAATAGTAGTACTGTGACATTCAATTTCTATTATTATCTTAATTTATTTAGTGATATATTTTTAGATCATTCTAGAGATTGGCTAAACATACATGTACTCAAAATCTTTTTGTTGATTTAATAAATTTATTAAACCTTGTTGCACATATATTAAAACTTTATGTTAGAGTAATAGTGGGTGGATGGTGCCTGTTAAATATACATAAAAGACAAATTTTTATTACTCTATTAGTAAGAAGTTTCCACCTGCAGAAACATTATGCAACAATAAAACATCTAACTTATTATTGTGTAAAGAGTAGTTTTACAACACCCTTATAATCCACCAAATGAGAGACATATTGGTCTGGTGGGAGAATTATTAATAACTATAAATTAAGATTCTCGATCATTTGCAATTAGTTATGTGTTATTAATTAATAAATAATAACCTTAGTGAGTAAAGAGTCTAGAGAGGTGTCACATCACTCTATGAACATCTAATTTTCTTTAATTAAAGCAATGTTTATATTTTTAGTATGGTCATATTCCTTATGATGTGTTTATTATCAATTTGATACAATGCATACACTGATATTTTGTGGAGAGATACAAATAAATATTAATAATATTCAAATTACAATTTAATAAAATCTATAAATAAATCTATCAATACACAAATTATAATATTTTAAAAGAAAATAACTATGAAAATAATAACATTTACAATAATATAAAATTAATGAATAAGTATTATGCACAACTTTAAATTACATAACAATATTGCCCAATAATTATATTTGTTTATAGAAATTAAGGATTATAATACATAGAAGATTCTTTTCAGTCAGGAACAGATAATTGGTTTCAGTCCTACTATGCTATTAACAATTAAAGTTATGCTCAAGTTTCTTGTTATAAAAACTTTTAAGATAATGAATTCATTTTATTTTTGTATGGCTTTAAAGTTTAATAGAAGTACAATATTAATATGCAAAAAACAATATCCATAATGTTTATATTTTAGTAAAGGCTCTCTGTTTACAAGTGCAAATCACAAATAAAGAAATAATCTGTACTGCCAGACAGTATTAAATATTAGTGACTTATTAAAAAAAAATCTTCCTCAAACTTTCCATTCAATAGAGTACATCATTTTAATTTTTTCTGTAAATTAATGACGATGGATACAAAGTACAAGTGTATTTTACATATTGCACATTGTAACTACATTAATATTTACTATGAAATCTGTGCAAATTCTACTGACTTAGTACTGCTGATAACATTATATTACTACTTTGTTGATTAGAAACTGATCAGTGCACTTTAGTTGTTTATTTTATCAGTTATGATTTTAGATTTTAAAAACACGTAACAGAGATTATGTTTGAATTTTAGTTAGGCATTACTCTTTTGACACTAGTGTTGTAATGTCATTTTGCTATAATGAATATTTATTTACATGACTGTACTTCTTAGTACTGCAAATTTAAAACATAAAGAAACAGAACATTGCCTTCTTTCAATCATAGATTTGCTATAAATCTCACTTCTTAGACAAAGTGTGAAAATATATGTTGAAAGATGAAAATTACTCTAAAGAAATGAAGCATAAACAATGAACATAAGGATTCCTTCAACATCGTGTGCATGAGGTCAGAGCTCTGAATTTAATTATTTTGAGCTATCAAGCAAAAATAGCAGAATAGCTGATTTCTGCCAACTTTTTAATAAGCACAGATGTTTTAAAGTCATGTTTATTTGATTGTTTGTTTTTAATTGGTTACAAGTTTTAATATAAAATGGACTGATTAGGGATTAACTCTTTCCCTGACAGCCATCATTGATAGAGCAGCTTTCTCAATGACGCTCATTCAGATCAAAGCAGCTTCCTATTGACCAGTCAATTTGCTTAGATCTTACAACCTACAGTATGGTTTTATGAAATGAGAGCAAAAGTGGATTATCATTTTTGAACTGTTATATCACCCACAAAACAAGTCCTAATCAATTTATAATAGTAATAGAAATTACTCGAAAATGATTTTATCATTCAAAAATCAATTAAAAAATATTTTGCTTCGATGAAATAGAAAACTAATTATATATATATTTTTTAATCTAAAAACCGATAAGAAGGAATAAAAATATTTTTATTCCTTAGTAAAATCTGAATAAAATATATTTGAAAAATTTTGTACTCACCCCAAAATTGTGGATTTGTTGCTTTGATGACGAAACTAATTAACTTTACACATTCAAGAACAAACATACATTTAAATACAACACAAACAATCTAGAGGAGCGTGGCTGTGTTAAAGAAAATAAAAAAACAGAAACATATACTTACACTTAATTTGGATCTAAGCTATAAATAAATAAAAGACATTTGTATTTTCTTGTTGCTGCATTTGATTACATACATTGCTGCAAATGTAATTACTATAATATTGTGACTGCTTGTAAAACAAAACAAATGCTTGCAAAACAAACAAAACCTCTTTACTTTCAGGGCAGGTAAGTGGGATTGATATCTGTTAGTGTATTAACACTTTACAGTTTACTGATGGTATGGGGCATGACATTTCTTCCATAAATTAATGTTACACTGAGCGCAACCAAAAATCATATCTCTGCA
The DNA here is from genome assembly GCA_028829895.1 of Sinotaia quadrata. Classification (NCBI taxonomy): domain Eukaryota; kingdom Metazoa; phylum Mollusca; class Gastropoda; order Architaenioglossa; family Viviparidae; genus Sinotaia; species Sinotaia quadrata. The sequence goes on along the minus strand of CM054183.1, from coordinate 74,055,863 downwards.
GACTTGTGCTTGAGATGATATTGGCAGCAGTTTCTATTGGGCATCTTGATGTTGATGTGATCTTGCACATTTTCACCATTTAGGACAGTACTCTCACAACTTCAGGATGTTGTCATTTTCTGGCACTGAATTCAGCAATGGGTGGCAAGTTTATAATGAAAATCAAGATGAGAAAATAGTTTACATCTGTGGACTGCAGTTGAAGTCCAATCTTGTGTTATATTATATTTATTGTCATGTCAGGTGAAGTCGAAACTTGTCGTGTTGTGAGATGTAATTGTATTTATTGTTTGGTCAGGTGATGTCCAATCATGTGTTGTGAAATATAACTTTGTATTTGTTCTCTTTGCCAATCTTGTGTTGCAACCCTGACTTGAAGGGTGTGAGAGGGGTGATTGTGATGCATAACACTGATTAACTGTATACGCTGCACTAATATTTTATTAATTTAAAATATTTAATTTTTTAAATTTTATTTCTTCCTAAAGGTTCAGCATTTCAATATAATCTCTAGTCATATATGAATTATAAATTAAAATGAATTTACCATGCAGAATACCCAGATTTGTAAACAATAATTAATCAATGTTTTCATGAATATTACTTTTTTGCTAATTGGGATTATGGGAATGTTAAAGATATAAACAGGTTTTCTGTCATTAATCATTAATAATGTGGATTAAGAATTTCATACTAAGTATGACAGATGCTTTATTGTCTATGCTTTTATATACTTTCTGAATTTCATAAACTTTACTTGTTTATTAGGGCCCACCTTATCTTTCTGTGGTAGAGGCAAAAGGTAAGGTGGCCCTCCAACATCAGCAAGACAAGGTTTTCCACAGATACCTGAGTAAAAATAAGTGTTCTTTTTATAAGAGGAATTACAAAACAATTTATTTCTTGTTTGTTTTATTAAATAAACAAACAAATAAAGGAATCTATAATAACTTCAACCAAACAAGAAAATTTAAAAGACTTTAAAGTTATACTATACAAAAACAATTACATTTCAGCTAAATAGCCTTCATTAGAACATATACTAGTTTGTATGTTTGTATTTGTGGGTGCATACAGTATTTTGTTTTTTACAACAAAAAAAAAAAAAAAAAAAAAAAAAACAGAAAAAAAAAAATCAGATGGAACAATTTCTTTGTAATAAACTGTACAAAGTATATATCAATGACCTTTATTTCTTGCCTTCAAAATGGAGGTGCTGTGTATGATTGGCTACAAAAATATCCTAAATTAAGAGGTTACAGTTGTTATTGCCAGGTAAATCATCTTCTCACATTTCCAACAATCTTCAATTTTGATCATATTTTGGAACTAGTTCAATCAACTCTAACACTTCAATACAGATTAGTCATCTTTTGCTTTTACCATCTTCCATTTAGTCATAAAAATAAACTAACAGATCCTCAGTTTCTAGAACAATTTCTTGCTTTTGAATTCTGTAATGCCAAGAGTAGCTGTCTAATGATTCTAGGAGATATCAATATTCCTATGAATGTCCTAATGATCCATTTATGTCAAACTTTTAGAATTTCATTTCATGAAATTAGTCTGAATGCATATCAACCCACAAACTAGGCCACATATAGATTAGACAGCATAAAGAGCAATAATGATTTTTTCTTTTCTGCTACTGCTTCTCATAAACTTGTATCAGGCAACTTAGACATCATAAGGCAACATGATCTGTCCCTGATCCTCTATCAGTGTACATTTTTAAACATCAGTTTGATTAATACATCTCAGATAACCAAATGACATTAGATCACAACTAACAACTATACTGTCACCAAACCACTGATGAAAGTGTGGTAGTTCAGTGTTTACCAGTACAACATAGGACCTGGACAGATGTTCGTCGCCACACCACCATTGATGTCTGGCTCTTTTTATTGCGCATGCAAGGGTTACATTTACTGGTTGTGTTTGCATGTGAGAATGCATAATAAATTAAAAGTGTGTAAAGTTAATACAGGATGATACAGGACAGAGACAAATGCAAACAACGCACTCACCCCCTCTCAAAACGAAAGCAGACAAGATATTTATCTTTGATGAATACAAAATAATTTTATGGGGGTCTATCTAATGCAGCAACTATAAATCATCCATCATAAACACTCTCTCTCTAGGAACAGTGGTAACTACTAAACAATGAGTGATGATAAAACAACAAATTCAGAATACACAATACAGTTGAACCCGGTTATGTCACCAGCCTAGGGATTTGCCAAAAAGCATCGAGATAACCGAAAACAAATATGGTGGCAATGTATTACAGTACTGTAATGTGCTTGAAATTTCTTTATGTACATTATATGCATTAATAAATGAGAATGTACCTGCATGTTTTTGATGATTTTTTACACAACAGCATTGCCACGATTTGTTTAATGATCCGATCGGCATGCTATAAAAATGTACGTACACTGTACATGTTTGCTAACAACAAAAGGCTTATGTGCACCAACTAACAGCAGAGATTTACCAGTACATCTATACTATAAAAATGAACAAACCTTTCATTATAATCTCCAACATTGCAAACACAAAGACTGCTCACAAAATCACAAAAAACATGCAGGGTGTACAATGTAGTTCATTTTTACAAAAAGCTAACTGTGAATGGGTATGGTGTCTCTGATTGCTTAATGTGTGACAGAATTCATATTTTAATAATTATTTCTCCACATTCAATTGATCCGCTCATGCAATCATACACTATAGCCATGACAGGGTCTTTGTCTTTCGCGGTCTGGGAGTGACTAAGTCAGAACCTGGGGTACGTCACTAATTACTTCCTTCCCCAAGTGTTGCGTGTCCAGGATAACCGGCCCTAGCTGAACTATCTCATCCGTCTAAGAGTCGTTCTTGCCCTCACATTACCTCCCAATTCAATGATGGGCCTATCCTAAGAAATGTGTTTTTAGACTATCTTTGTCGTCGTTATTACATCATTGGCAGAGCCCCCACCGTCATCTATACATTTACCCCTCTTTAGAAATAACGAGAGTGGATAGGTAAAATAATAACAATTTATTAAAAGAAAAGAAAACAATAATAAATCAATTTTACAGATAGAATAACAATTGAATTACATCTCAAGGCGAGATGTTAAGAGATTCACAGATCTCTCAAAACAAAAAAAGCTTATCACACTAAACTTATTAATTAGGAACATTAATCATGTGTTAATTCTCTAGAACAATTACTAGGAGATTATACAATCAGAAAAATGAATAGTTTCAGTACTTTGTCTAGAACAATTATTAGGACTTCAAGTAATTAAGAAGAATGTATCTACGTTACAATCACTATAAAATGGACTATAGAGAAAAGAATCAGAAATCACAATAATCAAAGAACATTACAGACATATGACACAAGCATAAATACACATTCACCTGATGTATTTGTGATCACTGTCCTCTGTCTACGGCCTGGCATTGTCGGCTGGTGAACAATGCTGGTTACAGATTAGCAAACCTGGAAAAGTCTTTCATTTCACTCTTTGCTGGAATGTTCGAAAGTTCATTTTGTCAGGAACTTGGTTACACATACACAGTTGTTGTATTTCACTTTGCTAACTAAGTGTCCTGGGTAACATTTCAAATGCAAGGAATTCTTACACAAAAATCAGCTGTTAAGTTCATTGTGCTTAATGCATAAGTCACTCATTAACTCTGTTAGTACGTCCGTTTTATAAGCTTCCCCACTTGGCAGAAAACACCTTGTTACTTGTGAATTTTGCGCACCAATACTCATCTCCTAGATAGCATTTTCAGGTCCAGAAACACCTTCCGGTTGCAAACCTTCCGTCTGTGTCACGCATAACACCAACGTGGCGTTTCTGTATCTCTCACTTTCCTAGTAGTTCTGGCTCAGTGAAATTTACTCCTTGCCTTCCCTTTCTGTTGTCTTCTTGACCAACTGGGATTCTCACAGCAGACTGGCAGTACTCAAGTGACAATGCCCTTAGACCAAGGTTAATCAGGGCCAAGGTCTCTAAGTCGAAGATAAAGCTGAAACTCTCAGTGTAGATGGACTGTACGACTGGAGATGGAATTCAAAGATGGAACTTTGACTGGTGGAACCTTTGACTTTTGAAGCATTTCAGACATTCCTATTTTGCCTCTTTCTCCGCAGGAAGTCGTACGGGACTGTGCAAATTTCATAGTGAAATTATTTTCGCTCGGTGCGGTATTTAAGCAGTTTGGTTTTTGTGTTGGGGTTCAAGTATCTTCTTACCCTCGGGCGTAACTTATCCCTTGGTCTTTTGTTGAATAGTCATGGTTGGCTGACTGTGTTCTAAGGATCGGCATTCCTAGCGTAGTCTCATCTCTTGGAAGGTGACTGTGAGAGCATCAGGCATTGCTGTCTCTCCTGTGATGAGTGAGTGGTTATGTCACCAGAGCGCTTTTAGAATTAAATTTTGTCATAATTAAAGAAATAAAATTCAAAATATTTAGAATTTATATTTAAATTAGGTTAATGTAGTAATCTGCATTTTCGGCTTTACACTAACCAATGTCAAAATTAAATTCATGAGTCATTTCGCTCCGACACAGCTCTGAAAAGTATTGTACTCGTGGTTACTTCATAAGTGGGCTAACTAACATAAAAAAAGGTGTGAGCTAGTTGAAGGGCATCGATAACTAACATTTTCAAAAGCCGGCGATGATTAGTCATGGGGATCAAGATAACTGATGGTAAGTGGTGATTTGGGCCCTCTTTTGTGCTTGAGATACATGTACAGTACAAAGAAAGAAAGAAACAAACAAAGAGAGAAACTGTATTAGTGTTCGGCGACATAAAAGAATCGACATAACCGATGAGAAAATGCTAAGACAAAGAGGGACTTTCGTGGTTCCACTTCAAAAACATTGACAAAACAGGGTTGGCGAGTTAACTGAGGTTGAGATAAGTGGGTTTGACTGTAATACGGCAATTTCCAAAAGATATATGATTATCTCTAAAATGTCAGAAAATGTCTAGGAGCTACTCAGCTCCCCAACTGTTGAGCAAAATGGATAATAATTTCAATTACAAATTCTTAACTAGCCTTACTCATAGCTATGTGCACTGAGGTTATTCTAAGAATGTTTTATGCTTACTCATTGTTCAAAATTGAATAAGAGACCAATTCACAAACTGTTATCAACAGTCATGTAGTGAGATGGAATGAAGATACAAATGTTGGCACGAACGATGATATGAATATCCATGTAGAAAAACAGAAGAACACAACCAGAGTAGAAGTGTCAAAAACAAGGTTTCTCTTATGGGTTGGCCATCCTTGGCCTCCCCCTATTAACACACTCTTAGTGTGTCAGATGATCAGCACACAGCATGATCCAAAAGTTGACCGCCTGTCCATAGGTTGGGTATTAGGGGCTCTCAACTGCCACCATCTGCAACAAGTTGATTCCGCACTTTCGCCTTCAGTGATGTGTCCTCATGACATGGTTTCCTGCTGTCTGTCTGAGTCTTGGCCCCAAATGCAGAACACTCCACTCAGGGAATAGACCGCCTCAGGTTTTCACATAAGGGAGGCTGCCTGAGCTCAGCAAACATTCACTGCATAGAGTTGTCCAGTTCGCTACTCTTATCATCATAACTTCATGGGACTCAATACAACGACAAAGAAGAAAGACACACAAGGGTATAAATCCCATTTCCTCTATTCTCTGTTTCTCCTAGTCTCTCCAACCATCTCTTTCTTCTCATGTTTCAAACTACTTTCTCTCAAAAGAATAAATTCACAACTCATATTCTCAACTCAACTCTCTCTTTCTCAAAAGCAAAATCTCCATTATTTTCTTTCAAAGGCAAATTTGCAAACTAATTCTGAACTGTCCATTTCTTAAATAAATTCTTGACTCTTTCTCTTCTCAAAACAAATTCTGAACTGTACTGTTTTTAAAATAAATTCTTGAAAACAAAATCTAAACTCAACTATCTCTTTCTATATTTACTTTTTATCCTTGCTTCAAGTTCATAATCTTTTCTCTTGTTGTTCGAGGGTTACATGACAAATCTGCAAGCTGGCAATATTGCCATGCTACATACTCCCATCATGCAGAGCATTTGAATCTAAAAAAAAAAAGTCCCTTTGTTCTCGTTATCTCATACACAATACCTGTACCTCAATGCACTTCAAATTCTACTATGCCAAATCCCAAACAATGCATACAATTACAAAATAAACAATACTCTCAATAAAAAAACATTGTCACACTGAACCCGAAAATTTAAAAGTGTTTCACAATTAATACGATCAGATCGCATTTCACCTGATTTAATCAAAAGGTCATTAACTCCAAATCAGTATTTTCAAATTTCACAACTCTTTTCTTTAATTATCTTGCTCAAAATAACACAATGGCAAAACGAGTGTGAACGAAAACTGCACACACACCAACAATATGAACCTTTGCTTTTTATGCATATTTAACAAAAATAGATTTATTAATAACTGTTACAACTTAGCTCCTAAATTACAAGCTGCTGTGAAGAAATGTAGTGTGTGGGGAGGTATTTAGTCGTGTTTCAGACTAGTATTTTTTTTACAAAGCATTAACTGAAAATCACATGCAGGTTGGGCGGCTTTTGGCAACCTTAACCTGGACAATTTGGCATAAACAATAAAAAAAATTAATGTTGGCACTTCCCCATGACATACACAAAAATCTTATCACTGAGTAACATCATCTGTTTTTTGCATTATCTGCTTGACAATCATGTCCTAACAACCATCAAGTTGCAGAATGTGGAAATATACTTCTTCCTATAGTAATAAGCTTAGCTTGCAAAACCAATAAAAACTGAAAGGTAATGGATGTCATCAGATTGAAATATCCATAAGCAAAATTTATCTGCCAGCTAAAACGAATGTTACAAATATTGTTGTTTCAGTCAAATCCACCTTTTACAGTACAAGAATCAGTGAAAATGCCAGCTGTAAAAAGTAGTTCTGCATCACAGATAAATTAAGGTTAAGAAATAAAAAGTCATTACTTCCTACCACAATATCAGCAGTCTACCAAATCAAGGTGCAATTATTTCCATGACAAGATGAAAACTATTAAGAGATCAACTTGACAGCATCCCACAACCTGATCTGATATCTCCTTATTACTATGACTTGGGAGTTTAAACAATTATCTTTCTCAACATTTATAAAAATCTGTAGATTTACAAACATTTAACCAACCAAGCATCCTTTGACAGTGGCTAGACAGGTGGGCGGGTGACAAGAGGTTTGCGACAACTGGCTAGACACAACCTGCCGACCACTGGCTTACACATAACTTACATCTGTAGAATAAATCAGGTAATTACTTACATTTTTCCTGTTGTTTAGCAATGTGTCTATATTGTATTATGTACAAGTCACTTGCTGTTCACCAGTTGTTGCTAGGCATATGTCAGTAGCTAGTTGATGTTAGCCACTTGTCGCCCACTAAGTGTCATTTGTAAAATGTCGCCTGCCCAGATGTCATAGAACCCCTTTGACACACACACACGATAATTATATTCCATGAGGGCGGCCTTCCCTGAAGATCATGTAAGCCAAAAACAAAATTCTAGCATGAAAGGCTTCTAAAAATAACTTCTGTGTTTTCTTACTTTTGTTCTAATATAGTTTACTCCTAAACTACTTGAGTTGATTAATGCTTTTACTATCTAAGGAAACTACACTAAATACTCTTTAAATACAACACTTTCCTAAGGAATAATTTAAAAGATAAAATACAAAAAAATTAAATAACTATATTCATGTGCCATGTAAAAAACATTCTCACATGAATAAATCCTAAAATATGCAAAGAAAATAAGATAACTAGCCTACAAACATATATAAATACAAACTGCAACCCATTTCCTATCTAAATGTCTATGGTAATTAACGAATGCATAGCATAGTAAAGAACGATTAAAAATGTAGAACTAACACAGCATCATACATTAGTACAGGTAATGTTTACTCATACATTGCACGTAATTTGAAACAAACTACAAAGCAAGCGGTCATGACTTAATTTACCACCAGCTATGGTCCTATGTAAAACACAATAAGTGCTGTACATGTACACACACACACATTCTACCACTAAAATCAAATCAACATCCTTGCTGGAAAAAAATAACAAACATTATCTAGCAAACTGCCTCCATGCAACATTCAGCTAAAAATACATAATTACTTAACATCTCATGTGCGTCCATCTCAGCACATACAACACTCTTGTCCACAAACAAATACATAAATGAGTAGCCTGGCTATAGCAGTTGGCTCCGTGCATGCCTACACTTGCCTGAGAGTACACAGAATAGGGTCAGCAGACATCTAACACATGGCCATAATAAGATCCAACTTATTACTTCCCTGACCACCAAACTCCTACCAGTCCATTTGCTGATAGACAGCATCTCACACAAAAATCCAGATATCCTTTACTAACACTTAATGCTATTACTCTGCCCCTTAAACACTTAAAAAGATCAAATGTTGAGAAATTGGATACCTTTATGTATGACCATTTCTAAGTCTATCAACGACTACCAATTCCAACATGCTATCAAAACCAGAACAATATACCCATTACCAAACAAAAGAGTACAATATATACTACACAATAACAACAGGATTAACACTGCATAACAGCCACAATACAAGGGAATAAAGAAAAAAAATAGTCCTTTAAATTTTTCCACCCAGCTTATGGAATCCATTCATTAATTACTATAATAATCAAACTGAAACTTTATGCCTCAGGGAAACATAACTAAACTGAAAGCAAAGAAGCAATTTAAACTGAATATTCTGCTCAATATTGTGCAACAAATATTTGCTACATATCTAATCAGAAGAGACAGCATGTACCACCATGGCCTGACTAAAACAAACACTTCCCAGCCCATCCACTAGGCGCAAACAATCTTTTGCCAAACCTCAGTGATGAACTAGAGCTAGCCAAGGAATTTCAAAATCCTAAACCTGCCATGCTTACTAGTCTCCAACAACTAGCACACAAGCAGAGCACAGCAAAACTCTCAAAACAATGATACAGAAATGAAACTACAAACTGTATTGCCACACAGAACATAAGTTTTCTTATAACAAAATAAGTAATGCCACAAAACCTAAATTTCAATACCTATGCAGTAACATCACATAGCAAAATAAGTGTATACTCGAATTCAAATAAAACATCTCAACATTTACATATTATTGCTTTTAAAAAAATCCCAAATTTTCATTAATTCAACTCCCTAATGCTGCACATAAATCATTTTATCCTATCAAAAATTACATCTAAAATAATTATTTCTTCTAATCAAAAGACAAAATAAAATTAGAATCAATACACAAACGCAACTACTAGTACTAAAAAGTCACATCTTGTCTTGTAAATGTTTATAAAATAGAGCCCTGAATATAAAAATTTTTTTAATACATTTTTCCTGTTGCATTCTTCTTCTTCTTTCTTAAAAACAGGTCAAATTATACTGTCCATACTGTAACTTTTTCACAAGACAGAAAGTTTCTGATTCATTCAAGTTGTTGGCTAGTTGGTCATCTGCACTGGAGCCTGGTGTTTAATGATGAAAACAGCCCCCATACATGGTTGGATGTCCCCGTTGTTGTTGATGGCTGGCGCCCTTCACACTGTGATGGTCGTCAGCTAACTGCCACTGCCATGCTGTGTGTTGTCAGCTGCCACTGCCATCCGTTCTCTGCCTTGTTGATGTTTCACACTGCTGTCTCTCATTTGAGCCAAAAAAATGTTGTTTGGTCGCTTCTCGCATCCCTCTGAACCTATCCTGCTTGCAGCGCCAATTTGTGATGGAGGGTGTCCTCTGGTGTAGAATGTTTGTTGGGTGTCACACCAGGATGTGAGATGAAAACAATGATGATGATGGAGAGGACAAAATGATGACAGCCACAGCAGAGAGATGTACACAACATGCAACAGCTTACTTGAGGACTCTCTGGTCACAAAGCTCTCTGTATGCACACAACCAACCAAGCATCCTTTGATACATACTCGCACTAATTATATTCCATGAGGGTGGCCTTCCCTGAAGACCATGTAAGCCGAAAACAAAACTCTAGCATGAAATGCTTCTAAAAGTAACTTCTGTGTTTTCTTACTTTCATTCTAATATAATTTACTCCTAAACTACTTAGAGTTGCATAATGCTTTTACTATCTAAGGAAGCTACACTAAATACTCTTTAAATACAACACTTTCCTAATGAATAATTTAAAAGCCAAAATACAAAATAAATTAAATAACTATATTCATATGCCATGTAAAAAAATTCTTACACGAAGAAATCCTAAAATATACAAAGAAAATAATATAACAAGCCAACAAAAATATATAAATAAAAACTGCAACCCATTTCCTATCTAAATGTCTATGGTAATTAATAAATGCATAGCATAATAAAGAACGATTAAAAATGTACTCACTAACCCTGCATTATACATTAGTACAGGTAATGTTTATTCATACATTGCAGGCGATTTGAAACAAAGCAAGTAGTCATAACCTAATTTGCCGTCAGCCATGGTCCTACTTGTAACACAATAAGTGCTGTACACACACACACATTCCACAGTAACACCATGTGATACTTACTGCTTTATTTGGTTCAGATAATATCTCTCCAAAAGATAATAAATTGTGTCAGTAAATGGTCAGTATATCAGCCCAAACAATTATTTTCAATGGTATCTCAGAAAACTCTTCTCTTAGACAACTTTTACTATGTATATGAAGCCCCTATTAAGAACTGTAATGCCATCATTTTGTGTCCCGCTAGTATGATGATGATACTCAATTGTATAAATGATACTAACTAAATTATATCATTCACACAACCAAAGTGTAAAAAATGTGTTTTTGATGCTAAGTCTTGAATGATGAATAAGAATTATCAAAGAATGATGACACAACTTAAGTGTCAGAATTGCTTTCAGACAAAAATTAAATTCCTTTGCATTATGGATGTTGTTCTCTTCAATCCCTTTCTCAAGAGTTTGCAATGAATATAAAATATTCTTATCAGACCAGCGAACCATCTGATAATACCAGTTCATAAATAACTTGCTCTGTGGATGATGTCCATCTGCTAGTGTCAGTTCATAATAGCTTGTTCTCTGGATGATGTCTGTCTGTTAATGTCAGTTCTTAATAGCTTGTTTCCTGGAGGATGTCTGTCTGCTAGTGTCAGTTCTTATTGCTTGTTTCCTGGAGGATGTCTGACTGTTAATGTCAGTTCATAATGGCTTGTTCTCTGGAGGATGTTTGTCTGCTAATAGTTCATATAGCTTGTTCTCTGGAGGATGTCTGCTAGTGTAGGTTCATAATAGCTTGTTCTCTGGAGGATGTCTGTCTGCTAGTGTCATTATGACAGGCTGACCAATTGAGTGCCATGCTTACCAACACTTGACATTTGTACTGTTAAGTACAAAATGCTAACTTATATGTTAACTTATATGCTAACTTTCCCCAGTAGATATTCAACCAACTTTTGCAAATAATACATGTACCCACTTCTGTAATTTGTACAAAATATTCACAAGCTGTAGAAATCAAAATTATTTTCAGCCTGGCCATAAAAATTACCTACAAAGGGAGCCTTGCTACAAACAGCTCAGATGTCTTCTAAACAAAAAGTATGGAAAATGCATCTTACCTTATTTTGGAGATGGGACAACAGGAATAAAAAGAACCAGAGTAACCACAAACACAAGAAGCTGACACATACTGAGAAGAATTTTGAAAAACAATCCTGGCAAGGCATACATTTTGCTTGTACCAAGTGAAAACACTATACAATACAACCTCTTTCAGTATGCTCATCAAGCAACATGATGGAAAAATAGTACAGTAATTGTATGAGTGAAAATAATTTCAATGGTTAATCGAAACATTTCCTCAGACATAGAAAAAGCAATGGTAGATTTGAATTAAAATCATTAAAAAAATTAAAATATCATAATTAAGTTGAACTAGCCACTGTATGCTACAAATAGGAACATAGGAACATTTTACAACTATTGTTCTATTGTTAAGAAAAATTGTGCAAGAAAAGTGTAGTAACTAACAATGCCATTTAAAAACAGTTAAAATGGTAGAATCTTTTTAATTAATGCTGCAGAAACAAATGCATGTAAACATTAATTTATACAAAGCACTTTAACTAACCTCTGGCTGATAAATAAAAGGGTTTCTGAGTAAGGTCTGGGCAATCCACAACAGTGACATCAACAAAGTGAAAGTTCTTCTTGAGACCCTCTCTCAGTACTGTAAATCATCAAAATTTGAATTTAAAAAAAAATTACAATAAGAAAGTAATGATTAAATTTAAAAAAAGCAGATTCAAACAAAATGATGTACAATTTTAGAGTTGTTTTATCAATATAGAGGGTATACAGTCTCTATTTATAACCATTTTTTACCATTATAAAATCAATGTAAATAGCAACCTATACTACATGGTAAATGCTGTTTGTCTCCTATCTGTTACATATATATGACTATCTAAACCAAATGAGACTCTGAGCCCTCATGCTATTAGAAATATTCATAGACATATGCACTGAAACAAGAATTTTATCTACATTAGAAGATAATGAAAATGGTATACTGAAAATTGTCACTGTCACCAAACATTACAGGCCCATGTCACAGGGTGATGTTCTCAGTACTAGCTTCTCATTATAAAATACCTGCAATAGTTAATAATTATCCTTAAATTTTAAAACCTTCTATTAAAATTATTAGCAGCCTTTTGCTTTCTTGTACAAACTAGGGTTTGAACTAAAATTCCTCAAATTAGTACTTCTTATCAAGGAGGTGACATCATTGTGGCAAGAGCCCATAGGAAATTAAAACAAGACAGTGTTTGCCAATACATCCTATAGAATGAGTGCAACTGACAGGACAAGAGCACCCAGTAGTGGCAAAATATTCCAAAAGCATCCCCCCACCAGCCCAGGAAAATTTAATCTGAAACATTACCCCAAGATCTGAGCACCTAAACCATGAAAAGACAAAGACATAGTAATGTACATACAATTGTTAGTTTTATGATGTTAATGGATAATTTAGTCATTGCCCTATGTTGTAGATTGCCCAAAAAATTCATAAACTGCATACAGCACTCTAAACTGGCTGATACCTGGAATAATGCTGACACTGGAATCAACCTTTTAAACTGTAATTTGTTTTTATTACTAAATGCTGACATTATTCAAAATACTAAGATAAATGAAAAAATGCTGTATAAAATAAGCTCTACTTAATATACACATGTATGTTTTCTTTTCACCTGAACTTAATTGTACTAAATTTTGTGTATCAGACTTGCCAGAGTAAACTTAACTAGCCCAGTAGTTACTAATAAATTCTGACAGCTGTAATGAGTCCTTAGTTACAGATAATTATTATTTCTACCATCCATGTAAATAGCAACCTATACTACATGGTAAATGCTGTTTGTCTCCTATCTGTTACATATATATGACTATCTAAACCAAATGAGACTCTGACCACAAGTTATTTATATGTCCAGGTGTATAATCAATTACAAATATTGATTTATATATCTGTAATCCTATCAGAACTTTTTGCTTCTTCTTTTATTGGGATGATGGCAGCTTCCAGCCTGAGCCAATTTCACTGCTTGGTGCAAGATGCACCATTGGAATAAGGTTTCATTTGTGGATGTACAGAGTGGAGTTGATAGAAAGTTGATGGGATGACTATGTGGATGGGAGTGGAGGTAAGTAGACTGTTCTGTTTTTTGTTTTGTGTTGTGCCACCAAAAGTGAGTGCTTCTCATTTTCCAGGCTTAGTGGCAGGTGTTGGAGCCTATTTTCTTTACCTTTATCTCTCCCTTATTTCCAATGGATCATTCTATATTTATTTTATTTCCAACAGTTATAAGTTTTTAGACTTTTTAGGTTTACATTTTATGACTAGGTTTTTATTTTATTTTAATGGTTAGTTTAGTATTTAGGTGCATCTCCCAATTATTACTTTAGGTGGCTAGTCCTAGGACTTGGGAAAGATCTGGGCATGGTGAGTGGTAGAGAATCACAGTTGGGGGGGGGGGGCATATATGGAATGTAAAAAAGAATAGACCTCCTGGGTGCAACAGGATAGGGATAAAAAATGTTTATAAATAATGTTTATAGCTCACTCTTCACTTGATCTTCAGATTCACACTTACACATACCACAGACACAAAAATAAAGGTTATGGCATATGTCCCATCCAAGGAAAAACTATGGTTTATAATATGACACGAAATAGCTCCCAACTCATACCTGGTGAGTGGCTGAAAGATAGCAGATTGCCAGCACCAATTTAGTGGGGATGGGGACATAGGAAAATGTTACAAATCAAAGTTTGTTTAGATTTTGCACTGGAGCCAAGGAGGCCCTTTAGGTTTCATTGCAAGTTTTGCATCCAAGGTATCCAATGATAGACAGTAAGAAATAATAATGTAAAGGTTATACATGTAATATATTTCAGAATTATACCTCTTAAAGACATTTCTCTGAGAACCCCCTTGTAATACCTCCTGTAGTTTGTATGCGAAGGAAAGGTTATGTTTTGGATGGGGTCGTGACCTTGTGTGGTGAGGGGGGTGGGTGAAGGAAAGATAGACCTGCCCATTATATTAGCCATATTGGGTGGTGATATGATAGGGCACATCAGGTCCATAATCTTTGGGAATTGTTTTGGGCTGGTTTTCTTCCACCGCCAAGTCTCTCTCCCAGGCTGGGGTTTTTTTTTGGGGGGGTGCCTCAAGTTCATTCCCAGCTTGCTGGTGAACAAAGCCAGCAACTGGTTAAAGTAAAAAATAAAAGTAAAAAAATATTAGATATTGAAATTATTATATAATTGCCCGGCCCTGGATATATAGTGGAGAGTATAATTAACCAAACAGTGCACTTTCCACACCAGCCATCTTACTACAATATAGATATATTTATTAATATAACCTCTGCTGTTACAGTTGCTGCTAAGTCCTGCCATTTTACTGCAACAGTTATTATTAAGTCTTGAAAGTGTGAACTTAGAGTTAGAGTACTAGTTACTACTAATTATCAGGCAAGAGACTGAAAATGAATGCACAAGTTATATAATACTGATAAGGTATGATGACTTTGAACTAGTGAAAGAATTGGTATAATCAAATAGAATGATTCTGAGCAAGTTATTAACCTTATAACTCCTAGCTATTTATTGACATAACCTAGCTTACAGGTTAGCTCTGAACTACTTATTGCTGTATCATGCTTATAGAAGAGATCTGAACTACTTTTTATTATAATTAACTTTATAAAGTTATAGGATAGATCTGAATTTACCACAAACACAAATGGCTAGAACTCTGAATGGTAACTGATAGTGAGCAAACAAAATAATAATTCAGTAGTCTAAAGCTATCGATATTTACTATTTATCTTATGATATTTCAGAATAAAGTGCACCACTATTGCTGAGAATAATCCAAACAAAGCCAACAAAATACTTAATAGTCAGCCTAAAAACTTTATATTAAAATATATTAAACTTTTAAAGATAGATACATTTATAATATCCATACAAATTTTAACTGAATTGTTAATGTTGGAAATATTAAACAATAATATCTTTTGACTTTTTAATTAGAGATTATGATTATGACTTAACAGTTAATGAAAGTTAGGACTATATGGCAAAATATACAGTATTCTTATTATCACATTCTGGCATATGCTTGCTGTACACACATTAAATACACAAACTTGAAAGTGTCAAGAGTTAAATTCTCATTAAATAACTTCAAATTACAGAAATACCAAATGCTATAGCTGGTTAATGATACAAACAATTCACTAGTCAAAATACACGTATAAATATAATAATAATGTACTTAAATTATATAAACTCTTAATACATGAATATATTTATATTTTGTAAATGACTATTAATTTAGATGCTGACATAAATGCAAAGGTCTTTAGTTGGTAATTTATAATACAACTAAAAATAATAGCAAGTTTGCGTTATATTCTAAACAAAATGAGTGCATTTACACATGAATGCAACATATTTATAACAAAGTTTTACTCAAAAAGATTAAAAGTAGACACCATTTGCTACTTCATCCAAAGATGGCGTGTGGATGGGAATCTTAGTTATTGGCGACATCATTTTTAAAATTTCCAATATTGTTTCTGATGACTTTCTTTCGACTTGCAAAAATTCAACAGGCCTTGATGTAAACGAATGACAAAACAGATGAGGTCTTATTTTCGTGAGATATAACAGATTCTGAAAAGTTCCTTGTGTGACAACAAGTACAATCTTATCTCTCTGCTTATCTTTAGGTCACAATTAACATAAAAATGTTTTGCAAATACGATCTCTAACTACAAAAGATATGGTAAAGGACAAATAAATACAGATGCCAATGTTTTTAGCAAATGATTTACATCCATTTTGATAAAATAAATGCTCTAAAGTCTTAACATAATAACTGTGTAGGCCCTGAAGTGAAATTAAATAAGTACATATATATATATATCAGGCTGCTGTATATTGCATCAGAAAATTCTACTGCCTATAAAGTGTAAAATCACATGACGCCTCTTTGTTCTACTTTAGTTAGAGGAGGCCATCATTATTTGGTAGCCCCACTTCCACCTTGCATATTATTAGTTCGATAGATATTTGGGACATTTGCAAAAAATGGGCTGCAACAAAATACAACTAAAAATATGTCATATTACTTCACGAGGTTCTTCCCTCGAGAAGATAACCTCAATAAACTATAAACTTGTACAATGTATACATTAGCTTGGCAAACTCGGTTGTCTTGGCGAGCCGACACCAAAAGAGGAGATAAAAAGATAGTAATAAGAAGAAATCACAAAAAAGTAAGCAAATCTAGATTGTTCTAAGCACTAAATAGGGTAAAGTGAGAGTATTACAAATTGATACGCGATTCCCTTTTAAAGGGGACTAATCGTTCAGTTTTTATAGTTTTCAGATTTCCTCGCTGTTAATGTGACTAAGAGTAAGAATGTTGAAGTTAGTGCCACACTCTTTTGTGATTTGTGATTCCAGCCACAAATTGATGTGTTTGATCTCACACAAATTGATGTGATCTCACAGACTGATCTCACAAATCAGATCTGGCAAAGTCATACTCAAGTCATCCCTAGATATGTGTAAACTTTAATAAAATGAACAGAAAATATAATGAGCAAATTGATTTGTTTTTATTTTTTTAAAAGTAGATTGAGACCACTAACTGCACCAAAGAGTTAATTACTGGAGACATAACAATTTTTATAAATGACAATAGACATACATTTACTCTGTGTAAGTAATACATGTACTATAATCAGTATTATACTCAGTTTAAGTTTGAAGCTCTTATCAACAGGGATGAGAACAGGTCCAGTTAAAGTCCATACTTGAAAAGTATTTTTGCAATTAAATGTATGCTTACATTTAATGGAGGCTTCTAGATGAAATAACATAGAAGATGACTTTTCAGGCACAGTGGTTGACTGAGGATAGACAACTGATTTGAGTAGAATGGCCAGAAACAGAAGTTTGGATGGTTGCTTGTAGCCATGAGTCAGACTTAAGCTGAACAGGAGCCAGGAACTTAGACAAACTCAAAATTAAATGCACATATGAATAGACATCAGTAAGGACATTGTGCAAGTAGCTGGGTAATTGGGAAAGGGTGCATTTGGGGGCATGCTGCCCTATGTGATGGCTCTGAAAATAGCTTGCCATTTTCCTTACTGGTAATACATGATTTGGGTGTTGAATGCTGTGCTCTGACTAGTTAAATAAATGATTGATGGATGTTTGCTAATAAATTCATGATCATAGAGATAGAGTTGAAACCTTTCTATGAAACCTCTCCCATACGATAATTCAAACATTCAATTTCTGAAGTGTTGTTCTAGGAGTAGGTATGGATGTGGGTGTGTTTTTGAGTGCCCCAATGTGGATTCAAACTTGTCCAGCCATACAAACTTATCAGGGGCAGCTGTTCAAGTTAGATAGTTGCTCTGCAATCTGATTAAAACCTGGGATAATTTTTTATTAACATGCAGAATGATTGGGTAACAAGGGGAGGGCATTCATGTAACTGGCTTATTTTGTTCTTCTTAAGTCAAAGTTGGTCTTGGTTTTTATATGGCCCAAGTAATTGAGTGCTTTACCTGACGCACTTAGAAAAAGCATGCTGTCAACCCTACTTCATGTGATCTGTAAAACAAAGTATGAAACATTTCAATGTGCTTGATCCAGGTAGAATAAGGATCAAAAGGCCATTCACAAAGTTGGATTGGTAATCACTTTTTTGATAGGATTTTATGAGTTTCATCATTCAAAAGAAATAATACACTGAATGGTGGCCACCAAGAGTTGTAAAAGACAATCTCTCTTGAACATTTTCACAATACCATGATCTGGTAGCATCCGTTTGCTAAGTTGATACAGGTAAAGTAACATGCATAGAGTTTTGGCTTGGTACTATGTGATTGCTGGATTAGACACAACTTTGAGTAGAGTTTTGGCTTGGTAATATGTGATTACTTTCAACCTCTGAATCTGATAATCAAAACAAAAACTATGTTTTCCATCTTTTTTCAGAACTGGCATGATCAGAGTGGCATAGATTGATTCAGACATTAATTATGACATCATATAGCATTTCTTGTGCTTTTCCTTCAAATGAAGCAACGTGTAAGGTTCACACCTTTTGGGGTTTGGATCCAAAAGTTCACATGAAATTGTTCCAAACCACTGTGTGCCAGTCTGTCAGTACATCCTGGAAGTCACTTAGCACTAAGTTTACTTCTTAATAATATAAAATTTGTTTAGAATTCATAGATGTGTATACTTGAGCATATTTGTCTGTTACCAATAAATTTTTTGTCAGTTTTATATGAATTCATTTATATATGTACAACAAAAACTCAAGAGGATTGATAAAATAAGGATTCTTGCTTATTTTTTTATTTTATTTTTTTTAATGTAATTCCTTCATATGTATTAAATGCCATAAACAATTTGATAAGAAAGATATAGTGATTTATTTTTCTTATTTGTTAAAATAATGTGAGATTTAATTTTTTTTTATTCAGATAAATATTAAAATATTTCAGAGTTGCAAGTTTGAAAACTACAACTGACTGAGACATATCAACACAGTATTATGGTTATTGTCTAAGTCACAAGAAAAGAAATATCAGTATTGACCTGGCTGAGTTACACAAAAAGAGTGTCAATTTGAGCTTCATTTGAGTTAATGGTGTATGACTGTTTAACATAAAAGTCAAAATAAAGTGCAGGCATCATGACCTTATGTGGAAATGTACCTTCAATCCATATTTTTGCAGTCATCTTAGGATCCCTTGAGATTGTGTTGTTTGGTGGTGAGTAATTACAGTATAATTAATAATATATAAAATATTATAAGAATTGCTTTTCCATGACTTCTTTAAGATTTATTATTTAAATGAAAGTTATTTAAATTTCAGGGATCAATATATATAAATATATGAATAAATGTCAAAGGCTTTAATAATGAGAATATCAAGAAGCATTTTTCTCTGAGATTAAGGTAGACTTTGATTGATGGGCTGTTAATTTTCTGGACAGTTTACTATTTAGTATTAGTGCTATTGAAATAAACTTTCCTAACCATTCTATTTTAGAGAAGTTATTGAAGTGTAAAGTTAGTAAGTTTCTAATTAAATCATTAAATAGATAGATTTTTGTAGAAAAATCCTATAGAAAGAGATCAAAGATCATCAGGACTTATATTGATAAAATGATAACCTCTGTGGTCAACATTGGTGATGTCACTGACTAGTGATGCTTGAAAAAAATTTTAATTTTAACTTGCCCTCAAAAAGCACCAATCAGACATCATAAACTTGAATTAAAAACTAAAAAGGTTTATTGAGATATAAATATTTTATTACATGATTCAAAGAAGGCAAAATATATATATTTTAAAAGTGAAAATAAATCTAACATTTTTTTCTTCAAAACAAAAGCTATTAACAGTCATAAATTTTGCAAAGGTCATCTGATAGTTTTTTTAAAAAAATTCATCTTTTAGCAAGGTACTTTATGGGGAATATTACAAGAATTGAAGATACCATACCAGCATAAAAAATAAAGCACTTGTGACATAAATTGTAAGGTGTAGCTAAAAACTAAAACATAAGGAATATATTTGTATTTATTTTTAATGAAAGCTATATTTTTATAAAGTTTGCTGTAGCATACAAAAAGCATATTAACAGAAACAAGCTAAAATATATGGTATGGGAGCCTGTTTAATTCAAAAAACAAGAAATGTAATTATTAAGCACTGGTGATTTCTATTTAAATATGAAATTTTGTAAATATATCCCACAAATCTAATTGAAAAGACTGGTCATAATTTACCCATTGATCCATAACTTGCTGTTAGACATGAGTATCAGTTCTGTAAGAAATTGCTTGCATCATTCTCATATTAACTCTAGAATATCTGTGTAAAAATTAGTTATTATTTATGCAAAATATAAATAAATAAATTAGCATTTTAGCACTGAAATTAGTTTAAAAAAAGCTTAAACTAAAAGAAAACCTTCACAATTACTGAATTAATGGTTTTTCACTTTAATTTATAATCCATCTTACATCTGTTTATATAATTAATATTAAAATGTAAATATTCAGGTATGATGTAGCTGAATTGTCTGAATTATTAATTAATGGAAACACTTGATTTCAAAAACTCTCTAATAAATAAATGCTGATATAACTTTTTACAAATAAGTGCTTAGTGTGCTAGAATTACTTGATTGAAGGAATTGTCGTTTTCTGAGTGATTATCTATCAAAATATGACAGTTAAAATGGGATAAATAGAAAAAGTTTTTATCTGCACTTAACAGTTCTTAAAGATTGCTTTCAGCAAAAATGGCCAAGCAGTAGTGTCTCAAGTTAACATTTTGAATTATACTCAAGCTTTAAAAATTACATTCACCTAGAAAGGCATATTGAGATACTCACACTGCAAAAGTGCTTCTTTGAAACTTTTCTCTCTTGTCAAATTTGGATTAGGCATATCCTGCATTTCTGTACACAAATATTGCTGTAAACTGGATGTAGCCCAAAATCTACTAGCAAGTAGTGTGTTAAAGTGAAATTGGGGGTGAAAGACCTGTATTATTTACTTGTAGGAAATGCCAAGAACTTGAGAGACATGATGCATCTCTATTGCAGATAGATATAGATAATAATTTTTGAATTTATAAAGCAAGAAATATGCAGCAATATATCAAAATTCCAGCATACTAGAGAAGATGAAGTAATATATCAAGTCTTTATTCACACCTTAGGGATGATGAAACAGTATATCTGTCCTGTTGAAATGTGCAGAGTATTTAAGGAGAGTGAGGGCTGAAATCTTAATTATCATCAATTCAGTGGAAAAGATCATAGATGATTATTATAAAAACAACTTCAGTACTGTGGTTGAAAAGCTTATTGTAGAAATATTTTGATTAATAACTTAATTATTGTTAGTAATTTTTTGTTTTGTTTTAATTATTTTGTTCTAATTATTTCTTAATATAGTCTCTTAAGTTCTTAGAATGATGAATTTATTTTTTTTAATTTTTTTTAATTTTTTGTTAGCAGAAGAATGTTATGCAATTGCTTGTAAGACATTTACCACAACTCAGGGATATAGTAATGTTATGTGAATGTTAAGGTTTGTTGGTGAAAAGTCTTAGAAGAAATTTTATGAAGTCAGTATTATTTGAAAATAATTGTCATTTAAAAATTGTTATCGTTGGTATGTTAAGCTATTTTTAAAATTTGGATATGAATGAAATTTAATTATTTATTTTTGAAGGCAAATAAGTAATTAAACAAATTATATTTGTTTAAAGTGCAGATGAAATACTTTTCATTGCCACTTACAATTACATATGTACTTTGTTATAACAATATAATTTTTGTAGTGATGTCATATATAAATAAAATATAGTTTTACTAGTAATAATGATGAATGAATTTTAGTTCCTTACATTGACATTAATTATTTACTTAATACTGAATGACCTTTTTGCAGGTGTAATATTTGGTTGGCACTCTGTGGTATACATATACAAAGATGTTGGCTATTTCATAGATGATTGTCTCGCTGGAACAGAACTCACACCTTATGGTGAAAACACCTGGAAGGAGAATAGATCAGAATTGACTAAGTCCAACAATTCAGTAACCCTGGCTTTTGAAAGTACCGTATATTTTAACAATTTCACAAGCAGTGCACCAAATGATAGTTTTGATAACCTAACTTGTGATGAAAAAATGAAGTTGCATATTGAAAATGGGAGCAATAAGCAGGT
The DNA here is from genome assembly GCA_028829895.1 of Sinotaia quadrata. Taxonomy (NCBI): domain Eukaryota; kingdom Metazoa; phylum Mollusca; class Gastropoda; order Architaenioglossa; family Viviparidae; genus Sinotaia; species Sinotaia quadrata. The sequence goes on along the minus strand of CM054183.1, from coordinate 74,033,387 downwards.
ATGCAAATCTCAGGATGAGCAGTTTAACCTTGTTTTCAGCCTTGCTACATCCATCAATGGTATCCTGTCCTTTCCTAGTGGAATTCTTTATGATCGCCTTGGAACCCGTATCTCTCGAATAATATCCATGTACGTTAATCATTTTATGCCATAAACTTATTTTTCTTTTATGGTAATGTAATGATAATATTCACATTAAAGACTTAAAAAAATTATCAGATTGTTTGAATAAATATGTAATCTGTAAATTAAAATATACAGATGAAAAATTTTGAAACGAATAGATTTCTCTTAGTCAACAGAAAAACATAAGAAATTCAAGTAATAATATGTTAAATTGTCAGTTTTTTCTTGAAATGTTTAGATTTATGTTTTATTTGTTTATTTGCAGTCATTTATCTAGAATATATACATTATATTTAAATGATTTATTTGATTTAAGATACGGAGCATTGAATTATCCATTTATTTTTATTACAGGCTAAAATGTAAATTATTTTATTGTTGTTTAGATACAATTGCTCAACCAAGTTCCTTGTAGATCTTTAGAAAGGTGGTGTCAATATATTTCTTTTTCAACTTCATTGAGTCTGTTAAGACTTGAATAGATCCAAGCTCATACTCTAAAATTTAATCTGGTATTATTATGAATCATAATTTTAATTTCTTATATAATAATAATTTATTGTATTGTGTAACTTTTCTAGATATAATAATATTACATATAGTGCTATATAATTGCCATTTCTATACAGTTTAGACCTGTAAAGTATATTTAGTATAAAATAATTAGATCATAAGTCTGTGATGGTCGAAACATAGGGGAAATTATGCTTTTGTGTTTCTATTATATCTTTTTTCTATATCAATAATCTGTAATTGATAGTTACTAGTTATGGCTGACTGCTGCAAGGCCGATTATGCAATCTGCCATACCCACATATGCTAAACACAATAAAGGATTAAGGTCAAGTTCATTGATCAGACATGGGCAGTAGAAATGTACAGAATGGGGAAGGGTGACAGTAAGAGTGGGTGAATGTTGACAGGATACGAGATACCTTTATATGGACATTTGCGTTCCCGTTCAATGACGTGAGGGAATAATATACAGGGTAGCCCAAAAGTAGGTTTGATTAGAATGTTGTGTAGAATGTTCACATATTTTTACTAATGATTGTTGTATGAAACTAACGCATATCTCTTTCAGAGAAGGTTGTGTGACGCTAGTAATAATTCGTGTCATATGAATAAATGATGAAATGGAGATAAGCATATGCTGTGTGCTATGTATTGTAAAACCATATGTAGCAAGTAAAGCTAAATGGGAGATTGAGATAATCATTCAGTGTGAATTTAATGTAAACCACTCATTGATTATGCTTGTATCTATTGAGATTCATGTAAATGTGGGAAGGGAAATATTGTTGTCTCATTTGTAAATATTTCTCCCTGACAAGAATTTTGTAAAATATAAGTCAGCAAGTAGCTAACGTTTAGTGATGTACAATTGTAAGAGTCGTCTGTTGCTGTCGCCACAAAGCCTTAACATTGTTTGTATTTATTGGCGGCTACAAAGTGATTGTCTGTAGAAGCTGGCCTTCTTTCTTCCTATTGTTATGATTTGCTGCTAAGTTGATCCTCATGTTCACTCTGAAATGCACATCTTATTCCTATTGCAAGCTGACAGTCATCAACAAGGGTGAGAGGCACTGTGTGAGTAACAATGATGATGAGCTTACCTCTATTGATATTGACAAAGTTAAGCTGTCTAAGCTACACAATCCATAATCAACCAGATGAACATTAATCTAATGAACAAATGAACACTTGTATTGGGACAGCAATTAGTCTTGGTTGACCTGTGTTTTCGGAAATTGAGTTCTATTGTTCTCTTTTTAACAATTTTATTATTAAATCTTCTTTGTTCTTATTATCATAAACCCACATTTTGGTTAATTTATTAGTGTGACCGAGAAGAGTTGGTTGGGGATTCTGAGCTGGAAATATGTATGTTAATGTAAGTTCTAATTAATCAAAGGCCAACTCAGGGCATGTCAGTTAATTTGTCTGTCACTATGTTAAACAAAAAAGGGTCCCAAAGAATGGGTCTGACATAAGAGATTGAAGGATAGATTAGTCCACCTGGGCTGTTTTCAGTATTAGAGCTAATATAGTAAATTTAATGATTAATAATTTTGAGTCTGTGACAGGGTAATTAAATATAAGCCGGCATGTGACAAGAATATTAAATGTCAGATAATTATGTAATTTTCATGCCATTTGCTTTTGAAGACCATTAAATGTTAGATGATTTTATAATTTCCATGCCATTTAGGTCTAAAATTATATTTTATGAAAGATATATGTATTAGGCCTGTAAAATATAACGATGCAAGATAATTTGCATTTAGGTCTTTGAATACATCTAATAGTAATTAGGTAATATCCATGCATTTTAAACCTGAAGTATATTCAGTATCATATAGTGTTATTATTTTCATGCCATTTGTGTTTGTGAATTAGATCATGTAGGGAATTTGAATTTGTAGGACAGTCTGCTTATAGCCATTCCTAGTGACAATATTCCCATGTAAATAATATATCAGTTGAAAATAGATGTAAATATCTATACTAAGTACAGAATTTATATTTAACCTACAAGTGATACAGAGAATATGTGTGGGATTAAAATAACTTTGCATTATAAGATGTGGCAAATTTAAGGTAATTAGTATGATAATTACTGTATGTAATGTAGACAGAACCAGTAAGGTCTATCATGACTGATCACAAGTGAAGTTTTAGCTCTGGACTCTGGGGCTTTGCTACTAATACAGTATAAACAAGATAGGCATGAGTAGTTTTTGTCTAAATGCTCAGTTTCTTAGTCAACAGGAAAATGGGTTTGTGCTCTTGGAATCTGAACTTCCTCTTATGTACTGCCTAAAAAATAAAGATGCATTAAGTTTGTTGTCTATGATTCTATTGTTGGTATAGTTGTAAGTGGATAATAATATCTTGTGTTGTCATCATGGACACCATCCTTCTTTTAAATCCCTCTGTTCCACACCATTTTTGTTTTATTTTATTTTATTAAAATGTTAACACTTGTCAGAAATTTATTCAACACCCTATACTTTCTGTCTATGATTTAATCTCTTCTTTTGAATATGCATTTATTAGTATTATTGCTTTTAATGATTGCCTGTATTTGCAAATAACTGTTAGTCAGAAAATTATAAAACATCTTATGAAAGATTGCAGCAGATATATATTCTGTGAAATGGCAATTTAATTTAAGTTATCAGGATTGATATTTGTTGATATATTTATATTCTTTACTTTAAATAGGATTGTTTTTGTAGTCTTTGCTATAAATTTTAGCTAATATTGTTTCAAATACTTATTTCAGAGTGAGTTTCACTGGTGGACAGCTATGTCTCATCTTTGCATCTGGATGTAAGTATATATATTTATTTGGAATATTACTACACTTTTTTGGAAATGCTGTTCTATGAGCAAAACACACAATCCAAAGAATAAAATAAACATTGTGAATATACTGTCTTTTGCGAGTTGAAGGGGGGGAGGGGGAATTTTGCAACTCATTTTCATGTACTCAAGACAACTTGTAACATAAACAGTACAAATTATACAAAATAGGCAGAAGAGTAAGATTTAGATAGAAAAAAACAACATTATACTGCATAATTTCATATTCTTATTTAAATATAATCATTGCACAAAATTTTAGATGACATAATTTGATTATGTGAAGTAATGCATAATGTAATTATAAAATTATAATATATGATTGTGGGAATGGGAAAAAGAATACTTTATTTTGCAGCATGCCCATATTTGCTGTACCCAGGATTTTTGGGACTGGTATATGGTGGCTATCAGATTCTTCTGACAAATTTGCAACTTGGTAGCCTAATACCTGGATTGCGTTCCACCATCATATCTCTCTATTCCGGTTCTTATGACACCAGTTCTTCTGTCTTCCTTTTATTTAAGGTTGGGCTTTATGTTTTTAGTTTTCTTTTTAGTTGTTTCTTGAGTACTGTTTATTTTGTTACAATTTTCTTTACATGTTCTCTTATTTGTTTGCAGATACATGTATAAGCATGAATATTTACATAATGACACTTAGTTGTGTTTTAAATTAACAGATTGATAGATAAATTGATGATCTGTAATACAGTACTTTAAAAATTTATTGGACTTTATGGGATAAAAATGTTCCTGCAGCACCAGCACCATAGATTGATCAGCTATGAATATTGTGAAATATTATAGATAATGTAAATTAGTAGCATAATTTCAGAGTTTAAAGTTTTAATGTAACTTTAACTTTATTATTATATATATATATGCAGATGTACATTATGCTTGATAACTTAAAACACATTTAAAATCTTGAATTAATTTAAAATCACTTTTAAAAAAGTCCTAAATGATTAATAACATCTCTAGAATTTCTTTAATTATTATTGTAAGATGCAAGATTGTGAACAACAACAATATATATATATGCATACATACAGACATACATTTAGATAGCTGACCCTCTTATCTGCAGATCAGCTGATTCATTATTGACCTCTTTAAAGAACTCTTTAATATCTTCTTGGAAGAGTTATTGAAGAATGCTGACTAGAGAGATTTGAAATAGAGAATAAAAATATAATACATATGCCAACAGAAATAGTTGCTTGCAGATCACAAGATAAAGTGGTTCAAATGGCATAAAAGTTCTTTTACAATTCTCAGTGGAGATGACACAGTTTACTGGATAAATTAGAATGCACTTAGCTGAAGTATGTGGTAAATAAGAGACAATCTCCATCACACAATGTACTTGTATACCAGGGCTCGGTTTCACGACAGCCAACGAGCGCGGTTTTCGACCTAACTTGGGTGGCAACTAGCTTAGTTTCCTTCACGACTGCAACCTTGTGCGTGTGCGGCCTAAATTAGGTCGGAACTACTGGAGCACCTCCCTACCAGCTCTAACTTTCGCTAGCAGCGACCTAAGGTACAAACAAATAGGCGTCACACGTGCATCAATTCTATCGCAGACGTAGGCAAAGAAGAAATCGTCCTTAGCGGGATCGTATATAGTTTAATATTCTCAGAAACAATCCACAGAAACATTTATGAATCACTATGAACATATATTTTACATCTACCACCCATTTCTAAATATTTTATTTTAATGTAAATGTGTGTAGTTTTTATGCAATCATGTGTGAAAGGAAAGCTGTTAATTAATTTTGCAATTCTGTTTCCACTAAATCCATGAATCTCAGGAATTATTTATATCTTTCCTTAATTTTATTTATCTGTATATTCATTGTAATGCAACTTAAAACTCTCTAAAGCCACAGATAAAAACAAAAAATGATTGTTTTATCATATAACTGGAAATTTTCATTAGTGGACTATTAAAATATTAATAATAATATATCAATTTTAATTGGCATTAAGTTTATTTTAAACCAAATTATATTAGTGATAGTAATATTTGATCATATATAATATTATAATAAAATGTACAGTTATTTCATAATTATACCGTTAGAGTTTTGAAAATAAAAGAAAAATATATATTCTATTTTAGAATATTGTTATAATATAGAGACTAAAAATGTGGTGGCATTTTAATTTTTTTTTTTAAGTTTCACTGTTTTTCATTAAAAATATATATAGTAAACTTTCAGTGCTACTCATCATCTGTCAAACTGACTTATGTGTATCTAGCTGTAACATTACAAATAATGATTATTTTTAATTAAAAAAAGAATGGCCACATATTATGTATACATTACATAATAATAATGCATTAGCATAAGTTAATATAATAAGAAGTAGAATTATGTGTAAATCTTCAAAAGGTGAAAAGCTTTGTTTTGGTTTTCTGAAAAATACAGTTTTTGTATTTTCAAAGTATTTACATTTATTTCATTGTTGTTACAAATATATTTAACTTTTACATTAACAGTGTATGTATACACTGCCTGATGGGAAAAATTCATATAGATGAATATAAAATGTGACTTAACACTGGCAACTGTTGGATAGAGAAATAATTTGCTACTTCAGTTAGTATTTACAAAGAGATCTAGGCATTTAAATATTAATATGATGGTGACTCATGTCATATTTAATACATATAGTCATTTAAATATTATCATGATGGTGACTCATGTTATATTTAACACATATAGAGTAATAGACATTTAAATATTTTCATGATGGTGACTCATGTCATATTTAACACATATAGAGTAATAGACATTTAAATATTATCATGATGGTGACTCATGTTATATTAACACATATAGACATTTAAATATTATCATGATGGTGACTCATGTCATATTAACACATATTATAGACATTTAAATATTATCATGATGGTGACTCATGTCATATTTAACATATATAGACATTTAAATATTATCATGATGGTGACTCATGTCATATTTAACACATATAGACATTTAAATATTATCATGATGGTGACTCGTGTCATATTAACACATATAGACATTTAAATATTATCATGATGGTGACTCATGTCATATTTAACATATATAGACATTTAAATATTATCATGATGGTGACTCATGTCATATTAAACACATAATTTTTATAGACATTTAAATATTATTATGATGGTGACTTATGCTTAAATGTGAATTGATTAAAATAATTATTAAGAAAAAAATAAATTATACAAACTTGAGTCTTTATTCTTTGTTTTCAGTTTGCATGTTAATTTACTGTTGCATTTATCACATACAATCCAAGGTATTTTTGAGATATGATAGTTATTGTTTTACGAACATGAGAACTAAAATAAAAAAGTATTGAAACAGTTAATAAAAAAAAAAAATAGAAAATATAATTTATGACTAAAACTGCAATTTGTATAATTTCTATACAAATGTTTAATTCATTTCTTGTACAAGGAATATTTATGTCAAATGACAGGTTATCCAATATTAAACAAATTATTATAGTTTATTCCTCAAACAACTGATTTAGTGTTTATAGTTTTGAGAATAGAATATAGCACTTTTATTTCTGATAAGGTGAATAAAAATATACATGAGTTCTCCACCAGTCTTAGGATATTTTCTTTTAGCAAGGTCACTTTTTGCTTCGCTTGTTAGTTTAGAAACTTTAGACCATTTACAGCGAAGTTCATCTGCTAACCGATGAATGGTAAAAAACGCATTCACTGACATGAGCACAGCAGCCCACGCATTTTTTTTGTATTTGTTTGTGACTGAGCTCTTTAGTCGTGATTGTAGGATGTTTTTTTTCTGTATTCGTATGCCTCTATTAAAGCAATGATCTCTGAATGCGTGAAATTATCATTATGAGCGCGATGATTTCCATGCTCGGCATCCATTGTTAAAATTGAATTGTGGGATAGATCTATTTATAAACAAGTCATGTGACGCTTCTAGTTGGCAACTACTTAGAGCGCTTCTAGTTGGCAGTCATGAAACGATACCTAGATATGACAACTAACTAGTTTGGAACTAGCGCGCTTTTCAGGAAAGCTCCGCTCTAAGTTGGGCGGCTGTCGTGAAATCGAGCCCAGATATCTAAGGAACACATTGTGAAATCCAGAAATTCAGGAAATTTGAAATCTTGAACTCTTGAAGACTTGGAATCATAAAAGCTAAAACATTTCAGTGAACAGACTAAATTTTTTATTTATCTAAATTCAAATCTTTTTCAAGCAGTTATATTCACACTTGTTAACTTAAAAGTATTCTTGTAAACCTTACTACATAATTATAAAATTATTATTTAACAAATACCCCCCAAATCACAAAATTTATTGAGTCTGAAAGAAGACAAAAATAATTATTCCATTCATTTCACCAATTTGTATATCTTTTGTATCTAGCTTGAAATATCCATTATTTCACATGCCAGTATATATGGAAACAAATTTAATTTGCATCTCTGACCTTGCTAGGGTAAGCAGTTTTAATCTTTACTAAGAAAATCCCTCATTACCCATACTTTTTGCCCAGTGGTATGAAACTTTATAGCAAACTCATGCATTCTCCAATATGGCTCATAATATTTCCTAGAGATTGACATCTTGGCCACAACCTAGTCATGTGACATGATCCACCAGCAACATATGTAACAGATATGTCCATAGTGATCAGTGGTGAATCCCACTATTGACTTGATCCTTTAATCATATTTAACTGTTGTCAGTCTTTTAACCACTGTTTGTGATCTAAAAGTATGCTAATTCACTTTCATTAAAAATTTCACACACAGAGTGTCTAGCTGAACTTTACAAATAATGTCTTAATGTTAGAAATAATGTTTTAATGTTTTTACCTGGTATAGTCTGCCAAAAACCTAATGTCTTATCCTTTAACAAGGAACAAACTGAATTGTGTTCACAGAAACAAGTGAAATGTTTAGTACTAAGAATACTAAGAAGTGATGTTCAAAAGAACAAAGTTTCAAAGTTTAGCACAGAGAACATCCAAGCCAATGTTCATTTGAACAAAGGCTTAAAGTTATTTGCACATGGTGCAACAAAATAGTATTCAAAAAACAAAGTTTTCAAGTTACCTGAAGAAATAACATTAATATTAGTACATGTATATATTAAAATAGGTAATATTAATTTCACAGTAAATGATACACAAATTAAATAATAATAATTGTAGTAGGGTAAATTTATTTAATCATTCAAAGTGTACAGAGCAATACAGATACTTATTTCAGAATAGACATGTCCTCAATCCTTTGTCTTTTGTCATAGAAACATAAATCAGAAATTGTCTTATCTGCATCTTCAGCAACTACAACAGAATAATTAACATATGTTAAATATTAAGAATTACGGTATGATCAGCAGTCCCTGAAATATATTACTAACAGCATTACTGAATATATACAGAGGTCCCCATTTTACCTGGATAATTGGGACTGGAAAATGTCACTTAAAACTACTTTACATGGAAAATTTCCACTCATATGAAATAACATAAATATGGGCTAATATTGACTAAAACATATTAGTTTGCTGTTTTCAAGCTTATAAGGTGATTCAACTGAAATCTGCTCCAATGCTATTGAATCTTTTATGTCTGGATATTATATAATTGGGCATGAACATTTGGAAACCATATTTGTTATACCCTTTATATACTGATATACGCTTTATTTGTTTGATATATTTATTTTATTTTTATTCTTACATCCTTTTTCCATCATTGTAACCATATTTTAGATGTATCAGTATGTTTCAGTGGACTTGCACGCCAAGGCCAAAGAACCAACATTAACTCCCAGAGGAAATAACAGTACATTCACAGTATCATGCCCCTTCACTAGATTAATCTCCCTCAGTAACTTAATTGCTTCAGTACTAGGAGATGGTGCAAGCCACTGCTGGCAATTTTCAATTATCATGAGGGAATCAGTTTCCTTCCATATTTTGTTATTGTTACTGTTGGCCCTTTTATCTCTTTGTCTGACTCCATGGTAAAGCATATTTTTTCTTACTTGTCATTTGCTCTTGTCCTTGTTTATCTTTTGTATTGGCCTCAGAGTTTGTAGAACCTTGAAAAGTCCTTGAAAAATTAGACCCATCTTGAAAAGTACTTGAATTTTATTTTGTCCTTGAAAAGTACTTGAATTTGCATTCAAACTCATAAATTAGTTGTTTATTTTAAAAGAAATATCTCACCCCTTTTTCTTCTCCATCAGTTTGTATAAACATATTTATTTTTAAATGAAATGCTGTGAAAACATTTGCAAGTCACTGCTGAGTTGTAATACTTTGGCATTCACTTTGTTCCCAGTATGTCATTCCAAAGCCCAAGATAGGATACTGAGAATTCCAACTTGGAGTGCTATGAATGTTTGGAAACTTTTTATTAAAGGAGCTGTTGCTGACCTTTGTCCACATGAAACTAATGCAGGTCTACATTCCCCACAAAATGGCAGTTTATATTTTTAATTTGGAGAATAAAATTTAGACATCATAATTCCATGACTTCTTATTTATTTTGGAAATGGCTTCGTCTATAAGATAATCAAGTTTCACTGTGTGGATGTTCACCTCTTATCTGATTTATCATGGCATATTCTCAGTTTTGATCAACATCTCTTCCCCCCCCCCCCCCCCAATCCGTTTTCAAATTCTATATTGTCAAAGAAATCAGTAATGGATAGGGGTGGAGAAAGAAAGAGAATACTAAGCATAGATATTTATATTTTATGTTTAAGTGTGATTAAATCAAGTCAAAATGTGTTGGATCCAGTCAAAATTGTAAACTTTGGATAAATTTTAAGATTATGGAATTTACCACATGATTCTCATAAAATGTGTTGTTTTTGTTGAGTTATTCCCTAGTACTTTATTAATTTGGTTTTCACTAAAAGAAATCAATATTTGACCAAGTTTGGACAAAAAAAACAAAACAAGTCTATTACCAATGTTTAAAAAATTGTTAGACATTCTAGCTAGATGAGAGCATTTTACCAGTTTTAGTGAAATGAATTATAAATTATGCTAGACAAATGATCCACTGCTTGAAATGCTAGGGTTTAGGGAATGTTATATATCACAACCAATTTCTCAGATTTCTATAAAAAAAAAATTTCATGTTTCTAAAACACTGTAACTTAAACATATCAAATGACAATTGACATATTTTCACCATTTTCCATTGAAAATAATTTATTTTTAAACTAAAGATGCATTTTTTCCTGCTAAGTAGAAAGCAGTAATAACAACTATTCATTTATCTAAACAAAACTAAAGTGATTTCTAAGTATAGGTGTATAAATAGTAAAATTATGTTGAATCAAAAATTGGTAGTTGTGTCTCATTAGACTACAGTCAATAATAATCTTGTGACAGGATAAATAAGTGATAAATATTCTGGCATGCTAAAGGTTAAGTAGTTTATATATATGAACAAGTTTCTTGCCAAGACTCTTGTTAAGAGGCTATGAGATTAGAGCAGTTTCATCCAGTTTGATCTCTTATAGAAATATAACCCTGAAAGATATGTCAGGGATAGAAATCCTCCAGCTTTCACTTGATTGTGTCTTAGAAATTTTGTCTACTTCAGCTTCTGACCCTACAGTGGTCCCTTAACACTTGCTCAAATATCTAATATCCTTTGCACAAGTAGGAGAGTCCATCCACCCACCCCAACTGCTTTTTTTTTTGTATGCACTTTACTACATATATAGAAATACAGAAAAAGTGTTTTGTAGTTGCATTGGGAAATTTTAACCTCCTATTTGTGATTTTCCTCAGGTATGCACATTTGGTTTTACGATGGGAAATAGATTTAAAAATTAAAAATAAAATATTTTTTTCTTAATAATTACCTAATGTGCATATATTAGGCCCCTCTCAATCTTCTAATTTTATTTCCTACCTGTACCTAACTCTGGTTACAGATGGGGATTACTGTAGTAAGGGGACTTGCTATCCAGAAAGTACTTATATTTTTGATTTCCCCTAGAGAGAGAGAGAGAGAGAGAGAAAGAGAGAGAGAGAGAGAGAGAGAAGATTCTTTTGACTTGGTTTGTATACAAAGGAAGGTATCAATACCCTCAAGACATGAATATCTGGTTAATATTCAGGAAACAGTTATTGTACTTCAAAAATTAAAAAAATACTTTTTTACACTTTCAGATTGTCTATGAAAGAGGGATTTCCATCAATGCTTCATTTGCCTTTCAGGCCTGTCTCTATTTAATGGTATTCACCAGCAGTACATTTTTCCTCTTTCCAAAACAGCATGTGCCTTCTCCTATTCCACCAACCTACCACTTGCAGTCCTACTGCTGCAAGCAGATTTTAAAAAATAAGAGGAGTGATATTAGCAATGAGGCAGTAGTAAGTCTTCAATGGAGACTTGATTCTCTTGGCAGTATAATTTTGGAAAATCATTCGTTACAATTGAATGGTGTGCCAAGTGCTTCAGATGACACTAAAGACACATACAGATCTACTCTTGATGAAACTGGAATGCAAGAGGCAGAAACCATGTTGAAAACAGATGTTGTAGTTGAAGAACCAAAAACTTTTAGACAGGTGGTTTTGTCTACCTTGTTTCTTACAGATTTGGTTTGGATGTGTACACAACGGTTACGTAGTTGGATCTTTGTGGGCATGTTCAATTCATGGATAACTCGCTTGGCTTGTGGAGACAAAATGGCAGGTAATCTATCAATAATTTTGTTAAAATATTAAATATAATGCTTTGTAATTGTTTGTTATTTCCAAAATTGCATTGGTAAAGAAAAGCACTTTTACTTTCATTCACTTGTGTATTTCTGTTTTCTGTTAAAGGATTAGTATTGCTTGTAAACATTTTTTCATAATTAAAAAAAATATTATTTCAATAAAACGTAGACATTCTGTTGTGAAGAATGTTAAATGCACTTTGTGAATTAAAATATATTTTGCTTTATTGACTTTGTCGAACATAAGGTTTCAGGCATCTTCAGAAACACATAAGCCCGCAATGTCAAATGAGTGAAAACAAGCAGCATGTGTAAGACGAAATTGTAAGCAGTAACGAAGAGATATCTCAAATCTATTATAAAAAAGGATTAGCTCTTTATCAGTTTGAGTCTAATGAAACAGAAAGTGAAAGCAATTCAGAAGGATACATTCTGACTCTTTGACAACATAGGTTATGGGTTGTAAGTAGATTTCATTAGAAGTAGACGATAGATTTATCTAGTCCATCAACAATCACAATTAACCTCTCTGATTAAACTATAGCATTTGAATGCTTTGCAAATAGATTTATTATTTAGAATGTAGATTTAGGTAGTTTGTTAACTATATAAGCATCTGAATTTATTTGTTTTAAAGCAATTTGGGGAATTTTAGTTTGATCATACATGTATTCTTATGAAACATTTTATTATCAGTTTAATATAATGTAGACATTAAAATTTTGTGGTGAGCTACAAATAAATATTAATAATAATAAAATTACAACTTAATAAAATATAGAAAGCAACTAATACACAAATTATATAATAAAATTTGCAAAAGTATAAAATTAATAAATTAATTAATTAAGTATTATGCATAACTTTTAAGTTACAAAAAATAATGCAGTGTAATTAAATCTGTAAATAAATTATGGATTTTACCAGAAACTTCTTTATAAGATTAATCACTGTAATAAATCTTCTTTTACTATTATCATCAGACTGTTCATTTTATCAACTGTCTGTATTTGTCTAGGCAAGAATGAGTGTGGCTAGGGATGAACTATTTACCTGTTGATCAATGTAGCTGATTTATAATCAGTCTTGTCAGTTTGTGGCTTGGTTCTTGCTTAATATGTCGGGAAGAATGAGTGAGGCACAAACTAACATTTGTAGTTGCATTTGCCCATTCATATGTGAAAACTATGTTTTATTTGTTTTAAAGGGCTTCGCACACGGCCATACATTTGTGTTGCCAAAGTTTGTTTGGGACAAAGTATGGATGTGTGCGGACAAATGTATTTGTGAACATGGCCCAAATACATGCAGGGCTGATGTTTTGAGGATAGAGCCTGTCCTATTTCTCCCATATATTGCCTTTTGTTGTAGCCAATAGTAAACAATGTTCTAATCATATGATAAGTGACAACAAAGGCAGAGGAAAGCAAAATAATGGAAACTTCTTGCAGTACTGAGTTAGGTAAACTAACAGATTGTACAGAGACAAGGAATGTCTGTGGGATGCAAACTTGAAGGACTGTTTTAATTGAGACAATCTACACTGAGAATATCTACAGCAATGGATGGTAATTGGGCTGGTAAGTTATTTCTGAAAGTTTGAGTCTATACATTACGATACTGGCTACTACTGGAGTAAAGAAGTTGCTTACTGAAGAATACTAAATTACCGAGAGACAGACATGAATATTTACTATAAATTGTGCATAGATTAATTCAAGACAGTTAATTACTTTTATTTATATTTATAATTTTTAAAAAACATTTGAGATATGTTTATGTAAGTATCATGTAGGCAGTCACTTCGATATTAATTATTATTATCAATTCCCTTTGTGAAAAATAGTAGAAGGAAATACATGTAGGCCTACTGACTTAGTGAGATTCATATAAAAAATCCTCACACCATTATAATTCATCATTCTGACTCTCTTAATATGTTTTGCCTAAAGAAAAGATACTCTAAATAGTTTGTACTTTACAATTTCTAAGTTTCAGTTATTTAATTTAGAGTGAATTTAAAGTCATTCAATCTCTTTGCAGAGTTCTGTTAAAAAATATATTGAATGATTAATTATAGTTCACATTTGGTGTCCTTTTTTACTACTTTAAAATTTTATACTGTTTACTGTGATATAAGAGTCATTCTAAGTATTTTAACTGTGATTGCATTAAGTTTATAAGCTAAACATTTGCAGTTTTGGTATCATAAAATTATACAAAAGAAAATACCTTTTTTCATAAAAAGATATTCCATTAAAAAAAAAAAATCATAGTATTATCTCACTATTTCACATATGATTTTAGTAAAGGTTTATCTATACATCATTTTATTTAAAAACAATTTTATTTTGAAACAATTTTCCCCATACAACAAACATTGACTGGCAATTTGAAGTTTTGCCATATGAATTATGATCACACTAACTGTAATATTAATGAAAAATGAAAAATATTTTTGTTCTTTTTGAATTGATCACGTTTTAGTGTTTTAGTAGCAGTCTATTTTATATAATTTAAAGGCAAATGGTAAATATTTTGGATAGTAATTACACTACATTTTATGTTATGTACTATAAGTATAATAATCTAACATAGTGTAACAATATTATTCATTATATATATATATGAGATGCCTTTAATGAGATTATTGGTGCCTTTAATGAGATTATTGGTGGCTAACAGTAAAAAAACTAATAGTCAGTACTTGTATTAGATATCATTTTCTAGCTGATGTTGAAAGTCTTGAGAATAGTAATCATATTAATACAAAAACATTAAGCCATAAATAACTTCTCATTGCAGTGAGAAAATTGAAAATGTTTTATAGTTTACACAATACAAAAATAATTTTAATAGTTCATGTCTCAACTAAATACTAAAATAGCTTCATCAGAACAATACAAGAATATAAACACTGCCATTTAAAAACCTTATCTGAATGGTGGCCATAGAATAGAAATCACATGTTCAGATAAGTTTTTTTTACAGCATAAATAGACTTAAACATTTCATTGTTGTATTGTCCTGGTGAAGGCTATTTAGATCAAACTATTTTATAACTAAGTTGTAATAAGTAGAACCTTCCTTGGATCCTTTATTTGCATATGTTCTCCATCCATGGCACCTACACAACAACAAAAAAAATAAAAATAAATGTGCTATTAAACTATAAAAAACCACTTTAGAGTTAAGTATAATTTATGGTATAAATATCTTGTTGTTTACAATATTTCTTTGTATATCATTTCAGGATCAAAGTGAGTCATCTCAAACTAGTGAGACTTAGTCAGATATTAACTGAACTCCAAGATGATTTTGAGGAACCAGATCTCCAAATACTGAGAATGAACTGTCTATCACCAAGCTCAACTCAAACAAGCTGTCCACTAAGTAGAACAAGAGGTTCACAAATGCAAAGACAAAAAACCAGACAATGTACATCAGTTAGTAGGATTAATTAAAACATTGGTTGAAACATGCAAGGCAAAAAAAATCTCTAGAACATGTAAATGAACATTTTGAAAAAAAAATGATAGGAGAAGAAATTGAAATATTGAGAAAAAGAGGGCAAAAAGCTCTTTAGCAGTTCTTCAAATGGTAAAAGAATTTGAACATTTTGAGTGAAGGTCAAGTACAATTTGCATTTGTAAGAAAAAAAAGAAAGTGTAAAGAAAATGTTTTTATTGTTAATAAAAAAAATTATCTGTTCTTTTTTTGATTTGTTTGTTTGTAGAGTTTGTTGATTATATTGCATTTAATGTCTTAATATATGTTAAATTTTACATTATATTTTAGTACTTTCATTTATCTACATGTGGAAAGACATGAATTAGTGATGATGAGATGTCTTCCAATATTTATTTTCCTAGTTTTGGGAGGTGGACTAGGAGTTGTCAGTACAGGAACAAGTCCTCCCATATTATTTTTTACTTTTTGACAATTACTTTTACTGTTCATGAACTTTTTAATAAATATTTATACAGATTGGTAAAATATAAATAAAATAATTACTTAATTTAAACCAAGCATTCTGCTTTGTTGATAAATTTAACTGCTCTATATAAAAACTATCATTAAATTAAAGAATTTAATTTTAATTTTTAATAGCTTTTAATCAATATTAAAACTTACAATAATTAAACAGTCAACTCCAAAGGTTGAATGTTCTAGCTTCAGCAGATTTTGCCTATCAGTAATCATGGGCAAAAAAAGCCCTTGAAAGCATCCCACCAAGAGCCTCAACATAACTGCAACATAATTTAGTTTCCACATTAATTGGATGAACTGAACAATCTATGTTTTGCTGAACAAAAATGTTATATATTATGCTTTAGTAATTGGATCTGAAAATGTATACATAAGTTTATAAACTAAAGATCTAAAGAATACACTAGGGACATTTTTTTTAAAGGTTCTTCTACAGATTCTTACAAATTTAAATAGGTATTTTAAAAAAAATCAAATGTTAAACTTACTCCCAAGCCTTTTTCAGGGCATGAAAATCAGAAGGTTTCACAAAATGTGACCACTCCCAAATGCTTCTCAGAGCTGGAGAATCAGATTCAAAAGAAGAAAGGACTGAAATAGAAGGTTCTGAATCTAAATCTGATGAAGAAGTATAAAAGGAAGCACGCAATAACATGGACAGCAACAGAAGCAAAGGAGCATGAAAAGTGTAGCACACTAACATCTAACGACTTCCAGATCAAGTAAAAAAAACCAATCACTCAAATATGCTTTCTCTGAAATGATCTCTCAACATCATTGACAGACAATGAATTACAAACTACCATCACATGGACAATTCCGCTAGAAAAAAAGCCAACTCAACCCAGACTCTTAAAGAAGAAAAGAGACAGGCTTTCAAGCAAACCCCGACTATTACCATGGAGGAAAAAAGGAGCCAGACACCAATTATTAGTTGGGGGGGGGGGGACAAGCAATGTCTACAATGAAAAAGATTACAACAAGAAGAAAGACTTTAAAATCACCAACACTTGGACCAAAACAGAAAAGAAAGATAAATTTGTAAAAACTGAAGACTGCAACAGGAATAAAGACACACCAACAGAAAATGAGGCCACCTTCGACATACAAAAAGTGCTAGGTCCCCTAGCCAGAGACATCACCAAGAGCAACAAAAATAACAATAACAAAAGCTGAAGGCAAGACAACAACAACACCAGAACAGGGCACCCACCACAACATAACAGGAAAAACAACAGCCACAACAACAATGCTGAAGAAACCACCACCACCAGCAACAACAATGGCAGCATGTGGAGCAGCAGTACATGCAGTGTTATATTTTAATCATCCCATTGTGGAAATGATCTAACTAATGCTTGACCATCTTTACCGGCTGCCAATGTCTGACTTCACACATCCCAATGGACACTGGGGACCGCTGTGACATCAACACCATCAGTGAGGAGGACATGACACACATCCCAGGTGCATGTACACACTAGGTACAAACTTGGTATGCTACTATCCTGGGCTCTGTAAGATACCCTCTCCCACCCACCCTCCCACTCAAACATTGTGAATGACAGCAACAACATCTACCACAACTTTAGCCTACAGATTACCGGACTAAGTCCACCTTTGCTGGCCGACATGTTTTGCAATGGACAAGCAAACAACACTTCACATAGAATCTTCACCAATCTTCACAACTTGCACCAGCCACTGACACCACAATGCTGAACACTATAGTCACAAGATAAAACAATTAAAAAAAATACATACTTCTACAGAAACAAAATATATAACTTTCAATGCTACAGACACAAGAAATAGAGCTAGAGCATATCAGATCAGAGAACGTCTTATGATGAAATTACCCACAAAAGCCCCATTGATGATGTTATCATAACACACTCGCACTTATTCCAAATGTTTTAGTGTCATATATGGCTGTGTGTGAATGCATGTAAAACTGTGTAGTAGGAGAATGTGTGCAGAGTCCTTATGTTAGCACTAAGAAGGTGAATAATATGAAAAATGTACACACACACACACACACACACACACACATACACACACACAGATATTTTCACTTCATTTAAAGAAACAGAAAAATGTAACTTTTATCACTTATAATTTGTAATTTAAAACTTTGTAAAGAATTTGTTAGTGTTGTTGCAGTATTAAATTTAGTTTATTTCATTACATTTATAACTTAAATCTTATTTTTATTTTCCTTTAAAAATAAACACATTATCCAAAAATCACAATTTTATTGGGTTTTTTATAGCTGATTTGTATATTTTTTACAAAAAATTCAATTTAAATTTAAATTTTATATTATTTTATAGTGAGTCACTACACATCTGTGTATGCAGCCATGCAGTTTTTTGGCATTTTCACAGCACCACTCAGTGGCCGACTAATGGACCGGCGAATTAAAGGTGAAGAAAAGTATAAAAATTCTAGATATGGTGAGTTGATTTATTAATGGTTTTGTCCATGTGGTTCCAACTTTAGATATAGAGTATCTTTTGAATGACCTAATTATGGTTACCACCACAACAAATAATTTAATGTCTTTAATGTACAGTCTACTACTGTCTTTAACTTTAAAAAAAACTGTAACAGGGTTCATAGCAGCCTTGAAAAGTCCTTGAAAAATTAGAACTAGTTTGAAAAGTACTTGAATTTTATTTTCTCATTGAAAAGCACTTGAATTTGTCTTATAAACCCTTGAATTAGATGAGAACTACTTGATTTTTTAAGAAATATCTCTCCTCTTTTTCTTCTCCAGTTTGCATAAACATATTTATTTTAAATAAAATGCTGTGAAGACATTTGTAAGTCACATTGCCTCCATACTGTTTTTTAGTACTTCAGCATTCATCTTCATTTGTTTCCAGTATGTCATTCAAAAGCTCAAGATTGGATTCGCGAATTCCAACTTGGAGCACTAAGAACAGCTTGAATTTTTTTTATGTACATGATGTGCATTAAATAAATGAGAATGTACATGCACATGTTTTTTATTTTTTACACAACAGTGTTGCCGCTATTTGTTTGATGATGCAATCGGCATGCTATAAAAATGTACATATACTGTACATTGTTTGCTAACAACAAAAGGCTTATGTGCACCAACTAACAGCTGAGATTTACCAGTACATGTATACAATAAAATGTACAACTCTTTCATTATATTCTCCAACATTGCAAACACAAAGATTGCTCACAAAATCACAAAGAAACTGCAGGGTGTACACTATAGTTCGTTTTTACAAAAAGCTAACCAGTGTCAAAATTAAATTCATGAGTCATTTCACTCTGACACAGCTCTGAAAAGTATTGTTCGCACGGTTACTTCAAAAGCGGGCTAATTAACATAAAAGAGGTGTGAGCCAGTTGAAGGACATCGATAACCAACATTTTCAAAAGCCGGTGATGATTAGTCATGGGGATCGAGATAACTAATGTTAAGTGGTGATTTGGGACCTCTTTTGTGCTCGAGATACATGTATAGTACAAAGAAAAAAAGAAACAAACAAACAGACATTGTATAAGTGTTCGGCAACATAACTGATGAGAAAATGCTATGACAAATAGGAATTCTTGATACAAACCTTTCATTATACTTGTGGCAAACAGGTTACTGGACTGATTAATTGTTAATCATTATCTGGACGATTACACCTTAACAATCATACACAAATAAAAATTCTTCCGCACAACTAATTACGGTCTCCTGACAGGTCTTGGTTGCGATCAAGAGTGACTAAGTCAGTCCTTGAAAGATCTACCCACTGGTTAACTCCCCTCTCAAGCGTTACTTGTCTAGAATAACAGACTCCACAGTACTATCCTGTCTGTCAGTCTGTCTTCCTAGCCTGTCCACTATCTCTCATTCCGATGACAGGGAATCACCCTAAAACATGTGTGTAACCGACTTCCTGTACGTCATTACATCATTGTGTCACCTACACATGTATCACTGTACACAATAATAAGATTGGATAGTTTAACAATTTAACAATTTTATTAAAGAAAGGAATAATAAATTTAATTCATTTACAATTTATGAAAATCATAATCACACCAAGGTACATATATATACAGAGTTCAGAATTCATAACATCCCTCTCATTTTCTCAAATTAGAAGAATAAAATAGTCATCAATTTTCACCCCCTAAACCAATTATTAGGAAGATGTCTGCACAAGTTAATATTGATACTCTTCCCAGAACAATTACTGGGCTTCACAAAATCAAGTATCAATATTTCTAAGTTATAAATGGTCAGAATAAGAAAAATGAATAAGAAAAGAATAGAATTAGAAATTTAGTTAATCATAAAACGAAATACAGGTTGTACATAAAAACATATAATGATTCACCTGATGGCTTGCGTGCATGTTCCTGGCTCGCGTGATTTCTGTATCAGCCACTGGTTATCTCCCTTTAGTCTTTTCACACGGTTAAATGTCAATACTTCAGTTCGTTAAGAGTCACAGTCAGTTCCAAATTACACAGGCACTGTCCTAAATGCACAAACAGTCCGGTGCAATCTGAATTTGTAACACTGCTTCGTAAAGCACACATCAACACACAGTCACTTCAGTACCTCTGCTTGGTACCTTGATTCGTAGTTTGCCCAGTCGTTATCGTGCCTAGTCATACGGACATTCCCATAATGTGCTACTCCACCATTAGCGTGCCCCTTAGGAAACAGGTGTCTGTCACAAATTACCTAATTTGTGGTCTGTAGAATCCTCTCTGGCCTTCTACCTCTCAGGTCTGGCTCTTCGTACCTCGCGACTGTAGTCTTGGGACTTAAGGCAACATTAGGGCCAAAGTTTCCTTTGTCAGGGTTGTTCTTTTGTCCCTTGTCTCTTTGTCTCTTTTGTCTCTTTGTCTCTTTTGTCTCTTTTGTCCCTCAAAGCTGTGAAAACATATCAAGGATTTTTCGCACATCAGCTTTGTGTTAACAGTATAGCTAAAACCTGTAATTTCATTCTTGGTTCTCATTCTTTAAATTCCTTTTACATAAGTTATTTAATTTCTCTTCTTAGTACCAAGAATAAATTCACAGTTTTTCCAAATCATTTCAAATACAATATAAAGAAAAATACAATTTGCAATAAGGTAAGTTACAAAAATTCATTATTTACAAAAAAATTGTGTTTTTACCATATCAGACGGTTTCTGTTTGCTCCTTTTTCCACGGAGGGACAAATTCACGGGACTCTGATATTCAAAAGTAATAATTCTGATGATGATGATACCGCTATCTATACGCCCCGCAGGAATTGCTGTAAAACTTTTCATCTTGGCGATGTTTTCAGTTTTTGGTGGATTCCTGTGGGCCTTCCTCCTTTCACTGGTATTCAAGGAGGGTGGGGTGGGGTGTTTGTGCATTGTTTGGTTTGTATATTGTATTTCTATGTCTGCTCATTGTTACAACTGTCGTTAGTGTGTTTGTGTATGTTGGTTTTTTTTTTAATTTTTTTAAATTATAATATTTATTTTTTTTTATAGTAGATGGAGTGTGTTTGTCTCTAAGAGGTATGTGATAAATGCTAGGTGCACATGGCTTTGATTGTGTTCCTTGGGGTATAGGAGTGCTTGGGTGGAGAATGGTAAGTTTAATAGGTCTGTTGTTTCTCTGATGATTTTTCTTTCCTCATTGTATTTATTGCACTGGATTAGGAAGTGTTCGATTGTGTTGTCTGTTCTGCAGAACATACATGCTTTTGTTTCGTTGCTTATTTTATGTGTATATCGTGTTTTATTGTATCTTAATCTGTATATTGCTCTATTATGGCTTGTTTGTGAGATGGGGGGGGGGAGTGTGGTGGGGGTCCTACTTTTGTACATGCTTTTGATTTGTGTGTGTATTTCTGATGTGTGTATTGGTGTGGTTAGTTAATTGCCTTGTTTGCTTCCGTATTTAGCTCCCTTGTCTGCTGTTTCATTTCCAATAATGTTGGTGTGACTGGGGATCCAGAGTAGTGTTGTTTTTACACCTTTTTTCTCTAATGTTTTTATTTGTTTTGTTATTTGATTTGTGATTTTTGTTCTTGTTGTTATATATCTACTGTTAGGGGTCTGGAGTCGGGGATCAGCTGATTTATACCCTCTTGTCTAACCGGTGGGAAATAGACATGGTTGACTGGCAGTAATCAAAGACTGCTCCTCTAAGACAAGCCTCGTTCCTTTAGAAGGCGACGGAAAGGCATTTCCGGTGCTGTCGCACGCCCTGTGATGCGTGGGCGATTATGCAATCTGAGCGTGCTACCGCGAGCGAGTTCTCCAACTGTCTGGCCAGTTCAGACTGTTCCCGTTTGCACTTAACCCCTTTGCATTTGATCCCCAGTCAAGATCAGAGTCAACTGTCTGAAATTCTGAACATGGTCTTACTGAAATTCTGAAGATGGTCTTATATGTCAAAAATTAGGTTGGCCTGTGCTGTGGTCCAGCAATTAAGGTTATGGCATCAAAGAACTTAGCCAAATAATTCAACTTTTATTTTGAAAATTATTCTGTATATTAGTTTGCACTTTTCCTGCTACAATACTCATATGTACTGTACATGTATTCTCCAACATTGCTAACACAAAGATTGCTCACAAAATCAAAAATATCCTGTGGGGTGTATGTGTAGTTCATTTTTATAAAAAGCTAACCAAGTATCAAAATTAAAGTTGCGAGTCAGTTTGTGTGTGTGTGTGTTTCGCTCACACTCACCCCAGAAGCCGCAATAGACCTTTCATCTTTATGATGTTCTCAGTCTTGGTTGCTTCTAAGGGGAGGGCAGGAGGAAGGGGTGAAACAGGTCGCATTTATTAGGCGCACCCCCTCAACCACTCTCCAACAGGGGAGGGAGGGGCAAAGCCACCTCTGAAAAATACATGTATCGTACAAGCGGTTACTTCAAAAGTTGAAGGGCAACAGCGTGCCCAATGAGGAAACAATGCCCTTCTAAGTTTAAGCTGCAGTTTGTTAACAAGCCATGATCATTTATTGTTAGCGAGATGGTGAAGAGGCATCGGTAACTACAGGGGTCAAGGTAACCGATTTAAATCGCGATTTTGGCCCTCTTTTGTGCCCGAGAAAGTAGGGTTCGGCGACATAAAAGAATCGATGTAACCAATGAGAAAATGCTAAGACAAGGAGGGAATTTGGCGGTTCCATTAAAAAACGTAGACTTACTAGGGTTTGGCAAGTTAACCGATGCCGAGATAAGTGGGTTCGACTGTAATCTTAGACTGACAGTAACAATAGTTGTCTCTTAACATCATCTGTTATTCTGCTGTATTTAAGATTCTAACTCATATACAAATGATATACTAATTCATTGAAAAATTTATATTCTGCACATTTATATACTCTTACAATTTCTGCAAACGTGTAACATTCAAAATTTTACAAGTATAGGTGCATAAAATTGATCAGAAATATTTTAAAATTTATTTTCAGCAGTCATTTATATAACTATTAAAAGTGGTTTTCACCAAATAAGCTTATATATTCATATTTATATCCACTCATCTACACCTACAAAGAGTGAAAGGTGTATGAATTTATATGAACTATTTAACAAAAGTTATTTCATTTCAAAGTTGGTACATGTATGTGTTTTGATATGTGTTGCAGTCTAGCACTATAAAGTAAAATTCAGTGTGCTAAAGGTTAACGCACAGTATTTTATATTGATATTAAATTTGTTTAAACTCTCTTAATTTTGTTTGCAACAAAAACATAATGTCATAGTTATTATAGTAACAGTCTTTGTATTTTTGATCTTTAGTGCAGATATTGGTGGCCCTTGAATATCATAATACTCTGCTCTTGAAAAGACCTTTAAAAGCCCTTGAAAAGTTTTTTCTAAATTGCTTACTAACCCTCTACAAAAATTTTATGTTTTAAAACCTGTTACAAAAGTGTATTGTCTTTTTTAGTTCAGTATATTAATGTGAAAATCAGCATAATTTCAGTAAACTGAAAACATAGAATATTATTTTAGTACTTAAATTTCAGATATGAATGAAAATCACTAGGATTATAAGAAAGCAATGTAGAAATTTGCAGTTATGTAATCTACAGACAAACATGGAAAAAAGCACTTATGAAATCTATTGACCAGTGCAGAAAAGGGTGCTTCTATCAGGGTTAATAGAATAAAGGATGTAGTGTTGCAAAAACAATAATATTAAAAGATAAGATAATTGGTAATTTATAACTTTAATTCTAACAAAAAGATATCATTTTTGCAAATACAAGAATGGCAGTAACTAAATAAAGAATGGGACAGTTGACCAATTCTAAACTTATAAAGGTTTATACATAGACAAAGTTTTGGGTGTAAAAATAACAATTTTATGGACATTTGTTTGACAAAAAAATGAGGGGTTATTAAAATTTTCTTTTTAACATGTTATTAAAATGTATATTTTAACATATGTACAGTTTGTATTTTATCTTTAAGTTTCTGATTTTAGAAACTGCAAACTAGAACTATACAATTTCAGAATTGACCAGTTTTCTGTTTTCATTTGACTCCCTACTCAGTACCAGCATTTAGACCAAATTTTTTTGAGACTATCATAAATCTTGTACACTTGGTATTTATAGGCTTTCTAGGGGAAAAATGGGATATTAATTTCAGACGTTGAGATTGACCAATTTCATTAATTGTGTATATTTTCAGGCCGACTTCATGCATCCATTGCATCTTTTATACTGAACAGCACTGTTTCAGTATTGCTGACAATTGGAACATTAATACCAGTCCTTTCATTGCAATATGTCACCTGCATGTTGCACACTCTACACCGATCCTTTCTTTATGGTCCTAATTCAGCCTTCGTAGCAAATGCGTAAGATTTAGTTAAGTAATTATAAATTAAAATAATTAAATAGAAGATAGTTTTACTGAAATTTTTATCAGAAGATGCATAATTGAACTCTGAAGCAGTTTCTTTTTTAGGTTAAGGGTCCATTATACATACTTGTTATATTGAAGTTGAATGGAACTGTTAAAACTGGTTTGAAATAACTACATTTTCAATAATTTCCAATATCATAACAGGACATAAGTGATTAGGAATCTGAGTAAAAATCCCTACAGACTGATAAAATTTTATTTGGCTAGGGGAGATAATTCAGATCCTATTGTTCAAGTTTTAAAAAATAGCGACCATCAGTTACTTTGTTTTCTTATTGATAATCATATATTCAGTATATCAGCAAGACATAAGATTAAAATGGATTAGAAATGTCTTCGCTATAAGCAGAACTTTGATATAATCAAGTTTAATTAATAATGCTGAATAGTTTGTGATCTTTTAAGTACTATGGTGGTCAGGACATTGAATGTTTTTTGCTATAAGTGAATGTTAATATGATTTTACTGTAGACCTTGTAAATAGTACAGAATAAAAATAATTGAAAGACAATTTTAAAATAATTTTTCATTGACATTGTTATGAATTTCTCATTCAATGCATCTGACAAATTAAAGATAAAATTGTACAGGCAACAAGTTTTATTTAATAGTTTTTGTCAAAGATACTTTCTTATTGTTGAAATTAAAAATATATATTTTGTGTTGAAATTTCTTATTGTTGAAATTAAAAATATATATATTGTGTTGAAATTAAAAATATATATTTTGTGTTGAAATTAAAAATATATATTCTGTGTAACACGTTTCTACCTAGCTTGAAATAAGTTAATTCAAGCTTGAGTAGTACTAACATAAAAATACATTGCAATGACTCAAATTGATGTTATTGTAAAAGTAAGCATTTTATGAGTTTTTGTTTATAAAAGCTTTGCATTGTAATACTAATTTTTCTGTTAATGAGTTAAATTTGCTTATTTGAGTGTCCATTGTTCTGAGTGTGAGTGTATAGATATTGTTGACTGTGTTATTGAGGGTAATTGGAGAGGGGGTAGCACAAATAATTCCAAGGCAAAAGTAATCCAAAACTTTGCAGTCGACCATAATGTAATCTTAAACTGAGATTATTTACAGCATTATGTAATTATGTAAGACATACAAAAAGTCATTAAAAGTGTTCTTTTAAGTTATATATTATTTTTATACAATAGTATAAAATAGTCACATTTCAGGGTCCAGTTATCCATAAAAGAAAATTACATGCATCTCATTGCTTTAATTTTAACCACCAAACAGTGTATGATGGCATTATTGCCAATAAAATTTTTAACAAGAGACATTTGTCAATTAGTCAGATTTGTTTTGGTTTTTAAAATGATAAATGTATTTTATTTGCAAATCATGCCTGTATACATAATTACCCTTTTCCAGACAAATTTACATTTAGTTTAATTCTTTACATATTGTATATTAATCCTCAGATTCAATAACATACACTTTTCTGACATTGGAGATTTGGAAATTAGATAACTGAGTATAATTACACAAATTGAATTTGCATATAAATATTAAGATCTGTAGTTTGTTTCAGATGATTTCACATGTAATACAAATAATTTTAGTAAAGAAAGTAAATCCCTGGCACAAATAATTTAGAAAGTATCAGATTCCATTTCACATCTTCATGAAAAATTTCCTTTCAAAAGACATTTTGTTAGAGATAATAACTGCATTTCTAGCTTTGTTGAATTACACATACAATAAATATAAGAAAATATTTCATATTTTTATAGGTTGTAATAGCAGACAGTAAAGTATTTTCATTCACATATTTTTTATTTCTGGAAATAAAATATTACTTACATACATACAAAATACTTTTGTTCTCAGATAAGTATAAATATTTAGAAGTATTCTAACACTAAAAGTTTGGTAATATTTGTTAAGCAACACTTCTTGTAGACTTCTATTGATGCCTTTCTTTTTGTGTATAGGCACTAGCTTTGGAGTAAAGTTGTACATGCTCACGTAAAGCATGTCCAATTGTCGAATCACTGTTTTTAACATTTGATATAACTCTGTACAATAAATTAGTCTAGGCACAATAATAGCTAGGCTACACTAAATACACTACAAATACCAGAGCAGATACATTCTTACTTTTCTTACTTAAATACTTTGTTAAGTACAACATAATGAGTCACGTGATTTTCCTGACCACATAGGAAAAAATAGGAATTTATGAGATTTAATTTATAAGCAGTTTGTTTGGAAGCCAGTTGAGCTTGTAAATCAAGGAACATTTAGATTTGCATCTTTCTAGATGAACAACGGATTTGTAATTTTTAAAGTAAACCTGATATGATAAAATTAAATGTATTATACTTTCATTTTCAGATTTCCTAATGAACACTTTGGAAAACTGTTTGGTGTTACCCTTACAGTATCAGCACTCTTCAGCACCATCCAATATCCTCTTTTCCTTATTATGCAAGGTCCTCTCAATGGTGATCCCTTTGCTGTGAGTTGTTGAATATTTTTATGTTTGCTTTCTGGAGAGTAAAATCAGCAGAGCTGATATGAAGGAAAACTAATTCCTGGAGTGTTTTTCTTTAGACATGGGGGGAAACTTCTAATTTTTAGTCATGATCCACCTTTATAACACAGCTATGTATGTCCAGAAGAGTAAAATGTACATCAGTGATGTTTATAATATGCTTTATGTTTATTTCTGACAGAATGTAATAATATCCCTATTGCTAGTAATTATTTAAAATACAAAAATTCATGTTTGGAAATTTATTATTATTGTTAACTAACTAGAAAGAATTTATTATAAAGAGTATTTGAAAGTGCTGAGAATATTTAAAATTCATTAAACTTTCTTTAAAAATGTATACCCTAGCAAAACTTAATGTTTTTACCATTTGCTCCAAATCCTAACATGATATAACTGTAATTGGCTATGAGATGGTAAGAGTAAAGTATTATAATCAAGTGATAAAAATTATCTGCTTTAACAAATAATTCACTTTTCATTCCAAACTCTGCCACTTCATTTCTTGTGTATTTGCTTTTTTTCCTCTGTCAATTCAGCCATTCTCATTAACTTTGTCAGCTCATTTTCAGATTTATAATTTAGCTCATCAGCTCATCATAGCATTAATTAACATACTGGCTATTAAGAAAAACTTCGCATTGAATTTATTTTTCTGCTTTACCTGTAAAGGCAGCATAAGCACTCTGGCTCTTGCTTTGTGTTTTCTTTTAGCTTATGATTATATTCATTTCAGTTTACTTGATTATTAATTCATTATTTTGCTGAAAGCAATAAAATATGTTTTATTTTGTACATAGCAGTATGTCAGTTTTTGCATTCTCTGTTCAAATTATATATCCTTTTTGTCAGTGTATTTTTGTTTGTAGACAATTTTTTTCAAGTACATTTTTTTCAGGAGCACAAAATTTAATGAATTACTTGCAAAAGAATTATCACTTTGCCAGAAGATGGAAAAAGAGATTTTTTTAAATTTTATTTTAAGGGTGCAAGCTCACTTCTTATTCAGAAAACAAGTACATTAATCTACCATTATGCAGAGAAGAGCTTCATTTAAATTTTTTATAAATTATTAATTTGATTTGTTTGCAATATTTTTTTGAATTACATTAAAAATTGTTTTGGATTATTTTACTAAAACTGCATGTTTTGCAAAATGTCAATGCTTTTGGTTGTTTTAGGGCTAATAGTAGCATCATTGACTACCATCTCTTGCTTTCTGTTTTTTTTAATGATACATTTTTTTTTAATTTAAGGATAACATTTTGTTTTCCTTCTAAACTCAAGCTGTTTATTTCAAGGATTTATAGCATTCTGCTATTTTTTTTGTTTGTTGTTTGCCTGTTCAGATTGTTAGTCTTGGATTTCATCTGTTGCCTTGATTTTGTAAAAAAAATGTTCAAAAGAGTGCATGTAGAGTATTTAAGTCAGGGTGGCATTTCTCATTGTCAGTCACTGAACTAGATGTTATTTATGACAGACCTCTTCTTTGAATTATTCTCTGGAGTTTAGACTTAAAGACTTGTAGTTTTAAATTCAGTAAGGAACTTACTTAAGTCAAATTTCAATAGCTTTTGTTAATATTTATTGAAATATTCTTTTGAAAGCATTATTTTAAAGTATGATTGATAGAATTTCAATTCTGGTTAAAATAGCCAGTCAGCTTTTCAATTGACATTTACACCTTTAAATCATAACAAATATTGTTTTCACATTCCTTGTTTTGAGGCATTTGTTATATTTTCTCTCTTGTATTGCAAAAGACAAGTAAATTGCTACAAGATATCATTAAAACTGTTTAAAAGAAAATAAGAAAGATTTTAAACTTAAAGTATAACTATTGTCTTTTTAAAACTCTTATCAATCCATTCTATAAGCAATTAAAAACAAACTGTGGTGGAGTACATTTGTCTATCCCTAATTCTATACTTAATAATTATATTTTTGTTGCCAGTATTAATGTGACCTGACCTTGGGCACTGCGTATGATGATATTTTGGGAGTAAACAACTCTGGTGGAGAATGTGCTAGAACTTGCTGATGTAATCTAAACCAGTTCTAAGCGGATGAGTAGTTTTTATTATCCAATGGTTAAGATTTACAAAGAACAAGGCCAGTCAATATCAAAGTTTACCTGTTGTAAAGAATTGTATTTGGCAGAAGTCCTGTCATGAAAGGCATTTGTTAGCTTAATGGTGAGTTAATTGATTGATTGAGAGAGAATGGACTTAGAAATATTTTTGAACTTCGCTCTTGATATATTATATATTATACTTGCATTTTACATAGAGATGTATTATGTGAGTAGATTAATATTTCTACAAATTGTGAACTATGATGCTTGTATGTAGTATGCTAAACACTTGACATTGTTTCTAGTGAACAAGTTCATAAAATTGTTATGTTGTATTTATTATGCTGTATGCATGTATCAGGCTAATAAATACTGTTGCAGGAAACTGTAAGCTGAGACTTGAATGTAAAAAAGAATGGAGTTAAGGATGATAAACTGGAAAACTTAGCATTTATTCCCTGATTATATTTTACAGGGAAGAAGCATCTTTTTTCTTTGGAATTTCTAGAATTTCCTGGTTTATTGATTTATAAATCACTATGACCATGGTAGATTCAAGAAGTCTCTACCCCCAATGTGTAAGTGTAAGGATACACTGCTGTCTGTTGATGTATGGTGGCAAAGTATGCTCGACTATATCGTGGAATTTCTGGTACAAGGAAGTTTTGGGAAATTGCTACATTGTTGTTCTGCTTGAGGGAACTAATATGGCAAAAGAGCACCCATATTAGTCTCAAAAGAATAGCAACTCAGTGGAACATTCTACAGCATTCTAGAGGAACACATAAAAACTGACAATTCTATTGTGAACAATAAACTTGTGACATTGCTATGAAAGCATGTGAAAGACTATTGTGACATCGTCTTGACAAAGTTATTTACAAACTTCTATCACTTATCACTCTATAACTCCAATTCTGTTCTCTGATAAGAATTATCTTGTGATTTATATTGACACTAATCTGCTGAACTATGTGTTAGGAATAAAACTATGTAGGTATTGAAATTATTTGAACGTGGTTTCATGGAAATATTAGTGTCAAGTAATCTTTTCATTGTATTTGTTATATGTATATTTGATTGTTGATTTAATAAATTTATTGACCATCTTATACATATTGATAATCATATGTTGGAGAGATAGTGGGTGACGGATTTATCTTCTCCTTTGGTAAAAAGTTTACCACCTATGGAAATATGTGTGACACTAAATGTTTGTCTTTAATGTTGTAGAAGAGAAAAATGTTTACAGTGCCCAAGTAAGAGAGATGAGTGGTGTTGTCTGGAGAATTATTAATAACATAAATTAAGATTTTCATCACTTGTGGTTAGTTAGGGATGATTAATAATAATAATATCTTACCAATAATAAGGGTGGCATTGTGTCACACAAAGAAAACACACTTAAAAAATATTTGTACCTATTTGTTAAACAAAACCAACTATTCTGGCCATTTTTGTTTGACAGCTTGAAAATGCTCAAATCATGTGATCTTGAAGAAATTCTAAATACATGTATATAGTTCTGACCTCACACATGTGACATCACATGAGTGGCATAAAGCTGAGTGAATTCTTGCTTCATTATTTATGTGTCATTTGTTTAGAGTGGTTTTCATCTTTCAGTGTGTGTGTGTGTATATATATATATATTTTACTTTGTGGAAGAATTGAGATTTGTAGCAAATACAAGACTGAAAGAAGGCAGTGTCCAGTTGATAAATAAATAAATAACTTCTTTGAAGTCAAGGTCAAAGCTGTCTAGTGACTGAAGTCTTGGTAATGTATTTCATTTAACATAACAAAACAACAACGAAAATATTTATATTGACTGCTGTGGGGTGAAAGTGATCAAGCAGCTATATTTAGATTTACATGTATAGTTTTTATCCACTAATTGTAGATCTATACTCCAGGATAACTTAATGCTTCATCAAAACAATCAAAACTCATCCAGCAACAGTGTCATTAAATATCCTTAGTAAATAAATATGCACACAGATTATGTGTTATTTTATACATTCTAATTTTACAAATTTAAACTAGATTACAATCATATGATCTATATCTTATTCATATATTAGTTTTATTATATTCATTTTGCAGGTAATATTACTCTTATTAGAAACAGATCCATCAAGTATTTGGTACTCAAAATAATATTAGTATTACTAAGTGAAGAGTAATGATAATTAATTCCAATACTTTAACAATAATTTAATTTATAATTGTAAAACAATTTGTAAATGCTTTTCATGAATACTAAATTATTTATACATAAATTATTATAATTATTCACCAGAAACTCTGGCAAATTCCACAACTTTATACACAATGAACACAATATGATTTACTTTTACATTTACTTTTCTCATCTCTTTGGCAGTATACATTATTGTTATTACTTCATTTATCTGCTCAGTCAATAACTTTAAATTATTTTTATATTTTTATTTCATTTCTCTATTAAATTTTTTCAGGTACTGCAAGCTCATTTAAGAAAACCATTATACATAAAACAAAATTTTGTCATAAATCCATTGATTTCTTAAATATGACTTTAATCAAACCAATCAAGGAAGGATGCTCAATTTACACTAAACTGATCTATACAGTAATATTAATAATCACATATCTGTATTAGTTACATAATTGCCACACTTCAAATTGTACAAAATTTAATCTGTAAATTTTTGAAACTATGTTTAATATTGACAGCTCACCAAAAACGATACACCAGCAAGAAGTTTAATAATCATTAATGAGTTGTGTATTATATTCTATCTGTATTCATATTTAAATTATTAAAAATGTTTATGCAGATACTAGAAAATTCTAATGCATGTTCACAATCAGTTCACTGGCTAGATGTTTATTTAATTAATGAAAAGTTGTGTACTATGTTTTATTTATATTTGATATTTGCAATACTAATAATATCCACTCAAATAAATAAATATTCAGTAAATGCAGAGGTTAATCGTGATTGTTGCTAAGTAGATAAATCTATTATCTGCTTCTTTTCAAATTGACTTATATATAACCCATGTTGTCAGTGTGTCCGAATGTATTCTGGACCATTTTCACTTTCTGTTTCATCATACTAGAATTGATAAAGAGCTAATCCTTTTTATAATAGATTTGAGATATCTCCTCTTTATTGTTTACATTTTCATCTTACACAATTGTCATGACTTTCCTGCCTCTCATTAGACATCATGAGTTATGCATTTCTGATGACACCTTAAGTCTTGTCTTCAGCAAAGTCTGTAAAGGAAAATATATTTTAATTCACAAAGTGCATTTATCATTCATTCATAACAAAATGACTGGGTTTTATCAAAATAATTATTTTTGTTTTAAAATTTAATGAAAATTTTGGAAGCAATAGTAATCCATTAATCATTCCTCACAGTTTTACAAGATGTAGTTAGTGATAGTTTTATAATGACAGATATGATATTAAAACCTAACAATAAATACTTTATTTTGGTGTTTATGAAGTGTCTTAGTCAGCAGAAAGTATCTCACTAAATAAATGTTGAAAACATTTTTATTTTATTTTACAGATCAATATTTTCCTGTTGGTTTTGATGCTAGTATCATATATTCATCCAATTTACATCTGGCGATACCTCAAGAAGAATGCCACTAGTCACCACCTATGATGCTAAAAGTTAAAACTCTAAATTAGTTTATTTTTATTAGATATAAATCTCTTGTGCCTTTATTTCTGTTATCCTTTTGAATCAGGAATTTGAAATTATATATAAAATAATGCTTAGCTTTTTTATTATTAAGTAGTTAGAAGTCATTTTAAGGTATATGTATTTTCAAGATAGTATAATAAATACACACACTATATTCTTTGCATAAATTTATGTTATACTGAGCACAACCAAAAATTGTAACCTTGTGGACTTGTTGCTTGAGATGATAATGGCAGTGGTTTCTCTTGGGCATCTTGATTTTCATCATCACAGGACCACTCTCACAACTTCAGGATGTCATAATTTTTTGGCACTGAATCCAGCAATGACTTGAGTGGCAATTTCACAATGAAGATCAAGATAAGTTAAATGTTTGCATTGGTAGACTGAAGTCTGATCGTGAAGTATGAAAGTGTTTGTGATGGCAGAAATTACTAGAAACACAAAACGTATTTCCAGACCTTCTTGGATTTCCACCTTGGAAGTCATACTTTATTCTCTTCTGGTCCTGAATGTCCACCTCATTCATGTGAACATTGTAGTCAAAGAGGGCTTGTGGCTGGAGAACAGGTTGATGAACACATTAGGTCTAATGCATCACTTGTTTTTTTATCCTATCACACCATTGTGGTCAGATTACTGTTTCCCTTAGAATGATCTGCCTGCATCTTAAACCCATAAAATGATCCTTCTTCCGTGGATTGAAGAAAAATCAATGGGACTGAACAGTTAAAATTGCTTGACTCAAAACTGCTATGACATGTGGCTGCCATTTTTGTGCTCTTAGCACATGGCACAAATGAAGCCAGTGTAGGTAAAAACTTTTTTAAAAATTTCTTTTATTAATAAACAATACAGTTTGACATCTTAAACTGATTTGAAATGAACAAAGTTCTGATTGGCTTCAATATCAACCTCAATTTTGGCATTATATAAAAAATCTGTCTGCTTCTGAAAATAGATGTGGTGAGATGGGTTTATGTAATCTACCGAACAAGGCAGAAATTCACACTTACACAATCTACAGACCAAGGTTGAAATTCATGCTTATGTAATCAACAGACCAATATGGATAAAGATGCTTCCATCAGGGAATGGATTAAAGTCACATTTTAAGAAGGATACATTTGATTTCTAGGCTCGCTTATCAAGCCAGACCTTTTTTGTAGAAATACTCAAGAAACCAGCCCAATTGAATGAATAAAAAGCTTTTATCTGTATCTCCAAACTTTCAAGAGATTCTTTTTTTCTTACTGACTGCTTGTAATTTTGTTCAGGTTTTTTATTTATGTTCATTATCTGCTATTTCAAAAACCGTTTTTTCCATATTCATGTTAGGAAGATTGCAGCAAGAGGAGGTTTTTTTTAATGATCTGCTTTGTTGTTTTTTTCAGCACAGATTAGATTTAATTTCCTTTAAATGTAGAAATCTAATCAAGTTTATTTCAAAATATTATTGGTACAGTAGTAAGGACTGAAATAGCTTAAGAACATCTATAAAAAATTAATAAAATTCTTAAAAACATTTAATGACCATTTTAAGTCTTGTAAATATTTTCTCCCTTCCACAACATTAAAGATAAATATTTACTGTCACACAATATTCCCTAGGTGGAAAACTTCTTCCCAAATCCATCTTTAATCTATATTTAGCAAGCCACCATCCACCCACTTTCTTTTCCAACATAAGGTTATCAGTATGCATAAGGTCAATAAATTTAACAATAAATTTATTAAATCAACAATAAATATACATATGACAAAACAATGAAATTGATTATTTGACATCAATTTTTTTTACGAAACCATGTACACATAATTCCTATGTTTCACAGTCTTATACTAATTCAGTTAAATAAATCTGTCAATACAAATCACAGGATAGTCTTGTCAGAGAAAAGAAATGGAGTTATTAGAGATAATCAATAATTGTTTTACATAACCTTGTTTAACTGCTATCTCAATAGTCCTTCCGTGGATTTTTGCAACAGACACAAATTGTCAGCAGTTGGAAAACACTGTTCCTCTGCTTAGAGTTAACCTGGGCGCTTCTTTTCACCGTGTCAACTCCTTCAAACAGAACGATAAATGTAGCGATGTCCAACAACTTCTCTACATCAGAAATTGTTCAGGTAGTCAGCATATCTTGCTGCCACACATCAGTAGAGTGTAATGTGTTTTTACACTTTCATATCATTCCCGCCTTTACCATAGTCAGTCATAGCAGTTTACAAACAGTAAACCGGGTGGTTCAAATCAAACATTGAAATGAAAATAGGAAAGGCTACTTGTCTCTGCAAAATATAAGCAGAGAACAAATGCTAAGCTTCCAATTTATCACTTTTTAACTCTATTCTTTCTTATATTTCAATCTCAACTTACAGTTTCCTGCAATGGTATTTATTAGTCTGATACATGCACACAGCATATCTAAAACAATGTCAAATGATTAGTACACAATGTACGAGCAGCTTAGTTCAAACATTTGTAGAAATAATAGTCTATTCACATAATACATCTTATTAAAACACAAGTATAACATATCAATAGCAAAATGCATGAAATATTTCTAAGTCCATTCTCACTCAATCAAGCTAACGGTCACCTTTCAAGACCGGACTTTGCCACTCCAAATTCAAAGTGATCAGACAATAGATTTCTCTACAGGAGGTAAACTTTTAGATCTCAGCCCATTGGCTGGTCTTGTTCTCGTATATCATAACCATTGGATAATAAAAACTACTCACTGGTTTGCAAAACATCAGCAGTTTCTAGCACATTCTTGATTCAGGTTGCTTACTTCCAAATCTGACACTTTCAAAAATAACCATCATAAGGAGTGCCCAAGGTTGACAATTCAACAATTTAAATTTAAAATAGGGATAGGCAAATTTACTCGTCACAGCCCCAAACTTTAATTTTAAAAATAATTGCTCATAAATCACCATTTTAAATTATTTTTATAACCACATTCTAAAATAGAATATTTTTTCTTTTCAAACTTTAACAACTGCATTAAAATTATATAACATTATAATTGTATTAAGGAGGATCATGACAATAATAGTTTAACACAATAATAATTTAAGAATAACAATTTAACTATCATTACCTTTCAAATTTGCAGTTAGAAAGAGATCTCTAAACTTGTTTATAATACTATTAAGTAGCATAATGAATGTACAGGACATTCTTTGATTGTGTCAAGTCTCATGTTTTGAGAGTTCAGTAAATCTGAATCTGATAGAGCAAAACAAATCTAATTTTGATGCAGTAAATCTACAGATATAATTGCCAGTCACTAAACATGACTATATAAAGAAAAAATAGTGAAGAGGTGACTTAGTTTTGTTTTGTGATAGTATTTATTTACTAATTTACTAATAAAACAGTATAAAAATAGTTCTTGCTTTAAAATTTATTTTGTGAGTACATTACAAGATAATGTATGTGTAATAATTTTTTAATACTGATTAATCTGAATGATGAATGTTGGCTTTTGTTAAATTTAAAATCTTTAAAAGTAAGTAACTCCTAAAAATTATTACTACTATGTACACACTAAAATACCAGGATAGAATTATACACATGCTGCAAGATAGATTTAGATAATACATACATACATTTACATAGAATATAAATCTAATGTAAGTCATCAGTTTTGTAGATGTACTGCAAAATTAATATAATGGTTTTATTTTACATACAGAGAAATTTAATAAAAGTTGTACACTTATTCACTATTTAGTCATCTTAACTAATCTTTGTCTTGAATTTAAAAAAAAAATGTTTCTGAATAGTTTAGTTTAAAATATGTAAATACATTAACAAACAATTAACTATATACTTATTCACTTAAAACAAACATCATAATAGCTTTGTCAGTTCACTTCGAATTGTCTTTGTTGATTCAAGCATTTCATCTCTGTTATTGTATATGAATATTTTGTATTCATTTGATAAAATGAGCACAGTTCTTGCAACAAAGGGCATACTAATTAATAAATTGGAATGCATTTTTTTAATGAAAAACTTTAAAAATGTTATCAATAACAAAAACCTAATTTATGTTTATGAAAACCAGAGGGATCAGTTAATGGAAATCCATTTTGTTCTTATAGTTTTATTTAAAAGATCTTTGGGAATGTTTAAAATGTGAAGTAGTAGAAAACACTTTTAAAATAACATCATAATGGGTGCAAAAATATAATC
Organism: Sinotaia quadrata; assembly: GCA_028829895.1. Lineage (NCBI taxonomy): Eukaryota > Metazoa > Mollusca > Gastropoda > Architaenioglossa > Viviparidae > Sinotaia > Sinotaia quadrata. The sequence goes on along the minus strand of CM054183.1, from coordinate 73,995,687 downwards.
AGTGTTTATTATATTCACTAGAATATAAAATGTATTCATTTTCCACATAAAGCCAGTGAGAATGGTTAGCTTTCTGTTGTGAGTTTATGTTGTCCAAAGCTGTATAATCCCACTATTGAAGTAATAAACAGATGTTAAGCTTTTCATTGTGATCAAAGTCAGTAAAATATATAGGTCTGGACTTTATGTAATGGTTACTTTGTGTTGAGAAGTTTCAAGAAACATAAAATATATTAATTTAAAAAATCATTGGTTATAGTGATATGGATACACTCAATTGTAAAGATAGAAAGTACAGAATTTTTTTAGTATTATTATGCTATCATCAGAGAAGCAAATTTGTAATCAAACATTTCTTTGAATCCATGTTTTATGAACTTAGATCCATGCTAGCATGTAGCTAACATTTTTCAGCAGCTTTTCAGTTAGTAGTGTTATTGTATTAGTAGGCTAACATTTTTAAATCTACCTTTGGCAGATTTTAAATATGTGTCTAACTTTTTCTATTCCATTAAAAATTTATTCTCACTAATCACTTTCAAAATTTGAAATATTTGACCACCTCATTGGCATTATTCTTCTGTTTCAATAATAAGGGTGGCATTGTGTCACACAAAGAAAACACACTTAAAAAATATTTGTACCTATTTGTTAAACAAAACCAACTATTCTGGCCATTTTTGTTTGACAGCTTGAAAATGCTCAAATCATGTGATCTTGAAGAAATTCTAAATACATGTATATAGTTCTGACCTCACACATGTGACATCACATGAGTGGCATAAAGCTGAGTGAATTCTTGCTTCATTATTTATGTGTCATTTGTTTAGAGTGGTTTTCATCTTTCAGTGTGTGTGTGTGTATATATATATATATTTTACTTTGTGGAAGAATTGAGATTTGTAGCAAATACAAGACTGAAAGAAGGCAGTGTCCAGTTGATAAATAAATAAATAACTTCTTTGAAGTCAAGGTCAAAGCTGTCTAGTGACTGAAGTCTTGGTAATGTATTTCATTTAACATAACAAAACAACAACGAAAATATTTATATTGACTGCTGTGGGGTGAAAGTGATCAAGCAGCTATATTTAGATTTACATGTATAGTTTTTATCCACTAATTGTAGATCTATACTCCAGGATAACTTAATGCTTCATCAAAACAATCAAAACTCATCCAGCAACAGTGTCATTAAATATCCTTAGTAAATAAATATGCACACAGATTATGTGTTATTTTATACATTCTAATTTTACAAATTTAAACTAGATTACAATCATATGATCTATATCTTATTCATATATTAGTTTTATTATATTCATTTTGCAGGTAATATTACTCTTATTAGAAACAGATCCATCAAGTATTTGGTACTCAAAATAATATTAGTATTACTAAGTGAAGAGTAATGATAATTAATTCCAATACTTTAACAATAATTTAATTTATAATTGTAAAACAATTTGTAAATGCTTTTCATGAATACTAAATTATTTATACATAAATTATTATAATTATTCACCAGAAACTCTGGCAAATTCCACAACTTTATACACAATGAACACAATATGATTTACTTTTACATTTACTTTTCTCATCTCTTTGGCAGTATACATTATTGTTATTACTTCATTTATCTGCTCAGTCAATAACTTTAAATTATTTTTATATTTTTATTTCATTTCTCTATTAAATTTTTTCAGGTACTGCAAGCTCATTTAAGAAAACCATTATACATAAAACAAAATTTTGTCATAAATCCATTGATTTCTTAAATATGACTTTAATCAAACCAATCAAGGAAGGATGCTCAATTTACACTAAACTGATCTATACAGTAATATTAATAATCACATATCTGTATTAGTTACATAATTGCCACACTTCAAATTGTACAAAATTTAATCTGTAAATTTTTGAAACTATGTTTAATATTGACAGCTCACCAAAAACGATACACCAGCAAGAAGTTTAATAATCATTAATGAGTTGTGTATTATATTCTATCTGTATTCATATTTAAATTATTAAAAATGTTTATGCAGATACTAGAAAATTCTAATGCATGTTCACAATCAGTTCACTGGCTAGATGTTTATTTAATTAATGAAAAGTTGTGTACTATGTTTTATTTATATTTGATATTTGCAATACTAATAATATCCACTCAAATAAATAAATATTCAGTAAATGCAGAGGTTAATCGTGATTGTTGCTAAGTAGATAAATCTATTATCTGCTTCTTTTCAAATTGACTTATATATAACCCATGTTGTCAGTGTGTCCGAATGTATTCTGGACCATTTTCACTTTCTGTTTCATCATACTAGAATTGATAAAGAGCTAATCCTTTTTATAATAGATTTGAGATATCTCCTCTTTATTGTTTACATTTTCATCTTACACAATTGTCATGACTTTCCTGCCTCTCATTAGACATCATGAGTTATGCATTTCTGATGACACCTTAAGTCTTGTCTTCAGCAAAGTCTGTAAAGGAAAATATATTTTAATTCACAAAGTGCATTTATCATTCATTCATAACAAAATGACTGGGTTTTATCAAAATAATTATTTTTGTTTTAAAATTTAATGAAAATTTTGGAAGCAATAGTAATCCATTAATCATTCCTCACAGTTTTACAAGATGTAGTTAGTGATAGTTTTATAATGACAGATATGATATTAAAACCTAACAATAAATACTTTATTTTGGTGTTTATGAAGTGTCTTAGTCAGCAGAAAGTATCTCACTAAATAAATGTTGAAAACATTTTTATTTTATTTTACAGATCAATATTTTCCTGTTGGTTTTGATGCTAGTATCATATATTCATCCAATTTACATCTGGCGATACCTCAAGAAGAATGCCACTAGTCACCACCTATGATGCTAAAAGTTAAAACTCTAAATTAGTTTATTTTTATTAGATATAAATCTCTTGTGCCTTTATTTCTGTTATCCTTTTGAATCAGGAATTTGAAATTATATATAAAATAATGCTTAGCTTTTTTATTATTAAGTAGTTAGAAGTCATTTTAAGGTATATGTATTTTCAAGATAGTATAATAAATACACACACTATATTCTTTGCATAAATTTATGTTATACTGAGCACAACCAAAAATTGTAACCTTGTGGACTTGTTGCTTGAGATGATAATGGCAGTGGTTTCTCTTGGGCATCTTGATTTTCATCATCACAGGACCACTCTCACAACTTCAGGATGTCATAATTTTTTGGCACTGAATCCAGCAATGACTTGAGTGGCAATTTCACAATGAAGATCAAGATAAGTTAAATGTTTGCATTGGTAGACTGAAGTCTGATCGTGAAGTATGAAAGTGTTTGTGATGGCAGAAATTACTAGAAACACAAAACGTATTTCCAGACCTTCTTGGATTTCCACCTTGGAAGTCATACTTTATTCTCTTCTGGTCCTGAATGTCCACCTCATTCATGTGAACATTGTAGTCAAAGAGGGCTTGTGGCTGGAGAACAGGTTGATGAACACATTAGGTCTAATGCATCACTTGTTTTTTTATCCTATCACACCATTGTGGTCAGATTACTGTTTCCCTTAGAATGATCTGCCTGCATCTTAAACCCATAAAATGATCCTTCTTCCGTGGATTGAAGAAAAATCAATGGGACTGAACAGTTAAAATTGCTTGACTCAAAACTGCTATGACATGTGGCTGCCATTTTTGTGCTCTTAGCACATGGCACAAATGAAGCCAGTGTAGGTAAAAACTTTTTTAAAAATTTCTTTTATTAATAAACAATACAGTTTGACATCTTAAACTGATTTGAAATGAACAAAGTTCTGATTGGCTTCAATATCAACCTCAATTTTGGCATTATATAAAAAATCTGTCTGCTTCTGAAAATAGATGTGGTGAGATGGGTTTATGTAATCTACCGAACAAGGCAGAAATTCACACTTACACAATCTACAGACCAAGGTTGAAATTCATGCTTATGTAATCAACAGACCAATATGGATAAAGATGCTTCCATCAGGGAATGGATTAAAGTCACATTTTAAGAAGGATACATTTGATTTCTAGGCTCGCTTATCAAGCCAGACCTTTTTTGTAGAAATACTCAAGAAACCAGCCCAATTGAATGAATAAAAAGCTTTTATCTGTATCTCCAAACTTTCAAGAGATTCTTTTTTTCTTACTGACTGCTTGTAATTTTGTTCAGGTTTTTTATTTATGTTCATTATCTGCTATTTCAAAAACCGTTTTTTCCATATTCATGTTAGGAAGATTGCAGCAAGAGGAGGTTTTTTTTAATGATCTGCTTTGTTGTTTTTTTCAGCACAGATTAGATTTAATTTCCTTTAAATGTAGAAATCTAATCAAGTTTATTTCAAAATATTATTGGTACAGTAGTAAGGACTGAAATAGCTTAAGAACATCTATAAAAAATTAATAAAATTCTTAAAAACATTTAATGACCATTTTAAGTCTTGTAAATATTTTCTCCCTTCCACAACATTAAAGATAAATATTTACTGTCACACAATATTCCCTAGGTGGAAAACTTCTTCCCAAATCCATCTTTAATCTATATTTAGCAAGCCACCATCCACCCACTTTCTTTTCCAACATAAGGTTATCAGTATGCATAAGGTCAATAAATTTAACAATAAATTTATTAAATCAACAATAAATATACATATGACAAAACAATGAAATTGATTATTTGACATCAATTTTTTTTACGAAACCATGTACACATAATTCCTATGTTTCACAGTCTTATACTAATTCAGTTAAATAAATCTGTCAATACAAATCACAGGATAGTCTTGTCAGAGAAAAGAAATGGAGTTATTAGAGATAATCAATAATTGTTTTACATAACCTTGTTTAACTGCTATCTCAATAGTCCTTCCGTGGATTTTTGCAACAGACACAAATTGTCAGCAGTTGGAAAACACTGTTCCTCTGCTTAGAGTTAACCTGGGCGCTTCTTTTCACCGTGTCAACTCCTTCAAACAGAACGATAAATGTAGCGATGTCCAACAACTTCTCTACATCAGAAATTGTTCAGGTAGTCAGCATATCTTGCTGCCACACATCAGTAGAGTGTAATGTGTTTTTACACTTTCATATCATTCCCGCCTTTACCATAGTCAGTCATAGCAGTTTACAAACAGTAAACCGGGTGGTTCAAATCAAACATTGAAATGAAAATAGGAAAGGCTACTTGTCTCTGCAAAATATAAGCAGAGAACAAATGCTAAGCTTCCAATTTATCACTTTTTAACTCTATTCTTTCTTATATTTCAATCTCAACTTACAGTTTCCTGCAATGGTATTTATTAGTCTGATACATGCACACAGCATATCTAAAACAATGTCAAATGATTAGTACACAATGTACGAGCAGCTTAGTTCAAACATTTGTAGAAATAATAGTCTATTCACATAATACATCTTATTAAAACACAAGTATAACATATCAATAGCAAAATGCATGAAATATTTCTAAGTCCATTCTCACTCAATCAAGCTAACGGTCACCTTTCAAGACCGGACTTTGCCACTCCAAATTCAAAGTGATCAGACAATAGATTTCTCTACAGGAGGTAAACTTTTAGATCTCAGCCCATTGGCTGGTCTTGTTCTCGTATATCATAACCATTGGATAATAAAAACTACTCACTGGTTTGCAAAACATCAGCAGTTTCTAGCACATTCTTGATTCAGGTTGCTTACTTCCAAATCTGACACTTTCAAAAATAACCATCATAAGGAGTGCCCAAGGTTGACAATTCAACAATTTAAATTTAAAATAGGGATAGGCAAATTTACTCGTCACAGCCCCAAACTTTAATTTTAAAAATAATTGCTCATAAATCACCATTTTAAATTATTTTTATAACCACATTCTAAAATAGAATATTTTTTCTTTTCAAACTTTAACAACTGCATTAAAATTATATAACATTATAATTGTATTAAGGAGGATCATGACAATAATAGTTTAACACAATAATAATTTAAGAATAACAATTTAACTATCATTACCTTTCAAATTTGCAGTTAGAAAGAGATCTCTAAACTTGTTTATAATACTATTAAGTAGCATAATGAATGTACAGGACATTCTTTGATTGTGTCAAGTCTCATGTTTTGAGAGTTCAGTAAATCTGAATCTGATAGAGCAAAACAAATCTAATTTTGATGCAGTAAATCTACAGATATAATTGCCAGTCACTAAACATGACTATATAAAGAAAAAATAGTGAAGAGGTGACTTAGTTTTGTTTTGTGATAGTATTTATTTACTAATTTACTAATAAAACAGTATAAAAATAGTTCTTGCTTTAAAATTTATTTTGTGAGTACATTACAAGATAATGTATGTGTAATAATTTTTTAATACTGATTAATCTGAATGATGAATGTTGGCTTTTGTTAAATTTAAAATCTTTAAAAGTAAGTAACTCCTAAAAATTATTACTACTATGTACACACTAAAATACCAGGATAGAATTATACACATGCTGCAAGATAGATTTAGATAATACATACATACATTTACATAGAATATAAATCTAATGTAAGTCATCAGTTTTGTAGATGTACTGCAAAATTAATATAATGGTTTTATTTTACATACAGAGAAATTTAATAAAAGTTGTACACTTATTCACTATTTAGTCATCTTAACTAATCTTTGTCTTGAATTTAAAAAAAAAATGTTTCTGAATAGTTTAGTTTAAAATATGTAAATACATTAACAAACAATTAACTATATACTTATTCACTTAAAACAAACATCATAATAGCTTTGTCAGTTCACTTCGAATTGTCTTTGTTGATTCAAGCATTTCATCTCTGTTATTGTATATGAATATTTTGTATTCATTTGATAAAATGAGCACAGTTCTTGCAACAAAGGGCATACTAATTAATAAATTGGAATGCATTTTTTTAATGAAAAACTTTAAAAATGTTATCAATAACAAAAACCTAATTTATGTTTATGAAAACCAGAGGGATCAGTTAATGGAAATCCATTTTGTTCTTATAGTTTTATTTAAAAGATCTTTGGGAATGTTTAAAATGTGAAGTAGTAGAAAACACTTTTAAAATAACATCATAATGGGTGCAAAAATATAATCAGTGTTTATTATATTCACTAGAATATAAAATGTATTCATTTTCCACATAAAGCCAGTGAGAATGGTTAGCTTTCTGTTGTGAGTTTATGTTGTCCAAAGCTGTATAATCCCACTATTGAAGTAATAAACAGATGTTAAGCTTTTCATTGTGATCAAAGTCAGTAAAATATATAGGTCTGGACTTTATGTAATGGTTACTTTGTGTTGAGAAGTTTCAAGAAACATAAAATATATTAATTTAAAAAATCATTGGTTATAGTGATATGGATACACTCAATTGTAAAGATAGAAAGTACAGAATTTTTTTAGTATTATTATGCTATCATCAGAGAAGCAAATTTGTAATCAAACATTTCTTTGAATCCATGTTTTATGAACTTAGATCCATGCTAGCATGTAGCTAACATTTTTCAGCAGCTTTTCAGTTAGTAGTGTTATTGTATTAGTAGGCTAACATTTTTAAATCTACCTTTGGCAGATTTTAAATATGTGTCTAACTTTTTCTATTCCATTAAAAATTTATTCTCACTAATCACTTTCAAAATTTGAAATATTTGACCACCTCATTGGCATTATTCTTCTGTTTCAAATAGGCACCTCATTGTGACTTATTATTTGATACTTTTCCTGTATCTATATGTAAATTTTCTTCTTATATTCTCAGGCAGACTGTATACATGATTCTGTAGTGATAGAGGCTCTGAGTACATTTGGTCAACTGAGAGTTGAAAGTATAAATCAAAGAATGTATCAGATGTGCTTAGGACTCCAAGAATTGAAAGTATGAACCAAAGGATATATCAGAATTGCTTTGGATGTGGAGTTGAAAGTATACTTCAAAGGATGTAACACTAATTATTTGATTTTTTTCAGAATATTTTTGAAACTTTTCAATTGCCTGTATTGGCATCTGGTTCATTGTTCATTTAGTAATATTTGTAGCTAATACACCATTTACTCAAAACACAATTTTATGGCTCTGGTGAAACATTTTATATATATTTTTATTTTTCAGTGGTTGTACAAACTTTTGCCATTTTTGGCAAATGTTCAAAATACAAACATTATTACACAATAAAAATATACAATATCAACATTTTACAAACATTTTATTTTGAATAGCCAACCTTTTGAACTTACTTCATTCTCACTTAATCAAATTGTATGTTTTGTGCCATGAATGTTTTAGAAAAAAGTTATTAGAATGAATAATTTAAGAGATTTGGGCAGGGGTGGGTGGGTAAATTTTTCTTTTAAATGTTTAATTTAAATGTTTAATGTAAATGTAATAGAAACCTTAGATCTTTAAAATAATTATGACAATATTTATTTTCTCACTGACAAACATACTCAATGTATTGACTTATTTTCATAATGACAAATATTTATTGACTTGGTTAAAAGATACAAATTGAAATTTGAAATAATTCATATTTGTTTTAATGTTTAAACTATAAATTGGTGATTTGAAAATATTTGAGTTTTACACAATTATTTATTTTAATTGTATCAAGGAGCTTATTAAATGTTTAGCATTAATTTTTGTAAATACATTCATCCATGCACACACACACACACACACACACACACACAAATGCACACACACACACACACACAAACACACACAATTTTTTAATTTTAATTGCATTTTACAAAAATATCTCCAGATCTTGTACATGACTTTAAATAAACAAGAGTTTAAATGACATTTGTGACATTAAATGACATTTTAAAATGAGATGATGACATTTTCAAAATTAGTATTAATTTTGCATTTTGAGTTTATATAATGTATAAATGAATCATTTACATATTGTTTATTCAAGAATACATACTTGTGCTTTTATACTTTATGGTTAATATTATTCATATTTTACATTTGTATCTACCAGATGACACTATTTTATATTAATAAATGTTGGTATATTGTGCAGTCTGAATAACACTAAAGTTCATGTAGAATTTGTTAGGGTGTAATAAATGTATTTCAGTAATAGGTTTTTAGACTTACTGATATCAAATGTCAATTAAAATTATATGGAAATTTGTTGGAACAGTTCATTAATTAGAAATATGAATTAAATATTGCCAGGAAATAATGAAATAGTAAGTTATGTGTCTTATTAGTCTCTCTAATAAGAAGTTTCTCTTTTTGAATTCCTGAAGAAAGTTTTATGCAAAGTTGGTTAAACCTTTTGATAGTTAATTTTAATTTGATAAAGAACACTTAATGTCAGACCATAGTACTAAATTATAAATTAGTAATAATAAATAAATAAATGGCTTTACATGCTCTGTTACTGAAACAAAGGAGACAAGAACAAAAAATATTACTCCAGTATGCAGGCTGCAACATATTTGCATCTGTGCATAGTGAGTAATTAAAAAGGAGCAAAACTAAGTTAAACTGTTGAACTACTCTCCCTCTCTCTCTCACACACACACACACAAGCGCACGCGCGCGCACACACACACACAAGCGCATGCACGCACACACACACACACACACACACATATACACACACACACACCATTAATTCAAACTCAGAAACAGAAATTAATGTTTCATGCAGGTTTTTTAGTATATAAACATAATCTAAATGGTGAAACATAATTTTCATTTAATAAAAATTATGGATTTAATTTAAGATTAAGAAAATCAGTTTATAAGGGATTCCATTAGAAAAACATATAACACTTGCATTCACAAGAGTCTTGTGTTTTACTATAATTTCCTGTTTAGTCTGCAGTGAAATTATTATATAATATTAGTTCCTGGTCTGTTTTCCTTTATTTTAACTTACTTATCTTAGAAGCCATTGTTATTTACTGAAGATACTCTAATTAATATGAGAGTTACCAGCTCTTTTTCTAGAAAAGTGCAGTCAACTATGTAAACAAGCCAAATGCTCTGTAACACCATGTCTGATAAAGTGATAGCTGAGTCAAGCTATAAGCTTGTTTGCAGAGCCTGACATTCTAAATTTACCTGTTAACATTTTCTATTCCCCGACTGTTTATCTGAGAACTGAATTTAGTAAAAATAAATCTGATTATCAAACAAAAATAATTTTTAATAAAACAATAATTTGTTATTTATATTTTGCTGATAATTTTAGTTTTACCTGTATTTTTTAATGTAAACAAGAGACATCTTTTGATTATTATTATTTTAGTCTTTGTATTCAATATGAGAAATTGTGTTATTGTTTTCTTTATATGCTTTAAATGTAATAACAAAATATTATTGATTTAAAATATGCAATTATTTATATTATTTACTTGACATAATAAGCAAAAAGTATAAAGTTATTTTTAATAAATTTGTTTGCTTCAAATTAACATAAACAAGACTGAAATAAAGTATTATTTATTTATCATACTATGTTTTCTATTTGAAATGTGTTTGACAAATCTTTTCTCCTTTTACCCGACTCCTTTTTAATAATATGCTAATATTACAGATTAATTCTAATTTTACATTTGTACTGTAGTCAGTACTTTATACATTAAAAAGTAATAATATGGAAGAAACTTCTTACACTTTCTAGAAAAGCAATACAATTTTCAAAACCTTACCAACAATATTTTCCCACAAGAAAAGCACTACTGCAATCACTACACAAAATTTTAAAAGTGGACACAGAGCAAAAGTACTGTAAATGAGTTTTGCTTTGCAAAATAAAACATACTTCTCTTGGAAATATGTTTTGATAGACCTACATGTTTAAGGGTGACTTAAGGCAGCTGCTCTGCAAAGTTACTAAAGCTGTCTCAGATACTGAAAAAGGGCATTGATAACTTATTCTGGAATAGTTTTAAAACAAAGTATATAATATTTATAATGATCCTATTATTTGTTAAATAAAAATTCATTAGTTTTTAAATACTTTTCATAAGTGATATTTAAAAAATGTTGAAACATATTACTGATATAATGAAATTACAAGTAATCCAAATGAATCATTTAGTAATTAACTGAAGACAGTGTCTAGTTTGATGGTCAAACTCATATGCATGTTATTATTAATTCTATGTAACTGATGTCATTGTATTGTTGAATAAATTATAAAAATAATTATAATTAAGATAATAGTTATTATTTATTTATATGCATGCCACACAAATAATAGAAACTGGCAGTCTGTAATCACAGGTAATATAAATAAGCAAGTCTCCAAAGCATTAAACCCTTGTCTCCTATATTATTAATTAGATTGTGAATGAAAGATGAGTATTGTGAAAGGACTATAAATAAAATTCACATAATGACTGTAATCATATTTGGAGTAAAAACAAATGAGAGTAATTGTCATATGTCTGGTTATGTTTAACGACTCTGTCACTATATCAGACTCCAAAGTATCAATACATGTATTAGATTATCGTTTCACTTCCAATACTAGCAACAGCCTGATGGCCTGACCTATCTTTCCGCTAATATGCCAAAGATTTGGGCTATTACTCAAATGACAAACCAACAGATAAATCAGTTGACATGCCCACGCTGGTAATCTTCCCATTTTTATTAGTTATGATTATATCCTGGTAATCTGCTGGATGAAATGAAATGACCATCTGCACTGCATTGCAATCAGTGTCTTAATCAAACCAGCTCTTTGCTGGTAACAGTTCTGAGTTAATATAGAGCTCAGTGAGTAACAGATGTACATGGCCACTAATAACTCCAAAATAAAAGAACTATAAATCCTCCAAAACAAAGCAACCACATAAACTAAGAAACAAAGGAACCCAAATCAGTCTTATGGATCCCCAGTCACTTTAACATCACAGGGAATGAAGCAGCAGACCAGGTGGTGGTGGCAAAATATATCTCTATACATGGAGAAAAAAAAACACCTCTGCACCCCAATCCACAGAACTGAATTAGAAACACAAGTTAAAAACATATATAAAGTCACCCACTCCCATCCCCTACTAACATATCCCACAACAGAGCAATATTCTGACTTAAGACTTAATTCCTAAAGATACATGCACAAAATAAATTATGAACCAAAAGCATGCACACACTGCAGGACAGACAACACTATTCAACATTTCATCCTATAATGCAGCCTACACACTGATACAAGAAACATACTTAAGGAGATCATATCACTTTTAAATTAACATTCACCACCACCCCTTTACTCTTCCCACAAGAACACAACCCAAATCTCATCCATTCAGCACTAATCACATTCCTCAAACAAATACACCTACTATAACTCCCAGGGCAAATGAAAAAGAGAGAGAGGAGAGTACCTAAGGACCAAGACCAACGAGCCAATCAAGACACCAAACAAACCATCTCCAGCCAAAGCACTGTGTCACACACAAGCGAGACAACACAACATTAGAAAACCAAGACATGCCTCTACGCCACACCAGCAGACATCTATACCTGCTTGCTGACCATTTTCAAAACTACAATAGACACCCTCATCACAAAAAAGACTGCAAAAATACGAGCAAAAGCCGCAACAATAGACATAATAAACGCCTTCGAAAACTTCAGGAATCCCGTAATACAACCAGCCTCCTCTACAGAAGAATTGGACAGAATGATAGAAGCAACATTTGAACCAGACAGATTGAAGGGCCACCAACCACATACTCAGCCACAACACAGACGGACCCACCGCTACAAACAACAGCCAGCACACAATGCGGCAAAAGACAGCAAAGAAACACAGACAAAACAGAAAAATAAAAACAGCGGAGACAAAACCTCCCAAAAGAAATTTAAAACACAAGCAGCAAAAAGTGAAGACAGCGCAGCCACCAAAAATAGTTGACCGGGAAACAGAAACCAACACAGCAGCAGCAACCGAAACACAAACGGAACCCCAACGAAATCACCACACAAATTACCAATACACAGAAACGACCATCCAAGTCCAAACCGCCCACATAAACGACGCAATGGAGAAAAGAAAAAGCACCTCAAACCAACGAAACAGAAAGGGCGACATGACCCATCACATTAACATTAGTCACAACAACGCAAACCGACAAAAACAAGAAAAGAAAACGTCCTCTAAAATGGATCAGAGACCAACAGAAGCAGCAAGCACAAGCCGAAAGACAGCCAAAACAACACCGTCAACTACAACCAAGTACACCATGTACAACCACCACCCCATGAGCTGTTAAAATGATTAATAAACACTCTATTACACTGGCAACAACACTTCCCGCGCCAATACGAACACCGATGGCATTACGACCACTAAACACCAGCCTTCAACGGAACCCAAAGGTACGAAAGATCCCCCCCCCCCCCCCCGATGACAATAGAAATTGGGGAACAAAACAAATATCGTCAGACTCTAAAACTCGGCGAGAAATGCTCTGTGTTCTACAACTGTCCATACGGTCCACAGTCAAGACAACTACATCATCGAGATGCAAGCGCAACCCCCCCCCCCCAAAAAAAAAAAAAAATCCAACAGCAGCACACCCCTCCAACCATCCTGCCCGAATGAAAAAGAAGGGAGGAAGGCTCCACGGAATTCTAAAACAAGAACATCTGAAGAAGATGAAAAGTTTTCATGCATGAATACAAATACAAATTCCTGTAGAGCAATAGAAGTTAACGAAACAAGAACAAAAGATGACCCCTCAGAAACATACCACCACTGAGATTGGCAATAAAAGCAGAAAGGTTTCTAGACTAGAGTTCCTGTGGGAAAAGAAGTCAAAACACAAAACAAAACATTTCCCCTCCCCCCCCCAAAAAAAAATGTCAGGCACTGAAAGGGGATGTAATTATCAAATAAGCAAGTAGAGTGACAATTCTTTATTGCAACAGACGATAACTTTTTTTTTTTAAAAAAAGAAATCTTAAAAAAAATTTGCCTTATGAATAACGCATTGGATACAGTCTGGACAAGAAATACACTTTTTTCGCCTGATGCTACTCAGATATTGGATACAAAAAAGCAACCCCAACCTTCGAGTGACAAAGGTTAGTCAGTCAATTGTATGTACAGAAGACCGCAATCATTGAAATTGTTTCTCAGTGCCACTGGTCGCATTCTTAAACGGCTAAAAGTGGGGCACTCGTATGCACTTCTCCCATTACCCGAACAGGTTTTAATGTCAGACCTCTCAAATACACCGAGAGAACATATAAACTAATCTCAGATCTCAATGTTCATTCTTATAGAATAATTATTTAAATATTTTACACGTTTAGCATATCTTCTAGACGTTCTGGTGCACCTAGTATGGACATGCAGACGCCTTTGGTAAAAACGAACATCAACTCAGACACAGATATGATATATATAGCAGTTTAAAGAAAATTCCATCTCAAAAGAGAATTACTATCTATATAAAATTCTCTTATTGCACCTAAAGTGGGCAAACATAATGACCTTCCCCATACAGGCTTTAATCGGGTCAATGCGAGTTACCTGTTGCAGTAGATACGCAAAAGATATGTGTAATATGTAGAATATTTTAAATAATTATCCCATGTGAACTGACAGTTGGAAACTTTAGAAATTACATATATAGTATGTCTGTCAATACGTTTAAATGTATATGTGTTAAGTTTTGTTAAGGAAATACGGGTCACTGCTCACTCTAGGTGCACCAGAAAATATATGCTATATAATGTAAAAATAATATTTAAATTATTATTCCACGAGAACCTACAAATGGGAGTGGTTCTAATCGGGTATAATGAAACGTGGGTCGCGGGTATACCATGTAGAAATCTCTATCACTAATATAAAAGTTTTAATATCATTGTGACGGGCTGCGGCCTTGGGGCAAATTAACACCAGGTTTTAAAATGTTTTTAATCTTCTAATTTATTCCAATTTTTCTATAATTGATATGTATTGTATAATATATTGTTGTCATTGACTTTATGAGTGGTTTATTAAGTAAGTCAACCGTTACTGCCCACGCATCACACACAACCAGTAGGCTAAGTAGTGGACTGTTAGCTACGCGTGGAATATAGAGATGAGGTGGGAGTAATAGTAGAGGGGGTGAAGTCAACCTGATGCGCTATAACCATATAAGGATACTTGAGTTCCACTTGTCGTCTGCGAAACTGTGGTCACCCTCAGGTAGATATATATATATATATGCTTGGTTTAAATCCTGCCTCACCTAAGCCTTTATTAGGGCTGGTTATAGAAAAGTCTGCTCTACTGCCCACTCTTAAGTCCAACTTTAGAGCGGGAAGAACGGGACGACTCACTCCCGATGTTCACCCTGCAGCTTTAAAGAAGCTAGAGGAACAGAAAGAAAAGAGGAGAGAAATAATACACAAACAGGGCGCCAACTGGAAAATCACCGACTGTGTACTAGTTTGGGTCATAGAAGAAGAAAACGGGCCCATCACAGAGAACACATGGACACCCTATGACTTTCAACTTCAGACCGACAACAAAAAACTAAAGGATGCCTTCCTAGAATTCCTATGGACCCTTTATCATTGAAACACTGGAGGTGAAGAAGAAAAAGGTAATCAAATCAAACAAGCATCGTTAGTGCCTTAGGATTTTACTCACCCATTCTAGAGCACCTCTCATCTTCGCGTAAACATACTCGGAATGACAGTCACTCATACCAACATCCTATGGTTCCTCCCCCCATTCCCCGCCGGCAATGAAAACCAACTCTACCCAAACATCTAAAAAAAAAAAACAAGAGTCATGTTTTTTACTCAAACACCACGAGCTGCTACGAGCTAGCAAGACCAACACCATGCGGAAAATTCCTCCTACAACCAAGGTAAATTCCATGCATACAACAAAACAAGAAAGCAGAAAGGCGTTTTCACAAACCCCAACAACCACAATAGAGGGAAAAAACTCAGACACCAAGCACTACCACCAACGTAAAAGAAATCCAAACAATGACCACATTGCGCTTCCACAACCAAAGCAGAGGTCAAAAAGAAACATCACAAAATCACCAGCACCCAGACGACCACCTCCGAGACTCAAGAAAAATAGAAATGGACAATGCCACTACAATAGACAATCAGATAGAAGTTGATAATGCACTAGAAAAGTACACCAGAGTTAGGGCACCACCACTCTCATCTATAACAGACACACCACCATGAGCAGCTTTGACGGATACTCCAACAAACGAACAGGAGAACAGGGCCCCAAAAGAAAAAGATGATGTCCATCTCAACACATCAGACAACAATAGAGCCAGCCAACCAGAATAACAACAGTAAGGTCAACGCAACCACCACTGACAGCAATGACGGTGGCACAGTGAGCAGCAGTTCATGCAGTGGGGATACTTTAATCACCCATTGCTGACATGATTCAACTGTTGCTTGAACTTCTTTATTGCCCACCAGTGCCCGCCTTCATGCATCCCAACGGACACCAGGGACAGCCACCATGCCACTGACAACAGCAACAATAACACCACCATTAGTGAGGAGGCAAGGGGTTGAACATCATTGGGCGCACGTACACACTAGGTACAGACCCACTCAAAGTTTGGGAATGACAGTAAAAACTTTAGCCCACAGACTACTGGACTAAAGTCAGCCCTTGCCAGCCAGACGTGTTATGCAATGGACGGACAAGCGAACTACACACTATATATAGAGCTTTCACCAATCTTCAAAACGTGCTCCAACCACAGACTTCACAACGTTCAAATCTACACACCACTCAACGATATAGGGAAAAAAAATTAAACAACCGAAGCCAACACCAAGCAAGCACCAAGGCAAAACTACAACATCACCATCAGTGCTCCCCGAATACTCGTGAAGGGAGCAGGTCCCACATGAGCACTACAGATCAGAGAACGTCTTATGATGAAATGATCCATGAAAGCTCCAGTGGCGGCGTTAACTGTAATAGTAACCAACACAACCATCCACCTGCTGTTATACACACACACTATGCGTCACGCCGAATTATGGAAAGGTTGAAACTTTGTGTGACACACCTGGTGTATTAATACTAATTATGACTTATTATTTATTAATTAGTTTATCATTAATAATCATAATCGCTTATCAGTGATTAAATTTAAGATTCGTTTCTTAATATAAATTTCCCACTCACATATCACTATAAGCTTACACACCACCGGTACATAACTTATTCGCGGGTTGAATTTCTTACTTAAGGAGTAATCTAAAACAACAACATAGATTTACTTTCATTCAATAGTCTAGCTCCCGACCACCTCCATCCACCCACTAACTACTCCAGACATGCATCAAGAAATGTAGCACATAAAATAAAGATTTATTATAAAATAATATCTATCACAACAAATACAAAATAAGTTTAGAAAACAGTTCACGTATTAAATATCATCTGATATCTGATACTCTAATTTAGACAGTCAATATTCTACAAATCTTGCCAATTCTTTGATTTTTACACAAGATTGTAAAGGAGGAGAGTCAGAGTTAATATGAAATATTTCATGACCTGGGTCATAGATATAGCGTTGTAGACATGATACGAAGATGTGTTGTCAATGGCGAGTCATCTCTCTGATCTGTGATACAGTTGAGCGCACTGGTAGGACAATAGAGTTAAATGTCAATTCCTTCCACCATGGTGATCGTAGCTTGCAGGTTACCGAAATGTCCACACATCGCTGGATTTCGCGCTAGCCAGATAGGAAAATAGCTTACAGCTGCATGTAATGTAGCTAAGATGACTGGACGAAGACTTGAAAGTCTGAGTCTGGACTCTGAAGAATTGAACCAGTTCTCCAACTGAAGCCTTGAATTCAGTCTTTTGAGCTTAGGTGGTTGTCTTTCAAGACAAATGAAAAAAAGCACGCTGATGCTGTAACATATGAGAGCGTAGCGCTTAGAGACAATTCATTATCCTTTATCTTTCTTTGTTCTCTCAACAATCATTCAACTTACATTTTATCTGCAAGAGAATTGTCAGCCCCTTACATCCTTCATACATCAATACATCATTTCAAACATGAATTAATGATCAAATAGAAAATTCTAATACATCTCAATCAAATAGAAATTCTAACATATCAATTGAATAGAAAATTCTAACACATCAAACAAATATATGAATAACAGTTTACCACAAAATCATTCTAAGTTTAGTTTGAACAAATAGCTTACCAAGCGTTTTCACGACCACCTTTAAAAACCGGACCAGAAATATCGTAAAAGAATATTGTCGCAGTGCCCTGCCATGAGGCCTGATGAGCTATTTATTAGCTTTTGCTTATGACAACTGGAACCATTGATTTGTATCCTGTTTTCACCTGTTCACATCTTAACTACCTCTGACGGGTCTTTCCCCCTTCCCCACTCCATGGTCGTCGCAGGCTACCATCTGATTGCAATTAGCAGGACTGACCTGAGAGCTCTCATGGGTTGCTTTCATTCAAGCGTGACTGAACTAATCGTTTGACCTGGGACCATCCCTCCTTTCATCAGCACAGAGTGTAAATAATTAAATGAGAATTAGCTTTGATCCTTAATTAATTAGGGACAATATCCAAGCATTACACTGTGTATGATAGGAAAGGGCTCATGCAAGATACCATGGATTGGTAAGTGTAGAACCGAAAATGCAATCCGCCTGTATTATAATTATTTTTGTGTATATATTTAATTATAATGCATGATTTCTTATGACTTAATTTTAAGAAGGTCAAAACTGAGTAAGAATAAGGATAATACTATTATTCTGGGGAAGAATAGCATGTTAAATTGAATAGCTGCATTCTGCATGGGTCAAGAGATATTATGTAAGACAGCACACTGGGGAGCAATCTGATTACATAACTGCATGCATCGCAGGGTGGAGGGTTGGAACCTGATGCGCCTAGAGACCACACCTATCTTAGAAAGGCCAGTCTTTAGAAGGCAGCAACTCAACCATGACTATTAGACAAAAGTGGGGACAAAGAACCAAATTATGCCCCCAAAACAGACGCTCAGTTTTCGCGTGCATTTGTCAGCGTGACCCAAAAAACTACCAAAAACACTCTAACTTGCTTAAATAGCAGCACTTGATTAAAATGAAATCACTCTAAGAAAACGGAGGCCCATATTGTGACTTTCTATGGTTAGAGAGGCATTAGAGGTGCATCTGGTTTAATCAATTGCTATTTTGTAACAATGATTTTCTTTAACAGATTTTATTGCATTTTATCATATTGTATTTTATTCTTTTAATAACTTTGTTAACTTTGAATGATTGAAACTTGTAATTTTAAATTATAAGAATTTTCAAATGTAAAGAATTACAATGAACTAGTTGTAAAGAAATTTAATGAGAAACAAGAATAAGATTACAGACTTTAGAACTTTGTAAACATGAGCACTGATAAATGCAACCATCATTATATTTGTTACAGCTTCGAAAGTCACTTGGCATCCACCAGTTTGCTACAAGTTCACAGTTGGCCTATTCAAAGACAATGGAGACGGCCAGTAAGCAGTGGTTTCTTGCCAGGACTCTGAGCCTTATTTGATGGAAGGGTACCGAACGTGGCGTTGCTGACGCACATGACATAAACAGGGAAGTTTATGACTGAGAGTATTTTCAGAACCAGGAAAATGCTTTGTTGGGGAGACCAGCATCAGTGATGAAAATTCATGTGTCAAGGCGTGTACTAGAAAAGTTCAGGTCTGACGAGGGAAGTTCATAACAGCTACAAAGTGAGGGGCAAGCAATTTAAGCTAGACTACATTTTCATTAAGTGTTGTAACAATCGCACCAGGAGTGGGGAAAATAATCAGGACCACTTTTTGCACTCGAGGATTGTGCTAAGTGACCGTGAACTGTATATCTATATATTTGTGTCAAGAACTGTGTGTTGAGAACGGTTTACCTTGGAACAATACTAGTGTGCATACAGAACTGTTTCGAGGCTTGGCATCAGTAACAGAATTTTTCGCCAGCCAGTTTGCTTGACTTCTAGACAAAACAAACCATGTGAATCGTACATATGCTTGTTCAATGTGTTTGTATTGTGTTCTCTGATTATTGTAAATTTCTAATGTTCGTAATTTCTTCTTCTTGTAGTCATTGTAGTAACAGAGTTATTGATGGCATATTTTTTCTGATTGATTAAGTTCCTATAGTAATTGTTCTATGGACTTGATTAACTATCTAGTTTGTTCTAATTGATAAGCTTATTGCTGTAAGCATTTGAGAGATCTGCGATCGCTGCCTTGTGTGGTTGATAAGATTATTGTAACCTGTAACTTCATTCTTGTTTATTATTTTAGTTTAATAAATTTTTGAATTTTACCTATCCACTCTCGTTAATTCTAAGGGAGGTAAATGTGCAGGGTAACAGAGGTGGGGGCTTGCCAATGACGTACTAATTGATGACAAGACGGTCACGCACATTTTTAAGGAATAGGTCCTCTGTTACAAGAATTGGAGTTATGTATGAGGCAAAAGTAGAAGGACGGAATAACTGATGTGGGAGTTCAGCTAGTACCTTTACTTTGGACAAGTAACATCTGGGAAGGGAGATAATTTGACATTACATTTCCAGGGCTTGACTTAATCACTCCAGACCGCAAAGACGAATACCCCGTCGAAGGTGATTGTGATTAATAATTGGAGAGAAAGATTATTAATGCATGTGACTGAATATTTATTAATATAAAATATTTATCACATAAGTAAACAATTAAATAAACCCTTTCACAGTAAGCATAAATATATATATATTGACTTTACAATAATTATTAAAATGTATTATTAATTAGAATGATAATGAATTCTTTGTATTTTTTTTTAATTGGTGATCATTTGTATGTATGAAACTAATGTGTATTTCTTTCAGAGAAGTATTGTGTGGCATTAGCAGTGGATTAATAGTATACGTAGGATGACAAAATTTTAATAAGCTCGTGTTCTGATGCACCTTGTTCTTTTTTCTATTGTAACATTATTTGAACTGAGTAGAACTAAATTATAAAGCGATGTATGATTTTTAATTATAAACAATTGGTTATAGGATGTTAATTATTAAAATCCATGTAAATTGTGAATGTAAATTTTTGAAACTTTTGTCATCAAGTTTTATAAACGATCATTAATAATAGTAATTCTGTTGGATTGTAAGTTAGCATGTGGCTAACGTTTTGGACGACGTACTCTATTGTAAGAGACTTTCCGCAGCTGTCGTCACTATTACCCTTAATGTTAACATAGTAATATTCCAGCTACAATGGGAATATTATTATTGTGCAGCTGGACCTTTATTTTTTTAATTATCCTTTTTGGTCTTTTCCGCCAGTTTCAATTTCACAACTACAAGCTGCGTGACCCAACGTGATCCGAAGGGGGAGCTACAGGGACTTCTCGTGATCAAACGGAACACAGTTGGACTGTTCATCTTCTTTTGAGGATCAAGCTAAGTTTATCCTAGAGACCACTTGCCGTTGATAATCTGTTGTTATAAACTTTGATCAATGGGACTGTATTGATAGTAAACGTTCTCCTTTGCTTATTGTACCTCGAAATAATTTTATTTTTGATTGTTTTCACTATTAAATTTTCCTGCTATTCTTGATTTGACTGTTCAAGGGAAATGACTTGGAGTGAGCCATAGAAGGATGAATGTTGTTAATTAATTAAGAGGGAAAGATAACGTTGCCAATTCCAGAAAGCACGTCAACTAATTTATTTGTTAAATTGCATATTTAACTGTTTAATGACTTCAACAGTATGATTTAATATAGAGATTGAAGAGTAGATGTGGCCATGAGGTGTTATCTGCATCAAAACCAATTCATCAAAATTCATAATTAGTAATTCTGTTAATTAATGCTAGGACAGGGTCGTTAAAATACCCCCCACATATATGACAATCATCATTAAATTATTTGTAAACTGGATAGTTAAAATTCTTATTCCAAAGTTTAAAGCCACTAAAGTGTCCCACCAATTTTTTTATTTTTATTAAAGGTCGGGGAGGTAAAAAAAAAATGCTTTGGAATGCTTTTTATGTCCATTTCCCACCCTGAAGCCAATGGTCGTGATACTATATTGCCGCTACACTGTCCAGCATATTTTATAATATTTATAAATTTACATCCCTTCCTGCTGTGACTAGTACTGTTTAACCGTCAACATTATGTTATTTTAATTTAAGGAATTAGGTTTTATATATATAGCCCTTCATAACAAGAACAAAAAAACAGCAGAAGAAATAACTTTGTGATAAACACTTTATTTACAGCTCCAGAAAGGCCAATTCACAATCTTTCTTTTCGTACACAGGGTCTGGAATTTGGATCTGACAGATTTGGGTATGTTGTTTTGAAATTCGTGACATACTAATAGAATGAAGAAACTACAGAAATAATATTTAAATTATGTAACTTATTGATAAAAATTACTTTAAAAAAATAACGCCATTAAAATGTTTTCCTCGGAGTAACCTTTGCAATAAAATTACTCACAACTCTCGCTGCAACAATTGTTCATTTCTGTTAATGCTTTCAGTTTCTTAAGTTCATCAAGAGAATGTGGCTTGGTTCAAACACCCATTCTTTCAGGTATTCCCAGACCAAAAAATATCAGGATTGAAAGATCCGGAGACTTGGGTGGTCACTGATTATTACCAAAAGCGAGAAATTTATAGGCGTCTGCAAAAAAATTGTCTCTTTAGTACTATGGGCTATGGCAAAATCGTGCTGAAACTTCATACATGTTTACATGGAATCTGTGCAGTTCCTCTTTAAAAAAAGAAATGTTCACATCTCCAGATAGCGTTTACCATCACCGTCTTCCATTTATTATTTTTTTAAATAGGGACCAATAATTATATAATTATAATCATTCTCGCCGATACTGCACACCAGTCACTTTATCGATCTGTGATGGTCGTTCGTGAAGTTCTCATAGGATTTACGTCAGACCAGAAACGGAAATTCTGTTTGTTGATGAAGCCACTTCAATGAAAAGGGCCTCATAAACAATTCATTCACAACGTTAAAATTTTTCTGAATGACGATATTCTATTCATATTATGTAGAATAGTAGACTTTTCATCGTGAGATGTTCTCAGGTCTTGGATTACCTCTGAGGGGACTTCCTCTCATCACTGTTTTCTGGAGAGGGGGAAGTGTGGTGTTGCATTGGTGGATGTTAAATTCTGGGGAGTGTGCCATTTTTGTTTGGTTTTTGTCGTTGAGTTGTTTTCCTGTTGAATTATGTATCCTCTATTTCTTGTGTCTTATGTCTTTAGAGTTGAAAGTTGTATATTTTGTTCCTGTAGAAATATGTAATTTTTATTTCTTGTGTCTTATGTCTTTAGAGTTGAAATTGTATCTTTTGTTCCAGTAGAAGTATGTAGTTTTTATTTCTTGTGTCTTATGTCTATAGAGTTGAAGGTTGTATCTTTTGTTCCTGTAGCTTTGGGCGTTGTGTTGTCGGTGGCTGGTGCAAGTTGTTTTGAAGATTGTTGCTGTAGATTTTCCCCTATTTTGCTGCAGTCTATCTATTGTCTGAATGCCTTGTTGACTGGTGACAAAACAATGCGTGTTTGTAGTGTCCGATCGCCGCCATCGGGATATCGCGATCTGGCGTCAATTGTGGGCAGTAAACAGCTTGTGAAGATTCTGTGTGGTGGTGTTGTTAGCTCGTCCATTGCCAAACATGTCTGGCCAGCAAAGGCTGGCTTTAGTCTGGTAATCTGTGGGCTAAAATTGTAGTGGATGTTATTGCTGTTGTTCCCGTTGTTTAGGTGGGTGAGGTGGGTGGGAAGGGGTGTCGTACAGAGCCCAGGTTAGTAGCACACCAAATCTGTACCTAGTGAGTATGTGCGCCCGGGCTGTTCAACCCATGTCCTTCTGTCGCTGTTGTCACCAGTGTCCATTGGAATTTGAGAAGATGGGGGCACTGGCGGCCAGTATAGATGGTCGAGCAGCAGTTGGATCATGTCTGCAATTGGGTGATTAAAATACCCCCACTGCGTATATTACTGCTCACTGTGCTGCCATTTTTGTCATTGCTAGAGTCGGTGGTGGTTTCTTTTGCATTGTTGTTTTCGGATATGTTGTGATGGCAGCCATTTTTTATTGGCCCTGTTCTGTTGTTGTTGCTGTTGTCGCTCTTGGTAGTATCTCTGGTAAGGGTGGGGTAAGAGCGGTCTTGCGTATTCGTTGAGGGCGGTCTTGATCTCTATTGGTGCATCTTTCCTCTTGATGCAGTCTTCACTTTGTATAAATTTTTCTTTCTTTTCTGTTGTTTAAGTCTGCGTGTATACATTTTTCTTTCTTTTATGTTGTTTAAGTCTGCGTGTTTGTGGTTTTACAGTCTTTCTTCTTCTTGTCATCTTTCTTGGTTGTTGACACTTTATATTTTTTACCCCCTCTGGTGGTAATAGTTGGTGTTTGGCTATTTTTTTCTTCCATGGTAGTAGTTGGGGTTTGTGTGAAAGCCTGTCTCTTTTCTTCTTTAAGAGTCTAAGTTGAGTTGGCTTTCTTTTTACAGCGGAATTGTCCATGTGATGGTAGTGTGATTCGTTGTCTGTCTATGATGGTTTGTTCGACGTTGAGAAGTGATTTTAGATAGCCTTGTGTAGCTCTATAGCTTTGTCAGTAGCTCGATTTATTTGCTTAAACATTTCCTCTTCACCATCGGTATTATGAAAAAGGGCCATATCAGTTCAGAGATTGCATAGTTGAGTACTTGGTTTCCTGATCTTATTGGAAAGTCATTAGATGTTAGTTTGCTTCTCTTTTTGTGCCCGTTTTCCTCTATTAGCAGCTCCCACTAATTTTCATATTATTGTGTAGTCTTCAATTTTTTTATTTTAAAAAAATTTTTTTTGCTGTCTTTCCCCAGAGGATGCGGGAAGCTTTTTATCACAGATATTCTCAGCTTTGGTGGTCCTCTGGAGAAACATCCTTTCCTCACGGTATTCCGGAGAGGGCGGGTAGTGGTGGTAGTGTGTCGAGTAGCTGTAGACCCTCCCCCCCCCCTTGTAGTGATGGTAGCTGTTGTTGTCTCTCTGTATTTGTTTGAAGACTGTGGCTCATTTTGTAGGTTGTTGTAGTGGAGATTCTAAAGTCTTGTGTTGTGATGTCTGGCGATGATTTTCAGGAGAGTGTGTGTGTGTCCGTGCGTATCGCTGATAATGATCGCTCGTCTGTTGTGCTGCATTTCGGCATGTCCGGTCTGTGGAGGTAGGCTTTAGTCCGGAGTTCCGTTGACTAAGTCACAGTTGTAGTTGTGGCGAGGGGGGTTACAGAGCCCAGGCTAGAAACACACCAAGTCTGTACTTAGCGTGCTTATGCGCCCGGGACGTTCAACCCCCTTTCCTGCTTAGAGGTTTTGGCGCTGTTATCGGCGCTGTTGTTGTCGGCACTGTTGTTGATGTTGTCCCCGGCGTCTGTTGGGTTGTATAAAGTTGTATGCTGGTGGCCCGTATAGATGATCTAGCATCAGCTAAATCATGTCTGCAATGGGGTGATTGTAATAACCCCACTGCATATACTGATGCTCACTGCGCCTTTGCCATTGTTGTCGATGTTGCCGGTGGTGGTGGTTGTGGTGGCGTTGATGTTGTTGCGGTTTCCGTTGACGCTGTGGTTGTTGTTGTTGGACTTCGTGTTGTCTTTTGATGCGTTGTGGCGGGCGCCGTTGTTTCGATTTATGGTCCTGTTCTGTGTAGTTGTTTTGGCCCTCTGTTGTCGTCATCATGGTTGTTGCAGCGGCCCTTGGAGGTGACTCGGGTAGTAGTGAGAGGGCAAAGCCACTCGTGTACTTGTAAGTTCAGCGATGGCTACTGCGAGTTTTGTCGGTCTGTCTTCTTCCTTATCAATAGGAGCAATCTCCAACCGGAGAAGATACAAATCCAATTTTCAATCCAAAAATGGAAAAAATCTAAATATTTTGAAAATAAATTACTAAAGCTAGTGCAAAAATAAAAAGCATCATCATGAATAATTTCGTAAGAATAAACAGCTGCATGTTTTATATACCAGCCTCACTTTACTTAATTTTTAAAAATAATTTGGTGTACTACTTTTTTCATTGATGTTTCACCAGTAATAGATCCAAAATTGTGCATCAAAGCAAGCCATCACATACATAATAATAAGTAAAATATGTATACATTTTGTGCTTATAATGAAGTGTGAAGATAGATAATGAAACTGTTTAACTGTTAGTTAAACTAAATTGTATTATATTTTTTGTTGTAATCGTTGCTGATTTAAAAAAAATATGTAAAATATAATTTTCTTGTTTTCCATATTCTAGATTCTTTCAACTAGACAATTCAAATAGTGTGACCAGATCACTTTTAGATGCTGGAAATTTAAAAATAAAAGATTCTGTACTTTATAACAGTGAAATAATTTATAATCATAGAATACTATATTAGCAGAAATAAGATAATTAGATTATAAATATAGAATTAATTACAAGGTCAGTAGTACAATTCCTTCACTTTTTTTTAAAGAATAAATTTGTTATAGCTGGTAATGTTTAATTTCATGAATGAAAATCTCCCATGTAGGATTAAAAAGTGAAACAATATAGATTTAAATTAGTTTAATTTTATTTCAATTTTAAATTTTTTAAGTTATAAAAATATGAAGATTGAAACAAATGGGCTTTAGCAAATCAAAGCATTACAAGTATTTAATATTAATCATACTGTTTCCATATGGTTTAGGATTCATCAATTATTCCTTTGCAAGTTTACAGGAGAACAGAAATGTACTTAACAAATGAACACAAGGTATGTTATTTATAATATACTGAATTAAGAAAACAAATTTGTATTGTTGATAAACTATGATTTGTGCATGATTGTCATTGTATATACATTATTGTGTTGTTTACTGAAGTTATCATCTTAAATTGTATATTTAAAAAAATGCTTATAATTTAAATACTGAATTATATTTCATATTATTGTTTCAACTCTGTATGTGGAAACCTTGTAAATTCATAGCTCATTATGAACATACATACTATTATTTTATATATTAAACTATTTTAATTAATCTTTTTGTTGTATCTATTTTTATCATGAAACTAAAGCAGATCTGAAAAGACTGATCATTGTGAGAATGTCAAGGCACAGTGCTTGAATAATATTACTGATACTTCACACATTTTCTTGACCACATTCTCAACAATAGCTGGTGATTCACAATGTTTTGGCTGCAAATATTCAGAGACACTTGATAATGGTAATAACAGCACCACAAAGCAGTGTAAGGAAATATTCTGGACAAGAGTAATTATTTTAGTTTATTGATGACATGTTATATTATCAATGGCAGAGATGGGATCCATTTTCTTAAGATTTTATAATTATACTCAGTCATTTAAAATCCACAATAATGATCCTATAATGCTAGAAAAATATATATAAATTAAATCAAATAGTAAATTTGTTTGGAAAATTGAATCAGTGATTATATAAACATACATGACCAACAAATAAAGTATATTTCTCACTTTCAAACTAAAAATATAAGAATGTTATATAAGTTAAATACTTTAAATGTCCTTACAAGATTTTATTACTGGGAACAAATTAAAACTAATATTATGATATTTTTATATTTCCAGAAAGGAAATATAGTAAATATAGTAAATCAGTGAATTGAAGTTGTATAAAAATACAATATATATGATACACATCTATATGAAATACAAACACATGGCCAGAAAATGTGAGCATTCATATATTGTTAAGTTTTAGAGGAATATTCTCTACATTGCATGTAAAATTGCAAATTGTAAACTGAGGGTTTTAATAGAAATTTATAATTATTCACACAGCAAACAAATAAATTAAGTAAACACTAATTAAAAAAAAATAATGCAAGAATAATTTTGTTTCAGTTTCAGGATTTCTTTGTGATAGAAATGAGAACAGTATACATCAGGATGTTTTGCTGAATAATGAACAAAATTCTGAAATTAAAGATGATATATCTGATAATACGCTGCCACCAACAGACCACAGACAGAAATGGAATGAAGCATCTAATGCTGTAAGTGAAAATCATAGACAAGTTCAGCAGTTATGATCTTTACTGATCATTCTGTCATTAAACATTGAAATATAACTTAAGTTTTGGTGAGTAGATAATCTTATATAAAATTTATTCTTTCAAAGTACAAAAGAGTCACAAATGGCATTTCAGTGCCATTTATGTCACAATTAAATTCAGTTTCTGTTAAACAAATCATAATAATTTGTTATGTCATTTGCTTAATATGTATAGAGAGAAATTTATTAGAAAAATTAAAGAATGCTTTTCTTTGAGGCATTGCAGAAGTCAGCCAGACTACTTTCTAATGAGGGCAGAATTAATTTAAATGGAATCCAACATTTTGAAGATCCCTGGTTCTTATCAGCACTGGATGTTATTTGGAAAGAGACCACTGAACAATCCAAGGTATGCATAACAGTAAGCAAAATATTATTTCTAATATATCACAGAATTGGATATTTTTTAAGCAGATTGAGATGAGAATTTATAAAGTGAAGGATTGGTTTAAGCCACTTGTTTTATTATCATTATTATTTATTATGTGTGCTGACATTAAAATTTACTTTAAAATTATCTTTTTTTTTTTACTCCAGAGCCACTGTGAAGAAATGCATATTATGAACAAACTCAGTCACCTGTACAATACAATTTTGGCATCGTTGGAACAAATTAGCAGAAGTGACAAAGGTTTGTTTCAGAATTCAGCATAACAAAACAAATATTATTAAAATCAAAGCAATGATGAAATCAGGTCTTATATATAGTAAAAATTAGACATTAAAGTTTATCAACAGCATTAAGAAATGTCATTAAAATTCAAAACTCTTAGTGATGCACAAGATCACCATATGTAAATGACACTAGAATGGCTAAATGTTCTGGCTCGAAACACATCAAGATTTCTTTTGGTTTTTTTACATGCTTGAAGTATGCAATAAAAAGAATACAAATACAGTTTTCAAAACATCCCTCTTGATCTTGATGTCATCCTTCTTGCCTCCTGTAAGGAATTATACTATTGTGTATTCAAACAATTCACAGAAATTCACTATTTCCCAGCTATTCAGGGTGGATTATCCAGTTTGCAGATTTTGAATTATCCATTATTACTTTTTATGTACCATGTAAATCTGTCAATATCAGTTATAGATTTCAGTAGTTTTTTACAGGGCTTTGCTTTATCACTTTTTTTAATTATCTCCCTCCTACTATTACCACTAATAATCAAGAGTCTTTTGTGTTAAAAATATACATTAGGACTAACTCTTTGGTGACATTCTAAAACTAACCTACATTACACTGATTTAGGTTTAAATGGTTGACCTACATTAATGTCTTTTTTGTTTGATCTGTAAGTATTTTCTTTTAGAATGTTAATATTTGTTTAAATTTAATTACATATCAGTTTATTTTTATTTATTATATTTTCTTTTAATTTTTCATTTTATTCCTGTAAATATTCTAGCATATGTAATGAATTACACTCACACTATAAATATCCCATAAACTATCCCAATATATCTGTTCTATTTTAAAATATGTCAAGTGATATCCTTATGTTGTTTGCATTATCATATACCAGAATGGACAGGACTGAAACTGAGCTATATGGTAAGATTAGCAGAGAACAGAATGGAATGGACAAAACTGGTTGTCATCAGTGGTGCCCCAATGGTCGACAAGACTAAGGGATAGATAGATAGATACCAGAATATCTGAACAAACCAGATGGGATCATAAGAAGTTACTTATTATATTTTAATGAATCAGTACAATTGTTGCTATCAATGTAAAATGTTTGTAGACATTACATATAACAGGTAATTTTAGCCATACTTTAAGGTTTATTAAAGGCAAGATATGGTTTGCACCAGTGGTTCCCAACCTTTTTGTGGCCAAGAGCACATTCACATTTTCAAAAGTGTGGATGGTGCCAACAACTTTTCATGGATTACTTTATATTTGGACTTCAATAATATGTAAAACATTATATATAAAAATATATAGTATCATGGAGCAAATTCATTCTTAAATATATGTAATTATATTTTATGATTATTTTTATGTAGATATTAATTTAGGCAATACTTTTGTTCTGTCAAGATGGCTAGTGATTGCAATTAGTCTTGTTTTAGCTTTACTTCAAGGCCAGGTGTTTGTTATATGAAGGATTTATGAGCCTTATCCAAGATACTAACGATCATCAGACAACAGTCATTATGCAACTTGAGACCATTTTCATTTGTGTTGAGGATCCTTGACAGGATATGTTAATTACATAATGTGAGACTGTTCCTTTGCCAGGACAGGACCAGATGTACTAAGAGTTAGAACATTTGACAGAAATTGGTGAAGAGCTAAAACAGAAAGGAATAAGGAATTTATTATCATTACTTTAATAT
Organism: Sinotaia quadrata; assembly: GCA_028829895.1. Classification (NCBI taxonomy): domain Eukaryota; kingdom Metazoa; phylum Mollusca; class Gastropoda; order Architaenioglossa; family Viviparidae; genus Sinotaia; species Sinotaia quadrata. The sequence continues at coordinate 73,965,145 of CM054183.1, read as the reverse complement.
AAAGAGCCAGCTCTGTTAAATAAAAATATTCTAAGTATTATTACTAGTATTGGATGTCAATAAACAACAAAAAATATGAAAAAGGTAAACACAAAGTTAATCATACCTGTGTATCAGTAATCAATGGAGAAAAGATATTAATTCATTTAGTTTTCAGTCAGTTTGTCATATTTGGGAGAATATGATAACAATTCCGTTCTTAAAACAAGTCGAGATCTATTTTTTGATTTTATGTAGTTCATCGTCAAAAACAGAGTTTCACAAATATAAGTGGAGCAGAAATAAGATTTTATTTTATACGCTACATTTTTAAAGCAGGAAACCTTTTTGGTCAACCAGATTTCAAGAGTTCTCTTCCATTGCATAGAATTTTAGAACAATAACATTCTGTAGGTCGAGAATCTCCAGTTCCATTTCTGCTCTGACTTGAAATACACTTGCACTTGATGTAGCAATTTTTGTTACCTCTATTTGGCAAGGATTCACAAGTAAGGCAACTACAGACTCGTTAATGTTGAACTTTTGAAATCTCTGTTCATATTGTTCCAGAAGTTTTTGAATGTAGATAACAAATGGTGATGGGTCAAAATCACTGTCACGTACTGTTTTCTTCATACTTGGAAAATGTACAAGGGACTTTGTCTTCTTATGTGACATCCACAAGATCAGTTTCGTTTTAAATGATTTTACAGAACTTATCATTTGAGTCATATGTTTGTCTTTTCCCTGGAGCTCAATATTTAAAATATTAAATTTTTTCAGTGATATCGGTAAAAAAAAAAAAAAAAAAAAAAAAGACAAGTCCATTTACCAGCTTGAGTCTCTCAATTGCTCAAAATTCTTATTTGTAGACTTCAGAAATTCCTTGATAAAGGTTTAAAAAGCATACCGTCTTACTTTTGTATGCAAGATAAAATCAGATTGTTTATCATCAACATCTTCTAAGAGGGCCTTAAAAAGTCTGTGTTGCAAAGGCTTCACTTGAATAGAGTTAATTATTTTTTTAACAACATCCATGATGTGATGAAAAGAACTTTGATGCACAAAGTTTCTTGATGGATAATGCAATGATAAGACAAAGTTTGGAAAGGATTCATTCTTCTTGCAGAGTGCAATGAATACATTGGTGTTGCCCATCATTGCTAGGGTTCCATCAGTGGTATTTGCAAACAGCTTGGCATATTAACTGATGTAGTGTATGATATAAATAAATTATAGATGTCTTCCCTTTTGTTGGTCCTTTAATAGGCAATACTTTTAGTAACTCTTCTTTGATAGTGAAATCACTAAATACCATCTTCACCATGATTGTAAACTGCACTGTATCCAATATATCTGTCGACTCATCAAACTGCAGTGAAAACCATTCACATATTTCCAAGTCATCCCTGAGTTGAGTTTTGTATATCACATGAAATTGTATGCATCCTTCTCATAACTGTTGTTGTCTGATAAATTCAAGTCTTCTATTGCCGACAAAATCTCACACTTGTTAGAAAATCCTTCAAACAGGCATTCAGCACTAATCAAAATGCTTCTGTCAACAATTCACCATCTTCAATTGGGTTTTTTCTTCTTTGCAAGCAGATGAGCAATCTTAAAGGAAGCAATGGTAGCACTTTTAGATGTTATCACTAGTCTTACAAAACTGATTATTGGGCAGAGAGGTTTGATTTTTTAGTTGTTTAATTTTCTTTCTCAACTCAGATTTAAAGGGATGGCTAATATCAAAAGAGCCATGATTAGTCTGAAAATGGTGTTCGACATTATGTTTTTCTGGTGCTGCAACAGTACCATCACACAATAAGCAAACACATTTCCCTTTATTGTCAATAAAACAGTAGGATTCTTCCCACTCAACATTGAAATAATATGTATGTTGTCTTTTATTTGAAGCACTATTTTTTAAAAAATAAATTTCGGGGGCCGTGTGTGTGTGTGTGTGTGAAGTGTTATAAAAAATAAGTCTCAAAGCATGAGTAAAATAGCGCTATCAATGCAGCAGATTAATACTCAAATAATATAATTGTGGAAACATAGGTCACTGACATCTTACTGTGTGCTTGCAAACTAAAGTGTGGTGATACACCACTGTCAAATCAGAGACACAAGGGAGTAATGAAGTCGGGTTTGGCTTGTTCCAGTGTATCTCCAAGAAAAACTCGTGTGACATGTGCCAGTAAAAATAATACAAATACAAATTCTTTCGCCCCTCTAAAAAAATCTGTGAATAACAAATTTTGTTGAAAATGGAGAATTAGATCATTTATTATCCAATTCGGGCCACTAATCTTTCACACAGTGATATACAACTTTCCAATATCATATATTCTGTGGGAAATAAAGGGGGATGAAAAAATGTGCCAAAGTTGGCACCATGCCAAAGACAGATCTACCCACTTATGGAGATCTAAGACAGTACCTTGATCTGCAGTCATCGCTGTTAAGACACTACGAGGCGTATTCTTCTCGACAAAGCATCCAAATGAGCGATGCATCATCTTCTCTTCAAAGCATCCTTATGAGTGACACAAGAGGTTACGTCACCTCTCTTCAGAGCATTCTTATGAATGACGCTAAGATGCGCCATCTTCCATCTTCTCTTCAAGCCTCCATTATGAGTGACATATGAAATTACATCACTGATCTTCAAACATTGGCAGTATTGTGAGTAGTTAAGAAGACAAAAGCGCATCTAGAACTGTTAGGAATAAGAACATTTAAATCTTAGTGCATCTAGAACTGTTAGGAATAAAAACTTTTAAATTGTCTTTTTGGTCGATCAGGAATTTATTATTGCTATTTGTGTAATATGAATCTCAGTATGATGGCTAATGTAGGGCTATTTTGATTATGAATTATTGTTCATGATAGCGGTGGCATTACCGCAAAATAATTGTGTATCTATTTTTATTTTCATTTTTTGAATATCATAATTTTTTCATCTCCCTTTCACTGGTTACCATGACGATAGAAAAAACCTCAGTCGATGTCTGTCATTACCAGATGATTCGTCTAGTGAAGTGTGTCCTCACATCCTATTGGATGTAGTGCTTCTTGGATCCATAGGATTCATCAAGATTCTAATTCCCTCCAACTGTGGAATAGAGACTTCAGACAAAGCCGAGACAGAGAGACAAAATTTTTCTTGTATCATTAACTGCATGCAACCCCTTGCATACATAAGCTGTCTTAAAGACTGCACTTCTCGATGCTTAATACTTGGTGGTCAATGAGATGAAAAATGGGTGAAGAGAGATAATTTCCAACTCTCCTTAGTAAATATCCATATACGTAATGAGATTTGACCACAAAATGAAGTTTAATGTCTTCCAGTATAACTCCCGTGTTTATCATACAAATAGAAAGTCTTCTTCCTTCTAACAAAGACTACATTCTTGGACAAAGTTGCTGTTACAAAAGCTTGATGTTACATGGAGAGAAATGCTTCTTTGTCGTCAGTTGATTGCCACACTGCATGACATGACGTCATACAATAGGCGGGTATCTCAAAGTGTTTCCATATTTTGTAGTTTGCCTTGGTTGATGCTATTAACTCTCTCAGATGTTGTATTTTCTCTCTCACTGATCTAGCCTTCAGTTCCTGTATTTATACTATTTTATGGAACTGCAGAAGGTTCTAGAATGTTTGAGCCTTATGACTAATATTTCACAAATGCATGCATTTTAAAAGCGTGCATCCCGTTCGCTAGGCAAAATCTAATGCACAGTTAGCTAATGGCTCATAAACAAGTACAGTGATGTGTGTTTTGCTAACACTCACCCCAGAAGCCGCAACAGACCTTTCATCTTAACGATGTTCTCAGTCTTGGTTTGCTTTTGGGAGATCCCCACAGCCTTGTGGTGCATCTGAGGTGGAGGGCAGGAGGGTTGGCGGAAGGAGGTGAAACGGGTCGCACCAGTTTGCTGCACACCCTCAACCAACCTCCATCGGTTGGGGGGGGGGGCCAAAGCCACCTTTCCATGTAGTACAACGATGCATACACACTCATCTATAAATATTACTAATTCATTCAATATATACATATAAAACCCTTCTTTTATATATATTATGTACATATGTGTGAGATGATATGTACATACTCTGTCTACATACTGTCTGTCTTGCTAAATGAGATTAGGTGAATTAATTAGTGTTTACAAATTTCAGTTACCTATGCATCAGAGCATAAGTTTGTTTCAATAACAGATTATCTCCCTTAGCCCGTGTTTTGCGTTCGTGATTAAGTGAAATAAAAATCTTAATTCTGACTCCATGCCTTACCCCGTGAAAACCACTAAGCTATATACAGCAATACAGATGGGGTAAATACACTTAACAAGTGAATCCTAGAATAATATGATGGCAAGGAAGAACAAAGAAGTGGTTCATTCAGTCTCACGACATGTCCAAGAGATGGTGGGGGTGGCTGTGGGAAGGGGAACAACCATCAGCACTGGTAGGATTCACTGGATGCTGATATATGATGCTCACATTGGTACCCATCTGGACATGGCTTGAGAAAGAAAATTAAAAAACATCACAACAGAAGAAATTGAAGTTCACCAGCCTAGTTATGATACTTTAGCATCCCACTCCCCCATTCTTACAGTCCCCTTTCCCCATATGAAATTTGGGAATGCTCCCCACACACATACTAAAGAAGTAAATAGTAACAGTATACCAGTGATGTGAGACTGGACAAGATGGTCTGTATCTGAACTACTTTTCACACCTCGTTGCAGGCACACATAAATACCTTGACGGGTGCTGTATTGGAAACCACTGGTCTACACTAATCTCTGATACATTTGACTGATTGTAAACTGAAGCTGTTTGTTGACTTCATCATAAGACCAAGTCAATTTTCCTGCCAGAATAAAGAAGTGTATAGGTGACATATATGAAAGCCCAATACTTTTAAGCATTTAAAAATAAATGTATTTTGGGGGGTTGAAGTTCATTATGAATAATTTCTCTTGTGACTGAAGCTCACAATGTGAACAGAACTCCTATGTTTTAGTATTTTTGATCACAGTTACCAATGGTTTTGTTATTGCAAAGATCTACATCACACACACATGATTTCAGACTTAGCTTAAAATGATATATTTAAATGATTCCAAAGTCATATTTTTATTTATTTATTTATTTTTGTTGTTAATTTTTACTTTAGGAAACTTGACAGAAAATGTTGGATAAATATTTATAAATAAAGTTGTTTTCATTTTTTCAGTGTTAGTTTTAAAAAAAATAAAGAGGATAATATATCAACTCAATGCCCATCATCAGAAAGAAAAAATATATCTTTTAGAAAAAGTAAAGAGAGGTGACACACTTGCAACTCAAGAAAGACTAGTAACCAGGAAATGCATTCAGAATCTGACAATTCGATGTAATGCACTTCAACATCTGGTCAAAAATTACAGATTACTTCAAAAGTAAGTATAATGCAATACTTGCAACTAAATGTTAAATAATTAATCAAACCAATGATATTTCCACATTTATCCATCACCCATCTTCCCCACTCACGTAGCTATATTTTTTTAAAAATCCATATCTGAATTTTTTTCATTGATTAACAAATGTCAAAGTATCTCATGTACAAGATTTATACTTTTCTATATTCCAAACACTTATAAATAATTTAATCATAGCAATACAAAAATGAACTCTCTCTATGAAAATGAACATTACCAATGTCAGAAAAGTACAGTACATAATATATATATGCCTCTGAATCATTTCTGAAATCATAATACCATCCTTTAGAATTACAACAGTACAATATGTTCAGTAAAGTAAGTTTCTAACTGATTTTTAAAAGCTATTAGGGCTTGATTGAAATTCATAAAAGAATATAAATATATTATCAGCTGATATTCTAAATCAGCATGAAATGTAATCAGTGACTGAAAATGAAACAATTAGAATGATTCAGATGATTTCAGCATGTGTATTGTCTAATAAAATATGTGCATTAAAGTAATTTGGAAAACTATCTTATCAAGTAAAAGATAAATTAAAAAAAAAAAAACTCAATTAAAATAAACTAAAAACAATTAGTTCTGATTCAATATATGCTGAGGGAAAAGTTGTATGTTATTGCTATCAAAAGTTGTATCTTTTATGCATGAAATCTTTGAAAAGGCTATAAGTTGATTTTAGGCCCATTTTGAGAAAATTATCTTTGACCATTTCTATTTTATTTTTTTTAAATTTAATTATTTTGAACAATTTCCATGCAACTTGTTTGTGAGTTCTCTGATTTAAACAATCATAGGGGGTGATACGCTCTCATGGAATCTCCTAAAGATAATTTGTATATACCATTGATATGAAATCTCAGCATTGTATCTGCTGTAATTAATTTTTGTCAGTGACTGAAATGTTTGGAACCTCCAGGTAATGTAATCATCACAAACACAGTACAATGATATGACCTTATATAGTTTTAAGAAATGTACTGAATGATAGAAGAAAATTATAATTAAATTTAATAAAATATTAAAGATTCTCTAGGTTAAGCAATGCAATACAAATATAAGATTCCCATATACAAGATATATTAATCTTTTATAGGTCTGATAAATATACCTTATTCTGAGGTGTCAGATTTGTTTGATACAATATTCTATTAAGCTAACATGATCAGTCTGATACAATATTCTATTAAGCTAACATGATCAGTCTGATCCACTTACATTGTACATCTATTCAAATTTCATATCATTTCAGATTATAACTTTGAATGAAAGTTATGGATTTATGTACTATAATTAATACTTAGCTTACTGACGAGTGTTGAGCTAAAATCAATATTATTGCCTTATCAATCACTGACCCTGCATCTCATATTCATGAAATTTTAGGAATGTCACCTATGTGGTCCAATCCTTTTCATTGAACTAAAGATGACACTCATCAATATAGATAGTTCGTAGCTCTCACTGGTGCAAACTCTTATAAATTGTAGTTGACTTCATAGAACAAAATAATCATTAAAGAATACTAAACAAGAAAAACACCTAGCTTTCTTCATTGACTAAAAATGTTGATGATTTTATGGGGTAGAAGAGAGTTAGTGTCACCTGATTCTGAACTTGGACAATAGACAACAAAAGCAAACAACCTTGTGAATGCAGAGAAGGGCATGCTTGTTTGTACCAGTAATTCTGGCAATAGAAAACAGAATGATAAGGGAGACAAGAACAAAAGTATATTAATCCAATGTGGGTGAAAGCTGACACCACAAGAAAAATTGCAGATTGCATGATCTTTGCCAGATAGAATGTCTTACAGTACTAGAGTGAAAATGATACTAAGATTTCAGGAGGACAGTATTCTAGAGATATAGCACTAGGTAATCTGTTTCTATACCCCCTTTGAGATATAGAATCCTATATTCTAGCATTGACTTGTATTTGAGCTGAAACCACCTATTGTATATTTGGCTGGTTGTATTATAGAAAAATATATTTCGTTTTAGGGTTTTCTATATGAAATATTTTAACTTATTTTACAAAGATATGAAAAGCAAGAGATGTTTAAAACAGATAATACATATTACAGTATTTTACTAGAGTATGCTAGAATGTAGAATGATGCTCACTCTGGCAAACCAAACATGGTAATGGTCTTGGTCATAAATTATAATCTCACTTACCTAAAGAATTATTTTGAATAGTTTATATATATATTTAATGTTCATTTATTAAATATTATTTCTAATAAAGATAATTATCTACTAAAGCAAAAAGGGTGTTGCTGAAAAAATTTAATACAGTTTATCTGTACAATGTAATAAGCTGTTTACTTGTAGCCTTGATTATTAAACTTAGTGGGGATGATTTGAAATGCTTCATATAATCTATGAGGGAGAAAAATCTGTTTTTTTAATGTCAAATCAGTTAAACAACACTTACTTTTAAAAGAAATAAAAACATAAAGATTCATAAAAATGGTGAGTGTTACCTGACAAAACATTTGTGACACTATTTCATAGTCTTTCAAAGGGATGTTCCAGACTTAGTTATCACTGATAATAGTTGACATGTGAGTCATAGTAATTAATTATATAATCACATTATTTTGTTTTTATGTCACTGTTGGTTATATATGCATTTCTTCTGTAAGCTTTAGATTTTAGGTTTTAAGAAAACTAACTCAATCTAATTTGAAATGATTATGCATATTTCTTTGTTTTTATTTTTTTTTAAGGGTAGTAACTGGAATTGACAAAACTGGAAGCTTTACAAATGTAGCATCAGAGGATTCTTCACAAACTGTTACAGAAGCATGCTCTTCACTGGTTTCAGAGTCACCTTTATCAAATTTAACATCCATTATGAAAAATTCAGAGCTTTTATCAGATCTTCATATTCTGAGAGAATCATCACAGATTAAACCTCATACTGAAAGTTCATGCTGGGAAACAGATACTAATTTAAAAAATCAGAACACTTCTTACACTCAAGAAAAAAATCAGCAAAACAATTCCGATACAGAAGACCATAGTCAAAAATCATTTTCAATTCTGCACTCATATGCACATTACTCAGATGTGGAACCACAGGAGAATTCTTTCAAGAGAGAAAACAGGCAAAACAATAAGTACATTAAAAAAAATTCAAAGCCTCTCCACATTGTTTTGGATCTACATAATAGTAGTTCTGATATGGATGGACTTGCTGTAAGTGATCTAAATAAATATTCTTACTTTTGTCAAACAAAAGACTCACAGTTTTTTGGTGAAAGTAAGAATCAAACAAGGAGTAGCTTTTCTAACCTATTAAATGAGCTAAATGGACACAAAGCAAATGATATTCAAAAGATAAACTACCACAATGACAAATATGTAAATTATGGTAGAACTGTTAGAATTCAAGAAGGAAATCATACCACAACAGAATCATCTACTGATACGATGGTCTCCTTAAATTTGGCTATTCTTCCAGAAATTTCCTTGTGCCCTGATGATTTTGAGGTAACAGATAAGATTGGGGAAATACAGTCTGCAACACAGGACACAAGCAAAGTAATCTTGGGGCAAAAATGTGATGGATTACTTGAAGTAACTCCAAATTCACAGCTGAACAGCATTGTTCTTAAAGATGGTGGATCATCTCTGAAACAAGAGGAGAGTACATATCAGTCAAAACATCTTACTGAATCAAATTTAACAACTATGACAGAGCAACACAAGACAACTATACAAGATCATCTAGAAAATCATAATGCCAGCAATAGTCTTTATGCAAACCAATCTGTAGACAAAACTGTCCATACTGTTTGTATAGCACTAGACAACAGTACAAACCAGTCTTTAAGCCAAACAGTCCATGCTGCTTTTACAGCACTAGACACCAGTGCCAATCAATCTTTATGCCAAAACATTCATACTCCTTGTACAGCATCAGACAAAAGTACAAACCAATCTTTATGCCAAACAGTCCATACTGCTCAGATAATACCAGATAATAGCACAAATACGTTTTTATGTCAGACCACCCATACTCCTTGTACAGAATCAGACAACAGTACAAATCAGTCTTTATGCCAAACAGTCCCTACTCCTTATGCGGTATCAGACAAAAGCAAGCATTTAGTCTCCTCACTGTCTATAGTAAGTAGCAAATCAGATTTGTCCCATTTACTTAAAACAGATCTTTTCAAAGCAAAGATAACTAAAATTGACGGTATAAAAACTATACATGACACAGATACAAATGCATTACCTCATTCTATCTGTGATCAAGTCCCACTGAAATCAACTACATTTGCTTTTCTGACAAATGAATCAATTTCTCCATATTCAGCACCTGATCATTTTCAAACAGCCACATCTGTTCACCAGCCTACTGTTCCATCAGATCCCTCTCAAACTGGTTCAAAGTTTCTAAGAGCTGGGATGAAAACAATATCACCAACCAATGCACATTTCTTGACAAAACGGAAACGAGGCTTACAAGAACAAAATCAATACACCAAAGTAAGTAGAGTATTACATATAGATGTGGTATTGTTCTTTTCAAAATTTTCATTGTATAGAATTATAAAATTCAGTCTGTTTTGATTTGTAAAATTTTCATTTTTAAATTCAAACCTTAAGCAGATTTACTTGTAGATTTACTATTAAGACCCTCTGCTGGTAACTGTAACATTTGACATTTTCTAATTATTTCTTAGTCAATCTCTCTTTCATTAATATAAATGAAACAAAAAACAAACAAATTAAGCTAGTTAAATTCATTCATTTTTTTTCTAATAGTACATGTAAAAACTAAGTTGCTCTTGCTCTGTCTGTCATTAACTTGAATGCAAGCATAAAAATATTGATTAGTGTAAAGTTGAAAATGCAGATTACTACATTAACCTAATTTAAATATAAATTCTAAATATTTTAAATGGTAAATATATTGTGTAAATAATGGTTTGCAAAATCTACCTACTGCAAATTTCGAGTTGTATTTTTTTCTTGCAAATGTTTGTATTTTAAAATGACTTGAAACTTGTAATATTATTCTTGGTGTAAGAAAGATTTGAGTAAACGCATGTAAAAAAATTCAAATGAGAACCAAGAATAAAATTACAGACTTAACACTTAGTAAAACACAAGATGATGTATGCAAACACTTGTATATTTCACAGCTTCAGAAGTCAAAGGTTCCACCAGAAAGCTCCATCTTCAAATTCCATCTCCAGTCGTACAGTCCATCTACACTGAGAGTTTCAGCTTTATCTTCGACTTAGAGACCTTGACCCTGATTAACCTTGGTCTAAGGGCATTGTCACTTGAGTACTGCCAGTCTGCTGCGAGAAATCCCAGTTGGTCAAGAAGACAACAGAAAGGGAAGGCAAGGAGTAAATTTCACCAAGCCAGAACTACTTGGAAAGGGATAGATACCAAAACACTTCATTGGTGTTAGGCGTGATGCAGACGGAAGGTTTGCGACGAGAAGGTGTTTCTGTACCTGAGAATGCTATCTAGGAGATGAGTATTGGTACATGAAATTCACGAGTAACAAGGTGTTTTCTGCCAAGTGGGGAAGCTGACAAAATGGATGTACTAACAGAGTTAATGAGAGACGTATGCATTAAGTGCAACGAACTTAAAAAGCTGATTTTTGTGTAAGAATCCCTTGCATTTGAACTGTAACCCAGGACACTTAGTTAGCAAAGTGAAATACAACAACTGTGTATGTGTAACCAAGTTCCTGACAAAATGAACTTTTGAACATTCCAGCAAAGAGTGAAGTGAAAGACTTTTCCAGGTTTGCTAATCTGTAGCCAGCATTGTTCACCAGCCAATAGCGCCAGGCCATAGACAGAGGATAGCGATCACAAATACATCATGTGAATGAGTATTTATGCTTGTGTCATATGTCTGTAATGTTCTTTGATTATTGTAATTTCTGATTCTGATTCTTTTCTCTATAGTCCATTTTATAGTGATACATTCTTCTTGATTACTTGAAGTCCTAGTAATTGTTCTAGGCAACGTACTGAAACTATTCATTTTTTCTGATTGTATAATCTCCTAGTAATTGTTCTAGGGAATTAACACATGATTAATATTCCTAATTAATAAGTTTAGTGTGATAAGCTTTTGAGAGATTTGTGAATCTCTAACATCTTGCCTTGAGTGTAATTCAATTGTTATTCTATCTGTAAAATTGATTTATTATTGTTTTCTTTTCTTTTAATAAATTGTTATTATTTTACCTATCCACTCTCGTTATTTCTAAAGAGGGGTAAATGTGCAGATGACGGTGGGGGCTCTGCCAATGATGTAATAACGATGACAAAGACAGTCTAAAAACACATTTCTTAGGATAGGCCCATCATTGAATTAGGAGGTAATGTGAGGGCGAGGACAACAACTCTTTGACGGACGAGATAGTTCAGCTAGGGCCGGTTATCCTGGACAAGTAACACTTGGGGAAGGAAGTAATTAGTGACGTACCCCAGGACTTGACTTAGTCACTCCCAGACCATGAAAGACAAAGACCCTGTCGTGGCTATAGTGTATGAATGCATGAGCTGATCAATTGAATGTGGAGAATTAATTATTAAAATATGAATTTTGTCAAACATTAAGCAATCAGAGACACCATACCTATTCACAATTAGATTAACAGTATATAATTATCTCACATCTAGAATTTATTTCTTCATAGTTATATATGAAATTTATTTATATATGAATGTATTTCTTCATAGTTATATATGAAATTTTTCATTTGCATATAAAAATAATTGTTGTATTATATTCTCAATAGTTATAACTTAAAAAATATTTTAAATTCTTTTTTTATTCTAAATTAAAATGTATTTTATTATTAGAGGCAAATCAAGTTTGTACCAATAAATAAAATTACTATGTATTCAGTTAAATAACTTCATAGCAACTAGATGGATGGATGGGCAGACTGCTACAATAATAGAAAATGAGTAAGATAATTTTTGTAATGGGTAATTTAAAGAATGGATGAATTAATTTAAATTACTGGGTAGAAGTTATGTGTATTAAAATTGTATTACATTAAACTGATAGATAATAAAGTTCAAAATAATATCTTATTTAATATTCACAGACATCTTCAGAGAAAAGAAAAGTACAGAATATTGGTGTCAGTGCACAACCTCCAACTTTTCAAGATCTGTTTAAAGCAGGGATTATTATTGCTGGCCATCGCTTACTCAGGTTACTCTGGAAAGTTAGTCAAGAACATATTTTCTGTTTATTTTAGTAAATGAAGTTATATATTTTAAAAATTAAGTATATAAAATAATAATGCAATTTATTAATAGAACTGATTAGAAGTTAATGTTTAAAACTGAGGTGGACATTGTAGAACAATTAACTGGAGCACTGTCTTAGTCCAAATGCTGATATGTCTGTAATTTTTGTAAAGTTCTACCCTCGAGTGATGGTTGAGGATTAATAATATTGTACTCATGATTTATGCTGATAAAAACAAATGAAATGTTATTTAGGTGAAGAGAAAGAGGAGTTTAAATAAATTAAATTTTAAACATTTAAATTTTGATCACAATAACAAAAGTATAAATGTACATTGACAGGGATGTGAAAAGCAAGCAAGTGTGACAGATACTGGGCATGTGCTAGATGAAACAGAACATATCTTTTCCACACCCCTTACTTGGTTTAGAGCCATCACAGGAATGTCAAAGGCCAAGCACTCACAAGCCTACTCCCTAGTAAGATAAGTTAACCCATGTTTATCTTTTTCACATGTCATTATAGAAGGAGTAAATATTACTTCTCTGATAATGTGACACTCTGTTGTAAAGGGTGTCTTCTTAAGCTTTTGACTGATTAAGTAAAATATATCACCCACATGCTTGTTTCAAAGATTCTTCTAACTTTATGAGGGATTGTTTTATTTTTATTCACAATGTTATGATACAACAATTCAGGCTACTGTGAAGGTTGATAATATGATATAAAATTATTCATTTTATATCACAAATTCAAATTCATATAATAAAATCATAAATAAAAAGTAAATTGACATGCCACTGAAATTAATTTGTGAATTTATAAAATCAGTAATACATAGTGAAACAGACCCTTATTCTCAATGAAAGTTTATTTTGACAAACAATAAATGATACTAAAATATGTAAGAAATTTTAAGCTTTTTAAAATTTTAAAAATTAGGAATTATACTACCTGTTATTCAGAAGTGACATTGGGTTTTAATATTTACTAAATTAAAATTATTAATCTTTTAATAATGATTTGATTTGATTTTTATAGTTTTGCAATGAATATTACTATAAATGCATTTTATTCCTTGGATTCATTACATATCTCTGTGCCTTTAAATTATTTTTTTTAAATGAAGGAGGAAGGAGATAAATATGTAACTGAATAGATATGTAACGAAAAGAGTAATGTGTCAGAGAGAAATGACTCATGAATAGCACAGATGTAAACATTTAGCTAGTTCATGAGAGAAAGCAAATTAATAACCTTATAGAATCGAAAAGAAAGGTAACTATTAAGATATGGAAAAGAGAGGGAGAGAGAAAATGAGGTGAAAGTTGGACAGAATTTATTGATTATAAGGAAGATGAACTGTTGTTGTAACTAGTGTATATGTTATGATTTTAAAGATTTGGCCTGTTTGTATGATGTGTTGAGAGGTGACATTTCCTCAGAATATGCTGCTGTATGTTGTTGGAATGGTGATATTTACCTGAAATGGATTGTTTATGTGGAATATTAGAGATAAACTGTATGTAGAATTTACAAATTTACTTGTCTTTTAAAGAAATAAATTGTATTATTTTAATATGGGCATTTAGTAGTGTTATGCAAAATATGTTTCTTCTCAGTGTTTTCTAACCACCCCACTCCAATACAAGTTTGTGACAGACTTGTATAGAGTCCATAACCAGTAAATATGGCACTGTGTATTTGTAAGTTTGTAGGTTCCATAGAGATCAGAGACTGGCATCTCATTGTGTAATTTTACATTTGCAGGTTTAGTTCATAAGTCAGACATTGGCATCTCTTTATGTGTTTTAATGTTGCAGATTGAGTATAGAGGTCAGACACTGGCATCTCTCTTCCTTGATAATTGTGGCAGAAATGTTAAACTGAAGCAAAACTATAAATGGATCAGTTCTAAAAACCGGACCAAAGATCCAGTATACAGTTTGCAGCAACATTATAGTTTCCCAAATAAGATCACTATACCATTAGTAGATGAGGACAAAATCTGTCCAAATGATGAAGATGATCAGTCACCAACTTTTGATTCCAACACCAGGCAGAATCCATTAGAATCAAATAAAAATATTCCATCACCAATACCAAAGAGCAGGTCATTTCAGAGTTCATCCATGCTTTCAGAGAAATCATCGTTTAATTCTAAAAGTATTCAAAATGAAGTAATTAATTCATTACCATTATGTTCTCCAAAAGTTAGCCAAAATTGTGTTGATTTTCATAACAGCATCATGGGCATTTGCTACTTGCAGCTGATTGTGGACAATGAAATAATATCTCATACAAACAGCTGTCAGTTGTCAGTGTTCTGGGCAGATGACTTTATCAATACAAATATTTCATTACAAACTTGGGCATCTGTAGATACATGGAAATGATTCTTTTATATAAATTTAATGTTCTTTTTGTTGCAAATTCACAGTTTTGATGGTTGAATTTATAGTTGTCAACTGAATAGAATGGCAACCACTTGACTTATTCATTGCATTTTCATGTTCGCATAAGTGATATTATTTCACTGAATTTAACCTGATTGTCATGGTCGGGGGGGGGGGGGGGGGTGAATAATCCTTAAAATTTATTTTCTTTATTTTTCTATTATTATTTCCCCTGTAAATGGTCATGAAGTGCATTGTAAACTACTTTGTGGAATGAATGTAGCATTGATACATGCACTGTCAGTTAGTTTGTGTGCATATACATTTTGTTTTGAGTATGTATCATTGTGACTATAAAGGTTTGTTCATTTATTTACTTTGAGATTAGTTAATTATGTTAGGGGTAAATAGGAATCTTTTATATTCTATAATTAATGTAACTTTTAGATAGGAACTATAGTTATTTATTTCTTTTGTATAGCTACTGAGAATGTGCATTTGTACTAGTAGCGAAGCACCCTAATTTCAATAGCATTCACCAACCACAGGACTTTTTTGGCAAGCTTTAGACATGCTAAATAATCAAAACCTTCAATGCTTATTTTTGATTCTGTTAATCATTTATAAACACTGAGACACCCTTTTTCTCTAGAGTATGTGTATGCATGACTAGAGAGGAGGTGCAAGTTTGACGTTTGTTTACTGCACTATAGTCAGCGCCAGTCTTTACTTTCAAGAATTCCAGTACAGACCCTGCGAGTGGTTGCCATTATGTCAGACTCTGACTGTTAGTTAATTTGAATTACATACTACAGTCTGTTAATGATTCAGGTTGACTTGACCCTGAGTCTTATCTTTCATACGGACTATACCCTAGATGGCAGCTGTCATCAGTGTCCCGACGGAACTGAGGGAACGGGGCCACACTTAGAGAGAACATTCTGAGCATTTGGTCATCTCCATCTGCGGTTTCTACATTTATCAGCATGAGATGCTTTCTACTTTATTCAACGAGAAAGAACACCGGGGGTTCTCAGCCTAAGTGTATGTAAGGGAAACTTATATTTTTGTTCCAGTCTTCGCCGAGGAACATCGTGTATTATTTTCCTGAAGGAAGTGTATATGTATATCTGTTTCACCCATTATTCATGGGCATATTTGTCATATTCCTGTGGTCATGTGTTTGTCAAGATTCATCAACTCTCCAAAAGAACTGTAAGTAGAAATATTTAGTTAGGGTGCATTCTCATATGTAGGTTGGTGATTTAGGTTATTTATTGTCTTTTATTTTAATACTCATTTAGAACTTAAAAAACTACAGATTGTATTGGGTTTTCACCTGCATATTTGAGTAAGCATATATCTGACTAACTTGTGATTTTTGCAGTTATTACCACTTGTTATTAATGTTCTTATATTTTTCATTCATGTTAATTTTGGGTTTTCACCCACGTACTTGTGCATTGCGTTATCACTATTAAAAGTATTATTGAAATTTGTTTCATTTTATATTTTTTATTCATATTTTCATTGCTCTGGTCCCTCACCCCATGAATATAGTGTGTGGATGTTTTCTGGATGAATAATGACTAACAGCTGTGCAAAAGTGTATCCCCCCCCCGCAATATTGTCGAGAATAAATTATCGTTGTTAGCTCTTATTCAAGAATCTGGTTTTCTTGGGTTGCGAAAGTGCGTAGTGTGGTTGTTTGTCCATTCATCCCTCATTACATATTCACACCCGCATGCTCACAATCACAGCCGACCTTCACAATTTACCCCACATGCAGAATAAAATCCCTCCCCCTCTCCCCGAACATTGTGGTGTCTGTGTGCAAGAGTTAGTTTATTTTCCATCTTGTAACTTGGTGTGTCGTCGGCTTCACTGCTAACTCACCTTCCAGAAGGGGAGACCATTTATCTATTAAAGTATCTTGCTATTTGACATCAAATGTAGAATATGAAAATGTTTATGTGACCTAAACATCAACCCTATAGACCCTACCCACTTCAATAGTTCCATACTTATGTAATAAACTTTTCGCTCACTATTTTATTCTGTCTGTAATATTAAAAAAACTCAGCATTATTCAAAGTTGTAATAGTAATAGTAAATAACTAATACTTTTAAAAAGTTTACTTAACTAATACATAAAATGAAACGTTTGGTAGAGTTTTTAGAGAACTTTTAAAATACATTTAGCACTTTCACTACATAAGTAACAGACAAAAAACAATTGTAACAAATGTTATCAGGACTTGTATTCTCAACAGACAAAAACAGAGGTATCTATGATAGCATAACTCTGTGTGTGTGTGTGTGCGCGCGCGCGCGCGCATGTGCGTGTGTGTGAGTATACCCCTCTCTCCTGATTGGAATGCCAATAAAATATTACAGCCAGCTTTAATTTCCCAGTCAGTGATTATATATACATATATTTTAAAGTTACACAAAAAAAGTTAGCAAGTATTAATCACTAAAAGTAAATTACTAAATAGATTAAAAATGAAGATGATATTATAAAAGAAAATGTTAAAGGATTCATCTAAAAATAGTATCAATAAAACAAATTTATTATTTTGTTTAAATATAAATTTCCAAAATAAATAGCTCTATAAATAACAATGTCATAAATTAAATAACAGTATTAGCATTTTATATTTTATATTTTATTTTAGACTTTATATTTAATAAAAGTTTCTTTTCTCTTAGGATCAAGAGATCACTATTCTTCAATGAAATGTAGTTTACAATTTTAATGAGAGCATCTATATCAAAAACAACATACAATTAATATGAAAAGAAAATAATTTGCTCATAACTGTCATACTGACAACACAACATGATAAAGTTAGAAAGCATACTTTATAAAAACACAATTCTAACTCCATCTAGGGAAGTAGAAGTTAACTTATAAATAATAACTTTTCTTTAAAACAAAATGCTGGTTGTCAAGTCTCTGAGACAGGAGGTCAAATTGTTCTTTTTTCTTCTTTTGTCTGGTAGTTTTCTCGGTCGCCAACTTCACCTACAGAAAGTATTTTTAAATTATTATTTACGAAATCATAATTACCAAACAAAGCTTAATATGCAAGCATGATTATTGGTTTTTGTAATTAAAAATTTTTAAAAGAAATGCAAGTAGTGCAGTCTTCTTGTATTAATATTGAAGAGACCATCATAAAATAGTTTGAAATATTTGAAATATCCAACTCTAAAATTTTAAGCCACCCAACCTGATCAATAATTAGAAACAATATTTATAGTTTTCTATAATTTAAGTTTATAAATAATATGGTACCATAATATAATTATGCTTGCTGCATTAAAATAAGTAAAATAATAAAAATAGTATTTATTGTAGTAATTTTTTTAAAATATGTATCCTGTATAATTAGCAATGAGCACACAATAAGATATACTTAGTATACATGTAACTCATGTATGTTCTACTGTTTAAAAGAGAGTGACTTTAATATGTGGACATTAGAGAAAAGAGCTCAGTGAGAGGAGAAGCATCCCTCTGACTTATTATACCCTTTGAGAAAAGGTACAATAGCAAGAACCATCATGAAGGATTGGAGGTCTGTGATTATTTGGGGAAATATTTTACTTTGTCCTTCATTGAGCAATATATTGGAGAATAACAAGAGGAGGCAGGGAATTCTAAAAGACATGACTATTATTTAATGCATAAAGTGCATATGAGCAGAAGGAAAATGGGAAACTATCCTCCAACTCACCAGAAAAGATTGTAGAGGATTTTGGCCCATTATTAATGGACCCAAAGATGAGTCGGAGGTGAAAGAAGACATATGTCCAAATATGGTCTTGAGAAAAAGATTTATATCCACTATCTTTTAAGACCACATTCTTGTCAAAATCTGTGCTGGAGGATATATTTCTTTTCTCTTCCTAACTGAGCTTAATCATGATTTTAAACAGATCTTTTAGTTATATGCATCTGTTTTAAGGACTGCTTAATACAAGAAGGTAAGGTTTGACTACAGATAACTTTAACTTTGGGAGATTTTGACAAGTCAAGCCTAGACTTAATTCTCTGTATGGAAGCAAACTGTGAAATAAATCCTTAATGCTCAGTGAGGTCTTATCATTATCTGTGTTATGTAAAGGATTATACATGCTGGGCATCTGAGAGTTTTGATACCAGAAACAGTCAAGAATAAAAATCAGTAGAAGGGATTTCTCTTACCATTTCTATAGTGGTTCTTTTCCAAGAGAGAGATTATTTCTTTATCTAGAATATCTGCCTTAGAATACTCTAATGGTTCACTGATAGGCATCAATTCTACTTTAAGAAGAAAGGAGTCACAAAAACAAAATGAAGAAATGTATTTAACTTATCTGAAGAATCCATTTACCTAAGTTATTGCCTTCCAGATTTTCACATGCACTCCCCACCAGATCTCTGTGGCCTAAACAATCATGACCATTTGAGAAAGAGCCTAGAACTTCCTCCTCACCTCATGAGTTAGCCAGTTTGCCTCTACCCCATCTTTTGACTTGCATTGGTAGTCTTCATCTGAGCACTGTTCTCTTGTTGAGGACTACTTTCCCTTGAGAGTAAAAAAGAGAATGTTTACATTGCACTGAAAAATGCAGACTCAAGGGAGTAACATATACCAGAAATTCTTTTATTACCTCCATCAACTTTCATGTCATAGGCTGAGTGCCTAAGGTAGACCAGGGTTAGATGGGTATTCCCAGAGATAGCATGGTAGAATAAACCTCTTTCCTCTCTTTGCTTGAGGGAGAAAAATGTTGATCACCATTGAATGAATATTGTATCTGAGACAGACACTCAGGAGAGGCATGCCCCATGTTAATGAAAATCTTCTTTATCCTTGCTATGAGGAATGGAGTTTGTATTTCTTATGTTTACCAAGCAATTTTAGTTGGCATCATATATCAATAGCACCAATATTTTTCTTCATTAGCTAAAAACATCTTTATTTAGCTTGAGAAGAGGAATATTTTTAGCTATTTACATGAGGGCTCCTCACAGTCTGCCACTGCCATTTCCCTTGTAAACTCACCTAGATAAATTACTTTCCATTTATCCAAATGAAGTGCATACTTAATTTTGTGCATATACCAGTATGCGGAGACTCACCCACTGATGACTTCTAGTGTGTCAATAGGCAACAGCAGGCCTAAAGATTTGTTCATGGGAATGAACTTTTTTTATTGACAGTACAATCTAGTGAAGAGCATTTCTTCGGCACGTTCTAGTGCAATCAAGAAAAGCCTCTGATTGCCATAGCCTTCATTCAACAATCTAGCAAAGGAAGTACAGAGCCACTATCCTGTAATATGTCACCCCCTTCAGCTACATGATCATATTCTTTCATCAAGATAGCACACGAAATGTGCTAAATTCTTAAAGTCTGCATGAGGTCTATTAGAGTTTTTGTCTGTAAATGCCACCTCAGAGGCACGATGGTGGCAGATTGATTGTCCAAAAGCCCAAATCTGCATGCTTGCTGTCACTTTAATAAAGGAGAATCTAGAGACCTAAGTTATGAGCAACTCTCTCCCTTATACACTTGATAAGCATTCACAGAACAAGCATATATTTTCATTCTTGCACTGTTTACAGCTTAAATAAGAGAGATAGGAATCAAAATGATGCAGTATAGTCCAACAAGGCAAAGAACTCAGTTGTTGGATAAATAAATAAAAATAATACACATCTATCTTACCTGAACCCCTGTGACAGAAAGGATTTAGGAAGAATTAGAAACTGGGAGAAATTTAATAGACAGATAGAACCTTGAAATATGTCATAGCCCAAGTGAGACACAAAACAGCATTTGCACCAAGTAAAAGATATATTAACTATTCAGAGATCAGCACTCCTCTAAGTGAGCACTTTTTAAAATTATCTCTTTTAAAGGGAGTGGGCCTTGCACAGTCTAAGCTTGCTGTCACAAGTGGTCGGCTCGTTACAAGCCGCCCCGAGCTGAAGTTAGAGATGCAAAGGGTGAAGTCTATTTTTGGCCTGCTCCGGTGCACCTCCAAGAAAAGCCCGTGTGACGTATGCCAGTACTACGTCGGGTCAGGTTGTTACATAGACACACATGACATACACCATTGATGTTTGGGTGGGGCCCAGTTTATTAATGTCATGCCAAGGAATGTTTTATTGGCGGTGTGTGTTGTGAGTGAGTATCATGAATGTGAATAAATGGACGAACAGACGAACGGTGCAAAACAATACTAGTACAAATTCTTTCGTCCCTCTCAAAAACTATGAATAACAAGAGAGTTGAAAGATGGTTAAATCAGGATATTTATTTCCCGATTTAAAAGGGGCACTACTCTTTCGCACAGTGATTAATCATTCATTCAACTTTCCAATGTCATACACTCTGTGGGGAATAAGGGGGGATGAAAATGATGAAATTCAAAATATAAAATAAAGATTTATTACACAATTCTTATGCGGCAAATGGGGCCGCTTTAACAATAGTTGACATATAGAATAAGCATTAATTTTAACATTACAGTTCGTATTTCACAAATGATATAATAATGTTCATATTCTTAGAGTCCTAGAGTTAAGTATGTGCGCGTTAGCCATGCTAATTATTACTCACTATTAATGTCAGAGTTCCAAGGAGATAACGTAATCTCACACGTCACTTATAAGCGGCACTTCAAAGTGAAGACAGACGCAATTGAGGCGTCGCATTACAGGTGAAGATTCTGCAGAATCTAGGCACCACTTTCAGATTATCACTGTGGAGAAATCTGAAATTTAGCTGACTGTTGTCAGCCTCGATAACTGTTGTTGTTTCTTGGTTGTCGTGGAAACGGACACCCCAACGACATTTAGCATTATCGGATGAAGTCGTCCAGTGGGATGTGTCGTCGCATTACATTGAGTGTAGAAATCCGGATATCTGTAAGATTATCTCGGTGCTAGCCTTCTCAATAGCGGGATAGACTGCCAAACGAACTCAGACAGGGGGGGTACAAAATTGGTCCCTCGTGTCGTTAACTGCATACAACCAGCGTCGCATACATCGGTTTTTCTTGACAGTGAACTTTCCACTTTGCCAAAAATTATACTGAGTAATTTTGCCTCGTTACTCAATATATGGCATCAGACGGATGGAAAACGGATGGAAAGAGATTTTTGCAGCTTTCCTTTATGAAATCTCTGTACAGGAGATAATTCATACGTGAAGTTAGACTGGCTTCAGATGGATCGACGTTTTCAACATTGAGAGTAAAATCTTCCTTTTGCCTCTTATATAGCTTCACTGAAGGTTTCCAGAAACTTCCAAAGCTATGTCCTGTGACTCAATTTTCCCTTGGATATTTAGTGGTAATCGTGCTGCACGATTTTCTGTGGTCAATTCTAATGCGCACTGGCCTTTCCTCTCGTAAACAACATGTGACCGTAATGCGCAATTGTCCCAATTGTTTAATATACATATCTTTCACAAACTAATATATATATTCAATATGATATATTAACACACACTGTGTCACGAACGTCTGTCTACTAAAGAGATCTTAGGTGACCGTTACTGGAAGTTTACACATGATAATATGAAAAATAACAAAACTCGGGTTACTTCAACTAGTTTTGTTAGCAGTTTTTTTAAATGAAATAAAATATAATTTCTGTCCCTCATTTCCTGTGACACTTGCTTATATGTCATATGTGTATTAGGTTTAGTCTACGCTGTCATAAAATATGAGCATAGAAAAAGTCAGTGGTGCCATGTCTGTGTCATCATTTTGGAATGTGTTAATTTCAATAATGGAGATATTTGCCATGCCAATATGTAGCCCACATACAACCCTCTAAAAATAGACTATGCGTAAACCTACCTTTTAGAAAGGCTGGCCTCTGCCCCCAGGCTGGAAACATACCTGAATATTCCAGAAAACTCACTAAACTAACCAATCAAAGCGCAGCTCAGCCACATGAACAAATGTACCAGAAATGCACCTGTAAATTGTTAGTTGAATGCAGCTGACTGCCAAAGCAACATGTATTTTGGCTCCCAAATTTTAACAAAGTATATTCATACTACTAACCTTATTGCCGGTTATCCACACTCTGCACTTTATCTTGAATGTCACTTATTCTGGATGTGGTTTTGACAAGCATTGAGCCACAAAACTACACCAAAATGGAAATACTCACTCACCAGAAACGGTTCCCAGGACCTCGTGTGAGGGAACCAAAGTGTTGTATACTGCTTGGTGGGGTGACTTGTATTTATGCGATTAAATAAAATCAAATCCACTTGCACACTAATCCACCTATGAGTGCTGGTGCAAACAGTAAGACAGTGATTATGGGGTGATGGCCTGATATATTTATTTGACTCACCAGCCCCCAGCAGACATATTGCATAAGAAAGATTTATAACAATATAAAACAATGACACATACACTACAAGAGTCACTAAGGAAGAAAGTTTGGAAGGAAAGAAAGAAAGTTTGGGAGGAAGGAAGGAAGGAAGTTTGGAAAGAAGGAAGGGAGTTTGGAAGGAAGGATGGAAGAAAAGAAGGTAGTTTGGAAGGAAAGAAGAAAATTAGGAAGGAATTTTGGAAAGAAGGAGGGACGGAAAAAAGAATCTCTGGAAGTTTTCACATGGCTAGCTTTATGTTGCATTGTCGCATTCATGAAACAGATACATCAAAGTACTATCACAAAACCCAACAGTCAAGATCATTTGCTAAATGATCTCTAATTTTAACTCGTAATGTGACTTATAATCAAGCCTTCCAATAAACAAAGTCATTTATGTTCCTAGCAATTCATTCATTTTAATTTTCCACCCATCATATGACGAGTGGCAAATACTCTAGTTTTATATAAATTTTAATGATGAATTTCTTTTGTAGGCTGAAAAAAGTAGCAATGAGAACTGGCTCAAAACAGCAATAATGCCCCACTGATCATCATATATATATATGATATAAATATATAAGAATTTAAAAATGCAAATAAATATAAGTGAAAAAATAATCATAAGAACAATTTTATTATTCAAAATATGTATTTATTAATTTTTAATGAAAAGTTCCTTTAATGGATTATCATAACATATTTTTAATATTACCAACAGTAATTAAGCTTCATAATTATATACTATTTTATATTCTTTTTACCTTTCACTATTAAAATTGTGAGATTTAGAGACAAACAAATTATCATATGATATTACATTCTGTAATTCACCTCAGATTAATACAGGAATAAGAGTTTAAAAAATTATTTAAAAGTTAACGACCCCAAATGAACCCATACTGAATGTATGACCCTTAAAAATATTTTTTAAATCTGTTTATCACATAATAACATATAAATCTCAAACATAGCAAGAATAATTTATATATCTTAGATAATTTTTATTATAGTTGTACCAACTCTGCTTCAAACAACTTATGTGGACAGTGGGATTTTACAATGTGACGTTTTATTTCTTCTAATATTTTCATATTCATAATAATTTAATGTGTAAGTGCGTAGTGGCACCTGGGATGTTCAACACCCTGTCCAGCTTATTGATGTTGCTGTCGTCGTCGTTGCTGTAGTTTTTGGTGTTGTAGTGTCCTCGGTGTCTGTTGGGATAGATAGAGACGAGCCCTGGCGGCCAGTAAAGATGGTCGAGCAGTAGCAGATCATGTCCGCAATGGGGTGATTAAAAAAAACCCATTGCGCACAACAACGACAACAACAGAACCAACAGCAACGAATCAACAATAGAAGATAAGACATCACAACAAAAGAAACAGGCACCAGAAGAACCCCCCAAACCTCAGAAGAAAATAGCTCAACAACACCAGATAGTCACAGACAGAATGAAAAAAACGACACTACGCCACCACCAACGACGTGTGTACAGATAACAACAGTATCGACAAGGAGGATTTTTTAAGCTTGACCACCCTGCACCCGTCTACACACATCCCAACAGACAACACAGGGGACAGCAATGACAACACCAGTGAGAAGGACAAGGGGTTGAACATCCCGGGCGTGTACGCACTAGATACAGATTTGGTGTGATACTAGCTGGACTTTGTAAGATACCCCACCCACCCTCTTCCCTCCAACATCGGGGACTGACTACACCTACAACAACAACCACCACATTAGCCCACGGAGAACCGGGCTAATATCTCTACCGGCCAGACACAAGCGCTACGGATCCACTATTCATCATCACCACTCTACAACTTTTATCTCAATAACCCCGTCTTTTATCTTCAACAACGCGGCACACTTCTTCAGATATCTTTCCCCCCAAACAACAAACAACCCACCCCATCCCCCGACGTGTCCAAGTTTTAAAGATTGTTGTTTAATTAACTTTGGTATCATGTCTGTTTAGTACAATAAAAAAAATGTGACTCACTTTGAACAGTTATTGATTCTGATATTATTAAAACGGATTTATGTTTGATAACTGAGTCAACATGTAAACAATGCTTTTGTCTACTTAGTTATACCACTAAAACAAAACGTGATTTTTTTTTTCATTTCACTTTATATATTGCAACTTCTTACATGTTCTTACACACCCGACAGCCTCAATATCTGTCTACTTTTGAGATATACCCTTAATACGCGTTGTGTTTTGCACATGCGCATGTCGGACCGGAAGTTTCTTGCCATCAGCTTTCATCGATGTACCTGAAATGATTGTTGTTATTACATATACTAGAAACAGAGATGATTTCGCGAAATCATTAAGTATCTGGTAAGTTTTTACTGTCAGAGTTTACAAGCTTATGTTTCATTTTCAAAATCTAACTATTGCCCTGCGTTTAGAGTCGTTTCTCTATCAGTAAACAGCTTTGTATTGACTAAATTCAGCCGGCGCCGTTTCTCACAGATACTGAGATAGGCCTAATGTACACTAGTTCCATATTGGGATTTTTTTGTATTTTGTGTATAGCTTAAATGACTTATTGCAATATGTAACCTGAAGCCGATTAAGTGCTTGTTTGTGAAGGCTAGGAATCAGACATTTCATCACTCCACACTTGACATTGTGACCATAATTATCCTGATAACAATGGACGTTGAAAACGAACAACGTAAAATATAAACTTAAGAGATTTAAAGTTTTTAGTTAAATAAACAGGGAATAAACAGTCTTTTTCTTCTTGCACATTATGGAAAATAGAATGTAAGCGGGAGTGTGCTATTTAACCATCACTTTTTTTTATTTTGCCACAAACTCAGTAGCCCAAACTAACTTTATCGCTTCACAAACTTTTGAAGTAGAATAGTAGTAGAAAACAATGGAAACTCATTAACACACACACAAACAAAATTTACACATTACTGTTTTATTAGTTTTATAGGTTATTTATTATTAAATAGTTTTGAACATAAATTAATGAAGTATAGTGTCATGCATGTTGAGAGAGGGTTTGACAGGAAAGGATTGACATGTTTACATATGCAAAATGGGAGGTGGGATAGAAGAATGTAAAACCAAATAATGTGTAATACTTGTAAATTAAACCATATATTTCTATGGTCCCGCTACTAGAATAGCAATTTAATTACACATTTAATTTGGAGCTGGTCATAAAGTACATAATTATTGTTGAATTCTCTTGAAAATTGCAATATTTTCTTTTATTTAATGCAGGAAATGCAGTTATTTATGTTTAGTCTGCAAATGTATATTTCTGACAGATTTAAATATTTTATTTACTAAAATTAATAAATATTACTTCAATGTATTAAAATTGTACTTTGATATTCAGGATGACTGAATATGTAAGTTTATTGATTTTGAGTGGGTGGGGAAATCTTATGTTACCGAACCTTTCATATATTTAATTAAAATTCTCTAATCTTGATGTACAATTAGAATTTGCCAGAAAACTTTCTTCCTTAGAACTTCATCTAATTTTTCCTTTTTTCCAGTCTAGTGATACTTATTGTTTTTCACAGAAGAAATTATTGGACACCTTTTTTGTTACAAAGAAAATAAGGGAAATAACCTTTAATAAATATTACTCACCAAGTTGGAGTAAGCTGTATGATAATGGTTAGATAATTCCCTTGATTTACAATTTATTGTATACTTCTTTTTTTCAATTTTATTATCTTATTTATGTAACTATTACTAACTATATATTTTTTTATCCTGCAGAACCATTGTGTTGAAAACAAGTGGGAGAGGTCCACAATCCATGTTGTATACAGTTTATAATTTATTTATTTAGTACCCAGTCTCATGGGAAAACATTTCTTTTTTAAATTGGACATTGTTATGTTTGGCTTAATGCAGTTTCACATTACATTTGAATAAAAAAACAGAATATATTATATTAATTTAAATAAATATATTAAAATCTAATTAAGCTGTTTTATCTTAAGTGAAAATGTATTTAATTTAAAACAAAACATTCACTTTATTACTACACAGTATATTTTTGTAATATTCATATTAATGAGAAAGTTTGTTTAAAAATGAAGTTCTTTTCTTTTTAAAGTTTATTTACCTATATATAGTATTGAGTGATTTTGATAAAGACTGTTTATTGCTAACATCTCTAGTATTTATCTTTACATGTACAGATATTTTAAAGTTTAGTTTTTAAAATAATAGTTTACTGTTGTAACATTTCTTGAAATTCTTATTTCATTGAATGGTTAAACTAATGTAAGTACTTAAAGTACAAGTGACTGTTTTGACTTTTTAAGTATTTTTGACTTTGAATGTAATGTCAGAATAAATGAAGAATATTTTATAAACTAATTCAGCCTGAAGAGATTAAAATATGCAATTTACATATGTCAAATGTAATTTTTTCATTTATGAAACTTTTGGGTTGACCTTATAAAATATATTCTTTAAGTCATTTAAAATTTTTAATTGTTTTTAAGCATGCAACAGTTATTTTACATTTAAATTTGACTTTTTATTTATTTAACTTTTATTTATACTGCTTGTTTTACCACTTCATACAACCATGCAATAGTTTTTATTGCCTCTTGCATAATGCATTCTAAACAAGATCAGGTATCTTTACTGATAGTTCCCTTAACTGTGTTTTGCTGTGGAGTTGCAGTCACTGTTCCATTAAGTAACCTTACAAACCATTCTCCAAGGAAGGATTACTTTCGCTTACCTCGAGCTACCAAGCAACCTGCTATCACATTGGCTAATGAAGAGAATGTTAGTGAAGATGGTGCGAAGACCAGTTTCAAACACATTTCTTATTTCTTTACATCAACCATTTACTCAGTCAGTTTTAGTCATATTGAGATAAAAAATAATACTCAACAACAATTTGTAGATGTAGATATCAAAACTGCTGGAAGGTTTCCAGACAGTGATCCAGATCAGAGAGTAAATTTGACTTTTCTGCCTATGCTGGCATTTATTTTCTTTATTTTTGGCGTTTGCATTAAATGCTACACTTGGATGCGGGATACTGACCGCAAAAAAGCCAGAGGAACTTTGGATTTTGAAGATGATGAAGTTAACTACAGCATTATTACAGCAGGGGAGCAAGGGTATAGAGAAATAGATTTTCGTTCTGACAATATGTCTTTATATGACACAGTGACTTCATTTCGATCTCTTCCAAATAATGATTGCACCATTACATCTGTGAGGTCTTTGCCAAATCAGCCTTATGAATCTATTCGTTCTATACTGTTACAAAAACCTGATGGTGGAGTGTATGACACAGTGCAGTCTTACAAAGCATTTTTAGAAAAAGCTATCGAAGCAAATGATGTGGATATTGAGGTGGAATTAGTTAACAATTATAAACCTAAATTGAATAAAAGTTTTGACAAACTTGACTCTAAATCAGAGAAGCGCAGAATACACTGTCATTCAGGAGAGCGAAGCTTGGAATGTAACGATAAAAGTCAAGCAGAAAAGAAAAGAGTGAGAAGACACTCAGAAAAAATTCCTATTCTCTGTGCAAGTACTGATTCACTTCGAAGTAAACAGTTATATCGTCGTAGTTCACCAGCTATTTTTAAACCTTTGACTGCTTCAGCCATATCAGAATTCAAAACAGATTTGCTAGCTAACGAGAATCCCTGCATTCTGCACCAAAGGACTTTTACAAGAATGTCCACAAACTCTTCTTCTGAAAGTCATTCCAGTAGTGATTCACAGAAAAGTATGGTTCTTTCAAAAAACCCTCAAAGGAAAAAAACCAGACACAAGCAGAAATCACAAGAAACAATAAAAAAATCCAAAATATCTGATGATAAAGTAAAATCGTCAAGTCACAGTAGTGGTCATAGTTCTGATGAAAGTCCAAGAAGCTCTTCATCATCAAAGCAAAGTAGTTCAAATGAGTTGGAGTCAGACAGTGATGTAACAGACAGTGGATTTGTTGTTGATTCATTAAGTCAAACCACTCAGAGCTTTGTAAGATCTGAATTCCATTCCACAGACTCCACAGATATCTCTGCAAAGCGGGTACACCGTTTTAAAGTCAGCTTTATAGATGATGCTCTTTTGTGTGAAGGATCTATTCCCCTAAAAGGAAAACAGAGAAACTCTTGCAGTCCACCAAAGAACTCTAAAGCAGGTGCAGATATAGACATTGAATGAATAATGTTTGAATGTTTTGTATATAGTTATGTATTTGTGAGAGATTGAATGGATCATTGTTAATTTGGGAAATAAATTGGTGCAAAATAGAAACACAATACAGTATTAGTGCTACATTTCATCATTTTTCTGTGAAATGTATGACTTTTTGTAACATTATTTTTCTTATAATGCTCCTGTAAATGGATATAGTTTTTGTAAATTGCTTTGATTATGGTTGTTTGCTTATAATAAATATTACTTGTGTGACTATCATATAGTAAATGAGTGTCAGTATCAAAATTTGAGTGTTGCCATTACAACAATAATTATGTTGTTTGTAATTACATCAAAGTATTAATCATGCTTGCCTCTAAATTCTTCAAATACCTGTGGTTATAAGACAGTTAGTTTGTTTTTTTTAATTTGTAAACTATCATAGTTTATCTAATGAAGTTAAAAGAATTTGTATGTGTTTAGTTTGCATTAACTGACAATAAATCTGCATGAAAAGTTATAAGATGCAATTCACATCAGACTAATAGATAACTACTAATAAAATAGTGAGCTGTTGAACTTGTCATCTGATCGATAAATGACAGTGGGCTATTTTGCATCAGGTATCCAGTTGACATTTGTTGGTAGGACTCGAACAAATACAAACAGCTAATAGAATTAATTCACATTCATTCATGCAGTCATTTTGGGTCATCATGTAGTAGACTATTTCTTTTAAATTTTGTTAATAAAATGAACCTTGTCTTAAATAGTGCTAAATCCCTTTCCACCCCACCCCCCCCCCAACAAAAAAAAAATAAAAAAAATAAATAAAAACATAAAAATATCACCACTTCAAAAATTAAAAACAAACAAAAGCAGACAAATATGGCTACTACATTATTAAATATAGTTTCCATATATATATATATTAGCTAAATGATAAAAATTAATACTGTAATCCAACAGTAGTGGTCAAATAGTTTTTATGAATTTATGCATAATATAAAGATTTATCAAGTTGAAACTATCATTCATTCAAGTTTCACTAAATATAAGTAATACAACTGGTATGTACAACAAGAGATGAATAAACTGATGGTTATTTAGGGCTAAGATATGTTACATTTTGTATTTATGAGATTTATATTGTGTTGAAACTTTTATTCATTTAAGTTTTACTAAATATAGTAAATACAGCTGGTATGTACAACACCCACTAAATAAACTGATGGCTATTTAGTCTAAGATATATTATGTTTTGTATTGATCAGATATATTGTGTTAAAACTATTATTTAAGTTTCATTAAATATTTAAGTAAATACAGATGGTTTGTACAACACCAACTGAATAAACTTGTGGTTATAGTATTATAGTAAATATTAGATTAAGATATACTTTGTTTGACATGTGAAAAACTAGGATGTACCAGTTTAGATAGAAAATAAAATTACTGTGGTACATGTATTTTATTAAAAAAATACTGTATCTGGAAAATAATTTTTCTCTGGCTGTTGGTTTTCTTGAAACAGATTTGTTATTTATTTAAATATTGCCCATTAGCATTATTCACACTATTACAAATGTTTATGACATTTTGAGAACATTTCTGTTTGTGGTCTGAAATAGTGATTTTGTATAAGCTTTATTGCATTTCAGTTGAAAACTCAACAGATAGTTCTGGCAAATAAATATTGCATTTGTAGGTCTATATTGGTGATGCAAGGATTTGGGAGCTCTGCAGAAGGATCCAAATTTAATTTTGCATGATAAATGATAGAACATGATTTCATATTCTGTTTGAACAAAGAAATTTTGCATGCCAACACCCAAACACTGAACAGCAGATCACTGACTTTTATGCTGAAATGGGCAAATTCTCTGTGTGACTAAACACATACATTTGGCCCATGTAATGTTGCCAAAGCATTTTTATTTTTCCCTTGTACAACAGTGAGAAAGGGGTGCCAATATCTGTACAGAGTGGGCCAAGTATACTGATCAGATCATGTTTAGTCTTTTAGGTGCTTGAAATGTCCTCCATCAACATTGCAACATTCTGGAATCTATCCCTGACACTGACACACCATAATGCACAAATTCTGGTTAGCATCACTGTCCATAAATGCTTGTGGGATGAACTCTTCAATTTGTCCACTTTGTGGGGCTTCCTCTCTAAAACCTTATCCATTGCAATGTCCCCCCAAAAAGTGTTCATTAGGTGTCAGGTCGGGTGCCACATCATCTAATCCATCGCTGGAAAGATGGTGTCAAGGTAGCTGCATACTGACAAAGCAAAATTAGGAGGGGTCCATCTTGTTGAAAGAACAGTTCAGTGAAGTCAGTACTGTAACCTACTTTTGGCTCACCCTGTATTTCTTACTGATTGAAATAATGGAACTGCTTTGTAAATGGTCATACTCTTAATGGATGATTTAAAAAATATACACATTAGTTTTCACTCTTAATTTATTGGCAGTTTTGCTTATAACAGGTGATTTCATTTTATACATGGCTTACCCATATTTTTGGAATAAATAATACTTGTAGAAATAGTAATTAAATCTGACTAGTAAAAATTCATTTTACCATTATTTCCATTCTTTCTTTAATTTTTATACTTGTTACTTATATATTGTCATTATACCTCACTCCTTTTGTGCTGCTGACAACCATACCATTCAAGATTTATATTCTGCTGTGTACAGTCAAAGTTATGAAACCAACTGCAAGAATGAAAAGCACATTTATTCCTTTATATTAAAAACTTAGGTTTTTGTTTTTACCATAGAGAGACCTGAATAAACATTGTTTTGTTTAGAGCCAAGATAAAATTAATTCCATTGACATTGATAACTTAGCAGGCTTCTTTGAACATTTATAATGGATATATTGTTGCTTATGTGATTTTAAGGGCACCTATTCAGACTATTACTCATTCAATCCACCATCAATTAAAAAGTCTTCTATAATAATATATAGTCGTGTGTGTGTGTCATGCAAATTCTTTCCAAAGAAAATATGCTGTTCTTTACATCAAAATCTCATTCCATAATTTTCAGTTTTAAATACTGAAGTCTACATGGTCTCCCCTAAACAGAATTTTAATTATAAGTTAAAAGATAATTTTTAAATTATATATTTAAAACTATTCTTTGTCATTATATTACATTTTAAATAGTTTATATAGATATATTCTTTTCAATTTTTACTATACAAATACATTAGTTCTTAGCCTATTTTAAAATGATAAAACCGTCATACATTCCATCTCTTTCTGTCTCTTCTTATTTAGGCTAGTTGATATCAGACAGTACCAGGAATGTGTCAGAGTATGTCTTTTGGAAGAGTGATGGTGTGCAAATTTTGTAGTCTCAAGATTATATGCTGACTTTATTGAGTCAAAAATTCAATTGCCATGTATTATAAAAATCCTTCATTTGATCTGAATTTAATAAGTGAAATGTAAATAAATTTACTTCAAGTTGAAATGTTTTATTCTGTTCCTGTTCATTTTGTTTGTAATGTGTGAAGCTTAGGGACATAAAATAACTTTTTACTGGTTTGAATGACAAAACTAATATTTCAACCATCAACCTGACACAATTTACAATTTTGGGATTTCAGCTTTGGTATGCTTAAATTAATAACATAATTATTGTTTTCATAGTAAACTGTTGTATAAGAAAATTGCACAATTTTCAATATCAGTATTATATGTCGCCGCTGTACCCTGGGGTGACTTTGTAATAATGAATTATATCAAATATGTGTAATTAGTTATGATACAAGGGATCTACAAGTGCCGATGCAGGGTATGGGTCACTGATTAGAAATGTATATCTGCAACTGTTACACCGATATACTGGTAGTCGCCACGTTGGCTCCGCCCCCCCCCCCCCCCCAGCCCTCGCTGAGGAACAATGTTTATGAATATATGACGATTATAAATAGACGAATAAAGGACAAGACTAATCATTAGATTATTACTTCAGACTACGAAAACGAGATAAAAGTTATCAGAACAAAGTCATCAACCGCAATTTTGCTACTTTTGGATGAACTGACGGAATGACGTCACAGTCTTGTAGATTTAGATCTGCCATAGTCAATATATCAGAACGTCCCACAAAACAGGCAGCTACAAACGAGCAGCCGAAAATAAAAACCCTGCAACACAAACAATTGCAAAGCC
The DNA here is from genome assembly GCA_028829895.1 of Sinotaia quadrata. Lineage (NCBI taxonomy): Eukaryota > Metazoa > Mollusca > Gastropoda > Architaenioglossa > Viviparidae > Sinotaia > Sinotaia quadrata. The sequence continues at coordinate 73,931,227 of CM054183.1, read as the reverse complement.
TAAATGTCCAGTCAATTGCTCTATTAATAAATACTAAGTTTGGCATAAACCTCTGAAAGCAAGAAATGTTAACACGTTCAAGAATAAAACATAGCATATAACATCCTAATAAAACCTAACCATTCATACAATACAAAGACACTTTTACCTATTTCAACCAGGGTTTTGCTCTGCACATACGACCCAGTATGTTGGAAGGACTCTTCTCCCAGTGTCACCCTCAGACAATTTTATATATTTAAGAACGAGTGAAGATAAAATTTCGTTTAAGACCTCACTTGCAAATGCGCACACGTCATTCAATTTACAATAGCGTCAATTTAGATGCAACAATGAAAATTTATATAAAATATATGGGAAAATTCTCTATCATATATATGTAATTCTGACAGTTATTTAGCTGAAATATGAAACTGCTTTTATCTGGCATTGCTGTTTTATATCTCATTTAATTTGTGCACTGTTTTGAACTGCAGTATGAAAATTAGAGTGCAAACACTTTAAGAAGCAAAATTTTCAAAAATAGTTGTATACAGCAGTTTATAAGAATGCATTAACAGCAAACCATTAGAAGAAAATGTATATTTGATTGTTAATTTAATAAATTTATTAGCCTTCTTGCACATATTATTAAACTATATGTTGGAGTAATCATTAAATATAAATACAGATGGATTTATATTACTCCCTTAGTAAGAAGTTTCCACCTATGAAAATATTGTGTGACAGTAAAATATCTGTCTTACTGTTGTGAAAGAGAGAAGACTTCAAAAGTGAGAGACAAGAGATGTCTCCTGGGAGAATTATTAATAAACATAATTTAAGATTTCTCCATCACTTGTAATTACTTATGGATAATTAATAATAATGATATCATATCCAGTAACAAAGGGGTGCATATCAAAGATAAATGCCCCATCTGATAAAATTAATTATCCACCTAAACCTGTCATTTTAAACTCCTCTATTTTCAGTTTTATTAACAACTGTAATAAAATGCTGTATATTTATTTTCTAAGCATTAGACTTGTGACCCCCATTTCTATGACTTAAATGGTTCCTGGAGAACTGCTGTAAGTCAAGCCATTGCAAGCCCAAACATAATTTTTGGAGTCAGATGTAAAAAAACAATAAATCCATTCTTCATTAAGGTAATAGGAAAAACACTACATGTACATATAATTACAACACTAATAAATGCCTTTATAAATATTTTCTACAAAAACAGATACATGTATCAATATATAAATAAATTAATAAAAATAGATATTAAAATTATTACAAAATTTCTATATAAGGAAGACAGTACTTAATGGCACATTATTTTACTCTGCACAAGAAGTGTATGTATTTGATTAAAAGTGATCAATTATTAAAACAATTTAACCTCATGAAACCAGTAAACAGTAATAAATAACTGAGTATTACATTTACAGGCAGAAATTTTGCTTCTTACTAAGACAATTCCTAATTTTCCATGCCTCGCAGTAAAATACTTTTTATTTTTTCTTATTAAACTTTTTAAAAGATAATTTATTTTAGCACACCAGTCTTTATCAAATAAAGAAATATTTAAACCCTAATTTTCTTGTAAAAACAGGAGTTAATCTGGGAAAGGTTTTAGAGAAGTTGATTTCTAGTGGGGTGGAGACAGATGATGGCCTTCCTAGCTGAGGCTTTTAAAAAAAATCTCATTACATTTAATGTGCATGTTCTTATACATGGAAAATATTTTACCTTCCTGTAATAAGCGCAGGTATTATAGCTGTTGGAATAATCATGTTTGAAATTAGGATAATCTAATGAAATAGGCATTTCATTATTACTGAACTATACATTTTAATGTGTTAATAAATTATAATTATAATCATTACTTTAATGCTGGGAACAAATTTGAGTGGAATTTGTGTTAGTCAGATTTATTAATCATATTTCAATTGACTTTAAAGCCAGACAAAGTCAAATGAATTTTTATTCAGAGTTTTTAACAAGAAACTTAAACATAACTTGCACTTGTTGATAGCATATTAGAACTGAAACCAATCAAAAATTTTCCTAATTGTTTGACTGAAAAAAAAGTCATTTTTGTGTATAAGCTTTAACTTATATCTAAATATAATTACACTTCAAGAATTTCTGTAATTTAAATTCGTGCATAATAATTAATTAATTTATTCACTTTATGTTGTAAAATTAATTATTTACTTTTTATAAAATAGAATTTTTGCATATTGATTGCTTTATTTATATTTTATTAACTTGTAATTTTATTATTTATTTATACCTTGCCACAAACTTTCAATGTATACATTATATAAACTCAAATTGATTTAAACACATCATTAGCAATATGGCAAAACTAAAACTCCAAACACCAATTTAAAAAAAAGAAGAGATGTTTATATAGTGACAGTTAGCAGTTATTCAGCAGGTTAAACTACCTAGATCTACCATTCTAAGTAATAAATCTATTTGCTAAGAATCATTCAAATAGTATAGTTTAATCTTGATTGTTGCCAGACTAGATAAATCTATTATCTGCTTCCATTGAAACTAACTTAAAATTCAATGCAATAATATGTATCCTGATGAATTCCTTTCATTTTATATATTTTATCAGACTAATCCTTTTTTTAAAATACATTTAATATATTTAAGATATCTTCAGTGATTCATTATTACTTCAATGGTTCTCAAATTTATTGGGCCACCACCTTCTAGGTTCCATGAGCTTATCCCCAGGGCCCCCTACCCTACCCTGTAAAAATCAATATTCAAAATCGCAGTTTGACAACCCACCAAGGAAGATAGCCCAATATAATTAAAAACTGTAATAAATAACAGAACATTAAAAATCCAACTACTCCAAAATCATGTTCCAGCAAATACAATGTTTGAAATGCAAGGAGTTTCTTAACAACTGTCCCTTGTGCAGGACAGAGATAAAAAAAAAATATCTGTAAATAAACTCTTGGTACAATCTCTTAAATTTTACCTCAACCCAATGTCATTTTGTAGCTAATTTGTTCTTTCTCCATTATCCAGCTTAGCATCTGAAATGGATTTATAACCCACTCTGAAATTATATCAAAGATAAGATCTTCAAATTGCTCAGACTTATATATCTGTATGCAGCATACCCAAATGGTCACAAAAAACTTGCAGGTCATCATCCTGTATCCCACCTTTCTCTTCTAGTTCAGACAGACTTGGAAACTGGTATAGATTGTGATGGCTTATATTACACTTAAATAGAGTTAATTTTAAAATAAAATAGGGACAACAGATTTGGTCTTAATAAGATTGACCTCATTTCCTTGTAATTGCAAAATCATTTCATTAAACTTAGCAAATATCTCTCTATATATTTTGGAACATCATTTGTCCGCTATAAAACCTAAAAATTCTCATTTAACCTGAACATATAAATCAATGGATTTGTCTTGATGACAAGAAGTTTTAGAGTTGGGCTCAGAAGCCTGAACTTGGGTTTTAGACTCCCAAACCCAGAAAATAACAAACTTTTACACTCAAGAAAGACAACTCTAGAAGAATATATTTCAATTCATGCAGCTGTATCCCCTTGTTTATATAACACAAGTCTGATGGACTGGACAAAAAAATTTTTTTTTATGAGTTCATATTTCCTGTGACAGGCTCACATCCGAACAGATCTTGAATGGTTTGTTTTAACTTTTTCATACACATCCAGCAGACATTTAGCAATTAATAATGAAATGTTGTAAGATGCATGCCAGTCATCTGTGTTTTATTGAGAAGAATTGCAAAATGTGCTTTGATGTGATAGTGATAGCTGCTTTTTAAATTTGCCACAATGGGATTGAAAAAAGTTGTTCTTATCTGCCTTGTCATATTGTATCTTCTTTAAATGTTCAGTCTTGAAGGCTTCATTGCCTCATTAGGAAAGACTTTGTGACATATTAGGCACCTTGACAGCTGTTGTTTACTGGTGCTGGAATAAATCCATGCTTCAAACAAACGCCAAAAAATATATTGAATACTTTTCTTTTTTATTTCTCTGCTTCTGCCATTAAGACAAGAAATTTAATGATTAAATTTGAATGAAATAATATTTAATCAAATGCATCATTAATATCACCAAAATTTAAAAGTAAACATACAGACAAATCCTTTCAATGACATATTCTTAACCAATAAAGTGAAGTGATTAAGTGGCATCATGTGTAATCCAATACAGAGTACATCATTGCACCACTGCCAACTCTCTGTTTCTTCCTCCTCAGATGGTGTTTCACTACTTTTACTCTGACACAATAAAAGAAAAAGAGTAACAGACCACCTCCCAATATTAAGTGAGCCCCTACTCCCCCCCCCCAAAAAAATAAAAATACTCAAGATGCTAGTTAACAACACCAGACAGGCAGGAATTGAAAAAGAAGAAATAGCACCTAAAACCACCAATGATGACATCAACCATCCTCTACTCTAACAGTGGTACACCTCATGCTAGGCAGCAAAATCTGCCTAGGCTGGAAGCTGCGACCATCGTAAGTTCAACATCGTCATAAGCTTATTTTTGTGCATTCTTACTAATATAAACATGAGGGAAATTTATGCCATGCAATATTTTGTATAAATACTTACTAAAGTTTTATATCATGCATAATTATGGCAGATGGAATATCAAGTAACAAACAACATTGCAAGTCTGCAATATTTCCACATTCCAGTTTATTTTCTTTAATTGATGCTGATAACATTAATGAAAGGTTTTGTTATAGAAGTGATAAGAATGAGGTATGTGTTTTTAATTCTTCACTTTTGATATAGCTGCTTTGTTCTATCGGTGAATTTGTGCTGTTGGCTTTCTATCAACAGAACTGTTTTTATTTGTACTTTTTGTATTTATTAAATTTTAGTTGTCATATTTTCTTTATTGGTTATTTTTGTTTGTTCTTTGATTTTGGTTGTATAGAAATGCTACAGACAACTAGTTACCAAGTACTAATTCTGGATGTTCATTTTTTCATAAAGGAAAATATATTTTAATTCACAAAATGTATTTATTATTTATTCATAACAGAATGACTATGATTTATTGAAATATAATATTATTAAGTATTAAAATTTTACCAAAAAAAAATGTTTGGAAACAATAGAGACTCTTTAAATTCTTATTGCATATGAATCCTTTTTGGAATATAAGATTTTAAGTCTCTTTATAGATAAATAACATTGGCTATTTAATAATTTACAAGCGGTGTGAATTTGCTACATTCAACTGAAGGTGAAGCGGGGGGGGGGGGGGGGAGGAGTTATAGGAAATAGTCACAAGAAAAAAAGTCACAGAAAAAAGGCATAAGAAAGAAAGTCACAATATGGAAGTAAGTGACGGCTCATTAAGATCGTGGTTAAATGTGTGTGACTTGTATATCGTATACATATAATAATTCATATTATAATTCACACATTTAATTATATGATTTATTCATACTTAGTTATGTTGCTATGCTTGTGTCCATAAACACGTATATTAATTATAGATTGAATAACAGGAAATGGAAGTAAGTGATTGTGCAGAGATTAACCTCTCACCCAAGAGGATCGTTCTCGCTCGGAGTAAAAGATGCTTTTATTTTGTTTGTAAGCGTGTGTGTGTGATTGTAATTTAAAAGAATCTGTCTCTTATCTCTCCGACACAACTCACATAGTAAATAAGATTTAAGCAATAGCTACGTGTGACCCAAATTTACAAGTGTAATTCAAAGGAACGCCAAAGAACTACGCTAAAATAATTTTGATTAAAGGGAAAGCAATTGCATTGCATTGTGGTAGTAGTTTAGTGATAACATTATTCAGACAAAGCATCAATGGGTCAATGCGGTCAATTACAATAGCCATTGCAGACCACAGCGTTGTCTCCTTGGTCTATGTTTTTGTTTTTTTGTTTTTGTTTTAGAAACTTCAGTCTGACGCGCATTGTTCCACAGCTCCCAGTCCCCAACTCATATGAGCAGTTCGAGTGAGTGATCATCTTTTGGGGGACAATGACTTGATAAGTAGAGGAAACGGTGTAGTTCATGGGAGTACGACCGTACTACTGTGGAACATTAATTCTATATGTGTGAGTTTTGTAAAAGATACAGAACCATTTTAGCCATGGAGATTACTGACAGTAATGAGCGCGGTTCAAAACTGTGCTTCACTGGATTTAAGTATACCAGGCATGCAGCTCGCAAAACCAAACTGTGGTGGAAATGTGTACAAAGATCAAGTGGTCATTATCGAGGCAGTTTGACGACAAACCTTGAGAAAGAAAATCCAGAGGTAGGCCAATCTCACAATCATGCTTCAAATTAGTCTCAACCTCGTCTCGCCAAAGTGCGCAATGCAATGAAAGACCATGTTGCAAGCACTCAAGACAAACCAGCTCAGTTCCACGCTCATGGTGTTAGCCAACGTGATGATGATGATGTTCGTGCAGTTATACCTTCTGCTGACACCTTTAAGCGTACTCTGCTAACCAACAGCCTACTCCACAAGTACCGCGTCTACTTCAAGATCTAGGTGAACTTCCTAACGAGTTCACTCAGAAGTAGGACCAAATCCTGAACAGTTTCTACTGTACGATAATGGGCCATACTGTAGCAACATAATTTTAGTTTTGTTCCAGTCAAAGCGTGAAAATGTTTGCCGATTCAGAAACAGTATTCATGGATGGCAACTTTGCTATGGCTCCGAATATTTTCAAACAACTTTATGTCATTCATGTACCTTTTGAGGAGCATAAGTATTACTTTTCTGTATGCTCTTCTTCCAAACAAAAACCCGAACCACCTATGAAGAATTGTTTCAAACAATAGTTGACAAGTGTGCAAACTTGAACTATACTATTAAGTGCAAGCCGTCGTGACTGACTTTGAAGACTGCTTTACAAGCAATTCTAGCAGTGTTTGGATGCGACATCATCAGCAAAGATTTTTTTGTTTTTGTCATCTTAGGCAATCCACTTTGGCGTAAAGTCCAAGAGTTGGGCTTAACACAACAACGTTCGAAATTTGTGTATAGCCCGAAAGAAAACCGCAAAACAGTGCCAGACTTTCTTTGTGGAGTCGGTTGGAACATTCGCCTTAATCGTGAATATTAAATCAGAAGCAAAATATCCAGCGCTAAAATCATTCATACACGCATAATAGTAACCATAAGTAAATGAAAAAAGCTTTAAATCTGAGAAACATCTAGCATCTTCATATTAATGTAGATATAGAAACCTCATAAATTAACTGGTATTTTTTTTATGTATTTGTATGTTTTTGATAATACTGTACTATTTTCTTTGCTTTATTTTATGTCTTAAACAAGACAGTCATTGTCGGTTGTGTTTGCTTTACTTATTTTTAAAGTACTTTTTTTGTTTAATACCTACAGCTGGTAATTGAAGAATAAAATGCTCTTTAAAAAAATCATCTAACATATATTACCAACAAATGTTTAGTGTGATGTGACTGCTTGAAACATGATTTGGTTGATGACTTTTTATTTAGTTTCATTTTATGTCAATACGTCAGTTTCTTTTCACTTCTGGAAATTATTTCCCGATCGAAATTAAAAATTTGAACTGTATTATTGTAATATTAGTAGTGTTCTATTGCTCTTGTACTAGTCGGCGATTATAAAGTTTAAATAATTATGGTATTAATTGATCAAAACAGTCGGCATATCTGTAAGTTCTAATAAACTATAAATTTGAGCGGTGGCTTGCATTATTAATACAACACAATACAACTATCTAAAAATGTTTACATGTTTATATTGCATTGAATGCTATAACCATATGATTGCATTGGGGTCTTATTTTATGTTTAGTTTAGTTCCTAAAATTATTGCATGTATTAAACATTTAAACTAATTTGAGTTTATTATGTGATTTTTCTCGTGATATCAAAAGAACACAAAATGTAAAACGTACTTGTTTAGTGATAATACGTCAGATTCATATACATTTTTTCTGTGACTTTTTTCCTGTGAATTTTTTTTAATAGCAAAACTTGTGACTTTTCTCTCGTGACGTTTTTCCCCTCACTTTTTTCCCTGTGACTTTTTTCCCGACAATCATTATTGAAAACATAGACCTGTGTTCCAGAAACATTCACAGCTTCAGAATGTATCATTGATGAAACATGATTTTTTTTGTTAAATATGAGCAAATACATTTAAATTTTACCCAAAAGTGTAGAATACTGTTATGGACAATCTCTTCAGTTAGCATCTGATGAATTTTGTATTAGACCAGCTTTTCCAGAACTGGGAAGAACAGTATTAGACATTGTGAGGTAGAGACAGCATGCAGTTGTAATAAATATAAAATAATTTAACAAAAACATCCAATAAATTATTTTATTAAAAGATAATAAAATATTATTATAGCATATAACACTATGTTATATCATACTGTTGCCTGTTTGTTTAATGCATTAGCTAAATATGTTTGGCAATTTGTATCTGACGTTCCGACACCATTGTTGCTTGTTTGGGGAAAGCATTGTATTCAACAGTTTAATCATATATAAGTGTCTATATTTCGAAACTGGTAGCCATCAGGTTTTCAAATGTTGGCTAACATTTTTTAGACATCTCCGACTGATAAATCTGTGTTTTTGCGATAAAGTTATTGCACGCCGAGATACCGCACCAAGTTCTGCACTGTATCATTACGTCTCGCACTGTTTGACCTCTAGACTCAGTCTGTGCCGCGAATCTACCGATCTCAATTCTCAGCTAGAAATCAGAATCGTTCAGTCTTTGTTCATTGTAATATTTGGGAAATACAATATTGCGCATATCTTTTCTACGAACGAACTGCTGTGAATTTGGTTATTTTCCTTTATTCTTATATTGTTTAAATATTAGCTTTACAAAAATATTTTGTTTTCCTTAACAATGTCTGAAAAGAGGGTGAAATTTAAGGAAAACTCATTAGTTCAACAAGTGGAAAATGATGCCGATGAAGGGCTTTTGAAAAAGGGAAAACACACTCTTGACAGCGATGAAGAAGATGATGATGGCGACAAGTATGACGTTATGAAGGAAGACGACATAGAAGGTATATCTCAAGACACCTAAAAATCACTATCATAATTTTAAATCTATTACTGTATTTGAAAGATTTTCATCTCTACAGGGTTTAAAAGACACAAGTTATAAATATAATTATTTAATGTATTGTTAATAAATAATAGGCCTATATTTATTATTATCAAGCCTAGGCCTATTTAATATTTAGTACCGGCTTCAGACGTGCCAATACAAATTATTATTTGGTGCCCCTTTTATGTATGAATGGAGAAAATTTTCCCGCATTACGTTTTTCTTATTTGCAAATTAATATTTGGAAAGAGTCACTTTTACTAGGTAGGCTACATATATTTTTAATTCGATTGTTTTTAATTGGTTAAAGGGTTTAATAATAAGATTGATAAGGGTTTTAAGAAAACAATCTATCTATCCCTTAGTCATGAAAACAATCTATCTATCCCTTAGTCATGACCGTTGGGGCACCACCAGTTTCCTCCATTCCAATTTCCATTCTGTTTTCTAATCTTACTGTATTGCTCAGTTTCAGTTCTGTCCACTCAGAGATGTTATCCTCCCATCTTTTCCTCTGTCTTCCTCTCCTTCGTCTTCCTTGCACAGTACCTTGCATGTTTGACTTGGCAAGCCCTGTTGATCGTGACATGCCCATACAATACTATTAAAAATATTATAATATATAATTGTTGCAATTTGCTGGGTTATTTTTGCACGATCCAGATCCTTGGCTGTAGTATGCCCATTTAATTTTTTTTTGTTAGTCCATCCAAACGATCTTGAGCCATCGTGCAGGATAAGTTTTTAAAAAAATGAAATTTCGAGTTGGACTGGAGAAATGTCGTTTTGCACTTGCACTAGTCATTGATATTGATACTGGCAGTGTTAAAAAATTCGTACCACAGAAAGATTTAGAATGAAGAAGTAAGATTATTTGAGCATATAAATTGTACTAATTTATGGGGAGAATAACCGTCCTCTATTTTTTCTTCTAGATGGTTTTTCGTATTTATAATTCTACTACAAATATATTCACAGATATCTTTCTATTAAGTATTAGCAGTTTCTAATTTTATGCAGCCCTCATGTAAGTCATCCTTATAGATTGAGGTATTATCTGAGTCATATATGAATTGGAATTGATCATTATGTTTTACCATTGGTTCAAACCAGTCTGAATGAATGATGTCTAAAAATATTATTAAAAAAAAATTGAACTTCGTCTCTGTTCATAATCAAACATTGTTCTTTGTTGGCATTCCATTGGTTGCGCGAATTCTGGTTCATTTTCCAGTTCAGTTGCCACCAAAAATAGGATTGAGTTTGTCATCTGTTCTGTAATTTTGTAGGTATTTGATAACTTTTAACAACAATGATATGGCTTGTGACCTGTTAAAATTTACACCTTTGAAGAGCTTGTTTATTTGGCTTAGAACATCATACCAAACAATAAGGCAGCAAATATATGTGAAGTTTTGATTTTGTCTAACGTGTTGTTAATCCCTGATCTGGTTTTTGCAGTAGTTTCTATTGTGACATTCATATGATTAGTTAAAAAGTTGTTTAATGCTTATATCAACTTATATGATTTCCTTACGCTGATAATGGATTGGTTTCAGTGCTTCTATTCAACTGGTCCATCTGGTTTCATAAAGTCCCTTTAATTCGCATTATGTTTAAGTATTTTCCATAGCTCTGGAGATGCTGTGAGAAAAAGAATACATAAAGAATACAGTGTCAAAAGTGTAATAGCTTCTGGTTGCATTGTTTACCACCAGACATAATGAATGTACAGCATAAGGAACAAAAAATACTCATGGATTTAGTGCTAATATAGATAGTCCCAACCAATTTTTCAAATTTGATTCAGAATAAAATAAATGTATTTACTTAATAATAGTAATATTAGTTAGTATTACTATTAGATGGTATAAGCTTGCTAGTTGCTTGCAAGGTGGAAACCTCAAGCAATTTATGAAATATCATTTGATTATATATACACGTTAGTCACAATCAGTTTACGAGATGAATAGAAGCTCATTTTTGATACACTTTAAAAAAGTAAAAATCTTCAGTTATGAAATGGCAAAAGTTAAATAACAGAAGGGTATATTCTAAATGATAATGTATTAATAAATTATATTTTACAAATTGTGTGCAAACATAGCTCTTCATTACATAAATACGCTTGCAATATATTATAAAATGCACATTTAAGACATCATAATATTTAAATAAGTGGCTTAAAATGTAATTTTTTTGTATTTAACATTTTAAGACAGTAAATTACCAAGGAGTTTTATTTAGCCTATTTTCCCCCCAAGGATACTCATCTAAACGTCAGTGATATATGAGGTCTGAAACATCACCAAACAAGCAAATTTAACACATTCAGAAGAAAAATGACAAAAATGTATATACACAGATTGTAAAATGTCATTTCTCTGGAACCATATATATTACAGACAAGGTTCAAATATTAAAAGAAAAGGAATTTATACTCTATCTAGCTGATTTGATCATTATTTGCTGACTTAAAAAAAAATATATATATTATATATTAATTTATTAAAAATAACTTCAAATTTATAAATATGGTACAACTTGTATCATTGCAATTTGCTTTAGTTATATGCTTGCTTTATATATTATAATTAGTAAATTACATATGTTTACAAAAATTTTAAGATTATGTTTATTTGATTGTTGATTTAATAAATTTTTTGTTAAATTTATTGAACTTCTTAAACATATTGATAGCCATATGTTGGAGAGATAGTGGGTAGATGGGGGCTCGCTAAATATAGATTGAAAGATGGATTTAACTTCTCATTTGGTAAGAAATTTTCCACCTATGGAAATATGGTCTTTAATGTTGTGGAAGAGAGAAAACGTTTACAGCACCCGCATATATCCACCAAGTGAGAGAGATGAATGGTGTCTTCTAGAGAATTATTCATAACATAAATTAAGATTATTGCCACTTGTAAATATAATAATCATAACCATTAACTAAGGTGGTGTTGTGTCACACAATTACATTTTAATGTTTAAGAGAACAGTTATAAATTCAGTGTACCTAGACTAATTATTACAGATACAAGTAAATTATTAAACAGATACTAATTCATGTTTATAATATATATTAAGTGTAATATTAGCCAAGACACTGAAGTATAATTGCTAGATTAAGTTATATCTATTTAAGTTAAATAGATTTTTAATGAAAATAAGCTGCAGGAGTCTTCAGCTCAATTGCCATAATTTGCTAAAACTTTGTAAAAGCATGGCATTATTCTTTATTTGACTCTTCAACCCCCCAAAACTACAGAAAAACGCATTAAAAAAATAGTCACAATCTCAGTGAAATTTAACTTTAGACTTTTAGAGTAAGACATATTATTAATCAAATAATAAAACAGTCTAAAAAAAAATTGAACATAAAATAAATGCTACTATAAAACAAAGTTAAAGTTTTATTTTTACAAAAGTATGCTTCATATATGGTTTTAAATTGGTTTGAAATAGAGTAGGGTTGTTGCAAAGAAATAATTAGAAACTATAAAACAGAGGATCAGAATGGATCTTGTAATTGTACAGCTTCTAAAATTGGCTTGGATTATTCTTACACAAATAAAGAGTTATATTTAATGGAAGCAATACTAACTGACATAAACAAAATGAGCATCAAGATTAATCACTTTCAAAGTTTGCTGCAGCTCTAAGTTTTCTAACGATGTGGCATTTGCTAGAATTTGAAGCAGATGCTTTTTCTTACATAATGGAAACTGTACTAAACTGCAACCAAAGAAAGCTACATGATATTTTAAATACTAGTTTCATAGAGGAATGAATGCCCTTCTCATCATAGTTTATAGTGGGGAATATTTTTTTCAAATGTGGTACCAGCAACGATTTCAAAATAGCCAAGTTTTTACTTGATTATCAAATTCTAGGTTTTAAAGTTATGCTAATAAAAATTAATCAGGAGAAAGCTTAGGGTTGCACCTTTATTTTTTCTTCTTACTGATGTAACTTGTAAGAAAAAGTAATGTGGTTATATCATATATGACATTATGAGCAAAAAGAAATTTGGACCAGACTGACAGATAGTTGACTGGTCATTGTTTCTTCATTAGACAATTTTTTAAAAAGATTTTTGAGTTTGCCTTCGTTTTGGCAGAGACAACTGTTGAACCTTCCTTTTCTGACATTCAACATCAGATGGTTACTTCCATTTTATCCATTAGCCCCACTAATAACATATGCTTCTAATACTAAACTTTTTAATAGGTGCTATGCTTCATGCAGACAAGCCAAAAGCATTCAATCTGTATTAAAGACGTGCCCAAACAAAACCAGATGTTACTTCTGTGACCATTCACTCCTGACTAGAAACCCCATATGTATGTTATAAATGGGCAAATGCCAAAGATCACAGTGAGAAACTTATAATTAAACTTTTCCCTGGAAGACTCTTGTCTGCATATTTTTGACATAAAAATACCTATGGAAATTACACATATATAGTTCATCATTAGTCTATTTCTGATGAATTGAAGTTAGAAAGTTATGGTTTATAATTGTCCTTTTGCTAAGTAAGAGAATGAGTAAATTTCAATCATATATATGGTATTAGTTTTGGTGTTTTTCAGATTTAAAAAAAAAATGATTACATGACAATTAAACCAAATTCAAAATGTAAGACAAGAGTCTGACATATTAAATAATATTGTTGGTAAATTCTGTTTGAGACATATCACATGAATGCAGTAAATTTAGGGCAGCATGTATATGTATTGATAAGCTAGTAATAGTATGCATACACACACAGATTCACATATTTTGTAAAATCTGGATGCCACTTCAAGAAGTTAGGAGTCACAATAAATATATATATAATTTCTTTTTATTATTCCTTATATATTCTCCATTACTGCTGCTAAATTATTATTTCTTATTTTAAAGTAAAAATATCTATACACTAAATCATCCAAGCAGTTTTACTGAATAAAATTCTTATTTAGAGGAAAGTTGGTTTACATTTAATTGTTCAAGAAGTATTTACTATTAGTGTTAATGAATATTATTTCTCTCTTTTTTTTTCAAATGAATGTCTGTATCAGTGTATGTGTTTAGTTTAGTGCTACTGAATATTCATTAAGTAATATCATATATTAAATCATATGGGTAATCATATTTCTTATGAAAAAAGTATATTAATTATTATAGGCACATTAAATCATCCAAGCAGCAGTTATATAGGGAAAGATGTTGCTTATTTAAAATTGCAATATATACACACTCAGTCACCCAAGCAGTGTTTCTTATTTAAAAGGATAAGTATATACACACTATATCTTCCAAGCAGTATATACATCACTGCATACTATTTCTTATTCAGATATACAGTATACATCAATACACTAAATCATCCAAGCAGTCTTAATGTTATAGATTTAATTTTAAGAGTGTTTGAATGAAACTGTTTTTGTACTGGTTAATACAAATTTCTTTAAAAAAAACCAGTATACTCGTTACATCACAAATTGAAATGCTTAATATTTATTTTAAAACTTTTAGTATTAAAACTATTATGCTTCAAAATAGTTTTGATCATTGTGCCAACTAATAGGTTACACCATTCATTAATACAATAATAGTACATTTCATATCAGATATGAAGTATTAATTTATTATGGTTTTAAACACTTCTTGGTCATGTAGGACAAGAGGAGAAGACTATTGAATTTGATGATGACATTCAAATCACTCCCTTTAACATGCATGAGGAGTTGGAAGAAGGTCACTTTGATAAAGATGGTACTTTTATATTTGACAAAAGCAAGGTCAGTAAATTATTAAGCATAATAAATATGAAATTACCAATATTTTAGTTTAATTTTGAGATTGTTTATTTTGTTTGTTTGTTCATTTATTTATTTTACATCTCAGCTGCTATCTCTTTGCCAAGAGGTGTAAAATTTGTATTTTTATACATGAATAACATGACTTGGAATATCAGCATTTTATTATCTTCAAATCTTGCTAATTGTGTGCTTTTGGAATATCAACTTTTATTATTTTAAAATCTTGGTAATTATATGTACCCCCTTTATAAAATGTGCAGCTTTTAAACTTTTATCGTGATGAAAAACTTACATTCATATTGTGCACACCTCATCTTTGCTTGTCTATTTGATTTATAGTCTTTGGTTATAAGATTTTATCTGGTTTCATCAGATCTGGTTTTAACATACATGATATAGAGTAGATTCTGGAGTAGAATATGTACATAATATAATTCACATTTGACTTTAAAATGGTATCATAATAGAAAAATCCATATTCTGTAATAAATATGCACCCCCACTTTGTTATGATTTCTAGTCTGTGGTAATGTGTGCTTCCATATCTTCATTATTTTGAGTATATTTTTTCATAGTTTTTGCTTTTGTTTGCCACATTGCTTTAGTACCAAGCTAAAGATAATTATTGGAAAAAATTCACTAGCTGTTAATTCTTGGAAATAATAATAGATAATTACTAACTATGACATCAAATGACTGTAGTGCAAAATCAATTTTAGCAACAGTAGCCGGGTTTTCCCAGACATCATCACGTATGGTAATATAGCTGAAGAGGACATACATTGTATCAGACTGATCAGCATATTGAAAATAAAGTTGAAAATGAGACTAGCACATTCATGTCTTCAAACTTTCAAGAAGGCAGTTTACCAGTACATCAGACAATTTCTCTTTTTGCATAATGAGAAAGCATCTTTGTCATGCATCTTAACACATATACTAAGTAGTACTAGCTATTTTTTTTCAAAGTCTTTGGAAATGAATGAAATTTACACCCTATAACTATCATGGTGAAAGAAGTCAATTTACAAAAAAATGGTTGCTTAATGATTTAATCTTTCATTTAATCTTTCTAACACAATTTAAAAATTGGAAAAGAACTGCTTTGTACACATTCTTTTATGTTTTGCATGTACCCTAAAGTAAAAACTGATTATCCAACAGTACAAATTTTTTGCATACCTCATGCTGACATGACGTCTGATTTTTTCTAAGGCAATAGCTTTTTTATTTTTGGAGCTATAGATTCTCATAAATGAGAAAAAAACCAAATTGTTCAATGTCCAACACTGTAAATGAACGTTATTGATGCTTTTTTGCTTATTTTGAGTTCCATTTGACTTGTTTAAGTAATTATAATGAAATAACAATAAAACAGCTGACATTTTTAGTTAAAATGCATTTATTAATGTCTTATGTTTTAAAATTTATGTCACATGGATGAGGAGATATTATTAAAATTTTTTTTTCTCTCTCTAAGTGTCCTTATACCGTAACAATTAACGAAACAGCTAAATTTAGTTTAAAAAAGAAAGGGGACAAAATGACCATTTTGTCAACAATGTGAACCCTAAGTGTCAAAACGCTAGCCTTAGTTCATGCCTGGGAATAGAAAAGTGTAATTAACTGCAAGGGACGTTTACCCCTCTGTGGTCCCCTCTGTGGTCAGGACGCTAGACCACCATAAATCTGCCAGTGTACGGGGAATACGTGGATAGGCCACTGAGATGCTAATTTTGTCTGTGAGAAAATGCCCTGAGTTTTGAAATGTAACACTTTTTTTTAGAATCACCACTATAAAATGTCTGGTATTTTAAGTTGATATTGTTATTGTGAAATTACTTATGAAATAGAATTTTGAGTTATTGGAAAGTTAAGATTTATATTACTATAGTTAAATGTGTTAGTTTGTGTGTACAACCCTTTCTTGCCATGACTAGCGTACAGTTGGCAATGAGTCGCCATAGTAACTGTAGTTTTAAATAAAATTAGGACCATTGCTCTGAGAGTCAGCCGTGCTCTGGGTTAGATAGTTATTTAGCAGGCAAACGGATATGTCAATTAAAGGTGTCAGACTTGGAATTCAATACTTGACACTGAATGGAAGTGAACACTCAGAATATTCGTCAGCACGTACGTGCAGTGCTGAATGACTGCTATTTTATGATAAATAATGCTTAACGTATTTAGAAATAGTACTACTTGATGAATCTTGAATTTTGTATTTCCTTTATTTTATTTCATCATTCATCATTCTTTTTTCTTTCTTTTCTATCCCCCTATCCCACAGGTGTGAGTTGTGGATGGCTGACTAACCAACGTGTGAGAGGAAACCCATCGATCAATAAATTTGAATTTATACTCTGACATTGAGACTTTTCCTCTCTATGGTTTTGAAAGAGTGGTTGTGGTCGTTTTTACACGTGTTGTCTGTGCCGTCTACACTTCATCCCTACCCGTATGCAAGCACACATGCAAACATGTCGGCAATATGTAACCTACATGCAGAATAAAATTCGAGCCAAATAACCATCTTGGTATTCTGTGTGTGGATTTGTATAATATCTATGCAAGTCCTACGTGGCGTCGACTAGCTACCACCCTCCTTTCATCAGAGAGAAGGTGGGGTGGCGACATTTGGTGACCCTGACGTGATAGGTAAAAAATTGTTTGTTGTGTATTTGCATCATTTCTTTTACTGCTATCTATCTCATGTATCATCATATTTTGCAGTTATGATGGTTACAATATTTTGAATTTAAGAAAGTGGTGAATTAGTATTTGATATATCTATTTGATGTTTTAATTTTTGAACATTTTTATGTACACTCTGGTTTAATACTCACTTTTGCGTGTAACCATTTCGTGATTTATTTTGAGAGTGCGCTGGTATTTGCAAACCGTACCGTAGTCCGATATTTCGTTTTTGATTGTTTAGAAATTTAATACTTTTATTGCTGCCTAGTCAGAGAGGCCATCCGAGTTTTATGTCTCTGCTTTAGTTTTTTATTATTGAGAATATTTGTTTTATGAATTGCAATAAGTTTAGAAATTCCTCTTGAATATTAATGCAATGCAAATGGTGATAGCATATTCTATTTTTGATTTCTGAGTCGTGCTATTTTTAAGTTCGTTACGGTAGTAGAGGCAACGCTGTTTAGCGCTAGGACGACCCGAGGTTAAATTCGTTTTCGTAGTTGATGAAGTATTTGTGTAGAGTCACAATGCTATGGTCTACTGAGAGAGAAGTATCTTGTGTTTCGCGTCAGTTGGAAACTGAGCCGATTATTTGTTTTGAGATTTGAGCGCCCCGCGTATATTTGTTTTTGAGTTGAATGTGATGGCATTGGAGCCGTGCGCATATATATTTTTTTTTGTTGATGAAAACCTTGGAAGTCATACATAAACGCATTTTTTCCCCATTTGAGTAAAGTCATGTGAAGCTAGAAAAAAATTAATATATAATGGCTGACCTAGTGAAAGCAAAAAAGGAGTTCTTTGGCGATAGGTAAGGAACTTGGCTATGAGAAGGAGGAATTGAAACAATACATTGATGATGAAATAGAAAATGGTATGAGACAGAAAGAGAGGCTTGGGAATTGAAAGAGATGGAGATTCGAGCTGCAAAGGATCTTGAGTTATTAAGACAAGAAAACAAAGAGAAAAAACTGAAAGCTGCAAAAGACTTAGAGTTACTCAAGCAAGATGCAGAAGAGGGGAGTAAAGATGAGGAGTTAAGGTTACAGCAGGAACAACTTGACTTGGCTAAAGAGGAATTAAAAATCAGGGAGAAGATGTTAGAGAGCAACACAAAACATCAGGCCGAACAAAGTAAACCAAAAACCTGACTAGCGTTTTTCAACCCTGAAGTAGAAACCATAGACGAATTTTTAACACGGTACGAAAGCTTTATCGCAGATTTTAATTACACAGATACCAAGAAGAAGAGACAACTTGGTCAAATGTTACAGGGTGAAAGTTCACGCGCTTTCATGGATTTAACATATGATCCAAATATTTCATTTTCAGATCTTAAGTCAGGGCTAATGTGGACATTTCAATGCACCACTGAAGGCTTCCGTACAATGTTTAGGGGCTCTATACCGAAATCTGGCGACATGATGCAAGCATTCGGTGCTCGCTTACAGCACTACCTTGATAGGTGGATTGACCTTGCAGGTACCTCAAAAACCTTTGAGGGCCTTTTCGATTTGGTACTCAGAGACCAATTTATTCAGTGCATGCCGCGCATGATGGCGTCACATTTACGATGCTGCTTACCCACTACATTTACAGACATGGTCAAGATGGCTGACCTATACAATGACCACCCTCCTTTCATCAGAGAGAAGGTGGGGTGGCGACAATTTAAAAATGAGGGTAGAGGGTGTGATTGAAACCAAGTGGCAGGTTGAAATGAACAGGAATATTATGGTATTCTGAAACATGGTCCTTCACAGTCTTGGCCAATTTTTACAAGCTAAATGAACCCTAACAATAATTTAACCTATTACCATGGTGGGGTATAGCCTCACAAAAACAAATAATTAGTGCATATTTGAGGCTGTTGCTCTTGACGCTACCCATTATGATTAACAAAATGGCTGTCATTTGTGACCTATCATAACTTAGTTAATAAACCAGTTTATTGTGGGGGGGGGGAAATGATCTAGGATTATGTATGACAATTGTCTGACAGAGATTATCAAAAATTTTAATAAAATTTACAGCAGAAATTATAAATAACAATTTTATAGTAGGCCTGTACTTGTCTACTTTCACTCACGTCCATGACGATCTCGATCGCATTACTGTCCATACAGTTACAGATATCTGTATTTCCGACAAATAGCCTTAAAAGATCATCCATATAATTAATTAAAACCTTTATACAACTAGTTAATTAAGCTTAGTGAGTTACTTGTGCAGCACAAAAACAAGAACAGCTGGCAACTCCATGATTGTCACACTCTTCCTTGTTTATGTTTAGGCCTATATACTTGGGTTCTGCTATGAAAATGCTACTTTGTTGTGCTGTAAACCAAAACAAAAATGATCAGTGAATATAACATTACTATTTAATTTTCTTAAAATCATTTGTTTATAGGGATGGTGCAAAAATATAATAATAATGTGCTGAGGCCTAGGCAATAACATATAATTTATGCATTGATTTTAACTGACAAAATATTAACATTTTGTCATCATTGCATAAGGTCATGGCAATTATCTCACCATCTCTTTAACTAACAGAAACTAATATTTTTAGTTGCCTTCTTATTATATTAATGTATGTACTGCACTATTCAGTTATGCAGTTACATTTATTGAGTAAACCACCACACCAAATAAATAGTCCATATGGTATAGCATATCAGATATAAAAAAAACCCTGTATTTCAGAAATTATTGTTACAGGAGTTTTTCTTCTTTTTTTTTTAATGTAGGGATTATAAATATTTGGTTAATGTATATTTGCAAAATAAAAATAAAAAAAACCCTTTAAATTTATCATTGAAATGTACCTAACTTTTAAAACTTTTTCCTTTTGATTTCAGAATTTGATTAAAGATAATTGGATTGACAATATAGACTGGATACGCGTTAAAGAATCAGAGCGTGTTAAAGCTCAGGAAAGAGCTGCAGCAGCAGCAACTGAGGAAGATGATTTACCTCCAGTTGACAAAAAACCTCTTTTTCTTGAAATGCTGACCATCCTTCAACCTCAAGAGACAGTAGCTGAAGCTCTTCGCCGTTTAGGCAAAAGCAAAGGAAAGCCTTTAACTTCTGCTCAACGCTGGAAAGCCAAACGCCAAAAAACAGATAAAAAGCAGACAGACAGTCATGATGCTGAAAAGGCAGAGCAAGACCAGAAAATTATGTTTCAGCTGACAGAAGCTGCTGACACTCTTGTGCAGGATGGTATGATGGATGTGTATGATGCCACTAGAGAGAAGATAAGTTTTATGCTAAAACAGATTGAAGAAGACGACTATAAGAAAACTGTCTCTGGTTTGAGCATAAATGATGATGATGCCTTGGACATGTTTGCAGATAATTTTGACAGAAAAGAAGCTGAAAAACTGGCTGGTTCAAGTAGTGAAGATGGCATTAAAAGCAGAACTGCTGTTACTACAGGTAAATGATTGGTGATCATGTTTTCAAAATTTTCTTTATTTCTTATTCAAAAGCAGTCACTTGAACTATTTCCATAAACTTCTAATTGTTTTCACATGTGATTTTTTTTAAACTAACAAACATTTAATAGCTCATTTAAGGCGATGTGCGGGTCTGTAATATAGTGATTTTGGTAATTTTTGTGTGTTTAGACATTTTTACATATTTGGGCAATAAAAACTATCTTCTTTTCATTTCTAATGGTTATTTAATTGAAAAATGTCTCTAATATGCTGTAAAAATTATTTAAAGTAAGTAACCCACATGCAGAAGTTTTCAATCGACTTCTATAATGATGATTTTCAACACTTGACAACGCACATTTCTAGCAGACGACATGATTATTGTCGCATACCGTTGTGTTCAGCATTTCCTCGCCTCTCTAATAAAAGCTTGTCCTTTGGGATTTCCCGTTTTATTTCGGTAACAAGACGTTCGGCCTGAACACTACACAAGCACAGTGCCTTCCATGTATGGTAGTGTGACGTTGTCACAGTCTGATAAAATTGTCCGACTTCGTGACCCACTTGCCTTGTTTACTTCAAATTCGAATATTTGAAACCCTTGGCCCTTTGTTCAAAGCTTCCTTTTTCTAGGTGCTTCTAGAACAGGTCAAGATGTTATGTAACTTTAGGACCATTGTCCAGTTCTCGAACCAACCACATGCTTTGCGAACAGTCACGTGATACGCAATATACCTTTCTATATATGTACCCACACGCTTCCGCTCCCTCACTTCGAGCACATTTTAGCTAATTCCATCAGCTTACTCGGGTCGTGAGAGGCAGCCGGCGCCATAGAGAATCAAGGTACCCTTCGACTTCTCTCAAAGGTCGGCTCATGGTTCATGTTCACCCATGCCTCACCTGCATTAGCTTATTGGTGTAAGCGTGTCGAAATCCACTCTGAGGGCCATGCTGCAAAAATTCCAGTTCCTAGCCACTAACAAAGGGACATCATTCCTTATGCACCACGTGTGTCGTTAAAGGGGGACTGAGGGAACGAATCAGCATGACTGAGTGTTGAGACCAAGGATACAAGAATAGAGCTAAGTGCAAAATCAAGTGTACAGATCTCAAAGGAACACTTTTCTGGCAATTTAGATTGACAAAAATCAGGCATAGGCGCGTAAAGACAGAGTGAAGACTATTCGCGTTGCATTCGATTTATTGTTAATTTGTTAAACTTTATTAAATCTTATTTTCTTTGTTAATACCTCTTAGTAGTTGATTTCTATGCACAATAGACCAATTAGATTAATTCTTAGATTTGAATGGGGGCGGATGAGCAGAAAGATTGATGACGAGTGCATATTAATTTAGAGGGATTTAACTGTTTTCAAATCTAGCTAAAAGTTCGCAGTTTATTAGTCTGTAAATTTGTCGTCTGAACTACAAGACGCACTTTTAATTAGTCAGATAATAAATTGAGCAACCAGTCTGCGTAGAATATGAGAGGAAGAATTAATTATATTTAAAGTCTTTTAATTATTCTAAGCAGGGTCTTTAAATAAATACTGGAAACGTAACAAGTGTGGGTCGTCGCGGGATTGATATGTATTAAATTGTAACTTGTAACATTTTTCATACATAGGGCGTATCATAACCTAGAAACGAACGAACGAACAGAATTGCCAATTGTTCTTTTGATTTTTGTATCACTGATTTTCTTTGCTTTTGTTGTGACATGTGCATGTATTCTTTTGCAGAGTAGCGTGCATGTTAGTTAATGTTGATATATTTAAGCGTAGTTAAATATGTCATGTTAGCTATTGAATGATTTATTTAGTATTGTGTTACTGAGTACTTCATTGTGAGGAGTCGAAGGTTATACCGCCAGCTAGGAGAGTTATCGGTAGTAACAGACTTCGGACTATTATATTTAGGGTGCTAGATATAATGTGTAATGTTGTATGGTAGGAGCCGTGACATTACGGAAGTCTTGGAACAGCGGACACTGTGACAAGCAGGTGAAACGTGTAAAGAGTTAACGCGTAATTTATTTCGGAAGGTGTTCTGAGTAAATTAAATAATTTTTGTAAGGTTGTAGCCTAAAAGTTATTTTCGGGATAAGCGGAGTTATCGCCGACGGTTAAAAAAACACACAATTCACGAGATACATTTTTATTGTAGCCAGCGCGCTAAGACAGTAAAATGGATCGCAAACAGGTTCTCGAAGACCTGAAAGAAACCGGTATCATGATAGGATATCAGGGTGACGAACTGACTAGCTACGTTAGAACTAAGCTAGAGGAAGTGGAGAAAGCGGAAAGAGAAGAACGTATAGCTAATCGCGAGTTGAAGAAGTTAGAAGCTGAAAAACTAGCCGAAACAGAAGCTAAACGCATCGCAGCTGACGCAGAAGCTAAAAGGTTAGAAGCTGAAAGATTAGCCGACATCGAAACAAAACGTATCGCAGCGGACACAGAAGCTAAACGCATCGCAGCAGACGCGGAAATAAAACGGTTAGAATGGGAAGTGAAGAAACTAGAAGTTACCAATCCAAACCGTGACCGCAGAAGCAGTGGTGATTCGCATTCTAGCGATGGAAATAATCACAGTAGAATTGAAAATATCATTCCAAAGATAAATATGGTCCCATTTGATGAGAACAAAGATCAAATAGACGCGTATTTAAAAACGTTTGAAAAGTTAGCCAGAGCAACAAGCATTCCAGCGGAACATTGGGCGATAAATTTATCCGGGTTACTGCAGGGTACTGCGAAAAACGAATTCAATAAGCTTAGCGATTCTGAGTCAGATAATTACGACACAGTCAAGGCCGCATTATTGAAACGATACAGACTCACCGCAGATACATACCGACGTAAGTTTAAACAGGCCACGAAAGCGAGTTCAGAGACGCACGCACAGTACATACGCCGCGTCACGGACTTGTTCCAAAGATGGATAGATCTAGCTGAAACTCCACAGACGTACGCAGGTCTTAGGGATGAAATGATAAAAGACCACATTCTCGGGTCGTACAAATCAGATCTACTGATTCACTTAGCAATAAGGGAAAAATCTACGCTAGAGGAGATAGGCAACGCCGCCGATCGCTTTGATGACGCACATTCTCAATTCTCGAACGCACACGCGAACAACAAGTCTCGACCGAACGAACCGCAGACTCGAAAGGATAAGAAAAATGACGGGAAGGCACCTAATGAGCGTGATGATAAAACATCTAAACCCGACACTAAAAACAAGTCCGACAAACAGAAAGATAAAAAGAATCTTGCATGTTACACTTGTGGTGATAGTGGCCATTTTTCACGAACATGTCCTGAAAAGAAAACAGCTAAAGTTTACGCAGTAGAAAGTCATACACCTAAAACAGAAAAGTCGAATCGAACACCAGTACAGGCAAACGGTCACGATACAATCGCTTTGCTTGATACAGGGTGTGAGCTAGACGCTATTGTAAATGCATCATTAGTTAACCGTACCGACTACACAGGGGAGACAATCTCTGTCACCTTTGCAAACGGCGAACAAGACATTTTACCAGTAGCTGAAGTCTCGATTGTTTCAGACTTTGTAGAAGGAACAGTCAAAGCGGCAGTTATGGAAAACTCACCGCATGACGTGATCCTTGGTTGCAAGTATGTTTTGCCGTGCAAAAAACAAACTTCAACTGAACCACCACTGGTTAACGCTGTAACCAGAGCAGCGAGTAGTAAAGACAAATCTGTAACTGCACCGATGTCTGCCGCACCAGCCGTAGATAAAGCAACAGTTAGCGAGATTAAAATATTACAAGCTGAGGACGAAACACTAGACAAGTTACGCAGACAAGCTGTACTTGTTAGTGACGTCAACACTGACGATTCGAATAAGAAAGCGTGCATTATTCTGAAAAAGGGTTTATTGTACCGCTATTCGAAAGTGGGAGACGAATTTCGGAAACAATTAGTCGTTCCACAAACCAAACGAAATGACGTATTACGATTAGGTCATGAGAGTCTTTTTGGTGCACACATGGGTGTACAAAAAACAACTAGTCGTATTACAAGTGAGTTTTATTGGCCGGACATCACTGCCGATATCCGTAGATTCGTGTTAAGTTGCGACACATGCCAGAGAACACAGTCTAAAAATTCAATCAGACCCGCACCGTTAGGAGAGCCTGAACTGATCAGTGAACCCTACAAGCGCGTAGCATTGGATTTGATTGGGCCTATAATACCCACATCAACGAGAGGTAATCGATACGTGCTGACCACTATTGATTACGCAACAAGATTCGCCGACGCAGTACCATTGAAAAATATTGATACTGAAACTGTCGCCGAAGCCCTTTTCGGTCTTTGGAGTCGTGTTGGAATTCCTACTGAAATTTTGACGGATCAGGGGAGTCAATTCATAGGCAACGTAATGAAGGAAGTAAATCGTTTACTTTCCATCAAACATCTTACTTGCACACCATACCACCCCCAGGCAAATGGTCTGATTGAAAAATACAATGGGACATTAAAAACAGCACTTAAAAAGCTCGCCACAGATAAACCGAAAGACTGGGACAGATACATCCCTGCCCTACTATTTGCATATAGGGAGGTGCCACAATCTTCCACCGGGTTTTCACCATTTGAGCTACTTTACGGACGTACTGTACGCGGACCGATGATGATTTTGAAGGCACTTTGGACTGATGAAAAGACAGATGACGAAGTTAAGACAACTTATACATACGTCACTGACTTAAGAAACCGTCTTGAAACTATAGGCAAGATAGCACGGGAAAACTTGACGATAGCTCAGTCTAGACAGGCAGAATATTACAATAAGCACACCAAACCTAGAGAATTTGAAGTTAATGACAAAGTGTTACTGTTGCTTCCTGAAGCACATAACAAACTTCAGATGAAATGGAAGGGGCCCTTTGTAGTTACCGCCAAGCTAGGGGGACTGAACTATAAGGTGCAGACAGGAAAGAGAGAGAAAATCTTTCATGTTAACCTACTCAAAAAGTACATAAGCCGTGAGGATCAAACCACTCAAGCTGATTTTGTCGTAGCGACGATAGTTATAGAAGACGAGGGGGATACTGATTGCGTCACTGGTACTTTACCAAACTGTCCTCTACAGACGGACGAAACTGTCAAAGACGTTAGGGTAAATGAAGCCTTGACAGGAAGACAGAAAAAAGAAGTGAATGAATTGCTTAATGAGTTCTCATCTACTCTGACAGACAAACCAGGGTTGACAGACTTAATAGAATTTTCACTGAAGCTGACTGACAACAAACCGATACGTTTGAAGCCGTATCCGTTGCCACACGCTAAGATAGATGACGTTAGACGTGAGATTAAGACTATGCTAGATCTAGGGGTCATAGAGAAGACTGACAGTGCCTACGGATCACCCATCGTGTTGATTAAAAAACGTGATAACTCGTTCCGTTTTTGCGTAGACTACCGCAAACTCAATCAAGTGACAGAGTTTTGTGCCGAACCTCTTCCTGATCCGGATCTCATCTTCACTAAGCTAGCTAACGCTCATTACTATACCAAAATAGATTTGTCACGCGGTTTTTGGCAAATCAAGGTCAAGGACACTGATCGACACATACTAGCTTTCACTACACCAGTAGGAAACTACACATGGAAAGTTATGCCTTTCGGAGTTTCAAACGCTCCAAGCATTTTTTCTAAAATGATGCGGTCATTGTTAGAACCACTGTACGGACGTGGAGTTGAGAACTTCATGGATGATTTAATTCTAGGCACCCAGACATGGGAGGAGCACTTAACACTCTTACGAGATGTGCTAGCCAGATTAAAACAAGCCAACCTCACTGCCCGCCCTACGAAGTGTGAAATAGCACAATTCTCCTTAGACTTCTTGGGACACAAGTTGAGTCATGGAACTATGTCGCCAAGTGAAGCTAAGATAGCACAACTTAAGGACACTTCACAACCGCTAACAAAAACACAAGTTAGAAGTTTTCTTGGTCTTGCTAACTACTACAGAAAATTCGTACCAGATTTTAGTGCCATTGCATGTCCTCTGACTGACTTGACACGTAAGAATATGCCTACAAAAGTAGTGTGGACTGATGCATGCCAAAACGCTTTTGACACACTGAAATCTAGACTGACTTCAGATTTAGTTGTTAAACTGCCAGATCTGACAAAACCATTCTTGTTAAGGACTGATGCTAGCGACACAGGATTAGGAGCAGTGTTATTACAAGAACACAATGACACCAAACACCCAGTTGCATATGCAAGCCGTAAACTCACAACTACTGAACAGAAATATTCCACCAGTGAAAAGGAATGTCTTGCAATAGTTTGGGCCATAAAAAAGTTCGAAAACTATTTGTACGGAAAAACCTTTGTCATTGAGTGCGATCACCAGCCGTTGGCCTTTCTCGGACAGGCGCAATTTACGAACAGCCGTTTAATGCGTTGGTCTTTGTTTCTGACACAGTATGACGCAAATATTCATTACATCAAAGGGTCTTTGAATGTTGGCGCAGATTACATGAGTCGTGCTTGATGCCATCAAGTGCCGGTACTGATAGAATGTTGTTTAATCAATTAACTGAACCCTACGGATTCCTTCCTGTAAATATGAAATATAGTTGCACACTTTATTTCTAGGAATGTCGAAATTTTTTTTGTGTAAATTTTTCTTCATTGTGGACTTCTACATTTTATCATACATAATTTGTAGGAGGCATTTTATCTTTGGCAAGATAAACGCCTCAAAAGCAAGGGGGTGTCACAGTCTGATAAAATTGTCCGACTTCGTGACCCACTTGCCTTGTTTACTTCAAATTCGAATATTTGAAACCCTTGGCCCTTTGTTCAAAGCTTCCTTTTTCTAGGTGCTTCTAGAACAGGTCAAGATGTTATGTAACTTTAGGACCATTGTCCAGTTCTCGAACCAACCACATGCTTTGCGAACAGTCACGTGATACGCAATATACCTTTCTATATATGTACCCACACGCTTCCGCTCCCTCACTTCGAGCACATTTTAGCTAATTCCATCAGCTTACTCGGGTCGTGAGAGGCAGCCGGCGCCATAGAGAATCAAGGTACCCTTCGACTTCTCTCAAAGGTCGGCTCATGGTTCATGTTCACCCATGCCTCACCTGCATTAGCTTATTGGTGTAAGCGTGTCGAAATCCACTCTGAGGGCCATGCTGCAAAAATTCCAGTTCCTAGCCACTAACAAAGGGACATCATTCCTTATGCACCACGTGTGTCGTTAAAGGGGGACTGAGGGAACGAATCAGCATGACTGAGTGTTGAGACCAAGGATACAAGAATAGAGCTAAGTGCAAAATCAAGTGTACAGATCTCAAAGGAACACTTTTCTGGCAATTTAGATTGACAAAAATCAGGCATAGGCGCGTAAAGACAGAGTGAAGACTATTCGCGTTGCATTCGATTTATTGTTAATTTGTTAAACTTTATTAAATCTTATTTTCTTTGTTAATACCTCTTAGTAGTTGATTTCTATGCACAATAGACCAATTAGATTAATTCTTAGATTTGAATGGGGGCGGATGAGCAGAAAGATTGATGACGAGTGCATATTAATTTAGAGGGATTTAACTGTTTTCAAATCTAGCTAAAAGTTCGCAGTTTATTAGTCTGTAAATTTGTCGTCTGAACTACAAGACGCACTTTTAATTAGTCAGATAATAAATTGAGCAACCAGTCTGCGTAGAATATGAGAGGAAGAATTAATTATATTTAAAGTCTTTTAATTATTCTAAGCAGGGTCTTTAAATAAATACTGGAAACGTAACAGACGTGAAGGCTGCGATACGATTCGTTTGACTAGGTCACGTGGTACTGTCATGGCGACTGTTTACATGTGCAAAAGTGACGCTTAGCGAAGTACTTGTGAGTGAAAATGCCTTGTACAAAGCAGTCAACACGTAATTTAGCGCCTAAAAGTAAGCAGAATAGAAAGAAACAGTTGCAGAATCTATGGGGAGCAAGAAAGGAAGCAAAATTAGCCACAGTACAGCAACAAGTGACATCTAAGTGTGCACAAGTCGAACCGAACACTTTGTGTTACACACCATCTACGACAGACAGTTTACTTGGCACGAAAACAATATCACAGTTCAAGAAAGACGCATACGAAAGTTTGGGTAGTTCTTGCAGTCATGTCAGAGTCAATGACAATGGGAAAGAGTGTAGAGGTGAAATTCAAGGTGCAAAGGGGCATTGTTGATTTCAGAGAAGTGGAGAGTTTTGTTGGCAGTCTCTGTTGCCCTCAGTGTAAAGGTATGAATCTCTCTCTCACTACTGACTCCAAATCGATGCACGGTTTTGCTGTTTATGCTGAAGTCAAGTGCACTGTATGCCAAGAAACAATCTATGAAAATTATCTTGCCTCCAAGGATACACAGTTAAAAGTATTTCACAAAACCAGGCAAGCCGTTTATGCTTCAATAGTTTGTGGCATGGGTGCTAGTGTTCTGAGAAATTTTTGTGAAAATTTAGATTTGCCTGCAATGCACCACAAAACATTTCATCAGCATGCAAACAAAATGTTTAGTAAAGTGGAAGACTTTAGAAATCATGTCTTTGGAGAGACAGTAGCATTTGTTAGGGATATGCATTCTAAGCACAGTGGACTCTTGGTGTTTCTTCCAACAAGCATTTGCACGACATCAGCTCTCAAGCCCCCACCAGAGGTTCGTACACACACCACCAAATGAAAACAAATTAGCTGAGCACCTTCTACCGATTTACAGCCATCTCACAGAGGAACATTTGCTCAGTAGGTGTTGCTCAGGAAAGACATAGAATGCAAATGAAAGTTTACATAGCTTGATTTGGTCCAAAGACAAATTTGCCTCAAGAAAGTGTGTGGAGTTTGCCGTCATAACGGCAGTTTAACTTTGGAGCTGCTGCTGCCCACAGTGCCAGGTTCTTTGGTTTTCAAACAGGACATCATATGGCTAGGCTTTGTGAGTCAAGAATGAGGAAAGGACTTAACAACAGCACAAAGTATGTTAAAGACAAGGCCATAAAATGAAGAGACAAAGCCAGGGCTGCGAGAACCCAAAGACAAGAAGAACATAATGAACTGGAGGGTGGCCCAGCCTATGTTGCTGGATTGTTTTAAGGTGACACAATTTTCTGTTTGGAAACAGTTTTTATCAATATCTTGTGTTTAATACAGTTGCCTGGTAAAAATGGTGGGTTAAAATTGTGTGTGAACACAAGTAATGAGGTTTTGAAATAAGTTTTCTCACTTTTCTTCGTTTTCCCGCTTTTGCATATTTTTACACTGGGGAATTGAATATTTTAAAATCTATTCAACTGATCTCTCTGAAACTTTACACAGTCAAACAACTCACTCAAATGCACATACTTACCATTGGATTTTAGTATATGTACAATACTTTTGAAAATATGACATTTCAAAGAAATAATTTACAATAAAAATATGTCACTTTTACCAAAAAATTAATAAATAATTTTCTATCAAAAATATAGACTAAAGGAATGGTAATTCTGTGGACATAGCAATACTGTAGCTATGTGCAAAATATTTAAAAGAAATATTTAATAGGAACTGAGAAAACTTGTTCCTAAAATTTCAATATGGCGGATGTTTACACATGGTTTCCATAGCAACCGCAAAGCCAACCATCAAGTTCACTCTATTTTCACATTCTATTTACCTCTAGTACTTAATTCAAAGCAATAAAATCAACTATGAAGTAATATTAAAAAAACTAGATTTTTGACCCTCACATCGCCTTAACAAGGTTGCTCATATTAAATATTGTACATATTTTTATTATTATAATTTAAACAAATAATTATTAATGGGCAAACAATACTGATTCAGTGTTGCTTTGAGGCAACATTATGCACTCTAGATTTATCAACAACAAAATATAAACAAGAGATCATGCCATCAGTTTTGTCTTTTGACAATTTTTGGTAGAATAATTTGAAGTTCCAGGTGAGCAAAGATTCATTCTTCTTATTTCTTACTGTAGGAATTCTTTGACACCTTGGACATTTGCATTGTATGCTAATATGGGACAAAGTCCAGTGTTGTCAGTTCAAATATTTGCTGGTAAGGACACTGCAGGCTTTATGACCTTCTGTACTAAGTGATATCTTTGTTTGATACCTTTTGTTCTTTAAAATGTGTAAACTGTAATGTTTGTCTTATAAAGAAAAACTAGAAACTTACAGTCAAAAAGGGAAAGATGATAAATAAGGAAAGCCACTATATTACATAATAGAAAATAGGAATAACAGTCATTATTACAATGACCATACCTAATCATGCTAATGCCAAGTGGTACAATCATTTACCATTTCTTTCTTTCACTGTATATTAATCCGCTAATTCTACAGATCAACATTGTTCTTGATAAGGAAATAAGTATAATTACACTTTTAAACAAAGATATTTATTTTTAAAGTATTATGTCATGTTTTTAAACAGTTTTTCTATGTTGATTAACAATAATGAGAAGTTTACAGTGCTGCTTCTTCATTTATGTTAGAAATTGCTGATCACCATTTTGAAATTACCCTATCCATAGGCAAGTTTATGAAAATACATCAGATTGGTTGATGGTTACTTAATATTGGCATGTGCCAAGCTCATTGTTTTTGGATTTGTTGTTTAATACAGTGAACAAATGATTGCAACATAGGGATAAATAAAATTATGCTGAATAATTAAAGATTTACTTAATTAAACTAATTTTAACATTTTAAAATAGCTAAGAAAGGCTCATTCAAAATTTGTTCTGGTCCCTTTCACTTAAGATGAAAATAGATACAAACAGTGTCTTAAAGTGTACTGATTTGGAGGCATTCCAGCACTACTACTTTTTAAAGCAATTTTATTTCTCTAGATAGATTGAGTCATGCAAATTTATTTTCAGCACTGGATGTATTTTTTAACACTTTCTCTGATAAATTCTACCAAAGTTGAAACAACTGACATCTGTTATGGATGCTCTACACACAACACTTTCAGATCTGTGGGATTTTATTTTTTTGCTTGTTTGGTTTGGTTTTGCAGTACAAGCTTGCAGGTCTTCCAGCTTTATTTCTTTTTTTCCTCTGCATTGTATTAGCTCATTTCTTATTGGTGAGTTTCAAAGATTGACTTTTAACGATCTCAGACTATTTTGATTCAGGAGTTCATTTTAAAATTATTTCTCTATTTGAGATTTACTGAGAATGATTGACTGCTCTGAATATAACCTATTTTTATGCAATATTGTCTGGTTACAAGGAGTTGAGGTAATGCAAGAATTTATATTATAAGCTGACGTTTTACATTTCTAAATTCTACATTAACTAAAATCTAAAACACTCTCAACTCATAGAGCTCTAAAATTGAGATTTTGTAATCAGTCCAGGAAATCCACAGTGTTAATGATGTGATAAAAACAATTGTTTATTAATTACAATCTCCAACTTGGGTACTGAGTCCATTTCATTGCCATATCCATTGTTCCAGGTTTGGAATCCTGTTTTGTGTTTGTGTGCAGGATTGAGGTCTGTTTAAGAGTAGTCTTTCTTCATTATAAACTGTTCTGTATGAAGTGATAATGATGAATCCCTGGAGTCCAAATCGTAAACAAAGAGCAGACACAATAGTCCAAATGCATACTATTACTAAAGTAATAATTCATTCACAAGGACTACATTTTTGAGCCACATTATTATTATTTTTATCCTCATCATTGGCAGTCAGTGCTTTTATGCTTTTATGTGACAATCTTTTGTAGTGAACCACTGCTCCCAGACTATGCTGAATGCCTTTGATGAATTTCAGTCCCTAGTTCACCCTCAAGCCCACTAAAAAGGGATTACTGCTTGCTGTTATTTTTTGTTGTTGTGCACTTGGAAATTGGAGCAGCAATGTTAAGACTATGAGTATGACAGCAACACAAGAACAGAAAAATCAAGATCCAACCTCCACCATATTGGCAGCAGAGACTACATGTAGGCATGCACATGCAACAAGAAGTCTACCAAAAAGAAATTAAAACTATGTTGTGGATAATTATTGATTCACCCTTGTAGAATTTATGCATGAAATATTAGTAAAGCAATTATAATCTCATTTATGATTTCATAAGTAATTAAGTGTTTGGAACTGGTATAATTAAATTTTATGTATAATATTATAAATAAATGAATAATTTTTATGCCTGTATTTTAAATACAAACATTTTGTTTGCAATAGAATTTTGCAATTATAAAATTTGTGTGTGTGTGTGTGTGTGTGTGTGTGTGTGTGTGTGTGTGTGTTTTGTTTATTGCTTTATTTGACAGTGGCTGCAGGGCAAACACTACTTGAAAGATGGGAGTACAAGTTTGAAAACACCGAGTCAGCAGAAGTACTTGGTCCTTATACCACTCTTGAGATGGTCAACTTTAAAAAATGTGGTCATTTTAAAACTGGAGTATACTGTCGCAAGGTTGGCTTGGATAGCCCCTTCTACTCTTCAAATAGAATAGATTTTGAATTATATTTAGACTGAAGACATTGTCACATTACTTAAGCATTAATATTCTTGAAAAATAATGACTCATTCAGATGCAACATATCAATCTTGAGTGAAAATTTGGAAAAGTTGAATATATTTTATTCTCATATCTTTTAACACTTATGTAGCTTTTAATTATTTTTATTTTGAATTATGTTTACATTTCTAGATTGAAAATTTTAATTTTAAGTAGGGGGTAAACTAATAAAACAGCATATATCTTATTTATTTTTTTACCAAGTGAAGTGTTTTCTGTACAAATAAGCAAAATTAATAGTGTGGTGGATGTTTGATTACATGTAGCAAATTTCAAAGACATGATCTGAAGGCATTGATATACACTGATTTCTGTGAGATTTTCATTGTTATTAGTTTGCACAAATGAGTGTGATGATGATATAAAGGGTCACATTATTGAATTGAAAATTTTGATGACAGCTGCATATTTGCACTAGTGTCTCCTGCTCTTGCATGCCTTAGCTGCACTCAAAACAAAAGAGCAAATCTTGACTGGGTTTTGGCCAAAACATTTAGCCTGAGGGGTCAAACTCTACAGTGGGCCAGTTTAAAGTCAAATGTCCCTCCAAATGGCTATGTAGACTGTTCAGTAAAATTAAGATCCATATTAATAGTCCAATACGATAATAGATTATTGAATATCAACATAATATAAAAATGGGTATATAACCTCAAATGAAATTCCATGTAATACTATTTTTGTGGGGAAACCTATATAAAATTAGATATTTATTAATTACTCTAGTATAATTAATAAACTAATTAAATATATCTGAAGAAACATTCAAATTTGTTTTGTGTGAAAATAATCATAAAATCAAAGGAGTGAAGAGTGAAATAAAACACTTAAGCATAAAGTGGGTTAATGAATTATTGCTACAGCAAGTTAATTTCAATACTTTTCATACTTATTGGACTTTGATTCCTCCTTCTCCTCCTTTTGTAAAAATAAATGGTTTGATAATAGGTTGAGTGTATAAGATCATAATTAAAGACTTAAAATACAGCAGCAGGTGTGAGGCTATTGTTGTATTGTAAACAATAAAATTTTGGGAAAATACAATCATAATTATGACCAAATGCATAGTTTAGGGGTTTACTGCTACTAACTGGCTGAACTAGGAGAGATGTCTAAAGTCTCTTTCTTTAGATTCTTACGAGTGATTCTTCCATAGACGGGTGATTTCTGAATCTTTAAATGTACACTTTTGAGTTATCCTGCCATTTTCTTTGCAAAGTGTAAAATTATAGTTAACATTCTTTAATAAGCACTTAATAAAACACTGAAAGTGAACTACTCACTCATGTTCAACATCTGCTCAGCTTTTGCAGATGCCAGAAGTGATGGTTCCTCTTTTTGTTGTGCACTCTTAAAGATGCAAGTTCAGTGCTAGCCCTAAAGATAAACCTCGAATGTGGTGAATCCATTTATTTATATAATCTCTGGTTAAAGTATACTTAAAATCTGCACACTTGGATTGTCAGATAATTTCTGAGAGTTTTATTTCATTGTTCAATTTCTTTGTGAGAAGATCTTATGATTTTTGTACTCAGAATTTTACTTCTCTGAGATAATTGTTATTCAATAACAATACTGATTAACCATCTGTGTAGTAATTATGTGTTCCTTGTTTTATACATTATTTCTTTATTACCTATACTTCCTATGTTTACAATCCATTTTCATACTCAACTAGGTTTGTACAAACAATAAAATTCATGAATATTGACATTTTTTAGGACAAGATTCAGGAAAATCTGTAATTTCTTGGGAAATAGCATTTTCATGTATTTTTATTGTATTTGTATTTCATTTTATAAAAATTTTAATATAAATGGAAGTCATATTTGTTAAAAATAAAGGGAGAAAAAAATTATTAAACTGAATGTTAATTTAAATGGACCTGCCATTCTCAATTTCTCCAAGAAAAACATTTGATGTAATTGTTTATTGAATTGTTTAGCAGTTATATTGTTGTTTCACAATGCATCACCCATTTAATTGATAATTCACACAATTTTTTTCCTTCACATATTTCCACACATTAAATTGCTTTGGTGTCAACCAATTACACCAAAATCCAATAGCACAATATATACGCCACATATAAAACACAGAGATAGACAAAATCTGCAAAATTCGTTCAATCAATACTTCTT
Source organism: Sinotaia quadrata (assembly GCA_028829895.1). NCBI lineage: Eukaryota > Metazoa > Mollusca > Gastropoda > Architaenioglossa > Viviparidae > Sinotaia > Sinotaia quadrata. Next base: position 73,895,414 of record CM054183.1, on the reverse strand, counting down.
GTGGCCATATTGTCAAAGTAAAAGGCATCCAATCTGTCAAGATGGATAAAAAGTGCTCACTGGATTGCCAAAGAAAAAGTGATGTAAGCTGAGTCACCATGAAGATAATTGAGACTTTCAGTAAGAGAGGAGAACAGTATGGTGATAAAATCTCCATCATCTCATCCAGATCTGTGAAATTTAGTTCTGATTAATCCTATGGAAATATATTCATAAAAATATACTTAGCACATAATCAATTATAAGCTATAAAACTAACATTTAAGTCAAATCATCATTTCACTCTACCAACATTTTCATATAAAATCATGATGCTTTTATATGGTGATTGCTGTGTTCCAATTCAAAATAATCTTGACCATGTCGACACTGAATCAAGGGAAATTGTAATGTCACGACAAAAAAGATACAGTAGTTAATTATTGTTTTCCATCCAAGATCCTCTAACTGAACAATAGTCATAAGGTGCACATTCTGACTGGTCACCCATGGACAGAAATAACAGACTCTACAGATACCACAGGAGAATAGAGATCATAAGAAAGACTGACAAAAACAGAATTAAAATAGCAAGTAATAGTTAAGTGTTTTATATGAGAAAATAAAATGGAAATACATGGGTCTGTTACAGGTTTTATAAGTGATATCTTCATCTATTTACCTTGACTTGTATTATTAGTGGAATCCCCATACAAAGTACGAATTTCACTAATTCTGCTTGATAAGGTTATAGCTATCAAGGTCTTGAAATTGTTTCTCTTCCAGAGGTGCAAAATGTATGTATCTGCCTATAGGATTATTTGGCTCTGCATAGGTGGTAGGGAAGTTTTGTTATGATATAAATTTAATAACATAATACTGGAATGGTATGAAAACTGATCATACTTAAAAGGCAAACTAAATCTCTTATTCTGAATACCAGTTTATGTTATAATCAAAATCAGTGTATTCTTTATGTATTAAATTTTAAGCTCAGTTACTTCAGGACTACTGTGCATCTGAAAGATTCATACAAAAAATTAGGAATAAAAAATTATTAAAGGAAAAGTTCTGTATATTATATGGTTCATCTAATTGCTTTTATTTTTTAACTGTGCCAGAGTGTGGAGGAAAACCAGAGAAAACTTCCATCCATAGTAAAATCTTTTGTTAAAAACAACATGAAGACATTTTCATGTGAAACACAAAACATTCTATATTGAAAAACGAATAAGTGGTACTATAGGAAATTATGAAATAAAACAATACAAAAAAGAAGAAAAATAATACAGGAAAGAATCCTGTTTGGTGGTGTGAGAGAAAAGGTATTAAAGTGAGTGAAACTAACAGGAAACTCAGCAGGTCTGTCTGTCCACAAGTAAAGACTTGAATGTGGAAAAGCCAGACTTAGAATAATGAATCAGGGGCAAATAATGAATTGATTTTCCTAATCATTTGAAAATGGTAGATTTGGATGCTTGTGATAACAAATACAAGAAGGATGGGTCCCTTGACAGTTTGCAGTCAACTGACCGTCAATTTATTCTGCTGACTTTAACTGAGACCCTAGGCTACATGTCAGGCGATCTAAAGTTATGTATTTATAAAGTCTCAACTATACGGCTTAGTCATTTTGTACCACAATACTCGGAGACATTCAGTATTCTCTTATAAACTCATTTATAGTTCACTCATGTGAACTACTACAGTGACATTGGATTCAAATTACATTCTCTTAGAACACCACATGGTTGTGATTATGAACTTAAATAATATATAAACACAAGTTGTAACTTTGAACTATTTTCTATATGTAAACATGCTGTCTTATGTTATTTCTTGTTGAATACAATTATTGTTGGTACATAGACCTCTTGTGTTAGTGTAGCCCATCTCCCAGCAAAACACTCTCTCCCAAAGAGGATGGAACTTTGCTGTCCTTTGTGCCAGTTTTTAATGGGGAAAAAGGCATTGTGATGTGGTAGCACCTAATGTTTTCTTCTTCGACCCATGATATGGATTGTAAAGGGTTGAGTCCTATGGTATTTAACATTACATTTTGGCATGGGCCCAAAACGGATGAGTTGTTTTCCCCACCCTGAAAGACTTTCAACCAAGCAAATGCAGTTTGTGGAGAGAAAACACGAATTAGAGTCATCACCTAATTCTGAAATGCAAAGATGCATCAAACCAAAGAAGTGTGGTACTGGAGATCAAACTTAGAGGTTGTTCACATGTGTACTGTGTACAAAGTGCTAGAGAACCATATATAGCATGAGCCTCCACTTATTTCTTTCACCAAACAACCCGGGTTGAGGGTTGTCAGAACCACTCCCAAGCTTGTGTTCACTAGACATAGCTTTTTCCAAGAAATGGACCAGCATTCATAAAGTATGACCTTAAAGGTCACTGAAGTCTTAAATCTGAATAAGTTTGTGATATTTTTGTCATACACAAGTTATGCACAGAGTAGGGTATACATTCACCATAATACCATCTCACCAGGCAGAAGGATTCCACAAATGCCCTTATTAAGAAAAGACAGATAAAAAGTACTCAACAAATTATCCACCCCTTTGTCAGAATCACCTACCCCAGCATCATTCTGTTTCAAAACACTCATAATGTGTTGCTCACCAGACTGCAATTTTGCAGATTTTTTTTAAAAGGGTTTTAGCTTTCTTTTATACATTGCTGTTGTTTCTATGTGTTCCTGTCATCCATTTATTTGTCTGTCACCAAATTATGGTAATAGGTATTTTTTCCTTCCTTTTGGTTATTTGCCATCTTTGCTGCTTCTTCCCTTTGAGACATGTTAGTGTCATAGCTTATTATTTCAGCTGTACATATGGCAACCAAGGAATACTAGCATGTCTTTTCATCAAATGAAGCCTAATGAATTACCAAACAAAGCCAAATGAATTAACAAACAAACTAATGACCAAATGAACCACTCATCAAATAAACAAGTCAACAAAGCAAATTAATGACCCAACTAATTAATAAACTTCTAGCTATTAAGAAAATTTCAGCTAACCAGTGAAAAACAATACTTGTAACAATATTGCAAACATCTGAATTCATATTGATAACTCTTATCTATATAATGTATGAAGTCCATTTGAAGAGCATAGTTCATTTGGCTTTCTTTGGGTGCAAAGATGATCCAGAAATATTGCTCACTTGGCTTGTTTGGAGTGTACTTTAAGAATGAGAGGGCTACAAAACCCTTTGATTCCTTAGAAATTCTATTTTTTAACTTGACATAGAATGGAAAGGATCGGACATAAGGCAAAATTACTCTAACAAATGAATTAAAAACTAAAGATTTACAAACAAATGAATATGATGCAAGATATTCCATTACATGTACTTGTGACCCAGAAACATCTAAATTTTCTGTATCATTCAGATGGGTTTTGATATTCCAACATTGACAGTACCTGACATAAAATAGGCTGGATGCACTATCTCTACATTTTGTAACTGTAGTATGCCACACTAAATTGAGGATGAATTAAAGCAATAAAAATAATTAAAGGTTTGCTGTTTAATGTGCCCTACAAATGTATGTCATATATACAGTAATATTAAAGTTTCTGTAAGTTCAGTACATTGTGCCACATGTATTAGAAACTCCACAAATATATCCTAAAAAATAATAATATTACTAACATTGCTGTTTAAAAGTTTAAACATCAACCCAAAGACCCACAATTTTAAATATAAAAGTGTTATAGTATGCTACAGAAAATTACTTTTTTCATTAGCTTCTCAACCTTTGACAATGATATTTACAAAGGGAGTAATATCATTCTGCTGCAGTACAGCTGCTTGTGCTTGGCAGATATCTGTGTAATATTTATTATTCAAAGGTGACTTTTTTTCTTCTAAGTAATTTTAGTGCACAACTGTTTTATTAACATCACTCTGTTGCAGTATAGCTGCCTGGCAATATTGCTGCAATATTAATACTCAAAGGTGACATTTTTCTTCAAAGTAATTCTGGTGCACAACTGTATTCAATACATATACTGACGTTTACATATAAGAACAACCTTTACATACCTTTTCCTGGAAAAAATTCTTGGTGATTTTGATAACAATGAAGAGAATACTGTATAGACGGAATGACAAGGACACCAATGATAATGGACTTAAAAAGTGTTTCAGGAAACTCACAGCTTTATTCATAGTGTCTTGAGAGAATATTAAAAACAAATCAGAACTATATTTTACTGACTTCTAAAATTAATTTATATGATGACAGAAATAATCATCAGGTATTATAAAGAGGGTTTTACTTTTGAAACCATTATATTAATTTTAGAATCATTTGTGAAACTTTAACTACAAATTCATTACACTCTAGAATTGTGATTTTTCAAGAAAAAGCGCACCAAATTTTGAAAATATAAATGTTTTAGATTTTTGCATTGTCTTTCATCTGGATTAGATTTTTGCATTAAATGTCTTTCATTTGTGTCACGGAAATGAGGGAAATATTAATAATTTTTTTTTCTCTTTCTCTAAGTAACTTCTAACTCTAAACTATGAACGAAACCGCTAAGTTAATTAAAAGAGGGACAGGGTGAAAATGACCATTTTGTCAACAACGCGAAAACTAAGTCAGAAACACTAGCTTTAAGTTCGTGCCGGAGAAAGGGAAAAGTATAATTAACTTGCAAGGCTGACCCTCTGTGGCCAAAACCCACGCCCATAAATCTGTGTCAGTATAGAGTACATGGTGGCCAGTGTACGGAGTACGTGAGAAACCGCTAGGACCGCAAATTTTGTCCGTGAAGAAAGCAGGCTCTGAGTTTTGGAAATGTAAACAACATATTAAGAATCACCACTATAAGATGTTTGGTAGTAAGTTGATATTGTTATTGTGAAATTACTATTGTTTTATGAAAGTACTATTGAACTAGAATTTTGAGATTATTGGAAAGTTAATATTTGTATTACTAAGTTAAAAAGGTTGGTCTGTGTGTACAACCATTTCTTGCTGTGAGTTAATGTATAGCTGCCAGGTGGCCATGAGTTGCTATAGTAACTGTAGTTTTAAAATAAAATACGAGTATCATTGCTCTGAGATTTTAGTGTGTGCTCTGAGAGAGTTAGCTAGGCAAGGCAAATGGATACGTAAATCACAGTGTCAACTGGGAACTTGATATTTTGGCACTAATAGAGGTGGACCTTCAGGATGGTCAGATTATTCGTCAGCATGTACAGTGCCATGCTGGTTGTAAATGGGCAGTGCTGGAAGGGGTATGTCTCAGTCAGCTCAGAGAAGGGATGTGCAAGAACTTTGTGTATAGAGGATACAGAGCCAGAGACGAACGAGAAACGTCGAAAATGTACCGTGTTGTAGAGAGAGCGGGACATGCTCTCAGTTTCTCCCTGCTTTATGTATCAGGAGCTTTCTTTTCGAAGTTGGGAAGCATGCAACTAGAGAGTTCTTGAACACTGTAACAGAGTGCCAGATGTCTGCCCAGCTGTATATGGAAGGCACGCCGTCAAAGCCGCTGCAGTTCAAGATGGGCCAAATCAAACCGGATAGCCATCTCAGGTTTTCAAAGACTCTGTGCAAAGGCTGCGGGTGATCGATTATTTTCCATGCAGAGGTAAATTCCTGATAGAAGTCTAATGTCACGGCGCTGGGATATGTTACAGAACGAGATGTTACATAATGGTAGTAAATATCGTTGGAAGCAGTAGCGGTCATGCATGTGGCATATCGCCGAAAAAACGGCAAGAGAAGGGACGAGAAACGTGAGAGAAGAGGAGAAACGAAGAAGAGAAGAGATGAGAAACGAAGTTAAGAGAAGAGACAAGATGAAATGAGCAGAAATTGAAGAGAAGAAGGGAGAAGATAGAATGTAACAAAGTTGTGAAATTAGGCCTAAACAGAAGCGCACGGAAGCATGAAATTGTAGCAGCCGTCGTAGCAGTGAGGACGGCCAGGTCGAGACATCGACGGTGTTTTGAGCATCTTTAAACCCTCTAAACATCTTTAAATTTCTCCAGCACAATGGAGAAATTAACAATAACGATGTGAGCCCAGCACAAGAGAAAGTAACGTTGATTATATGAGCAGATAACAAGAAGAAAGATCCGATAACGATGCGAGCCCAGCACAAGAAGAAAGTAACGAACTATGTGAGCAGAGAACAAGGAGAAAATGACAATACCTATGTGAGTAAAAGTAAATTCTAATTAGGGAAATCTCAGAGCACGTAAACATAAATATAAACCTAAACCTAAAACTAAAAGCTAGAATCTTAACTAAGCCTTAAACTAAAAATTAAAAATAAACCTTAAGTTTAAATCGTTGTAAATAAGCAAAGGATGGTTTTAAGATTGATGTAAAAGGATGTTGATGGAACTGTTTGAAGAGGACTTGCAAGTCAAATGACATTTGTTTATTATTTGTTTATTATTGAATTATTGCATTATTGAACTTTGATACAAGAGCAGTGGCATCAGAACTTATAAATAATGACTGTTACATTATGTTGTAAAATGTTTAGGCAACTCTAGAAGTAGTACTGCATGGATAAATTGAATTTTGTATTTCTTTTATCTTATTTCACCATTCATCACTTTTTTCTTTCTTTCTTCCCCCTTACCCATGGGTGTGAGTGTGGATGGCTGACTGACTAACCAACCAACATGTGAGAGGAAACCCATAGACCAATAAATTTGAATTCAATCTCTGACATTGAGGCTTTCTCCTGTCTATGGTTTCGAAAGAGTGATTGCTGTCATTGTTATACGTTGTGTCGTCTACACTTCACCCCTACCCGTATGCAAGCACACATGCAAACATGTTGGCAATATGTAACCTACACGCAGAATAAAATTCGAGCCAAATAACCATCTTGGTATTCTGTGTGCGGATTTGTAATTCTCTTTATGCAAGTCCTACGTGGCGTCGACAAGCCACCACCCTCCCCTCATCAGAGAGAAGGTGGATGGCGACAATTTGCAATCAACAAAATTTGTGGCGCTTCCCTTTTTCCATCCTGAAAATATTCTTATTATATTACAAAATATTTATCGGATAAAATCTTTGATTTTGTTTGTATTCCTTGAAGAAATCCAAAGTGGCTATTTCCAGAGGAAAGAATCAGATTAGTACTCCCAGTAGGAAAAAATAGATTAGTACTCCCAATGATAATGAGTTGGGAACATTGACAGTAATCATCTATAAGCATCACTTATTTCTATCTTCAGGGAGAAACTGCCAAGAACAGAGTAGAAAAAAAAGAACCATTTATTTCATGATTTAATCAGAATAACTATTAAGTTAATAATTAAATAGTGAGGCTTGACAAACTGTTCTAAAGACTTCTACCATTGACTCATCTTGCTAATGTTTGTTCTTTTCTATTTGAAGGGTAGGGTGGTGGTGGTCTTCATTTATAATTATATCTTTATCACTTTCTGTTAGTCATTAAGCAATTACTGATAAATGCATTATTTGTATATTATTTATTATATTTGTGATTAATCAGACTGTTAAGAGTTACAAACAATGATTACTGTTTGAACCTCTTTCATATTCATTGTTTGATTCCTAGAATGTATTTGTGGTAGAGTAAATTTGCCTATCTCTTTTTCTAAACTTAATAATTATATATTTGTTGCCAATGCTAACGTGAACCGATCTTGGGCACTCCTTGTAATGATATTTGTGTCAAAGTTTGAGTAAACAACTCAAGTGGAGAATATGCTAGAAATTGCTGATGCAATCCAAACGGTTCCAACTGGATGAGTAGTTTTTCTAATAGCCTCACACTTGTTCATAACAATTTCATCCAATGGGGATGGACCAAAAATCTATTCTAATCGCTTTGATCTGAACATAACTCAAGTCCAACCATTAGCTTATGGTAAGTTAACTGACTGATAAAGAAAGAATGGACTTAGAAATATTTCGAGCATGTTTGATGTTGATCTATGATTTGAATTAGAGAATGCTTATGTAATTGAAATATTATTTCTATGTTCACTAATTGTACATTATGCTTGTGAATTTTGATTGATGGTATATATCATATGCTGTATGTGTATTGGGCTAACAAAATTGTTGCAGGATTTGAGAATATTTGTAAGGGAGTTATAGAGAAGAAATATGCCTGAAGTTTAGTGCTGCCTTAATTTGACTTTTGCAGAGAAAAGTGTGCCTTTTTCACTTTAGGCCACAGTGACAATTGTACCCCATGTTGGTATGTGCATCCAGCATTATCGTCCAATTTATCAGTAAACATTTGTTGCTGTAAATTGATTCATGTGAATTCCATTCAAGAGCCAATATGGAAGAAAATGGAGGTTTGAGTTGGTCTTGAGAATTCATGAAGATTATTTGAACATTCCTCGTGGTGTGCTGAGTAGCATAAATAAAAAATCAGGAACATTCTTCCTGATGTGTATGATAGTGCAAGAGAAATTTGGGACGATTCTCCATGTTGTGCTTGGAGAGTGCATTGAAGATTCTGGAATCCCTAGAAGGGGTACATGAGACCATCATCTGAATAAGAAAGACAGTGCCTTGTTGCAACCATGTGAATGTGTACACATGCTAGCGACAGCTGCCATCTTTGAAAAGGTTATGTACATTGACTGTAATTATCTAAAACTCCACTCTCATGTCTATGATGATTTATACCTATGAACTTGATTTTATATACAGGTTCATTTGACTGCAGATGTCTATGCTAGGATAATTGAATGATTATCTAGTGTTAATATTGTTGTGAGGTGATGTAAATGTGAACATTTTTGATTATATTTATGTTATATATTTGATTGTTGATTTAATAAATTTATTGACCTTACACATATTGATAACCATATGTTGGAGAGATAGTAGGGGGATGGGGGCTCACCAAATATAGATTAAAAGACAAATTTATTTTCTCCTTTGGTAAGAAATTTTCCACATATGGAAATATCGTGTGACAGTGACTAGTTGCAAAAAAACCTCAGTGATCACCTGTACAAATCATTAAACACTGTCAAGTGTCATTGTGCCTTTTGAATAAAATTAAAGTCTAGGCTCTGAATGATTGACTATTCTGAAAATTCCATATCAAGAACAATGAAGATGATGAATGTTTGCTGCTTCATAATGAAGTTCGTTGGCTATCTTAAGGTGTGTGAGTCATGTTTACCAAGCTTCTGGACACAGTTGTGAAGTTAGTTTCTGAAGTCATTTGCATTTTTTAAGTGATGAAGTCAAAAAGATCTTGCAAGTCATTGTTTATTTGTCAGAAATATTTGTTCAGTTCAAGAAATGAACTTTCAGTTGCAAGGAAATGAAGTAATCTTATTAAGATCAAATCTGTCATCTCAAATTTTATTTCCAGATTAAGTCTATTCAAGCACAATACCAGCCATAAGAGTTCAATTTCTGAGCAAGTCTGAGCTAGAAGAAAGGGTGAGATATAAGATGATCTGCAAATCTGTGACCATTTGGATATGCTGCATAAAAGATGATGTCTTAATCATAGTATTTTCTTTTCTTAGAAAGAAAACTTCAATGGAAAGATTTTACATTAAAATAATGTGTGAAGAAGAAGAAAAGATTTACAATATAATTTACAAAAATGTAATGCTAGAGTTGTATACATCCTTTCAGAATTACAGTTGACAATACCCAAGTCTACTTAAGTCTGGTATGTTTAAGTTGCATTCTGCATAGTGAGCATATTTACCTATCTTCTATTATTATATTAAGCAGAATTATTTCTTACAAGTAATACTCAAATACAGCTGTCAGCTAGTGACCAGATGTCTCTTAAATTTAATCTGAGATTTTTCTAAAGGACACAAAAATCCTCAACTCTACTGAATTGAAGTAATCAAGCACTTCTTATCTCACTAACTTGTGAACCTGTCTGATGTAAAATGTATCCAGAGTTAAGTAAAATGAAGAAGCGATTATCACTGAAACTGAGCTGTTGATCAGTTTATCCAAACACCATCACAGGAGTCACATCTTCTAGCGGGACCCAGTGATGACGTTAGTCAGTCATATACAAATAATAATTCTATATAAAAAGAAAATTTTTGTTGATTAATGAATTTGCAAAAACAGAAAGAAGATTTAACAAATTCTGCCCCCCCCCCCCTCAAATTGGCACACTAGTTAAGGTGGTGCTGTTAGAAGTTTATACAATACTATTTTTATAAGTTTGATAAAATTACGTACACGTTATGATGAAACTAATTTAAGAAGCATTTGTTTCATCCCAAAGGCCTGACCCCTCAGGTCGTCACGCTTTTAAAAAGTAACACATAAAATTCCAATGCCACTATATTCAGGTGAGGAACGCTATGAGTATGACATTAGAAATAATATTTTAGGAGAATAAATTGTTTGGGTTCGTTTTAGGAACAAGATAGTGAAACCAAGGATTTCGCTGTGCAAAGATTGAGTTATTATGTAGTCACTGGTAATGGTAAATACCAAATAATAAAGCAATAAGTAAATTACCGATATTCAGAATAGCATTCTGTTTATTGCCCCAAGAACGAAGACCTCTATGAACCCATTTAAGATAACTCTGGGAGTTTAAAAAGAAGTTATCCTCGTTTTAAATATGGCGTCTAAAGCGTCGTCAGCAATAATTTCAGGTTGATTATATGAATATAAGGAATATAAGCACATTTCCCGTATTTTAGGATAAAGGGCTTTTTTTTTATTTGGCAGTATACGATTTTTCTCTCCTCAGTTCGCCCCTTTGCTTTAATGTACACAATACTACAGTAGATTTGATTGTTGGTTAATTAGAGATGCATATGTAACAGTAAACACATCCATGCTAATTAGTAGATATTTTTATAAAACACACACCGGACATTGTAAATAAAAAGTAACATTTCTCTTTGTGATCCTTGATTTTTGCATTCTCACAAAGCACAGTTATTTCTCTTACCAATATAATGTTTATAAATCTATTTGGCACAGCATTAAGGACTTGAAGTTTTATTGCCTTTTAAGAGATTTATAATTAAAATTGAAATGAAGATAGGCTAGGTTTTATGTTTCAAGTCAATATTCTTCTAAAGAATGATCTCTTTTGAATTGATTTTAATTATTTGGCATGAAATTGTACACTTGCAAAGCAAATATTTCTGCTTGATCCTAATTTTTATTATTGTTTTTTTAATTTTTTTGCTTATTCAATGAAGTGAGACACTTTATAGTTTATATAACATTAACAAACAAGATTATAATATTATTTAAATAACTAACTTCATTAGCACTATTAGCAGAATATTGAGCTTATTCACATTATCTGGAATAAATAAATTGACCAAATTATACATTTAATCTGATATGATTATGACTGTCAAGAAAATTCTTATATTTAATGTCAAAGGACTAAATTGTAGATGGGGACTTGAGCTTAATCAGAAAGAAGTTGTGAAAGTAAGAATTGGTTTAGTTATAAAAACTGATGGAATAAGTCAAACTTACTCTTTCCAATTAAATATTTGTTTCTTCTTTCTTATTATGAAATGTCTTTTAAATGGAATGCTTCTCACATAAAATGTCTTAACTTTGAAGAATATTTTCAGTTACATTTCACAATACTTAATTGTACAACTGCATCTAAGGAAATATATAACCATTTAAGCCTTGTATTTGATTATTCAGGCAACATGAATACATAACATTAAACATAAAGTGTTTAGATAAAAACACTTTTTTTTCAATTATTACAACTTATAAAAAGGATAAGGAAGATTTTCTGAGATAAGTCATTGCATTTTCAAAGTATGGTTGTACACACACATTAGAAATGTGTAATTAATTATTAATCATTGAAAATAAACTTATTTCCATCAACAGTAGTGTGATGCAATAGTGAGTGAATGTAGCTATGAATGTTGGTAACATGATAAATGTTTCACACCCTGAAGCTTTAGGCATGATTCAAACCACACATGACATGATTGGTTGTACCCAAACAGATCATTGCAATGTAGATTAAATCAGTTGGCAATATTTACAGTAAAAGACATGCAAAAGTATTTGTTATAGATGTAAAAAATTATATCAAATAAAGTATGAGAAAAATATTATAAATAGAAAGGCTGTAGCAAAATATATCTACACTTTTATCTCATAAAGTCTCATACCTGGCCATAGACAAAATTACTTTGTATTTTGCAAAGATTTGACAAAATGATACTGTTTGGGTTAGAATGCTTTTAAATGAACTTAAAATATTTTTAGTACTTCAAAACAATTTGAAAAAAATTCTTGTTAGCTAAAATAGGTTGATAATTAATAAGTATGTTAATTATTATTTAATAATAATTAATTTTAAATAATTTGAATACTATTGCATTTTGTCAGAAGTAAATGTAATACAGTCGAACCCATTTATCTCGACCTCGGTTAACTTGCCAGCCCTAATATGTTGACATTTTTGAAGTGGAACCGCCAATTCCCTCTTTGTCTTAGCATTTTCTCATTGGTTATATCAATTCCGTTTGCATCATCAAACAAATCATGGCAACGCTGTTGTGTAAAAAATCACCCAAAACACGTGCATGTACATTCTCATTTATTAACTCACATAATGTACATAAAGAAATTTCAAGCACATGTTACTGTAATATATTGCTGCCATATTGGTTTTTGGTTATCTCAACGCTTTTTGGCAAACCCCTAGGCCGGCGACATAACCGAGGTTCGACTATTATAAAATGTAGCAGTCATATTTTTGAGGCTATAAATGTTTAGTTTTCATTTCGATCAAGTAAGGATCCAAGTAAATCACCAGTATATAATTCTTTAGATTTAAAATTTAGAAATTTATTGTTTGATTAAGAAAAAAATCACATTATCTTAATTATTTTTTTTCAAGGTACAGAAGACTGTCATACAGTATTAAAGTGTTAATATATTTGTTTTCTTAACAGACTCAGAAGAACAGCAAAAACTTCGGTTTCAAGTAGAACTAGAATTTGTTCAGTGTTTGGCCAATCCTAATTATCTCAACTGTAAGTATTTTTTTTTTTTAATTGAAATGTTTTATATGATTAACTTTTCTAAAAACATTTAACTCATGTATAGCATTTAAATGCAAAATTCTCACATTATCTAAATGCATTTGGCTGTAGATTGTGGCAATCTGAGTTGACAAGGGTTATAAACTGGTAGACTAGCTGGAATTTTGAGGGTATTTTTGCCTCCATGATAGGCTAGTAACAAGAAGGCTGATAGATTTCATACTCTTGCAAATTAGTACGTATGCAAGGCAGGCTGATAGATTTCATACTCTTGCAAATTAGTACGTTTGCAAGGCAGACTGATTGCCTGGTAGAATGGTACACTGGTGAATATCTACATATGGCTCATTCTCTGAAAGGTGGATCCATATGAAATGTGTTTTCTTAAAAACAAAGCAATGAAATATCACATGTTTATTCTCTATATATTCAGAATTGATGTGAGAGATACATAAGATAGTTGTGTGAATATATGTTTATTTATTTTTGTAATTATTTGCAATACTAATTCGTTTGGAACTGAAAAATGGCATATCATTTTGTGAAATGCATACATAATAATAGCCATTTTCTTTAATTTTTATTGTTATAAATAATCCAACAATCTTACCGTATGTAGTAAGGTTTTCTTAGAAGCGATAATACATTACAGCAACATTCACTGTTCCTTTTATCTGCAAATGGTCAATTTAGTGAAGAAATAATATTTTTAAAAGGCATATTTTTTTTTGTATTGCTTTGTTTTCACATAAATCAGATCCAAAACTTGAATTGACCTGTCACATGTAAACTCTACAGACTTTATTATAAATAATTCTTTTACTGGAAGTATTCATATGCTGTTTTTCAAATTTATTCATTACATTTAGAAATGTTCAGTTTTAAGAAAATTAATTTGATTTCATTTCCTCTTTAACACGTTACAAAGAACTTTATAAATTTGTCAATATAAAATAATGACGATATCACAAACTACCTTTTACGTATTTCAAATGTGCCATGTTCCAGAAAGATAACTCTCACGTCATTTTGTCTTGGTGTGATGAGTTTAAGTACCAAATAAGAAAAATGTTTGTTTCCATTAAGGTAACATTGTTGCAACAATAAAGGCATGTAAGTATGTAAGGAATTGATTAATTATATGTAATTATGCACTTCATGTAAATTGTACAGTTGCATTTGTAATTTTGACATTTTTTTTTTGGTATCCTCTATTTCTTCACATAGAGGAGGAACCTTTTACAGCCTTAAGTAAAATAAATGTGTTGCACTTTAGTAAATAGTACTGATCAGAATGCATGATGCATATTCCTTGATTTATAGGTTAATAGTTTCAAGAGCATTGTTTATAGCATGTGTAACATTTACTTTTGTTTAGTAGCCTAACATTTTCAACTTTAACTGTTACAAAATATATCTGCCTTATATGCCCTCTCCTGTGCATCATAAAACAGTTGAATCAGTTGCATTCATTACTCATCTTATTTGGCTGTATATTTAAAAAAAAAAAAAGATCTAATTGAAAACATTCTTTCGCAAATTTTCATGATGAGCCACATATTTATCATTAGTTCAGTTAAACTTCACAATCTTATGTGCCATTGAATGATTAGTATTTATATAAAGTATTTTCCTTTTTATGCTTTAAAAGGTGTTGCTGGTGGACAGTGTCCCATAATTACAATTTATCGCCTTTGTTGGAAATCAAAATGTTAGTCTGCAGTTAGTAATTGTCGCGGTCTTGGTGTGTCGTTGCTGGTCCCTCTCTCTTCCTTGGTGGGTAGGTCAGACCAGTTGCCAAGTGGTCAGATGACGATAACCAACTCTCGCACTCAGACACCAACGAATAATCTTGTGGGGGATGGGGTAACTTTATTTTGAGATGTGGTGTAAAATGTGAAAGCCAGCATATGTGTATGCGAGCAGGTGTGTGAATGTCATGTGAGGGACCTACGGAACGAACAAACAAACAACCACACCAACACACACTTTCGAAACAGAGAAAGGAAGCCCAACTCTTGAAAAGGGTTAACAAAGAATTTAATTTAAAAGAAAAAATAGGCTTAACTTTTATACGATGTTAGTCATTCATTCGGCGACATTCATGGGGCGGGGAAACATGAGCGATGAAAATGAAAAAATATGATGAATAAACTAAAATAAAAAAACAATAAACGGTGATGACCATTTTCAATTCTGCCAAAAATCGAGTGGCACAATACTTTGGGCATAGCCCCAATACAAAGCACAACCAGCGGTAAAGACCGCAGAAAAATATCTAACCCTAAGAAGAATAAATGTCTTACAAATAGTAATGTCAACGAATGTTAATTTAGAACCGGGGTGATAACCGCAAAAATTATCCAATAAATAATTAGTTGTTAAAGTCAAAGTTAAATGTTTGTGAAAAATAGTTCAATGATGATAATATTTATGTTGTAACTACACTACCTAAGTAATGCACCTCTAAAAAGCTTTCCTACTTACAAGTGTTTGAAATAAACGCTGAATTGTCGGCGCAGGAACACACATCAGCACAAAACGAAATGGCCACACTTGCCGACATGCTGGCGAACACAAAAAGTTACTGACATCTGAGAAAACACGCTTGACGACGAAACCACGGCTCACTGAGAGTGAAGTGCATACACACTTACAATACTTGTCCCACATTGCATAACGCTGGAACACCCGGTTCTATGCTGAAGAACACGGACGGCTGTCTACAACGACAAACCAAAATGTAGTTCATGGACACCTGCCTATGGCAATGGTTCCAAAATATATATTACGGAGGGCTGTCTACGGCGACAGTTCTGAAACGTGAGTGGCATAGAATATTCTTCTCCCGACCCAGTCTTGATCCCTCAGTAGCTGATGACCAACTTCTGCTCAGGCTTCGGATCCAACGTAGAGTAATACAGACAATGATTTACAGGTTGCCATGAATGAATTGTGTGTGACAAAACACGCGTCCAACCCTATACTGTACGTGGAGAATATTCAGTTCTTTCTTCCCCGGTCATGACAAAGATAGAAAGATTGTCCAACTCAGTGGAGGCAAACAATACAAGGCCTCTCACCTCTCTGTAGTCCAGACCAGATGCACACTAAAGTAAAATAACTCCCGTTAGTCTTTTTATGCACAATCAGTTCTCACTCTCTCACAGACAAAATTCGCGCGTGTATCCCTACTTTAATGACACTATGAAGGTGCATTACTCTGAGGTGCAATACTCCTAAAAATATATTCCTTAATTAAATTTGTAATAAGAATTGATAATAAAAATCAAACACATTTTCTACATATTGTGAACATAATTATCGAACATCTAACACAAATAATTAATCAAATGTATTTTTATAAAAATATTGGAAACATGAAATTAGCATATTTGCTGCCAGTGTATGCAAACAAAATAAGCAGAAGCCCTGACAGTAAATGGAAACAAACTCGCTGACGGTGCACATAATTAATACGTCATTTTGCTTGCAGACGACACTTGCGAATGTCTGTTGCATCGTGCGATGGGCAAGTGGAGATAATCAAGGATAAAAATTAATTTTCTGATTACTCCCCGCTTTTTTCCGTGACAGTAATGTTCCATTTGTACATTTTAGAATTTAGGTTTAGAATATGAAAATATTAATTTTGTTTGTATGTTGATTGCAGTTCTTGCTCAGAGGGGTTACTTTAAAGAACAAAACTTCATCAATTACTTGAAATACCTTCAGTACTGGAAAGAGCCCAAGTATGCCAAGTATCTCAAGTAAGTAGAGTCAAGTACTATTGTTAAAGGGACATAGAAATGTAAATTAAAGATTTCACCAAGGCCAAATTATGTTATGGATTATTTTTAAAGCCAGACGATGTTACAGAATTACACACAATATTATATGACTATCATCAGCAGTCTGTGAAATAATTAGTGATCAGTGTCCTATAGAGAAGTAAGAACATATTGATGTCCATGATTGCATGCAAATTATGGGCCTTAATATCATTGGGTGAATTTTTAACCAGACTTTATAGTCATAAGAATTGTGGAATAGTGAATTTTTTTCTTTCTAAAAGAGGCATAATGTGACTCCCAGTGAAACTATCCTATTAGATCAATTTTAGGATTTATAGTCTACCAAGTAACCATATACCTGTACTATCTTTTCAGTTTAATGTAAAATACTGTATTAATGAAGCCAGACGTCAAAGCCCAGCTAAATGACATATTGTTGGTTTTTTTCTCTTTTACATGAATAATGGAACATCTAATATCATATTATCTTGTAAATACAGTTAACTTTTCAGTCATTAAAAATAGTGATTTTTTTTCCCCCCCTAAATATATTAGATCCATTGTGCTCCTTGAATTGATATAAGATTTTATTAGGATCTGTAGGATTGTCATCACAAATGTTGACCGTAGAAGTTATCAACATAGGTATCTCTGCATCACTACATAGTGCACTATTAAAAATTAATATTTAGACCTCACTGAATAAAATAAATTTTAAATGTACTGGTCTAATACAAACAATAGTGATTAACAGTATATACAAAGCTGTTTATTTTGTTGAGTTATTTCTTGGAGGAATTAAGTTACAAACAATAATTCCTTTTTCCTTCAATTTACTATTTGTTTTCTTGTTATTGATTCACTTTAGTAATACATTTACAAGTAACAATTTAGAAAAATAATTACTATTAAGAAGTATTACAAAGTATTCATGACTGGTTGAGCATACTACAACTCTTCAATTGCTTTGAGTTTACAGTTTAAAATAAACATAACTGCCTTTGATAAATAGATCAGTTAACCGGTAAAGGTTATTAATATTAGTTTTTCAAACAAATATCCATCTATTTCTCCTATTGTTTTCTCTTGGTAATCAAAAGAACCAAATATTTGAACCTTTGCTAAAACATTTTGCACAATTAGGTGCACAACTGCTCATTACAATATTTAAAATATATTACTGAACTGATTCTAAATATTAAAAGATTTCACTGTGGTTTGAAATCCTTTTGCCTACCACTAACGATACAGCATATTCATAGTAAATTATTTTTACTTTCTTTCAGGATAAAAGTTTTATCTTTTCCAAATAAAGCAAATTACTCATTAGCATTTTAACAATTGATATAAACTGAATTTTTACCACTCTCTTTCTAGACACTCTCAAGAATCTTTGACAAATGAATGGTTAAGTTTAAATTTGATCTGTCAATCAAGATAGGTTTAAAATAAAATATGTTCATTTTGTATTGCTCTCATTTTTCTATTTGTGCTTGATTTTCAGATATCCACAGTGCTTGTATCTGTTAGACCTTCTACAATATGAGCATTTCCGCAAAGAATTGGTGAGTGCACCTTGCGCAAAGTTCATTGATGATCAACAGTTGCTGCATTGGCAGCACTATCATCGGCGACGTATGCACCTCATTCAAGAACAGCAGGAAAAGATGCAACCACCTGCACAAAATAATAAACCATCAAGTTAGTTTTTACCAAAATATTTTGATTAAAGCCATTGAGACTAGAATCATGAAATAATTGTGTTTTATTTTAATGGCAAAAGAATTGGATGTCAAGCTTGGTTCATTATACAAGACATTTTGTCTGAAAAAATTCTCAGGTCAGTTTTCTACAACACATCACTTAAAATTTTGTGTGCCAATTTCCAATGCCCATATATGTTGGCAAGTAGCTGTGCTACCTGTTATCTGTCATTCAGCAACATGACTAGTAGCAAGTTAAAAAAATATTAATGTACTTTAATGTACTATATTATTTCTGTGAAAAACATAACTCATGACAGCCTAATTGTGATCCCTTGTATTTAATTTTTTTTTTGTATTCTGTTTTGTATTTTATTGTCATATTTAATATTTCACTAATTTCTTATAATGATTATTGAGAGTTCAAATACTTGTACTCTTAGCTAGCATCAAACGTGCTGGACAGGATAGCACACATTAAACATTTTGGGTCCCTACCTTCCGACATCTAAACTCTACTTTGTTAAAATCACATATCAGAATAACTAAAGCTATTATTAATCTGCATGTTTTGGAGGTTGAAGTGGTCCCTGAATTAGAACAGTTTGTTGTTTCTTAAGTTAAGCACCAGATAAAGTTGGTTTGTGTAACCTACAGTATGAAGAATATCTAGATTGAAACATGCTATTGAATCACTCTCAGCTCAGTAAGATGTACACACTTTAGACACAAAAATGTGTGTGATTGAATTAAATATGCTCATAATGCAGTTTAACTGAATACATATTAAAACAACAAAAGAATTTAATAATTTGTTTGTGAAATAATTTTTAAAATGGGATTGCCATTATAATTTGTTGTTTGTGTATGTGCATATGTGTGAGAGAAATAGTTTGTAAAACATTCAATTATACTTTTATTTGTTTTATGTATGGGAT
Source organism: Sinotaia quadrata (assembly GCA_028829895.1). Classification (NCBI taxonomy): domain Eukaryota; kingdom Metazoa; phylum Mollusca; class Gastropoda; order Architaenioglossa; family Viviparidae; genus Sinotaia; species Sinotaia quadrata. The sequence continues at coordinate 73,875,965 of CM054183.1, read as the reverse complement.
TTGGGAAACATTAGGTTACAATTATCTGTATATGAAGATACCTGCATGCAATGCACTAAACAATGAACCTGATTAAGACACTTGCATATGCACGCCATATAATGTTTCATACATTTGTACCCGCCAAAAAAAAAATGTAATTCTAAAGCTACAGCTATTTTGTTTTATTTTGATCTTTCAAAGCTTGTAGTTCATACCAGGTAAACAATTGATTGCAAATGAATTTTGATGTGTTTTTATTAAAATTCTGTAATTTCAACACAATGAACATTTGCCAGTATTAAAAACACCACTGTTAATTTGGCTGCTTTCAAGAGCTTACTGTCACACAATAATTTTTTCTTTGGCTCATAGAGTGGTACTCAAAGCAAGTTTCATGCATTTTGTATTCTGCTTGAGGGTCCATCTAATCTGTGTCTATTGAGAGTATATTTGCTGGCTGCTACCTGACAACAAAAATTCAGTAATATTCTTTTATTGTAAATAAATTTGATTTTTATAAATTTTGCACCTGAAAAGCTCAACATTTGAGAATAAACAAGATTTTAGTTGCAGAATTTCAAGTCATTATTGATGTGTAATACATTAAGTTACAATTGAATGGTGTTACAGCCAAATCACATTTGTTCCTAATAGAGTTCTCAGTGTTTCCCTATGCCAGAATCTAGGAATGTTAGTGACACTCCCATTAAATTTGGTCAGTTACTAGAGTTCCAAGTGAACACATGTAAATATACGTATGCTTCTTGTAAAAAATGACTTATTTTGTTATATATTGTCATTTTATATGTGGTGGCATTTTTGTGTGTTGTTTTGTTATCTTTATTTTTCTGTGTTTAAAAATTTGTATAATGATCTTGTGCAATTTAAGTGTAATTAAAATGCTTATGATTAAGCACTTTTATTTAGACTTCTTCATCATCACATTGTTGATTCAAAACACAATGCAGTGCTAAGATGGTAGAAAAATAATTTGATGAAATGCATGAAACATTTGTTTCCAACTGTTCACATTCTTTAGATTATCCAGTTAAGTAAAAAACATTATATTCATAACACCTTAATTTCGTAAACAACAATGTACCTAGCTGTAAAGTTCCCCTCTTTTAATTTATAAATTACTATTTTCTAACAAGTTGAAAAGAGATGGACATTACATTTTAAGAGATTCAACATATAAGTTTTTACAAATACAAGTACTAAGAGGTTTGTATTTGATCACTTTTCCTTTTCCTCAAGATACTCTCCAACTAGCTGTTCAGTGAAACAATGTTCACAAAGGGTTAAATGAACAAAGAAAAAATTATTTCATCTCAGCTTTAACAGGTACACACCATACAAAGCATACAGGAAAACACTGATTTCTTCAAGTGTCAGTATTATTTTTAAAAATCTTTACTAGTCCATTTTATATTAAACTCTCTAACCAATTAAAAACAATCAGACATCCCAATGGACACCGGGGACAGCCACGACAACAGCAATAACAATGCCAATGCCACGAGTGAGGAGGTCGGGAGGTTGAACAACCTGGGCACACGTACACACTAGATTCAGATCTGGTGTGTTACTAGCCTGGGCTCTGTAAGACACCCCTCTTCTCACTATAATACCAGGAATGGCCATAACAACAACGCCACCGCCAGGAACAACAACCATCACAACTCCAACCCACGGATTACTGAGTTTGGAGTCCACCTTTTGCCGGCATGTTTTCACAATGGGCGCATGCAGCAGAAAGGCACCCCCCTCCCCAAACATGAAAGCGGTGGAAGCCGGAAGTGTCCCTACTTGACCAACCAAAACAATCAATATACCCTACAGAAAAATGGCTGTATTTATTAAAGTTGAAAGAAACCAGTTTTTCTGGCTGTTTTTGTTCAACAGCTTGAAAACACACAAATCATGTGATAGAACTCGGACCTTGTGCATGTGATGAGAGGGATAATGAAGCGGAATGAATAATCCTTGTTTATGTCATTTCTTTAGAGTGGTTTTCATATTTCAGTATATATATTTTCACAATTACTTTGCTGAAGAAATGAGATTTGTAGAAAACCAAGATTGAAAGAAGGCAGTATTCTAGTGTAAATAAATAAATAACTTCTTTGAAGTCAAGCTCAAACTGCCTAGTGATCCATCTTTGAAATGCACATCATTTTAAAAAACGAAACGCCCCACACCCCTAAGTATATTTATAATGACTGCTGTGAGGTGAAAGCGATGAAGAAGTTATATCTAGATGTACATATATAGTTTTTGTCCAATAACTGTAGATCTATATGCCAGGATAATTTAATATTTCACCAAAACAGCTATGTTTGCCTCAAAGCTCAGCCAGCAACAGTGTCATTAAATAAACTTCAAAACTAACACACAAATAAAATGTCCTTTTATATAATTAAAAATATACTTAACAAATTTTAACTGGATCCCTATCTTTATCATATATTAGTTTTTATTAGTCATTTCACTCTTTTTACAGTTAATATTACTGTTATTCGAAACAGATCCATCAAGCATACAGTATTCAAAATAATATTAGTAGTACTAAATAAAGAGTAATAATAATTAATTCCAATACTTTTTCACATTAATTTATAATCTTAGACGATTTGTAAATGTTTAAACTGAATACTATATTATTCATACATTGAACAATTGTCACCAGAAATTCCACAACTTTACACAATGAATATAGTATAATTAGTTGTCATATTTACATGGTCTTTTCACATATCTTTGATATTATACATTATTTTTATTACTTCATTTTTCTGCTCAATCAATAACTTTTTATTATATTTTATATTTTTAAATTTCATTTCTGTGTTAATTTTTTTCCAGATATTGCAAGCTCATTAAGAAAAACATATATATATGTACACACAACTTAATTTTGTCATAAATACATTGATTTGTTTCATATGTCTTTAATAAAGACAATCAAGGAAGGACTGCTCTATTTACATTGAACTGATCAGTAACAATCATATTAATAATCATAGTCAGGATTAGTCACACAAAATAAACATGTCAAATTGAACAAAAAAGTTAATCAGTAAATTTTCATTTATTTTAAAACTGTGTTTAATATTGATGGCTCACTTAAAAAATTCACCAACAAGATGTTTAATAATCACTGAGTTGTGTATTATATTCTATCTGTATTCATATTTAAAATATTAAAAATGTTTATGTATGTACCAGAAAATACCAATGCATGCTCACAATGAATTCATTAACAAGCTGTTTATTTAATTAATGAAAAATTGTGTACTACTTATTTATATTGTGTATTTATAAAAAAAATAAAATGTACACTGATATAAACAAATATTCAGTAAATGCAGGTCAAAAAGATATTAAACATTAATGCCATAAGAGTAACTAAAAATCCAAACATATATTTTTGTTATTTATTTTTAAAAATACCAGTAGCTGATAGTAAGTTGATAAAACCAACAACAAAAACACACAGGATCAGTTTCTAATCAATAAAGCAGTAATTTTATATTTGTTTTTATTAGTAGTTCTAAGCAAGTGGTATTTGCATGGATTTAATAATAAATATAAATTTTATAATTATTTACTTTAAAAAATATACTTTGTGGGTATTGGTTGCTTTATTTATATATTTTATTAAATTGTAATTTTATTATTAATATTTATTTGTACCTCACCACAAAATTTCAAGTACACCTTGAAAATAAACAAATCAGAGAAATATGAAAGCCTAAAAATCAAAACATTGCTTCAGAAAAATATATAGATGTTTATATAGTGTAAGTTAGCAGAACTGTATTCTAAGTAATAAAACTATTTGCAAAGCATTCAAATATTATAGTTTAATCAGAGAGGTTAATTGTGACTATCATCTGCTCTACTGAAATTGACTCATGTTGTCAGTGTGTCTGAAAGTATGCTTTTGAAATGCTTTCACTTTCTGTTTCATTAGACTAGAATTGTTACTAATTATATAATTATGTTAGTAATTGGTTACATAGATTCAAGATATCTCATCTTTTACACCTTCATCTTACATATGCTGCTTATTATGACTGCTGCCACTCATCTGATGTCGCGAGCTTCTGTGTTTCCGATGATGCCTGAAAGCTCTTGTTCAGCAAAGTTCATGAAAGAAAATATATTTTTATTCACACAGTGCATTTGTCATTCATTCACAACAAAACAACTAGGTTTAATAAAAAAAAAAAATATTTAAAAATTTTTATGAAAAAATGTTTGGAAGCAATATTAATTCTTTAAGCTCTAAGTTACTGATGTTAGTACAGTTTCTACACTTACATCAACTAGGCATTGAACCATATATCAGTCCAATCACTCTATGAATAAACTTAAAAGATTCAGGAGATGCATTGTGATCAAACTCATCCATACTGCCTTGCACTTGCTCTTATTGTTTGAAAGAATCACATTATCTATCTATCTTCCATCCACCCATCCATCCATCTATCTATCTATAGGTATGAGTAAATTCAATCAACTGTCCATCACATTTATGATATTTAATATTCCACTTCTTTTCTGAATCTTGACAAGAGTAAAAAAACAGATCTCTCACAGTGACTATACATCTAAGAAAATGACAATAGGTAACACATTGTAATAACCAAACATTACATAAACTATTACAATAAAAGAATTTGCACTTTACCTCTTTAAGCTGTCAAAAATCCTTGTTAGGTCATCAGGACCAGAGCAAAACTTTCTCAGGTTTCACAAGACAAAATGAAAACCAAGGAACCACTTAATTTTAATTAATTTCCATCTTTAATGGTAAGGAATTCAGTCACCTTTTGAACATTACTAAACCTTGTGACTTTGTGTTTCTACTTACAAATTAAATTATTCACACTTGATACTGATTATAAATGTCTTATTAATCTGTTTATATTCCACTTAAAAAAAAAAGCATCTATTATATTTTATCAATTTATGATTAGACAATTATAAGCTAAACAAAAAGATGTATCTTTAATTGTTGCAGCATTTACATCCTGTCATATGATTAAATTATGTGAGTGCACATGTACTCTGTAGAAGTACAAGAATGATGAATACTTGGAAACAATTTTAATGTAATAAAAGTCTGAGGTTTCTTACTTAGATGTTGATAAAGAGCATTGTTAAGTTTCCAGGGAAACTATCTTTTTATAGCTGCTATAGAAACACTATAATAAAGTGCAAATTTAAAAAAAAACCTCTCCAGTTTATAAGGAAAACCCCATATTAAGGCATCATTAGATGAAATCATGAATATAGCTGTTTAATAATAATCAGTAGAAAAACATAAATATTGGCATTTAACATTGGCATAAACTTGAATTACTCATAAGAAAACATTAATTTCAATTGTGTTCATTTATATTTTAATAGTACACAAGAAAGAATATTGAAAGAAGAACAAAGCTAAAATAAATTATAAAGAAAAAAATGTAAAAAAAAAAAAGATTAAAAAAATAACAAAATGATGACAAACTTTTCTTTTTTTTTTTTTTTTTTATTAGTTTCTCTGCAGAGAAACCACACAATACACATACATGAATGCACACTTTTTATATTCACGTTCTTCTTAGTGCTTAGCATTTAGAGTCATAGATATCTAGATTATCACAAAATTTTGAGAAAACCCTCTGTGATATATATAAACACACTTTGCAGACTTGTTTATGATTTCTTAAGCCATTTTCAGATATTTTTTAACAGTTTTCCTCATTCACATCTCTGTAATAATAATGATCATGATACAATTCTAAATGCCTTAGAACACTAAATCAACATACAGTAATATCCAATACAAAAAGACAGCACACAATAATAAACTCTTTATCTTATATTTATTTTTTTAATGTTTGTGTTGTCATAATGAGTGTTAGAGTATTACAGTATTAATGTTTTAGCATTGCAGTCAGCCAGTTATATAATGTAGACACCATGGTGATGTACATTTATCTATCAAATGCAAAATCTGAATGAAATATTTCTGATACTAAAGCAAGACATATCAGTTCAGGTCACAACTGCTGAAACATGAAAATATTGTCTTCAATTGACAACTTTGTGACTTCGCAGCCTGGCTCTTTTTGTATTAAGCACACCATCACTTGTAGTAAGTTAGTACACTCTTTTTAAATGCATTATTGCATCAGGTATCAAATTTGTCCCCTGCACACTCTCTCATTCAAAATACATTATGTACAGTATATCCTGCTGCAAGCTTTCTAAGTGTCCAATAAGCAAGCATTCACTGTTACTAACAACACCTCATATGCAGGGTATTCAAAACAAATAACTTCTGACTAGTGCAATATTTTTTATATAATGGATAGCCCTCATTTCAGGTATCTGCAGGCATGTTTCCAGTACCCTTTATCTGCATTTTTCTCACTCAAACAAGTGCCATGTCGCCAGTGAATGTTAGCAATACATTATATGCTCCTGCTTCCAGTATCTTATCTTGTCCATCCTATGTTTGCACTATTCTCAAAACAAATGCCCTGTTACCAGTGCATGATCTGTAATACGCTGGAAAGTATCTTGTACAAGTGTGTGGAGAATCTGGAAGTCCTGAAGTGATGAAATGCTCTTATTTGCTGTCTGCATTTTTTTGGAAAGGCCGTCTTCAGTACTAGCATCTAGAAATGAATAAAACATTTCTGTTATATTACAAAATAAACTATCCACTATAAAGTAAATCAATAAAAAGTTGAAAGAAAATGTTAATAAACTGATGGGTTTATTCTGAAAGATTAGAAAATGGTTTCAAAGAATTGACAGTTTCAGCTTATTTTAAAATGACTATTATAATTTCATTGTTGTTTATAAACCTTTTTAAAAGTAAAATGCATATATTTTGCCTACAAAACTAGGTTTTACTCTCATAATTTCTGTTCCAAACTTCTGTATCTCATTCACCATTTAGTGTTCTTTGTTATTTCATGTACTTTGTTTGACTTTATGTTTAATTAGCGTGCAAGTGCTCATTGTGGCTTGTTGGCCCACCTTCTCATGATTTTATTCAAATTATAAGTGATAAAGATATCTGAACTAATTATAATACTTAAAACTTTAATAATAATAATACATGTAATTTAAATAATAACAATAGTTTTAAACTTTATCACTTTAAATCATTATAAGAGTAGTGATTTGAAACTCAAAGCAGTCTAACTTCTGACATTCTAATTAAACTCAGTCTCAGGTTTTCCCAACTCCCATGGCTATGTAATCTCTGGTCTAACTTGTCACTGCTACCTAAAGTATAATGGTCCATAAGAGAGGATTGTGGCCCTTGGCTGATGAACATTAGCACCAGATCTGAAGAGTATAAATCAGGGTTGGAGAAAATCTAGGCAACAGATGTAAGAAAGTTTAAATAGTATAAGTTAGAGAAACCAAAATTAGACTGCCTTTGGACCTACACTCAGCATCTCCTATAGCAAAAACCCTGTAGTAATATTTCCCAGACTATGCAAAATTATAAGTTTGTGGATTTGTGTGAAATCTGGATTTTATAATTTATCATCAAAGATCAGTATTGTGGATTCTCTAGCTAATTATTAAAACTAATCTCTTTAATTTTGCAGCTATTTATGCACTTATATATATGTATTCATATGCATCTCACAAGCAATATGTTTACATAATAATAGTATTAGATGATATAAGATTGCTTGCAAAATTCTAAGAGAAAACCATAAATAATTTATGAAATATTATCATTTGAATATACAAATTAGTCATCAAGTTATGAATAAATGCTCATTTTTATACACTGTAAAAATAAAAAATCTTCAGTTATGAAATAGCAAAGTTAAAATTATAACTGAAGGGTATATTCTAATTATAAAAATGAAGTTCATTTCAGAAAATGTATTGTAATTTACAATATAGTTCTTCATTACGTAAACACACTTGTAATATATTATAAAGTGCACACTCAAAGCATCATTATATTCAAATAAGTGGCTTAAAATTTACTTTTTCTGTATTTAAAACAATAAAGTACCAAGGAGTTTTAGCCCCATTTTTTCAAAAGAAACTGATTTAAAAGCCAGCAATATATGAGGTTTCAACATCACCAAACAAGCAAACTTAACTCATTCGGAAGAAAGTGGGCAAAAACATTAATACACAATTTGTAAAATGTCATATCTCTGGAACTATACAGGTTATAGGTTAGTCATTGCATTGCACAAGGCTGCATAAGCAGCGGACGAACTAAAAATATTCATTTTTTTACATTTCCCAAAGATCACAAATTACGAAAAAAAAGTGGATTACAAAAGATGAAATTGAAAACTTTATCCAAAAACATATATGGTACTGTGTAGTGAGCATTTCTAAGAAGAAGTCTATATGCAAAGCAGACAGTCTTTTTGGGACAGTTAGCAATGTTAGGCATTGAGGTACCTAAAATTAGACCCTGACACACAACATTTATACAGACATTCATGTATAAACATGCAAACATAATATATATGAAAAAGAAAGTACTAGTAAGTAAAGTAATTAAAAATTATATATATTTATAATATGAATAATAATCGTTTATTTAAAAACATGCCTACTGCTATTCTCTATATTGTTCATCGTTTGTAAGTAATTTAAAATTATATACAGAAAGATAATCACTTATTCAAAACATAACTACACTGCTATTCTCTAAATGTTAGTTTAGATCGTTAATACTATCACTAATAGTAATAAATATTGGTAGTAAATGTAAAATATATAATAATATAATGACAATTACAAACTGTACTTAAAAAGCTTTTGTCATTACACAACTCATTTTAATAATACTAATAGTTAGAAATATGTCAATGAATGAAGACTACAAATGTACGGTAGGCCTACGTAGTATGCTGACTATAAAAAAATAACTTAATAGACATGGTCTTCATCAGTCATTGTTTTCTTGTTATCTCCAGCATCATTATAAATAGTATGTGAACTACTAACCAAGTAACAGTTGAACTTTAGCTGTCATTAGTATGAATTGGATGAAACATACATGAAATACCAAAGAAAATTATTGGCAGCCATTTGACCCCTTGGCCTGATGTCACTTCTATTTGTGTATCTTAGTAACAGGCAAATCTTGTTCACAAACTGTTTGACCTAGATTCCATTTCACTTGGTTTTTAAGTTGATTAAATAAAGAAAGTTATGAAGGTTTTACAACAATTACAGTATTCAAAGATGATAAGAATATAACAAACACCAAAAGAAAAAAACAACAAAAATTGTTGTAATACACTGCAACATGTTGCCTGTCTGGTAAAGCCTTCAAATATAACAGATCTAAAAATAAATGCTAAGTACTAAGAAAAACCCAACAAAGAGAATGTTTAAGGGATATTTCAATTGTTAATCAATCATTCACTTTACTGAATCATTGTCAAATATAATATGGATACAACACTTTAGTATAAAGATTATATGCAGCTTTAGTTCTTCTAATAATTTTATTTCAAGAAAATAAACAAACTATGCAACTAAATAGTAAAAAAGAAAAATAATTTGGAGGGGGATGGGAATCCAACCTCTTAAGAACTGCAATTTTAAAACAAATATAATGATTAAAAAGTAAAAGTCATCTAAAAACCAAAATATAATTAAAAAAACAAATAATAATACTAAATGTATTTTGGCATTAATTTACTATTAGCAATTAAATTTTTAATGTTTAAGAGAGTAGTAAATTCCAAATACCTACACTAATTATTACATGTAGAAGTAAATTATTATTGAACAGATACTAAAATTCTTACTATGTTCATAATATATATTATGCGTTATATTTGTAAAACCAAGACCCTAAAAATATAATAGCTTGAATAAGTTTATCACTAAATGAAATGTGTGTACAAAATATATTTTTGATGAAAATAAGTTGCTGGAGACTTCAACTCAATTGTTACAGTTTGCTGAAAGCATAGCGCTATTCTTTTCTAGTTGACTCTTTAACCAAAAATGGTACGGAAAATTGTGTTAAAAAAAATAGTCATGATCTCAGTAAAGTATAACTTTAGAGTATTAACTTTCAAACATGGTTTAAGTCACATTAAATAAAATACAACAGCCTGTTAGACAAAGAAATGATCTTTAATTTTATCTGAGTTGCATCAACAAATAATTGTATTAAAGTATCACACTTCGCTATAAAAAAAAAATCACCAAATTTGTGCATTAAATGCTACTTATCCCTGCAAAACAGCAACATTGGGGCTACCTACTTACCAGGCATCAAACAAATTACTTTATCTTAAAAACTATTTTCAAAATGGTAATATGTCAATTATAAATCATATTTTTTCAATTAAAAATCAAATATATTTTGAGTTAATTTATATTCTGATAATATTTGGTGACTCAAATAGTTACTCTGTTTGGTACCTGTGATTGCTGTATTGCTAGTGATTGCCAACTGAGAGCGGCAAACACGTCCGAGTTGTATCAGCAATGATGTGACGTCTTCACATAGAGGAGGAAATGCTTTACACATAGATACAAGTGAAGGCACTGTTTCTGCAAACATTTGACAATATGCACTGCTACCATATGCTGGAACAAAACACAATTTATTATATAAATAAGGATTGTTTAGGATAAAGCATGAAAAAATAACATTCCCTGTTTTTAGTAAATATGACTTCAATTTTGTGTAGCTCATGCCAACTGGGATATAATGCTTTGGCTATTTATGTACTTTTTTAGTTCTAGTAAATTCTACAAAATAAACATTTTTTAATAAAAGATATTCAAACTAATATGTAATGGCCTAAGGGTTAAAGACCAGCCAAATAATGCCAGTGTCTGTTTATCTTTAATGTGCCTCAAATAGTGGTCATTAAAAATCCACTGACCAAAAACAGACAATTTTAGCAATGACCCAAAGGCCACATACCTGTGAATTTTTTATGTAAAATTTGTTTCCTTAAAGTGTAAGCATAGTTTTTTTTTTTCAATCCAATTTATATTAAACCCTGTAACCAATTAAAAACAAACAATCAAATAAACCCCACTTTTAAAATATCTGTACCTATTAACAAGCTGAAAGAAACCAACTATTCTGGCCCATTTTAGTTCGTCAGCTTGAAAATGCACTAATCAGGTGAGTCTGAAGAAATTCCAAACACAAGAGTTTAAATGAGAGAGATAATAAAACTGAGTGAGTCCTTGCTTCAATGTTTATGTCATTTCTTTAGAGTGGTTTTCAGTATATATATTTTTACAATTACTCTGCAGAAAAAATTAGATTTGTACACGATTGAAAGAAGGCAGTGTTCCATCAACAAATAAATAACTTCTTCGAAGTTGAGCTTGAAGCTGCCTAGTGACCAAGGTCTTTGAAATGTACAATCTATCTATCTATCTATCTATCTATCCCTTAGTCTTGCCAACCATTGGGACACCACTGATGACTGACAACCAGCTTCCTCCATTTCCTTGAAATGTACATCATTAAAAAAACCACTGCCATCAAAATACTCCATTACATTTATAATGCCTGCTGTGAGAAGAAAGCGGGAAAGAAGCTATATGTAGATGTACATAAAATAGATTTTGTCCATTAATTGTATATCTATACGTGAAGATAATTTAACATTTCACAAAAACAATCAATAGTGTTGGCCTCAAAACTCATCCAGTAACAATATGATTAAATATACTTAAAATCTAACACACATACACACAGAAAAATTGTCCTTTTGAATATTACAATTTAAGATGATAAATTTTAACTGGATTACAATCATATAATCCATATCTTTATCATATATTAGTTTTTATTATATTCTGTGATGCCAAAGCGATGATACAGGGAGGATGTAAAGAGCAGAATATTTAATTCTATGTTGCTAAGAGAGCTAAATGACTAACATCTGTCCAGTGTGGTATGGATAGGGTATATATATTAAAAAAATAAACAACTTTGAACACAGTTTTCAAGTTCTGTAGTCTTTAGTTTACTTTAAATGCGTTTTTCTCAAAACGACTTTTTACCTCTGTTGAACAACATGCCAAGGTCCCTTTTGAGTAGTTGTAATTATTCCATGTCCCTGAAATTTGGTATACTAGTTACTCATACATACATACAGTTAAAAAGTTATGCACGGATGAAAGTCTATGTGCTTTAGTTATTTTTTTAATAAATTTTTAAAATTCTACATGTACCCACAAAAAAATATTTTTGACGGGTACAATCAAAAAAAAAAAATCATAACTATTTTTTTAAAAGGCATGCGTAACTTTTTTGAGCTTGTCCAGTAGATAATAAAAATCTATATATATATTTTTAAATTAATGTTTGAAATATTTTATGAATTTTTTACAAATGCTGATATAGTACATATTTTCAAACATTAAAAAATGAATAAAATAAAAACTAAACAAGATATTCTAAATCTGGCAACTGTTTTGCTTTCTTATACGAAGGACAACTTATATTCCAAATTTGAAGGCTGTAGGTTGATAAATAGTTTTTTTCCTTCTTGGCATGTAGTAGTGTGGCCTTAATTTTATTATTTCTATTGAACTTTAATGCCAAAGTTAAATGAATTTTTATTATCTTGAGAGATTATAACAAGAAACTGAGCATAACTTGCATAGCAGGATTTAAACCAATCAAATGTTTTCCTAAATGACTGAAAATAAGATAAGTTTCTGTGTACAATCTTTAATTTATATAAAATTTACAGGTAATTACAATGCACTACTTTTTGTAATTTAAAGATGTAAGATGTATATAATACTTAATTTATTTATTAATTTTAATTTATTATATTTTATTATTTTCATATTTATTTACTGGGAAAACAGAAAAGTGCATGTGCTTGGTTGCTTTATTTATATATTTTATTAAGTTGTAATTTTATTATTATTTATGTGTGCCTCATCACAAAATTTCAGTGTATATATCAAATTGATAAGAAATACAACAAAACTAAAAATGCAAACATTGATTTAAAAAATAACTGATTTATATATAGCGTAAGTTAGCAATTATTCTGTTAACTACCTTGATCTACATTCTAAGTAATAAATCTATAAATCTATTTGCAAAGTATTCAAATATTATAGTTTAGTACGAGAGATTAATCATGATTGTTGCTGGACTAGATAAATCTATCTTCTGCTTCCACTGAAACTGATTTACCACTTCTGTTGAAATGTGTCTGAATGTATTATTCTGAATTGCTTTAATTTTCTGTCTCATCTGACTTGACAAAAAGTTAATCCTTTTTTTATAATAGATTTGAGATATTCCTTGTTATTGCTTACACCTTCGTCTTACAAATGCTTCTCTTCATGACATTGCTGCCACCCATTTGACATCGTGAGCTTGTTTCTGATGACACCTGAAACCTTGTGTTCAGCAAAGTCCATACAAATATATATATAAATATATTTTAATTCACAAAGTGCATTTATTGTTTATTCACAATAAAGAGATTAGGATTTTTTCAAAATAATAATTTTTGTTTCAAAATTTTATGACAAAATGTTTGAAAACCTTTAACCCTGAGCACAGTGAATTTTTTATTTTAACATTAACCTTTCAGCACACAAAATTATTTTTTATTCCTTAACCTTGAGCTGGATTCTTACGTACAAATTACAATACAATGGAATGGCTGATATGAAAGTTGTTCTCTCTTGTCTATAATAAAATAAAAAAATCTCAAACTTAAAAGATAAATCTTTGTAAACTACAACACAAAAGTGAGAAAATTTACATTTAAAATTTATTATGATAAATTTTGTGATTATGATAAAGTTTGAAGATTGCTATATCGATATATAATAGTAAAACCTAATACTCTGATTTAGATCCTTCTCATTTAAAAGAAAAAGTAATATTAAATGAACTAATGGAAACTTTCATAACAAAATAATCTGACAAAAAAGCTTTTAGTCTCATTTTCAAATCCCCCAAAATCTAACAAAATGTGTGCTGGTTTTTCCATTTTGAAATTACTTACAGGTGTGTTAAGGTGGATAAAGTGCTACAAAGAAATATTCATTTTAATTGAAAGTAATAAAATAGTATCCTACCTTATTCTAAAATAAATCAAATTTGAAGGCCCTTATAGTCCAAATCTGTGAAGACAAAAGCTGCCATTATACTATCTTCAGAGATTATAAACTGCATTATATTTTCTGATAAATTTAAAGATCTAAAATCTCCGTTATCTATTATTTATGATCCTTCATCATATGTGGCTATTTATTTCCCTAATTATTTATCAGTTTAAAACTCTCCTAAGTAATTTCTCAATGTAGAATCTTTGAATAATAATCAGATCAGTTAATCATTAACATTTCTGTATGTGTAAGTAATAAAAAAAAAATTGAGTTGCATAAAAAATTCTGAAATAAATGAACAACAGCATTCAAAATGGTTATTGACCCCCCACCCACCCACCCCCAAAAAAAGAAAAGAAAAAAGAAAAAAGATCATGACGGATACAAAATGATTACTTCCTATAAGAAGATAGAATTTTATCTGCAATAAGATATTATGACTGTAAGTGAGGAATGTTCAATTTTCCAAATGGGAAACCAGGTACTCTCTGCCAGGCACAAGCTTGCATAAGGTTAAAATTATTAATTTTTTTTTTAAAGTGAAGAGGAAAAAATGATTTTAAACAAAATAAACAAAAACATTACAGTCGTTAGACATTACAAAAAAATATATATCCAACTAATTTGATAAAACAGTTCAAAATGAAAATAATGAATTTCCTACCCCTTAGCCAAAGTATACTATCTTTGTTTTAAATACTTTTGCATCAGACTAGTACATGTACAAAAATAGTCTTACCTGTTAGGAGTGTGAACATGATGTTGATTGAAAGACGTGCTACATTCATGGACTTGGGGAGTGCATATTGAATGCAAAGGGCTGCAAGCAGCTGTATTCCAAAGATCTCAAATAAAAAAAGTAAGAAGGAAATATAATACATAGAATGAATTTATAAAGTTTTGCACAAATATACTCACACATACATTAAAAACAAGAAATACAGTACAAGAAGTCCCTTACTAAACAAATTCAGCCAAGTTTAAAACAATTTTCATTTCTAAATTATTTCTCTAACACACATCCACTCATGCACAGAAACTTGAAAAAGTGTACACTCATAAAGTACAATACATTCAAGGCAATATCGTTACCTCTCTTGCTGGACAGGTGGATTGATAAATTTTACCTATCTCAGACAGTTGACAACTTGGCCATATATATTTGTCCCACTCTGGCAATAATCCATGTTTTATAAAAGTAAATGAATAGTTTTGAAAGGATAAAATATACTGTATATATATTTATGTAAAATGTTTTATTTGAAATATTCTTTCACCGGGCATATTCTACAGTGTGTAAGCAAATATTTTTGAAAAAATCTTTACCTGCTTTTCTACTTGAGGCTGTCCTAATAATTCTGGAATAAAATCCAAACATATATGCATAGAGGGTACTCCAGCCACCATCAAGGGAAGCAACTCACTTGGATATCCCTGTACAATTATAAAATTATATTCAAAACAATTTCAATACAAGGGTGTGATAGTAACTTGTAGTGAAATTACATAAGTCAACTTACAAGCCAATCTGATCGAATAATTTTTTCTTATTCAAGGGTTCCTTTTTAACTTCTTTAAAGTAATATCTTTTAATTTGGATATCATGGCATGAGGGAACGTTCTTATTACGTTACTGCTTGTGCAGCAAAGAAAAAGTTTGAAGTGTTTGAAAAAAAATTCTAACATTTCAAAATTTAATATTTTAATAGCTATTGTGAACCTTTAATAATAAAGATGAAAAATGACTGTTAAACATTAATAAACTTTATTCAGGCTTGTTCTGAAAGCCTTTTTATGTCCATTCAATAACTAAATGACTTTAATTCTTTAAAACAAGGCAATATTTAGAGATATGAAAGAGACTTTTCAAGTCAGCAGTGACTCAAAAATATAACTTCTGGCATTGCATTTGGTAAGAAATGGATTTACCGGCAACTATCAAAATTATAATTAAAGCTTGCTGATTTTATAATAATAGATTAATAAAATCTTCTGCAATTTCAACATTATTGTAATTCTTATTAAATACAGCATGTTTAGTCAACCATCCTATTGCAAAAGTATAATTTAATCTGTCCTGTATCTTTCTTTGCTCATATTTATGAATACTTAAATCATACTACAAAATCAATACTTATTGTTTCAAACATATAGCTTTTTATAAAATAACATTATGTGACTATCACTGTTGAAATGTATTTTAGTTTGATTCTACGACTGACATCAAAGAAGTACATTTTAACTGATGTTAGCTAGGGCATCTTGTTAGTAATTTGAAGATCATAAAGCAATCAATATTTTTTGTCAGAATATATTGCTAAATTAACATCTAGTTCAGAAAGCTAATCAGTAGCATCAGAATGGTATAAGTATAAACTTGGTGAAGGATTCCTTTGCAATGACACAAATGCTTAAATAAAGTTTCTGGATCTGGATCTGGATCTGAAATGCATTGAAGTTACAATAATAAACATTTTACTATCTGATTTCACAAATATTTAAAGTGCTTTACCTGAAAGTGAATGAGTTTAGCTAAATATGGGTCTTGGATAAAGACTTGATGCATAAATGAGAAAATGGCACACTGGATTTCACGCACACAACTTAGTTCTCCTAGACCTCTTTCCTATACAAAAGAAAATAATGTTTAGTTCATTATTAATGTTCTTTTCATTCCCAGATATGAACATCATCTTACTTTTATTAAATTATACTTTTCAAGGCTTTATAATTAAATCATTAGCTGATAAAGTCAGAACAATGCTTTCTTCCACAAACTTAAAATAAATTGTTACTTTATAGCCTAATGAACATGTGTTTTAATGTTTTCATATTAAAATATTCTTTTTTTTCACTTGAATGTTTTCATCCAATCTAATTATGTTGATTCAGTATGTAATTATTTGTTGGTAGGTCAAGAAACAATTAGTTTTTCACAAGTGAGGTTAGATTAGGCAAGATATCAGTTTACAGGACTTGAATAGTTTATGTGTAGAAAGAAATAAAAAAGAAAAGAGAAGAGTTGTATGGTCAAGAGGTATCAGTACTTATAGTGTTTTTCCTGATAAATGTATATAAGACAATGCTTACCAGTACACAGTACCAACTCATCAAGCCACAACACAAACCTAAGTATAATGTATATATATACTGTTATGGGTCAAGGGCATGACCTCATATGCTTGACCTCTTATCTAAAAATTATTTTTCATTGTCATATTGAGCTCTTTTGATGTCTTCGTCTTTTAATAATACATAATAATAATAATAACACATTCCTTTGCACCAACAATTGCAGCCAAATTACGTAATCGTATGTGTCACGATGCAAGCAGATTATGAGCAATTAAGAAAGGTCTGTGCATGTTAAAATGAAAATGCTAATCACTATAAGTCAATTATGCAATACACTCGAAAATAGAGAGGGTGGTTGTTCAAGCCAGACGCTCGACCATCAGAATTCCCGCCATTAATCCTTAGATGTGCATAAATTCTGTGAAGCCAAATTGGGAAATTATTCAAGAGGGAAATTTGCCTAGACTTACAAAGGTTGCACATATTCCATGAATTGAAGTTAAACATGCTAAATATTCAGACAAGGAACACATCGATTTCTTAATATTTAACTATATTTTATTAAGAATGTTGTATCATATTTTGCATATTTATTTGTGATTAATTAGAATTGCTGCTATTTTTCCTGACTTGTGACCAGAAAATAGAGTGGCCAAGTTAACATGTGCCCCATAATTCTAATAATTATTGAAATGTATAATGATATTGTGGAATGTTATATTATCTTCACAGAAGAAATGATTAATTTAACAATTGTAAAATGCTGTGTGTGTTTGAAACATTTTTGCGAATATGATAATTATAATCCACCTGTGTGACATATTTCTGTTTTAATTGTAACACGCATGTACGTGGTTTAAACCATATTTTTATCCTCCTTGTAAAAATACGAATTGAGGTCAATTGTAATAGGACATAATTGTCTGTTGCCTCTATGTACAGATCGGTGAACTATAGGAAATCATGGAAATGATTGCTATTGTTTCAGAGTGGGTTTTTTGTTTATATCCTGGATTTTGGTTGGAATTCCAGGTTGGCATTCAGTTTATGCCGAGTTCTACTGCTATTGAGCTGAGGACCTAATGCTGAGATACATTATTCAAGTGGTGACGAGTTATACAGACCAATTGCCTAGAACATTAAACTGCGAACTGTTGTGTGAATTGCCTGAAGGACTCCTCCGATAACTACAGATAAGTGGGCGTCTGATAGACTCTGAGATCAGAAATTCATGTTATTATCCTTATAAACATTTAAAGACAGAATAGGTAGTCCTAATGACCTTCATATTGGATGTATTGATGTATAGATTCACTATTTTATCAAATTGTTAAATATTAAATTTTCATATTTTTGTTATAATAACGAAGTTGACTAATTATTAGTGAGAGGAAGACTGAAAAGGAATTCGGCTGGGGGCTAGAGCCAGATATGAATGTTTGTATGCATAATTAATCATTATTAGGATAACATGCCCAATTCACGCAATATTACACAGATTCATCTGTCACTGTAATTAATATCTAAAACTGAGAAAATTAATTAAGGAGACTGAAGGGTGAGTCTGGCAACCAGTCTGTTGTCAGCAGAGGTGTAACGTTAAAAATTAACAATCTTTAAATCTTCATGCAGGCAGGAAACAAAACAGTGGAATGTAACATATACATATATAAGGTATGTTTGTGTATGAACTCACTTATTTACAAAGGTATGGGGCAGTTTCTCTATGTACATATGAACTTATCTAAAATGCATATATGTACATGAACATATACATGCAAGATTTCAAAGTTAAAAGTGCATTATTTATGTGTTGTTAATTGATTTATTTATGTAAATATTCCATCTAGGCAAAAGACAACTGAACATCATTTTAAAGTATTTAACTAAACTTAAATAAATACGGACTTTTAATTAACAAATATTAGTTTATGTACTATGAAATATAATGATAATAATGAAAAAGTTATTTAATATCAAAGAGCAAAATAACATTGTATTCATATATAAACATATGTATTGAGCTTTCCCCACCAAAAATACTTAACCTAATTCAGTAAGTGTGAATTTTGCAAAAATATAATAACAAGTGATCCAGCACTGTTTCTATTAATAGGATCCTAATGTTTTCCCCCTGTTCGCCTCCAAATATTTAGTAAAATATTTTTAGTTTTAAATGGCTTCTATATATATAGTTCCAGAGTTTTTTTCTGTAATGCTGTAAAATTTGTATAAACTGTTATGTCATCTGAGAGCAAATGTTTATAGCTGACTTATACATAGAGCTGTGGTCCAGTCATGGCTTTACTTTCACTAAGCTTCTAGAGGTGTTCAAAATATGTACTAATAAGACAATGCATAGTGTCGGTGACAATGCCTGCAGATACTTGATTTCCACAGTTAAGCAATATGCATTCCAATGTAATTAAGACTGTAATTATATAATTGGATATATTGTAATTATTGAATGGACAGGGAGAAACATTAGTGAATTATGCACTTAAATGAGTGCAGGTAAGTGTTTATACTACATAAAAAACACAGTAGGTTCTAGTGTCTGGTCACATTTGTCCAGTATGTTCTGATTCTATTAAACAGTGATTTTAATGTCCAGAAGAGTTCCATATTGTGGTCAGGCAGGTTTGGGTATGGGAGAGTATCCTGGTGCTATCATTGCTAATAAAAATCACTAAATTTCAACAATGCTAGGTACAATCTGATTTAAATGCAAACAATATATTTTTCAGCTGCAGATTTAAGCATGCTTTACTGATTAGAATTTATTAGTCAAAAGTTACTTCACAACTTTCATTATAATAATTATAAATATACTAAAAAATAATATCTGTGTTCAAAGATAGAGTGAAATATTGCTATTCTGATAGTGAGCTCACTTTATTCTTAAAACTAACAAGTGATTTATGCATATAAGTGATGTCTTACATTTACATGTGATGCTTTAAGCATTATTTACAGACTCTAATTCATCCATCATATGTCAATGTTACTGCAAAACTGCTATAGGTATGGACTTGTATTAGATTGCCTGATCACCTACATAGAAGAGTTAACATTTTCACCTGCTGCAAAAGACTGAATTGTATACTTCTGGCAGTGCATTTACCAATGTAGGTGTGTGGTCTACTTGCACAGTGATGCTGATTTTCAATACTATATTTGGGGAATGTTGACTGCAGTGCTGTTATGTATTTAACTGAGTAACATTATGAAGATGTATATGCGTGCATGTGTGTGCATGTGTGTGTGTGTGTGTGTGTGTGTGTGTGTGTGTGTGTGTTTGCCATACATTAACAGTTATAAACACTTTTAAAACTGATATATATGATATATATTCACCTGTTCTTCAGGTGTGGCCATACAAACTTCCAAAAGAATTTGCAAGCAGGCACTTTCTTGAGTTGCCACAAGTGCATTTTTAAGCTCTAATCTGTCCTTCTCAATTCTAACATCACCAGTGTTTACAGTAGCAGAAGTCATGCTTGTGACTTGTTGGTGCAAAAAGATGCGAGATGCTTGAAGATAAGCTGAGAGCACTCGTAGAACTACTGCCAAAACAGGTGGACATCTGTAATATACAAGCCTACAATCAAAAGCAAGAACAATAAACTCTTTCTCAGTTATCTGGTACTTAAGCATTCACCTTTCTTATGTAATCAGCATTGATTTCAAGAAAATTTACAAAATAAAATAAGTTTCTTTAAAAAAGTTGATGCGCAATGTTTCACCTGCAATGTAGCAGTCTCCAAACCACTACTAGTGGTGTATCAAGTGCTATTACTTAGTTACTTATTATTATATTAATGACTTGTTTAGAGTTATATAAATTGAATGGCTTCAGGTTGAAGTAAAGTATTTTTTTACACTGAATGAAATAGTTTTACTAATACTTTGTTTCTCCAATGTGACCAATAAATGGAGACTATCAAAAGGAAAATCCTGCACACATTAATTAGCATTTAGATGTTTGAAATTATTAAAAATAAAGTAAAACTATTACATTAATTAAAAGTATTATGCAAGAAATAGCTAAACAGGTTCAGTAAGAACAAATGTATAAAAGAATGAAAGAACATCTTTAAGTTAGCTATTTCTTCATTTATGAAGTTAAAAATAAATTGTCTTGGGGACAAAAAATAAATAAAATGAGTTTTTACAATGTAAAATGATGTTCAAATAAAAAACAAAATGGGACAAAAAGATTTTTTAAAAAATGTATGCAAAAACGAAACAATAAAATAAAAAATATGTTTGTATTATAGTAAAGAGAACGCTTGATAGAACTGAAAATTTCAGAACGTTTTTTCAAATTATCTTTACATTTTTAGCATCTAGAGTTATCTTTTCTTAACTATTTTTTTCCCTAAATAATAAATTGTCATCCACAACTGAAATTAAATTAGTAAATAAAACAATATGTATAAATATGAACTGCATCTTTAAAACTAAATATTTCAAAAAAATAGAATATTTCCAAATCTTCACAATAGAGTCACTTCAAGACTGGCCTATATTAGAAAGTGTTAACTCAGAAACTGTTGATAATTCTAGTTAAAAAAAAACAACAACAAAATTATACTTACACAAAAATTAAGTAAATAAAAATAAACATTATAGATCTTACTGATCGTATATGGCAGAATAATCAGCGTTAGCATCGGTACAGCCTCCCAGAAATGTAAGCTATGACTGACATGAACTGAGGACGATGGTATGGAGTTTTCAATTTAGCAAGAAGTGCATGGACTAATAACCCTTTATTGTATCATGTTTTTGGAAAGATATTGAAAATATGAATAAAATATTTTTTCCATGATTTTGTGGACAATATTTCACACAAAAAAAATTGTCTCAAACTTTTTACTTAAAATTTTGTGTGTGTTATTCTTAACACGCAAATATGAAAAAGTCCGAGTGTATAGAGTTATCTCTCTTCTTTTTAATGGACTAATCAGAATTTAGGTTATATATCCATGCAGGTCTTGTGAAATTCTTAAAAAATGGTGCCCGAAAACATGAATGAACTTTTTCAGCCATGATGCTCCTGATGAGAAATTTACGACATAACCCTAAAGTACTTTTCTCAAAGTTTACAGATACAGTAATAAAGTTCAAAAGAAAAGCAAGAACACTTCAGAAGATGAAGCAGAGCTCTTTATTTTTATATGAAAATCTTTAGTTCAATGTAAAGAAAACTGCTGTGAGATAAAGTTTAGTAAATTTGCATGTGAAAGATCATTTGTCTCCTGTAAAACAGCGACACTGGGACTACCTGACACGGTAGCGTCAGCTGACCTATTTTGCCCGACAGCCAACGGGTTAAATATACAACTAAAACCAATTTGTCTTAATATATGAATTTATAACTTTAGGCTATTTATTGCTTCCTTTCTCTTTAAATAAAAGTTTTTCTTAAAAAGAAAAAAAGTTAAAAAGGGCATGCATGCATTTGTTATTGTGGATGAGAAGAAAAGGCATTTTTTTTTGCTATGGTGGAAGAGAAGAAAGGACAATTTTGCTACTGTGAAAGAGCATTATTGCTATTATGGAAGAAGAGTAAAGGCATTTTTATATTACTGCAGAATGATACTGGTCACATTTTTGTTTCTGAAGACACTGCTCCCATATAGTGTAAAAAAAATATGACAGTAATTTAAGTGTTATTATATCTGAAATCAGTGTTCCAGTATCTATCATGGTAAAATGCCTCAGACAGTTAAAATTCTCACTTTTGTTGTTTTGATGGCCATCTTGGATTTTACCATGGTAACTAAGATTCATATTGTAAATTTTCTATTTTTATAACAACTTTTCTGTACTGCTTTGATTTATAATTAAATAATTTATATAAAATAGGTATTTCTTTAAGAGTGGTATGTTGCCTTAACTTGTACATTAATTACTAAATGAAGAGAAAATTATAAATTTCACTGCCCATCACCCATCAGGATAAAACATTTTTTAAATAAAGAAACAGGAATCAACTATTACAGTATTATTATTCTAAAAGATGTAATTTTGTTTTAATATAAATTTTCTTCAAAAGCATCTATAAACTATAATTTGTACATATATTATTCTCAATCCCTGCAGAAAGTCTCAGATAAATTTTTTTTTTTTTTGCAACTTTTTTTAATAAGGGAAAAATTATTAGATATACCAACTTGACAAAACCCCACTAAATGACTGCGATCTCCTTATAACTTTGATATATATTTCATAATTTCAAAAGCATTTCTGTCGATATCTGAAGAAACATGCTTAATAATCATGTGAACATGATTCTATTCAATCTTTGCTGAGCGTTCAGAAGCTATACTACAATAACTTTTCAGTCATTTTTATGGTAGTTAATTTATCAAACCTATCAAAAGCACTGAAAATGCCCTTCAAAAGTTGTAAATAATCTTCTCTCAGTTTTGGATGATGGATGGAAAAAATGCAAGAGAACTGTTGAGCATGATATCCAAGGTTGCAGTGGCAATATTTAAAGGAAATGCCAATGTTAAGAGATTATGGAAAAGAATATGAGGGTGAAGATGATTTTCATTTTAAATTGTTGTATTACATTTCAACCATGACCTGACATCAGAAAGCACTCCTGAGTGCACTGGATGGTAGTGATAATTTCCTTCATATGGCCAACAAATACATCTGAGTATCATCAAAATATAACTTGTGTGACTGGATGACAGACATTGAAAGTTGAGGAAGGTTATTATTATTATTATTAAGATTATTATTATTAATTAGTGTCGATTTTATTTCTCAAACAGATGTAATTAAAGGAATCAGCCAGGTGAATTTGAAACTGCATTGAATATTTTTCATATAAAAGACTGATTCAATTGACTGGTATCCTGTTGAATTCTGAACAACTGAGAGCAAAATGTACTCTATGATTAACAGCACTTATAACACAACTAACTTTGATTTTTTTAATTTTTTTTTTTTAATGGACCAACTGTATCCATGAATAATTAGAGAAAGACTGGAGTGAATACAAAGATAGACTAATGTCTTACCTAAAGACGCGCTCGTCACAACGGAGTACTACAAGTGGATCAACCACAACATCTTGTTCTGCAAATGTTTCTGTCTTCAACAAACCAGGCTGTCTTGGCTGCAACACATTTACTGTTGCCAAGCGCAAACTTCAAACAAAGAAAAAAGAAGAAAAGGAAAAACAATAAATTAGTAAACATGGAATCTTGATTAAAGTTGTGGTATTATGTATATATATTTATATATATATAATTTAAAACAAAATTACTCATTCTGAATTGACATATAATATTTATATATTTATACATACACACATATATATATATGAATATGATAATGTGAATAGAAATCTGCTCTAAAAATATTATATTCCTGGTTGATATATTGTTTTAATGATGTATTCAGTGTTGATAAAATGACACAACCGGCTTAAGAAAAGAAAAGGGTTGTGTTTACTCTTGATACTGTTCAATTTGCTAGTAATATGCACTAAATTTCGTAAACACTTGAAAGTATTTACTTGAAATCAATATTGTTTTTTACTCAGATTCATCTGTCTCTACAATTGTGATATGCCAATAAAAAAAGGAAACATTTCTGGAAATAAAGGAATGTATAAAAAAGTAAATAATCTGATATTAAACAAGTACTTAAAATATAGTATTATTCATTAAGAAATTGTAAATTTGTGAATGTAATTTGAACAAAGACCCATGCCAATGAACTACACTTAAATTTATTTATTCAAAATAATTAGCATGTTTTATTTGCAATTATATAATTTATTTAAGCATTACGTCCAAAATTTGCTAAATGCTGATATTTAAATTAAAAAAATTGAACTATCATCAAAACTTTTTACCTAATAGCAACATTGTATATAGATGTATCTAAGGGCGTTATAAATTCATTTATTACCAGCCAGTCTCTGGTAAAATAGATTAACCTGTCTAATTGCAATGTATGCTGTTCAAAAAGTTTGGCTGCTATCTACAGGTGGGAAATGCCTTAAATATAAGAAAACAATAAAGATGTGAAAGTTGGAAAAAATGCAAGGGATATTTTCAGTCTTGCAGTCTTGCAGTACACTACCTTCTTGGTGCTAGTGCATGGAGCTTGAACCAAACAAGTTGCACAAGGTCTAGTACTTTCCTGGGCACATTGTTTTGCAGAAGCAGTGAAAGACAGTTAACAACTTGATGTGCATATTTATGAAGATGTGCAGGAGGCAGACAGAGCAAATGTTGCAGTTGTGACAAGAGTAAAGCTGGATTTTCATTGACATGGGATACTGCTACAAAACAATTAAAAAAAATTAATGATGAAACATTTTAAAAAAGAAATACATGATTAAAAAAATATATTGGTTAAAGTGAAAAAAAACAACAAACTTAAAATTTCTCATTTATGAACTGATATCAATGGATTATTTTAAAAACACAGTCTTGTATAGATTCAGCTAAATACACATTTAAACTGAACATTTGTATATGATCTTTCAATGACTATTGATCAATATCATCAATCATACTATCAGCAAAGGATGGTAATAATGCACACTGCACAGGTTCTTACTTTCATTTCTCAACTTGCTTGTCCTGCAATAGTTGTAGGCTCAATTTTGGGGAAGTAATTAATAATTGCTACATAAAGTTATCAGATCAAGTGTAAAAGAACAATAAAATATAGAATATAAAGCAGAAATGTTTTCTAGTTACCCTTCTGAAATAAGTTCCCAAAATAATATATTTAATTAATTAAATTCTTGCCTAATTTCCATGATTTATGTCACGGGAAAAAAGGGGGAAGTAATCAGAAAATTAATTTTTATCCTTGATTATCTCCACTTGTCTATCACGCGACGCAACAGACGTTAGCAAGTGTCGTCTGCAAACTAAATGACATCTTAATTACTGTCAGCGCGTTTGTTTATATTTACTGTCAGGGCGTCTGCTTATTTTGTTTGCATACACTGTCAGCAAGTTTGCTAATTTCATGTTTCCAATATTTTTATAGAAATACATTTGATTAATCATGTAAGTCAGATGTTCAAAAATTGTGATTACAATATCTAGAAAATGTGTTTGATTTTTATCATCAATTCTTATTACAAATTTAATTAGGGATTATATTATTAGAAGTATTGCACCTCAGAGTAATGCACCTTCTTAGCGTTGGTAAGGTAGGGATACACGCGGGAGTTCTATCTGTGAGAGAGTGAGAATTGATTTTGCATAAAAGGACTAACAGGTAGTGTGCGTCGTCTGGACTACAGAGAGGTGTGAGGCCTCTTATTATTGCCTACACTGAGTCTGGACAATCTTTTTATCTTTGTTATGACCGGGGAAGAAAGAATTGAATATTCTCCACGTACAGTATAGAGTTAGATGTGTGTTTTGCCACACTCAATTCGTTAAGGCAGCCTGTAAAGCTTGTCTGTATTACTCTACGTTGGATTCAAGACCTGAGCAGTGGCTGACCATCAGGGAAGGACTGAAGGGATCGGGACTGTGTCTAGGAGAAGAATATTCCACGCAACTCACGTTTTCGGAACTGTCACCGTAGACAGCCCTCCGTGATAGATTTTGGAACCGTCGCAGAAGACAGGTGTCGGTGAGCTCCATTTTTGTACTGCCGTCGTAGACAGCCGTCCATGTTCTTCATCACAGAACCGGGTGCCCCAGCGTTAAGCAAAGTGGGACAAGTATTCGCAAGTGTGTACGTACTGCACTCTCAGTGAACCGTGTTTCATTGCCAAGCGTGTTATTTTCAGATGACAGAAACTCTAACTTTTTGTGTTCGCCAGCGTGTTGGCAATTGTGACTATTTCCTTTTTATGCTGTGTGTTCCTGCGTCGACAATTCAGCATATTTCAAACACTAATAAGTAGGAAAACTTTTCTTAGAGGTGCATTACTAGGTAGGATAGTTAGAATATAAACATTATCATCATTGAACTATTTTTCATGAACATTTAACTTTGACTTTTATTTAATGGATAATTTTTGCGGTTATCACCGCAGTTCTAAATAAAATTGACATTGGGTTTTTCACCCACTATTTTTAAGATAATTTGTTCTTAAGGTTAGATATTTTTTCTGCGGTCATTACTGCTGGTTGTGCTTTGTAGTGGGGCTATGCCCCAAGTATTTTTTGTACCACTCGATTTTTGGCAGTAGTGAAAACGGTCATCACCGTTTATTGTTTTTATTATTGTCTTGTCTCATTTCTATGTTGTATTGTTTTTGTCCTATCTGCCATTCCACTTTGCATTCTTGCACTCACACGTCAGCAAACGTAACCCTGCATGCAGAATAAAATTAAACTAAAGTCAGACAAACATCAATTTCTGTGTGTGGATTCTGTAACACCATCCATACAGATTCCTACTTGCTGCTGACTAAGCCACACCCACTTTCACAAGAGAGCAGGGTGGTGGTGACATGCAGTGAATGCTTCCTTTATTGTTTGGCACTTCCGCTCAGAGTTAGATACTGTTATTAATGGAATTGTTGTGCAAATGCTGACAAGGAAGTCATCTAATTCCTTTTGTCCTGCAAAAAGAGGTTTTCTCTTATCTTTATTTTTAGGCCATTTTTCATTGTGTAACAAAATTTAATTCTTGGGTTGATGTTCAGGTGAGGCTTAGTTTGAACTGATGTCTTGTTTATTTTTAATGTCCACTACACATTGGCTGAAGTAATTGTATTCTTTCAAGATTTTTCTTCTTTATTGTCAAAGTTATAGGTTTCTTCATTACTTTGTTCTGGTTCTTCAAAAAATTTATGGTAACTCATGATTTTGTTATTAAGATCTTAAGTCAAGGCTGTATCCCTTGGCACAGCAGATTGCTGCTCATTTTAGATTGATTCTATAGTATACTTTCCTTCTTGCACTGATATTTCTTCCATTCTACCAAGGTAAAATTGGAAACTTAAATGGGGCCTGGAATGACCAAAACTGAGATTTTATAAGGCTTTGTGGAAATATGAAATTTCACTGTACAGAAGCTTTTTAAAATGTGACATGCATGATCTTAAAGTTACACACTGATGAACACCCAAGATGAGTTTTACTTCTCTCTATCAAGATATGTTTACATTCAATGATTGCTGATTTGTGAATATACTGGACTGATGTGACATTTTAACACACTAACATGACCTTTGAACATTAAATGCTTTTAAACTAAATGGTAACAAACTTTAAAAGATGTCTGTCTATGAAGCTACAACTATATGTTTAAACTATATATGCTTCAGTATGAAACAATAATTCTCTTATTTCTACCAGCATTTTTGAAATGCTAACAAGTAAATATATTATGCATAAAGAAATATTTCTCATTTTCTTGTAAATTCTCTGCAAAGACATTATTATGTCAAGGAATGAAGATCTTATCAAAGGTCTCTGACTAAGTTGCAAAATGCTGGAAATGTTAATAAAACTTTAAAAATCCTTCAGTGTACAGGATGATATTGCTCAAAGACTGGTGGACAGTGTGTAAGGGTATGAAAATTAAATTGTTTGTAGCCTGTAGAAAACAAATGTGCATTCATTGTACACAAAAACGTGAGCAGTGTGACATCACCAACAATGATAACAGTGAGATGAAGGTACATGCAAGTCTATTTGAACCATATGTTTTTAGTTATCTTCATCTTGGGGCTAAATTGTAAATTAAAGTTGTAAATTAACACACAGTTTTCCCCAAGTTTACTTTCAAAGTCAAGATGAATTTGTGAGCACCAGATTGTATTTATAAAAGTTTATACGTATGCAGAATTAATTATACTCATACCTTCTTCAAACGTTTCCTGAGTACAAGTGATCTCAAAGTCTAAGGGACTGGAGAGCATTTTGCTAAAAGTGCTAGATGCAGATGAAACTGGTGACTCCTCTAACCAGTCTTCCACTAGACACAAATGTGGGTAGTGTGACACCAACAATCTATGCAAATAAAAGTGGGTTGTTATACCAAAGATAGTTCTGAATCATGCATCAAAGAAACACTATATGAAAAATGTAGATATGTCACCAGCTGGTCAGACCGGAAAAGTGTAAACTAGCAATATTGAAGCTTTTGTTAAAAGAAGTGAACACCAATAATATATAATAATAAAACCAATATTTATGGGTTTAATGCTTCATGATTCATTAAAGAATATGTTAAAACCAATAAAAAGTGAATGGCAATAATTGAAAATAGCTGTTTAAAAAAATATTACAGAAATAACCTCCCCTCCCTCCAAATAATCAAACGAAATTAAAATTGATTTATTAAAAAAAAAATTAGGATATTAAATGACTAAATAAGATTTCTACCTGAGAAGAGCTGGAAAGAGACCAGAACACTGCTGCTGGAGTCTTTGAGTTTCTTGAACTAAATAGTTAATAGGAATCTCCGCTAAAACTGCTTCGCTATATGATATGTGACCTCTTAAAGTAACAACTGCAACAAACACAAAACTGATATTTTAAAATTATATTCTATTTATCTTCATAAATGGCTCATATATATACAGTCAAGTCCGGATATGTCGAGGGCCTAGGGGTTTGCCAAAAAGTGTCGAGATAACTAAAGATCGAGATTACAGAAAACCAATATGGCGGCAATATATTACAGTACTATAACATGCGCTTGACATTTCTTTATGTACATGATGTGCGTTAATGAATGAGAATGTACATGCACGAGTTTGGTGATTTTTTACACAACAGCGTTGCTGCAATTTGTTTGATGACGCGATCGGCATGCTATAAAAATGTACATGCATGTACGTGTTTGCTAACAACAAAAGGTTTATGTACACGCGGTAAATATGGTTTCTGTACAAAGTCTAAACTGCTTTGTTGCTTTTTGCCTTTAACATTCTACTTGAAAACAAATGCTTCAATATTACATATAACGTGCTTGAAATTTCTTTATGTACATGATGTGCGTTAATGAATGAGAATGTACAATGTACATGCACGTGTTTGGTGATTTTTTACACAACAGCGTTGCTGCAATTTGTTTGATGACGCGATCGGCATGCTATAAAAATGTACATACATGTACGTGTTTGCTAACAACAAAAGGTTTATGTACACGCGGTTAATATGGTTTCTTTACAAAGTCTAAACTGCTTTGTTGCTTTTTGCCTTTAACATTCTACTTGAAAACAAATGCTTCAATATTACATATAACGTGCTTGAAATTTCTTTATGTACATGATGTGCGTTAATAAATGAGAATATACATGCACATGTTTTTGATTATTTAACAGAACAGCGTTGCCGCGATTTGTTTGATGACGCGATCGGCTTGTTTTAAAATGTACATGTACATTGTTTGCTAACAAGAAAAGGCTTATGTGCACCAACTAACAGCAGAGATTTACCAGAACATGTCTACAATAAAAACGTACAAACCTTTCATTATATTCTCCAACATTGCAAACACAAAGATTGCTCACAAAATCAAAAAAATCTGCAGGGTGTCAAAGTTCGTTTTTACAAAAAGCTAACCAGTATCAAAATTAAATTCGCGAGTCATTTTGTATGTGTGTGTGTGTCTGTCTGTCTGTGTGTGTGTGTGTGTGTGTGTTTCACTCACACACATCAAAAGCCGCAATAGACCTTTCATCTTCATGATGTTCTCGTCTTGATTTGCTTCTTGCCTCCCGGTGCGTCTAAGGTGGAGGGCAGGAGGAAGGGGGTAAAACAGATCGCACACCCTCAACAGCTCTCCGTCAGTGGGGGGGGGGGAGGGGGCCGAAGCCGCCTCTGAAAATATCCTACAAGCGGACAAGCGGTTACTTCAAAAGTGGGCTAACATAAGTTCTGAACCAGTTGAAGGGCAACAAACAGTGTGCCTATTTTGCCCGTGGCAAAAACACCGCGCCTAATTAAGAAAACAATGCCCTTCTTAAGTTTAAGCTGCAGTTTTTAACAAGACATGGTCATTTATTGTTAGTGATTACTCAGCAGTAGGGTCGAGATAACCAACTTAAGTGGCGATTTTGGCACTCTTTTGTGCCCGAGATACTAGGGTTCGGCAACATAAAAGAATCGACGTAACCGATGAGAAAATGCTAAGACAAAGAGGAATTTGGCGGTTCCACTTCAAAAATGTCGACTTACTAGGGTTGGCAAGTTAACCGATGCCGAAATAAGTGGACTCGACTGTATATATATATATATTTATATATATATATTTATTTATTTATTTTCAAACAAATGCAATTAATGTTTTGGCAAAATAGCACGCATCAAAACAATATAAACAGGCCATCAAGAAAATCATAGTTTGTGAATATTTAAAGAACATTTATGTACATAGATGCATATGATTTACTGAATGAAGTGTGCCAAAATATACAATGAATTTTGAAGTATTATTAGTCACTAAACATTTCAAGTTATATCCAAGATGTATGTTTTTATAATCTCTATAATAAAACAATATTATTATGGTTAAACAACAATCAAATTATAAAGCTGTATATAATGATGAAAATGAATCTACTTTCAGCTAAAATAAATTAAAACAATTGTTTCAATTTCACTTAATAAAGCCTTCAATAGCCATGGATCCAAAAATTTTGGAAAACAAACTGCACTTGGACTGCTTTGGAGAGAAACTTTTTGCTACCTTCTTCCACCCCTTTCCCACCCTCAACATACATGATATATTTGATATCTCTGCTGTTAACAGCTAGGTTATTCTATCTTTTGTAGAAAGGGATTTCCCGCATATTAAAAAAAAAATTACATTATATATACTGCAATATATCATTTCATAAAATGTCTTTTTAAATTACTACAACACAAATGTATGTCTATTGTGACAATTATAAATAAATTTTTGTGCTTTAACTCGGTAAAGCAGCCAGTGGCCTTAATCTACTCTTTTATTATGTATTAAAGTCACAGTTTTTTTCATCAGTCTTACATTCTATCATCTGTCTAGGCACGACTGAGCACATAGAAGATTCTGTAACAGTTGTCTAATGTGCCTAAAAAAGGGGTAAGTGAGGTTGTTGTCTAAATAATAAAGACAGCGACTTGTTGCAAACCGTTTGATTGTGAACACGTGCTACTGACAGTGGCCATCTTTGAAAAGGTTATGTACATTGAATTTAATTATTTCTCTAAAACTCCAATCTCATGTCTATGATAAATTATGTCTATGAATTTGATTATTTATATATATATATATATATATGATCTTTTGACTGCTGATGTCTATGCTACGATAAACTGAACAAGTGTCTAGCATTAATCAAACATTGTTGTGAAGCAATGTAATTGTCAACGCTCATTTGATTGTATTTGTTATATGTATATATGATTTAATAAATTTATTGACCTTCTTACACATATTGGTAACCATATGTTGGAGCAATAGTGGATGGATGGGTCTTGATAAATATAGATTAAAAGATGGATTTATCTTCTCCTTTGGAAAGAAGTTTTCTACCTATGGAAATATTGTGCAACAGTGAATGTTGTGGAAGAGAGAAAATGTTTACAGCACCCACATACCTGCCAAATGAGAGAGACAAGTAGTGTTTTCTGGAAAATTATTAATAACATATATTAAGATTTTCAGCACTTGTAATTAATTATGGATGATTAAAATAATAATAATATTCATAACCAATAACTAGGGTGGCGTTTTGTCAAAGTGTGCATGGGTTCATTCAATGTTGGCATCTACATGTTGACGAGTTAACTTGGAGCTACCAGTATGAGCATGTCTGACATTGGATGAGTACATTCGAGGATGTTGGTAAAGGGGTTAAAAATGGCTTAGACCTCTAAAACAGTAATCATTAATAATTTAGTATTTTCAAGACAAATTAAGAGTATAAAGGTGTTTAGTACAACAGTATTGGTACAAAAATATCTGAAAAAAGCTTCAAAAGAAAGAATTATAAAACACACTAAACTATGTACAAATAATAAACTGTAATTTAAAAACTCTTAAGAAGTTCTGTTAAGTCACAACAAAAGCAAAAGCAATGAGAAATCCAGCAGAAGTAAAATTTCATCAGTATGAAGTGCTCTCAATAGAGCCACTTCTTCTGTCAGCAATACTTAAAGAAAACTATAGGCACTGTTTACATCTTAAATTCAAAACCATACAACAAAATTTAAATACAAAAATAATTGCATTTAAAAAATCCATACAGTAAATAAATGTTCAGAAAAAATCTTGATGATATTATCTGGTATTTTGGAAATCCTGTGGTCCTTTTGGCTCTTAAAGCACTAGTTAACAATTATCTGATGAATTGCTGTATGCATTTCTTGCTGGATTTTAAGAAATATGCAAAATGTCCAGCAACTTGACCTATGGTGAGAAATTTCCTGATAATTTTAAAACTTTATTATTATAGAGATACAAAGAAGTGTAAAAGACTTCTCACCTGTTGCCCTGGAGACACTAAGGAGTGTGTCCTGGTACAAGAGAACATAGTACAACACCAGTAGCTGTGGGGCTAAATTTTCTGTTCCTCTGTCCTTGTGCTTTCCAGTCTTCACTTTTGTCACATTCTCTTTTGAGTTAGTCTGATAGTCAGAGTATACTGCCAGGATTTCTGACTCTGTGAATGGCTGATTGGTTTGCTCTACTTTAACACCCTTTGGAATAAGAGTACTTACAAAGCAATCCACCATCTGAGGCAGAAGTGGATGTAAAGGCATAGCACTTTCACAAAGCTGTCTATAAATCCAATCCTTAAGGAAAAAAATAAAATAAAGCAGCTTTAACAATTATTAAGTTATACAGTTATTAAATTATAATTATAAAGTTATAAAATTCTTTTGACTATTTTTTAATGGTTTTATTACATTATTTTCAAGTTTTGGGATTATTAAGACAATCATCAGACGAAAACAGCAGAGAATTGTTAATCTTCGGTTCTTAATGCAGAGAATAAAAATGAGTGAAATAGGAAATTTCAAGAGCACGATTAACCTGATTTAAACGTTTTTATTTTAAGCAGCTAAAAAAGAAATCTGATCATTTAGTGATATGTTCAAAATTCATTTTCAGCAATAAAACATCAAACAGAAGAAAAATTAACGAAATTTTAGACAATTAAAACCCTTACCAAAGGGTAACAATATTTATATCATATATTAAAGCTAAAATATTTGTATGAAATAAACTATAAATATAATGAAATTGTAAAACACATTATTAATGGGAATCTAGTTAAAAAAATAATTACCCCCTTCAATAAGAACTTTTGAGTTTTCGAAGACAATGAAAACCATCTGAATTTTTAAAGGTATATATAACTTCTTTATAAAGTCAAAAACTATGAAAATGAATTGACACATATGAGATATTTCAAATATTAATTTTTAACATTATTAATTCTATTACACAATTTTAGTGATTCTTACACTATACATGATATTAGTATAGTGTCAGTTGATACAATAAATGATACATACAATAATATGACTTTTACTAAAACATAATTCTGTTTATAATTCATAATATGAATTAACCTATCCTATTACTTTGTTTGGGCCAACTCAAGCCTACCTTAGTGTAAAAATAACTCTTAGTAGAAATTTGTATTTGCAATCTTTTTTAATTTATTTTTTAATTAAAAAGCAGTCAAAATAATAATATTAAAAATTCTAAATGCACACACATTTTCAGAGAGAGAGAGAGAGAGAATATTTTCTTATCTAAAATTAAATGAAAACGATTATTAAAGTTTAAAGATATAATAAAACACACATTTTACAATTTAAAACAGGTACAAACAAAGTGTATCAATTAATTATATTTAAAATAACAAAGCATAACTTGTAAAATTCAAATTATCAGTTTTGTTCAGGTTTCATTAGCATATTTTTAAAAACCCAACAACCTGATGCACTTTATATTCCTAATAAAATATTTTTAGTCAAAATTAGTTAATAGGTTACATCTAAAAACAAACAAAAAATCATTAGATATTTGTGTTTTAGTGACAGTTAAATAGATAACATCGTCATTTTCAAAATTACTAGTACAAATAGTAAAAAACTATTTGTATAGAGTGTGAAGAATAATGAAGACTATGTGTATGCATATATGTGCATGCATATGACTGCATTATGAAAGTGGATTGAGAACTTAAAAACTGGAAATCAACAAAAAGAAGAAACTAGATTCAGAAAATAGTAATATTTTACTGTTTGTTATAATAATATCTATAAATCAGAAAAGCTATGTCTGCAAACTGAAGATATGCAAATGTCCATTAGTGAAAGCTGACTATATGTTTATAATTTATATACTGTGACTTAAAATTATTTACAAATGACCTGTTTGTTTTTTATTTTTATTTCTCAAATGTCTAAATACTACTAACCAACTACTTTTCCTTTGCCTTTCAGACCAATTTATTTTCCTGCAAAATACCTTATATTATAATTTTTTAAATGACAAATTTTAAAAAAATGTTATTACAGCATTATCTCTATTTTATGTTACTATTGTATCATGTCAAACTTAAAACATTTCTGTTTGGTGCTGCTCCAAACAACACATAGTAAAAAATATGTAGCTAACAAAGTGAAGCATGATGAATGGTCAAGTTTCAACATGATCATTAAAAAACGATCTGGCCCAAGGCCACAATTTCTATCACAATATTTTTACTAGTACCTAACATCATTCATCAAACTGTTTGTTTGCCCCCTTGTGTGTGTGCATGAATGCACAATTTATAGAAAATATTTGCCCAAATGAAAATCTAAAAATAATTTATATGGTTGTAGCCATAATGTTATGTCATAACTCTTTTAATCTGCTAAAATAACTTACCTTAATAGGAACTTTGTGCCGAGAAAAGACACGGCTTTTCAAAAGTTGTAGTATGGAATGTATTGGCAAATAACCTGAATAAGAAGCATCTAACTTTTTGGTAACAGGAATCTTGATAGCATGAGCAGCCACCACCTGAACAATTAAACATTTAAAATAATTTTTTTTATTTCATTGATATTAGCCACATATTGAACATAGTTTAATAGATAAAACCAAAAATGGAATTCTGAATGGCTGTTTGTATTTTTACAAATTATATAAAGGAGATACCACAAGCAACTAAGAGTCTGATGACGATGATAATTAACACCAAGTCTCATTTCAATACAACTTCAACAACATTTCTGCAAAATCACAACTAAATGAGATTTTTATTGGATGATATAGTAATTGTGGTATCAAACAGTGGAATGGATCTGCTGCTGAACTGGTCTGCTGATGGAATGTTCTACATAGCACCAAAGAGTTGAATTAATTTTACACAATTCAAATACTACTAAGAAATTTTAAAACAGGTCTTGTATCTAAGTCTCAGAAGTGAATATATAGAGTTTAAATTCTATGATCTGAATCCTGACCCAGGAACAGAAACCAGAACTCTCTTCACTAAGAACATGCCACTTCAGAATCAGATCTTCAGATTCGATATGAATTTTCCATTATAGCCCCCCAAAGAGTTTTTGCCAAATACAAATATTCACATATGGGTTCCCAATAACAAGCTTAAAAAAATGTAAGATATCAGAGCACTAGTGCACTCGTAGCCATAATCAGGCTCACTTCACTCATAAGATAGTGGCAATGTGATTATGGTTTAGTACAGTTTTTATTGAACCCTCTTCAAAAGATTTTCTTACTTCAAAGGAATAATTAAATCCTTAAATATTTAGTCGACAAAACTTTTTTCACTATTTAGATCACACTGATTTACTATAATTCTCATAAATGCATTGTGATAGATATTTTCTCTGCTAAAAAGTGCTCCTTGATATTTGAGGATTTATATTATCTTCCCATCTATATTTAACTTTTTTCTGTGGACTGGGTCAGCAAAAGAGTGGCCTTTCCACATGCTTTCCCTTTATCCAATGCTAACCACCATAAGTATATAATTCACAGCTAATACTGACCTGACATAAGACCCCAAAATATGCTATAAGGCATTCACACAAGATTTCCTTTATGTCTGACTTCTTATTTTTCTACACATTTACCCCCCCCCACCACCACCACCACTCACAGTGCTAGAAATCTTTTCCAAAATATAATTAAGAAGTTGTGCCCAACCAATCAGTTTCACTCAGCATCAATCAGTCAAACTTGCTTAATCTTGGGGGTGAGGAGTGCACCCATGGTCTGAGTAGTGACCCTGAGTGATCACAGTTATTTCTTTAGTCAGAGATGGTTAATGTTATGAGTTGTTTCTTACTCAACTTTGGGATAAATACAAAATATACATGGGTACTGCTCTTAATGTGCAGACCACAGTTTACTACTGCAAGGCTGAAGACAGTTTGGAAGACAGAAACATTGCAGTTAGCTCAAAGATCAGACTGATGCGTTCCTTGGTAGTATCTGTGTTTTTATATGCCAGTGAATCATGGACCCTCACAGTGGATCTCGAAAGGAGGATACAAGCTACTGAAATGAGATGCTTTCAAAGGTTGCTTGGCATTTTGTATAGAGATCATGTCATGAATAAGGAAATGGGAAACAGAATTAGGCAAGCCACTGGGCCCTATGAAGACCTATTGGCCATTGTGAAAAAATGCAAAATGAAATGGTATGGGCATGTCACATGATCAACAGAGCTTGCCAAGACAATCATGCAAGGTTCTGTGCAAGGAGGGCAAAGAAGAGGAAGACAGAGGAAAAGATGGAAGGATAACATCTCAGAGTGGACAGGACTGAAACTGAGCAATACAGCAAGATTAGCAGAGAATAGAATGGAATGGAGGAAATTGGTTGTCAGGTCATCAGTGTTGCCCTAACAGTTAAAAAGACTAAGGGATAGATAGACAGATAGTAAATAGCAATTTAAACTTATTAGTGATTTTATTATACCATATTAGCTCCATTAGCATTTATTTTAACTAATTTGTGCTCAGTAGACCCAAGTGTAATAATATTATTTTTTACTTCATTATGTTTTTTTCCACATCCCATGTTTAAGCTGACAGTCCTACCACCAATATATAAACATTTCACATGCATTTTACAGCACTCTCCAAAATTATTTCTATTATGTCATATTCTAACGAAAAAAAAACTATATTTTTGGTCTTAAGTCTCGATAAAAGAATTTATGAGATCACAGCTAAAGAGTCTGAAATTAAATCTATTTGGTGATATGTCCAATCTTGGGTCAGAGAGTGTATATATCTGTTTTTGTTAGTACTGTTCATTGTCCTTTGTAAGGTATTTTTTCGTATATACAGCTGTATTGCATTTTACATGATAAGTCAGAATTAATCTGAGATTTTCCTTAAACTGACAGTACACACTTATTTCTAACTAAAAAAAATAAATAATTTTCTTTTTTGTACAATGAAAACAAAATATCACTTCAAGATATTCAAAAATAATTATATGGAATGAAAGATGTGCCCAAATTTTGTGACATTTGATTAATACAATCAGAATCCTTAAAAGATATATTGTCTAATTATTAGAATTGTTTCAAGTAAATTTGTCATGAAGTGTTTTAACAAATGTTTAGCATTTTTTAAAGGTGTAATTTCACATGGCATACAATATAAAGTGGAAAGCTGAATGTTAGTTTACATTTTATAAAGAGCAAATATTGCAAATATTATACAAGTGTTACAGTCTGTATAAAAAAAAGAAACATGTTTATACACTTTTTGTAAACATATATGAATACATCCTTTAGTGGAAAATATTCGTGACATATTTTAAAAACAATGCTAAGAACTAGGTTTTTATAATATTTTGTGTCAACTAATACATTTTGCAAATAATGTTTACTTCCCCATGAATAAATTATAAACTACATTTATATATTAATTCTGCTATATTGGTATTTGTGATGAAAAAAAATCACCCTTGCTAATTTAATTTCTGGCTGTTAATGACATTTAATTTTTCGCACTCTGTGCTGATGAAAGGGGAACAGTTTCAACTCATGCTCAGTTAGTTCCGAGTCAAGCGGTTAGTGTAGTCACGCTTGATTGACAACAACGGTGAGAGCTTTTCAGGTCAGCCCTCTTAATTGCAATTGGAAAGGGGCCTGCGAATGAGACCGTCAATCCAGGGAGACAGGCTGGGATGGTGAAAACCTGACGGCCTGCTTTGTAGCAAGACAGCTTCCCATCGGATATGGTGAACAGGTGTAAAATGGTGTAAATCTACAATTCCGGTCCACTGATGCATAAGTTAATAAATAGCCCATCAAGCCTAGTGGCAATTACTTGCGACGATAATTTCGGAGTGCGGTTTTAAGGCAGACGTAAAAATGCATGGTAAGCAATCTGGTTGATAATTAAAATGTATGAATGGACTTAGAATGATTTTTGTGTTAAATTATTGTTCATGCATTTTGTTTGATAAATGTTAGAATTTTCTTATTCAATTGATATATGTTAGAATTTTCTATTGTTGATTCATTAATATGTATAGTTCATGATGTATTGATGAATGAAAGATGTTAAGGGGCTAAACAGATAAAATGTAAGTTGAATGATTGATGAGAGAATGAAGGAAGATAAGAGAATTAGGAATTGTATGTAAGCATTATGCTCTCATATGTTTTAGTGGAAGCATGCCTTTCAAGTTCCAAGTTCCATCTTTCAAGTTCAAAGTTCCAGGTCAACTTTCAAGTTCAAGGTTGAAGTCCAGAATTCAAGGTTCTACTTCAAGTTTGGAGTCCAAGACTTCAGTTGTCAGACTGGTTCAATTCTTCAGGGTCCAGTCTTCAGACTTCATCCAGTCATTCTTGCCACAGCTACGTGCAGCTGTGAGCCTTCTCCGATCTGGTCCATGCAGCGAAAGTCTGACAACATGAATACATCTTGGAGAGGTTTTACATCTGCAGACCACGATCATCCACGGAATCCCAAGGTGGTGTGAGAGACTGATATATGACCATCATTGTTACTCCTAGTGTGCTCAACTGGTCACGGAACTGGGAATCAGCATCTTACTGACATCTACATACCATCTTTATGACGCTGTATCTAAGACTCAGGTCAAGCAATCAGTCTATTAACTCTAATTCCTCTTATTTCTTGATCATATGAAAAATCGTAACTCTGGTTAGAGATTGTACTTCAAGCAAACATTTGTAGAATATTGACTATCTAGATTAGAGTATCAGATGTCGGACATTTAAATACACGAAATGTTTCTAAACTTATTTTGTATTTGTTGTGATAAATATTATTTTATAATAAATCTTTTATTTTACGTTATACATTTCTTAAGCATGCATTGATGCATGTCTGGAGTAGTTAGTGGGTGGATAGGGGTTTGGGAGCTATAGTATTGAATGAAAGTTAATTAATGTTATTATTTTAGATTACTCCTTAAGTAAGAAATTCCACCTGCAAACAAGTTATGTACTGGTGGTGTGTAAGCTTATAGTGATATGTGAGTGGGAAATTCATATCAGGAAACGAATCCTAAATTTAATCACTCATAAGCGATTATGGTTATTAATGAAAAACGAATTAATAAATAATAATGCATAATTAGGATTAACGCACCAGGCGCGTCACAGTATTCTATATGCAAGTCTTAAGTTACATAGCCGCATTGTCATATGTTTCTTTTTGTTAGTGAGTTTGTCATTTTTCTTAAAACCCATGGCTATATCTATGAAAAAATGTTGGCAATATAACATTCAATATCTTACCCCCAGCTTTAATCCAACACCATATGATAAAACAATGTCACTGTCTTATATGTACATTCAAATAATAGTGTGCGCGACCATATAAGCTGTGAAAGCACTTGAAGACATGCAAAAAGAAGGAAAAATCACTAGATTACTTTTTAAAAAATGTGTGATCATTTCCAGACAAGGATAACAATGAAATGAATGTTTAGCAAAAGAGCAACTAAAGTGGACAAAAGTTTCTTGCATCTTATGAGATTTACAAGTTAATTGCTAATGCTGGCAAGCCATACAATATAGGCAAATTGTTGATTTTGTCTGCTCTGTCTGTTGTAAATCAGGACACAAAAATTACTCAGCAACTCATTATTAAGATGTATCGATGAAGTGGTAGATGATGTGGAACAACATTTAGTTGCACAATTGTATAGTTGCCTTAAAAAAAAAAATCAATGAATCTGCATGATACTAAAACCCTTCTGATGACCTATTTAGGCTTTTGAATGATCAGCTTAGTGAGGAAATGCTTTTTGCCCAAAAGCTTAATGCATTTTTTTTTTGTTGTAAACAGCTATTCTGGAGTTACACTGGACATCACGAGTCAATGCAAATGCCCTCTCTGGCAGCTCCTGATACTGCAATACTGCACTCATTCCCTCTAAAAAAGTGTTGTATCTATCTGACTAGGTTTCTCAAGTAATCAACAGATTTAAGTAATTGGCATCTATGTATATGAATTATGATTGAAAACCATGAGCTTTCTGTAGTAAGTTATTTTAGTATTAATTAAAAGAAATGCAAAAATACTGACCTGTTCTGTAAATAATTCTTGTGTAAATATGACTCTTAAGCGTGAAAGGCTGCTGGACTTAATAACACTCTGTAAAATAACCAAACAGCAAAATTCTTTAATCTTGTTGATATAAATAAACTTTCAGGTAAATGGCTAGCAGTATTTGCATAATTCTGAAATATTAAAAAAGTGTGGTATCGAACAACAAATATTAACAAACATTCTGTGATCCACTAAAGAATTATTAAAAATAAATAAATAAAATGTTATTGTTTAGATACTAATATTCATTGATTTAATGACTATGTTCAATTAATTACCTTCATTCCCAATGTATTAGAAACAAGGTCAGATATGGATGACACCTGGTTACTATGAAAATGGAGTGCTACTAGAAACAACACTTCACCAAATGATGTGCTGCTACCTGATTCCCTTTAAACAAACAAAACAAAGCATGAATGTTGAATACATTTACTGTTTGAACTTAGACCACTTGTGTTGGCATGACTCACTTACATGT
Source organism: Sinotaia quadrata (assembly GCA_028829895.1). Lineage (NCBI taxonomy): Eukaryota > Metazoa > Mollusca > Gastropoda > Architaenioglossa > Viviparidae > Sinotaia > Sinotaia quadrata. The sequence goes on along the minus strand of CM054183.1, from coordinate 73,833,755 downwards.
TACATGTTGTAGTCTGTTACCTGTATTTACTTATTATCTTGGCTGCATGTATCAGAGGGCTCGAACTATCTTCCAGAACTATCAATCTTCTATTCTACATTATCTATAATTCATGTATCTAACAATGTTTTGGTAACAGCCTAAGTTTACAGGCAGTCCAGTGTGGTGGAGAATTAACATCTTGCCCATCTCTCAGCAAAACATCACACAAAACAAAGGTTTTAAAATAAACAAATGTTCTAATCAATTTTCTTTGATTTATAAACAATAGGTTTTATAGAATCATGACACAAACCCAACATGGCCTAGCTAGTATTCCAGTACAGCCTACCCCCCCGCCCCCCTGTCAGTTATTTATTATTAGATTCGGCCTAATTGAATTGTCGCGGTTTTGTTTCCCTTCATTACTGCTGATTGCAGCTGAAGCTATGGCCCGTGTTTATTTTATAACTTATGTCAATCACTTGTATTGAACAGAAGCACATGACTGGGGTGGGATGATAAATGTTGTGTTGTAAACAAGTTTATTCTCTGGTCTCAGTTTCATTCACCTCTCACCAGGGTCAAGGCATGTGTTGTGACATGCATAGCAATTTTATTTCATGGTCATATTACTGACATCTAAGTTCCTGCAATTACTATGCCTAAAGAGCAGAAGCAACCTGCAATAACCAGTCTCTGGAAGGTTGATCTTGAATGTTGCATCTTCAACCCTGAATGGACTGAATGACTCATCATTAGAACCAGATATTGTATTTGTCTCTAAGAACATGCCAAATCATGTTTCCCATTGATCATACTGTAAAACAACCTTTCCTTGGACACCTTGTTTCTTCTGGCCTAGTAGTTCGAAAAGTTTGCCGACCCCTGCTCTAGTGGAACAGGTGGGAATTCATTTTAAAAAGAAAGAAAAAACTAGAGTACTAATCATCTGTGATCTAGGTAACAATTAGGTCATTTAAAAAATTTAATTTAACAAAGTTGTCTTAACATATGTCATTAATCACACATGGGAATAGCAATTATCTCATCCACATTTTGATAGACAAAGCATTACTTGCAGTAGTCTACCTTTTATACTGTACTATTCAATGACATCAAAATGCACTCAGCAAAACCACCACCACAGAAAATTAATGATATGAATATCAGGTAAGAAAATGTGTTTCAGACAATATACCTATCTGCTTATTATATGAATTTTTTGCAATAATAAATTTTCTCTAAATTCAAAGACATGAATTTACAGAAATTACTATATAATGATTTCTTATATAAAATGTCAGTTATGAGATAAACATTACAAGCATGAGCTTAATTAGGTATATATACTTTTTTAAATTAGAAAATATCAAGTGAGCTTACAAATACGTGATGGTTCATGGGCAAAATGCACTGAATTCTGCTCTTGAAGCAAACATATTTAAAAATGTTGTAGGTAAAAGATCAATAGAAAAGCTGATTCTAGATTATATTGTGGCTGAATCAAGTGATGAAGATGGGGAAAAAAGAATACTTTGTTTTTGCTTGTGACATGATACAACGTCCATGGAATCTAACACAATATTCATAATGATTGTATGGTACCTTCATTTCTTCGGTAGTCAGTAAAAAACATAAATAATTCAAGATACTGATTAATCAAATTTAAGAAAAGCAAAGAGTAAATTAAATAAAATGCATGAATGTATCCATATATTGCTTTGTGTTCATGAACCATTTATCAGATATTAAAATAAAATGAAATATGTTTAGCACTATATAGCTATGAACATTTTAAGAAATCAAAATGTACCTTAAAGGAGATCTCCAAAACTAAGCATGAGAGAGAGTCTGTTCTAAGCAATATATTAAACAGGATTTCAACACGGGTTCAGTTTCTTTATAACATTGTTTTTCATTCATAAATATAATCAAAATCAAATCAGTTATCAATTTTACAGTTTGTTAATTCATTCATGTCATTGTTTTAGTTGACTGTTGCAAATTTGTTATTTTATAATGTGATTTTATTTGAAGTAGGTCCTTCACAATTTTTTTCAAAATGTGCCTTTTTCATGGGTTTTACAAATTTAAAGCAATCAAACACTTAGAGATACTACAGTATAACCTTGAAATTTATTTATCTGTGTGATGTTTTCTGTTTGTGCCAAAAATGGTGATTTTGTGAATGTGGTTGCTAAGACTGTAATTGGTTTTGCTTTTTTCTCAAAAAGACGATATGAGGGGTACCCGTCTTCTCTGAGGTTGTTCAATGACTTATTGCTCAATTTTTGTACAACTTACACCATTAAAAAGGGGTTTCCTTCTAGTTTCTGGTGATATTAATAAAATCAAATATCCCTGTGATAGTCAGAAATCATCCTTGCTAAATTAAGACCAAAGTGTTAATTGGTCACTTAATTTTTCACGCTCTTTGTGAGCCGAAACTAACAGAAGGGAGTGTTTTCCAATTTCTAAGCGTTTTAAGGGTAAAATGTCTAGTCATGGAACAGCCAAATGACAGTGGACAGGGATTCCGACTAGACTTTTAATTGCAATCAAGCTTAGTGACTGTCAGACAGCTGGAAAGGGAAGAGGACTGGCAGTTCCTTTGTAGTAATGTAAGTCCCCGGTCAGGAGTGTTGAGAGCACCGCACAGATGAGAGCGCAGGTGTAAAAAGGGTGTAAATGAGTGATTCTGGTTAACTGATGCGTGAGTTAATAAATACCTAGTCAAGCCTTGTGGCAATTACTTGCAACAAAATATTTTCAGAGTCCAGTAGAGGCATATCGAGAGTTAGTGGTAAGATGTCTGATCAATGATATGAGAATGGACTTAGAATAATTTTATGCTAAATTTATTGTTCAATGCATTTGATTTGATATATGTTAGATTTTTGGATTGATTCATTAATAGGTACAATTTATGTTAGAAATTATGTATTGATGAATAAAGCATGTGTGAGGGCTAAACAATTCACTTGCAGATAATATATAAGTTGATTGACTGGGGAGAGAATGAGAGATAGACTAGAGTTATGAATTTGGATCTAAGCATTATACTCCAAATGTTGCAGGCGTGCATTCCTTAGCTGATAGCTAGTCTTCGGGTTCTGGTCAGAGTTTCGGTATGTGAAACCTGCGATGCGGTTATGTTTTAAGAAGGTTCTATCAGACTACTGTCTACCATGGAATTCCAGGGTGGTGAGAATAGAGACTACGAATGCCATTGTTGTTCTAAATTCCAGCCGATCCTATTGTGCTCAACATGTGAAATGAGTTGAAAGGGACGCTGGCATTGTGTTCATGATAAATCTCTTCATATATCTTCTCTACGATGCTGCATTACAGATCAGGTCATGAACTTAAACAATTACTTCTAATTCTCTCTCTTTTCCAATTTGGGATAAAATCTTAACTCTGATTAGAGATTGTTCCTCAAATAGTTAGTGTAGAATATCTAACTTGCTTATTGCTTACTGAAGAATACTTGAACATTTAATGTAAATATGAGAACTCTTTCGAACTTATTGTATTTTGTGATACAGATATTATTTTATAATAAATTTGTAATCTTTTGTTACATCCTTCTTACACATCTGCATTGATGCATGTCTGGTGTTAGTGGATGGATGGCGGTTCGGGAGTCAATTGTTTTGGATGAAAGTTAGTCAATGTTGTGAAATATGAAGTTCCATCTGCGAACAGAACTTATGTGTCGGTAGTGCGTAATCTTTTAGTGGTATGTGAATGGGGATTTCATGTTAGGAAACAAATAATAAATTTAACCACTGATAAGTGATTATGTTTATTAAATGATAAAGGAATTCATAAATAATAATCATAATAGAGGCCAATGCACTAGGTGATCAAAGTCCCAAAAGTGGCTTGAGACTCATTTTGTGGTGGCACATAACATAATGTCACGCTAAACAAAAAAACCAGCACTTGAAACAGAGTTTTAAGGCAACTTATAGGTCTAGATCATTTCTTAATATTCATTTCCTGTGATTTGATATACTACCAATGAACATAGCAAAGTATATATTTTTACTCACTTTGTGTTATAAAAATAATGTCAAAATAACTCATTCTATTTAAAATCACAATAAATTCTAAAAAGTTATATTTCATTCCACAACCAAATATTTTGCAAAATGTCATAAATCAGACATACCTAATATGAAAAAAAATAATATATGGAATAAGAATAAGAAGAATAAGAGACAGATTAATCACTATCCAAACACACATTTTATGAAATGTAAGAACCCTATATCAATAAATAAGAATAAAAATAACATCCTAAACATTATTAAAAAAAATAACAAGAAACTAAACCTCTCACTTTTCAATTAAGTTTTCTCTAGACATAAGCCAACGCATCCAGGACATCATTTTTTGCTCTTCTTGTATTCCGCTGTAAAAATAAAAATTCATTTATAATACAATCCATCCAAGAATACTAAAAATAATTTATAATTTTTGTTTTATAAATCAATAAAAGTTTGATATATACATAAAATAAAAATTAAATTATTGCCATAAAGTTCTTTTTATGATAATTATATTATCTTGGGAGGAAAAGTGTATGAATAGATGACCCACACATGTAAGCAATATCTGCCTCAGTTATGCATGCATATATGTAATATATTTCATTGCATAACTGTAAATGATTCAGGAAATTGACATATATTAACAAACATATTTTTACAGATGGACTAAAAATGTTTTGTGTATTTGCCTATAGCATCATAGTTTAGAGCAAGGGTGCACAAACTCCATCCCACTGGCTGGATCCGGCCCGCTGATGTCCAACGAAAAAGTCAATTGTTTACTCAACATGTATGGCTAAACATTTTATCACTGCATGTGGCTAAAGGTTCACCTGAACATAGATCATCTTCAATAAATTTTTGGCCATCTTAGAAATCAGCTTAACCACTGACAAATGATAGCCTTTCTTCAGCAAGCATCATCAAATGCAGTTTATAAAAGAATTTCTGCTTTTTATATAAAACTTTAGGCATCATATCTTTTCATATCTATTAGTGACAAAAGCATGTCTTAACTTAAAAAAACTGCTCAACACTGTTTTGATGGAGGAGATGTATTTTACTTCTGTATATGGTGAGTCCTTACTTGACTCATCATTTCAGCCCACCACTACTACCATTTCTAAAGTAATATGCATTTTTAGAACATTCTGATCAAACAACATAAATAGATAAAACTTGAAAAAATCTAATGCATTTGATGGATAACAGAAATTAAATTATATATAGTGCTTTTATTAATAGAATAAAATTCACGTAAACAGGTCGTCACTAGTGATTTCATGACCTGATCTGTAATGCAGCATCGTAGAGAAGATATATGAAGAGATTTATCATGAACACAATGCCAGCGTCCCTTTCAACTCATTTCACATGTTGAGCACAATAGGATCGGCTGGAATTTAGAACAACAATGGCATTCGTAGTCTCTATTCTCACCACCCTGGAATTCCATGGTAGACAGTAGTCTGATAGAACCTTCTTAAAACATAACCGCATCGCAGGTTTCACATACCGAATCACTAGTTTCACATACCGAATAGGTCGTCACTAGTGATTTGCATCATGACTACAATAAAAGTAAAGACTTCTCAAATGAAACTATTTTTAATGCTTAATTTTAAGAACTTAAAAAAACTAGATATTTTACCTGAGCAAGTGAGGACTGGAGATAAGCATGCAAACGGCGAGAGAAACAAAGTGGGTGCCAGCAAGGGACAAAGGCGGTTGACATGTTAATAATTCCAGCAAACAGTGAATTTCCTCATCAGAATACCTAGTGAAAATTCAAACATTTACACATTAATGAACAATCACAATATACAACTCATTCAAAATATGGCAGCTTTATCACTATTGGCTTTAAAGTAGATGTAATAGTAATTGTATATGACATTTAGAATGAATTTTTAAAAGAAATCATTATCAAATATTATACAAAGTGTTCATACATGACTTAGTGAATGTCATCATTAGATTACAAACAAGTTTTGACAATTACTGTATAATAATGAAAAGCAATAGCTACATATTTTCCATTAAGAGTATAAATTGCACACCTGTGTAAATTTGAAAATATATAAATAAGACTGAGTAAGATTAAGGGAAACAAATCCTATATAATACAGTAATCTTGGTTTCATGGCATGCAAAGGCATTGGCTGCAAGAAAAATTATTAAAATATATGAATTGAGCATAAATTCAACAACAGGGTACTGAAATGTGAGGGGATGACTGCCAATAATGGCTGGCATATCTAATGAGTGGCAAAATGAACAAAAGCATTTGTTGCCCCCAAAACTTTATTTTTAAACAAAAGAAAACTTTTATTAAAATCCAATACAGTATATAATGCTAATAATTTCACTAGAATATGACTGATTCTGGTCAGCTTGGGAAGCATTTTATCCACTGATAAATGACAGCTGTCACCACTATAGGCAGTTCTTATCATTCTGTGGATGTGTTTCTCCTTTACCATTTCCAAACAAAACTTGGTGCATATATGTCTTTTTTCCTGTCTATTATTATTACAACAAAAACAAGAAATATGTACGTATTTGAACATATTTTTCACAAATAGGTAATAGGTCTGTAAAAATGGCTTATTTGTGGGGTAGATTACTATTTGTACTTTGTACAGACTTCAGAGAAGCTCACTGCTCTGTACTGGCACTCTGTAGCAGAAATCTTAGCACTTTTTGATCACCTCTCATATATAAATATTTCTTTAAAAGTTAAGCTTATCTCTGAAGAATTCTAGTTACCTGAGCACTATGTAACTGGGAATTTACACTGCAGATCTGAAATAATGCAGTTTGATATGATGCATAAGCACTTACAACATGAGTCAAGAATTGAACTGTTATTCTGTTAAGTAGAATGCATGTTCAAATAATTTAAACAATGGTTAAGAACTGAACTTTTGTTTCTTTTTTTATCCATGATAGGTTTAACAATTACTTTGCTTACTTTCTACTATTTTTGCACACTTACTTGCAGAAGGGTGGTAATATCAGTCACAGATACAGTTTATATATTTACAAACAGTATGTAAATTTGATACAATGTAGACTCACTTATAACACAGTAAAATATCTTTGACCCCAGCAGTATTCCTCTTGATATCACTTGTACTTGACTTTACTCAAATAAAACAAGACTAGTCAAATTTGCAACACACATTTTACATATTTGCAATTGAAATTGCATAATTTCTTGAAATTAATTTATTATTATTAAATAATCTTTAATAACTAAATACAAGTGATGAGAAACAATTTATTTTATTAATAATTCTCAAGCAGACACCACTTGTCTCTCTCACTTGGTGGACATGCAGGTGCTGTGTTTTCTCTCTTCTACCACATTAAAGACAACATTTACTGTCGCAAAATATTTCCATAAGTGGAAAAACTTCTTACTAAAGGAGAAGAAAAATCCATCTTTTATCTACATTTAGCGAGTCCCCATTCACATACTTCCTTCTCCAACAAAAGCTTATCAACATGCTTAAGCAGGCCAATAAATTTATTAAATAAACAATAAAATATACATATAATAAAATATAATGAAATAGATTAATTGACATCAATTATCTCTTTGAAATTATGTTCGAATAATTTTGTCTACATAGTATATATCCTAAAATACAATTTGACAATAGTGTCAATACAAATCACATGATAGTTCTTATTAGTGAACAGAAATGGAGTTATTTGAGATAAGGAATAAAGCTACTATGTAACCTTGTACAGACGAAGCAGCAATTGTCTTTTTCGTGTGCCTTTTTGTATCAAAGTCACAAGTTCATTGTCCATGTCAATTTCTATGTGTTTTCTCTCCTTACGCTGAAAACATAGATTCACTGTTATTCCCTCGAAGCCAACCTGGGTGCTTTTTCCACTGTACCAGCTTCCTCAAGCAGAATAACAAACATAGCAATTTCTAGTAATTTCCTTGCACTAGAATTGTTCAATGTAGTCAGCATACATTGCCACCATACAATGATATGTAGTGAATCCTTTATAATTATACAGTGCAGTAAATGTTTCATGTAACTCCATGGTTGGATAATCAGTAAACCAGAAGATTCATACCACACAATGAAGAAAGGCTGCTTGCCCCTGTAAACAAATAATCAGGGAACAAATGCTAAGTTTCCAGTTTATCACTTTTTAACTTCATTCTTTCTTATATTCCAGTCTCAACTTTACAGCAACATTATTTATTAGCCCAATATACGTGCACAGCATAATAAATACAGCATTATAGTTTAATGAGACATTTCACTAGAACAATGTTAAGTGTTTAGCATACTATATACAAGCAGTTTAGTTCAAACATTTGTAGAAATAAGAGTCTACTCACATAACATATCTCTATATAAAACACAAGTATAACATATCTATAGCAAAATGCATGAAATATTTATAAGTCCATTCTCTCTCAAACAGTCAGTTAACTCACCATTAAGCTAACAGCCACCTTTCATGACCAGACTTCTTGCCACTCCAAATTCAAAGTGATCAGAGAATAGAATTCTCTAAAGCAGGCAAACATTTTTTAATCTCAGCCCACTGGCTGGTCTCATTCTCATAAATCATAATCTTTGGCTAATAAAAACTACTTACCCAGCTGAACTAGTTTGCATTACATCAGCATTTCAGGCATATTTCGAGTTCTTACTCCAACTCAGATACTTACAAAAAATCCCATCATAAGGAGTGCCCAAGACTGGTCACTTCGACGATTTAACAATTTATATAACAATTAAGTTTTAAAATAGGGATAGGCAAATTGACTGCCACACAAAATCTTTTTTTAAAAATGGCTTCTGCAATTACTGATAAATTACTAGTATTCCTCAATATCCTAAAATATATCTATAGCATTAACAGACATTCATGATAACGTCAACAATCAGCTAACTCATTTTAATTTAAATCAATATTCATGCTGATCACAGCAAATACCTACTTCAGGGCTGCAATGCCTTTCAAAGCAGCATAGAGACGAATTAAGGCACAGACTGGTACAATTGCTGACTCAGAAAGAGGTTGACTGCCTTTGGGTAAAAAAGTTTTGAGTATGTGAAGTAAATGCTGACGCAGTAATTGCAACATGGAGGTGTTTGAATCTTTCTGTCTCTGTAAGAGAAAATATTTTAAGCTGACCAGGTTCATCTGAGGCAAACAACATCTTAATTATCTTAGTGTGGTATTTAATAGACAGGTTAACATTCAACAAGATATTCAAAGAAAATAATTTGGTTCATTTATTTAAAACTCTTATAGAAATGTGTTATAGAAAACAACTAATGAATGGAATATTTCTAAAACCCGAATGAATCAATGTTTTTATTTTTAGACATTTAAAAAAACTAAAAAAGTAAACCTGTAAAATACTGTAATCTTTCTCATGAAGAAATTAAAGCATTAAATAATCTTAAATCAAGAGGTAATATCTTGATTATAACTACTGATACAGATGTTTGTATGTAACATCACACAATCAACAATAATAAACATTTAAAAACAATAAAAACAGCACTTTTATTTCAAAGGTGGGATGTAAAAAGAGAAGAAACCTAGCTTGTCAATATGCTTTCAGTCACTCACCAGAACCCATATCAATATCTATTCCTGTTGTGAAAATCTGGTCTATCTTATAATCTATCTTTAAAGGTTTTGTCTACCTAGGTAGATGCATATTTGTTTATCTTTAAAGTTTGTCTATGGGGGTACTTATATTTGTCTACATGCAGGAAAAAAAATTCCCTTTCTTCCCAGTTGAGCCTGAATATTCTCAGCCTACCACTACCAGTCAGATCTGATGATCTCTAGCATCCCTTAGACTGTTTTAGAATGAATGTTTTATAATTCTTAAGACTTTTGCTCCTGTACTAACACTTGAGAATGTGTATTACTCAAGCTGTTGTGGTGTTTCTCATTGTTATATTGAGATAAAAGCAAATATTATATTAAATTTCATAGCTGTTAATTTCCTGAATGTCTTAAATATTTTGTTAAACTATATTTTAAGATACAAGTGGAGTTGGAGTTGCATCATACACAGGGGTTAGGTTCTACAGTCAATAAGTAAGGTGAAGATCACATATAGTCAAAATTACTCTTGAAAATCTACAATCATGCTCAGTGGGGCAAGATACTCATAGTCATACTGTGTGAGAAGCATTTTAGAACTGAGACCAACTGAGGGAATTGAAGTTTCAAACCTCCTATCTTGTGCTTACTTCAGAGAATATATTCCCTGAGTGAGATAGAATTATTTAGATTATTTCTCTCTCATTTTCATTTGTGCCAAGCGAATATTGTTGAAGTCATTTAAGTTAAATGTTCATATGATACAACTCCACATATGAGAGAGTATTTCTTTCTATAATTAACTAGCTATAAATTTATTTTGTTAATTTCTTTTGTTAAATTTTTTTCTTACTTTCTCATATATTTTCTTGATGCTAAATTACCTAATTGAAGAAAGATCATTTGTATACTTCGTGCAACTACAGAAGCTGTTTGCTTTAATATTAGTGTTATTTTGTGAAAATGTCTAGCACTTTTCTATTAACTTGGCCCATTTAACAGGCAAATATTATCATTTAATTATAAGTGTTTTCAGTACTGTGACATCTCTTTGGTGGCATATTAACCCTTTACTGGGCATACGTTTTCCCATTTTTTTTAGCTCTGCGAAGGCAAGAATTTTCAGGATTTCAGTGAGATTTAAGGTTATGTTAGTAAAAACATCAATGAAATAAAATGAAATGAAAGCATCTTTATTGTTTTCCTTACATAAAGTATACTTATCAGGTGTCAAATTTTAATCCATGTGTGAACACAAAAAATTCCAGTGATTGACAGCCACATACATTATGTAAAAACACTACTTGCATGTGTGTGTATGCTACTAACTGTTGATCTCATTTGGAAAAGAAGGATTCCAGCCTTCATTAAATTTTAATTCATTTAAAAATATTTTACCTAACTATAGTATCAACTTTAACAGCTTACAAAGACTATGTCTGTCCATTGTTTTTACTATAAATATTATTTTGTCTTCTGTAATAAACAGTTTAAAATAGCTAACAGTTTCAGCCTTTCTTTTTACTTTTTACTACAAATATTATTTTTCTTCTGCAACCAACAGTTTAATATAGCTAACAGTTTCAGCCTTTCTTTTTACTTTTTACTACAAATATTATTTTGTCTTCTGTAATTAACAGTTTAAAATAGCTAACAGTTTCAGCCTTTCTTTTTACTTTTTACTACAAATATTATTTTGTCTTCTGTAATTAACAGTTTAATATAGCTAACAGTTTCAGCCTTTCTTTTTACTTTTTACTACAAATATTATTTTGTCTTCTGTAATTAACAGTTTAAAATAGCTAACAGTTTCAGCCTTTCTTTTTACTTTTTACTACAAATATTATTTTTCTTCTGCAACCAACAGTTTAATATAGCTAGTGGTTTCAGTCTTTCTTTTCTTTTTTGTTTTACTTACTGAAGTCACCAGTTCATTCATCAGAGTTTTCATTCTATCAACTATATATACTTATCTAAGTGGGACTGAGACTTGGGGTAAGCCATCCTATAGGGAAAATCTCATAGCAATGAGAGGGCATGACAACATGTCTAATTATTTCCTTTTTATCACCAGTCTATGGTGATAGCAATATCCAGGAAGCAGTTTTCAAAATCTACAATGAGTATACATCAACAGTAACCTTAAAATGTGATCAAAACACTATCATAAACTATCACTATCAAAAAAGTCACTATCGGTGACCCACATGTTTTTCATCACTGATCAAGTATCCTAAATAATGTTTATTCAGTGCATACATAATACTGCTGATTGATCAAGAAGACCTAGAAGAAGCATCAACTGGCTAAAACAGGCTAATGAAAAGAAAAAAGGTCAAAACCCTTCCACATTAAGACCAGCATTTCTGACAAGATTCGTCACTATTTCTCAGTACTTGCATAATCTTACATCAGATATAAAAGATGTACAGTTTGTGCTACAAATTTCAACAGGCCTCAGAAACAAATACACAACCAGACTATGGCCTAAAGCAGGGGTTGGGAACCTATGGCTCGCGAGCCAGATGTGGCTCTATTGATGGCTGTATCTGGCTCGCAGACAAATGTTCGATTACAAAAAAATTGTTTCTTTAGACTCCTTTGATCTACATATTAATTGCATATCAATATTTCATTCTACAAATGAGCTAAAGTCTACTGCAGCTCAGCAGCAGAAGTGGTAAAGGAGATAAACTCCGCTGACCTAAAAGAGAGCAAGCTAGTCAGCATCAGAAGTGGTAAAGGAGATAAATTCCGCTGACCTAAAAGAGTGCAAGCTAGTCAGCAGCAAATCCGTGTTTGGACCCAACAAGGTGACTGGAATTCGGCTAGCTTTGCTGGCGTTTTAGCTATTGTGAGAAACGGAAAGCCATTCACAGATGGGGAGTATGCCAAAGCATTCATGCTTGATGTTGCCAATGGACTTTTTGATGACTTTTCGGATAAGGACAAAATAATTAAACGGATAAAAGACATGCCTCTGTCGGCAAGAACTGTTCACGATCGTAGCATCATTTTTCCCTCGCTTAGGATGAGTCAACAGACGTCAGTAATTTATCCCAGTTCAGCGTGGTTGCAAGGTATGTTGTCGGTGATACACTACATGAGGAAAGTCTTGCTGTTTTGTCTATGAAAGGCACAACAAGAGGGCAGGATTTATTCGAGTCCTTCACTGTGTTCGCTAAAGAAAAATATCTACCAATGGATAAACTTGTTTTGGTGTGTACTGATGGTGCTCCGTGCATGGTGGGGGAAAAACAGAAGATTTGTCGCTCTTCTTTGTGAGCATGAAAACAGACCATCATAAGCTTTCATTGCATCCTACATCAGTGTTGAAATTACACAAAATGCACACATTTACTTGAATTTTTAGTTTTAAACATAATGTATGGCTCTCACAGAATTACTTTTCAAAATATGTGGTGTCCATGCTCTCTCAGACAAAAAGGTTCCTGACCCCTGGCCTAAAGAATGCACAAAGTTCTCATCAGTGTTCTGGATGCAGAAAATGAGATTATATCTTCAAACTACTGGCACAAATACCATATCTCAGTGGAGCATTAACATTATCTTCTGTGGAAGAATTATGTTGCAGGAGACTATAGTGCTAATTCATTTTGAACCCATTGAAACAACATTATTCTGGGAGCGAGGACCCCCCCCTCTCCAATGAGTTATTTTCAGATCTGAGTGTGTGTGAATATTCTATTTTAATTGTTTGTTGATAGATGCGGTGAATGTAATATACAAAATATTGTGATTTGTAATCAAGTTCATTGGCCTGAAAAGACAAATAAACTAAAAGTTAAAAATAAACAACTAGTCTTTTTCCCAAAACCAAAACAATGAAATTCATTTTTAGAGACTTAAGACTTTCTTTGCATGAAAAGACATGCCAGCTATGTGAACAGTTTCACAACTGATTGATTTAAGAAGTTGAAGGTTGTCACTGCAGCATCTCTCTAAAATTAACATCAAAGCAAAATTTGCTGTGCAGTTTGTTGTAAACAGCACTGAACTATTCACAAATATTTTAATTTTTCAGCATTATTCTTCAATGACTTAAAAATAATGAAATGTAATTTTTAAAATTTGGTATTACAACATTACTAGTCAGTTATGGTTTACACTATTTTCTTAATTTCATATGATTTTTCTGAGTTTCTGCCACACCAAAATCTATAAACTTCACTTCACTACTTTTTGTCAAACTTTTCACTACTAATTAGTGGGTATTGTTAGCTGCTCAAGATTTCTCATCTATAAAAAGTGGGGAAAAAAATTAAGAAAAAATTAGATAAAATTAAAATTCAGTGAGAATTTTCTTCCTCATGTCAAATCTAGATTTTAATTCTTTTAGTTTTATATTTTTCTCATAGGTGAAATACTCCATCCACGAAATGGCCAAGTCTAAGAAATATATAAGCTTGATGGCAGAGGCCAAGTTTTGGCAAGTTTCAGGCTGATTGGACTAAACTCTTCCCTGACAGTGTAGAAGTATTTAAAGAAGGCTCTTACCATGCATTTTGCAAAATTTGCAGAAAGATATTAAAGCAGTGGTGCACAAACTTTTTTGAGTCAGGGGCCACAATCTGACTTCTTGAAACCATCAGGGGCCACAAAAAAGTGAAGATCAAAAGGTTGGCCAGATTTCGCTTTCATCAAGGAAATCTCGTAACTGACCTCACATGCTACACTAAAAAGTAAAATCTGCTGACTGCTTTGAGAAAATGTTCTGTTGGCGATTCAGTGAATACCTCAGAAATATTCAAGCTTGTTGAACAAAACAGTATTGTACAGTCCAGTCATCATTAAACTGTTGGTTTTCATTGTCAACTTTTCTTTTATGATTAGCTGTCATTTTGTCACAAAAATATAATAAAAATAAACAATGGAAAATATGGCAAGTACTTCTGGTAAACCGGGTAATTGGTGACGTTCACCCCTGCAAAGTTAATGGCAATACTGCCAGGCAAATTCTATAGTCATTTGATCGAGTAGTGCACCAAATATTTGACTTTCCCATTGGACATCTTGGGCCACTCTGCGACTCGTCACGGGATGGATTTGGCCTGCAGGCCAGAGTTTGTGCACCACTCTATTAAAGTGATGACTTCAGGCCATATATAATACAAAAGAACATTTCTAGACCAAAATGCATAAAAAAAACTTTTAAAATGAAGCAAGGAACATCCATCAAGACTTTTTTTTCAGTCAAAGCAAGGAGATGTTACAAGGGCTGAAGTTTTATATGACAATTTCATCACCTAGCACAATTTTGCTGCTTATGTAACTGATCACTTTCCTGACTTGGTAGCTGAAAAATGTTTCCTAACATTGCTAGTGTCAAGAAGTTTCATTCAAAGCAAACCAAAATAACAGTTATTATAAAAAAAATGCTTGGCTTCTTCTGCAGCAGAACCAGTTATCAAGCTATGTAGAAAGACACCCTTCTCACTGATGACAGATGAATCAAATGATAAGACTGATTAGCAATTAGCTGTTCTGATGAGGGATTCTGAAGATGATGTGGGGCCTAGAGCATGGTTGGAACAGTGATGGAACCAGTGAGGCCATCTTCAATGACAAAAAATTGTATTAACTTTAAATATCCACTGAAGTAACTGCACTGGATTTGCTAGTGACAAATGCAATTTCATGGTGGGGAAGGCAAACTCAGTACTTAAGAGAGTGAAGCAGAGGAATCCCGATGTCTTCAGTATAAGGTGCAACTTGCTAATCTGTTTATACAAGATATGTATGATCTGGTGGGCATTTAATAAACTCTTTCAATTGACAAATTGCAAATTGGTAGAATGATGGAGGAAATGGTTAATTGATTATTCAGGCAGTTACTTGTTAAATTTGTTGAGATGAGACATATCAAACTGGTGGCTGACTTGAGGCATATAAAGTATCATGAGCATGAGATACTGCATGCTGACAGTATTCTTGAAGTAGGCTTCTCAAACAGAGCACTAATGGAGGAAATGGATTTTGACTGTGTTGTGGGAAGGTCATTCTTGAAGTTGGCCTCTCGAACAGAGCACTAATGGAGGAAATGGATTTTGACTGTGTTGTGGGAAGGTCATTCTTGAAGTAGGCCTCTCGAACAGAGCATTAATGGAGGAAATGGAGTTTGACTGTGTTGGGAGAAGGTCATTCTTTTATACAGGTGAGGAAGATAATAGACAAATTTCCTTTTGAAAGTTGGGTGCTTAAGAACATAAAAGTACTGGACCCAGCTATTAAAGATAACTTGCAGCATACACACACCTGCTGGTGTGTACCTTTGCTCCACACCCAAATCAGGGAGCTCTTAGATGAGTTTGATGACTATTGCAAGCTTTAACAAAGGCCCCAAAAAGCTTTTGTAACAAGTGGATGGATATTATCAGGCAGAAAACAAGTACTGATGGCATCTACTTCTAGTCCCTGTCCTGAAAATTATTATTCAATGGCTGCTTACCTTGCCTCACAGCAACACAGGCTGTGAAATCTTTCTCAATGATGAAAAAAACACACACTGACTGTAGAAAATCCCTGAATGCAGACACAATAACATCTTGTTTACAGTGCAAAATAAACAATGACACTTTCTGTAAAGAATTTAAACTGGTGATGACATTTTTAAAGCACAAAATGTGTATATGTTGCAAATAATACAAATCTCTTGACATGAAAATAATAAATAAACTATGAGATGTAAATAATTATGTAAATAAATATAAAATTAGTTTGTGTATGACATTTGTTATTTTCAAACTATTAATCTTATATATCATTACAATTTTTCATGTAAGGTTTTCTTGTCTTTGTAAGGATTTATTGGTCTGGCATTATAGTTTTGACAGGTATGGCAGAGTACTGACACCAGCCATAACTTAGTAAGTATTATGAACATTCCTCATGGTGTGCTAAGTAGTGCACATAAGGATTTCGGAACATTCCTCCTGATGTGCTTGGAAAGCACATCAAAGATTCTGGAACACTTGTGTAATGTGCCCAAAAGGGGAACGCTGGACCATCACCTAATAAAAAGAATGTGACTTGTTGCAAACCATGCGACTGTGAACAGTGCTAGTGACAGCCATCATCATTACAAAGGTTATCTACATTGGACTATAATTATCTCTCTAAAACTCTACTCTCATTACTGTGATGAATTATATTTATAAACTTGATTATATATATATATGTATTAATTTGACTGTTGATGTCTATGCTAGGATAAACTGAATAAGTGTCTAACATTTGGTCAAAACATTACTGTGAGGTGATGTAAATGTCAACACACTTTTGATGATATTCATATGTTGTATATTTAATTGTTGATTTATGCATATATATTAAAACTTTTGAAGTAAAAGTGGATGGATGGATGCTGTTAAATATACATATTACTCTTTTAGTAAGAAGTTTCTACCTGTAGAAACATTATGCGACAGTAAAACGTCTATCTTATTATTGTTATTAAAAAAGGAGAGTTTTACAACACCCTTATAATCCACCAAGTGAGTGTGACATGTTGGTCTTGTGGGAGAATTACTAATAACTGTAAATTAAGATTCTTGATCACTTGCAATTAGTTATGCATTATTAATTAATAAATAATAATGAAAACAAGTGAAGGGTGATCAGAGGTGTCACACACTTTGTATGCTTTCAATAAATATAATTCTTTATTTGCTATTTTTTAAAAACAATTTCTTATTGTGCTTTCGGTTGGTTAATGAGTCAAACTAGAGAAGAATAGCGCTACACTTTAAACTGTGACAACTGAGCTGAAGTCCATACAGTTTATTTTCATTAAAAAAGTTTTTTTTTTTTTTTAAACACAATTCATTTAGTGATAAAACTAAATCAAGCAATTTTCAGGGTTATTACAATTACAATATTACACTTAATATATATTATAAACATAACGTAAATTAATATCTGTTTAATAATTTACTTGTACATGTATATAATTAGTTTAGATATATGGAATTTACGAATATTCTCTTAAACATTAATAATTTAACTACTAATAGTAAATTAATATCTAAATAGTACTATTATTATTATTTAAAAGACTTTTTAAAAAAATTATATTTTGGTTTTTAGATGACTTTTACTTTTTAATCATTATACTTTTTTCTTTTCTTGCAGATCTTAAGATGTTAGATTCCACACCCCTCTCAAAAAAATATTTTTCCTTTTACTATTTAATTGCAAAGTGTGTTAATTTTATAGAAATAAAATGATTAATTTATTTAAAAACTAAAAACTGCATTTAAGGTTTATACCGAAAGTATATCAAAATTATATTTTACAATGATTCAATAAAGTAAATGATTGATTTAAAATTACCTGCTAATCATTCTCTTTGTTTTTTTCTTAGAATTTTTCAGAAAACATGCCACAATTAGATTATTTAAAAATTGCAATAGTAGGCTTTGCTAGATAGGAGCAACATTTTGTAATGCATTGCAACAAGTTTTGTGGGTGGGTGGGAGTTGTTCTTTTTGGGGAGAGAAGTGCTAACATGGCAAATATAATTTTCAATAAATAATTTTGTCACTAAAACATTTAAAGTGTGTGTGTGTACATGTGTGTGTGTGTGGGTGGATGGGTCAGGAAGAGTATTGATTATTTTGCATAGGATACTGAGTTGCTGCTTATTGTTAATAGTAGAAGTGGACTATATCTGAATTTGATAAACAATAGCAATCATATACACAATGAAAATCTTTGAATTGTTAATGGAAATGCAGTTCTAAATGCTGATGTAACTAGCATATCACCTTACTTATAATAATATATGTATATTCATAAATACAACAATACAGTTACATGTGTAAATGCTATATGCATTGAGTTATAAATTATTATATTTTATTCACAACAAACTATAAAAATAACTTTTAACTGTTTTCTAAATTGTATACATATGAGTATTAATATATAAAATAAGTATATATACAACAAAAAAAGAAAGCAAATTGAAGTGCTACAAGTTTTACCACTTATACAATTTTTAAGTAATTTTGTAAAAATTGTGACATAAAAACAGTATGCAAAAATTAAAACAGAATAAAATAATTGTTTCTGATATTTTGTAAAAATTGTATATACGTTCTTTTTTCTTTAAATATCGGAACCATGGTTATAAGATATACAGTTCCAGAGATATGACATTTTACAATTTGCAATTCAATGTTTTCTTTCATTAGGTAGAACTAACCTTCAAATGATGATAGCGGACAACTGCTAAATTCCGAAAAAATTACCCTTCATTCATTTCCAAAAACTGTGAAAAAATAGCTGGTTCTATCTACTTTCATCTTTAGTCCGATTATGTTAAATTTGCTTCTTTGATAATATTTGAGATCTATGTCTCTGGAAAAAATTGGGCTAAAACACCTTCGTACTTTATTGTTTTAAATGCAGAAAAAATACATTTTAAGCCACTTATTTGAATATTATATGTTGAATATGCAATTTATAATACAATATGAGCATGTTTATGAGAAGCTATGTTCTACATAGTTTGTAAAATGCAATACATTCTCTTAAAAGAACTTATGCATTTTTATTATTTAGGATACATACTTATGTTATAATTTTAACTTTTGCCATTTCATAACTGAAAATTTATATGTTTACACTGTATCAAAAATGAGCATTTATTCATCTCATAAAGAGAAGACAACTAACTTGTATATTCAATATTTCATAAACTATCTGAGGTTCTCTCTTAGAATTTTGCATGCAATCTTAAATCATCTAATACTATTATATAAACACATTTGTTTTACTCTAAATCAAAATTGAAAAATTGGCTGAGACTAATTACTTATGTAGAAGTTCAGTTTGCTACTGTTGTATGAGTGATACTTTATAATAAAAATATACACCTGGCTGTTTGCAGATAGAGTATTTCATACACTGATGAACAATACATAATGTATACACTTTTGACATTGTTGGTACATTTGCACCTCAGTTAAGGGCTATTTCCATTAGCAGTAGTGAAGAAGCAGTCCAAAGCATATATATATTTAAAATTACCATTACTTACTTTTTGGCCAGCCTTGACAAACTGTGAGAACCAGTTGCGGACAGACTGGTCACTGCCCAATAACAAAGAGCTAATGAAAGAGACAATGTCATTCACTGCAATTTGATTATCTTGTGATGTGTCAGATATTTGTAATGTCAGAGCAATGGCTAACCCAGGCATGGTGCAGTGCTCTACCTGTAGGTTAAGAAAAAAGGTATTTTGCTTGAAAAGGAAACATTTTAATTTAACCAATTAACTTCATGGTTTTAATATAAGACAGTTAAGAAATGTGCTTTAAATTTAATTCTAAATATTAAATTTGTAATGTCCAAATTATACAGAAACAGTCACATTTAACAATAGTAACACAAAATTAACAAAAATTCTGACAGCATCCAATTAACACCAATTTTATGTAACCATTTAAGCTATGATATAATTTAGATCGCAATACAAACCAATAACAATGAGCAAATAAATAACTTCTAATGTTGGAAACTTAGGAGGTGTGCGTGCATGTGAATTTAAATGTTTTTTCACTTACTACTTTAGAAATTTAAATATCAGTATTAGAAAAACAGCAACCCATCAGTTTATAAACATATGAATATTAAAAGTAAATTCTAAAAAAATAAACAAAACCTCAAAACAAAATCTAAAAAAAATGCTGCATCCCAATTTATTTAAGTAGAAGATGAAATTTTATCTCATTAAAAAAAAATATGGGCTTATTTTAAAATCCAAATACATGATTCAGTAATATACAAAACTCACACATAGAGCACGAATATTGAGGGCCTCTTTGGGATTCATGGCAGCCAACATACGTAACATCTGAAGTCGACAAACACCTTGCTCTGAGTCTTCTTCTACTTTGTCTCCACGGGATACCAAATAGGAACATACTGTTACCAGAGAGAAATGTACTTTTACCACACAGAAACATATGAAACTAGATATGAACCAGGCTGATACCAGAAGGAGATAAGAACATACTGTTAGTAAAAATATACCACAAATTCAAAATTCAATCAAGAGTCATACAAATGAAAAGAAATTATTATGCAAATAACTACTTAAATATGGTTTACACAACAATTTATTTTATTACATAATATTTACAAATAATTACATAATAATACAAAATTCATTTTATACCTTGCAAGTTAATTTGTTAAGTTATATTATTATTTATGTTGACAGAGAATTATTTTCACAGATATTTGCTCAGCCATATTACAAGTATTATGCCAAAAGGCACATACTTTTGCTCTCCTCATAAAGGCCATTATTTTGTGTAGAAATACCTCATAACAGTTTTGCAGCATAACCTTAGTGTCAGCAGCACAAAAAATAAAATGTTAAGAACTACATCAGCACATATATTAAAAAATGTTCTTGCTTTTGAGAATGATATAGCACTTGCACTAACATATAACTTAGAAATGTCATAATAAAAAAAAAAATAAAACTTAGTGTTGATTATAGGTGGTTCTTTTGTTGTTGTTTTTATTAAGATATTCAACTATAAATGATTAGGAAAACAAAACAAAAAAACTCACTGCAGAGTTCAATCTTAAATAGCATTATTTGTCAGGAGGGACATTTATTTTAATATATACAACAGAAAATGTGTCTGCACTTGACTCACAGTCACAGCTGGAGGGGAGAGTTAGGAAGCTGAAATTTTGCATGGAGGCATAGTTTACTCTCAGAATGAACAGTTTGCTACTGTTGTATGAGTGATACTTTATAATAAAAATATACATCTAGCTGTTTGCAGATAGTATATTTCATATACCATTTTCCAGGGAAAATTAAAAAGTTAAACTATATTATTTATTTAATACCAAATCTTTCAACACCCAGACAAGAATGTTGTTTTTTTTTGTTTTTTTAAGGCTAGATTTTAATAATATACTTGTGAAATATACATATAAAATTATAATTTTGCCTGTCACAATTCACTAGGTATTTCAAAAACAAAAATAATCAAAAATTTTAAAAAATTACAATAAAAGAAGCATATTTATTGCATTGATAATAATTAAAACATTTGATTAAAACAAGACAACAATATTTCTGAAAAAGGCAGATTAGAAATACACACATACAAGTAACAGGAATCCATAACTTATGTAAGCTCAGGCTTAGGCAATCTTTTCCATAAAGCTAATTTATTGAATGCTCAAGTTAGAAGAATGCAAGTTACACTATTAACCTTCTGAAAGGTAACTATATTTCATATGACTGTCTTGCAAATGTAGATGTTATCAATCAAAACTAATTTTAAAATGTCAATATTTTATCAAACACTATAAAATTAACTCTAATAAATGATTGAGTACAGAGACTATAGGGTGATATTGATAGATAAGGTAGATCAAATTCTGACTTATCTAAAGATTGACTTACATAAGGGTTTACACAAGTTGGTGAGTTTCTGTAAATGTACTTGATGTATACACCCACCTTCTCTTAATATTGTTATAATAAAGATTTCTATTTTAAATAACTAATTATTTCCTTGACTCTAAACTGTTACATTATTCGTGAGAAAAGTTGCTAGTAATCCTTATTTTTTCCCCTGTCCAAATTAAAAACCTTCATTTTAATTAAATATCATTGAGGATCTGTAATAAAATTTGTAAAAAATAGTTTTACTACTTTACTAGCTATATAAATTTCTAATAATTAGAAAATTACTTGATTAATTAATTCTCCTATGTCTACTGCTGAAATGTGTATTTAGTAATAGAAGTATATTCATTAAAGTAATATATTTGATAAAAATCAAACTATAGATAGTTGGCCTTACCCATTCCCAGATGGAAGCATGCCAGAGCACAGTGCATTCTCAATTACACAAGCATGCCAATGCGCTGCTCTCTCAATCACATAAGAGCATCTGTTTACAAAAACAGATGTTTGTTGTTGTTTTTTTTAACATAACACCAATTTGAATCTGATTCTGATGCCAATCAGAACTTCATTCATTTCAAATTAGTTTATGATGTCAACATGCATTGCTTATTTTTTTTTAAAAAAAAGATTTTACCTATGCTGGCCTCATTTGTGCCATGTGCTAATCAGAAAATGGCAGCAACATTTCATTAGCAGTTCTGAGTCAAGCAATGTTAACTATGTTAACTATTTCAGTCCCATTGATTTTTCTTCAATCTAGTGAAGAAAGATCAATTTATGTGTTTCAGATGCAGGCAGATCATGATATGAATGCAGATGATAGTGAGAATAAAAAGCAATATTGTTTTTAATCAGGACAATGATAGAAGCCAGTTAGACTTAAACAAAGAAAATGGCAGCAACACTTCACAGCAGTTCTGAGTCAGGCAATGTTAACTATTTCAGTCCCATTGATTTTTCTTCAAACTAGTGAAGAAGGATGTGTGGGTTTCAGATGCAGGCAGATCATGGTTTGAATGCAGATGATAATGAGAACGAAAGTGATATATTGCTTTTAATCAGGACAGCGATAGTAGCTGGTTAGACTCTGACCTAGAAGTAGATCCATACACCATTATTGATTGTTAATGATTTTAATTCAGCTAGTACAGGAGCTGTTTCCAGATGGATGATGTTATGATTGCAACAGCTTTGGATTATATTTCTGTTATTTCCTGACGCACTATAGATAGACATCATCTGTAACACCAGAAGATATGCTGTATTTTGACAAGGTGCCCATACCTGTGCAGACTTTGAGCAGACAACAATAGCAGAGATGAAAGCATATACAGCATGCAATATTTTGAAGGGCCTGTCTGTTACCTGAGAAGGCCATTATTTGGCAACAGACAAAATCAGTGATTCATTTTACTGGGCATCTTGTGTATCTATCTATTGTACATGTCAGTCAGGTGTGGTACCCAATTGTGGATGCTCTGTGACAGTAAAACAGCTTATTTGTGCAATTTTGAAAGTTACTGTGGTCATGAAAATCCCCAGCCAGTGCCTAGTGGACCTGGTCATTATATTGTCACAAAGCTGCCAGCAGAATTAGACTTCATGCACAGAGTTATTTCTTTCAACAATTTTTTATATCCCCCAAACCTATGAAAGAGAGATGGACAAATATCTAATATAACTAATAATGTAATATAAGACAGCAAAGAAAAGGTTTTCCCCTACAAGAGCTGAAATAGGTGCCAAATCTAAAAGGTGAAAGCAAAATTCTGAGGAAGAGAAACAGTAATCTGACCACAATGATGTGGAAGGATAAAAAACAAGTGACCATCCTGTCATCCTTCAGTGAATCAAATTCCATGCAACAAGTTTACTAATGTAATGCTTTTCTAAAAGATGTTGAAAACTTTTCGACATAATTCATAAAGTGGCATTGATAGCTTCTTAATCTTATCATACGCTGTATGAATTTAGTGACTAATCAAAGTATGACACCTAGCAATAACAGTTAGATCTAATTATCACATAATTAGGGCATCAAAACTTGTTCAAAAATAATCATTCATGACTTTTGTGATTAATCAAGATCAAATTCATATCAAAGCTCCTCAACCCTGAGAATAATCATCCATCCTCTAACAAAGATGAAGAAGCAGAGATAAAAGTGACATCTTCTATGAGAGTGTACACTAGCTACAGATCTCCTATTCATGATCACTTTCTAAACATAATCTTGTTTTAGAACACTTTAATAGAATAATAATTCTAGGCTTATGGAATTTGTGATGTGTCACATCAAAATGAGTCAGATATCAGCCAATCTCGTTTTCTGCAAGAAACAAAAGTATGTAAGGAGTGCCATGGTCAATTTTGAGATATTACTTATCTGGAAAGTTAAGTATTTATTCTGTAAGGATCTGTAATATTTAGCTATTTTCAACTTCTAAATATTAAAATAAAAGCATTTTGAATGTCACGTACTGTGATTTTCTCTCATGAAAGTGGTCAAAATACCTAACTCTAGCCCCTTTGCTTAGAATGGACCTAGCTATAACTATATATTATTGGAAAGAGGAACCCCCCCCAAAGTTTACATTTCTGGATATTTCATTAGATGATTCTAAAATAAATGACAAATGAAAGTTCAGAAAATAAGGGAAAGCTGTGAAGAACTTGTCACTAGGGCAGAATTTCCTTTTGCTAATTGGTTGATGTGATCTTAATAGGGGTAAGCCAGTCTTCAATTTGTAAAAAATGGCAGAATATGACTCTGAATAAAAATGTAGCAAATGAGTTGAATTCTGCCTGTAAAATAAACATATTTGATATTAGGGGTGATAGAGGAGTGGAACTGTTGATTACTGACTATTCTGTAGCCAAATCAGGCAATGAAGGCAAGAGAAAAGTTAAAGGAGTTGAAAATGATAGCACATCTGACTGAGAGTTATCTGCTGTTACATAAACAAAATGTGAGGGACGGCAGGGTCAGAAAAGTAATTGTGCCAGAAAGCTTGGTTACATCTTTCAGTTTAATGTTGGATGAGAAGATTGACCATAACAGAGTATGCTAAAAGTATGTAAATTATGTGGTCTGATTATTAGTAAATAATTATAATAGTTAACAGTTATTATAACGGTAATAGTAATTATAATAGTAAATAGTAACAAAAATATGTGATTAAAAACAATTTTGTTAGTGTCTCCAGCCAGTTGGGATGTTTCAGGTTAAGGCAAAAAAACCTCAGAAGTCTCTGTGAGTTCAAAATTTGGTTTTACAATCTTCATATTGTTACATAAACATTAAAAAACCTTCAATTTGGAGAATATATTTATTTTAATTTAAAGGATGTGGAGAAATATATTCCACTGCTTGCAGGCAAATCATTTTATGCAGAAAATAATATAGTATGTTACCTTTCAAAGAAAATAATAATTTTTATTTTTGTCCATTTATTAACAAATACTTCATTCATAAATATATCCTATATAAAAATAATTTACATATACATACATCAAATACATTAATTGTAGATGTAAACAATTAACACATCTCTCTAAGCTGGCTGAAAAATTATAATTATGCATATATTAATAATCAATAAATTAAAACCATTATCTTATTAACATATGTACTTATTTTAATTAATTATCAATTCTACAGTGTTATAATTAATTCATGTTACTGTTTTAGTTGATTGTTGCAGATTTGTTAATTTGCATTGTGATTCTTTTTTGAAGCAGGTGTTCTCACAATTTCTTTGAAAATGCTAATTTTATTTGTTTAAACCTTCAAAAACAATCAAAAGCACTGAGATGCTGTAGTAAAATTTGGAATCTATTTACCTGTGTAGAGATTTCTGTTTGTGCTAAAAATTGTATTTATAAGTGTGGTTGCTATGGAAAATTAGATTTAACTGATAGATTTTGCTCTTTTTTCAAAATGAAGGCCTGAGGTACATCTGTCTTCTCCTGACTATTGTTCTGCAGTTAAATGTTCAATCTTCTTACAACTTATGTCATTAAAAAGATCTGCTGATATTAATATCTTCAAATATCCAAAAAGTGACTTGACTCATTTTGTGGGGGTAGGTCACATATGTATTTAATCTGTAAGAGAATTTGTAAAGAATTCAAAGGACTACCAACAGGTCAGTCATCTTTAGTTGTCTAAAAATGTCACCAATTGTTTTATTTTTAATTAATTTTAGAATATATATTAAAATTTTAAAAGTACAATTATTATTAATTCTTCTTTAGAATTAAATAAATGATGGCATGAAATATTGTTTGTTCAAACTTCAACATTCTACTAATCCTTTGTCTGAGAGTGAAGAAAGAGTTACAATCTAGCATTACCACATGATTTCAGAAACTTATGAGGGCTAATCATTTTAAGAGATCATTTTGTTCACCTCCACCCAGCTATGATTCTTTTGTTTGTGTGATGCTATCTCCAGACAATTACATGAAGTTGATGTTATTGATCTGCTGATGGTCCCCAAAATTTAATTTGATCTAGACAAAATCTCATTACATTCACAAATGTTATTTCCCCTCATAGATGAGACTGTTTGCTACATCCACAACTACCTTGAGCAGTGAAGCACTTTCACATCTACACTACACTATTTAGTGCATCAGGTGACTGGAAGTGCATTTCAGGATGTAACTATGTTTCAACTTCAGTTCTAAATCCAACTCCATTTATGAAGAGTGTATTTGCCAAACTGTCTTCCTTAAATCTCTCCCCAATTACTCTCTCTCTCTCTCTCTCTATATATATATATATGTGATACAGTCCGAGAAAACACTTCTACATTCGCTAAAATTAATTCTGCACTACATCCTTTTTAGTCTGATTACTCCCCTTTGATAGTCCAGGGAGTATGCATAGTGAAAAAACTATCTGACAAAAATCAAAATGGTTTTTATTAAAAGAAACATGAGATTCTTAATTTTAATAAATTAGAAAAAACCCACTTTTGAATTTGTTAATTTTGGCTACAGCCATTTGAAGTCTGATTACTCCCCTTTGATAGTCCAGGGAGTATGCATAGTCATAGTGAAAAAACTATCTGACATAAATCAAAATGGTTTTCATTAAAATAAACATGAGATTCTTAATTTTAATAAATTAGAAAAAACCCACTTTTGAATTTGTTAATTTTGGCTACAGCCATTTGAAGTCTGATTACTTCCCTTAGACAGTCCAGGGGATACACACTTAAAAACATTGTATAGTGAAAAAACTACCAGACATAAATTAAATTTAAAAAAAACAAAAACATGAGAATGAATTTTAATAAATTAGAAAAAAAACCACTTTTGAATTTGTTCACTTTAGCCGGGTTTTCCCAGGCAGCATATATTAAATTAATATAGATCTTATGACTTCTGACAATGTTGTAAATGCTGAAGTGTCCACAGATGAACTTACTCTAAATTTTGTGGGAGGAGGGACCATGAATAAAATCACTATTCATAGGATGCTTCTTCTGAAACTTTAGTTCTCTGAATTTTTCACCCTTCGATTTGCCACTCTTTACAATATGAAGGGTGAAAGACCTCAGAAAATGTGAGGCAGTTCTAAAACCTAGGAAGAAGAGAGGAAACAAAATGAACCACCGTGGTTGGATAGTCAGGCTAACTGTATGGAACACTTTTCAAAATAAAATAGTATAATTCTGAAACAGATGCCTCACAAATAGTGGAATGAAAGTATTAAAAAAAATGTAGATGTAGGAATTAAATCAAGATAAAAACATAAAATAAATAAACAAACAACAAATGGGCAAGAAACAAATCAAATTGGGTTAAATCAATTAAACTTGAAATATGAGGTGAAAGGTCTTTGAATAAAAAACCCAACACATAGAAAAATTTCCCACAGGAAACATTAAAATAACATACAACAGTTGCTATCATTTAGGCATTCATTTCAAGTTTAGAAACATTTAATATTTAGTATCAATATTTAAAACAATCTACCTTCTGCAAAGGATTCTGGAAAGTTAGCTACAAGTTGACACATCAATTCACTTCCATGAGGTAAACATAGTAAAGCCTCTGATACTTCTCCCAATATTAAGAGATCTGGAAGCTCTGTTGAATGAAAATTAGAATAGAATATAGTTAAATTATATGATTATAATTTTAATAGAAATTATGTTCACATGGTGACAATTTAATGGTTTTAATTGCCATTTACACCACTGATTAATATAAATTATTTAATAACTTTTCAGCTGAATCTACAGCAGAAATTTTCAAAACATTTTTAATTCTAAAAATTATTTTATCAATAGTTATAAATATGAAACTAGATAATACCAATTTTTGTGTTTGACCAAAGCACCAAAATAAAAAAAACCACCACAGTCAGTGTTATGTAAAAGGGGCATTTGCTAAACATGATTACAGACTGTACCAGTTTCTATTCCTATTTTGATGGCATAATAAATAACAATCTGGATTTAAAAAATAAAAAGTGTACATCTTTAAAAGTTCAGAATTCTTTATCGATGAATCATTTTGTTTAATAGCATTTCAGCAATTAGAAGAAAAAAAAAGAGTTGCTTAATTCAGATGAAATGCATTCATGAAATTGGGTACTGAGTAAATAATGACATAGTCAGTTAGGTTCTTGACCAATTTTCAATATTTTAACCCCTATTAATATTACACTATAACATTCTTATTTTTATTATAAAGTCAATAAAAGAACATCAAATAACATATTAGTAAACATTTAAACTATCAAAAATAAGCAAGCTAATTAATTAATGAATTAAACACACAATATTAAAGTAATAAAATGTTCCCAAAAGCATTAAAACAGGGTAAAAATAAAAATAAATAAATAAACAAGCTTCTTAAAGAAAAAGTCCTACCTGCATGGGCTATGCAAAGGACATCAGACACTTCTTCTAGATAAACAGGACTGTCAAACAGTTCTGAAACCTTTCGGTTGCACCCTACTTTACCATCTTTAACCTGAAAAACAAAAGAAAATTTTAAAACAGAATCATATATAAACTAAACATTTTAAAACTGATTTTAGATAATAAGGAATATAAGAGTGGGGTCAGTCTTATATCTCTGAAAAATAGAATTTACTTTAAAAATAAATATTTTTTTAATTTGATTTATTAATGTTTTCATATTTTTCAGTGGGAGATTTTGAACAGATGGTGGAGGAAGTGACAGTGAATTTAATATCAAATATGTTGACCTATTATATCAGAAAACCAAAGTCAATCTAATAATCTAAGAGATTTGTCTGTAATTATACCTCATTTAACTAATACTGACAGAATGTTTACACAGACTGCCATCAGAATAACTACTGATGACAATATAATGATTTAAAATGTTTACTACAAGTACAAATAAAATAAACAATTTCATTCTTTCAAGTACAACAGGAAATAAAGGAATTATTTTGATGGTAGACTTAAACTTTATGCTCAAAATTGACAAAATTTGTGCAGGTAAATTCACAATTTTGGTACAAATATGGGTACATCCACAAGAGAACTTTGAAGATATGTTAAAAAGAAGTGATAAAAGGTGCAGGAAAAAATATTTAATTTAATTTAATTTTATATTAGATTATTACGCATGTAATGCTTTTTTCTACATATTTTAAATTCTTTGATTAAAAATACTGCTAAAAAATAAATGAATAAAAAATTGAATACTATATTATTATAGAATTATGATATCACAACTTACTCATTACAATACTTAATGCAGCAATGTACAAGTACAAATGTTATACATTGTTAACAATCAATGTTAAGGACCCTGTCAATAAGTGTTGTGTTTGTATTTAATACTACATTACTAGGTTAACATCTCTCACTTTCTATTTACTTGTTAGCTAAGTGACTTTTATAAGTTTTAACCCTTTCAGTGTCCCGCTAAATGATAATAATTTTTTGAATGGGTCATTGTGCTAAAAAATTAAAACCAAATGTTTAATTAATGGAATTTTAAATTACTACTTTTTATAGACATATTGATTAATTTAAGAACACATGTTTAATTCAGACTGATTGGTAAAAATTAGAATGTCAAACATGCTAAAACTAAGCCTGCCTGTGGGCCATGGCCCATTTCATCCCAACGATGCTGAACAGGTTAATGCCTAAGTTTATCTTGCCTGTTAAAGTTATGAAATAAAAAGAAAATGCATCTGTTGCATAACTTGGAAAACAATCTAAGTAACATTCATTAAAAAATAAAATAGTTGAAATTAAAAATAAATAAATCACACTGAATACCAAAAAATAAAAACTAAACTAAATTAGCTCCGATAGTAAAAATACTGAACAATACTAATATGATGCTAATGCAGCATTATTTAAGACTCTAGATAGTATATTAAGAAATGCAAGTATTAAAACAAACAAATAAACTTAAATATTTAAAAGTGTAATTATTCATTAAAACAAAATTTCATTACCTCAGACACTATAAAGAGCAACTGACTGAGAATGAGACGTATTCGTCGAGCTGGATCACTTCTTTCAAACTCCAGTGCTAATCCATTAGATAGCTGAGATAATAACATACTTTCTGTCTGACTAATTCCTGATTTGGTTCTAAGAAAAAGAAAAATGAATTAATGCCATCAAAATATGAAGAATGAAGTGATGATTTGCTATAGGATAATCAAATGTCATTGATACTGACAAGGTGTCACAATTATGCCAGCCCACTGTGAAAAGCACTAATTATAATTAAATAATTATTCAGAATTATATATTTTTATACTGACAGCATGTTATGTATTTACCCCTGTGGCTGACCACAAACAGTGCAGTAATTGTAGTAAACTCTGTCTAGTGTTGACTAAGGGGCATAGAAGAATGCATGTATCTGAGTATGCTATGTATTAAACTTATGAAACATGTAAATAATAAAATATTCAAAATAATTCCAAATGAATTATTTATTAATTTATTAAATTAAATGAATAGGCTTTTGTCTGTTGTGCCATTCCCCTGACAAACCATGGATAATGCTGTTAGAAGTGCACAGGATTCAGACTATTGGAAACTGTATAAAGAGTAATTTAATTTCTCTATTTCTATTTTGGACACTAGAGAAATATATCCCAATGAAATATTCAAGGTCGCTTAAAATGTCAATAGCAAGAAGTCCAATGCATTGGATCATGGTTGGTTTACCCTTTAATCTAAACAAACAATGCAAACTTCATTTTATTAACATTAACACTGAGTGAAAGAAAGTATTAATGCATGTTGTATTTATCATTTCTGACCTTAAGCAGAGAAGTCTATGTGGAAAAATGTATGAATTAAATAAACTGTAAAGTGTGGATTATACATAAATGAATCACTAAATGTGTTAAATCAAGTATACTGGTAGGTGGTGGCTGTGTTAGCTTCATCCCTCCCTAGAGCTTGCATGGGACCTTGCATCTTAGGACATTCTCAGCTCTGGGTAGCTGTGAAGGGTCTTAGTACCCGCACCCCCAATATCCTGGGGTCCCAACCCCCATGTGGCTACAATGACTACAAATATTTTTATTAATAAATAATAATGGGTCATTAAACTTTAAAGAGGCTGTTAGATTTCATATTAAAAATAATCAACATAATTTAGCAGTACAAATATTAAATACTAAAAGGACATTCTTCTTGTTAAAATTCATGTGTTATTTTATTGTTTTAGCACTTAATTATCATTATGTAAATCTGTATAAAAATGTGCTAGAATCTACTGGGGGGGGGGGGGGGGAGGCAAAAAGGGGTAATTTTTAAATCTTGCAACTGTTACTTATTTACGATATTAAAAATACTAAGACATTATAATAACAATTATATCTGATTCGTGAAAGCTATTTCTATAATATTTTGCTTTTATAAATTGTTAAGTGATTGGAAATAGTATCTATTATGGTTATTTATTTAAGTTTTAACACTGCTGACAAAAAATTATTATTAAGTCATTTTATTTACATGGCAAATCTGAATAACAAACCTCACTGAAATGTTGTAAAATAAATCTCAAGACAATTTAAAAATTAAACCATGTAAAAGAACTTTTTTCCACTGTGACATGATTATGCCCACACAATTTAAAGAGCGACTACTGTTTGTATTATTTCCCCTGGTATAAATATATAAAAATTAAAAAAAATATATGCATTCTTCAAAAAATTTCAATTTCAAATTTTATTTTTCTGTCAATATGCAAGAGGTTTCAAAAATGCTACCTGCTTTTCTCAAATTTCAAAATACTTTTCTGGGCCTTGAAAAGACATAACTTTAAGCACTTTCAAAGTATGAAAAAAAACAATTTGAAATCAATTTTGGGGAAATCTGTGCATTCCTCATGAGGTGCAAGAGCAAGAATTACTAATGCCAGGAGTGAAGCTCTAAATCAGGGGTCAGGAACCTATGGCTCACGAGCCATATGTGGCTCTATTGATGGCTGCATCTGGCTCGCAGACAAATGTTCGATTATAAAAAAAATGTGGGGAAAAACAGAGGATTATTTGTCGCTCTTCTTTGTGAGCATGAAAACAGACGCATCATAAGCTTTCATTGCATCCTACATCAGGAGGCGCTTTGTGCTCAGATGTGTGGCAAGCAGTATGGTGAGGTGATGTCGCTGGTGGTTCGGGTAGTCAACTTTATTGTTGCCCGAGCATTAAATGATCGCCAGTTTAAAACACTGCTTGATGAGGTTGGGAATAATTATCCTGGTCTGCTTCTGCATAATTATATTTTGGTTTTAGATGATTTACTTTTTTATCATTATATTTTATTATGGATTGATTAGGCCTATAAAATGTCCATAAATACTGTTATACTAAGATTGAGAATATGAACAAACAAGGAAAACATAAATTAATCAACAGTATTTGTATTCTACCAGTTTAAAATCTGATTAAGTGATTTCTTTCAATTATTAACTAAGACTAAGAGGAAAATGTTTTAGTTTGGGAATCATAATACCACCACTAACACAACAATCACTATACATCAAATCAGCATAAATTCACGACAGTAACCATTCTCAAACGAAGACTTACTGTGAACTGTGATATACTTTGTAGAAGGTCCAATGTATTGGGAATTGCTGTTTTTTGAAGGCAACAACCATAGCATAGCCAATATTGGCTGTTCGAATACATCTTGATCTTTCCAAAACCAAGAAATGACTTGCATCTTAATTAAAATAATTAGGAAGTAAAAATTCACATAATCTTCAAAAATTATACTTAACATGTTTCCTTTCCCTCTCTTATTATAAAGAATATACAATAACAGACATAAATATAAGTTTACGAATAGGCAAGAATTTAAATCAACAAACTACATGTGTGGATGTAGGTAGGCCTATATAAAATCGCGTTTACCTGAGTTGCTGTTCTTTTCTTACATCTTGTTCAAGAGCATGAAAGTCAATAGATAGCAATCCAACAATATTATTAACAACTTCTATTCCTGAAAGAATTTTTAATGCTTTTTTCCTCAATTTCGCTCCTCGTTCGCTAGAGTCCAGTGGCGAACAGAGTGCCATTCGAACTAGAGCAGGCAAGACAGGACGCAGCTCCGACTCACTACACTTGCTTAATGCGTTCATGTCAACACTTTGCATTGCTTCAAAGACGTGAGTCTTCATTTTTAAATGATCGTTTGTGTATTGTTTATTTCAGTTGTCATTTCTACGAAATGATAAAGAAAATTTTCTTATCACCTTTCAAGCTGCAAGGAAGGCAACTCGAAATAAAGCGCTAGTCTTAAGAAATAGTCTCCTTTAGGCCAAGACTTTTTATTTTTTATTTTGCTGCGCATGCGCATCTATAAATAATATAAATCATAATTATCTGAGAACGTTCAGGATAACTCTATGCGCAAATATAAAGGTCTGTAACTGAATTAAATGCTTCTAAAATGTTCTAGTGAGTGAACGGTTTCTATTTTATTATTAATTGTTATACTATTTAGGTCTGTTATAGATTATTATTATTTGGCTTATATTTATAATTCGAAAATATAGTGAATTCTTGATCCGAGTTGCATAATTATCGGTCAAAATAGAGGCTACACCTGGAAAGATCTATGGTTTCAGTAACTACATAGGCCTATACAACAAACACTAATAATTAATATTTTGTAGTTTGTAACAACTAATAGTATAATATACAGTAGTCTAAAAAATAATCCACATAATTATATCCAAGTTATGTTACATTCAAACTATATGATAATATAGTAAAATGACACTTATCTCCATCTACTGAATATTTTGTTTTGGTTTTTGTTTATTGCTTTCTTCGGCACTCAGTACGTGGTATTACGATTTATATGCATAACTTCAGGTACTACTTGTAGTAGTTGTACTGTATCAGCTATTAAGTATTATAGTATACTATTAAGTATTATGGGGATGTTCATAATCTTGATAAAGTCACGTTTGGGAGATCTGTTCTAACCTCCCCGTTTGCCCCATGCTTGCAGACTTCCCTCACTATTGAGAAAAGTATAAAATTACGTAATGTTGAAATAGTTTCTTCACCCTTACTCGTATGCAATCACACATGCAAACATGTCGGCAATACGTAACCTACATGCAGAATAAAATAACCATCTTGGTATTCTGTGTGTGAATTTGTAATAATATTAATATCTATGCAAGTCCTACGTGTCGTCGTCTAGCCACCACCCTCCTTTCTTCGGAGAGAAGGGTACCGGTGACAGAGGTCTTGTTTGACAAGATCCAGCGCTTGATTAAATCTTTTATTGTTATTACTAGTATAGTATAGAGGCCTTGTTTGACAAGATTCAGCGTTTAATTAAATCTTTTATTGTTATTACTAGTGTAGTATAGAGGTCTCGTTTGACAAGATCCAGCGCTTAATTAAATCTTTTATTATTATTACTAGTGTAGTATAGAGGTCTTGTTGACAAGAGCCAGCGCTTGATTAAATCTTTTATTGTTATTACTAGTGTAGTAAAATTTTAGTAGTATAGAGGTTTTGTTTGACAAGCGCAGCCTGACTCATTCAGTCATTGTAAAAAAAAAAATATGTACACATATTGTAGAAAGTAATTTAGTACATTAATTTACTCCCCCCCCCCCTTTTATGCCTGTGACTTGAAGAATGATCTCAGAGGTCAAAAGAGCCTTGAATTTAGATTCTGGAAATGTGATTTTCAAGTCCTCTCTTTAAATATCTAATAATGTAATATCGGGATATATCATTGAAATTTCTCTAAGATAGAAGAACACTTACAAAATATTAAAATAGGCCTGAATCCCCACTCACCTCCCCCCCCCACTTACATTACACGTACACACACACACACACACACACACACACACACACACACACACAAAATGTATATCACTATATGGCATTTGCTTAATAGAGATTTTAAAACAACAACAAACTAGCAAAAGGAGAACAGCACACACACACACACACGTGAGATCTTACGAGAAAGAGAGTAAGGACTTTTACTGAAATTCCATGTATATATTAACTAAGTTCTGCCTAATCTATTCTTAAAGAGACATCTTGACACTGCCAAGTTATCGATTAAGTCATCACTAGCCTAAAAGTCCGCCCAATGCTGTACAATGGTCAGCGACTCATCAACTGATAGCCAGCTGTCCTGACTTCAAGTACAAGAGACGTTTGAGATTTGTTGTGTCCAGCTCTGGACCGAAG
This sequence comes from Sinotaia quadrata, assembly GCA_028829895.1. NCBI lineage: Eukaryota > Metazoa > Mollusca > Gastropoda > Architaenioglossa > Viviparidae > Sinotaia > Sinotaia quadrata. The sequence continues at coordinate 73,797,925 of CM054183.1, read as the reverse complement.
CCATCCCTCTCCTGGATTTAGGAGCAAGTTTCTTTTAACTGACTAGGCATTAACCTAGCTTTTTGCATTGATTTCAATCAATTTTTAAGACTTCAAGAGGAGTGATTTAAATTATTTTCTTTACTGAACACAGTGGGTACATAAACCTTTCACAGAAACAACGTCCTTTACAGTTGGTGTTATATTGTTTATTTTTAGTGGTGCAACTAAGAAATTGATATTGAATTAAGTGAGAAGTAGTGTTTATACTAGTTAAAATAATAGCATCGAAAAGCAAATAGTAATAATAACACTATCCTTTAAAGAAAAAATATTTTTCACATATAATTTGTAAAATGTTAACTGTAGAGATTACACTGGTCAAATAAACTCTTTTATATTGTTATAGTAATAATATGCACTCTTATTGTTTTTAATGTAGTTTGCAGGTCACATGTGTAAGTGTAAGCCTCATATTTTGGTGATGGTGATGGTAATCATTTAGAATATTCTAGAATATTTTTTAAACTTTCACCCTGGAGGAACCCTTGAAATAATTTTCATATCTCAAGGGACCCCCTACATAAAACTTATTATATCTGCGATGTTTATTTTTTCAATCATTATCTCTCACCCTCAGGGAACCCCTAGCAACCTCTCTGTTTGAGAGACCCTGCTCTAGATATTATAATTCTGTTTAGAATTAAATATATAAAAAGTTACTTTCTTGGAAACTTAGGGGTAAATATCCAGCTCAGACCAATTTTTGTAATAGGATCTCACAGGTCTATGGTGTGTTCCTTATAATGTTATATTCTCTTTACACAGTCCTTATCCATCCTGTGTCCCACTATTTGTATACTGATAATATTTATCTGTGAAAACCTACAAATAAAATTTATGATGCTAACACCACCTTTTGTTAATCAATGGTTTTGATTATCATTAGAAGAAGTGATGAGAATCTTAATTTATGTTATTAATAATTCTCCACTTGTCTCTTTCACTTGGTGGATATGCAGGCACTCTAAATGTTTTCTCTCTTCCACAACATTAAAGACAAACATTTACCATCACACACTATTTCCAAAGGTGGAAAACTTCTTACCAAAGGAGAAGATAAATCCATCTTTTAATCTATATTTAGCGAGTCCTCATCCACTAACTTTCTTCTCCAACATAAGGTTATCAATGTGTAAGAAAGTCAATAAGTTTATTAAATCAACAATCAAATGTACATACAACAAATACAATGAAAATGTTGACTTGACATCAATATTTCCATGAAACTACATTCAAATAATTTTAATACCTATACAGTCTTGTAATACCAACACAATTCAACAAATTAGTGTCAATATAAATCACAGGATAGTTCTTATCAGAGAATATAACAGTTTGTACATGACCTTGTCTATGCAGAGTCACAGTAGTTTCTTGCGTGCTTTTCATAACAAAGTCACAAGTTTATTCTTCACATTATTACTGTCAATTCCACGTTCCCTCACAAGTTGTAGGACACTGATGAGCCACTATTCTCTCAAGGCTAATCTAGCGCTCTGCCATACTACCTCCCTCAAGCAGAACAACAATTGTAGCAATTTCCAGTAACTTCCTTGTACTAGAAATTCTGCATTGTAGTAGCATATTTTGCCACCATACGTCAAGAGAGTGTAGTGTATTACTTACACACTGGAGGTAGATACTTCTCGCATCTACCATGGTCATAGCAGTGTATAAATCAGCAAACCAGGAGATTCAGTAAAACAAGAAAAGGCTGCTTATATCCTGTAGAATATAATCAGGGAACAAAAGCTAAGTTTCCAGTTTATTCATCTTTAACTCCATTCTCTCTTAATTCAGGTCTCAACTTACAGTTTCCTGCCACAGCATTTATTAACCCAATACATGCACACAGGATAATAAATACATCTTAATAGTTTATAAACAGGTTCACTGGAAACAATGTCAAGTGTTTAGCATACTTTATTATAAGCATCATAGTTCACAATTTGTAGAAATAATAGTCTACTCACATAATACCTCTCTGCATACCCTGTCTCTGTTCACATGCCATGTATGATGACATTTCATTTGCAATGTAACTTTCTAAATACTAGCAGTGTTTACAGAGATGGTTAAAGCAGCTGACTTGTACAATGATCATCCTGATCCAGGATACAAATCTGCAACAAAAAGTACCGCACCTTAGTTTCACAGACCACCCATGTTTTCATCCCCCCTAGCTGTACCATACCTTCAACCAAAATGGAAAAACCTGTTCCAGCTCAGCAGTCTGGTAGTAGGGCATCATATTCAGGTCACCCACAGATATGACATATTTTGTTTAATGTCAGAGAAAGTGCCTAACTCTCATGACTGTCTCAGTCCAAGTGATGTGAAGGCTTGTGTTGATATGGGTTTACGGCTTAAAACACGTAGACACAGTAAACAGAAAGTGAACTAACATCTTAATTGATTCTGGTGCATTGGTAAATTGCATGAGTGCAAAGTTAGTACAACCTGATTAATATCTGATAGGAAGCAACTGCCTTCAATGTGTAATGGGACATATTGACCTATGTCCAAGTGCAAGTGAAAGTAACACCATCAGTGCTCATAGGCTTGGTAACAGCAGCAATAACTGATAGATTAGAATTTATTTAATATTTGCAGTCGAACAGTTTACACAGATGCAGAAACACTTTTTTCCTGTCTGTTCAGTAATGACTCAAACACAGTGCAAACGGGAGAAAGTTGGACCACCACTCTAAAAATTATCAAAACAACCTATCCACAGTTGACACCAACTCAGCTGAGTCATCTTCAACAGGGTGATTAAACTTTATCATCCCTGATAAATTAGCAAAGGAAAACAGAATTACATCCAGTAAATTTGCTACAACAAGACACTTCATCAAGAACAGTCTTAGATTTTGATGCACAGATGTTAAAGAGGAGGGTGAAAGATCAATTACTTGTCTTCTTGCACCTACATTACTCAGACATTTAATACTTTCCTTCAAATGTGATTCCATTATGGTGGGACACCAAGAGTTTTAGTGTACTGAACAGTGAAGAATTTTTCTGGCCACACCATGGCAGAGATATTCACGAAAGTATGTAACGGAGTCAAGACAAATTATACTTGACCTCCTAACCCGCATTCAGTGAATTCTTTATATTTAGTTTGTGGACACATTCCTTTTCATAAAAATTGCATAATCGCTATGCTCTAGTGCAAGGGTCGGGAACCTATGGCTCGCGAGCCAGATGTGGCTCTATTGATGGCTGCATCTGGCTCGCAGACAAATGTTCGATTATAAAAAAAAAATGTTTCTTTAGACTCCTTTGATCTACATATTAATTGCATATCAATATTTCATTCTACAAATGAGCTAAAGTCTACTGCAGCTCAGCATCAGAAGTGGTAAAGGAGATAAACTTGTTTCGGTGTGCACTGATGGTGCTCCGTGCATGGTGGGGAAAAACAGAGAATTTGTCACTCTTCTTTGTGAGCATGAAAACAGACGCATCATAAACTTTCATTGCATCCTACATCAGGAGGCGCTTTGTGCTCAGATGTGTGGCGAGCAGCTTGGTGAGGTGATATCGCTGGTGGTTCGGGTAGTCAACTTTATGTTGCCCAATCATTAAATGATCGCCAGTTTAAAACACTGCTTGATGAGGTTGGGAATAATTATCCTGGTCTGCTTCTGCACAGCAGCCTGCATTGGTTGTCAAGTGGGGAAGGTGCTCAGCCGATTTGCGGTTTGTCTGAGCAAAATTCGGACTTTTCTTGAAATGAAGAATGTCGAGCATCCCGAGTTAGCTGACACTGAGTGGCTCCTGAAGTTCTATTATCTCGTAGACATGACTGAACATCTAAATCAGCTCAATGTGAAAATGCAAGGCGTTGGAAATACAATCTTATCCCTGCAACAAGCAGTGTTTGCATTTGAAAACAAGCTAGCCGACATTGAAACAGGTCGTTTACTACACTTTGAAAAACTGGGAGAGTTCAAAGATACGTGCACATCAAATGCCCCTGCTCAACGTCTTAATCTTCAGCAGCACCCGTCTTTTTAAGTTCATCACCCATCCACACGAGTGTGCAGTGGACAGCACTGACCTGAGATGCATCCCCGGTGTCTCCGTCAGAGATTTTGAGCTCCAAGCTGCTGACCTGAAGGCCTCAGACATGTGGGTGAATAAGTTCAAGTCACTGAATGAAGATTTGAAAAGACTTGCACAACAGCAAGCAAAGTTGGTGAGCCAACACAAGTGGGCAGAAATGAAAAAACTTCAACACGCAGACCAGCTGATTGTCAAAACTTGGAATGCGCTTCCCGTCACATATCACACACTGCAGCGTGTGAGTATTGCTGTACTGACAATGTTTGGCTCTATGTATGCATGCGAGCAGTCTTTCTCACATCTAAAGAACATTAAGACCAACATGCGATCACGTTTAACGGATGGAAGTCTCAATGCCTGCATGAAGCTTAACCTCACCACGTATCAACCAGACTACAAAGCCATGCAGCACCAGAAGTCGCATTAATGATAAGAAATACTCATTATTGATTAGCAACAGCATAACAATGTTATTAAAAAGAATTCAGAGACATAATTATTGTACTTTTAGTGTTGAAATTACACAAAATGCACACATTTACTTAAATTTTTAGTTTTAAACATAATGTATGGCTCCCACAGAATTACTTTTCAAAATATGTGGTGTCCATGGCTCTCTCAGACAAAAAGGTTCCTGACCCCTGCTCTAGTGTGCACACTGTATTCAGAGAGAGAAGAGACTGACTCCAGTTATGTAATATTTTAGACAATGGCCGATTGTAGTCATACCCAAGCACAAGTGACTAATAGTAATAGATTCCTGCCTCAAATTCTTATGTTTCTTTAAATACCGCATACTGCTGCAAAATCTTTATTCACGAGGGAGACGGACTTGAAGACGCTTGTCTAGTCATTAGCGATATTCCGTGAATCACCAGAAAGCCTGCTACTACGAACGGTATTTTCATACTGGCAAGGTAACACATCGATTTCTTAAAATATTGCTTTGTATTTCATTAAGATTTCGAACAGTGTGGCTAAACTAAAATATTTGCATTTCTAAACTTGATTGTTAAATTGAAGAATAATAATTTTATTAAACTAAATTAACTGAATTGTATCACAGAATGTCTGTGCACGTTATTGTAAATTTTCATGTAATAATTTTAATTCACTTTGCGTGTATAATTTTGCTATAATTGTAGCAAGTATTTGCATGATTTAAATTGCATTTTGATTTTTCTTGTCTAATTTTTCATTGCAAAATGTGTTTTCTTTGAAATGTTAAGTCTTTTGCGTGCTTTACACCGTATCTAATTGTAACACACATAAGTGAAATTGACTTTTATCTTTATTATGTAAATTTGAATATTGATGTAAAGATACTGTGATGGTCAGTGAAATAGTATGCTATTGTTCAAGCCACATGTTCGGATTGCGAGACTATAGGATTGTCGCTCATAGGAATTTATTATATTTCCAGAGCAGGTTTTTCATTTTTCATTGGGACTCAGGTTTATGTTCAACCTGTTCCTTATGCCTTGGGGTGTTTCCTTGGTGTACTGTTGAGTCTTGGGGATTGTTGGAGCGACCCTAAGCATGTTGCGTCTGTGTACAAGTATGGGACGCTGATCTTGTGACCACGAGTCGAGATTGATGATTGACGGTCGCCGCTAGACCCATGTATCCAACTGAGTGCCTATTGGGGAACAAGTGTGTGCCATTACTTCGCAATCGGATGACCAGCTAAGTGCAGAGGGTCTAATAACCTGAACTATATAGTGACTCTTTTTAGCAATCCAACACCATCAGACAGTAGCATAGATAAGACCGAAATCACGAAATCTCTGATTATCTTGTTATTGTTAATTTGTATTAAATCTTTTTAATTGTTAAACATTTATTGTAGTTGACTAATTCATGCATGAAAGACCAAATAGGGACTGGGTGGGGGCTGAGAGTCGTGAATGAGAAGATTGCTTGCATAATTAGTTATAATTGTTTAACGTTCCCAGTTCGTGCTTTGATTATATAAGTTTACCTGTCTTTAAATTTGTGGGCTTAAACTACAAGTATGAAATTTAACTAGACTGAAGTTTGAATTTGAGCAACTGGTCTGTTGCCAGAAAAGGTGAGAAAGGAAATTAATCCTAGTTCTGAAACAAGGTCTTTAAATAAATACCGGGGAATGTAACAGTCAATGGAATGTGGACAAGGGGCATGTACTTAAAGTTCTCTTTGAGATAATTCGTACTGTTGAAAAGCCTTCATGAAAATAGCAGTAGACATCATTGGGTCCTTCATTCCAGCATCTGAGGGAGGGTATAGATATTCTCACTATTGCTGACTTTGCTTTTTGTTATCTGGAAGCCCTTCAAACCATCACCACAGATGAGGTGTCTGATGCATTGATTGACATCTTTTTTTTAAAAACTGGAGTATTGAGTATTGCATGAAATATTGAGTGATCAGGGCTGTTACATTCCAGTTAATATTTAAAGACCCTGTTCAACATGAGGTTTTAGAGTTATTGATTTTAATATCACACCTATATTGATGACAGACTGGATGCCTGATTTACCCTTCAGCCTCTACAATTTAATTACCGTCGAAATTCAAATTCTGGCATTCATTGTAGCGACAGGTAAATCCATGTACAATGCACAGGTTGGACTAGTTATCTTAATTTTAACTGATTACACTTAAACTAAAGAAAATCAGTCATATCCACATAAAGCTCCGCCCCCACCAATCCTTACAGTCTTTCCAATAATCAAGCCATGTTCAATTATTAAGATAACAAAGATAAAATTTAATAATTTACAGCAAAATAATAAATCAATCGAATAATAAAATGATATATGAATGGTCTTTCAAGACGTCCTATTCCATAAAGTTTGTAATGGATCATAAATACATAGTCTAGATTAGAGTCATTTGGCAGTTCCACTTAACTGGCTTTCAGATATCAAGGAGTTCCCCCTGACAGAGTCATATACACATGACAATCGATGCAGTACTGGCACATCATAGACCCTTATCACATTGTCCCCCAAATCTGCCTCAACACAACACAATGTGTAGCAGGTAAATGGTATACAAACCTGCTGAAATACAATAAGATTTTTATCAGCGTATAGCCCATAATTTGCCAGTCATGTTCATTTGAGTATCACAGAAATAGGTGTCTCTTACAATTTGACCTCGATCATATTTTACAATTAATATTTCATAAAATGGGGAAAGTCCCAGCCCATGCACATGTGGGTTACAGTCATTATAATTAGTTTCACATCATTGGAGATGAAATGGCATACAACTATATCAATATGCATCACAATAAATCAAATAGTTATAGTAATAGAGCACATGTTAAGTCTGATTTTATACTACTCCTATTGCCACAGAGCATCATGAGGGAAATGGCAGTAATTCATATAAAATCAAATGAAAAATACATAATTAATTCCACAGCAATATTAATATAATAATAGTTTGAGAATTCAACATGTTTTACCTTTTCTCTGAAGTAATGGCGGGCTAAAATCTTCATTCATGGAATCAGTTCAACCCTTGGAATTTTAGGTGAGTCTCCTTGTGAATAACAATCTAACGTACCTGGCCCTTATTTATAGAGTTCTACATGCCCACGACATCTGTGTACTTAGCCTACATCATCAGTGGAAAACATATCTCTATATATGGTGATCAGTCATCCAGTTTAGCAAGACACACCCCCCCCTCACCTCTCAACCATTCATGCGTGATAGTCAAATGACCTATATCAACAAGCACATGACAACAAGTATTGCATCACAGTTCAAGACCAGTAACGGTACATTTGTCATTATTGAAGAAAAAGGAAACGAAATGCCTTATTAATAAAAATAGGTAATCAAAAAAGGAATAAGAAAATCTTTAGTCAATTAAAACAGGCATAATTTGCCCAGACTTCTTCTAAGGGCACACACACTTCACATCAGCTATGATGGCAGAGACAATGTGTCTTTTAGCCTGCAAGCACTTATTTTCATCACCATACAATACACAGTCAAATGGTTTAGTTGAATGTTTCAAGGAGACATTTTAAAAAAATGCTCATTAAAATGGGTTCTGAACAGTTGGATCATCAACATGTTTCCTTTTTCTTTTATTATTTGCTTATTGGGAACATTTGCAGGAAAACATGGGTTTTTCACCTTTCAAGTTTTTGTAAGACAGACAGCCATGAAGTCCTTTGAAATTCCTCAAAGAGGCTCTTGTGAGTAGTGGTGTCAACAGGTACCCTGGTTCCCATTGCTGTGCTAGTATCCAGGTAGTAAAATTGTGAATGGGTACCATTGATAACTTGGCCATTGGCACAGAAATGGGTAATGCAGAAAGGGGGTGCAAGGGAAACTGACAGGGGCAAACCAATAATGCGATAGATGAAAAAACTGACACAGGTGCTCAATTTAGCACAATTCCCCCACACACACATACACACTCCTGTCACACTGGCATCCCATTCATAGGTGCCGGCCATGGCAGCCACTGTACCTAGATCTAATTATGGACGACGTAGATCACCATAGCTCGTGCACTTTCATGTGCTCGTTAACATGTGTAGCATGTTAATAAGATTTCAATAAACAAAGTTGTCAGTATTTTAATGTCAATAAATTAAATAATAATATTGTAATATTTTTAATATAGGGAAGACATTGTCTGTGTGGAGTCAGGCCAAGCAATTGGATAGTGACATTGTGAAATGCAATCTCTGCGATGAAATTCTGTCGGTGAAGAGCAATTGAATTAGATGCCCTATTTTTAAATAGGTTATTTTTGTTGACATTGTATTTAATTTAGTTTACTGTTTATGTAAGATTGATCATATTAAAAATAAAGGTTTGTTTTGTACATATAAAGATCCTAACTAATAAAAGTCACTAGATACATTCCTTTGGCTAATGTGTGAAATGAAAAAAAAATAGATTGTCTCGTATAGTTTTCCAGCTCTATCTGTATATAACACATTCCTTCAAGCACGTTGGAGGGATTTTTTGAGCAGCACTAAGGCATCCTTGACCTTCGAGTACATGGGAGTTTTTTTTTCACAGGAACAGTTTTATGTTGCATTCAATTTTCAAAGTACTCATTAAAAAAAAATGACGGTCAAGGTCATTTGCTTGAATTTTCACTTGCAATGTGACTTATAATCGAACACTTAGGATATGTTGGTTTTTTTACATGGCCAGCTTTTATGTTGCATTGGGTTTTTTTTTTTTGCGCAAGTTGGTATTAGCTTTTAAATTTCCTTACCCAATGAGAAATTACTTCATTGCTGGCCTTATATTGTTTGTTTCTGCTGATGGCTTTAAATATTTACTGTGATTGTTAGTTTACTATTCAATGATACACACTAGAAAACATATTAAAAATATCTGTTTCTATTTATGATAAAAATCATTGATGTACACCTGAAAACATATTAAATACATTTGTTTTATTTATGATCAAAAGTAGTGATATATACTAGAAAACATTCAATGCATTTATTTCTATTTATGATCAAAGGAGTGATGTACATTAGGATATGTATTAGACACATGTTTCTATTTAAAATTGTTTTCAAGCATACTTCTGCACACTTGCCATGAGCTAACTATAAATTCAAGTATTAAAAATATTAAGAAATAAATTATAGAAATATCCAGCACATTAAAGTGTCCACAAAATAAACAAATCTAACTGTTACTGTTAGAAGAACCATGACATTGGTAAATTATTCTTCACTGAAGACGAGACTTAATTTCTGATAAAACCAAAAAAAAATAAGCATCATTTTAAAAAATCAACTTCACAAAAACAAAACTGGACCAACTGTTTAATCATTTTATCACGTCATTTGCATTTATTTGGCTAATATAAATTAGTTTTAAGAAGACATCCCGAGGTAATTTTAAATTTAACTGGTAACTTGTTCTTATTAAATAGCATCATTAATAGCCTGTAAATTTGGTTTTGAAAACTCTGATGATTGCTTATGAACACTCAAGTTCAAGTATACTGGAATATATGATAGTGGTATATGTATGTGTTTATTATATAATTTATATAGAGATTTACATTTTATCTTTTTAAGGATGCTGAAGATATTTTCATCACACAGAAAGAAATTAAAATGCAAGAATAATCAGGTGAAACTTGGAATCAAAGATAATTGGATGAAATCATCAAAATGATATATCTCAAATACAGACCAAGACAGGAGACTGTGCATGCAGAATGTTGGCGCATTTATATCAATCCACACATTGCCGCAGCAAAGCAGAGAAAACAAAGCATTTCAAAATCACCTGCCTACAAATTTAAAGAGAAGCTACATAGAATATTTTCACTGTCCACTCCTCATTTCATTGTCTCTTTTATTTTTGAATGGAAACTTCTGTAGAAAAGAAATCTTGCTTGCATATAACTGTAAGGACAAAGAATCAAGTTTCAGGACTATGTTTTGAAGATTTGTTATCACATCTGCTGATAATATACTAATGCAAGATTTGAAGTCATACAAGATTGCTTTGCTTGTGTTACAATCTACCATAGTGTTTGTTGTACTAATTTTTAAACAAATTCCAGAAATGTTCAGTTAATGTAAGCCAGAAATTATAAATGTGCTTGTTGCACAACCTGAGAATACATATCAACTTGCTGCATTTCTAAGAAAAGTAAATCAACTATTTTACAGACTCTTTACAAACAAATATAATTGAAGGGACAGTCTGTGGAGATTACCAGGGTTTCAGCTGCATAAACTCTGACACTAGATTTGATTGAGTGTCGGACATAATGACTAATGCTGATGATAGATGTCCATGTAATATTTACATTAAAAAAATGGTCTACATATATTTCAATTTTATTTGTTTGCTAATACATGTAGTTGTTTTAAAGTATTACTGTTCTGTGAAATATGCCTAGTTAAGCTACTTAATCAATATATGTAATTATATTAATTAAAATAGTTATGCTATTTAATGCAAAATGGATGGACTGCTAGATAACTTATAAGATGAGCAAATAAATAATACATAGAGAGAAGATAAAAGATTGACAGAAGGCCTTGTGATTGGATATTATATAAAATTAATTACTTAGAACTCTTATTATTTGTATCATTATTGTTACTATGACTATGAGACATTATGATTTGGTGCTAAGTAAAGTTGGTTACCTATAAATATTTATTTTATGGATTATTATGATGATTATTATTACTATACATTTTGTTATTGTATTATAGTAGTAGGATTTCTATTTAACACTAATTTCTATGCAGTGATTCTGGTTAGGGTGGTTTAGCAATCTAACCTTACTGTGCTTGTTTGTAACAAACATTTTCAAGGTAGATAACTACTTTAAGTACAATATTTTAATATTTCCAACACTATAATTGTTGATGTGGAATTTTGAACACCAATAGTTAATTTATTTTGCAAAGCATTTAGTTCTAGGATAAATATTTTTTTCATATGGACTGATTAGACAGTATTGGTGGATGATTGCAACATTTTCTATGGTATTGTTTACCATTCTCTCCTCTTGCGTCCAACAATAGTAGGTAATAGCCAGGCCAAAGACAGTTGGATTGGTCATACACTGGATAGGTAGATAAAATAAATTTCCCCAATCTTATCTAGAGATATAGACATGGATAAAATGAACAATGAGCGATGACTTAAGGGATGGACAGCCACCTGTATTAGATTTCTGACTGAGGATAGGTAGCAAACATTGCAGTCTAGAATGTGTGGAATGAAGGTTGGTCTACTAGTACTAGCACAAATCCAGTGATAGTGGTTTGCAGCTTGAACCACCACCATGTTACCAATGAAACAAGTGGGCACATTTACCAAAAATAGTTTTAGAAACACACCTATTAAATATGTTTACATTAAATAAATAATTGGTATTTTTTTTATCATTTGTGGGCATTGTTTTGTATGTTTGAAGATGGATTATATAGAGGAAATGAAAAATTGTTCAGACTACAAGTACAAACTGCTTAGTATTTACATTTTCAAAAAATCTAGGTAATGGATCTCATAGAAAATATCCATCTCTTCTCCACTTGTTAGTATATAGTAATGGATAAGTTTGCTGGCAGCTGGGAAAAGAACATTACATAAGTGAGTGGTCATTAATATTTTTAATTAATTATACACTACTACAATCTGAAGACATCAGATAACAAGGGTAGAAAATTCTTTGATAAAAATATGACATACATACATCAGCATACTTACATTATTACCTGTTACTGAATAATACCAATAACAAAATATCTGAGGACTGTAAAAATACCCTCACCTGACCCATACACACACACACACACACACACAAATACTTTGGCATAGACAAACTGTGGTAGATTAAATTATATATAATTAAAATGTTATGTTTTAATTACTTTTATTTTTTTTTACTCTTAAGTATATATATATATATATATATTAAATGAGGTATAAGTAATTAGTATTTGTTGTAAATTATATTTGATTATGTCACAAAAATCAATTTATTCTTCTTGTCTAATTAATAATTATTGACAAGAACTTTTGTGTGGAGTCATAAAATTTACCTAACTCCAGTATTTTGTTGCAGTCTTTATTACAATTTACTGGGTGAACTACTAAATTGTTGTACTTTTCATTTGCAGAGAAATAGTTCCAGCCGACAAAAAATGGCACGTTTGGTGGCTTTGTTTAGGACTGGCTCAGAAATAAGAGACTGTTTTTTATATACCAAACAGTGTTCCAACATCATGTTGGATACTCAAGGATGCCAAACAAGATTTTTCTTCATTTTGGAACCAGAATTACCAGACTTTTGGAGTCTGGAATTTTTGCCCATTGCTCCACACAGATATTTTAGACATGTAGTCTTCAATGATATATGTTATTCTCCTGTAAAACAAAATGAAAATAAAGTAGCTCAAATTAAAGATACAGTCAGAGATCATTTTAATGGAGATTTTGCACTGACACCTATATGTAATGCCAAGTTAGTGCAAAATGAACGTCATATATTCATGGTACCTCATTACAGATGTACTTTGTACCTTAATGGTCATCTTGCTAGTTGTATTTCAAAGGAAATATGTCAAGGTCAAAGATTTAGAAGACATTTTTTAAAGAATATATTACTATCGAACACATTTAGAGATTGTTTTCCTTTGTATTCTCATTGGGATACCTCTCAAATTGACAACATGGAACTGATGACAATACCTTACATGGTAGACATTGTGGCTGTTTGGCCAGAACAGAGACTAGATAATGCATGGTAAGTGAAATTGTTGTGTTTTGTTGAATTTCAATTGTATTTTTTTCAGCACTTGAAATGTACCAACAGTTTTATTAGCTGAAAAATGAATGTCATTTAATGGCTATGACTAAATAAGCCCCAAATTAAGGTAATCTATTTATATGTAATATATTTTCTTTTGGATTACTGCAGTCAACATATACTGATATACAATACTTGTTTATAAAGAATGCAATTGTGGATGTAAGTGCTGCTCAGAAATAATATAATTGTATAGTCACCTCTCAGTTATGTGAAGCTGTTGGGGAAAGGTAGCATAGCAACCATTGAAGGGAGTGCCCCAAAACACATTATAGTCAGTCATTAAGATTTAGAAGATTTAGAGTTTTATTTAATGCATTTGAAAATTTTAATGGGTCACTCTTTCAAAATCCATATTTATATTGATATACAGCATTTCAAGAATTGCCTGCATAAATCATACATCACAGGTTTTGGTCAATTTTGGGTATCTTTAGATTTCAGATTAAAATTTCTTGATAGCCAGTTTATTGTGTTGTATTTTTTAAAAAATTTAGTTAATTTTTAATTAAATTGAAAGTGAGTACTGAAATGTTCCCATTAAATGATAGTTTGTGGGCTCAGTAATAGATTTATATAACTTTTACATGCCTGTCAAATAGCATCTCTGAAAATAATGAGTTTTGTATTCTTTAATTTAACTTGATACTTTCTGTGGAATGTTTTTGCCTGAACTGCTGATTCTTTTAATAATGCTGGTGAGTATTATCCTCCTATGTTCATAAGTGGTGGGGAGAGGAAAGAAATATGACAACATTAACAGTGCTCTTTTCCATCCATATCCATAATCTTACTGCAGTTAGTGTGGTATTGTCTCATTTTCTAAAATATTTAATGAATTTGATTCAATAATGTGTCTGGAGAAATTTTTGTCACACTTTTACACTTTTAACTTTTATAGTCAGTTAATTCAAGATTTAAAAAAATGCACTAATTTCAGTTTATTCATCAGAAATCTTAACATTAAAATAGAAGTATTAAATTACTTATTACTAGCATATGACTAAAAATTCTAGTTATCTGCTCAATATAAACACTAGGATATTTTATCTGATTAAATTTTTTAATCGACACTTTGGTGCATTACATCTTATATATGATTTTTATTCTCTTTGAATCAATTTTGTATATTAGACATATGGTATGAGGTAGAGGGGGGGGGGAGGAGAGAGAAGTAAGCTTGATTGTCTGGTATTGTTATTTCACCTTTGAATATGTTTTTAACCTAGTCTGATGGTTACTGCTACTTTCTTTGTCTAAATTAACATGCTTTATTGATTCTAATAACAATTCTTTAGTATTTATTGTACACCAATTTTCTTCTTTTTTTTGTGTGTGGCTAATTAGTAATTGTCCTAAGGTAACATATTTTAAATAAAAATTTCAAAAAAAATATTTCTATTTTCCTTTTAAAAGTAAATGAAAATATAAATTGATTATTCCTAAATACTTTTGTTAAGCTTGGAAATATTTCACCTACTTTACTCAGAAGTGAAGGTAAATTCAGGTAAAACAACACTAGCTAAATCAAGCAAATTAAAAATATACAAAACACATTCTTTGACCTGATTGATGAATAAAGTTAAATCAGGATATTATTTTGTTTAAAGTACTGTGACATAAGAAACCTACACTTCATGTTAATTATTTTAATTAAATATTTTGTTCCAACATATAAATAAAGTAAGGTAGCAGAACCATTTCAAATGAGCCAAAGCATAAATAGCTTTTAATTTAGATTTTTGTAATATAACTAATAATCATACTTTTTTGCACTTCAGACCATATATATTTTATTTGCATAAGAGAAGTCATGTTTCAGAAGAACGATGACTGCAACGTTTTACCTAGGACCTAAGAATAAGATGAAGCTGATGCCATCTTACATCCTCTTTTATTACAAAACCATATTTATTTATTAGATATAAAATTAATTAAGAATTACACACACAAACACAGTAAAAAAAAAAAGTACCAGAACAGAGAGAACAGTAAATCACACAGAAACATTAAATGTCACCACACAAACTCTTGGCTGAATTATATATACATATATTGTGCTTGGGCACCCATGCTTCTCTTTGCCCAGCTAAACCAACCCTATTATGTTATGGGTGATGGTGACAGATGCACTAGCAGACTATTGCTACTAAATGTCGTGAAAAATTTGAGAGCCCCCATGGTGTTATCATTGACAATTAGCTGAACAAAGACATCACAAACATTACAAAATGAAAGAACATAGAATTGTTTTGAGATGATAAGGATTTAAACAATGAGGTGAATAAAATTAGTAAGAAATTATAATTACAACAACAACAAAATAATGAATAAGATAAAAAGATTAAATTTCAAATGTAGACAGCAGCCCATTGCTATAATACAAGAAATAGCTTCCCTAATTTACTTGGTAACTGATAGTTCACTTATGAGTGTGATTTATATACATATTGACAGTTCCAGTAGATTAATTTTTTTGGTATGTGAGTCATTTCTTCAGGTATACTGCCACTGAATAATCTTCACATGCATTAAAATCTTGCTTGATATTTATAAATTAAAATGAAAATGTATCTGACATGCATCAGTAAATTTTCAATATAGATGAGTTTCAATTAAATCTGTAGTTTGAGGGCAGATAATTCAAAAGAAAAATGACTATATAGTATGAAGTTGAAATAATCTGATATAACTCCTACATAGATATACAGATTCTACATCTAAAACACTCTTGGGTCATATGCGCATCACAACTCAAGCCTAATTGTTTCACAGTTTATGTATCAATTGAAGCCTTTTTCCCTCTCATAGACGATCTCTTCTGATCAAGGGCTGCCAAAATAGTAATCTTACATGGCTAACAATATACATTTTAACTTCAGTCATGTGACCATTGTTACTCCCCTCCCACTCATATAAAAGTGATAATAGGTTTTCCTTCCCGCTTGTTCACGAAACCCTTGCATGTAGCATCACACAGTCTGGCATTGTGGTTTTCATCAATTAGTCTAGTATATACATGCTTATTCAATTTACAGTTTACTTCCATTCTCTTGTGGGTTTTCCTCACCCTACTACTACTAGTACTACTGTTGGTGGAAGGCATCAACAATCTAACAGTAATGTCTAACCTTTGGGACTGACTGGCATGTATTATGTAAGAAAGTGGAAACAATCTAAAGTTTGGGGGAATTTCGTATTTTTAGTTCTACAGTTTTCTTCCAGGACACTTTTTAATTCAGATGCTTGGCATAAATTAAATACTTGCACTTTTTCCATGAATGCATTATATATATATAAAATCAGTGGTTGAAAGATCATTGTGATGTGGAAAGTACATTAAATGAAAATAGCACATTTTTGAAATGTTTAACACATTTTAAATATAAAACTACATAACAGAAGTAGAGTCTTTGGTACAGAAAAGCAGGGGGTTTTCTTACCCCTCTACCAAACACTACATTCCTGGTGTCTTTCTCATTTGTTTCTGTCTCCGTTGTCTCCTTTTATACATCCAGCACTACAACTCTGATGAATTTTCTGACTGTCCACTTTCTATTAGTGCCAGGTATCGAATTCCAAGTTGACACCTAGTGAGTTACATATCACTTTGCCTGCTAACTATCTAAATTAGAGCACAGACTAATCTCAGAGCATTCCTTACTTTTATTTTATTTTTAAAACTACGTTACCACAGTGACTTATCACCACCTGGCAAACGTACACTAGTCATAGCAAGAAAGGGTTGTACACACAAACAAACACAAACAAATAAATCTCAACTTTCCAATAATTCAAAATTCTATTTCAACAAGTAATTTCACAATAACAATATCCAACTGTAAACTACCAAACTTTATAGTGGTGATTCTTAAAACAAGTTACATTTCAAAACTCAGAGCCTGTTTTCTCACAGACAAAATTTGCAAGTTGGTGGCCTACGTATTCCTTACAAGACGCGATTTATGGTCTGGCTCGCAAGTTAATTACGCTCTCCCATTCACTGGCAAACCTATTTCTTCCTCAGCGAGCGTTTCCACCTTAGGTTTCACATTGTTGACAAAATGGTCATTTTAGTCCCTTTCTATGTTTAAATTAATTTGGCTGTTTCGTTAATCGTTTAGAGTATGATGACACTTAGAGAGAGAGAAAAAAATAATAATATTTCCTCATACCTGTGACATAAATGTGACATGATATTTTAAAAATTAATTTCACATTTATATAATTTAGCAAGTAATGTATTAATGAAGTCGATAGAAATATGTCAGTCAGTCATAAAATTCTTTTTTTAAATAAAAATATCACATCCTGGTTGCTAAAAGACTTTCTTTTGACTCTTTTACAGGTATTTTATTACATAGAAATCATTAAAAGACCAGTTATTGACAGTTCTAATGAGCTAACTTGGTTTAGACTTGGCTAGTCAAAAGCAGTGTACACAACAACAAAAATGGCATCCAAGGAGCAATCACAAGCAATTAGTTCAAATATTGTACTGATATTGCATTTAGTATATACTCTCACATATATTTGTACTTTAGCATCTAAGTAAATAAATAAAAATTTTCAAAGAAAATAATGTTAGAGGAGTTGAAAGTGATTATATTGGGACAAATAAAAAAAGTACTGGACTATAGCATTATTAATTAATTATTTAAACATGCATAACCCACTATCATCTTAAAAGTATTTTTACCTTCATTTGGCCTGATTAATAATTGTAGAAAAATTAGCTTATGTTTCAGCCTTCAAAATATCAAACTGTATTAAAATGTTATGAATATCATTGGTGTTTTGGGAATAAAACAGTAGTACCAATTTACATGTGTGTGCGCGCACACATACACACACACTTAGGTTACTCTGCCCCCGATATATATATATATATATATATATATACTACATTCAACCAATATTTAATATTGAAATTATGTTTATATATTACCACCACACATAGCCGAAAGAAATAAATATTAAAAATATTTACCTAAGTTATTTTATTTTAGATTTCCATAAAAAGAAAATGCAGTGTCATCATAAACATGAGCAATAATATATCAATCTGCCATGTCTTTCTCTAAAATGAATGTTTTCTTATTTTTTTTAAAGTCATTTTGCAGTTTAAACAGTCATGTTATGTTATAATTAATTAATATTTAGGCTTCTATAACAATATAGTAAAAGTAAAATTTCTCTAACCAAAATTGAGTATCCATTCCTTAACATTCCTTTACTACAAATTTCCCTTTCCAGTACAAAACAGGTTTTCTACTGATCGAGTTGATTTTATGGTTAGTTCCCTTATTTTCATGTCTGACTTTTCCCTCTTCAATTTCAGTATAAAAATTGATATGTGAACATTCCCTTAAAAGAATATGATTATATTTTTCACAGTACTGTTGCATGAAGACTATAATTACATTTTTTACTGTTTGAAGTGTTTCATTTTGTGAATCAAGTAAGTTTTAAATGAGAGGAAATCTTGGTACTTGGCTACTACTACTACTACTAGTAGAATAATTTTTGATGAATAATCAAAGGAGTGCCATGCAATATTCTTATTATTACCACTAATCAATAGTATTACATTTAACCCCATGATAGCAAACTCTGTTCTAATGCAAATTCAGATATATGGCAGTCATAAATTGGCTGCCCTTTTATTCTAAAAATACAAATCTTTCAAAAACAATTATAGCTTTCAATACCAGCACATATATTCATTTCATGCAATAGAGATGTTCTTGTTTTGTTAAGGTAGGGGAAGACTGCTTATAACCCCACCCACCCCTTATTGTTTTGTATTCTTTTCTCAAATGATGTATATCATATATGTTAAATGTTCAGGATTTTCTTCCTGTATTTCAGAATCCCTTGGTTACATAAAAGATATTATGGACTAGTTTATAAAAGCCAGCTGGCTGGCCATGTGTACGTGGAACATTTATAAACTTGGCTCTGCCCATCTGAAGAATGCAAGTGAATGAAAGTAGTGCTTAGTAGCAAACAAATTTCTCTTTGATGATAGCCACAATGTTTTTATATAATTAATTGGTTTGTTTTATGGTTATTTTAATGAATAAAATCAGTAAATTACTACTTTTATGTTTAAAACATGTTTGGATAATGAAATAATAACATATCACTAGTTATTATTTAAAATTGACTGGATAGAAATGGTAAATTTTTATAACTCCACAATAACACAAGCCCAGATTTATTGAAATCAACATTTTTGGACTCAAATTATCATATTATAGCAGGGTTTTAACTTATATAGTGGCTTTAGAAATTTTTCTCACCTCATTATTTGAACTATTTTAACTTGTTTATATTTCACCAAGTTTCTTTATTTTGGACATCCTTTCAGCATATGGGATCTTTTCCCTTTTTTCTACCAGGGAATATAAAACTGAACATAATCATTCAAGCAGATAAAACTTTATAATTTCAGTTTCATTTTGGTCATCTGAGAGAGTTAAAAACTGAATGTCTGAAATTATGCATTTAATATATACATGATTCACCCTTAAAAAAAATTTTTAAATATGCATTTACATGAAAAAGTAAAACATAATTAAGGTAAATTTAATTTATGAACAAATTTAACATTACAGGGCATGGCGAGTTAACAACTTGGTGAAAAAACGAATATTGCTGGAGGAAGCCATGGCTTGGCTCTCAACTATAGGTGGTGCTCATTCCTCCCTTGGGGAATATTTCCAACATCATGTGAGTAGAGGCTTAAGATCAACTTTGCAACAACAAGTCTTGGCATATAATTAAAAAAAGCAGATAAATGTCCTTGGAAATAACTAAAGTTATAGTATTCTAATTTTGATACTCAAATTAGGCATAATTATTTCTTGGGCATATATCAAGTAATAACAATAATTTGAGAAGAAAGAGTCTGCTTTGTTGATAAAATACACTTGTAAAATATCTTAATATACATCTTTAGAAATAATATTCAACATTTTGGTTATGCCATTTAGTGAAATAAACTCTGAATACTGGCAATATTGCAACAATTTAACTTTTCCTAACTCTGAGTACTTTTAACTTCTGTTTTAAACTGCTATTTCAGATATAAAATTATATTTGTATATTTTATGTTTAAAAACCCAATTTGTGAATGGGATAATATAATATAGTAAACAAACTTATATTAAATACTATAAGTAATACAGAATTCACATATGGGTCTGGAATTCTGGGAAAAGTCTGGAATTGGATTTTAGCCTTTCCAGGTTGGGAAAAGGTCTTGAAAATCAGTAAAATGTCAGAAAAATCTAGAAGAGGTCTTAAATTTGAGGAGGAGGCATTTTTTATTTTTTTGTTTTTGTTACCATTTTAATTTTCGATCTTCTTTAGACTGAAAGACTCCAGCTAACAATATGATTTAATAAGATTATATGCATACAAGTAATAGGCTTGATTTGAAACAGTTACTAAGTATGCTTAAACATAGCAGCTCCTTTTTGAGCACTTCTGGAATTTAATTCATTGGTTGATATTAACTTTAGGTAACAAAACACAATTTCACCTGTGAATTAAACATTTGTTCTACAATATTTATTTATGCTTAAAAGTCAGTGAGATGGACATTCAGCACAGAACATTTTTGATGTAATGTTCGGCTGACAAATGAAGTTCACATTTCAAAATAGCATCTGGTAGTGATGACTTTACACAATAGATGGTGTCTGGTGCTTACAAGATATTAATTTAATAAATTGTATCTTGTTCACATTTATAGTTAGTGCATGTAATATTCTTCTGAAATTAGCAGCCAAAAATTTTCTTTTTTAACAAATACTGCAAATCTTAAGAAACAGATCAGCCTCTTGAAATAACAGTGTGGCAGAGTAAATTTGCCTATGCCTATTTTAATTCTGAATTGCTGTATAAATTGTCAGAGTAACCTGACTTTGGGAACTCCTTATGTTGGTATTTTTGTGTCAGAGTCGGAGTAAACACTTGAGTTGAGAACATGCTAGAATTTGCTGATATACTGCAAACTAGTTCAACTGGGTGAATAGTTTTTATTATCGAATGGTTAAGATTTATGAGAATGAGACCTGCCAGTGGGCTGAGATAAAAAAGTTGACATGCTGTAGAGAATTCTATTGTCTAATCACTTTGAAATTGGAGTGGCAAGAAGTCTGATCTTGAAAGGCAGTCGTTGGCTTATTTCTAAGTAAGTGACTTAGAAATATTTCAATTTTTCATGCATTTTTGCTATTGATATGTTATATTTGTGTTTTATGTAGAGATGTATATTTGAGTAGACTATTATTTCTACAAATGATTGAACTAAGATGTTCATATATAGTATGCTAAACATTTGACATTGTTCCTAGTGAACTTGTTCATAAATATTATGTTGTATTTAGTATGTATGTGTGTGTATTCGGATAATAAATACTGTTGCAGGAAACTGTAAGTTGAGACTTGAATGTAAGAGAGAATAGAGTTAAAAAGTGATAAACTGGAAACTTAGCGTGCTCCCTATTTTAGTGAAAAACTGGAAACTTAGCGTGCTCCCTATTTTTCAGGGTAAAGCAGCCTTTCTTTCCATGTATTATTTGAATCTCCAGTTTACTGATTATAAACCTCTGCGACCTTAGTAGATGCGGGGAGCCTCTACTATAGTGTGCAATTGTAAGAATATGTGGTGCTCCGTTGATGTAAGGCAGCAGTGTAATCTAAATATGTGGAGTGATTTCTAGTTTCCCTATTTTTGTGTGTGATTATTTCCATATTTTATATTTGCTACTGTAGTAGTAGTAATACAGTACACAAGGGCTGCATTTCAGAAAACTTAGCATATACTAAATTTACTTATGTTTTCTCTATAAGAGTATAGGTGCAGATAGCAAAGATGCATTTGTTCTGGACAAAAGCACATTTTTCCTCCCAAAACTGTAACACATAAATGCATCATGTTTGTATACATTGGTAACATTGAAAATCTTGCAGAAATATGTTATTTGAATCATTTATATTATAATTTCTTTTGGGACTGACTTTTATTATCAAAACTGTTGATTTGATTCTTTTTATGGGTGACCTAGATTCCTCTTCACTTAGTCTTTCAGTAATCAAGTCAAACTGGAAATTTGTTAAATCTAACAGACCATAGAGAACCTATATTAAAATAATTAATTTTGTAGTAATAAAGTTATATATCTGAACAGTTTATAAAATTGTATTGAGTTTTGTTTAATCTTTGCATTTTGTTATATATAATTTTGCATACTACTACTAGTAACAATTCTAATAAAACAGGAAATATAAAACAAGTTTCATTTTTCAAGATCTAAATTTATTGACCTTCTTATGCATATTGATAACCTTATGTTGGAGAAGAAAGTGGGTGAATGGGGACTTGTTAAATATAGATTAAAGATAGATTTGTCTTCTCCTTTAGTATGAATTTTTCCACCTTCAGAAAGTAAATGTTCATCTTTAAATGTTGAGGAAGAGAACATTTACTGCACCTAATTATCCACCAAGTGAGAGAGTGGTGTCTGTTGGAGGATCATTAATTAAATAAATTAAAATTCTCATCAATTGTAATTAGTTTTGGATAATTCATTAATTTAATTATAATCATATCCATTAACTAAGTGGCATTGGTGTCACAGACACTATCAAGGTGAAAGAATAATTTAATTAACTTCTATCCAAAACTGATGATTCATCCTTTCAGTTGTTTGTTTAAGATGCCTCTTTAGTCAACTTTTCAAAAAAAACTTTTATATTTTATGCAATCATCAGATTTCTAATCCATGAAATAAAAATGTCCAGTTTGAAAATGGTTAAAACACATTTTTATACATGGAGTTTCTTTGCCATTTTGAACATATCCAAATATGTATGGTGCTTAAACACCATGGTGCTTCATTACTGTAACTAAGGTAGAAATTCACTGGAGAAATTGTCACTCAGTTTTAAATTCTCCCTAGGCTTAAGTAAAGAAAAAGTTAAGCATTTTTTTATAAGTATTTTTTTAAAGTATAATTTTTGGTATTTTCTTTTTTTTTCTTGAGATTTTTTTTAATGATAGCCTATTATATGATATGTTGTTATCTTGGAGATCTTTGTTTACTTAAAAGAATCAGATTTTATGCTGATCTTATTTGTTTTCTCTTGTGTGATCCATTTATCTCAACCATATATTTTAACTTAGAAATGATTTTTGGTTAATTGCAGGCAGAAATAGCAGGTCACATTTCAGTAAAGCAGCTTCAAGTTGCCATGGAGATAGGTGACCCATTCACAGTTGCTCGATGCTACATGTTTTGGGCATACAGCCTCATTCAACGCTGCAATACTCAAAAGGCAAAAATAATTGTCAGGTGGGCCTCTTAAGAGAGATTTAAGAGACTTAATGTACATGTACATAATATTGCTTTTATTTATAATATATATTGTTTCTCATCACATTTGTGTTAAAGTTTTATTTCCTTACTTTGATTTTTCCATATGTACATTGACTAAGTTCTAAAGACAGTTTGCTATATTTAGCTAAAATATTTTTTAATTGATTTGATTTAAAACCGTTAAGTGTTTAAGGATTTTTGTTGATAAAAGATAGCTGCTTTCAAGTCATTGTCAGGAATTTGTGTACAAAATAAGTTTGTCACAATAAATAACATAACATATATATTAAACTAAAATTCCTGTTGAAGTATCAGTCTAAAAGTAGGTAGTCACAACCAGTTTTTCAAATTTGATACAGAGTAAACAAATGTGTTTACATATTAGTTTTAGATGATATAAGATGCAAAATTCTAAGTGAAAACCACAAATAAATTATTAAATATCATTTGAATATTACAAAGTCATCATTAGCTTATGAGATGAAAAAAGATCATTTTTGATACACTATGAATAGGTAGTCCCAATGTCACTGATTTGCAGGAATAAGTAGCATTTATTGCACAGATTTTGTGATTTTCTGTAGTGAAGTGTGATACTTTAATACACTTATTTGTTAATGAAACTTGGATAAAATAAAGATCATTTCTTTATCTAATATGCTGTTGTGTTTTATTTAATGACTTAACCATGTTTGAAAGAAAAATAATTCTGATCCATTTTTATTAACATAACTTAACTGAAGCTTGTTAATCAATTAAAACTTGGCTATTTTTAAATCGTTGCCATTATTGCATTGAATACTTTTTTCCTGCTCAAATCTACAGTGATTAGGGCATTCACTCCTCTATGAAACTACATTGTAGTATGTAAAATTTCATATAGCTTTGGCTGCTGTTAAGCGCAAACACTTTCCGTTAGTTAACCAAAAACATGTCTGCCTCAAATTCTAGTAATGGCCGTATCACATATTAGAAAATTTAGAGCAGCAGCAGACTTTGAAAGCAATTAATCTTGACACTTGTTATGCCTATATCATTTAGTATTGTTTCCATTGAATATAGCTCTTTATTTGTGTCTGAATTTATTTAGTAATTGCAAGGTAATTTTAGCAGCAATACGATTGTGGGAGTAGTGTGAGGGTTATGGTGAGTTCATTTCTAACTCATTGTAACCTGTAATTTTTATTTTGTTATTTTATCATTAAATTATTGTTATTTTTCTCCACATCTTAATTAATTGTTTGAATGATTATTAATTGGAATCAGCTGGAGCAAGCCATATATTGGACAACTGAATGTCAACTTAATTAAGAGGAAATAATATTTGCAATCCCAAAGGCAACGTTAACTAATCTGCTCATCATTGTGTTAAGTTAAAAGATTTTCTCACTAGATTATTACAACAGGAGTTAACATAGTGATAAGAGGAGTAGGCTAGGCCATGGTGCTGTTATTAGTATTGTTATTGAACTTCAAAAATCAAAAGCTTGATAATTAATACTATAACAGGGTCATATAATTATAGCTGATGTTAGTAGGAACAACATTTTTATCCTGAGAAATTTGCTAAAAGAATATCGCAGATCTAGTCACTTAGCATTTATGTTTTAATATTGTTTATGTCTACCATATTAGAGAATTGTTTTATCAACATATATAAAAATCAATGTAATTCATATATGAAGCTTTGGTAGGCCTCTTTATGTTATCATAGTAAAAGCTATGACTGGGGAAATCTGTATCAATCTGTCTTGAGCATTTGGGCAAAAAATGTTAGTACTTTGGGCAGCAACCTATTTACTAAAATGAAAAAGAAAGTAGGTAATAGTTATAACAAGAAAATATTCTTTCAAATTCATTTGTCATTTTAACAATGGACACCTTGTCTTTAAGAGGCATATTGTTATTTGAATAAATCATTGGTAACAAGTTCAATCTCATCAAAAGATTTTAAAGTACATATATTTTACCTCAAAAAACAGGCTTTAATTTAAATATCTTTGGATTTTTTCTTTCATATCTGATCCATTTCCTTGTGTATTCCTTATTATATCTGTAAATAAGTATCTTGTGTTATTAATTAAATGTTTATTTATTATTGTTACTGAATATCTACTTTATGTTGTACAGTGCTGTGTGCTTTTAAAAATAAGTATTAAAATATTGAATATATAGTATATTGTGATAAATCCTTTTATTATAATTATTATTATTAAGATTTTTAAGTAGAATTCACCATTTCATTATTTTTAAAGTAAAAGATCTGAGAGAAAAGGAAAAGTTACAAAACTACTGTTCACTAATAATGAACATTGTGACAAAATTGGGTAAATTTGATATTTTTAAATTCTTTATCTTGTTTGTTTTTCAAAGATAGCAAAACAGTGTATTTGATATTTTATGTATGTCTGTTGTAACATTGTTTATTTATTTACTTGTCTTGTATTTGTTTTAACTGCATCTAACAAATAGCACTTTTTGTTGAATAATTATCATCAGAAGATATGAGTTTATATTATAGTTTTCTAATATGCATTAAAATAACAAGTGATAGCAACATTCCTATGATATTACTATATGATATCTCTGCTAACTAAATAGCAATATATTTGCTTTTAAAATGTCATTGTTTTATATCACCAAAGTATATCATTTCAGATTTTAATTATTGTGACATTAGTCAAGTAATTTATTTATTTTTAAGTTGTCATTGTATTTTGTCATCATATTTATCTATATATCTATCTACAATATATATATATAATCTTAATTTATCTTATTTATTTTTTAATAAATATTTAGACATAACTTTTGGACTTGTTTATAATTTTAAACACTCAATCACAGCACAAACCAATGCTAGGAGCACTGTTTACTAAAATCAAATACGCTGTATATTAAAGATTAACTTCAGTTTCCATGACTACTGATTTGGCCTCTTTAGATCTCTGTAGACTTGCAAAAGATTTCATGCTGAAATCATGACAAATAAAATATGTTCTGAACTTCATTACACATGCTCAAGATGCAATACTAACATTTACGTAGAAAAACATATCTACTTCAGTCACCAATATATCTGCAAAGTGTGCCTGTGTGCTCAATCTTATTTGCTGCAGCTTTTCATGCCTTGTGTCCATTTCTTGATCATTCTATATTGTAATTAATATTCATCTTACACACTCATAAAATGAAAATAAATATATTTCCCTTCTCTGGATTTATTTATCTACAACTTTAACCACTTTAATGATAACCATGGTAAAAATCATCATCATATGCTGTTATGTTTGGAATGAAATAGTGTTTGATGATCTGATAATAAATATTAGTTGATTTTTTTTATTTTGCAGAAGAGTATACCACTTTGCTAAGACACACCCTGTGCAGGACACTCGATTGATCAACATGTGTTTGTCTGCATGGTTTCGATTGAAGTTCCTTCATCATAAAAAAAATAATTTAGAAGGACTGATATAATAACAAGAAAGATATTGCAAATGTGATATTATTATTCCAAAACAGTAACTATAAAATTTGTATTAAAGGATTAGAATAATTATGTTATATTTATGACTTTTAAATTGCTTGAATTATTTGTTATTCATTATGAATGACCTTTACATTTAAGAAATTATTTACATAATCATTTTAAAAAATAGTTTGAAGGTATTTCTTGTTTTCTGGGAATGATGATTCACATCACATATATTGGGCATGCTTACTGTTGGTTGTACTATAGTGTTGATTGAATGATAAAATCTATTTACTTATAGGTTGTTTTTTTTGTTGGGGGAGTTAATTTTTAATTTTAAAAAAAAATAGTTAAACTGTTATGAAGAATAAAATA
This sequence comes from Sinotaia quadrata, assembly GCA_028829895.1. Lineage (NCBI taxonomy): Eukaryota > Metazoa > Mollusca > Gastropoda > Architaenioglossa > Viviparidae > Sinotaia > Sinotaia quadrata. The sequence continues at coordinate 73,770,241 of CM054183.1, read as the reverse complement.
TCACAAACTGAACATGAAATCAATAGCAATTGACATACATATAGCAACAATCAGAATACTTTAGATTAACTACAATAAATAAAATAGAACACTTTACAAAAACCCATTGAAATTGAAAATAAATCTTGAAATTATCAAAAAACTTATGTATCCAGGCATTTTTATTCATTTAGTCAAGTACAGGATATATTAAAATTATTTGTAAATAAATATAAAAACCTATTTTATAAAATTGTGACTGTCAAATGTCTGTATTGTGCAAATATATTTAAATCTTATTTTGACACTTGGACACATCATTACATGGCTATGTCATTCTTAATATTATCCCTATGATTATTCACATTAGACAAATTTTTAAAAATTTGATCTGTTATAATACCAAAACTTTAATATTTTACACAAAACAGTATGTAAGGACAAGATATAAATCAGCTATAGCCACAAATGTGTTCAGTGACTCATTTCTACAATTCAATAAATTTAAATTATTTCAATTTGAAATGAAGTGTCCACTATATGAGAGTGAATTTGGATTTGGAATGTTGGCTTGTAACTCTGTGTTAATTATAATATGGCATATGGAAGAAAAAAAGTGCCTGTGTTTGAGAGAATGAATTATATAACAGTACCTGGACTGTAGCTTGTTATTAGATTATGACATGAAATGATAGATTGAAAACTTTTAATGAAGATGCAGTAAAGGATGGAATAATATTAACATTTTTTTCTGAATGGATAGGCAAAGTGCATATTTTAAGCTCACAATAATTTGAACAATAAATCTGCATGTAGTTCTGTTCTTCCACCATAAGAGGTGCAGATACTATCAGCATTAAACCATTAGCTTTGATGTGAGATTATGTGCTTGTGCTTATCACTTTAAATGTGTATTTCAATATTTAAAAAAAAACTGGTGTGTAAAAATTATGCATAGGTTTGTACTTTACAAAATATTAATAACATTTTCAAAGAAAAATCTATATTACTAAGTTAAATCTTTACATTGCAAGAGGTATGAAGTAAATCAGAGCATGATAAATATGGATTTTATTAATATTAGGCATTAAATTATAAAAATATTTTTGACATAAATGTTGATTATTTTGTGTAGAACACCTCTGCCTTCTGCTTTAGAATAGCAATATTTGCATGATAATTGTCTAAAATGCTTGAAAAAAATTTAGAAACAAACTCCATGAACCTGAAATATTTACAAAGTATAAGAGAAATAATTTGTAGTTGAGAAAGCATCTGTGAAAAGTTATGTACTCACCATTAGAGAAGTGTTAATTAGAGAAAATACTCTAAAATTGATCCTAGAAGCAATCCATTTTAGCTATTTGTAAATTATTAAATATTTATTTTTATAATTAATTTAATTTAGATGATTGTTTTCTTAAATTTATAATTTTTTTATTATTGCTGCATTATAAAACTAATTGTAAAACTATGAGAGATTTATTAAATCATATTTATAGGACAAAAGCAATTTTAGAGATGTAACAGATAAATTAAAAGCAGGTAAAAATTCATTTTAATTTCCAATTTTTAAAAAAGTTTTAAAATTTTTATGCTTTGTATTGAGAACCTGAATATCTCAGAAACATAAATATATCAATATACTGTAAGTTGTGTTACTTCTCTTTATTGTTTGATTTATGTTCTTTGTTTTATTAAATATTTAATTTTATTATTAATTTAATTTAATACAGTTTCATGAGAATTTTTGAAAATTTCTAATTGTTTGTAACTGATTACTGCATTTAAAAAAAGTAGCTGTCAATATTGAATGATGTGTACAATTATATTTTTGTATGAAGAAATCTCAGTATTATATCCCATAAATTAAAATCAAGTAAAGTTTATTTCACTGGGGAAAAATGTTATAACTACTACCTTGTTCAAGATCTTTAACATGTTCTCCACCTACCCACACTCCCCCCAAAATAATTTACACCTTTCTTTTTAATGTGTAAAGCAATCTTTTTTATGGTACAATCCTGTTGTAATATTTATTAAGACTCATTTTCCAACTCTCATATTTGAAAATGATGTTATTCCTGGTACTAGAAAAAATGCAATAGTCATTATTGACACAAGAGAATTCATCACATGTCTCACCCAAAATTTTAGTTGTTAAAATCATATTTAACACTAAAATAATTTTTAAAATCTTGTGCATGGTCTTTCAGCAAGTTCTGTTTGTCATTTATGATTCTTGCATGGTAAATCCATTAAGTTCTACTCTGAAGTCAGTGATGAGTTGAAAAGTATCTTTGATATCTCTAAATATAATTTGTCCAGTCAAAATTTACTAAACTGGGATAACTAAACTAAATAACACTCTCATATAAGTTTTGATATGCTTAACTCTCATCATACAGATTTCTAATACCTTGTAAAAGTATTTTTGAATAAGCATTTTGATATAATTATACTTACCCCACTTTATATGCAGCCTTCAATTGCCTCATGATTAACATTAACTTTATAGTTCTTAAAAATCCAAGAAAACCAAATGAAAATGTGGATAAAAACACATCATCAGGACACTTAAGTGTATGTATTTATTATTGTAATTGAGCTCCTGGTTTACTGTACAGGCTTGAAATTTATACAAATAAAGCACAATATGCTAAATATACATATAATTTTGTTTGCATCATTCTGTTTTAAAGGATTGTCTTCTATTGACCTCAGATATATTAATATGGATAATACCAATATAACAAACTAGTTACATTTCTACTTGCATTAATTAACACCTTATTGATTACAAACAATTGAAAAGTTTGAATCCTGCAGGATTGGTATTATTTTGGTTTAAAGTAACTTTCATAAATGTAATTTACCACTGTCTGTTGCTAACTTTCTTTCTAGCTTAAGGACAAACAGTTTTTTTAAACATTCATATTTTATGCCTGCCTCTTACACCTTTCTTTTTAATGTGTAAAGCAATCTTTTTTATTGTACAATCCTGTTGTAATATTTATTAACACTCACTTTCCAACTCTCATATTTGAAAATGATGTATATGAATACCTGAATTTGCAAATGCTGAACAATCAGTTGCTTAGGTGTGCATGCATGCATTTTGATTGTAAGACAGTGAAGGGGCTAGTTTTCCCAAACCATTTTTATCTTTCTAAGGCTAGTTCTCCATGGCTTACATAGTTACATATGACATCTCACAATTTTTGCCTGTTTTTTTACACCCCTCCCCCCCTTATCACACTTCATCACAAAACTCAGAACCCCCTCAATGTGATGTCACAAATATCTTACACCCCCCACCCCTTTTTTTTTCAACATTTTTTGCAATACTGAAAAATTTTAAATGTCAATTAAATATACAAACAAAACAACCATCATTTTGCAAAATAGTATTTAAATAATCACACTTTTTTTTTGATGGTTAAAATATTTAGCATATGAGTGTTAAATCAAGACTGACATATTTATTGCTATGGGCTCTCAAAAAGTCATGAAAATTAAAACTATTAACATTGGACACTTTATGCTGTATGGTTTCAATAGCATAAATGTTACTAGTGCCATATGCTGGCTTAATCTTCAAAGTGCGTCTCTTCCCTCATCCCTTCTTTTTTTAGACTGCATTTTTTTTTTAATGCCTCAAAGCTTCTAAAACTCTTTGTACTAGTAGGACTTCACTGGTGTTAAACAAATGTTTTCAGTTAAAAGAAAGACTAATATTTGATTTATTCACTTTAATGTGCAGGTTGTCCCAGCATGACACAGGCCCAATCTTTGCACTACTCACTCTCAGTTAATTACATTTGTTGGGTTTTATCACATAAAAAATATGAAAATGCTGAAAGATTAAATGTTCACTATAGACCAAACACCATTTTTCAATTTACTGAACTCGAATGTCTTTGATCTCATCAGATTGGTGTCAGGATGGTGATAACTTGTTAGCCGGTTGTTTTACTTTTCTAAGTTTAATCGTCAGAGGGCATGCAATTTACTTAGTCTGCATTTTGTTTTTAAATTGTGTATTATATATTAAAAAACAACAACAATTTAATCCAGTTAAATGTTATAACAATATAAGTTGTCCATATGGGAGTTGTTATCTGTTGTAGATAAAAATGGACTGAGGCTGCAGGTCACAAAATCTTTTTTGTTCTGACATTGTTTATGAAACAGAAGCATTCCACATTCATATTTATTGTGTGATGTCACATTCAATACACATACATCCTCCCACATCACAAAATTTTGAATCCCCCCCCCCCCATCACTGCTTGACATCATATGTGAATGATCCCTTATATTATAATGCCATTTGTTTATTAATGAAGAATCAGAAGATTGGTGCCACTTGATGCAAGTAACTACACAAATATAATTAACATATCTGAAAACTGTATGCCTTAAATCAAGATGTAGTTTTCATGATTTAATAATATCATTAGTGATCTGAAGTTTCTTTGTGAATGTTTATATTTGACTTGAAAAATTACCATACTGTTAACTCCAGTGTTTGAAATACTGTTTTTTTTATTGCCACCAATATATATTATATATTGATGAGGTTTTCGGGGGGGAGGGGGGGGGAATTCACTTTAAGAATCTTATTTTCACAAAGACTGACAAAATGGAGAAGAAATAAGGGAGCAGCAGAAAATTAAATTAAATTATTATAAATTAAACACTACACTGATCAAATGCATGAAAAATAATCAAAAATTCACATCTCCAAATGTATTTGTGATTCTGATACTGAAATACAAAAAGTAAGTGAGAGTATGATGTATTAGTATTAATATAACAAGATAATGTTGTTGTTGGGTTTGTGATTCTGATATTGAAATACAAAAAGTAAGTGAGAGTATGATGTATTAGTATAACAAGATAATGTTGTTGTTGGGTTTGTGATTCTGATACTGAAATACAAAAAGTAAGTGAGAGTATGATGTATTGGTATTAACATAACAAGATAATGTTGTGGGGTTTGTGTGTGTATGTGCATGCTACTGGGAAAGAAAATAGGTCATATGTATTTAGGAATTTAATCTCAAAATTAATTTCCTCATATAGATGCCAGTCTCCAGCATCTACATTTTACAGTTTTAACATAACATTAAACAAATGACAGATAACAAGAAATAAACTTTTAATATTGTTATGTAAAATCAATATTAAGAATTTATTTTTGTAAGATTTATTGATTGCATGTCAAATCAAGCATCCGTTTGCAAGCTATGATGTAAGCTTGAAAATAATAGTTTCACAACAGAATAATTTCACTCTGCCATTTTCTAGTTCTGTAACCTTCACATTACAACCATGGGTTCATATGAAAACAAGCAAACAAACCACTTCTGCAGTGAAAGACTAAAAATGAAAATCAGAACAATTATTATTAATGCAATTTGCATCCTTATAACCAAAGAAATCAGTCATCTGCTGTCAGTTTTCTAAATCAGTTGTCATTAAATTTAATCCATCTAACCTTGACATTGATTATATTTTGAAACTCCAGAAACTCCTGTTATCTAAGGAGAGTCTTTTGTGATGCAAGCACAAACTCAGTAAAGAAGTGCCCTTAAAGTGCAATATCATACCGTTTCACTTCCTATCAAGTGATTAGATTATAACTTAAAGGTGTCTTCCACACATTTTCACCACATATATTTTAATTATGAGAAAAATGAATACAAAAGAAAGTACTTTTAATATATTAAAGTGGGATGTTCTTTACAATTAAAATATATATTTATTATTATTACACTGATAATTACCATTGAGCTGAGTATTTTAATAACTGTAATTAAAATCATATTAATTGATTTATGTCAAATACACCCAGTTATTGGATCCAAATTATAAGAATTATAAAGTACATTTTAATTTAAAATATTGAGACATTTATTATTGAACTACTTTATATTTTTCTTTTTGTAATTGTATTGAAATAATATAATTATTAGTGAGACAGGAATTCAGAACATTAATACATGTAATATAATTATTAGTGAGATAGGAATTCAGAACATAAAGATTTGTCTCAGTCTCATATTTATGTGACACATATAAGCATATTCAGTCACGTAAATATTAATTTAAATATAAAATGTTCTTATATGGTCCTCAATACAGGAGCTTTAATATGGAAATGTATTTATTGGAGATTTGAAAAATCTGTAGAAACCAGCTCTTTCAAATCTGTATTAAAATGTATTATTTATATTTAATCATGCTTAACGCCTAATGCATAAGATATATTTTCCCACGAACAACGTTTTTTTTTTTTCTTTTGGTCTTGTCTGGTTTGTTTGAGAGATGAAATACGACTCACTCACTTGCTTTTCAGCATATCTGTGGAAATTGAAAATAAAACCCTAAAATCAAGTAAGCATATTTTCGTAATAGCTCTAGTCTAAATATGTGCGTACATGTCCCGAACATTTGATGTCCTGAAACATGTGGGCTGCATCCCGGTAACATATCTTTTCCCGCTTTAACTGTTGGCCTTATCTTGAGAGTCGCGTCCTGCGCCTTACTTTAAAGCCTGCGTCAGCCATCAACGTGCAGCGTGCGGTCTCGCTTCATGAATCAAAGTCCTGTCAACAATTTAATGTTTTTGTATTTTGTTTGAGCATATGCGTGTTCTTGGGATTAGTCACATTTATGAATTGCAAGTTGATTTTCAACCGCTACAGTTTACCTGTGTAGTTTTGTTTCTTTCACGGCAGTTTGTGTTGTAAGCTGTGATGAGCAAATTTAGAAAATGAAAGATTGTGTACACGAAATATGTTAGTGAAATAATTTTGTTTTGTGTGACACACTAAACTAAGCGACAGTGACACACATAAAAGAACAATACTGTAGTACAGTTAAGACACACATAAAAGCAATAATAGTGTGGCACACTAAAGCATCAGTGAAACACATTAAAGAACAATAGTGTGGCACATGTAAGTAAAGTAACCGTTAAGATTTAAAAGTAAAGAACACGTAACGGTTTTAACTGAATCATAACCAATCAAGTCCATGTACAAAAATAAATATTAATTTAGAAAAAAAAAACATTTACAGTTGAGCTGAGATATCCGTGCCTCATCTGTTGGAGATACTTCAACATTTTTCACTTCTATTCCAGTAATACAGATTATATACTTAGAGATTTCCAAATCTTGATGAAATACGTCAAATCGAGGTAAGTACATATTTATTTTCACATATTTCACATAAGTATTTTACTGTTTATATTCACTTTAATTATAATTTTCTATTATATTACAATCTTTTCTGAGTAGGCAAATATGAACATATAGATATATATGTAGAATGCTTTGAACACTTCTGCTTCGAGAACAATATTTTAAAAGATATTTAAAAGATTTTAAATACTATATAAAATTATTGATTTTATTTGACAAATTCGGGGTCAATAAAAACTTACTTTCGTACTGAAATTCCTAATATTAAAATCATAGCCAAAGAACAAAGAGTGGTGTACAATGTAAATTGATTACTTGTATAGGATATGTATTCTTTGCCGTAATAATTTTAAAACCTTAAGAAATTCATTTAATTATTACTTGTGGATGTGTTTTACATAAAAACTAATGTCATATTTGCGACCAGGATACTGATATTGCCATGTCTTTAAGTTATGCTGAGCTTGAGATAAAGCTGACTTGTTTTGGTGTGAAGTTGACGGGAAGACAGATAACATTTGACAGACATCAGATAGTTTTCAGATTTATATAGGTCACGTCACAGATCCGGCAGAGCAGTTATTTTAAACTGTAGTTATGGCAGATTTCCTTTCCTGAGCATACCTTTAGAGGTGAAAAGTCTCTTTGTGCCAAGGGAACATTATTTCCCTAATAGCAGGAGAAAGTAGCGGTTGAAAGAAGGAAGGAGAAATAACAGGTTGAAAAATCTCACCTAGTGCCAGGGAAAATCTCCTATAAGCTGACGGGTGACATACAGGTTGAAAAGTATCATCTCCTGTAAGATGGCAGATATGCAGGTTAGAAAGTCCCACAATGTCAAGGAAACACCCTGTACAAGATGACAACATGCAGATTGAAGTCTCTAGAGTGCCGCAGGAGCATCTCCTATAAGATGACAGGGGACATACAGGTTTCAGTGAATCTGGTTACGGTGATTAATTCATAGGATTAAATTTCAACCTGGTTTTAGCGGTGAGTGCCTTATGAAGGTTGGGTGATGTAAAATCTGGTGGAAGATTAATTTATTGAAGCCAGTACATAAAATGTTGTTTTGTGCAAATCATCTGAAAAATCCAAGTTCATTTGAAAAACTAACATAATACTATAATTTTTAATATAAAAGAAAATTAAATCTAAAGGTCCTTTTCTTTACTACTTTTCAATCTTGTCAGAAAGACATCGTGTTTGTATTGGGTTTATCTTTTGTAACCATTGACTGTATTGGTTTTGTTGTTGTTGTTGTTGTTGTTGTTGTTGTTGTTGTTGCTGCAGTATTTATATAAAATTACAGCTTTTTAAGCACAATATATGTACGAGGTATGTGACATCAGACTTTTGTTTATCAATCAGGTTGTTTTTTTTCCACCTGTCTAATTGTGATTTTAAAGAGTAGAGCCCAGAGTAATTGCTATATGAGACTATAAAGCGCAATATCATCCTAAACATTGTGCGGGGGTGGTTTTAACATAGCATTGTGAGGTGAGGACCGCAGGCATGACAGTGTGCAACAATCACAGCACTCAGCTTAGGCATGAATAGATTCACAAATTGACGTGACTGTCACACACCAAGCAAACTGATACCTGTGTAATGCTGATATACATACAGTTACTATATATCCACTGTCTACCTATTCACAGTAGAGTCAAATATAAAGCCTCTTTATACTGCACATTTCGTTGACCACCTCCAGTGAAATCATCTCATCTCATGAAACTAATCTGGAGGTCAACATCCCTGTCTGTTCTCAACAAACTATGAATTTTCAACAGCAACATTAAGTCTGTCCTCCTCTATGGCTCAGACACCTCGAAAGTCACCAACACCCAAACCAACAAGCTCCAAGTATACATCAATGACTGCCTTCGCAACATACTGAAGATCAGTTGGACGGACAAAATAAAGAACACAGATTTGTGGCAGTGGACAAACCAAGATCCCATCGATCAGCAGATTGCCAGGCAGAAGTGGTGATGGATAGAACACACCCTGCAGAAACACCCCACAGGGCATCACCCAGCAGGCTTTGCAGTGGAACCCCCAGGGAAAGGGGTCAGTTGCTCTAAGACCACCTGGAGATGATCCTGTGAGGAGGAAATGAACAGCTGCAACTTGTCATGGGGTGAATTGAAAAAGGCTGCCCAGAATCGAGTGCACTGGATGACTGTTGTCAAGGCCCTTTGTTCCACAAGGAACCCAAGGAAATAAGCAAGGATGAAGTAAAATTTAATAACAATAATAAAGAAATAACATCAATTTCCGAATCTCAAACTATTCAATGAGTTTGTCAATCCTGTCATGCCCGATTATTCAAATAAAGTTCATATTCAACTGATCAGTTTATTTTAGAGAGAGAGAGTGGACACTTAACTAGAGTTTTCATGAAGAACAGAAACTGCCAATGACGTCCCTTGACAGTGTGTGACATCACGTTGTGGTTGTCTTTCAGATAGGAACAACTCAATGCCAAATAGGTGTGCTAGATGTTGTAATCCGTGGACCAGGAACTGGCTGAAATGAACAACATTTCATCTATAGCAACCTATATGCATGAACAATCATTTGGGCTTCATGGCAACAGTGATAGACTACGCTTACAGTACTCATCACAACTCATTAGCTACGTGCTAACACATAATTCACAGACTCAATAAAAATATTTATAAGTGAACAATAATAGTTCCACTCCTGCATTTACATAATTCATAGATACAATATAATATAATACCAACAAGTGGTTTACGTTAATATTCATTAAACAATCATCCTGATCTCTATTTAGCTCCACCAGCTACAAATAGTTTCCCCTTACACGAGCATGGCTTATGTATCGTCTTAACATCCCTATGTGATGGTGTTGTTGTTATTATGGGTCACCCCAGGATGCGAGGAGATGATGAAACGATGAAGATGATGAGACAATCAGACAATACGGCTACGACAGCCACAGCAGAAGAGGCAGAACACGCAACACGTGTTTACATTTCCATCTGATCTTTATTTAGGCGACACACCGCCAACCACGCTCCTCTCTTGACCACTCTCAGACCACTCTCCAAAAGACGACCACCAAAAGACCGACCAAAGACCACTAAAGACGACTCTCTTACACTTTCTCACACACAATATATCTAAAAAGTCTGAGCGGCAAAGGGGACTCCACTAGATAATTCTGGAACTGAGGCTAAAACTAATGCTAATCGGGTACTTCTGTGTTAACATACTTTCGTTCTAACATAAATTCCTTCCAAACTACCTAGAGTTATATAATACTTTAACTATCAAAAAGTAGTACAGTAAATACTCTTTAAATACAATACTTCCTTACAATATAATTCACAAAATTAATTTATCAAATAAAATAATTAACTATATTCATGTGCCAGGGGAAAACCATGTACACATACATAAATCATAGAATACACTAAGAAAACAATATAAACTAACTTACAAAATTATATAAATATAAACTACATCCCACTAACTATTAGAATATCTAAACATCAACTTTATTAAACAAATATATAATATGATAAGTGGCGATTAAACCCGTACACAATGGCACAGCCATACACATTACTATATAGCAGACCGCGCTGCGATTGAAACTAGCGGCCGATGACTTACTTTGCTGCCCGGCAAAACGAGCGCTATGCACACACTGCTCTGTACACGTACATCCACCCTTCCACACCTACATAAACATAATCATTGCTAATGCCACTTAGCTTCTGTGAGAGAAAATACATTAGTTCATATAATGTCATTAACAAATCACATTGCATAACATTCTTTTATTTTATTAATTATATTATTATTATTATTATAATTATTATTATCAATAATATATACAAATAATCTAGATAAGTCAATTATACTTACCACTCTTGTAAATCGTGCACAGTATCAATGTATGCAAGAAATCAACCCTTGGAATATGGGCATGGAGAGTAAGCATCTGGCAGGTCAGTTCATTGATAAGTGTATATATCGGTCTTTAGTCAGCTAACGGATTCTCCTAAATTGCGACACGGAATGCGAATGACTAAAAATGGGCATCTTGTATCTGGCTAGCATTCCCCCATCCTGTCGTCCCCTTTACCTCTCTGTGTCCTTCACCCTTTTGAGTGAACCCATCTTAACTGGTCGTAAACACCTATTGCACCAGTTATGCAATCTTGTAAATGGTACTACACTTATTATAGAAGAATACAAAATATATTAATTAATAAAATATTTAGCTAAATGGCATAATTTGCCCAGAATTCATCTGACAAGTATCAGTACAAATCATAGGATAATTCTTATCAGAAAACAGAAATGGAGTTATTAGAGATAAGCGATAATAGTTTGTATGGAAACTTGTCTAGCTGAAGCCACAATAGTCTTTTCGTGTGCTTTTCGTAACAAAGTCACAAAATTATTGTTCATGTTATTACTGTCAATTCCACTTGTTTCCCTTCTGACATTGTAGAATACTGTCTAGCCACTATTCTCAAGGCCGTCTGGTGCTCCACCATATTAGCTTCCCCAGGCAGAACAACAATTCTAGTAATTTCAAGTAACTTCCTTGTACCAGAAATTATTGATACAGTCAGCATACTTTGCCATCAAACATCAGTGGAGTGCAGTATTCCTTACACTTACACACTGCAGTAGATACTTCTTGCATCTACCATGGTTATTGTGGTTTAAATCAGGAGATTCAGGTAAAATATAATCAGAGAACAAATGCTAAGTTTCCAGTTTATTCATCTTTAACTCTATTCTCTCTTACATTCAAGTCTCAACTTACCATTTCCTACAACAGTATTTATTGCCCGATACATGCACACAGAATAATAAGAACAGCTTAATAGTTTATGAACAGGTTCATTAGAAACAATGTCAAATGTTTAGCACAGAAGCATCATAGCTCACAATTCGTAGAAATAATAGTCTACTCACATAATAAATCTTTATGTAAAATGCAAGTATAACATATCAATAGCAAAATTGCATGAAATATTTCTAAGTCCATTCTCTCTCAATCAGTCAGTTAATTCACCATTATGCTGATGACCACCTTTTACGATCAGACTTCTTGCAAATTCAAAGTGATTAGACAATAGATTTCTTTACAGCAAGTAAACTTTTGATCTCAAGCCCATTGGCTGGTCTCGTTCTTGTAAATCTTAATCATTGGATAATAAAAACTACTCATCCAGTTGGAACTGGTCTAGATTACACCAGCAAGTCTAACACCATTCTTTACCAGAGTTGTTTACTTCCAACTTTGACACTTAAAAATATCAGCACAGGCATTGACATTTATATATATTTATATAACAATTAAGTTTAGAAATAGGGATAGGCAAGTTTACTCTGCCACATGTGGCTAACTAGATAATGTTTGTTTCATTTGGGTTTCAAGTCTACTTCCACCTTTCACTGTTTTCGCAAGACATAATTGGCAAAGGAAATACTCTATGGGTGAGTGAAGTTCTGTCTGGGCACAGTCAACGACCTATACTTCTGACTTAATAAGAGCCAACGAATCTTTAACGTGCGCCGTCTGTTACACACAGGACCGGTTTATCGTCATATTCGACACTTTGAGCTATGTTAAGGATCGACTTTACGTTTTTCATCTTGGGCTGGGATCGAACTCCAGTGATTTTAACGAGACGAGTATATTGTCGTCCGCTTATTGCGTGTAAAATTTCTTCATAGATATGTTCTCTAAAGTCTCTCGAAAGTTGTTGCAGCATTCTGTTTATCGTGTAAGTCTTTGAGGCTAATGTAATAGTGACATACAGTGAAAAATATAGCACTTTAGAACTCTAGAAACAGTCACAAAAATAAAGTTAAAAATATAGAATGGAAATTCTTCACTCTCAAAGATGATCTATAATTGTTCAGTTTGTCGAATGACTCGTATTACCCAAGGTTTTAGAAAAACGAGGAGGGAGGAGGGAGGAGGGAGAAGAGAAGTGATGGAGAAAGGGAAAAACCCTCGTCTTAAATTTATCTTCCTCACATTTACTTATTTGTTATTGATGTACTGAATACACTTGTCAATATGATCGACAAACACAATTTGGGATTGTAAATAAAATAATGTATAATAATATAATTAGGTGCTTTATGATAATAGTTTGGGGTTGTTTTTTTATTCTTTTAAATTGTTTGTCATTGAAAAGCAGTTAGTATATTTTTCCTTGTAGTCATAATGCTATATTTACTAGAAAATTTATTTAACTGTATTTTAAATTGAAATGCAAGTCCTAATATCAATAGATATATGTTTCTTGTAATGTCCCACACACACACACACACACACACTACTTCCCATATAACGGAGGAAGACATTGTTTAAAATATAAAACACCTACCATAGAGTTTCATGTTATCAAGCCGCCATCCAGTGCTTAGTCATAATGAATAAGCAGGAGATTTACAATGGACTGACAACACTTTATTAACATCTTGTCTTTATCATCTGTCTATCATGTTTTCATTTATTTTTTCATCTGAAACTATCACTGTAAAATCTTCATGCACATTGGAAGTGGGTGTAAAACTAGCTAGTCAGCAACAGACGTAAACCTTTCAGTGGTTTTCACTTAACTGTAGAATGTTAATCAAATGATCCTAGTTTGTGAAATGTCTTAAATAAGACTAAAAGTCATCATGTGTTCCCAGTAATGAAATGTCTTAAATAAGACTAGAAGTCATCACGTGTTCCCAGTAATGAAATGTCTTAAATAAGACTAAAAGTTATCATGTGTTCCCAGTAATGAAATGTCTTAAATAAGACTAAAAGTCATCATGTGTTCCCAGTAATGAAATGTCTTAAATAAGACTAAAAGTCATCATGTGTTCCCAGTAATGAAATGTCTTAAATAAGACTAAAAGTCATCATGTGTTCCCAGTAATGAAATGTCTTAAATAAGACTAAAAGTCATCATGTGTTCCCAGTAATGAAATGTCTTAAATAAGACTAAAAGTCATCATGTGTTCCCAGTAATATTATTCTAGCTCACCACCCCTAGTAGTAGTTCACCTTGCACCGAGACTGCAAAAGCCCGAACACTCAGTGAGAGGTCGCTTGATGATTTCAGAAGATAGCCTCGTTTCTCAAACGTTGGATCACAGTCATTCATATCTAGAACTTAATGAAAATTTGTTATTGTAATAATAAATAGGGATGTTCACATAACATTGTTTATTATTTTGAAACAATAGCAGTTCTGCAGGTTTTATTCTTCTCAAGATAATCAACCTTAGGGAACATATAGCAACATCTTGTTTTAATTTGCAGCGATCTTAAACATATTTCATGAATAATTTCCGTTATAACCAGATGTTGCTTTTACCAAAAAATTACATAAACAATAGTATAAGTTTGAGTAAATCGTTTTTTCTTTATCTCACCAGCTTTTCAGGCAAAAATATTTTCTTTAGCCAATAGGCCCAAAAGCAAACTTTTATGGTCTCACAAGACTAAAATAAAAACAATGGAACATGTTACTTTTAATTAATTTCTCTCTTGACACAAAAATTTGGTCAATTATTTTTAATTTTATAAATGTTGTGATTTATACTTTCCACTCTAGATTAAATTATTTACCTTTACTATTTATCATAGATTAAAATATTTACCCTGATATTGATCATAATTTGAACAACCAAATTCAGTTATTTCTTCTTAGCTGAAATTAAGCTATTACAACTTGATTACATATTAGGTAAACAGAGAGATGGATGACTCTTACTCACTGCAATGTTGTTGATATATTATTTCCCGCCAAGTAATCACTTTTTAAAAGTATGCACACACATTTCACACTAATAAAATGTTAAGTTCCATATATATTTTAAGATAGAAAGACATGTACTCAAATAGATACATGTAGATAGGTAAAGTACAATATATACACGCCTAAATAAATATATGAAGTCTTGCATTTTCAATCAAATAATAAATAAGTTAAATTAAATGTGTCGATTATTACACACTTTTGAGGAATTGTACGAAAAGTTTTAAAACTAAAAAAAAAATAATATTTATCTTCCTTAAATGTCTAAATGAATACAAATAAAAGTGTACAACTATGAGAACACTATTAGTGCATGATTTATTTATTATAACAACTCATACTCATTTGATGCATTTGAAAGTTCGGAAGTCACGAAACTTCGTTTGCTGTGTGGGTATGCCTGGACTATAATCTGATTTGCTGTCGACATGGTAACTTCCTAAGGACAGTAGTGATTTTATGATTAATCGAAGCAAATTGTTCAGAACAGACCAGCGGAAATTCTATCCTATTAATGAAGCATCTTTTAGTAACCGAGTTGGGCTGACATAATTTAGATATAACTTCAAATGTATTGAACTATTTTATTGGTGTGGCTTTTATAGAGTGTGCAAAAAGTCGCAGTGAAAATGAAAGAACAACATGTATGTCTCCCAAACTAAAATCAATACCATGGAAGTATTAGGAGACATGCAGAGGCTGTGAAGAAATCGAGTTTAACCTGTTCAGTGTCCTAGGGATGAAATGGGTCACGCACGCAGGCAGGCTTAGTTTTAGCATGCTTGACATTCTAATTTTTACAAATCAGTCTGAATTAAACATGTGTTCATAATTAATCAACATGTCTATAATAAGTAGTAATTTAAATTTTTAAAATCCATTGATTAATACAGTCGGTTTTAATTTTTTAGCACAATGACCCATTCATTTATCGTTAAAATGGACGCTGAACATAAGAAATGAAATCTTGCCAATAGAAAAGGCCGTATTTTAGCGGGGCACTTTAGTGCTCTGATAGAGTAATGAAATAATTATTTAATTTCAGTTAGATACTGTTAATCAGAAAACAACTTTTTCTAAGATTTATGACGTGAATGGGAGGGGTTGCAATCAATTAAGTCATTACAATAGCATCCGAACAATCCAACAATAGTAGAATTCATTCGATTTATAAAACTTGAAAAATATCACAACAAAAATGCAAAGCAAAACAGCAACAAAAAACTGCATAAAACAAGCCTTCCGTTTTTCTAAGTTATAAAATAAACTAAATTGTTTCATCTTTGCCGAACTTAACCTCAAACTAGAAAATGTCTATCAATGACGGATCAAACTAGAAACTAACTAACAATGATGTATTAAACTAGAGACCGGTTATCAATGACATCAAACTACCGGTTGCCTATCGATGAAATATCAAACTAGAGACTCATCCTCAATGATGCATCAAACTAGATACTGGCTATCAATGAAATATCAAACCAGAGATCAATGACATATTAAATTAGAGATAGATCATAAATGATGTATCAAATTAGTTACTGGCTATCAATAAAATATCAAACTCGACACCAGCTATCAATGACGAATCAAACTGCATACTGGCTATCAATGAAATATCAGACTAGAGACTCATCCTCAATGATGCATCAAACTAGATACTGACTATCAATGAAATTTCAAACTAGAGACCAGCTATTAATGACCTCATATTGCCGATTGGCTATCATTGAAAATACATCGCTAGAGACTGATCATCAATGATGTATCAAACTAGATAATGGCTATCAATGAAATATCAAACTAGAGACTAGCTATCAATTACATATCAAACTGCATACTGGCTATCAGTGAAATATCAAACTAGAGACTAGCTAACAATTATATATCAAACTGCATACTGGCTATCAATGAAATATCAAACTAGAGACTAGCTATCAATTATATATCAAACTGCATACTGGCTATCAATGAAATATCAAACTAGAGACTGATCATCAATGATGAATCAAACTAGATACTGATTATAAAAAAAAACCGGCTATCAATGATTTCAAACGACCAGTTGGCTATTAATGACATATTAAATTAGAGACTGATTATCAATAATTATAATGTATCAAACTAAAGACCTGCTGTTAATGATATCAAACTACCAACTGGCTATCAATGAAATATCAAATTAGATACTAGCTATCAATGAAATATCAAATTAGATACTAGCTATCAATGAAATATCAAACCAGTGACTACAGTTTGGCTATCAATGGCTAACTAATAGAAACTATCAATGACCTACCAAACTACCTTCTGGCTATCAATGACGTATCAAACTTGAAACTATATTAGAGACTGACTATCATTGATATCCAACTAGCGACTGGCTATCTGTGACATATCAAACTACAGATCGTCTTTCAATGAACGTATCAAACTACAGACGTTTGAAATTAGAATCTGGCTATCCATAGAGTCTGATACGCTGACCTATGGAACCAGTCTAAACTTGTCAGTAGGTTTATTGGTAAGATGCCAAGCAGTGGAACTGCCAAGGAGTGCTCTGGGGGAGGATTAACCCCTCCATCAACATCTTCATCATTCCCCCCAAATAAAAATAAAACCTAAGTACAAACAGTGCGTTGGATACGTAGTCATAGCTTCAAGACAAGTTCCTAGATCTCCCCACTCCAACTTCAAACCGGATTGCCACCCACAATCCCCTAATTTATAGACATTAAATAGCCGCTACTGTGGCCATGTATTCATACATGTGTCATTTATATCTGAAGAAAAATATCAGACTAAAGAGTTCACAATAAAAATATCAGACTACAGAGTTCACAATAAAAATATCAGACTACAGAGTTCACAATAAAAATATCAGTCTACAGAGTTCACAATAAAAATATCATACTACAGAGTTCACAATAAAAATATCAGTCTACAGAGTTCACAATAAAAATATCAGTCTACAGAGTTCACAATAAAAATATCAGTCTACAGAGTTCACAATAAAAATATCAGACTACAGAGTTCACAATAAAAATATCAGTCTACAGAGTTCACAATAAAAATATACGAAATAGTAATGTTGATAGTGGTGGAAGGTTATTATTTTCTTGTATAATTTTTATTATTTAAATAAAATTAGTTAAGATATATTTTTTTACCTTCTTTTAATGTATAATTTATAATGGGGTGTATGTGTAGAGGTATAAATAACAAATGAACATTTGAAAGTGTTAGGACCATACTTTTAAAAAAGGAAACTTGACACTAATAACAGTTGAGAATGATGATCTTAAAGGGAGAAATAGACCAACTTATTAAACATTCTTTTCTAATTACTTATATTCGTAATAATGACAAAATAAAAATAATATACTGGTCTGGCCAACTTTCAGATGTCTGTGCTTGTATCAGTTTGTCGAGTATAAGACTTCATTGATACGTCGACATTCGACTACTAAACAAATGCAACAAAAAATAATAAAGCTGTCAGATAGATGGAACATATAAGATGTCATTGAATAATCCTAAACAAATGCAACAAAAAATAATAAAGCTGTCAGATAGATGGAACATATAAGATGTCATTGAATAATCCTAAACAAATGCAACAAAAAATAATAAAGCTATCAGATAGATGGAACATATAAGATGTCATTAAATAATCCTAAACAAATGCAACAAAAAATAATAAAGCTGTCAGATAGATGGAACATATAAGATGTCATTGAATAATCCTAAACAAATGCAACAAAAAATAATAAAGCTATTAGATAGATGGAACATATAAGATGTCATTAAATAATCCTAAACAAATGCAACAAAAAATAATAAAGCTGTCAGATAGATGGAACATATAAGATGTCATTGAATAATCCTAAACAAATGCAACAAAAAATAATAAAGCTATCAGATAGATGGAACATATAAGATGTCATTAAATAATCCTAAACAAATGCAACAAAAAATAATAAAGCTGTCAGATAGATGGAACATATAAGATGTCATTGAAAATCCTAAACGTGATTTTATCTTTCAGATATATAAGCAAGAAAAATTATTTGGAAGTATAAAGCTAAAGTGTGACTTCAGTGATGTGTCAAACGAAAAGATCGCGTTAATATCTAGAGTGACTTTCGATTATATATCACTCTAGATTCTGGAGGGTGACTTCAGTGAAGTTAATATTTAGATATTTTCAATTATATATCAGTTTAGATTCTAGAGAGTGACTTCAATGTCGTGTCAAACAAAAGATCACGGTAATATTTTAGATACTGACTTTTAATTATATATTAGTCTAGATTCTAGAGACTGGTTTTAGTGATGTATAAAAGTGAACTGACTTTCAGTAACGTATCGAACTAGACTGTGTGATTTAAATAACATATTCAAGTCTTCATGAGCTGTTCTAATCAGTTAACCATTATAACTTCGAATTTACAATAACGATAATTTGAGATCTAAAAGTTAAAAGCATGTCATTTTGTTGAGTTCAGTTTCGGAAGAAATAAAGACATTATTCTTAATTTTGTTGCCTGGATGAAGTGTCACCTTACGGCCATTCAAAATTATGACAGCAGGCTATGTGGAAAATCCATGAAATCGCTTTACTTTCCGCACATTTTAGAGAATGCAACCTATTGATAGTATATGAATTTAGTACTCATTTACATAAACATAATACAGGTGGATTTGAAAGGTTTGGTCAAATAAACAATAAGTAGGCCTGTTAAAGGGTTGCTGGCTCACACGAGGTTTTCGGTAAGATTGTTTGGTTTATAGAACATTTCAAGCTGCCTTTAGAAATGAGACAGTTACACCGTTAACATTTTTCACAAAAACAGTATGAACATATTTTTTCACCTTTTGTTTTCGTTTTATTTTATTTTTTATCGATTTCTCCAATTTACAAAGAAGAGGTAAAAGAGACAAGCTCCATTTAGGGCTGAATAATTGCACTTCGTGATTTGCCAATCATTTTGTCTGCGGTATGAAGTTTTTATAAAATCTGATTATTGAACTAGCCATAGCGTAGCACAAAATGACAGCATGTTCTTTTATTGATTTCAATGTCACGCACTACATATTTTCTCTTTTCCTTGAATTATAAACTATTTTGGCAAAACTAGTGTAAATCTTTGATACCATATTTATATAAGTAATCCATTAAAAACGACATTATGCAAAGGTTGTTATCATAACCTGCGTAACAGATACAGGATTAATGAAACAAATACATAGATATTAATGATTAGTTCAGAAATTAGGATACACTACTGAAGTAGCAAATACTTATTTTTACGTATCAGCGTAATTTGTTTTCTGCATCTTTAATAAAATTAATAGTATTTCTTTATATTAAAATATATGCAACCTTTACTAAATAATGATAATGTTTACAAAATCAATAAGTAGTCTACTAACTCCATGATGATAATATATACGAAGTAAATTAGTAGTCTACTAACTCCATGATGATAATGTATACAAAGTCAATTAGTAGTCTACTAACTCCATGATGATAATGTATACAAAGTCAATTAGTAGTCTACTAACTCCATGATGATAAAAGTCAATTAGTAGTCTACTAACTCCATGATGATAATGTATGCAAAGTAAATTAGTACTCTACTAACTCCATAATGCGACAGATACCCCTTACTGCATGATGCGACAGATACACCTGACTGCATGATGCCACAGATACACCTGACTGCTTTTAGATGCTAATAAATGTACGATTGAAATCGTCCTGACCTGGTAAACAGTCTGGGTTTTAGTGAACAGCAGGATAATCCATTGATTCCATTAGATTAGAGGAATCATAGTTACAGATTCCTTGAGATCACTGATCTTACAGCGACCCTAGGGCCCAAGAGCTGGTGAATGAATCAGGAATAGGAATATTGAAACAAACTATTTCTGGTCACAGTTGATTCATACTGGTAGTCCACCCTCAATTATTATGGGACCACTGTGACTGAAACACTGAAAATACTCTAAACATGTTTACGAAATGACACTTACAAATGACAAATTTATCAAAGGTATATTAAAAATAGTTGCTAACAGTCTAACAACAGGTTTCTGGAGATTAAGTTCTTATTAATTAAGAAGTGTTACTAATCATAATAACCAATTTTATTATAATTTTTCTAAACTTCTGCCTGTGAGTTAACTTTGGTAAGTTGGTAGGTTTCCATTATATTTCGAACCTGTAACGCCAATGCCACATAGCTAATGGTTACGATTATTTGTAGTTAATCACCCATAATTATAAGTGATGAGAATCTTAATTTATGTTATTAATAATTCTCCAGAAGACACCACTCGTCTCTCTCACTTGGCGGATATGCGGGTGCTGTAAACGTTTTCTTTCTTCACAACATTACAGACAAACATTTAACGTCATACAATATTTCCGTAGATGGAAAACTTCTTACTAAAGGAGAAGAAAAATCCATCTTTAATCTTTAGCGAGCCCCCGTCCACCCACTTTCTTCTCCAACATATGGTTATCAATATGTTTAAGGTCAATAAATTTAACAATAAATTTATTACATCAACAATCAAATATATATATAACAAATTCAATGAAAAGGATTACTTGACATCAATATTTCCACGAAACTACATTCAATTAATTTTAATATATACATACATTACAATCTTATATCCTAAAATGCAATTCAACAATGTAGTGTCAATACAAATCACAGGATAACCATTATCAGAGAACAAAAATGGAGTTACTCGAGATAAGTGATAATAGTTTGTAGATAACCTGGCTTAGATGTTGTTTCAATAGTCTTTCATGTAATTAGTGTAACAACAAAGCCTCAAGTTTATTGTTCACATTACTACTGTCAATTCCACGTGATTCCCTCCTCATGTTGTAGAACACTGTTTCACTGTTATTCTCTCAAGACTAACCTGGGCACTCCATCATATTAGCTCCCTCAAGCAGAACAACAATTGTAGCAATTTCCAGTAACTTCCTTGTACCCCAAATTGCTCAATAGTGTCAGCATACTTTGCCACCATACATCAGCAGAGTGCAGTGTATTCCTTACACTTACACAATGCAGTAGATACTTTTCATATTTCCCAGGTTGTAGCAGTTTATAATCAGTAAACCAGGAGATTTGGGTAAAACAAGGAAAGGCTGCTTTTCCCTGTAAAATATAATCAGACAACAAATGCTAAGTTTTCAGTTTATTCATCTCTAACTGCATTCTTTCTTACATTCAAGTATCAACTCACAACTTAAGCAAAAGTATTTATTAGCCTGATACACTCATATAGCATAATAAATTCAGCATAATAGTTATAGAAGCGGGTTCACCAGAAACAATGTCAAGTTTTTTGCATATTACCTATAAACATCATAGTACACAATTTGTAGAAATAATAGTCTACTTACATAATAAATGTCTATATAAAACGCAAGTATAACATATCAATAGCAAAAATGCACAAAATATTTCTAAGTCATTCTCTCTCAATCAGTCAATTAACTCACCAATTGCTGCCTTCATGACCAGACTTCTTGCCACACCAAATTCAAGTGATTCGACAATAGAATTATCTACAGATTTGATCTCAGCCCATTGGCTGGTCTTGTTCTCGTAAATCTTAACCATTGGATAATAAAGACTACTCAGTTGGAACTGCTTTGGATTGCATCAGTAATTTCTAGCATATTTTCAACTCGAGTTCACTCTGACACAAAAAAT
This sequence comes from Sinotaia quadrata, assembly GCA_028829895.1. NCBI lineage: Eukaryota > Metazoa > Mollusca > Gastropoda > Architaenioglossa > Viviparidae > Sinotaia > Sinotaia quadrata. The sequence continues at coordinate 73,747,477 of CM054183.1, read as the reverse complement.
CTATCATATAGAGTGCCCAAGGTCGGGTCACTTCGAGAATTTAACAATTTATATAACAATTAAGTCTAGAAATAGGAATAGGAAAATTTACTCCACCACACAAAATTCATTACCATGTTCTTATAATTTTCCCTCTTTAACTCAATACTCTAATACCTGTGCAATCTCACATTAATCCTTTCTGTGCAGTGCAATCTCACATTAATTCATTCTGTGCAGTGCAATCTCATATTAATTCTTTCTGTGCAGTGCAATCTCACATTAATTCATTCTGTGCAGTGCAATCATCTCACATTAATTCATTCTGTGCGGTGCATTCAGCATGCCACCTGATGGCTGATGGCTGAGTTATTTTGTAAACTGTCTGTACATATTTTTCTAACACATAGTCTGAGTAGGTATGCCTGGTGCATATAGTGAACTTAACATGCAGCCTGAGTAGGTACACTTGGTGCAGGCAGCAAACTTAACACGCACCCTAAATGAGTACGCCTATTACAGTCAGAAAACATACATAGCCTGACTTGGTATGCCTTGTGCAATCATTAAACTTACACGTAGACCAGGGGTGGGCAACTTCTTCAGTCGGCGGGCCGGGTATGAGAAAATGAAGTCCTTGGCGGGCCGGATTACTAAATCAATACCGTAATCGCGTATTTATCCACCTATGCAAGGAATAAATCGTATTTAATGTAAACTTTAAACAGGTAAACATTAAAGCATAGAGACCAAAAACAGTATTTAATGAATTTAACGTAATGTACTTCAATAGCTGCTGAAGTCAATGAGACATCTGTGGTCGATCAAAGTTTTCAACAAGTTGTTTGAACTCTGGCTGCATGTCGGACGTAGAAATTCTCAGTAAAGACTGCACGTGAACATCAGTTAGATTGGAACGCAGCTTTGTCTTGTTAATGTTCATAATCGAAAATGTTTGTTTGCAAATGTATGTAGACCCGAACAGAACAAGTAGTTTCATGGCCATCTTTCTCAGGTTGGCAAACTTGGACTCATTCAGTGACGCATAAAATTTGTCAATGCTTTCAGATTGGAATTTCTCTTTCAGGGTAGAGTCACACTGCAGATCAATCAGTTCCAGCTGCAGAGCATCCGGCGCCTTTTCAAAGTCAGTTGTAAATGGTGATGACAAGATATCAAACTCAGCAGCAAGTTTCTGGAAGTCCGCAAAACGACGAGAAAATTCATTGTCTAGTGCAGATATCATACTGGTGTACTTCTCAGTTGACATCATCTGGGGTGCCATAGTTTCGAGTGTTGGAAAGTGTGTTGTGATATTCTGACTGAGCTGGCGAGAAAACAGTTTTAGCTTCAGCTTGAATGCCTTCACTGTTGAGTACATTTCGTGAGCAAAAGTGCCCTTCCCTTGAAGTCTGGTGTTCAATTCATTCATATGTTCAAAGAGATCAACTGCAAACGCCAGATGTGACAGCCATTCTGATTTTCTGAGTTGAGCCACAGTTCTTCTCGATAAACTGACTTCTTCAAACTTCTTTCTGTGTTCTGGACAGACTTGATCAGCTACATCGAGCATGCACTTTTTGACAAATTCACCATCACAGAACGATTTACTGTGCTTAGCAATGTTGTATGCGACCACAAAGCTGGCATGAGTAGCAGCTTTCTGGGCTACTTTGGCTTTTCTGAATACATTCTGCTGCTTTACAAGTTTTCTGTCCAGTTCTGTTGCTTTTGTTTGCTGTTCCGCTGCTGATAAAGTACTGCCATAGCTTGCATGTTTCGTCGCATAATGGCGGCTAATATTGTACTCTTTCAACACAGCAACACTTTCACTGCACAGCAAACATATTGCTCTGTGAAAAGGTACTTAGGCATCCAATCTTTGTTAAATGTGCACTCACTGTCAACTTTACGTTTCTTGGCAAAATCCATGATAAAAATTTTATTGTAAATTCTAAATCTAACCAAAAACAACCAAAGAATAACTAACAGTCACTATTACTGCTACACAGTAAGAAAATAGTGGGAGATTGCAGCAGGATGTGGATGGGGCCACATTACCATGGCGGCTAATGTACTCTTACAACATGGCAACACTTTCACTGCACAGCAAACATGCTGCTTTCTTGCCACTTCTGTGTGAAAAAGTATTTAGGCATCCAATCTTTGTTAAATGGCTACACTCACTGTCAACTTTACATTTCTTGGCAAAATCCATGATAAAAATTTATTGTAAATTCTAAATCTAACCGAAAACAATCAAAGAATAACTAACAGTCACTATTAACTGCGACGCAGTAAGAAAGTAGTGGGAGATTGCAGCGGGATGTGGACGCGGGCCACATTACCATGTACGGCCAGAAACAGTCAGCGGGCCGGTCAAAATCCCGTCGCGGGCCGGGTCCGGCCCGCGGGCCGTATGTTGCCCGTCCCTGACGTAGACTAAGTATGTCTGGTACAGTCAGTAAAGTTGCACGTAGCCTGACTAAGTATGTCTGGTGCAGTCAGTAAACTTACACGTAGCAAGGGTTCAAGGTTGGTTGGTTATGTAGGGGACGCTTCCGGCTTCCGCCACTTTCGCGTTTGGGTAGGGGGGGAGAGGGAGGGGGAAGTGCCTTTCTGCTGCGTGCGCCCGTTGCGAAAACATGTCTGGCCGGCAAAGGTGGACTCCAAACTCGGTAATCCGTGGGTTGGAGTTGATGTTGTTGTTCCTGGAGGTGGCGTTGATGTTGTTGTAGCCATTCCTGATGTTATGGTGAGGGGGAGGGGTCTTACAGAGCCCAGGTTGGTAACACACCAGATCTATACCCAGTGTGTACATGCGCCCGGGTTGTTCAACCTCCCGACCTCCTCACTGGTGGCATTGTTGTTGTTGTTGTTGTCGTGGCTGTCCCCGGTGTCCGTTGGAATGTCCTAAGGCGGGCGCTGGCGGCCAGTACAAATGGTCGAGCAACAGTTGAATCAAGTCGGCCATTGGATGGTTAAAAATTCCCCAAGAGGGTTACTGTTGTTCATAATCATAGTATGGCCATTGTTGTTGTTGTTTATGTTGATGTCCGTGTTGTTGTTGTCGTTGCAGTTGTTGAGGGCGCTGTTGTTGCCTCCGAATATGTGGTTGTGGGCGCCGTCTTTTCTTTTTTTGGCCCTGTTCTGGTGTTGTTGGTGGTGGTGTGGACTGGCATTCTGTTGTTGTTGTCGTTGTCGTCGTTGTTGGTGGTCGAGGCGGCGTTGCTGGTAGAGGTGAGAGGGGTGGGGCCTCCAGCTCTCTTGAGGCCTCGTCCAGAATGGTGTGAACTTCGTTTGTTTTGGTTCGCTAGTGTAGACGTTTGTTGTTTGAATTTCTTTTTCCTTCCTTTTGATGTTATAAGTCTGAGTATTAGCAACTTTAAGATGTTTTTTTTGTCTCTGTTTGAATTTTCTTTTCCTCCGTTGTAGTCCTTTGAGTTTGTGTTTTCTTTTCTTCCGTCACTGGTGTTGGTGTCTGAGAAAATGCCGTTTTGCCTTTATTATTTTTCCTTCGTAGTCTGTGTGGAGTTAATTTTTGTTGTTGGCGGAATTTTCCTTGACTATGTGGGTATTGGCTTCCGTATCGCATGTGTCGACCGGTGTGGTATGTGTTTCGTTTTCCGCTGTTAATGGATTTCTTCTCGAATGGCTCCCATGCTGATGTATTAGAAGAGCTTCACGTATACCACGTTCGTTTTTTGTGCAAAATAAACTCCACAGTAGCCCTCGATATGGAAGTTTTATGCAGTCGATTTCGTCAAGTGACAGGCAACGAGAAGATAGCCATAAGTTGTATTCTCCGCTTTCTTTCGAAAAGAAGGTGACCTCCATGGCTCTGGCGTGATTCATGATTTCTTCACCCGGCCCTGAAAAGGGCAAGGGGTAATGTCTTCTTGATCCTCCGTCCCTGAAAGGGGTAGGGTAGTAGAGCTGATAGTCGATCGGGTGGAACGTGTTTCCATGTTGAGCTCGAACGTGCTTCTCCGTCGGTGGTCCGATGCGAAGTGTGTCTTTGAAAAAAAGGAAAAAAGTGCTTTTTTTTTTTGAAGGGTTCAAGGATTTAAATATCTTTATTTATATGACCCCCCCTCTTCCCTCATTGTCACACGCACGTCCTCTAAAAATAGACTACAATCAGACCTAACTCTAGGACAGTTGACCGTTATCCCTGGGCTAGAGAATACACTGAATAGCAACTCATTTTAAATGGACCATTCAGAGCGCAGTTCAACGTGCGCAACAAATGTACCAGAAACCTACCTGTTATTCAACAGACCAACGCAGCTATAGTTCTGTCTTATTTATTTCTCTTGAAATATATTTTAATATTAATACTTAGACCACTCGTGTTGACGTGGCTTACTTACATGTTATATGTTGTAATGTGTCCGGTATTTAATTAATATACCTGGCTGTATGTATCAGGGGGCTCGGAGCTTTATTCTCGACTATCACTGATTTTTTTCTTTCCAACACGTGTAGCCAGCAAGAAGGTGCGTTTAGGGGATTAGCCTAAGGTTACGGGTACCCGGGGTGGTGGAGAATTAACACCTTGCAAAACGTCACACCCGTCATCGATGTAAAATCGTGTGTCCCTAAATTACAATAGTATATGTGAAACGAACAACACCAACCCAAAGTTCAATGATTTATTTAAACAAAATTTTATTATGATCAAGAGTAAAAGTATATATACACTAAGATATGATTTGAAATATAATTCACTAAACGATGTGCAGCATTGCTCTATTGATATACACATCTTTCAGCTGAAGCTGTTCTATATTACTAGCTATATTATTCTAATATTCTCTGTCATTTAAAAGTGTCATCGCTGTTCTATATTACTAGCTATATTATTCTAATATTCTCTGTCATTTAAAAGTGTCATCGCTGTTCTATATTACTAGCTATATTATTCTAATATTCTCTGTCATTTAAAAGTGTCATCGCTGTTCTATATTACTAGCTATATTATTTTAATATTCTCTGTCATTTAAAACTGTCATCGCTGACATTTTTTTTTTACCACTGTATTGAAATTACATATGTATTTTTAATTAAAAAACAGGGAATAAAATCTACATCAAATAGATTTGAGTAATTAAAAAATAAAGTCGGAACCATAACTAACAACACTGACACACACGCTCACAACTCATTCACTTAATCCTACTAATAAATGAAAATAGTTAAGTTCAGAGTGAATGTCACATCAAGCTGTCTTACACTAGAGCTCTATTGCCATAACAAGTTCTTATAATTTAATTTGCCAAATTTTAAACTGATGTACACTCAATATGTATGACGGATATGGTCCTAACACCTTCACAGAAGAATAAATTCTAGAATAAGCATTTTGATCCGATTATACTGCCCTTACTTAAAATGCCAACTACTTACTTAATACTAGCCTTAAATTCAAGTTCTTACACCTAGACAGTTTTCTAAAAACGGGAAAAACAGCGACCGTGGCACAATCTGACAATGCCCGGAAAATGGGAACTGCCAGTGTAGCAGCACATTGCATGATTTTGTACTGTTGTTATATTATTATTGGTTCCTAATAGAATGATTAATTATAGCTTAGTGGGATTGCTAACTTTCTAGGGTAAAAGTGCAGCTTTTATAACCATTCAAATTTGATGCCTATCTCGCGAATACTTGAATCGATGCTGAGGCGCTGGTTTAATTTTCTCAACTAGATTCCTGTTCTGTTTTAAAATAAAATCTATACTAAACACAACTTATACTAACTGAGACTGAAATCAAAGTTCCTAAGCTTAGCCCATCTCTCTCTCTCTCTCTCTCTCTCTCTCTCTCTCTCTCTCTCTCTCTCTCTCTCTCTCTTTCTGTATATATATAATAAAGGGATAATAACAAAATAAATATTGCATAATACATAAAAAGGAAGGAAATTTGTCAATAAATAGGAGAGGTTATATATAATCTTGTTTTTTAGTTTGTATAAAACATTTCATTTCGGCAGGTTCCGTTCCTTGTGTTTATTTGTACAATTCTACTTATGCACTTGACCGTGCAAAGTCAGCTCACTGAGGACGATAACAACAATCTTGACATGAGAATTACGATAGTCTTGACATAAACCTCTTTGTCTAATCATGATTCACTGCAGTGCCATAACACCAGAGAACTCAGTAGCAGAGGTTCAAAGACAGCTGCACTACACCGACTATTTCTTATACCATATTTTTAAAAAAAACAGCTGTCATAAATCACTGGTCCAGATACAATACCCAGCTCCTGTATTCACTCACACTGTACAGAATACTTTTGGATAAGTTCGAAGGGCACAATTCAAACTCAAGCTCTGCTCCAAAACACGAAATGAAGATGTGACAGATTAGAAAGTCTCTATATATTAGATATTTGTGCAATATATTACCAATTATAGGCATAAATATTCATCCATGGAGAATAATTAACATTATACAGTTATCTTTTAAAAGGACAACATTACATTTCTGTGTTTATTCTTATTTACAACAATAATATCTACACATTGTTGACATATTATCTTACTACGAATCTATTCAGATCCAAACAAACTTTATCCTTCAGAAATCATCAGAGTGAATAAGTGTTTTCTTTGACACATTCCAGTAATTTACTCTTGTGAATTAGTTTCAAGCAGTTATTGTTTGCATACTATTAATTAGGTGTGCCTCAAACTTGGAATCACATTACCTCGATCAACTGTCGGTTATTTTAGAAACTTTAAAGCCTACCTACACTGTTAATTTATCCAAAAGCTGTTTTTATTTTATTGTATAATCAGGTTCATCCAAAAGCTGTTTTTATTTTATTGTATAATCAGGTTTATCCAAAAGCTGTTTTTATTTTATTGTATAATCAGGTTTATCCAAAAGCTGTTTTTATTTTATTGTATAATCAGGTTCAATGCACATTGCAGATTGTGATTTTTTGCTAGCATAGAAAGTTAATAATTGTAAGAGATTCAATCTTTGATAAAGATCTAGACACAGCAGAAACCTTTACGATAACGTTTCTTCAAGCAAAATAGATCAGTAATATATTTTTGACAAATATTGTTATTTTCTGAGTTGGTAATGAAAATGTGAAAATATTAGGCTCTCGTTTTCCTCGGGGTAAAGACTAATGCACAGAAAGAACATACAAATATCAGTTATTAATATATATATATATATATATATATCACTTTTTGACAATGTAGCACGTATTCACAACTCTGAGGACATTTCATGTTTTGATATTGTGCATCGATTTTGCAGCATTAGTATTGTTTTTTAAAAAAGGCATTTGCTTTTTTACTGAGATCATGAATATAAATTAATATCCGCATCACACAAGACTGCTAACGGTTATGCGAGTTTACAAGTCAGTGTAGAATGCAGAACAGAAGAGAAAGTTCATCATTCATATTAACAATTTCTAAAAAGCAACGGAAGCTAAAAGCAAAGTGGATTTATCCGACACAATCTGATCCCAGTTATTGCCTGGAGAAAGGTATGTTCAGCATTCTGTAGCACTCTTCCAGAATTGATTTGTCAACTTGACTGAATCCCCGAACGTCATAAATATAGTCCTAGCACAAATACAGGCGCAAAGAGAAGCAAGCAAGCTGTCACACAATATTCCTGGCACAACTAAGTGCTAGTTTATTATGACGTATAGCACGCAGGTTTGTCTAAGAACAGTTACTTAATATTTTATACTTTGTGCATTCACAGTTTTTGTTTTCTTTCTTTCTTTCTTTCTGAAGAGTAGCGGGGCGAGGCTGAAGAATATGTATCACACATATTTAAGATATGGCTTAGTCTGAATTAATTTGTAAAGAAATATTCAGAATTATCTTAATTCTGCCATTTTATTATTTGTGACAAGTAGACATATCAGTATATGCGCCGACTTGTGAAACAACAGGCTCCGGGTTTGAAATAGATGGGAAATATTAGAAAAACAAATTTCTTACTAGAACATTCTTAAAAGCATAACAGATTTTTTAATATAGTAATTCAAATTAAATAATTTATTTTTAGTCAAGATTTTAATAAACCCTTATTATTGGCTATTTGTTTTACTGTATACCTAATGCATACTCGTTCATGTACGAGTAGATAAATGCTTATTGGTCTCTTTAAACAGCTTTTCAGTTTGGACATTTTAAATGTTGCCCTTAGGAGTGATATCTCCTATATTGTCCTAGTGTCATGAGAAAATCTTATAAAAATATTTGACTGTATATGTGACTTTTGGATAGATGAATTAACCTACTTATAATATTTAGTAATGCAAGCAAAACCACAAACTTTCGGCAGCAATATATGTATAATATGGATTCCTGCTGTTATAACAACCGGCAATAAAAGTTAGTAGCAGGGTTATAACCTATTAAGGCCGGGAGCTAAAATATGTGTTGCCTCAATGGTCAGCTTGCAATTGACTGACAATTTACAGGTAGATTTCTGGCACATTCATTGCATGCAGTTTTGAGCTGCTCTTCGATTGGTTATTGTGTTGGAGTAAATTTGCCTATCCATATTTCTAAACTTAATTGTTATATAAATTGTTAAATGTCAAAGTGACCCGTTCTTGGGCACTTCTTTTGCTGATATTTTTAATATCAAAGTTGGAATAAACGATTCAGGTAAAGAATGTGCTAGACTTGCTGACGTAATCTAAACCGAGACCAGCCAATGGCTGACATCAAAAGTTTATCTGCTGTAAAAAGAATCCTATTGTCTAATCACTTTGAATTTGGAGTGGCAGGAAGTCTAATCATGAAAGGTGGCCATTAGCTTAATGGTGAGTTAACTGATTGATTGAGAGAGAATGGACTTAGAAATATTTCATGCATTTTTGCTATTGATATGTTATACTTGCATTTTACATAGAGATTTATAATGTGAGTAGATTATTATTCTACAAATTGTGAGCTATGATGCTTCTATGTAGTATGCTAAACACTTGACATTTTTTCTAGTGAACCTGTTCATAAACTATTATGCGGTGTGCATGTATCCGGCTAATAAATACTGTTGCTTAAGTTGTAAGCTGAGACTTGAATGTAAGAGAGAATGGAGTTAAAGATGAATAAACTGGAAACTTAGCACTGTTTCCTGATTATATTTTACAGGGAATAAGCAGCATTTCTTGTTTTACCTGAATCTCCTGGTTTACTGATTTATAAAATAACTACGACCGTGATAGATGCGAGAAGTATCTACCCCCAGTGTGTAAGTGTAAGGAATACACTGCATTCTGTTGATGTATAGTGGCAAAGTATGCAGACTACATCGTGGAATTTCTGGTACAAGAAAGTTATTGGGAATTGCTACAATTGTTGTTCTGCTTGAGGGAGCTAATATGATGAAGGAGTGCCCAGGTTAGTCTTGAGGGAGTTAATATGATGAAGGAGTGCCTAGGTTAGCCTTGAGGGAGTTAATTGATGAAGGAGTGCCCAGGTTAGCTTTGAGAGAACAGCGGCTCATCAGTGTTCTACAACGTGTGAGGGAAACATGTGGAACTGACAGTAATAACATGAACAATAAACTTGTGACTTTATTATGAAAAGCACATGAAAGAAATTGCAGCTTTGCCTAGTAAGGTAACATACAAACTATTATCCTTATCTCTAATAACACAATTTCTGTTCTCAGATAGGAACTATCCTTTGATTTGTATTGACACTAATCTATTGAATGTGTGCTAGGATATAAGACTGTATAGGACTATAGGTATTAAAATTATTCGAATGTGGTTTCATGGAAATATTGATAACAAGTAATCTTTTTCATTGTATTAGTTATATTTATTATATTTATTGTTAAATTTATTGTCCTTCTTAAGCATATTGATACCATATGTTGGAGAAGAAAGTGGGTGGATTAGGCTCGCTAAATATAGATTAAAAGACGAATTTATCTTATGGAAATATTGTGTGACGGTAAATGTTTTGTCTTTAATGTTGTGGAAGAGAGAAAACGTTTACACCAGCGCCCGCATATCCGCAAAGTGAGAGAGACGAGTGGTGTGTCTTCTGGAGAATTATTAATAGCATAAATTAATATTCTCCTCACTTATGATTAGTTATTGGTAATTAATTAATAGTGATAATAATAACCATTAACTTGGTGGCGTTAGCGTTATAATTTAGTGAGTAGAACTCAGGCATTTTTCTAGCCTAGGGGTAAGGGTTAGCCGTTCTAGAATCAGATTTGCTTGTAGCTTTTAGAGGAGGGTGGGTGTGGGCTACATAAGTCATTGTGCGACACATTCAACATCTGGTAAACACTAAGTTTTGCTCTCGCTGCTACATTTATCATTTAAAAGAAAAGGAAGGAGGGAAGGAAGTTTTGAAAGAAGGAAGGAGGGAAATTTAAATATAAAAACATAGAAAGTCAAATATTGAATAATAAGATACTTGATATTTTACCATAATTAACTGCAAATATAGAATATAAAAACTCACGTAACACGACGCAGATGTGGATGCAACAGAGTATAGGAACGCCAACAAACTTGTAGTTAGCGGACGTGTCAGTTGTATCTCGTTAATTAAGATCTTTGTCAAAAGTTTACTGCATGGGATGACATAAAGGCTCTTTTTATGAAAATGAAAGAAAAAATAAATATAAGTGAATACATAAATAAATTTAAGTCTTACAAAATCATTGAAGCATGATTTTAATTATACGTTATACAAACTACAACAAAATTCTTTTTAAAGTTGTTCGTTTTTAATTTATTTATGCGTATGTGTTTGTATGCCTGTATTTGTGTGTGAGAGTTTGTATATATTAATATGTATGTGTTTGTGTGCCTGTATTTGTGTGTGAGAGTTTGTATATATTAATATGTATGTGTTTGTGTGCCTGTATTTGTGTGTGAGAGTTTGTATATATTAATATGTATGTGTGTTTGTGTGTGTGAGTGAGTGAGGAACCCTCATGGGCTATGACATCGTGCATTACAAATAAGTTCATTTTATTAACATATGCACTTGCCTTAAGGCGCGCAATGAATCATCCATAATATTACCTTAAAATAATAATTCTTCAAAAGAGGATATTACACTCTAACGAATTATTAATTATTGTTAACACAGCAATATGAAACCGTTGCACAAAAATGTTCGAGATGCGTTTATTATTGTGAATCGAATTTCGAGAATTTTCCAGTCACTAATGATGGTGATGATGATGACAATGACAAAATGATGCTGTTCTTGTCGGTAATGATAACTAACTAAATTGATGACTTTAAAAAAATCACAATTGAAAGGCTAATTTAAACTGTTCGAGTAAACTGATGATGTTGCTGACTAATTATTTGTATGTTTCTAATAATAAGCAGCAAGAAAAGACCAAAAATAGAATAATTACCGTGTTGAAAGAAGTCATTGTTCACTGAGTACAGGTGTTGTCGACATTTCACTAGCGTCACACGCAATACACACACCGTTACACCCTTTGACTACCGATGGTAGTGTCACAGATTGAAAGCCAATTCATTAGTGCGTGAGATACTGTTGTCAAGAAAGTGAGAAAATTCTGAATAACTAATTGAAGGCACTCAAAGTCAGTGAAGCGTAAAATATAGCATGCTCTGAAGCACAATGAACGAAGCTTTGTGTCAAGTTGTTTGCTGGTCGACACAGCTGGCTGGATGACTGCTTTTCGGCTTGAAACTTTTCTCTGCTGCAGGGCTTTGCCATTTTCCAGAACTGCTGTTATGTTTATTCTGCTGTTAGGTGTGACATAGACCAATGTTGAAATGTTCATTCTGTTATTAGATGTGCCAAAATCCAGAAAACTATAGTGTTTATTCTCCTGTTAGGCGTGCCAAAGTCCAGAAATGTTGTAATGCTTATTCTACCCTTAGTCCAGAATGATGTATGTTTATTCTCCTGTTAGTGTGCCCTAAGTGTACCCTAGTCCAGAAATACTGTAATGTTTATTCTACTATTAGTGTCATACTCCAGATATGTTGTAATGTTTATTCTGCTGTTAGTGTGCCTTAGTCCAGAAATGTTGTAATGCTTATTCATTCTGCCGTAGTCCAGAAGTGCTGTATGTTTATTCTGCTGTTAGTGTGCCTTAGTCCAGAAATGCTGTAATGTTTATTCCTCTGTTAGAGAACCGTAGTCGATAAATGCTGTAATGTTTATTCTACTGTTTGTGAGCCCTAGTCCAGAAATACTGTGTGTTTATTTTTCTGTTAGTATGCCGTAGTCAAAAAATGCTGTAATGTTTATTCTGCTGTTAGTGCGTCATACCCAGATATGCTGTAATGTTTATTCTGCTGTTAGGCGTGCCATAGTCCAGAAATGCTAAATGTGAAAAGAACAACAACCTAAAGTTCAATGATTTATTTAAACAAAAAGTTTCTTCTGATAAAAAGTAAATATATATACACACTATGATATGATTTGAAATATATATCACAAAACAATATGCAGTTTTGTTCCATTGATATACACCTATTTCATTTTCTACATCAAAAGTAGAAAAGGTTGTTATAACGCCGATGCTGTTTTATATTACTAGCTTAAACTACCCTGTTTTTTTTTTGTTTATCATATTTTCTAACAGCCATTTTTTAAATCCATTATTACACTTTCCTCTGATTTGTGTATTCCAAATGTTAGATGATTCATCCAATTTGACACAGCTTATTCTCCATAGCCTACTAGGCTTTTATTTACCCTCATTGTCACACCTTCTGTCATTAGATTACACAACAGATGACCATATACATCCCGAAAGCCTTTTGCATTCAGCCACACGTTGCCTGTTTAACTAATTCAAATAGATATCTGAACTTCGTTTTCATATCGACTGTTTCATTCAGCTAATAGCCACCTACTCTAGTATCTGTTATGAGATAATGTAGTGAAAACAGGAATGGTGTATAGATGCTGATGTAAACACCACAACAAGCACTCGTGTTTGTTTTCGAATACCGATTGTTTATTTTTATTTTTAAACGCCGTTCATATACATAAAATAGCAGTACATACAGAGTCCAACATTGATATCCTTGAGTACACAACAGATCATGAGCATAGGTAACAGTATGTCGTTCATTTAAAGTTTTAAACATTAACAATATTATATAATCTAACCTATAAATAAACTACACACTTCTTGTTTTCATATAATTAAACATTTTTCAAATAAGCTGTCTTTTAACTTTGGTGTAAAAACGTGTTCCCAATTACAATAATAAGTTCACCTCCGGTCCTTCTCTAAGGCTGATTCTAAGTTTCCGATGCCCTGAATATTTAAGAGGGTGTTCGTATCTCAGTCAAACCCTGGCTAAAGTTAGGGGTGACTGGGAACGATTCTGTCAAGTAGTATGTGATCTCTAGTCGGGTCTGTCGCTGCTTGCATGATTGAAAGTGAAGTTTACAAGAGTAACTACATATTTTCACGTGTCAAAGGTTCATTTCCATAAAGACCGTGATGAGACATGGTCGTGATATTCCCAATATGACCAGAAGAAATAAAATCAAATTAAATTCCCACATAGTATCACGTTTTGAAAATCTTAAAATCATGTATCACTGGTTTTTCTTTCATTCAAATGGCACGTTTGCCATCGTGGCACAAGAAAGCAGTTTTTAATAGTACACATTGTTTCAGACATATCCCTTTTATATACTCAATGCGTACTATTTATGTTTGTTGTCAGCAGAATTTAATATACAGGTATGATACATGATTAAATATTATTATTTACAAACAATATTTACTGGATCATTTCTGTCAAATAAGCCATTAGTTTTCACAATTTGACTGAATATTTAGAGCAATAGTGTAATGCCCAAAAAACACAAACTCATCCGATAAATAAAATTAATTTATTATTGTTCAATAAATAAATGAATTTCACCAAAGTGAACCGTGAAGTTAAGCAGCTTAGAGAATAATCCCATGCCTGTACACGAGAGCATGAACTGGAATTTCTGCGTAAGAGACCGTGGGTAGTGTCAGTCGTCCACTATTATATAATCACAGCGCTAATGAATTAATCCTACGCCTTCTGACTCGTGCCACCTGGGAGGGGGGACCCCTTGCTCACTAAATCGGCGAGTCGTTCAAAAGAACCTAAAAACGTAAAAAACATAACTTAGAGTTACCAATGTGAGATGCATGTTAGAAAACTAAAGACCAAAAAAAGAGTTGCTACAAGTGTCCCAAAAATAACTTAACTTGCCTACAGGCATGACGCCAAATCGTCATGGCAAATAACTTATTGTTCTATTGTCATCGAGAGAATGAAACCCGATAAGTATATATAGTTAGTCTGGGCTTTAGTACGTCACTTGCAGAGAAATAAGTCCTGAACTTTGCTGGTTTGTTTTGGTCAAGAGCAGAAAGGTATGTCTAGAAAAGTTAGAAATATACTTGTGCAAACTAAACTCTTACTGTAAAAGAATACTTAAATACTTTAAATCTAATTGTAATTTTATAAACTTCATTTTTGTATTTTGTCTTCTTAAAGAGAAACATGTTGAAATGTAAATATATTTCTCATATGTAAGCTTCTTAATTAATCTTCAAACCAGCCTCAGAGTTGCACAGTCTCTCAGTCTCAGAGCCTTATCTTCAGAGTCAGTCTCAGTATCAAGGCTAGATTTCAAGTCTCACAGTTGGAGAGTGGAATCTGAAGTCTGGAGTCAGATAGTGGAAGTCTTGAGTTTGCAGTCTGATGCTTGATGTCCGCAATTCCAAGGAATTCTTGAGTCCCGACGATAAACAAGAATGAAGCAGAAGACACCGTCATCTTGCGTGCATTTCTTTCTGGGTTCCATGGGTGGAAAATTCAGTGACTCTGGTGTGACACTCTATTGAACAGTGAGAGCCCTTTTGGACTTACACCTTATTGTAAAAAAGAACCATTCATCCAGTGTGTGAATGTATTCGAACTGAGTCTGTGCGTCACCTGTATTCTGACTGGCAGCCAGATCTGTGCACCACACTCATAATCTCTATGCTTTCCTGGCTGCATCAGTGATGGGAACTGCACTGACGTACACAGGAATAGTCCGGTGAATTCGTGTCCTGCTCTTTGTATTATTGGCTTGTACTGTCTTTCTTTGATAATAACCCTTTGTTTTCTTATATAACTTCTAATCATAACCTATTGTCAAGTTATTTTCATAGTAATGAACTTCTATCTGAGACTATTCCAATTAAGAACAACAATCAGAGAGACCTATGAACCGTTGGTGTGAATGACTTTATTTGGTAGAAGTATTGAATGATATTTGCTAATTAGAAACCTAACTTGTATTTATGCCTTGTGATATCTTTAAGTAATAGAAGTATTGAAAGATATTTACTAATTAGAAACCTAACTTGTATTTATGCCTTGTGATATCTTTAAGTAATAGAAGTATTGAATGATATTTACTAATTAGAAACCTAACTTGTATTAATGCCTTGTGATATCTTTAGGTAAATCATCTACATAAATTTATTGATTGTTTTCTTTATATGTTACATTTAATAAAATTTATCAATTTTAACTTTTCCACTTTTGACTAATTAATTAAAAGGAAGTATGAAGGCTAAGGGGGGGGGGGGGGCAGCTTATAAATTTCAAAATTAAAGCCAGTCACACATACTTTGGGAAAAGTCATCTTAAGCTGGAAATGGAGAACGTGTGAGGGCGAGAGTGAATTTCCAAGAACCAAGTATTATTATTAATTGCAGGAGGATATTTTGCTCTGAACGAGTAACACTTAGAAACGGAGAATAATTAGAGAATTATTGATTTCTAGGGCTTGACTTAGTCTCTCCGACTGCAAAGGACGAAGACCCCATTGACAGGCGGACTAAATAGATAAAAAATAAGAACTATCGTTAATCCACCAAGTGGTACGGCAATTATCACTTTCACAAATTGCAACAATATCAAAACAAGAGTAAAAATAATTTCAAATAATTCTTTCAAATTCCTGTCTTATTTTTAATTTACTAAACAATTTCATGCATGAGGATGGCAAATGATCATTTTATTCTTGGTCAGTAATCCTTTCCTTAACTAGAAATTAGCTACGCTTGCGACAATTTCCTATCATTGACTAAAACTTACAAGAATATCAGCTTATTCATATTACTGATTAATTCATATATTAGTGATTTTAAATTAACAGATTTATTTATACGTTTAGTACTTTTTCACTGATTTACTCAAACACTTATTTTTAACATTATTAAACTTAGAATTTTTGCATTGACAGACTTATTTATTGACAAGAGAGTTACATTGATAGATTTATTAATATACTATTACTAAGCAGATTTACACCGACAGACTTACCCAAAGCAATTCGATGATAAACTGCACAAGAAAGAATTTTGCATATTTAAATCTTCATTCTAGATACTGTCTCCAAATCCTACCACATAAAGCACTAGATCCTCAGCTGTTCAGAAACTGACATGCTGGTAGGAAATTGACATGTATATTGGCTGGTAGGAAATTGACATGCATATTGGCTGGTAGGAAATTGACATGCATATTGGCTGGTAGGAAATTGACATGCATATTGGCTGGTAGGGAATTGTCATGCATATTGGCTGGTAGGAAATTGACATGCATATTGGCTGGTGGAAATTGACATGCATATTGGCTGGTAGGAAATTGACATGCATATTGGCTGGTAGGAAATTGACATGCATATTGGCTGGTAGGAAACTGACATGCATATTGGCTGGTAGGAAACTGACATGCATACTGGCTGGTAGGAAATTGACATGCGTACTGGCTGGTAGGAAACTGAAATCAGGTATAATTGCGACTCAAGGGGCACCACTCCGCCTGAAGCTGACATCATTGTCCACCATCATTGTTCAAGTGGGTTTACCCCATTTCTCAAGGGTCCAAAATAGGACATAAGTTGAAAGGGCCTAACAAATGAAAAGAAACATCATAGGTTGCAAAGAATAGGGCGAGTTCATTTTAACCCATAGGGTTGCAAATGTTTCAGAATTTGACGAAACAAGTATACTTTAGCAACTCTTGCCAAGAAAAGCATTTTAAAAGAGAGCAACTTCAGGACAAATATTTTACCACGATGTTGTTCTAAAGATTCTGTAACTGATTAAAGTTGCACTGATAAAACAAGTTATGCAACATTAACATGAATACTTCAAATATTAATATAAGTATGGATATTTTATTAACAGTACTTTGGCATTTGCTACAATTAGTGCCAAATACCTAAACCTGGTTTTAGCCTTGGTTATTTATTTGTCACTCTCTCAAGACTTCAAATTGAAATTGACGGATATGAACAGAAAAAAATTAGTTTGTTGTTGTCATTTGTACTTCTAGGGCTTTAAGAAGCCTATTTTTGTGTTATTAGTTTGTTGCTGTCATTTGTAGTTCTAGGGCTGAAAGAAGCCTATTTTTGTGTTATTAGTTTGTTGTTGTCATTTGTAGTTCTAGGGCTGAAAGAAGCCTATTTTTGTGTTATTAGTTAGGGCTGTAAGAAGCCTATTTTTGTGTTATTAGTTTGTCGTTGTTATTTGTAGTTCTAGGGCTGAAAGAAGCCTATTTTTGTGTTATTAGTTAGGGCTGTAAGAAGCCTATTTTTGTGTTATTAGTTTGTTGTTGTTATTTGTAGTTCTAGGGCTGAAAGAAGCCTATTTTTGTGTTATTAGTTTGTTGTTGTTATTTGTAGTTCTAGGGCTGAAAGAAGCCTATTTTTGTGTTATTAGTTTGTTGTTATTTGTAGTTCTAGGGCTGAAAGAAGCCTATTTTTGTGTTATTAGTTAGGGCTGTAAGAAGCCTATTTTTGTGTTATTAGTTTGTTGTTATTTGTAGTTCTAGGGCTGAAAGAAGCCTATTTTTGTGTTATTAGTTAGGGCTGTAAGAAGCCTATTTTTGTGTTATTAGTTTGTTGTTATTTGTAGTTCTAGGGCTGAAAGAAGCCTATTTTTGTGTTATTAGTTAGGGCTGTAAGAAGCCTATTTTTGTGTTATTAGTTTGTTGTTATTTGTAGTTCTAGGGCTGAAAGAAGCCTATTTTGCGGGATAGATCTCTTCTGGTAGAGGAGCCATTGTTCACTGATAATATCACCTGGATGGTGTTTGAACTAGACTTCATGCATCCTTTTCTATATCCTCTTACTGTTTGTGCTTTTATAGTAAGTAGCCATTATTTGTAAGTATCCCTCTCTTGTGTAACTCGAACGTTCCAGTAGACCTTTTCCGCTAGAACATCATGAAACAATAGTATCTAGCGCGGACCTTGTTAATCTTGGCGAAGTCTGATCCGATATAGAATCAAATGTTTCTTTCTCCATCATAAATTGGATGAATTTGTGTTTAATCAAATGTTTCTTTCTCCATCATAAATTGGATGACTTTGTGTTTAATTTGCGAGGGAGCCGCTTTTCTCTCACTCGACAGTTCAGAGACGGGATTTGAAGCTGTCACCGGATAGTTTATTTTTCTGGATCATTTTTTGTCATCTACTATTTACTGGACTATCTAAATATCATCATCGTAGAGTAGTAGTAGTTGTAGTCATCGTCGTCATCATCATTATTTCTTTTTAAGGTAGGATTGATCGCTGCCTTACTTTCAGTCTTCTCATAGCTAGGAGTTGAGTTGTCGATTGTACTTGTTTCTAGAGCAGAAACATGCATTGAGATAATTTTATTTCTTATTTATTCATTTATATGCATAACAAAAATAGATAATGTCATAACTCTTGCCTCTATGGTGAGGTAACAGAAAAGTTTACTTTGTAAGCAATAAAATTCAAAGATAGACGATTTTTTTTGTCTCAGCTATAGTGTTGTACTCTAATGGGCAATAGATTACATTTAGTCTTAGTTGCCTGC
This sequence comes from Sinotaia quadrata, assembly GCA_028829895.1. Taxonomy (NCBI): domain Eukaryota; kingdom Metazoa; phylum Mollusca; class Gastropoda; order Architaenioglossa; family Viviparidae; genus Sinotaia; species Sinotaia quadrata. The sequence continues at coordinate 73,728,624 of CM054183.1, read as the reverse complement.
CTCTATTCAGATGTGCCGTAGCTTATTTCACGAGATCAATGTTGACTGCATTTTGGTCTCTACTCAGTGTGCAGTAACTCACGTTCACGAGAACGTAGATGGGCAACAGTTTTATGTTACTTACAATCATAGCTAATTTCGTGTCAACTCTAATGTGTAGTGATTATTAAAATAATAAATGGATTATCCCATTGTCTTTAAAAATTGATTCCATAATTATGATAGGAAAATTATATACATTGCATAGAGGTTAGTAATCATAACAAATTTACATTCCTTTCATAGTAGATAATGATCATTACTTATTTACACATTTTTTCTGGAGGTTGATTAATAATAATAATAATAATAATAATAATAATAATAATAATACGTTTATACATTTTTCTTGGAAGTTAATGATCATTGTAAATTCCTGTCAGAGCAGATTCTCACTTTCTGCTAGCAAAGAAAGTTAATAATTGTAAGAGATTCAACAATCTTTGATAAAGATGATATCGAGGTGACGCTAAAACCTTTACGATAAAATTTCTTCAAGCAAAATAGATCAGTAATATATTTTTGACAAATATTGTTATTTTCTGAGTTGGTAATGAAAATGTGAAAATATTAGGCTCTCGTTTTCCTCGGTGTAAAGACTAATGCACAGAAAGAACATACAAATATCAGTTATTAATATATATATATCACTTTTTGACAATGTAGCACGTATTCACAACTCTGAGGACATTTCATGTTTTGATATTGTGCATCGATTTTGCAGCATTAGTATTGTTTTTTAAAAAAAAGGCATTTGCTTTTTTACTGAGATCATGAATATAAATTAATATCCGCATCACACAAGACTGCTAACGGTTATGCGAGTTTACAAGTCAGTGTAAAATGCAGAACAGAAGAGAAAGTTCATCATTCAAATTAACAATTTCTAAAAAGCAACGGAAGCTAAAAGCAAAGTGGATTTATCCGACACAATCTGATCCCAGTTATTGCCTGGAGAAAGGTATGTTCAGCATTCTGTAGCACTCTTCCAGAATTGATTTGTCAACTTGACTGAATCCCCGAACGTCATAAATATAGTCCTAGCACAAATACAGGCGCAAAGAGAAGCAAGCAAGCTGTCACACAATATTCCTGGCACAACTAAGTGCTAGTTTATTATGACGTATAGCACGCAGGTTTGTCTAATATAATATAATATATAATATATAACTTAATATTTTATACTTTGTGCATTCACAGTTTTTTGTTTTCTTTCTTTCTTTTTTTCTGAAGATTAGCGGGGCGAGGCTGAAGAATATGTATCACATATATTTACGATATGGCTTACTCTGAATTAATTTGTAAAGAAATACTCAGAATTATCTTAATTCTGCCATTTTATTATTTGTGACAAGTAGACATATCAGTATATGCGCCGACTTGTGAAACAACAGGCTCCGGGTTTGAAATAGATAGGAAATATTGGAAAAACAAATTTCTTACTAGAACATTCTTAAAAGCATAACATATTTTTTAATATAGTAATTCAAATTAAATAATTTATTTTTAGTCAAGATTTTAATAAACCCTTATTATTGGCTATTTGTTTTACTGTATACCTAATGCATACTCGTTCATGTACGAGCAGATAAATGCTTATTGGTCTCTTTAAACAGCTTTTCAGTTTGGACATTTTAAATGCTACCCTTAGGAATGATATCTCCTATATTGTCCTAGTGCCATGAGAAAATATTTTTAATTTAACATTTGACTTTTTGATAGATGGATGCGACTATAGATGTTAGATGTATGTAATGTTCCACATTCTAGCACTCTACAACTTAGGCCTGGTGAATGGTCACAAATTAGACAGATCGATCAACATATGGCCCTTCAACCCCACCCCACTCCCGTCACACTCATTAACGCTAGACAGGTGCAGACATTTGATAGAATGGACTGGACTACTAATTTGAAAAGAGTGTAGACTGAGATCAGTAGCAATTTAAGAGATATTTGAATAAAAGATTATAAGCAGCATTTACAGTTGACAAACATACTCATTCTATGTAAAATTGTAAATGATGGTATAACAAATATTATATTCAAGTGGGAGTTCACACTCTTAATTGAGCACAGCTTGATGAGATTCGGTCCACTGAAACCTACACTCTCCAAAAACATTTTACTGATGTATGTTTCTTCTCCAGGAAGAACTGTAGTCTTGCGGAATGCCGCTGACTGAGAATGGACCAATGGTAGCTTGATCTTGGATGGGTAAGGGTTGTACCTAATCTAGTAGCACCTAGCCTTACGCCAGAACGGGATCAAACAGGACTCAAAACTTCTGTGTACGTTTATTATACTCCATCATAAGAATTTCAACATTAATATATGCCACATAAAATAGCTCAGCATTATAGCTTAGATCTTTATGACTTCAATATTGGTGCTGAGGGACTAGGAACTATAGGGTGCTTATATCTGCGGACCACTAGTGACAAAATGTCTGAATGGAAGTGATGAGGGTGGAGGATGGGGGATGGAGGATTTGATCACTTTCCAGGGAATGTATGAATTTACCAGACCTAAAAAAGAGTGCATACCGCATAAATACTTTTTCAGCAATGCTTATATTTTTTCACTACAAGAAGGAAAAGAGGTATTAGTAGCTACATTCCTGGTTCATTTAAAGTGTTTTCACTCCTCAACTTTTCTCTCATGTTCCAATATACTTACATTTGCCTACCTTAAGATTATCTATCTCTTAAACTCGATATAAATTATCAATAGCCAGCCCCACTAGTACAAGTGTAAGACAAATTTGAGGAGTGTGAATATCTCATAAAAATAATTTTAGCAGTTTGAATATGTCGTAATATAGTTAGGATAAGTTTGGACTTACCAAATTCACTTATAACTTGTTTTAGGACAAATTGTTAGCTGGAACATGTTTGCTCAGGTAGTATCATCACCAGATTTTATGGCATTTAGAGTGCAATTGATCCTGAATGAGATTGCCTGCATTGATCAATGATCACTGAGATTGGCAATGAATCGTAATCTTTGAATGACTGAGGTAAGCAGGATTCTTGTGGTCTGTTTCGAATATATTGTTGATCATAAGGGCTAGGGTGAAACGTTAAACTGCCCAACTAATGCTAAGGCTTCCTACAAAAAATGGCATAGTTGTATTCTTGTGGCTGTAAGCAATGGGTCTCTTTCCTCAGGATTACATAATGTATAGGACTTGCTTTTAAATCATTTGTCCGTGGGCAAGCAGTCTTATGACTTATCCATGTAAACATGGCAAAGTAGATTACCAAATTAAGGAACTGATGTGAAATGTGTCCTAATTTAATTTGTTGGCTGGAGATTAGCCGCTTTACGCTTCATATGTAATTGTTCTTACTACTGACAGATTTTCTGTGAGATGGTGGTGGCTTTTGGTTCGACAATTGTCAATTGTTGAAATATTTTCAGAGTACTCTTTCAAAAGTATAATGTAAATACTCTTTCCTTGCTAAATGTTGAAGAAATGTTATTGTAAAATAAGGAATAGACCCTACTATGAAAGCTGTAATTTGGAAGTACTAGTGTATAAAAGGAATAGACCCTACTATGAAAGCTGTAATTTGGAAGTACTAGTGTATAAAAGGAATAGACCTTACTAAGAAAGCTGTAATTTGGAAGTACTAGTGTATAAAACTGGTCACAAGTTTCTAGAACGACGTTGTGGACCTTTTTGTATTATATTTCAACATCACTTTCCAAAATGCAGTATGTCCACTAACATTATATTTCAACATCACTTTCCAAAATGCAGTATGTCCACTAACATTATATTTCAACATCACTTTCCAAAATGCAGTATGTCCACTAACATTATATTTCAACATCACTTTCCAAAATGCAGTATGTCCACTAACATTATATTTCAACATCACTTTCCAAAATGCAGTATGTCTACTAACATTATATTTCAACATCACTTTCCAAAATGCAGTATGTCCACTAACATTTTATTTCAACATCACTTTCCAAAATGCAATATGTCCACTAACATTATAGGCCAGTAGCAATAATGAGTGGTGTTGGCTTTTACCCAGGTAATCCCTCGTGACCAATGTGAATAAGTGAATGAGCCACCCTCAGTACCGGTATGGGCTCGATACCACGAACTTGATTTAAGTGTCATCCCTCTGGGATCAACAATATTAAATCTTTTTCTTGGTGGTGTTTTAGCTACTCTATCTAATTCTATCTTCAAGAGTTAGACCATTCTCTCCTAGTGCTTTGTCTTTCTCTTTTTCTTGGCTCATACTGATTTTCTCTGTGTTTTTCTTCGACATTTTTGCTGTTCCAGTCTCATGCTTCTTGAAGTTTATCTTTTCTATGCTCTTTTCTTTTCCTTCTGAGCTATTTGTCTTTCTCTCCCTCCCCCCTCTCTCTTTCTCTCTCTCTTAGTAAATCTATCTTTTCTTAGTTATCAAATTCATTTCACTTCTATAATTTCTCTTTTTCTACTCTCTCTCGGTCTTTTCCTAAACGCACTTTGAAAATTATTGCCTGCTCCATAAGATCTATCAGATCTAGATGTATTTATTAATTCTCATTAGCAGGCAAATTAAAGTTTGAGGCTGAAGGAAATGCTTTTTACATTGGAATTTGTATACTACATTTCACAAGGTAAAGTTCACGCATTATTATAAATATAAAATTGCATACAAAATAGTGCAATAGACTGTAACGAAATAAAGTTATGATCAAAACTCTTTATTGCAATAAAATAGTTTTATAGTGTAGTCACTTTTTATCTGTAGATTGAATATTTAAGTCATTAAAGTCATTTAAGTCATTTAAGTCATTAAGGTAATTTAAGTCATTAAAGTCATTTAAGTAATTTAAAGTAATTAAAGTCAAAACCTTGAAGGCTATACTAAAAGAATAATATATCAGTATATCTATCTACAATTCTTTCATGCCAAGAGATATTTCATGAATCTGGGCTCAGGTTTGTGATTTGATTTTCTGGTCTGTCTGGTCGTTACTTTATCTAAAAAGGAATTCTATCTTCGGTCTTCACCAGTCGCTTCCCTTTATGGAAAAGTTATCTTATCACTTGATTCACTAGTCTCTCCTCTTTAGAAGACTGCCATATGAAAAGGATTAGCTAAGCAAACCTTGTCTGGAGTTCCTGGTTAATACAACACCTAGATCCAGGCACTAATTTGGTTTTTTAGGCAGCTAGTAGTAGAAGAAAAAAGCTAGCACGCTTTCCCAGTTCTGAACGCATTCTGTGAACACGGTGTCATAATTCCTGTTTGGTTTCCTCTCCAAAACACAGCATTGTGCTGAGCAATGTATTCTTTCTCGCCATCACAACGACATAAAGAAGGTAAATACATCTTTGAAATCCTCTCATATTATCTGGAACAAAAGGAATATTAAGAAGTGTTTAAAAATCATCAGGGTTATTATTATTTTACTTAGATTATATCATGAAATGAAAATGTTTACGTGTATTGTTACGATTACTTAATTGAGAGCATACATTTAATATTAAATTGTAATATCTTTACTAGGATTATAGAATTAAAATCGTATATTGTTATTAAGATGAAAATGTTTCATGTGTTTTTATGGTTATGAAATGGTTATAATTTATTTGTAATTATAAAATGTTTCCTATTATGTGATTATGTAATTGAATTGATGTAAAAACAGTACAAATGCGGATGCCATGTCTTAGCAGTAATCTACTGTAAACGTCTTCTTGAATTGCCGTTCATTTTTGTTCCCTTCTTTTAGTAATGTCTAAAAATAAAAAAACCAAAATAACACAACATGAAGAGCTGTTAAAATTTAAAAGAAACAAATGAATACACAAATCATGCACTATTAATATCATTACTCTCCCACTATCTGTTTTTTCTTTCATTGTCTCCTGCAATTTTTCTTTTCTCTAGATTTCATTTTCCTCTAGAAAAAAAAAAAACTCTGTGTGCGGGTCATGTTCGCATGGTGTGACTGTGATATGACTTAGTAAATTGTTTTCGACTCTAATCCAGAATTGGAAACATGCGCTTTTCACCAGTCTCTGGCCCACACACATCATCCTTCCATAATTTGCTTTGCGTGGGGGATGGGAGAGAAAGATATGTGTTGTTCCTTTTCGCTTATGAACTTTTGCCATTTGTGACAATATTCTAGACAGCGGAAAAGTTATGTATTATTGATGCACGCCGTTCACAGATTTTTCTCAAGTATGGCGAGTATTTCTTCCTTAAAGCTTCACGTGCCTAGATTAGATGAATTTCGTTTATTATGCATTTTGCTGATGATTAAATATTGATTATTTTATCTTCCAATTAAAGTAAATTTCTTTTTGTCTTTTATTACATCGAGCCTGATGCGTTTAGATGCGTTACCTGAATCCTGAAAATTTGTAATGAACACTGCATAGTTTATAATACTTTATATATAAGCAGACGACTTTCTCGACATTTCCCACACAGTTTGACGGGTAACGGACTGCCACTCTAGCCACACTTCACTGAAGATTACAACCCCAACAAAAATCGCAAGCAGGACGACGGTTAAGATTGCGCTTACATTTTAGATCGCACTCAGCCGTGAACAAAAATCGCAAGCAGGACGACGGTTAAGATTGCGCTTCCATTTTAGATCGCACTCAGCCGTGAACAAAATCGGCTCGTTTGCAGAGCAATAATTTTTTCCCCCTCTCCTTTTCAGGTTTGACAATAATTCTGAAATCCAGCATTTTATCCACTAACAATTATTTCAGACATGGCAGTTACCTTTTTAAATTTCATTACCATTGTTGTACTTGCTTGCTTTCGCCATGTGACAAGCTTATCAGTTTATTTCTCTCAAATATAAAACTTTCTTCATCTAGAAAAGTGTGTATTCTGTCATAACAGAGATGTACAGGCTAAGATTTATGTGTTGGGATGGATTGCCTTTAGCGAGCATTTAAGGGAAAGGTCATTCACACTATGTACTTGAGCCGCAAGACAAGGTATCGCTATAAATAATACTATGTTAACGACGCTGCTACCATGGCTCATTTGCGGTAGAATATTGAGTGAGGGGAGGGGAAGAAGAAAAACAAATGGTGCCAGGAATCTAAATAAATCATCAGGTATACAAAAAAACAAACAAACAAGCAAACAAACAGCAACACTTACAAGAACGACAGGGGCGACAACCAGAATAATTTATGCAGCGTCTCACCAGGATGACTTCTAGGCGCTTTACAAAAGCCAGTGACATTTTACTACTGACAAAATACTTCATGAAATTAAAATAATATCTTACTATATTGAACACATTATCGCCAACGTAGAATAAAGCTGGTTCCAATGATTCGGTACTTCATGAAAATATTAAACTAAATTAAAGACACAAACAATTAACCTAATGTAGTGAACACATCAAACAATATAAAGTTGGTATGAATGATTTACTACTTCAAGGAATAGTGAGTGTTATATATAGATCATAATGGAGAAGATTTCCAGAACTGGGACGTGGTGTAATGCGGAATGGAGAGTAGACATTGGTCATTTCAGAGATAAAAAGCATATTGTACACAATTTGTAATTATCGCGCAAAGCAAGCTATTTTAGTTTATGGAATGTTCAAATGAGCGGTTTTGTCGTGAACTTTTACTATGCTTGAGAATTATGTAGGAGCGCCAACTAAGGAGTTAGATTAATCAGATTTTGAAGGAAGTGGTGTAGGAATGTCACAGGAAATGAGGGACCGAAATTATATTTTATTTCATTTTAAAAAACCGCTAACAAAACTAATTGAAGTAATCCGAGTTTTGTTATTTTTCGTATGTAGCATGTAACTTCCAGTAACGGTCACCTAAGATCTCTTTAGTAGACAGACGTTCGTGACGCAGTGTGTGTTAATTATCATATTGAATATATATATTAGTTTATGAAGAATATGTATATTAAATAAATTGGGACAACTGCGCAATACCGTCACATGTTGTTGACGAGTGAAATGGCCAGTGCGCATTAGAATTGACCACAGAAAAGCGTGCATCTCGATTACCACTATATATCCAAGGCAAAAATCATGTCACAGGACATAGCTTCTGGAAGTTTTGGAAACCTTCAGTGAAAGCTATATAAGGGACAAAATGAAGATTTTACTCTCAATGTTGAAAACGTCGATTCGTCTGAAGCCAGTCTAACTTCACGTATGAATTATCTCATGTACAGAGATTTCATAAAGGAAAGCTGCAATAATCTCTTTCCATCCGTTTTCCATCCGTCTGATGCCATATATTGAGTAACGAGGCAAAATTACTCAGTATAACTTTTGGCAAAGTGGAAAGTTCGCTGTCAAAGAAAACCCGATGCATGCGACGCTGGTTGTATGCAGTTAACGACACGAGGGACCAATTTTGTCTTCCCCCTGTCTGAGTTCGTTTGGCAGTCTATCCCGCTAATTGAGAGGCTAGCACCGAGATTTTCTTACAGATATCCGGATTTCTACACTCAATGTAATGCGACGACACATCCCACTGGACGACTCCACCCGATAATGCTAAACGTCGTTGGGGTGTCCGTTTCCACGACAACCGGTACAACGATAATTATCGAGGCTGACAACAGTCAGCTAAATTTCAGATTTCTCCCCAGTGATAATCTGAAAGTGGTGCCTAGATTCTGTAGAATCTTCACCTGTAATGCGACGCCTCAATTGCGTCGTGATTCTTCACTTTGAAGTGCCGCTTATAAGTGACGTGTGAGATTACGTCATCTCCTTGGAACTCTGACATTAATAGTGAGTAATCATTAGCACGGCTAACGCGCACATACTTAAGTCTAGGACTCTTAAGAAAATGAACACTATTATATCGTTTGTAAAATAAGAACTCTAATGTTAAAAGTAATGCTTATTTTACATGTGAACTATTGTCAAGCGGCCCCATTTGCCGCATAAGAATTGTGTAATTAATCTTTATTTTATATTTTGAATTTCATCATTTTCATCTCCCCTTATTTCCCACAGAGTGTATGACATTGGAAAGTTGAATGAATGATCAATCACTGTGCGAAAGAGTAGTGCCCCCTTTTAAATCGGGAAATAAATAACCTGATTTAAACATCTTTCAACTCTCTTGTTATTCATAGTTTTTGAGAGGGACGAAAGAATTTGTACTATTGTTTTGCACCGTTCGTCTGTTCGTCCATTTATTCACATTTATGATACACACTCACAACACACACCGCCAATAAAACGTTCCTTGGCATGACATTAATAAATTGGGCCCCACCCAAACATCAATGGCGTATGTCATGTGTGTCTATGTAACAACTTGACGCGACGTAGTACTGGCACACGTCACGGGCTTTTCTTGGAGGTGCACCGGAGCAGGCCAAAAATAGACTTCACCCCTTGCATCTCTAACTTCAGCTCGGGTCGGCTTGTAACGAGCCTCCCGTTTTGTGACATCTGGTGACCACTGGCCGTGATCTGACAAGGTAAATTGTGTTGTTGTAAGAAAGTGTCATCTCTTTCCTGCTTTTCTATCTCATCACCATTATGCATTGTTATTGCATGTTAGGGCTTTGCTATTGAGACTTAGGTGAACTGGATTTTGATAAGACTTATTATTGTGTTGAAATAAGTTTTATTATCTTTACGCTATTATCGTTAACGCGTACCGACTCGTGTTTAGACGTACATAGATCGATATTTTGTACGCTACATTAGCAACTGTTGTTTTGCTAATTTTGCTAACTTTGCAAATTTCCGATTAGGATTTCTTTTACTCGTGTTTGTAATAATCCTAATCACGCGGTGGCTGGTGTTCATACGCACACCATTGCACCACTTGTGACCTACAGTGGTCAAAATCCCGCGAATATTCTAAGTCACTTTATCCATACTCGTGATAACTAGCAATTTTAAAAATGGCCGAGCTAGTAAACATAAAGAAAGAACTCATGGCTATGGGCAGAGAATTCGGGTATGAAAAAGCCGAGTTAAAGAAATACGTGGATGAGGAGATAGCTAAATGGTATGTTGTGAAAGAAAATGAGGCGAAAGAGGCGAGAGAGCTAGAGGATAAGAAAAATGAGCTAGAAGAAAAGAGACAGGTAGCTAAGGATCTAGAGATGCAAACTTTGAGAGAGCTAGAGGAAAAAAGATCGAAAGAGGCTATAGAGCTAGAAGATAAGAGACAGTTAGCTAAACAGCTAGAGATGAAAGACCTGAGAGAGCTAGAAGATAAGAGACAGTTAGCTAAACAGCTAGAGATGAAAGACCTGAGAGAGCTAGAGGAAAGAAGAGCGAAAGAGGCGAGAGATTTTAAAGAGAAAGAAATCCAAGATATGAGAGAAATAGAGTTGTTAAAGATACAGTCAGCTAGGGATTTAGAAGATAAAAGGCAGGAAGTAGAAGAGAAAAAGCTTAAGTTAAAAGCTAGAGCACATCAGGAACAGCTTGAATTAGCTAAGCAAGAGGTAACAGCTAGAGAGAAGTTGTTAGATGGGACTGCTAAGCAACAGGCCGAATTAAATAAACCCCGTACACGGCTAGCTTTCTTTAACCCTGAAGTCGAGACGATTGACGAGTTTTTGACACGCTTTGACAGTTTCATTGCCAACTTTAATTACACTGACATTGAAAAGAAACAACAACTCGGTCAAATACTCCAAGGTGAAAGCTCGCGCGCATTTACTGATCTAACGCGCGATCCCGCTATTACTTATGCAGATCTCAAAACGGGTTTGATGCGTACTTTTCAATGTACAGCAGAAGGCTTTCGAAAAATGTTTAGGAGAGCCATACCTAAAGCAAATGACACCATGCAAGCCTTCGGTACCCGGTTACGCCATTATCTTGATAGATGGATTGATTTGACAGACATCCGGAAGACGTATGAGGGCCTATTTGATTTGATATTAAGAGATCAATTTCTCCATATTGCTCCGCCTGCAATGACGACATATTTGCAGCGAAACCCCCCGGCTAACTTCAGTGATATGTTGAGGTTAGCAGACACGTATAATGATTACCCTGATCCGGTAATTACGAGGAGCGCACCACGCCCTCCTCCTACAAATCGGCAGAAGTATACACCGAAACCGAACCGACCAATGACGAAATCGGAAAAACCCGAACCGGTACAGCGGACATATACTAAGTCACAAGACGTACGACGTCACACACGTGACTCCCCACCTATGACATGTTACACTTGCAAAGGGAAGGGGCATAGTTCTCAGAACTGTCCCAGTCCACGTGATGTAAAGGTATGCACTGAAACAGGTGCAACTCTAAAGACCCAACAGGCTACAGTAAACGGAAAAAGAGTCAAAATACTGGTCGATACAGGCGCGTCCATAAGCTGCATAAATGCTAAACTTGTACGCCCTGAACAGTATCTAAGAGGTAGTGTCCGCATTCGATGTGTTATGGGACACCTTAGTACATGTCCAAGAGCCACTGTACATGTTACGTCATCCGTATTTTCCGGTACAGTCACCGCCGCAGTAATAAGAGACATGCAGTTCGGATTCATACTATCGCCCGGGCAGTGTGACACACACACTGAGGGCATCTATCCTGTTCTCCCCGTAACCACTAGAGCACAACGGGAACGTAGTAAACAAGGACCCCCAGCTCTAAAGATAGTCGAGAATACATTTCCGCAGTTGACCCCAAGTCAACTCAGTCACCTGCAGCAGGAGGACAAAAGTTTGTCCTCAATGCTACAGCTGGCACGGAAAAACACTATTACGTCCAGCAAGTACGCAACCATGACGTATTTCCTGAAGGACGGACTAGCGTTTCGGCGCACCGACTATAAGGAAAATGATACTAGAAGCACCACGTGTCTATTTACCCCTACACCACTCAGACAGCTGATTCTTAGCTTTGCACACGACTCAATCATGTCCGGACATCAGGGCGCACGGCGCACTGAGCAGCGAGTTCGTGAGGACTTTTTTTGGCCAGGCCTGAGTAGGGATGTTCGCTCGTACGTTCGTACATGTACGCAGTGTCAGCAACATATCGACCGAGGGCGTGTCAGTCGAGTTCCCCTCGAGATAGTACCAACAGTAGAGGAACCATTCCTAAAAGTCGCAGTAGACATTATTGGCCCAATCATTCCCGCGGCCGAAGGAGGATATCGCTATATCCTAACAATCGTGGATTTTGCAACACGATATCCAGAAGCAGTCGCATTAAAGGGCATCACAGCGATCGAAGTCGCAGACGCTTTAATAGACGTATTTTCTCGTACTGGTGTACCTCGAGAAATATTGAGTGACCAGGGCACTCAATTCACCTCAGCAATGATGGCTGAAACAATGCGTCTACTAGCGTGTAAACAGCTGTTCTCATCACCATATCACGCTCAGTCTAATGGTGCCGTTGAACGTTTCAACGGTACGATAAAGAAAATGTTAATTAAAATGGCCTCGGAACAACCCGACCAGTGGCCGCGTTTTCTAGCACCATTACTCTTCGCGTATCGCGAACTCCCACAAGAGAGTACGGGCTACTCACCGTTCCAACTACTATACGGAAGGCAACCTCGTGGTCCCCTTAAGCTAATAAAAGAAACATGGGTCAAGGGAGACACTGTGACCGATGGTAAAGATGTTCACACGTACGTAGCCGAACTACGTCAACGTCTGACCGAGACATGTCACTTAGCACAGGAAAACATTCGCGAAAAACAACCCCGATACAAGCGAAATTTTGACCGTACTGCTGTGGAACGTGACCTCGAACCAGGCCAGCTCGTGTTACTCTTGCGGCCCACGCATAACAACCGCATGCAAATGCACTGGCGTGGACCCTATCGCGTTATTAAGCGTGTGAAGCAGAACGACTACAGCATACAGATAGGAAATAAGCAGAAAACCTATCACATAAATATGCTCAAGCGTTACTATGAACGCAGCGGCGAACAGATACAAAGCGTGAATGTCGCACTGATACAATTGGAAGACTCCAATTTCAGAACAGACATGATGTCCGCCGAAACCCAGCCTAACTCCGCAGTTACAGTCGATCAAGTCGAGATTGACTCGAACTTAACTGTCGAACAGCGCGACGCAATGTCAAAGCTCTTACACAGACACGCGCGCATATTCACCGACCAACCGGGCCACTCAGATTTGGTTGAACACCGCATCAAACTTTTAAGTGACAAACCGATACGCTTAAAACAGTACCCACAGAAATATGAGAGCACAAAGTACATAGCAGAACAGGTGCGTGAAATGCAAAAACAGGGCGTGATTGAACAGTCAATCTCCCCATATTCATCACCGGTCGTCTTAGTTAAAAAGAAAGACGGTACGCTTCGTTTTTGTGTGGACTACAGACAGTTAAATGAGATAACTGAATTCGATGCGGAACCTATTCCAAATCAGGACGAATTATTCGCAAAACTAACCAAGGCACATTACTTTTCGAAGTTTGACATGTGCAAAGGGTACTGGCAACTGTCAGTTGCTATTGACGACAGACCAAAAACAGCCTTTCCAACCCCGCTAGGCTTATTTCAGTTTTGCCGACTACCGTTCGGACTAGCGAACGCACCCGCAACATTCGCGCGCTTCATGCGAAAATTACCGTTAGAGAGCGTTGACGCATTGAATTTCTTTGATGACATACTGGTAGCAACAGGAACATGGGACCAACATTTATCCTCAGTGGGTGGTCTACTTGATATTCTCGAGCGCCATAAATTGACCGTGAAACCCACCAAAGTACGCGCGGGCTTTCGAGAGATTGAATTTCTTGGCCATATCATAAGTGACGGACAAATAGGCCCTAATCTAGACTTAACTGCAGCCATTCGTGACATGACCTTACCGACTACAAAGAAACAGGTCAGGGCAGTTTTGGGGCTAGTGGGGTACTACCGAAAATTTGTCCCAAACTTCAGTACGCTTCTTAAACCACTGACGGACTTAACTGGAAACAAACAACCCACGAAAATACGATGGACGGCAGAGTGTAGCACCGCCCTCGAAAAAGTGAAGGACATCTTGACCAGTAAACCCGTCCTACAGTTACCAGACTTTGACAAGAGATTTATTGTCAGGACCGACGCATCAGACGAAGGCCTCGGTGCCATACTTCTCCAAGAGACAGATGACGAATACCTACCGGTAGCATACGCTTCTAAGAAACTGTTAGATCGTGAGACACGGTACTCTACGATTGAAAAAGAGTGCTTAGCAATCGTATGGGCACTCAAGAAATTTAGTGCTTATCTGTACTCTAAACCATTCATCCTGCAGTGCGATCATAAGCCGCTTACATATCTGCGCACTAGCATGTACGATAACGCTAGGCTAACTAGATGGACACTCCTGCTACAGGAGTATAGCTTCGTTGTCGAACACATCGCGGGCCGAGAAAATTCGGGTGCCGATGCATTATCCCGGCATGCCATAACCGCGATATAAACAAGAGAGAGGATAGTCTCTCCACAGATGCGCATATAATTCCTGTGGGGACTATCGTGTGAAATAAAATTTTTTTTTGTTCCTATTTGATTTCCACTCTGTGAGCTCCAATCAATTTTAAGAAGGGGGTTGTCACAGGAAATGAGGGACCGAAATTATATTTTATTTCATTTTAAAAAACCGCTAACAAAACTAATTGAAGTAATCCGAGTTTTGTTATTTTTCGTATGTAGCATGTAACTTCCAGTAACGGTCACCTAAGATCTCTTTAGTAGACAGACGTTCGTGACGCAGTGTGTGTTAATTATCATATTGAATATATATATTAGTTTATGAAGAATATGTATATTAAATAAATTGGGACAACTGCGCAATACCGTCACATGTTGTTGACGAGTGAAATGGCCAGTGCGCATTAGAATTGACCACAGAAAAGCGTGCATCTCGATTACCACTATATATCCAAGGCAAAAATCATGTCACAGGACATAGCTTCTGGAAGTTTTGGAAACCTTCAGTGAAAGCTATATAAGGGACAAAATGAAGATTTTACTCTCAATGTTGAAAACGTCGATTCGTCTGAAGCCAGTCTAACTTCACGTATGAATTATCTCATGTACAGAGATTTCATAAAGGAAAGCTGCAATAATCTCTTTCCATCCGTTTTCCATCCGTCTGATGCCATATATTGAGTAACGAGGCAAAATTACTCAGTATAACTTTTGGCAAAGTGGAAAGTTCGCTGTCAAAGAAAACCCGATGCATGCGACGCTGGTTGTATGCAGTTAACGACACGAGGGACCAATTTTGTCTTCCCCCTGTCTGAGTTCGTTTGGCAGTCTATCCCGCTAATTGAGAGGCTAGCACCGAGATTTTCTTACAGATATCCGGATTTCTACACTCAATGTAATGCGACGACACATCCCACTGGACGACTCCACCCGATAATGCTAAACGTCGTTGGGGTGTCCGTTTCCACGACAACCGGTACAACGATAATTATCGAGGCTGACAACAGTCAGCTAAATTTCAGATTTCTCCCCAGTGATAATCTGAAAGTGGTGCCTAGATTCTGCAGAATCTTCACCTGTAATGCGACGCCTCAATTGCGTCGTGATTCTTCACTTTGAAGTGCCGCTTATAAGTGACGTGTGAGATTACGTCATCTCCTTGGAACTCTGACATTAATAGTGAGTAATCATTAGCACGGCTAACGCGCACATACTTAAGTCTAGGACTCTTAAGAAAATGAACACTATTATATCGTTTGTAAAATAAGAACTCTAATGTTAAAAGTAATGCTTATTTTACATGTGAACTATTGTCAAGCGGCCCCATTTGCCGCATAAGAATTGTGTAATTAATCTTTATTTTATATTTTGAATTTCATCATTTTCATCTCCCCTTATTTCCCACAGAGTGTATGACATTGGAAAGTTGAATGAATGATCAATCACTGTGCGAAAGAGTAGTGCCCCCTTTTAAATCGGGAAATAAATAACCTGATTTAAACATCTTTCAACTCTCTTGTTATTCATAGTTTTTGAGAGGGACGAAAGAATTTGTACTATTGTTTTGCACCGTTCGTCTGTTCGTCCATTTATTCACATTTATGATACACACTCACAACACACACCGCCAATAAAACGTTCCTTGGCATGACATTAATAAATTGGGCCCCACCCAAACATCAATGGCGTATGTCATGTGTGTCTATGTAACAACTTGACGCGACGTAGTACTGGCACACGTCACGGGCTTTTCTTGGAGGTGCACCGGAGCAGGCCAAAAATAGACTTCACCCCTTGCATCTCTAACTTCAGCTCGGGTCGGCTTGTAACGAGCCTCCCGTTTTGTGACAAGGAACAAGAGTTGATGGAAGAAGTTTAGGAACAAGAGTTGATGGAAGTAGTGTAGGAACAAGAGTTGATGGAAGCAGTGTAGGAACAAGAGTTGATGGAAGTAGTGTAGGAACAAGAGTTGATGGAAGCAGTGTAGGAAAAAGAGTTGATGGAAGCAGTGTAGGAACAAGAGTTGATGGAAGCAGTTTAGGTACAAGAGTTGATGGAAGTAGTGTAGGAACAAGAGTTGATGGAAGCAGTGTAGGAACAAGAGTTGATGGTAGAAAGAAATGGTGATGGAAGTGGTGTAGGAACAAGTTTTGATGGAAGTAGTGTAGAAGAAAGTTTTGATGGAAGTAGTGTACAAACATACATCTATGGAGTGTGATGTATCCCTTTACACTTACACACATGCTTCCCACCTCTACCAAGGTCAGTCGTAGAAGTTTACAATCAGGGAATCAGGAGATTCAAATAACATAATGAGAAAAAGGCTGTTTCTCTGAAAAATATATTCGAGCAAACCTAAGTTTCCAATTTCTTGCTTTTTTAACTCCATTCATTATTACATTCAAGTCTCAACTTACAGTTTCCTGCAGCAGTATTTATTAGCCCAATGCACACACACCACACACACACACACACACACACACACACACACACACACACACACACACACACACACACACACACACACACACACACACACACACAGAGCCTAATAAATAGAGCATATCAAAACAATGTCAAGTGTTAGCACACAACATACATTCACTTAGTTCAAACATTTCTAGAAATAATAGTCTACTCACATAATACATCTCTATGTAAAACACAAGTATAACATATCAACAGCAAAAATGCATGAAATATTTCTAAGTCCATTTTCTCATTCAGTTAACCGGACTTCTTTGCCACTCCAAATTCAAGTGAACAGAAAATAGAATTTTCTACAGCAGGAAAATGTTTTGATCTCAGCCCATTAGCTGGTCTTGTTCTCATAAATCTTAACCATTGAATAAATAAAACTACTCAGCCAGTTGGAATTAGTTTGCATTACATCGGCAATTTCAAACATATTCTCAACTTGGTTGTTTACTTCCAACTCTGACAATTAGAAAAATACCATCAAAGGGAGTGCCCAAGGTCTGGTTACTCAGTTTTTAACAATTTATATAGCAATTAAGTATTAAAATAGTGCTGATGCGCGAAAATCCTTATGTATTTCACAGCTTCGAGGGACAACTGTTTAGGAGACGCAAGAGACAACTGTCTAAGGGAACACATGACAAATAAGACAAAGCAAATTCATCTTGACTGAAGATCTTGGCTCTGATGTCGTCTAGGTCGGAAGTCTGCTAACACTAAAGGTACCGCATACCATTACTGAGAAGATAGGAAACCAGAGAGGATTGTATGAGCCGTAATTGAACATTGTGTCAGGTGACTGTTTCCTATGGAGTGTGCTATACTGTGTTAGCCGCTACGGGAATGTTCATATGATTAGGTGTACTATTGATTGGAAAGGCTATGGCGGAGGGATCAACTTGGGAAGTGAAGTGACTGAACATTGAATTTGGAGTATTCCACAGAGAGTTTACTAGTCTATGTTATAAGACTGAGTTTTCACTGGTCGTTGTGTTGATTTAGGAAGTGTATGTGTTAATTTAGAAACAAACTGTGAACCTTATGGACTTAAACATTTCATCACAAGAACCATTCCAGACTGAAGCTGATAACAAGTGGCTGATGTAACTGGCTGGGAACGATGCACACAAAACATCAGGTGAACCGTAAGCCATATTTCTCGTGTGTAAACCTGTATTCGTTTGATGATTATGTAAATTCTTACTCTTATTCTTTCTTCATATTCTAATTGTGTAGATCCTAAAAAATATTGATACTTGATTTTGTGAAATCTAGTAATTATTCTTGGGAAAGTTTCAATATTAATTTATATACATAGATCCTCCTAATAATTGTTTTAGGGGATAATTTAAATGACTAATTTTCTTATTCTTTCTAATTGTTGAATTTGTGAGAGAACTATTTGTGAATTTTGAAATCTGTATTATTGCCTTGGTGTGGTTTATCAAAAAATTGAAAACATGTTAAAATTTTATTATTTTGTTCTTTAATAAAATTTGTTAAAATTTAAAACTATTCAGTCTTCATATTGAGTAGGAGGGGAGCATATATAGACAGGTGGGGGCGTAGCCAGATGACGTAATGACGTACTGAAAGTCGGTTGCATATATGCTTGGGATAGTTCTTTTAGAAGACAGACTGACGGACAAGATAGTGCTGTAGAATCTGTTATTCTACGACGCTTGAGATAGGGGACAACCAGTGGTAGACCTTTCAAGGCCTGACTTAGTCACTCTCGACCGCAAGACCAAGACCCTGTCGGTGACTGATTAATTGATTGAGTGGAGAATCTTATCTCTGTGTAATTTAAAGATAATTATTCAGATATAGAGATGGACAGTTAGTTAATCAGGAGCTTGGGACAATATCTCTATTGACAATACACGTAATGTATCTCTATTGACAATACACGTAGTGTATCTCTATTGACAATACACGTAGTGTATCTCTATTGACAATACACGTAATGTATCTATTGACAATACTCGTAATGTATCTCTATTGACAATACACGTAATGTATCTTTATTGACAATACACGTAATGTATCTCTATTGACAATACAGATAGTATATCTCTATTGACAATACACATAATGTATCTCTATTGACAATACACGTAGTGTTGTGGAATTTCACACCTGCTGAACAGTGGGTCATAATTTATTTCCGATACAATAGTTATTAATGGTTCATCAGTATTTATTTATGACATTGCCTTTCGATACTTTTTTGCTCATTATTATTAATCACCGACTCATTGAAAAGATTCTTCCGTCGAGAATGTTTTCTTTGTTTCTTAACTTTATCGACATTGATGACAATACTATAAATAGCTTCAGCCTCTTTCTGAGTTTGTGATGCCATACTTACGTAAATATTGTTTTCTTCTGTGCATAATGACGGTGACACGTCCGATTTATGTCTATGCATTTTGTTTCATATCTCAGAAAGCGGTATTAGTTTATGGACAAAAGGTGTGCAAGTTACATATATCAAAGTTTAGTATATTGTTTCCACAGCAAATTATTCATATTATTGGGCCATGTAAATAAACAGCCATTGTGTCCTTTATACTTGAGAAAGTTCCACCTATTGAAACATTTTACTTCAGGGGAAGCTTGATTTTTCCTCACTGGACAGTGTGCATTCCTTCAATACTGTCCTTCACTAACTTCACTTCTGTAGTCACGTGATCCTCATCGTAAGTCAACAGTCGTTGATGTAAATTTCGCAAAAGGATATTGTTATTGTTGTCTAATTTGTATCAGTATCATACATTTTGATCCAGACCACAGATGACCTCTCCAAACTCAGCTCTCTTGTGCCAGTGAAATAAAGGGATGCTCTTAGATACTTGTATTGACGATATTCTTTTTCTTTCTTTGTTAAATGCCTTCTTAACATTTACATCAGCACTAAGGAAAATTCGTGGCTAAAATTTTATAAATTCATTTACTTTTCTCTCCTCAGAAAACATTCATCATATTCATTTCAATAATTAAAATCAAATTAATAAAGTAATTTATCATTTTATTCACGTCAATAGTAAAAGATATAATTTGCCTCACTGAACATCTCCTCAGAATAGTAATATATGATCGTTTTCATCTTAGCATTATGAGTTACTTTTTCAAACTCACACACACACATATAACATTTATTTCATTCGTTATTTCACCGATATGAATACTCTCTTGATCTTTTTGGTCCACGCCCATTTATTCCTCACTGAAACAGAATTCAGTAGCAACTCTTATTCTGTCAAATTTAACATCGTCATTTCATATTCGTGACTTCCGTCATAACCCTTATTTCTAGGTTAATTACTTTGCTCTTTGTTCAGTACACACTTCCCTGCTTCTAGCCTAACTGGTTTTTTTTCTTTTTCCACCGGTCCTGACAATCAGTCTGACACTTACTGCAACAAATGACTTCGCATACTGGTCAGTTCTGTGTTCCTTCGTCTGAAATCACTTATTCAGGATTTCTGATTTGTAGTTGGTCATGATTTATTACTTTATTGGTTTGCTGGACTCAAAGTAAGACGATTCTCTTGCCAAAAATCAGTCAAGTTTTCTGATTTCTGTGTGTTCGCGGCTTGTCGGTTTGCTCGACTGTTGTAGTAAAGTGTTCCTCATTTGCACTCTCAGGGCCGTCCTTAGGACTTTAGGGTCTTACGCAGCATTGTTTGAACTGAAAATTTAAAAACCTGTAAAAAAATAGGAATAGCACATTAAATTAATTAAACACACTTATATTTATTGTTGAATTATTATTACAATAAAGACCTACTATATCTAAAATGTTATTGAAATAAGTAGGGGGAAATTTAAATCATAAAATGCCTTTTAGTAGAGTCCATTAACTTCGCGGATCACTTTGCGACCGTATACGCTATGTATGTCTGTGTACTTTTGTTGCTGCGTGTAAGTGTACCTTCGTCTACTGTCAGTCATAGTACGCTGCGTGTAAGTGTGCCTTCGTCTACTGTCAGTCATAGTACGCTGCGTGTAAGTGTGCTTTCGTCTACTGTCAGTCATAGTACGCTGCGTGTAAGTGTGCTTTCGTCTACTGTCAGTCATAGTACGCTGCGTGTAAGTGTGCCTTCGTCTACTGTCAGTCATAGTACGCTGCGTGTAAGTGTGCTTTCGTCTACTGTCAGTCATAGTACGCTGCGTGTAAGTGTGCTTTCGTCTACTGTCAGTCATAGTACGCTGCGTGTAAGTGTGCTTTCGTCTACTGTCAGTCATAGTACGCTGTGTGTAAGTGTGCTTTCGTCTACTGTCAGTCATAGTACGCTGTCTGTAAGTGTGCTTTCGTCTACTGTCAGTCATAGTACGCTGTGTGTAAGTGTGCTTTCGTCTACTGTCAGTCATAGTACGCAGTGTGTGTAAGTGTGCTTTCGTCTACTGTCAGTCATAGTACGCTGTGTGTAAGTGTGCTTTCGTCTACTGTCAGTCATAGTACGCTGTGTGTAAGTGTGCTTTCGTCTACTGTCAGTCATAGTACGCTGTGTGTAAGTGTGCTTTCGTCTACTGTCAGTCATAGTACGCTGCATATATCTGCGTTCGTTCATCTACTGCTAGTCAGATAAATGTAGGAATCTGATTTCCGAAACAGGCGAAACTTTTGAAAAAAAGTAATTTAAAACTAAAAAAAGTTTATAATCAGTAAATTATTACAAGAAAATAGTTAAGAAAGTGTATCCAACTAGTTTACTAGAATAAGCAGAAGTATATAATAAGGCTCTCTTTTAGCTCCTGAGTGATTGGTTCATTCACTATTGGAGAGCTTGCATCATGACTCGAAATGGCGGAGGTTATTTCTCTATTTATCATATTTTAATCTAAGTTTACCGAAAGAAATATTATTTTAAAGACTTTTTGAGTTACATTAAAATGAAGACATTTGTGTAATGAATTGCATTTTTCTTAAGTGTTAGAAATAGTCACGTGTATTCTGAAATGATCTTTGTTCGTCTGTACAAATTGTAAGGAATTCTAAAATGTATCGTGATATGATGCAAAAATGCAAGACTAGTGAACGTTATAAAAATAGGAATGGGCAGAGAAATGTTGAACTGACAGATACAAAAGTGCAAATCTACTTCATTGATAAAATTAAAAAGCAATTTCTTATTTAAGTTAAAGAGCATCAGTCTACATCATGATTATGACATATCTACAAGAATGGCCGGCAGCAAATTATTAAGTTCAAACAGATATTGCCTGGGATCGATCAAGTCTAAAACGTCCTGCCTATCCTCTAGCTGAATGAAGAAGTTTACAGAATCGAACCAGTCTCTCATTCAATTCCTGTTGTGCATTAATTCTCACTGGATGGCTCTCGTACTTTGTCCACTTGTGAGGAATGACACCCAGTAAACGTAAGATAAGATACAAGTAATTTCATTGCAGCTTGTACAATTTCTGGTAAGGTCAATAAAGCTGAAGATAAACGCTAATAATTTCACTAACAGCTGGAGATAGACATGCAGCAGTTAAATAAAATAAAATAAATTTAATTGCACCAATTAATGTTCTAAAATGAGTAGTCAATGGAGTTTATGTAGACATTTATGTGTTAGGGGAGTATGGAAGGTTTGAAGAAAAATGTATTGCGTAGAAAGCACTCATCACTACGCCCTATTCCTCCAGAGAGACAGATCGCACTCAGCTTTCAATCCTGCAGATTAACTGAATATGGAAAACAATGGAAATAAAATGCACAAGTGCTAAAACCAGTTCACCTCCCAAGCTATTGTCAGGGTGAAAAAGAAGGCCACTCTGCAGCAAGTGCCATCGCCAGGAATGCTGTGGCAGAAGAAATGACACAGATACTTACGAAAGTCTTACAAAAGATAACAACACTATGGCTACACTGTACTGGACAACATTCAATACTATGGCTACACTGTACTGGACAACATTCAACACTATGGCTACACTGTACTGGACAACATTCAATACTATGGCTACACTGTACTGGACAACATTCAACACTATGGCTACACTGTACTGGACAACATTCAACACTATGGCTACACTGTACTGGACAACATTCAACACTATGGCTACACTGTACTAGACAACATTCAATACTATGGTCGAAATTAAACACTGAATCAAGTAAAGAAGAAGCAATTCTTGAAGTCTGCAAATCATCACAAACTACTTCCAGGAAAACCAAAAACCACCAACGACAGAACAAGAATCACAAATCGCAGCCAAGACAGCATGTGAGAAAGAAACTACTACTCACATCGTCGGGAAAATATCACTTAAAATGAAAGTCAACTCCTCTCAGACAATCACATAACCAAGAAAAGAGTGTTTTATAGACTGCAACAGCTAAAACAGAGGAGAAAAATACAGGCTACCATAAAAGCAGGAAAAATCAACAACACTGACCGAGTACACAAACTAAAAATATTACTATTCATTATAAAAATAACCAAACCAGCCAGGAAAGTCAAGAAAACCCACCAATACTGGAAAGGCAGCCATCAACTGACACACTGGCAGAAATTGAAGCCGCCCTCGAAAATTATTCAAGGGTCCATGAGGCTTCTCTTCTTTCACCCTTATCCGAGCCAGCAATTTCCCCAGCCAATCCAACACCAACAACCGAAAAAGAAAAAGACACAGGTGAAACACAAGGGAGAAAAATAGAAGACCACCATCACACATCCAGAAACAACCAGAGAACATAGAACCAAAAATATAAAATAAGAAAGATATATACACACCACCACCAACAGAAACACAGAAGACAACAATAAACCACATGGCTATAATATACGCAGTGGGGATTTTCAACCACCCCATTGTGGACATGATACACCTATACTAGATGACCTCTACTGGCCTTCTGCCTCAATCTATGCACATCCTAAAGGACAACACAAGGACAGTGACAACAACAACCATGACAACAACACCAGAAAAGAAGGACTGGGGTTTGTACATGTTTACCCACTAGATAAATCCTTGTGTGGTACTAGCCTGGGCTCTGTAAGATACCCCCACTCACCCTCTTCGCTTCCAACACCTGAGACACCTACGAGAACAACAACCAAGAAGATAGCAACACAAACCGTCACAGCAATAGCTCACGGAAAACCGAGCTACTGTATACCTCTACCGGCCAGACATCATACGTCATGGACGCACCGGCCACCATTCTTTATCACCACTCTACAACTTTCCCTTTAACCATGATAAGACAGCTCTACTAACTACTACAGCATCCAGAAATTACATACAACCCATTACATTCTACAAGCTACTTATCGCCTACTGGAGCTACCAGATCAGTGCCCCAATGACGGCAAAAGGGGCAACTACACAGATCAACTCTATAACACCAGCTCGCTTTGCTCGTACATCACACAGCACTCGCTCACCAAACAACATTCTAAATCTGTTTATTGCCTAAAGAAGTCGCCAGATCGCTGCTCCGAGGGTAACAAACCAGAAATAACACAGATCAACTCTACGCGTCACCCATTTGCACATAAGTTGCTCTCTAAATTACAATCTACATAACCAGAAATAACACAGATCAACTCTACGCGTCACCCATTTGCACATAAGTTGCTCTCTAAATTACAATCTACATAACGTCTACAAGAGCCACGAGAATGGTACTCGAATAGTGGCAACCGGACAGTATAGAGATCAACTCCTCATCACCAGCTCTCTTTGCTCACTCATTGTTTTGACACCCAACTAACACCGCTCACTATTTCTTTTTTTACTACTACTGCAGTCCTGCACTACACAACTGCAATATTCCAAGCACGTCGGATCCCACAGGCACGGGTCTGAAACTACTGACCTTATGCTCGTGGTACAAGGAATGTTTTAACAGCTATGGTCTTAGAAACGAAAGGTGACCAGCAGGGGTGACTCTGAAGAGAGGCAATACTCAGACACCTTCCTTCCATGGAAGCATGTGTGAGGAGGAACATACCAAAAAAAAATCGAAAACGACGATTGAAGTTGAAAAGTTTACAGCATTTTCCTGTGGTATAGCAGTCAACGAGAGAGGAAAAAAAGCTCAAGGGGAGAGACATTTTCGTTTCCCCCCCCCCTCCCCGTTTCGTTTTCACTTCGCTTTGTGTTGAAAGTTGAAATGCATGTGACCTAAATTAAACTGACCCATGCTGAATGAATTTAACTGATGTGTATTTGACATTAATTGAAATGACGTGTTTTATTTGATAAATATTAAATCGATACGTATTTTATTGATATAATTTAAATTGATATGTATTTTTTAAAAAATAAATTAAACTGACATATTTGTTTATATTTAAATTTTAATATTTTTATTTTCAGTAAACTAAAACATTGCAAAATAGATACTAGGGCTATTACAAACAACAAAATTGCCCTCTTTAGCATCGTCTGTATTTTGAAATTAAAAAACCGAATTGTAGATTTAGTTAGCAAATTAAAATGCAGTAGTATTATTTAAGACACTTTTGTGTAGATTAAATATGTGCATGAATATGTTAATTTTAATATTGATATATTCTACAAATATCCTTATGGATAGTTCCTACACACATAACACATAAGCACACCAGTTAAATATAATTAAATTAAAATAATGTGAAAAATGTATACTAATTATAAAATATACCTGGCTATAATATTACCTATGCATTTTGTCTCGTACTGCATCAGTTCATGTGTGCATTAAATTAAGCTGC
This sequence comes from Sinotaia quadrata, assembly GCA_028829895.1. Taxonomy (NCBI): domain Eukaryota; kingdom Metazoa; phylum Mollusca; class Gastropoda; order Architaenioglossa; family Viviparidae; genus Sinotaia; species Sinotaia quadrata. The sequence goes on along the minus strand of CM054183.1, from coordinate 73,702,950 downwards.
TAATTTTCACGATAAGTCATGCATTAGTGAACCTAGTCAGTGAACAGAACATTTGAGAGAGAGTGCTCGTCCATAATGCTAGAAGCATTTCACAATAATAGTATTACGTCATTAATTCAAAACTGCTCATTGAAAGAGAGATGAAAGGAAACACCCACAATCGTAGGGGAAAGTCCAGTTGGTTTGCTCTAGTAATGGCACGCTACATAGGTTCTAAAGGTGACTTGCGTGTGCGTGTTTTAATAGCAGGAATATAGCCTCCAGAAAGATTTTGTGTTGGTTTAATGTTAGCCTTTTATACCAAATCTCCCACAATTTATGGAGTGTTAAGTCAAGCGCGCGCGCGTGTGTACGTCTGTGTGCATGTGCGTGTTATGTGTATGTGTGCGTGTATTCGTGTGCTTGTGTGCGTGCATGTTCATACACTTGTGTTTTGGCTTTGTAAATATTTTTTGAGAACACGGTTCAGATATAATATTGTTGTTACATGTGAAATGCGATTGCTGTCCATTACGTGCTTACTTGTTATTATATAAAAACTAGGGATGTCCATTTTAACGATTAATCTTTCGATTCTAAGATGAAAAATTATAAACCGGTTAAAGGTAAATTGCGTGACCGTTTTGGTTTTAAAATAGACGATAACAACAAAGTTATTAATGGTGATAAAATCTTCGCCTTTTGGGGCTCAGTTACATCAAGGACATACCATTTACAGCATACACATCCGGCAAAACATACATAACACGTTGTTGTCGAAGACTGTACGTGGGCAAACAGAAAACTCGAAGCAAACATAATTTGTATTGAGGCATGACAAGCCAGTTAGTGCCAAGCTCCAAACTGATATTACAAATAGTATTGCTCATTGGATTGTCAGTAAAGGTCGATCAATATTCGTAATTAATGATTCTGGTCTTCAACAGGTGTTACGCGTCGCGCTTCAGAATTATGAATACAAGTTGCCCACCAGACAAAATATAAACAGCATTATTGATAAAATGTTTCAAGAGAAAAGCCTTGGACTGAAAGTGAAGTTGCCCACCAGACAAAATATAAACAGCATTATTGATAAAATGTTTCAAGAGAAAAGCCTTGGACTGAAAGTGAAGTTGCCCACCAGACAAAATATAAACAGCATTATTGATAGAATGTTTCAAGAGAAAAGCCTTGGACTGAAAGTGAAGTTGCCCACCAGACAAAATATAAACAGCATTATTGATAAAATGTTTCAAGAGAAAAGCCTTGGACTGAAAGTGAAGTTGCCCACCAGACAAAATATAAACAGCATTATTGATAGAATGTTTCAAGAGAAAAGCCTTGGACTGAAAGTAAAGGTCAGCAGAGCCAGTGCAACCACAATTACGAGTGACTTTTGGACCTCTCTCGGAAACGAGTCCTATTGCGGTGTAACAGCACATTGGATTGAAGCGATTGGTCACTACAATCAGTTACATTGGACTGTATTGGAGTAACGGAATGTCATTTAGCAAAAAACGTTGCTGAAATTTACATAAACCTGTTGATAGAATGTCAGTTTACTGACAAGTTGCAACCCATTGTTACCGATAGTGCTCGTAATATGGTGGCTGCGGCAGCAAAGACACCATTTCATCACATACCATGTATTGCACACTGTTTGCAACTAAGTGTGTTACATGGACTTAAGATTGCAGACACTGAAACTCTGTTCTCAAAACTCAGAAAACTAGTAGGCCACTTCAAACACAGTGCTGCAGACACACATAAACTTCAAGTGCGCCAAAAACCTCTTAGAAAGTTGTAGCAGGAAATCCCTACTCGTTGGAACAGTACTTACTTAAAGCTAGTCAGATTACATAAATGATATTATTAGCTACCTTGAGTATTGCCCTCTTAATTAATCTGGACCCGAGTTAACCAAAATTGATTGGGAGAAGATGGAGAAATATGTTTCAGTTTTGGAGATATTTGCCAGGCAACAGAGTTCCTCGGTGTAGAAAAATACGTTACCTGCAGCTGTGTGCTACCACTGTTGACGACTATAGCGAAGAGTTTGAATGTTAATGACGCTGACGCTGGTTATACAGCACGCTTTTATTTAGAAACATTTAAATATTGATTTTATTTGGATAGAATCATTATAAGTTTACATTCTTTGAGTGGAATTGATTTGGAACATAAGGAAATATTAGTTTTTGGTCTGTGAACCTTTTACCTAGTCATTGGACATCAAAGATCATTCTTAAAAGCACTGTCACCACGAAAGTGGTTTGCGAATATAATAGTGTTATGAAAAGATTTGTTGTAATTATTGGGAACTTACTTAACCTTTTCATTTTCTATATATAATAGTGTTATGAAAAGATTTGTTGTAATTATTGGGAACTTACTTAACCTTTTCATTTTCTATATATAATAGTGTTATGAAAAGATTTGTTGTAATTATTGGGAACTTACTTAACCTTTTCATTTTCTATATGCAAACAGCAGCTATAAAAAGTTTAAAATTGTTTGCACTCTCTACTGATATACTCCGTATACACTAATGAAGCATAGTGATACCTAATTCTATCTTAAATATTCTATTGTGATTGATGAAGATTAAGGATAACAGCTCTTGAATATGCTGTCAATACAAGATTTTCACATTTAAGATTTAGTATTTAATCTGATACTAAGATGATTTCCTCTTGAATTTTTATTATTTAGTAAATATTTTGAATATGGTTGTGAGTGATCTATATTGGTGAGCATATGCAACCGTTAAAGTGCTAATTAAGGGCTGGACAGTCCAGTCTAACAACCGTTAAAGTGCTAATTAAGGGCTGGACAGTCCAGTCTAACAACTGTTAAAGTGCTAATTAAGGGTTTGACAGTCCAGCCTAACAACCATTAAAGTGCTAATTAAAGGTTGGACAGTCCAGTTTAACAACCATTAAAGTGCTAATTAAGGGCTGGACAGGACAGTCTAACAACCGTTAAAGTGCTAATTAAGGGCTGGACAGGACAGTCTAACAACATCTCTGTGATTGTGTAATAGGCACAACATAGCAGCACCACCAGATGTGCATTCTATAGGCCTCAGACATGCATGAGTAGACATAAATTGCCTGCAGCCACTTTTCTGGGCCATTACTTCCCTTGTGTAAATAGAAATCAATTATTGTAAGTGAAATTTGAAAACACAGACCCAGAGCTAGCCAGCATTGTCTATGAGAATTCCTAGGATTATGTAAGTCTGAAAGAATTTCCTTTCGAAAGAACAGATGTCTCCCCACTTAAGAATTCTAATTCTAATTTCTATTTAGAAATAACAGAAAAATATCTCAAGGCCCTTACATCAGCCAGTTAAGTGAAGTAACCTTTTCTTCCTCTCATAACAATGGAAGTTATGCATAAGCCCAAAATTTGAGAGCAGACTCTGTCTAAAAATACATGTCCCAATTTTGTGGTTTGGATCTGTAAACAGTTCATTTTGGTGCTTCGAGCCTTTGTTTTCTAGTTTATTTTTATTTTAATGACCTGCAGTCTGAAGTCTACTTGCTTCATTTTCCAGCTGTGTCATCTCCAACAATCTGTAGCCTATTTCTTCTCTTTGTTTTTCCAGACTGCATGCCACATCCTGCAGTCTACTTCACTTTTCCCAGTTTGCAATGTAACATTCTGCAGCATGCATTTCTACATTTTGATTCTTCCAGCCACGAGTTGCACTAAGCTTTATTAAAAACTTTAATCATGCCTTTGCTGTCATGCCACCATTCTTGCAACAGTATAGCTCATGACATAATGCTACCATCCAACTGTCTATGCATCAGTGCCACTGAGAGCTGCCTCAATTCATGATACCCGCTGTCAACATGCCAAGCAAAACAACTCTGTCATTCACAGCTAAAGAGTATACCAGTTGATTTGCTTCTCAAACTCCTTAAAATGTCTCTTTGATGTAACCCTTCTGTTTCCTATTTTTCTTCATATTCATAATCATTAGCAATTGATAAGGAGTTCGACCAAATATCCATGTAACGTTTGTACTCCTCGAACAGCAGAGGCTCTAGAAGCTATGTAATGAATTATATTTCATCATAAACATTTCAAGAAACTATAAACTATCTAATAAACCAGATTTAGTAGCTGGTTCTTTTAACTTAATCGCTAACCTAGGTTGAAGAGGATATTTTTCATGTTTGCCGACTTTGTGACTACTATTTATTGTGTACAAAATACTTCTTATTTAACTTTCACTGTGTTAATTAAATTTGTTATTTGTTAATTATACTTCCACTTCTCTATTTAGACAAAGGAGATATGCATGCTTAGGGGGTTGGGCTACATTTTAATTGTATTAAGTCAGACAATAGCATATTTGGGGGAGTGTTCACCATGAGCTGAGGGAGAGTGTGTGTGGGCCAGAATTCCTGTTCTGTCTAGAAGTGTTCGAATTTGCAAGGAGTGATAGGAGTTCTCAACCAGTAACAGTCATGGGCAGATAAAATAAATTAATTAACGGTTAATGTCTCTGAGGTTTGACCGAGTTTTCTCCGTCTTCAAAAATTACGAAGACCTGCACGGGTGGATTTAAATAGATTAGGGGTTGGGGAGCTAATCATTTAAACCACCCTTCACAACTACATTTTGCCTCAAAACTCCGGCAGTGCTTTGCTTGTAGGAAGTACTTTTTGCATAGATTAAAAAAATTATATTGCTTCGGCAAAGTATCAGTTTACAATTTTCTTACAAGATTAAAAGTCACCAATTCATTCATCAGATTGGCATTTTGTTTAATCTCTTCTATCAATTTTCCACACCATCTAGCATGACAGAATGTAACTTCTTGAGCAAATCATCTAATGTCTATTGATTAGCTGTCTGGTGTACATCCATTCCCTATATGTTTGTGGCTTGATTAATGTTTTGGCTACGGGAAAGATATAGATAGATAGATAGATAGATAGATAGATAGATAGATAGATAGATAGATAGATAGATAGATAGATAGATAGATAGATAGATAGATAGATAGATAGATAGATAGATAGATAGATATGTGTAAAGTCGAAAATGCAGATTATTACATTAGCCTAAATTTAATATAAATTCTAATTATTTGAATTTTTTATTTCTTCAACTATAGCAACATTTAACTCCAAATTTCGCCGTGTAAATATTCGTAAGCCGTTTTGGACAGCCGACTTTGATCCCGTCTGGGAAAGGAAGAACAAAAGAGTAAATTGAATAGCGGCGATTCGCGTGGCTCAAATGGTCAACGGACGCTCACGGTGAATAGCGCTCTGATGACATCACTGCTCGCGTTATCACAGGCGCGGGTAGCGAGGTTCGACCCATCGCGGTTAGCATCTAAGAGTCGAGACAACGAGAGGAACACCGACCCCTTAGAACGTAGTTGACCAACCGTGACTATTTGACAAAGGGTCGAGACAAAGGCATTAATTGCACCCGAGGGTAAGAAGGTACTCGAACCTTGACTCGAAAACCCGATTGCTTAAATGGAGGCGACAAAGAGAGCAGCAACAATGTATGCAATGGGGATACTTCAACCACCCCATTGCAGATATGATACAACTGCTCTTGGACCACCTCTACTGGCCACCAGCACCGACGCACATATATCCCAACGGACACCGGGTACAACATCGACGACAGCGCCAACACTAACAACACCAACAACAACGCCAGTGAAGAGGACAGGGGGTTGAACAACCTGGTTGCTTGTACACACTAGGTAAAGACTTGGTGTGTTACCAGCCTAGGCTCTGTGAGACACCCCCTCCCACCCCCTAGCTTGAACAACGGATTTGACAACAACAACAGCAACACAACACAAAAGAAAGCTAGTCCACGGATTACCGGACTAAGGCATTCCCCACCAGCCAGTCAGGACAGACGACAAAACATCCAGCACCAACCCAGACAACACCATCACAGCAGCAGCAACAACCACCACAGCAACGACAGGAAAAGAGGAGAGAAAAAAACAAACAAACAAGCAAACACTCGAAACAAGGAGCAGACACTGATAGATGAACATCCAAACGCAACACCGCTACCCTCTCCAAACGCCAGACAAGAGAGGAAGGCCTCACAGGAATCCACCAAAAACCAAGAACATCGCTAAGATGAAAAGTTTTAACGTAATTCCTGTGGGGCAAAGAAGTAACGGAACAACAACAACAACGAATTTTAATTTCCGCTCAAAGACAGAGACGAAAGACAAAGAGACAAAGACAGAGTGCACATCAACGAAGGACACTGATATTAACACAGACAACATCAGTGGAGAAAAAAACAACATTTGTTGCCACAATACAGACAGAAAAGAAGAAAAAAAAGAAACCACCCTCCTAAGTTGATTAGAGATCAACAGAAAATAGAAAGAACCAACAGGCAACACTACCAGCACAATTATTACAACAGAGGCCAGCTGCCACCCGCTGAATTCCTATGGTGGCTGTTTAACATTTTTAACCAAACTTAAAGTCACCACGGCACCCAGGATGTCCCCAGTACGGAAACCGATAGCAGACAAACAACAGTGAAACAAAACACACCAGAGAGGGACACGGTATAGAATTTAGTTTTCAGAACTTTTTGTTTCTCCTCTCGAGTACAACTACATCACGGGGGAAAAATTGCCAGAGTCTGAAACTTGGTGAGAGGTCCTTTGTGCTCTGTAGAAGTACATATGGACCAGTCAGCCATGGACACAAGCATTTTAATTTTTTTTCCAGCGCCGCTGAACAACACCAAAGGACAACGCTGGAGTGGCCCTGGAAAGAGGAATAGGACAGACTCATTCTGCACTCAAAAAAACAAAACAAAAAAAAAAGATGAGACAGAAGACGGCCCCACCCACACCCTGGAGGAAGAGAAGGGTACGAAGCCCTGGCTGAGCACCTCCAAAGGCGAGAACATCATAGATGAAAGCCTTCAACCACGCTCAACCAGGAGTGAAGATAACGTAACAACAACAACAACAACAATTTTAATTTCACTATGAGGTTTCTCTAGGCCAGCAATGACTTCCTGCTGAGATTGGGCAGAATAAGACATGTCTGAAATGGTAAATATACTTGTAAATAATGATTCGCAAATTCTACTTATTACAAATTTCTAGTTGTATTTTTCTTGCAAATGTTGTATTTTAAAATGATTTGAAATTGTAATGTTATTCTTGGTATCGAGCAAATGCATGTAAAGAAATTCAAATGAGAACCAAGAATAAAATTACATACTTAACACTTAGTAAAACATGGACTGATGTACGCAAACACTTGTATATTTCACAGCTCGGAAGTCAACAGGTTCCATCAACAGGTTCCATCAAAAGTACCATTACAAGTTCTACCAGTTAAAACTCCATATACACTGGGAGCTTCAGCTTTATCTTCAAACTAGAGACCTTGGCCCTGATTAACCCTGGTCTAAAGATACTGTCACTGGAACATTGCTAGACTGTTGCGAGAAACCCAGTTGGTCAAGAAGACAACAGAAAGGGGGAGGCAAACAGTAAAATTTACCCGAACCATAATTACTTGGAAGGAGATACAGAAATGCCATGTGGGTATTATGCTTGATGCAGGCAAGATGGCCTGTGACAGAAAGGGTGATTTTTCGGACCTGGAAATACAGTCTGGGAGACCAGTATTGGTAGGTGAAGTTCACCAGGAAAATGGGGTTTCTGCCAAGTGCGGAAATCTATGAACAACGAACTAACAGAGTAATGAGTGACTCATGTATTAAGTTCAACGAATTTAAATAGCTGACTTTGTGTAAGAATTTCGTTTGGATTAGAACAGTAACCCAGGACATTTAGTTAACAAAGTGTAATACCAGATTAGTGTATGTGTAACCAAGTTCCTGACAAAAAAACTGTGAATATATGAACATTTTTTAAAAGAGTGAAATGAAAGACTTTTCCAAGTTTGTTCATCTGTAGCCAGCATTGCGCACCAGCCGACAGCACCAGGCAGAGATGGAGACAATGATCACAAATTACATCAGGTGAATGCTTGTGCTTGTGTCATATGTCTGTAATTGTTCCTTGATTAATATAATTTCAGATTCTGATTCTTTTCTTTATAGTCTATTTTATAGTGATTATAACATAGAGATAATTTCATATCTGAAGACCTACTAATTGTTCTAGGCAACATATTGAAACTATTTCATTTTTCTGACTGTATAATTTTCTAGTAATTGTTCTAGGGAATTAACATATGATTAATATTTCTAACTTAAAGTTTAGTGTGATACGTTTTTGAGATATCTGTGAATTTCTGATATCTCGCCTTGAGTGTAATTTAAGTGTTCTATCTCTAACTGATTTATTATTGTTTCTTTCTTTTAATAAATTGTTATTATTTTACCTATCCACTCTCGTCATTTCTGAAGAGAGGCAAATGTGTATAGATGAAGGTGGTGGCTCGCCAATGACGTAATAACGACTACGAGACGATCTAAAGACACATGTTTTAGGGTAGGTCCGTCATCGGATTGGGGAGATAAATGTGAGGGCCGAGACAACGACTCTGAGACTGACGAGAATAGTTCAGCTAGGGCCAGTTACTTGGACGAGTAACACTTTGGGGGAAGGAGGTAATTAGTGACGTAACCCAGGGCTTGACTTAGTCACTCCCAGACCGCGAAAGACAAAGACCCTGTCGTGGACATAGTGTATGATTGCAGGAGAAATTGAATGTGGAAAGATAATTATTTAAAAAATATTAATGTTATCACACATTAAGTAATCAGAGATACTACGCCCATTCACAATATGTAATACTTTCACTTTTTCATATGGCTGTGGGCCTACATAGGAATGAAAGAAAAGTCGATGCTTGATATTTTCCAAAGGCTAGCAAATTAGGTGATTGAGGCTTGATAGGAAGAGGGTTCTATTAAATTTATTGTCTGTTTGAATGAATATATTGCGCAAGTTTATATATGACTTACAGCAAGCGTATGTCATGTGGGCTTTGTTGTGCAATTTCACATGAGACAGTGGAATTAACATGAGTTCAAAGGTGGGGTGAGAAGTGGCTGGTTGGGTGAAAAGAACCAGTTTCCATTATGAGTACATAGATCAGAAGACAGTGTAGCAAAGACATGGGGGGAAAATAGCAATCACTTCAAGAGACTAGTAGTTTTCCTGTAACTTGTAAGCACACCAATTTGAACCTAATTATACAGTTTAAAAATGGATTTTGAGTAAATTAATGTGGTCATGGTGTTAGTTAATGTGGGTATTTTGTGTAGTTTTTACAATAATTAATAGCTGAATGAAATAGAGTGCAGCAAATGCATAGCTAAGGTGAGATTAATTATTGTATCATGAAACAGTTTGTCAACGTAAATTATCGGTATGTAGCCAGGACACTATTATTCACTCTTATTCCTTTCATACATGAGGTTCGATTGGCTTTTGGAAGACATCAAAATAGTTGTTTCGGGCTATCTTCATTTGTGAAAGTACTACATCAAAATAGTTGTTTCAGGCTATCTTCCTTTGTGAAAGTACTACATCAAAATAGTTGTTTCAGGCTATCTTCCTTTGTGAAAGTACTACATCAAAATAGTTGTTTCAGGCTATCTTCATTTGTGAAAGTACTACATCAAAATAGTTGTTTCAGGCTATCTTCATTTGTGAAAGTACTACATCAAAATAGTTGTTTCAGGCTTTCATTTGTGAAAGTACTACATCAAAATAGTTGTTTCAGGCTATCTTCATTTGTGAAAGTACTACATCAAAATAGTTGTTTCAGGCTATCTTCATTTGTGAAAGTACTACATCAAAATAGTTGTTTCAGGCTTTCATTTGTGAAAGTACTACATCAAAATAGTTGTTTCAGGCTATCTTCACTTGTGAAAGTACTACAGCAAAATAGTTGTTTCAGGCTATCTTCACTTGTGAAAGTACTACAGCAAAATAGTTGTTTCAGGCTATCTTCACTTGTGAAAGTACTACAGCAAAATGCTTACACGAAGATGCTTACTAGACCATAATATTTAGAGCTGTAGTGGCAGCACTCTTTGCTTGTCGCGCACTGCTCCAGAAGTAAAGTAGATAGGTGTGATGTACTTTTCTTATATTTAATCTCCTAGATGAGTATCGTATGTTGATAATTTCTTTAAACTGCATCTTAATTGTGTAGCCAACGATTACTTACTGTTGGCTCATTATATTCTATGTTATTAACGTTGACGTGAAGGCAGTTACAGATGATACATTCAATGTTATTAACGTTGACGTGAAGGCAGTTACAGATGATACATTCAATGTTATTAACGTTGACGTGAAGGCAGTTACAGATGATACATTCAATGTTATTAACGTTGACGTGAAGGCAGTTACAGATGATACATTCAATGTTATTAACGTTGACATGAAGGCAGTTACAGATGATATATTCAATGTTATTAACGTTGACGTGAAGGCAGTTACAGATGATATATTCCTAACACGTCCTCTTTTTCTATTTGATAATAATCCTTTTGTAAAATGACACTAGCGTACGTGGAAAAAGTTATTAGAAAATATTGTTTCTTGATCGTAAATTACTGCCACTTTTCCCATGCATTCTTCTGGACTCCCTTGAGGATTTCTGTACTCTTCCACAGGTCCATAAAATGGATGACAATTCTGCCTTTAGTCAGCATTCATTATAGCATCTCTAAGTTAAAAGCTACCTTCTATTAGTCTAAGTAGTACGAAATGTTAACACCCGCATGAGACCAACATTAAAATACGATCCTAAAGATTCAAATTGGTGTGAGAACAGATTTTTCAGCAGAAATAACAAGGTTAATTTTTAGAACTCTTCCTTCATACATCCCTACTAGATACATATTTAGAATAGTTTTTATGTTCTTTATCCTGTGTAAAGTGAATCGCATTTTATTACTCTCATCGAAGACACACACACACACACACACACACACACACACACACACACACACACACACACACACAACCACTTCTCAGGGAAAAATTAAAACAAATCAGCCTAAAAACTAATTTATTTATATTTTCCGGAGTGGTTGAGAATTTCTAATTTAAGTGCTGCAAAGCAGACACCAGCACCAGAAGTGAATGAATAAACAACTGCTCTGTACTTGTTCTGCAGATCTCACGTCAGCAAAATAAAACATCACGCCATGTTTACCGAGTTTTCCCCAACGTTGACATCACCACGGCCAAGCACGTGACAGGCTGAAAGTAGTTTATCGATAGGAACTGTTTGTTCCTTCTTCTATTGGAAATTATTTTTGTGACTGTAGGAAGTTTATTTGTACGGTGACACAGCCATCTGTTTGGCTATTTCCACGTGCTATGGCTGGCTGCATATTTTTGTTTCATCTTTACTATGGTAAAAACCTATGTACTGAAAACGCTTTAACATTTGTAGGAAAGTCTAAACTTTAAATACTGTTACTGTTATATATAAGTCTGTGAATACATTCATAGTTGAAAGCGAGTTCATTCGTTTGAACATTTCTGGAATGGGCGATAAGCAGTTTATTTATTTATTTATTTAGTGATTAGGTAATACAGATGTGGTTAATGTATAAATTTTTCTAAAAATAGACATGTATATTACTCCCTTGTATGACACGTAAATGGGTTTACGTTGAACAATAGCTGTAACAACACTAATGGTGAGTGACGATAATGATTGGTGATAATAATTGATGATGATTATGTTGATGGACAATGGTGATTTTGATTTTAAAGAGTTTTAGGGGCAATTATGATGACGATATGAATAACCGACAAAGGAAATTCAGATCTGTCACAGTGCTAAAAGCAATAATTTCTTGGTAGTGATATTTCCCGTACATCATGGACCTCTTAAAATTCTCGAAGGATTCTGAGGTCAAGGTTTCAAACCTGACAAACAACGGACATGATGAGAACATACAGTACTTACAGAGATTTCAAAAATAAATGTGTTCTATGTCCGATTTTACTTATATGCGCTTTTTGAGCAACATCAAATGTTAACTAACACAAAATAAGATCGTAATAAAAATACGCACGATTCCGATACTAACGATTAAGATATTAGGGAAAGATACATTTTTAATGTGCATTTGAAAACTTTGGTGGTTGTAATGAAGGTGGTGATGGGTAAACTTGAAATCAGATGGCAGTAGGTTTCAGAATATTAATGCTAAAGAAACACAACTGCCATGTAAATAATAAAAACACATCAGCAACAAAACAACATGAAACTCATGTATGAGCCTTTCATTCTCAACAGAGGATTTAGGGCCTCGTGTTCAAGGATGAACAAAGTTGCCATGGTTGAGTGTCACCCACAAATCCATTAAGGACCCGTTGCCAATGATGGATGAAAAACAAAATGGGTATAACGATTTATAATTAATTTATAATGGTACAGGAGGTTAGTGACATTTGTAGAGCATTGATGCAGAAAGGTCAGTGTTTTTCTTTTCTATGCCACAGCATAAGATGCATTATTTCTCTGGACTAAGCTTGGAGAGATACATAGGGTATTGATTATAGTAAAATCGAATTTTGACAGTAGGCTACAATTATGCATAGAAAATTGTTTTTGGTATTGGTGGCTCTGGCCATAAACAGTGACTCATCATTCTGATATTTCAAGTACGATGACTTCCAAATGTTAACTTTATGCAGATTGACAGATGAATAGCAGAGTTAAAAGTTTATGCAAGTTAAAAGCTGAAGTTTGCAGTGACTTCCAAATGTTAACTTTATGCAGATTGACAGATGGATAGTAGAGTTAAAAGTTTATGCAAGTTAAAAGCTGAAGTTTGCAGTGACTTCCAAATGTTAACTTTATGCAGATTGACAGATGGATAGTAGAGTTAAAAGTTTATGCAAGTTAAAAGCTGAAGTTTGCAGTGACTTCCAAATGCTAATTTTATGCAGATTGAACGGTTGATTTTACAGTAAATATGTATTCAGTTTCGGGAAACGTCAGGAGATTTAAGAATGGATGGGTGGTTTTGATGTCTTAGTTCAGTTTTTATCATCTGATTGTATTTGTGCACTTTATTGGTTAACATACAGTAAATACACAAAAATCTCCATGACAGCTTTAGAAAAAATTAAATAGACAGTAATTATCATCAACAAATATTTTTATCAGTTTATCTGTTATTTTCAAATGTACTTTTAATGGAGATAGTGCCTTTAGGGTCTTTGTCATAATTAATATATGCCACAAATTTTACTTTGTCACAGTTATCTCTAAATAAATGATGGGTTAATTACTTTTAATAATTTTGTGAGAATTAACATACTTCTAAAAATAAATATAACAAGTCAATATTAACTTTATTTTATTACAGTGTGTATTAGGTTTATAACTAGTGATCAACACCATTGTTACTACATTATAAATAAATATACACTGTTTGCAGTAATAAATAATATTATTTCTGTTTCCGAATTATCAATATTACAGCTACTGCAGTCTCATAGGAAATAAGTAAACGGTCTAGTTCAGACCCTGTTGACCTAAATAATTGTCCATGCGGTTTCTGTCATGTCTGCCATAACGATCCAACGTACAGCTGGGTTGCAGTTTTTGTAATAGTCAGTATTAACTCTACCTTCCACTTTACTGATACTGCTGCTACAACCATATGTATGATATGATGTTATATTTTCCACTTTACTGATACTGCTGCTACAACCATATGTATGATATGATGTTATATTTTCCACTTTACTGATACTGCTGCTACAACCATATGTATGATCTGATGTTATATTTTCCACTTTACTGATACTGCTGCTTCAACCATATGTATGATATGATGTTTTATTTTCCACTTTACTGATACTGCTGCTACAACCATATGTATGATATGATGTTTTATTTTCATTAGTTGAATAATTCATAGCAGTAGCTTAACCTCCAACCACTCTACTTAATAACATTATTCATCAGAATAATAATTCATAGCAGTAACTTTCTCAAACTACCTTTACCACTGCTACTCCAACATGATAAACGATTCAACATAATATCCCTTCATGGTTTCGCGTGTGTGCCAGTTTGAATCAGGACTGTGCACGTGATTCCGGTAACGCAGTAACGGCGTTGGCTCGCTGCTCTCATGCGACTGCTATTTCTAGTAACTGGTCTGCCTTATTATTTTAGTCCGCGTTGGTGAAGTGTTGATTTCATTCGTTACACTGGTCTTTAGGTGGATGGATTGTCACTATCAAGTTGACTTTTCGCTCGCTGTAACTCGAGTACAACAGTTTTAGGTTTAAAAAGCTAAGAATAATCATAAAAATAACTACATTAAAAAATACCACTCTTTGTATAATACATTTGATTCTGACATTCTCTCAATAAATGGTTTTTTTTATATTAAATATTCACTCTCAACGATTCATATGAAACTTGAAAATACGAAGGCCTACATTTATTGCTGCATTGCTGGTGTCTTATTTGGTGATTGGAATGATGTACACAGTTGCTTGAAAGTGTGAGTATAATTATTATAAATGTTAATTTTACTATTTCTACACAATGTATCTTATACGATGTATGTGGGTTACTGAACAGAACAATTTTAAAATAATTTTTTGTTAAGAATAGTTTGGTTTTGTGAAGACCCTTTACAAAATGTTTTATCACATTATCTAGATGTCGAGAGGCAACATGTAAACATTCTTTTCTTTTAATGTTTGCATTCTTGTAAAATTCAATAAAAATATGTACTATTTCTATCCTTAGGATTTATTTGATGTTCTGTCTTTAATCGTAAACTATTGGATTAATTTATTTCAATTGTTTTATTGTTATCATTAAATTAAGTATGACATACATAAAAAAAATAAATTCATAATTATTTTATAATCCTACTTGTCTTCAACGTAAAGGGTTCTTATATTAAAAAATATCGAATAAATTTGTTAAATGCACAGTTTGGGCAGTGTTCCAAAAAGTAAGAATATGTAGCCTACTGGGGATCGGATTGCACGCTAAAGAAAAAACAGAACCTGAATATTAACAGACTCAATGCTGAATTCTCAATCGACTAGTGAGACAGTCACATTTCAGGAGTGCATAAGGCGTTAGTAACCTTTAACCCTATCATCGTTCCATTCCGTACTTTACGAAGTTCGAGCGGCGTTCGAAAAATACTGCTGTGAACCACGAATGTCGTTTGCAAGCTCTGTTATAACAAGAAACGACTTCAATAAAGTACAAATAATTACATACTCTGTGCGGACATAAGGTAAAGGTGATTCTGAATGCTATTGTATCAGATTTTTTTTCCTTTTAACAACCCGATGCTTCTTAAGAGAGCCATTGATTGTTTAAATCACGCTGAACGCACTGCTAATTTAATATCTTGCATTGCCCATAACGCACTGTTAAGTCAGAATTTTGCATTGCGCACAAGGCAAAGACAATTCAATATTTTAGACCGCACTTAATACACATTCGATTCATTACAAGGGACCGCACTTTAAACGCACTATTAATTCAGCATCATGTATTGGCATAACGCACTTTTAATTGAGTATATTGAACTGGACTAATCGCACTGTCAATTCACAATCTTGCATTGCACACAACTCACAGTTAATTCATTACTTTAGAGTTTAGACCATACGTAATACGCAGGTGATTCTTTACACTTGACCGCGTTTTTAACACACTGTTAATTCAGTATTTTGCATTGCGCATAACTTACTATTAATTCAGTGCCTTGCATTCACTTAATTCAGTATCTTGCATTGCGCACAACACAAAGTCGAATCCTTGCATTGCGCATAACGCACTGTTAATTCTGCATCTTGCATTCCACACAACACAGTCGATTTATAACCCTGGATCGCGCTTTTAACGTACTGTTAATTCAGTATTTTACATTGTGCACATCGCACTGTTAATTCAGTATCTTGCATTGCACATAACGTACAGTTAATTCAAGGCAAGATAATTCAGTATTTTAGACCGCACATAGCGGGATCGTGCTTTTAACGCACTGTTAATTCAATATTTTGCTTTGCGCATAACGCACTGTTAATTATTTTTCATTGCTCAAATGAATAATTTCTTTTTAAATATATAACTAGAAACAGAGGATTGAACGATAGAAAGTAAAAATTTGAATTTATTTTAACAATCTAAATTTACCGCATACACTACACAACATATAACATTGAATCAAAATATAAAATATGGATGTACACAATCATATAAAAATAAAAGTCAGTAATGTTCGACATGCTGTCTTTACTTAAAGGTCGGTTGTAACAGCCGGATAACTAAGGAACTGTTCTCAATTTCTCAAAGAGTTAATTTCACAGTCCACTAGATAATGTTCCTGCAATATTATTACTTCTATGACATCTAGACAATTTAACACACATTAACATTTACGAAGTATGGGGAAAAAAATGAAACAGATATTTTTTTAAGAGTACATGACCTTCTGTGGAGTTGTTTTCTCTTGGCGCACAGTAGGCGATAGTGTAGAAAAATCACATCAGTGGCAATATTTTGGCTGTCACTTTATTCAGGTCTAAAGAAGTGTTGAAATCACTCTAAGCGCGTCTGACGAAAGTTGATCACAGCTGATCACAAAACCAGGTAAACAAAAATACCAATATAGAGCCAACAAAAGTCGGAAGGCTTCTTGTAACAGCATAAGAACATCCACTAAGAATTTGGTCTAATTCACCTTACTTATTCTTTCCATAAAATAACTTACCAGATTATTCTAGTAAGCACATAATCTATTTATCTCAATTCTCTGGTCAGCAGATTAACATTACGTCATCACCACCGACTATAACATTCTCTTATTAAATTATATCACGCTACACACTTCCCTTGCAGATTAGGAATATATATATATACAAAATAGTTACAATTAATAAGTATAGTGTTTTTTACAAATTAGACTGCAAATTAACATCATACAAAATAGTATAATTAAACAAAGGTAGCATTCTTTAAGACCAAATTAAGCTATGAAATCTCCAAATCATTTTGAGGATACTCTACAAAATCTAACTCTGCAGAGTTAAGGCACGCTACAAAGCATCTATCTTGCAGCAACTGTGCAACTTGCACATTACTTGCAAAATATTTTTTTTATTTTAACAGTTCATGTATTGCTCTTTACTGAATCAAAATATAATGTGAGAATACATTCACAGGTTATAAAATATTATATTAAAATACATTAATTACTGGCTAGAAAAAAAATTATGAAAATGTACAAACCTGAAATTTGAATTTTGAATTTACTCACAAATACCAAGCTGCTGTCCCATGCACCTTAATTGGGGGCCTCCAAATGCATCTGCTTATGATGACAGAAATTCAAAGAGTGATTTTGGAAAATGAAATATTTTGGAGGTTCGACCTTGAACTTAATGCTAGTTATGACATCCCTTAGTGGCGTCTCTGTCTGTCAGCTATTATTTGCCACTTATTGCCATTTAACAATCTTAGTTAATTCTTGATCAGCAGCCTGGACCAAGCAGATATACCTATTTTAGGAAATGCTGGACCTTGAAATTCCAAGTGACATATATCAATCCTTGTAAAGTGAAGCTACTTTCAGTGAGTTGCTCCCTTCTCAAAATTTAGGGTAAACAACCTATGCTGTCTTGTATTATTACTGCACTTAACATGCAGAGCATGACATCTACTTTAAATATAGCTAAATTATATGTATTAATAGCAAGAAAAATATACTATATTTTATCCAGATAAAAGTTCATACAATAAAATGTGAAAAATATGGAGTAATAGCAAAAATATTTGTCACACTATCAATTGCTGACATATAAAGTTATTTATATTATTTATTGTGCATGTATAATCAAAAATAAAACATACTACAACAACAGGAAAAGGGATCGGTTGGTTCATACACTATAAATCAATATAATTGAGTTTATGGCAGAAAACTGTTGTAGTCTCTGTAACCATAAATAAATGAAGTGATAACCCAAAACTGATAATATGACATGTATAACCACAAACTGATTCAGTGGTTTAACCACATTACATTGTATTGTTTGTTTAAGTGGTAATTTCCTACCAATTACACTATCGCCTTGCTAATTAATTATAAAATGAGAACATTTGTGACAATTTTTGCCTATGCCTTAATGAAAGAGAATTGTCACAAGAGTTTATTTTAAAACTGCAACATAAGATTTATTATACTGTATTTATTATTGTTTACTTATATGTTCTGGATTAATATATTTGTCAAGTGTTGAAACCGCTGCTTAGTCAGTTCCAGAACCCCTAGTAAAGAATATTAACACTCATAATTAAAATATATATATATATATATATTTGTATTTTAATTATGAGTGTTAATATTCAACCTGCTCACCAAAATTACATTTCATCAAGATGAAACTATGTCGACGGTATTCATTAATTAAGTACTATCATAGTAAGCATAATACATTGAAAGAAATCATGTAAAAATCAATATTACATTAAATCAAGAGGTGAAAATATATAGCTAAATTAGTTGTAAGAAATTCATTCATCTGTAATCACCATTGCATTTAATGTAACACTAAAATATTGTGGGGTTTGGGATGAATTAATTATCTAGCTTTTCTACCGTTCAGTTAGAATGTTACAATAAAAGAGAATATTTTAATTTACATCTTTTAACACTTGTAGTTTGTAAAATTCTGTTTGGAATTTGTAAAAACGATATTAGCTGTTTACTTTTTAAAAATTCTTGTACGTCATGACAATTGCATTTGTTACAAGCTCTTTTAAAATGTATCCTTTTAGTTATTTCTCAATGATATGTTCACAAGTTACTTTCTTTCTTATTAGATGACTGTATCCTTTTAGTTATTTCTCAATGATATGTTCACAAGTTACTTTCTTTCTTATTAGATGACTGTATCCTTTTAGTTATTTCTCAATGATATGTTCACAAGTTACTTTCTTTCTTATTAGATGACTGTATCCTTTTAGTTATTTCTCAATGATATGTTCACAAGTTACTTTCTTTCTTATTAGATGACTGTCCAATGTACCTCTTCTAGGCACTCACTGTTCCAGAATCTCTGATGCGCTCCAAAGCACATTCGGAGGAATGTTTCAGAATCTTCATTTAGCGTTACTCAAGCACACCACGAGGAATATTAAAAAAATCTTCGTAAATTTTTTAGACCAAACGCAAGCCTCAAATTCCGTTATATTGGTTTTTTTTAAAAGAGAATTCACAAAAATCAACTTACAGCAACACGTCTACTGATAAGTTCAACGACAATACTTAATGCACATGAATGTGATCAGATAGAGTACTGTAGTAAGTGCAGTCTGAAGCAGATACAAGGTTAGAAAACATCACAAAACGCTCCTTTCTGCAAAAGTCAAATTAAAGGTAGCGCTAAGTTTCATGCATATTTCATCTCTAAACTCCTTTTTTTCTTACTCAACTTACAAATCCTGCATTGATATTCATTAGCCCGATTCAAAGCAGCATAAGAAATATAGCATCAATCAAAATTCACAAGTATAATGTACAATGTAATCAAATTAGTGAATATAGAAATAGTGGTTCAATTACATAAGCATTCTCCAATTCAAATCATAGATCAATAGCAAATGTACAAAATATTTTAAGTCCATTCTTTCTTTATCAGTCAGTTAACTTACCACAAGATAATGATTACCTTTATGACCGGACTTGAGTTACGTTAGAATCAAAATGATTAGAATATAGAACTTTCTTCAAGAAAGTAACTTTTGGTCTATCCCCAGTGGATGAAATTGATATAAACAAATGTGAGACTATTAGTCAGAAAAACTACTCATATGCTTGGAAATGGTTTGGATTGCATCAGCAAGTTCTAGCATATTCTTTTCCGAGTTGTTTTAACTCTGATCTTACAAAAATATTAACATTACGTCATCACCACCGACTATAACATTCTCTTATTAAATTATATCACGCTACACACTTCCCTTGCAGTTGGTTATGTACAGCACCTGAAGGTCATTTCATGTTGATATTTAACAAATTATATAACAATTAGGTTTAGAAATAGGGATAGGTAAATTTATTCTGCCACAAAATCATTTGTAAAACATTACTATAATCATCTCAGGAATTTAAATATTCAACAGTTATCATCATAGTCTCTAGTAAATAGTTTCACATCACCACTCTATTTAAACAAATGCATTACTTTATAATTTAGTTCAACTTAGTTCAAATAGACTTTACAATGAATAATGAAAAAGTTCAAATAGACTTTACACAGAATAATGAAAATGGCACCTCACAACATGTGTGCACTGTGATTTCATCATCTTATATTTACAATCAAAACCACTTCTAATGCCACACACTACCTGTCTGAAAAGAATTATACATTAGTATTCATGCATACAAATAATCATCATTGAGAAATAATAAAATCTCAAACTTCTCAATTAATAAAACATTTAAATTATTATCGTGAAGTCAACATAAATATACTGACTGATCCCTGCACCTCAGTGTATCCTTATTCTTGCATTCATAAATCACCTTCTCCCAATGGCTTGGTATAGCATGCACGAAGTGTTTTTAGGTCGTAATTTCCTACCTGGGATTCGACTACAGTTTTGCCTTCGTCAACTACCCATGTAGGGTTGCTGTGCGACTGGTTAACTATTCCCATCTCTGGACTTCACTGATCAGGATAATGGTCCCTTTTGAACTGCTTAACCTACTTTTGTCTCGTGCGTGAAGTGTGAAACTTTCTATACAGTTCTACACAGCTAACCAAATAAAACTTCATATTGGCGTTCCACAACAAATTAAATGCTATACATTACTAAATGTAAGATAAAAAAAAACAAGGGGCATAATTTGCTCTTAAAGGATGTAATCTTAACAAATTCTTCATCCAAGATAGACTGACAGATTTTTAAACAGCAAACTTGCTAATTAACACCACAACCCACAGTTCTTGATTTTGAAAAGTTTTGTGTAATTATGTGCAGCCATTTCTCGCCTTTACTGAAAGCTGTGAAGTCCTGTTTACAGTTCACTGTTCCCAATTTGGGCTGACTTTCCCTATTAAACTGATGGTTTATTGAAGTCCTGATAGGTTATATCCCTATTAAACTGATGACTTATTGAAGTCCTGATAGGTTTTATTTGATGTTTTACATTTTGGCTGACTTCCCCTGTTAGACTGACGGTTGATTGAAGTCCTGATGGGTTACAATCGATGTTTTACATATTTGGCTGGCTCTCTCTGTTAGAGTGACGGTTGATTGAAGTCCTGATAGGTTACAGTTGACGTTTTACAGTTTTGGCTGGCTCTCTCTGTTAGACTGACGGTTGATTGAAGTCCTGATAGGTTACAGTTGACGTTTTACAGTTTTGGCTGTCTCTCTCTTTGTTAGACTGACGGTTGATTGAAGTCTGATAGGTTACAGTTGACGTTTTACGACAATACGTGTTGACTTTGGTTGCTGTTGACAGTTGTCAATTTTGGGCTCAAGCGTTTTTTTATTTATATCTTTATAAAAACATAATTGTAGTATGAAATTGTTTCATGTAGGGATATGGTACACATAAAATTATTTATTTAAAATTGTAGTTCTAAAATTACCCGCTTCTAACAATTATTTTTATAAGGGCCTAATGTTGTGTGTCACATTTTCTTATTGCTTACATTGGGTGTGGTTATTTTTTTCGGTTAGTCACATGAGTGTGGTGTTTGAGTGTGCACTGTATACTCTATTTTCTTATTAAAGATGTCTTGATAGTAGGTACCATCCTTTAGAATTAAAGGACAACGTTGGTGAAAACAAAACATTAATGATGTCTTGATAGGAGGTACCATTCTTTAGAATTAAAGAACCACGTTGGTGAAAACAAAACATTAATGATGTCTTGATAGGAGGTACCATCCTTTAGAATTAAAGAACCACGTTGGTGAAAACAAAACATTAAAATATAATCTTAATACTTAACGTAACGGACTGATATATTTAATCACTTGACTAAGTGATCGAGAGATGCCACAATCTGTGAATGCGTGATCGAATCAAAAGAACGCTAGAACAGCTTTGCATATAGCACTTAAGATGTGACCCCTGTTGCTCCCCCGCCCCAGATTCACACTGGTCAAAACTCACATGTTCCTTTTGGAACTTATGCCAAGGTTAACCATCCTTCTATTACTTAAGTCTTGTTACTAATTATATTATCTCACTAATTAAAAAAACTATTGTTTGTATTATCTTTAAGATGTCCGAATCCTTTAAGACCCCTTTGATCTCCTCTTTTTGAATCTGAATGGAGCCTGACGTGTGTTCATTAACTTTTCGTGATTTGCATTTTATTTACTAAAGCGAAACTGCTCTCTGCAGATTTCAGTACTCTGCTCGACATACTCGCATACATTTTTACTCGCCAACCGACATTTAACCATTCGCCTACTGTGTTCAACTTTACTCGCCAACCGACATTTAACCATTCACCTACTGTGTTCAACTTTACTCGCCAACCGACATTTAACTATTCGCTTACTATGTTCAACTTTACTCGCCAACCGACATTTAACTCTCCGCCTATTAGTGTACAACTCGTCAATTGGTGTACAGCTCTACTAGTCAATCAAGTTTAAAATATATAATCGCTACTCATAGGCCTACTATAACTCGTCAATCGATGTATAAACCACTAATCAACCGGTTTATGACTCTGTTCGTCAACCGGTGTATAACTCTACTCGTCAACCGACATTAAATTCTATTCGCCTAACAGACAATTCTCTGTGCTAATCTGCTCACAAAACACCAAGTCATCCACCTATTAGCCACTAGCTTATTATCGTTAGTCTGCCATGAGTCCCCTTTGCATCTTCAATCTATAACGTGTAGCCTAGTGTCTCAGCTAAGTCTACCAAATGCACACTTCTGTAGTGAGGTAAAACTGGTGTCTCCTTAATTATATGTTGCAGTGAACAAGTGGCCTTTCAGTGTCAAGTTTCACCTTTAGATTCTTGTGTGTTGAGCTTCAAACTTCAAGTTTCAAGTCCACGTGTTCACCACTTATAAACCCGAGTGACTGGGGAGATGCGTGAAATGTTTGTTGTGGTGTGTGTAAGTGTAAGGGAATATGCTACACACTTTTGATGTTTCAGAGCAAAGTATACTCAGTACATTCTGGAAAATGTTAGTACATTGAAGGTACCAGAATTATTGTGATCATGTTCTGCTTGAAGGAATGGACATGGTGAGCTGAACACTCAAGCATTTCAAGAGGAAAGTGCGCATGAATGTTTTCCACGCTGTGGCGGGGGACACGTGGTGACAGGCAGACATTATGACATAATTGCAAGGCCAGTGAAAGACTGTCAAAGCAGTGCTTAATCCAGGTTACTTCTAATAACTCCATTTCTATTCTCTGATAGGACTAACCTGCCATTTCATTGACACTATTGTTGAATCGTAACTTTATATATATGAGAGAGAGAGAGAGAGAGAGAGAGAGAGAGAGAGAGAGAGAGAGAGAGAGAGAGAGAGAGAGAGAGAGAGACTGTGTAGACATAAAATTATCAGAACATGAGTTTGTGGAATATTGATGTCAAGTAATCTGTTTCACTATAATTGTCTTATGTATATTTGATTGTTCATTTAAAAAAAATATTGTTAAATTTATTAACCTTCTTACGCATGTTCATAAATCTTATGTTGAAGAAGAAAGTGGGTGGATGGGGGCTTACTAAATATAGATTAAAGGTTGGATTTGTCTTTTCCTTTAATAAGTTTTTCATGGAAACATTATGTGACTGTACATGTTGTTTTATGTTGTGGAATAGTGAAAACGTTTACAGCGCCCAAAAATCTGCCAAGTGGGTGCTGTCTGCTGGAGGATCATTAATAAAATAAATTAAGATTCTCATCACTTGCAATTAGTTATGAAAGATTATTTAATAATTATACATTTTCATTAACTAAGCGGCGTGCCTGTCACAAGATTGTCCTAAAGTAATTTTTGTTGGGGGAGTGCCTTTTTTTTTTTTTTATAAGTCCATAGGTGATATTTCCTTGTTAGTGCAATTGTCATCTGAATAGTTAGTTATCTCCCAGCTCTGACTCAGTTCTTCGCGCTGTCATATATCGCTGGCTAGTCTAATTGTTGCTAGGCACTGCTGACTAATCTGATTGTTGCTATGCACCGCTGGCTAGTCTGATTGTTGCTAAATACCGCTGGCTAGTCTGATTGTTGCTATGCACCGCTGGCTAGTCTGTTGCTATGCACCGCTGGCTAGTCTGTTGCTATGCACCGCTAGCTAGTCTGATTGTTGCTATGCACCGCTGGCTAGTCTGTTTGCTGTGAACCGCTAGCTAGTCTGATTATTGCCGTGGCAGGAATATAGTAGTCCCAAGAGTAAAATTTATTGTCTATTTCAAGGTGTCAACTGCAGTCTCTAATCCGTTGTATAGGTCAATAAATCGACTTCTGTGAGTTTCAGACCACGGACCCAAAATGTTCTTTCTTTCTTTCTTTCTTTCTTGCATTTTGGGGAAAGGAAGGGTAGTTACAAATGGAAAATAGCATACTGGCCATTATTTAGACAAACTGATACTTAGAAAATCCACCAAACTTTCACCAACACTTGCATGATTCTCAACTCCTGAAACATACTTCTTTCTAATGGCACTTGCACTTGTCCGTAAAATCAGTGAAAATCGAAGTGGATCTGAAACCTAAATCAAAGAAACAAGTACTTATTGACAAAGAAGGAAAATTTTCAAATCAAGTTACCATCGACAAGCAGTATCTTTTTCAAAATAATAAAATTGTATTTATTCTCGCAAACCTGCAACACATTTTTTGTTGGCCAAATTTCATTTTACTTTTCTCATTCTGAATAGATCAAGACATAGGAGCAGTACTTATTCTTGTTTGATTCTCTACAACTGTTGAAGCCCATTTTATTTATTTACAATAAAAGAACTACATAGATCCATAATTTTTTTGGTAACTACTAATTTATATAAAAATTCAAATCGAAGAGACGTTTCAACTTGCCAGTCTCCACATCTCCGTTTATAAACGCTTCTATTTGTGTGATCAATTTGTCTTTTGACTGAAGCCGTCAAATTACAACTATCTTTTCCTTTGGTCATTACGTATTTATTATGAAGATCGAATAAAAATGAAGCAGTTTGCATTTTATTACTACAGTTTCTTTTGAATGGTGGGATGAAGACGTTTTCGACACTTCAATAAAATAAAAGATTATTGTTTAAATAGAAATTATGTCCATCGATTTCAAACGTCTTCTCGCTACTTAAAACTGAGTAGGGCGGCTATAGAGAACGCGGTAAGAATTGTTAGCCACATGAGCTACTTCAGAGCCCATTGATTTGATCGTGTCTTTGTATTTAAAGATTTTTTTTTTTTGGTATACTATTTTTTTCCATATGCGGAACAATCACTCGAAATCATTTATATAAGTGATATATATTTCTTTTTGATTGACAACGCTGCTTGCAGCCAAGACTCCTCTAAACATGCATGCTAGACATTTGAACTGACACATCAATACACACAAAAGAAAATGTTATTATTGTTGTAAATTCAATATTTATCTAATCACATATTTGTGAACACTTCGATACTAGTTTACTGCAAATGCTTTTCTGATGCTTCAGCACAACAATTTGTTTCCAA
This sequence comes from Sinotaia quadrata, assembly GCA_028829895.1. NCBI lineage: Eukaryota > Metazoa > Mollusca > Gastropoda > Architaenioglossa > Viviparidae > Sinotaia > Sinotaia quadrata. The sequence continues at coordinate 73,677,246 of CM054183.1, read as the reverse complement.
AAATCTACAATCAAAAGGAAAATAACATGTTTTGTATACAATTTATGTGAAGCTATTTTGTCATAGTACATGTTTTAAAATCATTTTTTAAAGAGCTACATATATATATTATATTGTATACGATTGCAAAATCGTGTATCGTGTGTAGTTTCATAGTCGTATACATTCATTTTAAAAGTCGTATACCTGTAGTTTCAAATTCATATATAAATAGCATGAAAGTTGTGAAAGTCGAATACATATAGTATGAAAGTTGTGTACATGCAGTATGAATATCGAATACATGTACTATGAAAGTCGTAAACATGTACTTTGAAAGTCGAATTCATGTAATTTGATAACAGCGAACAATAAGACATCACATTTACATAGTGCATTCAATAAGTCATTGATAAGTTCTAGATGAGTGTTGGGAACTAATTTTTTTAATAAAGTAATTCACAAACTCAGTAAAATTTTAATTTTGTAATAAATGGGGAAATAAAGCCATTAACAAAGTCTATAAATTTTAAATACATAATAAAAGTGAAATAAAACCATTAACGATCTCAGTAAATTTAAAGTATGTAATAAATGCGGGAAATAAAACCTTTAACAAGCTCAGTAATTTTTAACTATGTAATAAATGGGGAAATAAAGCCTTTAACAAATTCAGTAAATTTAATTTAAATAATGAATATGGGAATTAAGCCATTAGCAAACTCACTAAATTAAAACTGTAGTAAAAGGGGGGATAAATCCATGAACTATCTTTATAAATTGTAAACATAGAATAAAAGGGGAAATAGAGCCACGAACCAACTTTATAAATTGTAAGCATATAAATAATAAAAGGGGAAATAAAGCCATAAACACGCTCAATAAGTTTAAACTATCCAAGAACACACTCAATGAATTTAAACTATATAATAAATGGGGAAATTAACCCACTGACAAAATAAATGACAAATCATTAACAAATTAAAATTATTTTTCATGTACAAATTTCCTATGAATATTAATAACTGCATTTAATAAATTATAACTATGTTTCACAAAATGAGGTTTATTTGTAATAAAGTATATGATAGTATTATGTTTCTAATATATAAAAATAATTATTATAGGTCTATATTTATTTGTAATAAAGTATATGAAGGTATTGTGTTTCTAATATATAAAAATAATTATTGTAAGCCTATATTTATTCAACAATGAGTTGCTGGCATCCCGATACTTAAAATATGCAATTCATGAATTCACACACACACGCGCACATCTACACACATCCACACGATTATCAACATAGTTATATTCTTAAGTAATACTTAATACAGTATTTTAATTATTAAAAAATTTAATTACTAAGTGGAGTTTAGAAATCAATAATACATTTTGAACTGATATTTTAGTAATAAATTTTTAAAATTGTTTTAAACAGTATATGAATACACTTTTAATATTTAACTTAGAAAATTCAATCGATATTACTTTCTTCTGTTTTAAAATGAAACACGTTTGTACATGCAAATTGTCTTATCCAGGGATTCCGGACCATTAAATGATTCTTTGGTAACTGCTGCTCAAAACCCGATAAAGAAATATGCTATTATCTCCATCATTAAATGTTTATTGTGCAATATTCAGTGGCCGCTATTCAAGGAACATTTCACTTTCTCATCCATTATTTATGTTTGTGTCTTGTCATTCTGTATTTCTAATCATAAAATTTTAATCGATTTCTTTTGACAACAAAAGAAAAATCGCTTCTTCCTTAAATAATAGCTTTTATCGAAATAGCTTCCCTTTGTACTGTATTGTAAAACTTGAGTTTGAACAGGAAAACCAATATTGATGTCAATTTTCTGTCTGCAAAATACCTAAACTAAGCAGGAAGTTGTACTTTACATTGCTTGAGTGATTTTTGTAAAATGTTGTCTATCTTTATGTAAATATATACTTATACAGTAGATATCGTCACTATTATGAGTTATGTTACAATATACTGTTTAAAACGTGTTGGCATTTTTCTCATGAGTTCAACTCAGCAAGAGACGTGTGTCTTTCATGAACAGTGTGCGTTAAACTCTCATTAGTATGTTATGTGACATGTAGTACTGACCTGTACACGTTAAACTCACAGTAGTGGTTTCTGTAAAATACAGTCATACCCTGTACACGTTAAACTCACAGTAGTGGTTTCTGTAAAATACAGTCATACCCTGTACACGTTAACCTCTCAGTAGTGGTTTCTGTAAAATACAGTCATACCCTGTACACGTTAAACTCACAGTAGTGGTATATGTAAAATACAGTCATACCCTGTACACGTTAAACTCACAGTAGTGGTTTCTGTAAAATACAGTCATAACCTGTATATGTTAAATCTCAGCAGTGAGTTATGTGAAATGTAATCACGGCCAGTAGCAGTTCAACTCTCAGCACTGAGTTATGTGAAATGCCATTCGTGACCAGTAGCAATTACACACATGAGGCAGTTGAAATGCAGTCATGACGTATACGAGTTAAGTCTTAACAGTGAGTTATGTGGGTTGCTATTCATGATTCCTACAAATAAAACTCAGATTCTCAACATTGAGTTATGTGAAATACCAGACAAATGGAAGATTCTCAGAAGTGATTTATGTGAAGTACTAGTCAAATGACGGATGCTCAACAGTGAGTTATGTGAAATACCAGTCAAATGAAACTCAGATTCTCAAAAGTGAGTTATGTAAAATATCAGTCGTGGCCCATACAAGTCAAGCTCCCAGCAATGTTAAGTACTAGTCATCATCGGTACAAGTCAAGCTCCCAGCAATGTTAAGTACCAGTCATCATCAGTACAAGTTAAACTCTCGGCAAAGAACTAGCTGAAATGCCAACCAAGAAACGGTTGTGTTGTGGACTCATATATTTTTTTGCTGCCTAAATCATTAAATGTGGGTGGATGTATGGTCATGAAAAAAAGATGGATGGATACCGAACATTTTAGGAATTATATTTGGTATTATCGTACAATATCTAAGGTGACGTATATTTATACAACTAGTTCAAATGCACTTTGGCCTAACGCACTAAGTCACTTGTAGGTGAAATGCAAATATTCGACTATAGTGATTTAAAGGATAATGGCCTGGTGGCTATTGTGATGATTAATCTTGGCTTGTTCCCCCCCCCAACTCCCCCAGCAGTAAAATCACATATTAAGAACAAACGTGAACAATTACGCAATATTGACCAAAATTTGCAACAGGACATTACAATACGATTATAAATAACACTATGCAAAAAGATATTGCACTTAACAATTAACACTACTACACTAGTAAAGACACATGAAAAGTGTTTAATAATTAAAATATAAGGAGAAAAAAGAGCCTAGTGTAGGTTAGATTACAAATATCACAATTGCTTTTTCACTGATCGTGACCTACAATGAATGTTGGGTTTACTTTCCAATTTATACTTGAATGCACAAGTGTTTTAGAAAGACAGGACCAAAGTCTTTTTAAGTTTACATTTATGAATTTTTATGGTAACTAATTTGTCCTGCTCACCATTGAATTACTCCTGACATTGTGACTAGAGAACAGAGTGACCAAAGTTAACACGTATTCCGTAACTTTAATAATTATTGGGATGTGTAATGATGTTGTGGAATGCTATTTTATTTCCACTAAAGTAAATGTTAATTTGAAAATTGTAAATGCTGTGCGTGTTCAAACATTTTGTTCATTTAATAATTATAACCATCTGTGTTCATTCTAATTGTAACAGGCATGTGCGTGGTTTAACCCATTTTTATCTTCATTGTAAAAATACGAATTGAGGTCAATTGTAATAGGACACCTATTGACTGTGGTCACTACATATGGATCAGCGAACTATAGGTTTATTGCTCATGGAAATAATTGCTATTGTTCCAGAGTGGGTTTTTCGTTTTTCATTTGGATTTTTAGTTCCATTTTGGTTCCATTTCTTAAAATGGAGTTCAGTTGGGAATTTCAACTAATGCTGAGTTTTATGGCTAGCGAGCTGTGAACCTTATGCCAAGTTCAAGGTATTCAATGATAGACTGTTGATGTGTGTGCCAAGGGACCCCTCCGCCAACTGATGTGCAGATAAGTGGAAATCTGACACTCTGAGATCAGAAATTCGTGTTACGATCCATATAAACATTTAAAGACAGAATATGTGGTCCTAACGACCTTTGTATTTCTATGTATCGATTTATGGATTCACCATTTTGTTAAATACTAAATTTTTATATTTTTGTTATCCAAATAACAGAAGCTGACTAATTATTAGTGAGATGAAGACTGAAAAGAATTGGGCTGGGAACTTTTGAATCAAATGTGAATGTTTTGTTTGCATAATTAGTCGTTATTAGGATAGTGTGCTCAAATTCACGCAATATTACACAGATTCATCTGTCACTATGATTAATATCTAAGCTGAGAGAATTAATTCAGGAGACTTAAGGGTGAGTCTGGAAACCAGTCTGTCATAAGCATAGGTGTAACGTTAAAAATTCACAATCATTAAATCCTCATGCTGAGACAGGGTCTCTAAACAAATGCTGGAATGTAACATACACCGTAGAGAAACTGATTATGCTGTTGAAGGAAGCCAGTTTTTGATATTGTGAAAAGAGGTTCCTGTCTGCTAATTGCTAATTATTAATTTATGATATTATATTTCATAATTAATACATAAACAATAATCCTCCCATGCAAATAGCACGCACAGTCACCCGACAGGGGTCTTTTGTCTTTGCGGTCACGAGAGTGACTAGGTCAATCCCTGGAACAGTCTGGTAACTAATTAACTCTCTATCCAAGTGCTACCTGTCTAGATTAACAGACCTTAATTGAATTATCTTGTCAATCTTTGTCTAATCCAGCCCCTCACATATAAGCTCTCTAGATGATGGGAACTATCCCAAACTTGCACTTAACCGTCTTTCTATTGCCGTTACGTCATTGGCAGCCCCCACTCATCATCAGTGCCTCTCTATCAATGTAACGAGAGTGGATAGTTATAAAATCAACAATTTATTAAAGAAAAATAAATAATAATTAAAAATAGTTTTACAGTTAATGTTATCAAAATTACACACAAGGCAATTTATCAGAAATCACAAATCTCATCCAAGATACATAGAATTCAGTCAAGCAAGAAAAATATATCATGTCAATTCCATAGAACAATTACTAGGAATTTTACATCAAAGAAATATCTTCACAATTTAGTTTAGCTTACACAAGTTCTCAATGTCAACTAAATAAATAATACAGTTAAGTCAATGTAAAATATTAAAGAGAAGAATCAGAAATAGATAAGGAATTTAAGAAATCATGAAAAACATGTACAGATTACACAGAAAATTTATAATAATGGTTCACCTGATAGTGGCCTGTGAGTGGTAGTCTTGTTCTTGTTTAGGGTTGGCTGGCAGTTAAAAGTCTTGTGATAATGGCCTTGCCTGATAACAGTTCTGCATACTGTCATATGAATGTTTGAATAATCCGCACAGAATGTACAACACAAGAACTTAATCACAATTCTTGTCCAATATGAATTACACAGCATAAACACAAATCAGTTTCTTGTCCGAATTTGCACAATGCTCAAAACTCAGTCTTTACCACTGTCCTTGAATGAAATAACATGGATAAAGTTTACACAGTTCTAGTTTCCAACACCTGGTCCTTTTATTAGGCTCTTATGGTTCCAACAGTTACTTGGCAGAGTCCGACTTATACTCCTCGCAGCAGCTCCCCACAGTAACTCAGCTTTCTTGAGTGGACCCAATTCTTCAAGCAAGTGCAACTGGTTGTCTATGAATCTTCTTCCTGTTAGAAGATACTACTCGTCATACCCTCCAGGTACATCATAGCACACACAGCATTCCACACTTCTCTAGAATCTACACAGAGTTCCAACAAGAATTTCTCCTGCTCATGGATCTCAGCACCTTCAGAAAATCCAATGGCAGTTAATAGTTGTCAACGTGTAAGTAAAACTTCGAACTTCGACTGTCGACTCATACGAATGTCGACATAAGCAATGTCGAGATACGTGAAGCTTGATGGCAGCAAGGGATGAAGTTTACCAATGCTTGCACATCAGCAGAAACAAAATGGCTTGCTTGCAAGAAGAACTTGAATCTTGCATCTCAGCAAAGCAAAAATGGAGTGGAAGAAAAACGGAACGGCTTGTTAACTGTGACAGAAGAAACGTAATGGCGCGCATCAGTCTCGTGTTTCAAATATTCGTAATCTCTACTTTTATTCTCGTTTCTTCATTTAAAATTCCTTTTTACAATTCATCCATTGATTTTTTGTTTAAACGAGAATATGTAGCATCGATCACTCGAAAGTTTTATAACACTGACCACTTGAAATCTCTGTATTTTATATAGACCACTTGAAATCTCTGTATTTTATATAGATCACTTGAAATCTCTGTATTTTATATAGATCACTTGAAATCTCTGTATTTTATATAGATCACTTGAAATCTCTGTGTATAACACTGACCACTTGAAATCTCTGTATTTTATATAGATCACTCGAAATCTCTGTATTTTATATAGATCACTCGAAATCTCTGTATTTTATATAGATCACTTGAAATCTCTGTATTTTATATAGATCACTTGAAATCTCTGTATTTTATATAGATCACTTGAAATCTCTGTATTTTATATAGATCACTTGAAATCTCTGTATTTTATATAGATCACTCGAAATCTCTGTATTTTATATAGATCATTTGAAATCTCTGTATTTTATATAGATCACTCGAAATCTCTGTGTATAAACATCGACCACCCGAAATCTCTGTGTATAATACTGACCACTCGAAATATCTGTATGTAACATCGACCACTCGAAATCTCTGTCTATAATTCTGACCACTCGAAATATATGTATATAACATCGACCACCCGAAATCTCTGTCTATAATAATGACCACTCGAAATATCTGTCTATAATACTGACACTCGAAATATATGTATGTAGAGTTCAAAAACTATAAAATCGACTATCGCTGGTAGTGCTTTTTATTAGTCCAGTATAAGAAGTTAACATAGCGTGAATAACATTGGATACTCTATATAACTTGAAAAATCTACATTATAACAATCTTTGAACAAGTGTTTTATCCCTTATACTCTGTTAACTTGTGGAACCTACCTTATAACAGTCTTTGACTAAGTGTCTGATCCAATATGCTCTGTATAATTGGAAAAATCTACATTATAACAGTCTTTGACTAAGTGTCTGATCCAATATGCTCTGTATAATTGGAAAAATCTACATTATAACAGTCTTTGACTAAGTGTCTAATCCAATATGCTCTGTATAATTGGAAAAATCTACATTTTTTATAACAGTCTTTGACTAAGTGTCTGATCCAATATGCTCTGTATAATTGGAAAAATCTACATTATAACAGTCTTTGACTAAGTGTCTGATCCAATATGCTCTGTATAATTGGAAAAATCTACATTATAATAACCATGTTCTGTACAACTTGAAGAATCTTCATTGTGACAGTCTTTGATAAATGTTTGATTCCACATGCAGGGACATCTTTAGGCAACCGCCTAGGACCCATGAAACTTAGGGGCCCTACAATGGCAGTTTTATTATTATTCATTTAAAGCATATTTCACTTATTTCAGTAAAGTAATTCTTTATTGAATTGCAGTCCATAAACACTATGCATTACTGTGTTCAATTAATTCAATGTTCTATTATCTATTTATGCTCGTTTTCAATTTTTTAAATTTAAAACAATGTGCGTGAGGCGCTTTAAGTCCCAAGGACGGCCCTGCTAACATATTCTGTGTAACTTGAAGAGTCTAAAATTATTACAATCTACGAAGTATTTGACTAAGTAGTGTAAATGCTGATCTGTTTCTGATTAGCTGTTAGTTTTTTCATATTTTTTTAAAACTCACTGAGGAGTTCATTTTCTCTCAAGTAAATATACACAAGATATTGAATGTATATTGAACGACGGGAGTAAATGTATACAAGATGTTGAGTACATGCTGAATGACGAAAGTAAATATACACAAGATATTGAATGCATGTTGAAAGACGGAAGTCACTGTGCAAAAGGTATTGAATGCGTACTGACTGACCAAATTGCACAATACTGGCTGACTGACTAAATTGCATGTTAACAATATTGACTCACTGTTGACTGACCAAATTGAATGCTACCGCAATTTCAGCAATTTAAACAGCATATTTCCTGATCGACTGAGTCCACGCTCTTATTGACATCTGAAGCATGCGTTTCCTAAAAGTGTTATTAAATTCAATTACGACAGCTAACATACTAATCGACAAGTCAGCAAGCTGGCATGAGAATGTGGTCATCTGCTGCTTGCATCAAGCATGCTATTTACTCTTTTCTCGCCTTTTAAAATCAGTTATTAGTATTACTGGCGTAATGGCAGTGACATACCACTTTAGATGTCAAACAAATAAGTGATTGATCGATTTCTCTTTGTAAATCGTCTTACGTTTTCGGAAATCAGAGATTACATGTTATTATAGCTAAAGTTTGCACGTTCAGATCAGATTAGACCGATAATTTTACAAGAAATGATAGATTTTCTCAGTTCGCATAGATCTAATGTCTCTTGGAATCAGTTAAACATATTTTGTTTTCTTAACTTTAAAATGCCCATGTATATAATAAAATTAAAAAAACCCCAGAGGATATTAATTTACATTATCTGTATAATTTATAAATGTTCCTTGTTGTCTAGAGTTCCGGATTGCCAGTTTAACGTACTGAGACGCAAAAGCTAAACAGGGGTATGAGAATTCAAATTAATTTATGATAATAAAATTGATTGAATTACATCTGACCATTTCGACCTGCTTGTACGAATATTTTGATTTTTTTAACATTGATGATTACTAACCCTCAGCACTAGTGCTAGTAGTTGTGTTTTATTCTTTTTGTAGTATTAAGTGAAGTGCTTACATTAATGAACTGTTGTTCAAAATAACTTTGAAACAAAATAAATAAAATACACGTATATCAAGCCATCCAGTAACTTGGGTTGGGGGTGGGGCGGATACCTAATCAGGGGATAACAATTGCAGGAAAATTGTTGGCGGCCTGGATTTTATCCCAGGTCCCGCAAGGGCAGCTCCTTGAACTCCCTCAAAACCCCAAGCTCGTAGAAATGATACATTTGTGTTCCATTCCATTCACTGTTACTCTTCATAAAGACTTTAGCAACAATAGGCATATATTTTCTTTTCTTCAGTTTATATTAAAGCATTTATTCAATTTTTTTTTACTAAGGAAACATATGTTACTGCAATCATAAATAATAATACCAACAAATTTACAGAAATATTGCAGCAAGCCTTATTCAGCCAGGCTGAATAAATTATTCTTATATACCACTTTATATGTATATACTATGAATACACATTCTTTATCCATTTTTCTTTTAACTATTTGTTTTCTAAGATAACTAATCCATATTCATGTAAATCCATGCTAATCTAAGCAAGCAAGAAAGAGAATATAACCTAATTTGAGTGTCCCAGGTTTGGCTGCTATCTTCTGAGAAATCTGTCCCAAGTCCCACTATCAAACATTTTCTAATTACTTGTTTACAAATTTCAGACTAATTAATCATTTCTTGTTTCTTTGATCAGCATATTTTGAATTTTATAATTTCTTCTCTAGTATAAATGTGTTCTTATCCATCCACTCAATTATGTTATTGTTCCAGCTATAGACTATTCTGATACCATAATGTTTGTACTTTATGATTACCAAGTGTTAAAATGTATAAAGTCAGCATATGGATAGGGACTCCTCTACATAATAACTGTGTGTAGACAGACAGTACCATTTCGATCTCAAGAATGGAACAGGCATTGTGGAGCTTATAATTATCAAAGTCAAAGTCATTTATCAATATCACTTACAAACGTGATACACCAGAAAGCACTGGTGGAGGGGCTGATATCACTCACACACACACACACACACACACACACACACACACACACACACACATCAGTCACTTTTTGTTGTTAGTGTGTTAATTAACACTCAAACTTGAGTGATTTGATTTATATTAATTTTCTATTGTGCTCTGTATGCCATAAATATTTTTAGAAAATATGAATTCTAAATGTCAGTATGATTGAAGTAACATCAACAAAAGTGAACTCCATAATTCTAAATGTCAGTATGATTGAAGTAACATCAACAAAAGTGAACTCCATAATTCTAAGCAGCACATCCTCTTTGTGCTATGTAAGTCTCATGAATAATGATTTAACTTTTATTATACATATGACAAAACTGATTTTATGAGCAGATGATTCTATTATTACAAATTTTAATTCCATACTGACAGTATAAATTAAAAGATTAAAAGCACATTTTTATTTAATGATGATAATACAAAATTCTGAAAAGGTTTTTTTCTTCAGCATGACACAATTTTGTGTAAATGTTCATTATTTTCTGTTCCCTCATTCTTCATCCCCACCCAATCCCATCCTTCTGAAAGACCAATTTGTTTCGGATTGGTGATATCAGATGTCAACATTAATGTTCATTAATAGTGGTTGTTGTTGGTGGTGGTGAATCGATGTCAGCCATAGATATACAAGTTTCTTTGATTTGATGTTTTGGGGGTGCTCCCTGATATTTTTCCAGTTTTCTGATGCAGCACTGGTAAGATTAAGTTATTTTATGCATACTACTTGTGTAGTTTTATTACTTATGTCAACAAAAAGGTGATAAACAAAGCTAATAGTATAATGACTTGCTTTATTGTTGATAAAGACATAGCATTTAAACAAATTTACATTTCATCCATGTTTTGAACTTAACTATAACGTATTTGTGTTGCCAAAGTATTCCTTTTGAAGTTGATGGTGGTTTTCTATTGTCTTTCCCAAGATGATAATTTACAGAAATGGGTATGACCTGAGGTGTATTGGGGCAGGGATGGAGGGATGTGATGTCTCCTTACATTTTTGTATGAAGTGGATGCATCCCCCAGTACTTTTGTTCCAAAAATCCATGTTAGCAGAATTTGATCAATGGCCAGCCGCCAGATACTCAGTGTATCATCAATACATGTACTTGGGCATGTCATTTGGTAACTTAACTCGGGTTCACTTACAATGGCAGAATGACATTTGTGCACATTTCAAGCATGGCGAGGACGAGGGGCGGGGTTTGCCACTTAAAGGGGTAAATAACATGGGAAGAAATCTTTTCTGCGGTCTTTGGTGGCATCCCCCCACTTCTTTTTTAGGACTACACCCTTGGGTACGACTATTCTAAAACAACTATCCTGTTCTCAGTAAAAATAATGGATATAATTTTATTTACTCTATTACTCATTCTATTTTTATTTTTCTAAAATTATATATTGCCTTCAAGTACCAAACTACATGAAAAGATAAAGCAGTGGTGCACAAACTTTTTTAGTCAGGGGCTACACTCTGACTTGTCGAAACCGTCGGGCCCACAAAAAAGTGAATATCAAAATCGTCCCACACAAGATAGACATCACATCTAAGAACACACAAATAACGATTAAGACTATAATTAAGACAAAGAAGTTGCATACTAACTCATTCTAAAAATGTTATAGTACGTCAACTTTCACAAAGTCAGTGAAAATGTTCTCTTGGCAATTCAGCGAACGCCTCAGAGATTCAATTGGAGCTGTTCGTTCATCACTGACAACGTTGTGGGAAATCTTGATGCTTCGTCTCATAATGACGCTTTATATTTAGAAACCTTAGCCGCTGCTACTGTTGAACGAGACAGCAGACAAATAACGTTCGTCCGTTGTTGAACAAAACAGTATTGTAGAGTCCACGGTGTATGAGTAAACATTTGACTTTTTCGGTATAGCCTTAAATCGTGCACAGTGTATGAGTAAACATTTGACTTTTTCGGTATAGCCTTAAATCGTGCGCAGTGTATGAGTAAACATTTGACTTTTTCGGTATAGCCTTAAATCGTGCACAGTGTATGAGTAAACATTTGACTTTTTCGTTGGACATAGCGGGCCAGAGTTTGTGCACCACTGAGATAAAGTATTTTTTTTGTACACACAAGAACTTAACAAAGATTTTAGTCATGTATTTTATTAAATTTATTTTAAACATAAAATATACTCTTTATCAATTATTGCCAAACATTAAATCTCTGATCAGTTATAATCAGTAGTTATTTTCTGTTTTAAATATTACATTAGTTTGTGGCAGAGTTAATTTGCCTGTCCCTATTTTAAAATGTAATTGTTATATAAGTTGTTAAATTGTCAGAGTAACCCAAACTTGGGTACTCTTTATGATGATGGTATGTTTGAAAGTGTCTGAATTGAAGCAAATGCAAGATTTGCTGATGTAATGCAAACTAGTGAGTTGTTTTTATTATCCAATGGTTATGATTTACGAGAACAAGACCAGCCAATGGACTGAGATTAAAAAGTTTACTTGCTGTAGAAAAATCTACTGTCTAATCACTTATTGAAGTAACAAAGAAGAACTATGGGTTTTGAAAGGTGGCCATTAGCTTGATAGTGAATTTACTGATTGGTTGAGAGAGAATGGGCTTAGAAATATTTCATGTATTTTTACTATTGATATGTTATACTCATGTTCTATACTTGTAGAAATGTACTATGTGAGTTGACTTTTATTCCTACAAATGTTGAACTAGGCTGTTCACATGTACATGTAGTTTGCTGAAAACTTGACATTGTTTGATATGCTGTATTTATTTTGCCATGTGTGTGCATCAGGCTAATAAATACCATTGCAGGAATCTGTTAAGTTGACACTGAAATGTAAGACAGAATGGAGTTATAAAGTGATAAACTGGAAATTTAGGTTTGCCCCTTCATTATATTTTTCAGTGAGCAAGTAGTCTTTCCAGTTGCCTGTTTTAATGTGCTATATAACCTGATCTATTGTTGGTAAACTTCTATGACAGCCCCTGATTAACGGCAGAAAAGGTGTATAAGTGTAGGATCACTGCACTCTACTGATGTGTGATGGCAAGATTTGTGACTGCCCAAACAATTTCCTGTGTAGAGAAATTATTGAACAGCTCTACATTTATTGTTCTGTTTGAAGGAATTGACATAGTTTTTAAAAAAAAAAAAAGTGTCCATGTTAATTCTAAGTAGTGGAACAGTGTTTTTCACATGCATATGACATATGTGGAACTAATGAAATTGAACTGAACTATAAATTGTGGCAAAGTGTGCAAAGAACTTTTAAGACCATGCTGAATCAGGTTACATAAATATTATTATTACTTATCTCTAATAACTCCATTTCTGTCTTCTGATAAGACTATCCTGCGATTTGTATTGTTGAATTGTATTTATGAAAGACTGTGTAGTTATAAAATTATCCAAATGCAGATTCATGGAAATATTTATGTCAATAATCTATTTCATTGTCTTTGTCAAATGTATATTTGATTGTTCATTTAATAAATGTATTGTTAAATTTATTGACCTTCTTACACATATTGATAATCTTATGTTGGAGAAGAAAGTGGGTGGGAGCTCGTTAAATATAGATTAAAGATGAATTTGTCTTCTCCTTTAGTAAGAAATGTTCCACCTATGGACAGATTGTATGACAGTAAAATATTATCTTTAATGTTGTGGATGAGAGGAAATATTTACAATGCTGGTATATCCACCAAGTGAGAGAGACAAGTGGTATCTGCTGGAGGATCATTAATAAAATAAATTAAGATTCCCATCACTTGTAATTAGTTTTGGATAATTAATTAATTCTTTATGGTAATATCCATTAACTAAGTGGCATTGCCATCGTACAGTTTAATAAATTTAATTTTATTTTCTTTATTGTAAGTCATATGAAACAGTACCAATTGATAGCAGAACAATTGATTGTTTTGAATTTTGCTGACATTCACATTTGATTAATTTTGTTTTCTTTTTCAGGATTTGTATAAAGTGGACCTACTCTTTCAAGTGACATAGCATTGTACTCTTTCATGACAGAGAAATGAACTCTTTCAATCAAAAGAGCATTGAACTCTTTCAAGTGACAGAGAATTGAACTCTTTCAAGTGGCAAAGCATTAAAATTTTCTAGTACCAGAACATTGAACTCTTTCTAGCAGCAGAGCATTGAACTCTTTCTAGTGTCAGAGCATTGAACTCTTTCTAGTGTCAGAGCATTGAACTCTTTCTAGTGTCAGAGCATTGAATTCTTTCTAGTGTCAGAGCATTGAACTCTTTCTAGTGTCAGAGCATTGAACCCTTTCAGGTGTCAGAGCATTGAACTCTTTCTAGTGTCAGAGCATTGAACTCTTTCTAGTGTCAGAGCATTGACTCTTTCTAGTGTCAGAGCATTGAACTCTTTCTAGTGTCAGAGCATTGAACTCTTTCAAGTGTCAGAACATCTGATTCTTTCAAGTGACATTGAGTGATTGATATGATAATTTATTCTATTTGCAAGCCAAATTCGTGGAACTGAGCAAAGAAATACATTTGAAAATATTTTGTTGTACTTTTTAGGTTTATTTTCTTTTATTTTGTTGCTAGTTGCATTGGAATGAAACCATTTATTTTCTGATGAAGTCTACAGATCTACATTATACATTTGTTAGATAATCTGAATAAAAATACTTAGTCTACAATGCCTTCAAGTACTGAATTTTTGCCTAACACAATTCGAGTGAAGCTTATCAAACAACAGCATGGTGGTTTGGGCTTTCTCGTCAAACAACGCATGCATAAGCCATTTGTAGTTGTGGCAGATCTTGTTGCAGGGGGCGTGGCTGAGGAGAGCAACCTTGTACAGGTGTGTGGATCAGTATAACATAATAATAACTGTTATTAGTTATTTTATGTTATGAGCAATAGTTGTTCCTTGTACAGGTGTGTGGATCAGTATAACATAATAATAAGTGTTACTACTTATTTTATGTTACTTGTTACTGTGCAATAGTTGTCCTTGTAATGATTGAGAATATAGTTACAAAAAGACTTTTAAATATTAATGAACCTGGTGAGTTAGTTTACATTTTATATATGCGATAATACACACATTAACTAAAATAAATAAAATTTATAGCCCTTTACTTCATGTGCATAATAAACTTGCTACTTTGGAACTTAGTTCAAAAATAGATAAGTCAACTTTTATTTTAATTTATATTATTAAAACAGCACCAATTTATTTTTCTTAAATAACAGTATGTTTAAATAATTAATTCAAATTTCTGTTTAATTTGAACTGATTAGATATGAAAGAAAAATCCCATAGCATCATTTCACACTTTATTGACACATACATTAATTGTCTGAAAGGTCAAATTGAAGATGTCATACTTTGCTTATATCTGTGTGTGGTTAATATTTACACCTTTTCCTTGTTATAATTATTAACATGACTAATTATCATTAAACAATGCATAACCAATTACCAGTGTGTGGAATCTATTTTAGATCAATATTTTCGATGAGTTACCTACTCATATCCCACTGTAATTAGACGTGATATTAATAAATAATTCTCTATTCACTTCGATTCATTCATACTTAATTAACAATTGACTCTACAAAACCCCATCTATCCACTACTATCCCAAACATACAATGTGAATAGTATACTTAAGAAGGAATAAGAAATAACAATTATAACAATTAACAAATACAATTACAGTTTGAATAGCCTCTTATACTCTACTAATTAACAATAAGTATTCAAAGGAATATCTCTGTCCTAACAATATATAAAAGAAACCTGTTCATCATGGAATGAAACAAGGAGAGAGAGAGGAGATAAGGTAAAATGTCATGACCTGTTTTTTGGCCACTTGTCCAGCCCGCAAAGTTTCACTCGCAGCACATTCATGGCAACACTTTAGAATTGTCCCACAATTTTCCTTCTTATGATTTACATGTCTTGGTTCAGCTGACACTGTCATAGGCCCTTTGAACAGATGTAGTCAGACTCTACCAGCCCAGATTCATTCATTCATCCTAAACATCTAATTTTAGCTCATGGAACACTAAGGATCAAATATGATTAACAAAAAATTAGAGATTTCATGAATAGAAACATTTATATAGATTTATAAGGGAATAAGATGACAGATGTTCAATCACTTAGGCAGAAGTGTTTAAGTGTCAACATGTTGTAGTCCATTTAGTTTGGAATTAATGTTTTGAATTACTGTATAAAAATAAGAAGTACACTGTGCATATATGAGGTAGACTATAAATATAAGTCAGACTGAATTAGAAAAATAACTTTTGACAAAGTGTTTAGTACATCCTAAATTTGCACCTAATAGGGTATAATAGTTTTATTCGGGACATTCTTCATGATATGTCTCATTTGAAAACAGGAATTCCAAAAACATACCCTAGAACTCTCACCAGTGTAAAGTTCACCCACATAAATAACTTTAACTATAATTCTCACCAGTGTCAAGTTCACCCATATAACTAACTTAGAGCCTGTAATTCTCACCGGTGTAAAGTTCACCTATATAACTAACTCTAAAGCCTATAATTTGCAACCAGCCTTTAGTATCAAGGTAGTCTTAATTCTTCTTATGACATTATTTCATAGACTGATTCAGATTTTTCACCTGGTCTAAGCAGATTCAATTTAGCATTTTCTACTACATTTAATATTAATGTAGTATGAATCAACTATTACTTTTTAAAAAAAGAATCAAGCCATAAAGCCTTTGCAAAATGGAACCCCTCATTACAGTAGCATAACTTGGAATGCTTGCGAAACATGTAAAATGCCTCCCACCCCCATTTCCATACGCATGCACGCACGCACGCACACACACACACACACACACACACACACACACACACACACACACACACACACACACACACACTCCCTCTCCCTCTCTCTCAGCTCCACAGAGAATTAACTTGTTGTGTGCACTGATAAGCTTAATCACATGTATAGTTTTCAAATTTCAAGTACAATTTTTTTTTTATAAAGGAACAAGTATTAGGCCTCTGCTGTTGAAAGGCCCCCAAGCACTGCTGGGGCAATAGTTACACCATTTCCTAATTACAATAAGAATTCCTATGCAGTATCATTATAAGTTTATATATTTTAATTATTTTACAGAATTCTTTATTTTTGAATTTTTTATCCATACTTAATAAAAACATTAATAATAATTATAATTAACTAATACTTAAAACTAATACATTTGTGATAAGTAAGGTCTACTAGTAGAGTGTTTATCAAATCCTGAAATGACATCATTGACCTCAGAGGTCAGTGAATGTGGTATCAAACCCTGTTGATACTTGAGAAATTCTAATTTTTGTTTTAGATTTTGTGTGCATCTGACATTTTATATTAACAGAATTAGTTCTGTATTTTTCAGCGTCCATGTTTTAAATATTTAGTTCATTACTTCTTGCTACTTTAATACTTGCTATTTCTTAAGTTATTGGTTTGTATTTGTTTTTGTTATAGGTGGGTGATATTATTTTAAGAATAAATGATATCAACCTAATGGATATGAGTTATGAAAGTGCAGTTGAGATCTTAAAAGCAATTCCAGTTGCTGCACCAGTTGTCCTGCTACTTCGTGGTCCTGAAGGTTTCACTACTCACCTGGAGACTGTATTTTTAGAAAATGGTATGCCCAAAACTACTCGAGTTACCAGACCTATTCAAGATTCATTAATGGGTCGTATCAAGAAAACATTTTCCTCCAATGGATCTGCATCACCAGTCAGGACATTAAAGAGATTTTGCAAAGGAGAAAGTGATACCTCTACCCAGTGCTCTCAAAAGACAACTGACAGCTCAGGTAATGTTGGTGGTATGTTCACAGATATCAGTGGGACAGAAGTTTCAAAAATACTTAATACAGAAGCATCCATTTTATCCAGCACTGCAGCTGATAATCATTTTTTAACTGGCACTCTTAATTCAAAGATCAAAGCCATTGAAGTATATGAACAGAAAGCTGTGGAAGACACTGTTCATAAGGAGACCATGAGCTCACCAACAATTTTGATTACCACCTCTGAAACTAGTCCTGTATCACATTTAAATGAGGAAGTCCAGCTTCAGAGTCATGGATTAGATATTTATCATCGTGCTATAGAAATTTTACAAAATAATGATGAGATAACAGTTATAGTTAAGGGTGATGTGAAAATTCAGCACGATATGGCAAATGATACTGCAGACACCCCAAAGCAGTTTAAAATAAAGTGTAAGCAGACATTCAATGAACAACATACAGAAGCACCTCAGCAAGATACCAGTCAACCTCAAAAGATCAGTGACAAATGCCTTCAGCCTCAAGATCTGCAGAGTTCTCCAGAGAATTATCATGATAGTGATCCATCTGACAATGAGGAAAAGAAAAGCAGTTCAAGTATTAGAATTAATCCATCAGCACAGAGAAAGGGTTCTGACCAACGTGGTTCTATGGCAAGCCCTAAAAAGTTCACCAAGTTGCACAATCTGTTAGACGAAAAAACATATGTGGACGTATTGCATCAGAAGGTTTTTGAGGTAAATTAAAATTTTATAATGCATGTATTGTTTGAGAAAACCACATACATAAATACTGTTCACTTTCATTTTTAGAAATCAAATAAACATTATTATGGTTAGATTTCATAGATTAAATGTATGGTTTCGAACAGATCTTGAAAAGGTGCCATGAAAAATGCAAGGGTTTAATTGATGTGGGTAGAGGGATGTAGCTTTTGGTTCATCAGTAATAGCTAGTACCCAGCATCTCAAGACCTTGCAGGAGACTATAGTTACTTCATAGATATGTCTAACACACATTTCAAATAGGCCTATTTTAATAATATAAAAACATGTTTTTATATGTTTAAAACATGTTTAAAACAAGTCCAACACTTACTTCAAAAGACTTATTTGATAATTATAATAAGTAAGTTGCTTATTAAAAGTAAGTAACTGAACTCTTCATTTGAACATATTTAAATTTTCTAGTCAAATTACCAATAAAATTAAAAAATGGAGTTTTTCACTTTTAATATTATTAAAACAACGCACTTATTATTTGAAACCTCTCTTAATTTGAACATTCCTTGAGACAAGAAATTCTGTGCATGGTGAAACAAATCATTTTAAAAAACTCATTTTCTCCTTGGATTAATTCATTATTCTCACTAAGCTGCATTGTCCAAATTGCAAACTCTAATTGACAATTCAGAAGTTTTTTTCAGTTCTACTGCATGTCTACTGCAGTTTAGTTAATGTTCATTTGTAACTTTTATTAGTCGTCATAATGACTACATCCAGTTTTTCAGAATACCAAGAAGAATCAAGAAACAACAGACTAAATAAATTATAGCACAATTTCATCCTTACAATTAAGCTGAAAGCAATTGCATTTGTTTTTGCCCCAAATTGCTGCCATCTTGACACCTCACCTTTTTAACTTTATATAGAATATATATTATGTAAATTTTCACTTAAAATACACTTTATTTTTTTTAAAAGTCATTTTCACTTAGTATGCACATATAGAGAATTATTTACATTTTTACTTTGCTTACCTATGTACATGTAGTAGGTTATCTTAATAATTATATAAATTTTCATTTATATCTATATAGGTTTGATTTATATATGGTTTTGCTTGTCGTTTGCATAAGTACAGATGTACAGCATGCTTGATTTATATATAATTTCACTTAGCATACATATGTATACAATTGATTTATATACATTTTCATTTAATATACATGCATATAACATATGCTCAATTTCTATAATTTTTACTTTGAATAGATGTGTGAAAATAGTATCCTCATGTAGTCTTGATACATGATGCATTTTCAGTTATTATATGCATGTTTAAGGCTTGCATGTAATGGTTTTGATTTATTACATTTCATTTAGTATACACAGGTATAGGCTTTTGTTTATATGCATTTTCACTTAATAAACAGATGTATATAGTAAAGGTTTGATGCATATACATTTTCACTTAGTAACACACACATAGAGTATAAGTTTGATTTATATATATATTTTTCACTTAATATTCATTTACAGGCTTGATTTATATACATTTTCACTTAGTAAACACACATAGAGTATAAGTTTGATTTATATATATATTTTTCACTTAATATTCATTTACAGGCTTGATTTATATACATTTTTCAATTAGTAAACACACATAGAGTATAAGTTTGATTTATAAATATTTTTCACTTAATATTTATTTACAGGCTAGATTTAAATATATTTTCAGAATGTGACCTGCACACCTGAACGATGCATGGGGTCCATGATGAATACAGCAGTTAAAACAGGACCTCCTCGTAAAGCTGCAGAACTACTTGTTCATGCTAAAGATTTTGTTGACCAGTACTACAGTTCCATTAAACGGTACACAAAAGACAAATATGTCACTTATCAGACATGCTTACTAACATGATTATTTGTGTATGCACTTATATGTGTGCCTACTTATTATCATATTAATAATTAATGCCCAAAAGCATATTATCTGAACATTTTGTAATCAACCATTTTATTGAGTCTGAACTGGATTTAATTATTTGACCACATTTTTTTTAATCTGAACATTTTTAACATTTTGTGTTGAAGTCTCCTGTTAATTTACCATACTGCATATTTATTCATTTAACCTGGTGAAGACAGTGCCCCCAACTACAAGGAAAATATAGACTACACAGTAATTTGAGATTCATGAGCACATCATGAAAATATTATTTATACCATGTAGAAAATATCTTCTGTATCCTTGGCTAAGTTTTCTCCTCATGTTTATAGGACAATAAACAGTGTGTGTGTGTGTGGTGGTGGTGGTGGTGGGATTTAACAGAGAGAATACACTGAGTCATAAATCTAAAAGCATGTACAAGGAAAATACCAGAATTCATAATACAAACACACAAGATTGTTTAAATGTTATGCACAGTATAAAGAATATATGAGTACACAGTGTGCCAATACGTCAGTCATAATCACTACAGATGTGATGTAATCAAAATAATGTATTTTCTTAATTGTAGCTAACATCAAGAACAATAAATTCTACTGGTCCCTGAACTGATCTGTCTGAATCTTTCTGATTTTCTCATTGAGTGTCATTTCTATTGGTATATTTTCTCATTGAGTGTCATTTCTGTTGGCATATTTTCTTGCTAAACAATGGTGGTGCAGGAAAAAGTATTTGTTTATATAAATAGTAAAAATAAGTTAGATTGAAAATATATTGCTTTATAAAAAATCACAAAACAATACAAAAAAGCAATAGCAACAAGAAGAAACAATATATATGTGTGCCTGTGTGTGTGTGTGTGTGTGTGTGTGTGTGTGTGTGTGTGTGTGTGTGTGTGTGTGTGTGTGTGTGTATGTGTGCACGTGTGTGCGTGTGTGCATGCGTGTGTGCGTGCATGCGTGTGTGTGTGTGCGTGGAGGTAAGAGAGGTTTACAGATAATGAATGTGTTAATATTATTTATAATTGTAAATTGTATTTGTTGAAATAAATTTAAATATTATTTGTAGGAATAAGTTCTTTAAAGAAAATTATAGGCATTACTTGTTTAATAAACTGATAAAGATAACTTAATTATATAAGTATCGATATTGTTGTATCATTAATGTATGTTATGCAATAGTTATTTTAATGTGAGCAGCTTTCATTGTTTATCTCCAAAAGTAACATATTAAAAAGAATTTGCACTAAATAAAACACGACCTTGGTATTTGTGTAAAATTGCTACTATTATTTAAATGATTGCAGACAAAACACTCCTGCACACAACAAACGCTGGCAAGAAATCCATACTTCTATAGCACAGACAGGTACATATGATTTGACTACGGCTGAATTGAGCTTTGGTGCAAAGACTGGTTGGCGTAATTCACCTAGATGTATTGGACGTATCCAGTGGAGCAAATTACAGGCAAGCCTATTTTATCTTTTAATGGTTTTAGAAGTATCTACCCATCAAAGATAGAATACTGCAGAATTTCTTCCTCCACAGCAAGGATCAAATACTGTTGTTTGGAGAGTGTAAACTTAATACCATTCAAATCAATGACGTCACCAAATATATCTTACATCAGCTAATTCCTTTTTATAAGTACCATAATGAATAAAAATGCAGCTTTATGAATGAGAGAAAGAGAAATACATATATATTTCTTATAATTTTAAACAATCTAAGTTATCTTTTTCAATTCATTTATTTTAGTTGTGTATGCCATATTTTTGGAAAACATACCATCTATAATTCTTCATGAGTTATCAGAAACTACAGGAGTGATGATATACTTCAAACAGTCAAATAAGTTTTACAAATTAAAAAGTACAACGTACATTTTTTAAAATCACCACAGGACACATTTATGCATAAACTGATGAATATCTATGTATTTCCTATATTTAAATAGGAAAAAGGGTTTACAGGATATTTTGATGCCTCTCTTCTAGGTATTTGATGCACGGCATATTACAACAGCACGTGGAATGTATGAAGCACTTTGTAATCACATCAAGTATGGTACTAACAAAGGCAATCTCAGGTAATTATCCTATAATATTATCCTTAGAGAAAACTGTAATAAATTTATTTGTAGTTTATTAACTATTTATCATTATTGTGTCTGTGTGTGTATGCACACTTAATATAATGATGTATAGTGGGCAAGTTATATATAAATTATAGTAATAAAAATAGCAAAATTGCTAATTTAGAAAAGAAACCAGTACCACAGGAGATATTTAAATGTTTTAGAGATCAAGAAGACAAAACAAATTAAGTCAGTATTTCATCAAGATAAATGCTATTGACTATAATAGATGTTTATTGTAACAGATGAATAGTACAATATATATCTATGATTATATGAACAACTTGTTTGAAATTAAAATGATTAAACTAGGTGTTGAAATTTCTTTAGCTACCTTAATTTCAGATAAGTTGTTCAGAGTTAATACCCCAAACTTACACATTTTCATGTCTATATGGTATTGCTTTTAATATTAACATAATGAAAGCTATTAGTTGCAACATTAGCTTATACATTTATTTTTTGTCTTATAATATGTTTGTGAAGTGTTTTAAAATTTTTAGGTTGCATTAATTTCATTATAATATGTATATAGGAAGTAAGCACCATCATATTCATCATTAATATAAGATATAAAATTTATTAAAGGGGTTTATATATGACCCTCTTAGTATATTATCTATTACAGCTATTGGTTTAGGTTATTAAACCCCATAGCTTAGTCTACTCCTTTAATCTCTATATTGATACTGATTGCAGAAACTCTGTGAGACAAAATTCAGCTTACTGTAGTAACAAACAAACTAGTTAGTGTTGCATCTAGTATCAGAGACTTATTATTGCATGTCTCACCCCTGACCAATCCCATTCCCTGGTCATCCACAGAATTAGTTAAGATATTGAGAAAATAATAAACAAATAAATTAATAAATAGAAAACTTAAAATGATAGTTAATTGATCAATTTTTGTATCAAAGACTATTGGTGCCAATAAACATCATTTTGTCAGCTTTGCTAGTGATAAGTTATAATGTATGTACATGTATAAATAGTAATAATACTGATTCTTTATAAGTGATCAAGACTTTGTCAGAAAAACAAAGTTTGACGAATTTGAGTTTCCTGTCAGTGTATTTCTTACACGGTAGATTCAGTTAACTGACATTCCCCTCACATTCCCTGTACATAGCAAATAACCAGAATTTTAAAGTATTACAATTTGTGAAGACTAAACCAATTCTAAAAGTAATAATCTTACCAGATGCAAGCATATAAAGTGACAGTTTCATAGATATTCACCATATCTGAGAATAAGTCTTAATAATATTGTTCAGTTGTTTTACATATAATATTTTTATGCATGGGCGTAGTCATGAAGTTAATCTCTACCCAGAGTGTGTATAAGACTATTGAGGTGATAGTTTTTTTTTATATTGTTCTTTTTTTGTGTAGGAATTGCAAATCAAGACTTTCTGATAATTATGATTTGGAGAAAGAACAAAATTCTTATATCTCATTATCAATTTGGAATTTGGAATTTATTTCCATTAAACACTTTAGATCATTCAGGTTCATACTATCTAAGTATTATCAGTTGGAACACATTCTCATCATATATTTCAGGTCTGCCATCACAATATTTCCACAGCGAGTGAAAGGAAGAGGTGATTACCGTGTATGGAACAGTCAGCTAATCATGTATGCTGGCTACAGACAGCCAGATGGATCTGTCATTGGTGATCCCAAAGCTGTAGAATTCACTGAGGTAACAATTATATAATTTATTTTTTATAAATTAAAACAATGATTTTCAGTCTGAAATCAGCATTAATATTTTAAACTGTATCCATCTCATTAAATATTGTTTGTTTGTTAAAGCAGTCATGTATACGATATTTTGAGCATTTCTTACAGATTAGTTATTTCTATGCTGATCATTTTTAAGTACCATTATTAAAGATAAGATCATATAATTATTTGAAAGAAGTATTTGCAGCGATCATCAATCCTAACCTAACTCATAACAGCAATGTAAAAACCATACTGATGCATTTGGCTAGAGCCACTTGCCACAAATATTTACAGATTCTGCTTACTTGTCAGATAAAGATTCATGGACCCTAACTAATCTGCAAAGATTTACAAAACTATATGGTAAAATTTCAAAGCTTCTAGACAAGTCAGTCCACAGTAAGAATTTAACTAAGCCAATCCACAGTAAGAATGTAACCAAGTCAGTCCACACTAAGAATTTAACCAAGCCAATCCATGGAAGAATTTAATCAAGTCAGTCCACAATGAGAATTTAACCAAGTCAGCCCACAGTAAGAATTTAACCAAATCACTCTAGAATGAGAAGTTAACCAAGTCAGTCCATGATAAGAATTTAACTAAGTCAGTCCACAGTAAGAATTTAACCAAGTCACTCTGCAATGAGAAGTTAACCAAGTCAGTCCATGATAAGAATTTAACTAAGTCAGTCCACAGTAAGAATTTAACAAAGCCAGTCCACAGTAAGAATTTACTTATCGTGGTAAGCTTCAGTTCTTGTCAGCAATCAAAGATGAAGTGCATATGTTACCCCTCCCTTTGGGAAAATTTATAACCTTTAGTTAATTATCTCAAATCACTGATTTTTGACCCATTGCCAAATCAATCTTTTTTCTTTTTTGAATTCTAGTCTTGCCTTGTCTAGATCCCTAATAATAAATTAACCATTTATTTATTCACTATTTCAGGAATGTTGACACCATCATATTAATTCTTTGAAAGAACAATGATCACTCTAGCTAACTACTTTGTCAAAACTGCTAAGTGAAAATAGAGAATTAATATTCAGTACCTTCTCATAAGAAATAATTTATAACATTTATTTTTTACAAAACTCATACATTCATCCTTCACAAAGAATTTTCAAACTAGAAGTTTATGAAGCCCCAAAATAGAATAAAAAGAAATAAACAAAGTCTACAAACATGATAATTAGAATCAACAATTTTTAACTCATGCAAACATTCTTCTATGCATTGTAATATGTTGTCATATCATTAATAATTTCTTCACAAAACAATTAGGCAGAGTTCTCTTATCTTCTATATATTGTGGTTAAATTTCAGATCAATTATAATGTCCCCAAAAATAATCAGCCAGAATTCTTGTATCCCTCCCTATGAAGAGATTACTTTAACTCTTTCTTATAATTGCAATTACTGTATTATCAATATTATTATTCTGAACTCAGTCTATTTTTATAAAAATCCCCCTCCTCCAAAGATATTAACTTAAACAAATATCATTTGCTTTACCAAATACAATTTAAAAGAAACTCACTTGCCTTTTTTATGTATTATACACACATACACAGCAAAATTCAATCTTATTCCTTATATAAAATAGAACTATTGCCCTCTTTATTTGTACCTTTCTTGAAACAGTATAAATTCCTCTATATTCTAACTAAGCATTTTACTAGTTTTCTGTTTTAATCATAAGAACATTTTAATTACAGTAAAATAATACAATTATGTGCCAAACCTGACAATACTTTCTCAGTAATATTAATCCACTTGTACTAATTGAAAACACAGATTGTCCATAAAGTACAAGGAATGACTCCAGTTGGTTTGTACTCTAGGTTAATAAGGAATTATCACTCCACACACTACAGATTTCACAAGACAGAATTAAAATGCTCTTTTTTTGTCCATACAAATTTAAGAACTGGTCTAATTCTCTCTCTCTCTCTCTCTCTCTCTCTCTCTCACTCTCTCTCTCTCTCACTCATACACACACACACACACACACACACACACACACACACACACACCATAAATTGCACCATTCTAATATTTGTAAGGAACACAACAGCGATAAATTAATTTTCCTTTTAATCCAGTCTTGTAATAGCATACAAAATTGAGAATTGTCTTTCTTCAGCTAATTAAGTATAACCCAGGATTGGGCTTGGTAATTATGTAGCACTTTGCAACAGTTTTCTGATTTCTTGCATATACTTTCATAGCTACAAATATTTGTTTGTTTTCCATAATGTAAGTTGTTATGGTCAGTCAAATAAAAGATGTTTTTGCTACTTTTGGAGCTATCTTCTGACAGGACAAGTAATTTCCTTTGCATGCCTAATTTAATATATGGTGTGTTTTTTTTTTATCTTCTTCAAAAACATTTCATTCTAATTTAATTTATTTCTTTATAATGCTGAAAAATTTTCTTTTTGCAAAATAAATTTAATTGGTGAAGCACTTTTAGTGAAATCCTTTAAAATATTCTTAAAATATAACACATTTTAATTGTAGGGACAGTTATATTACACTGAATAACTTAATTATTTTGATTATAGTTAAATGACTTTTAGTGTGAGAATAAATATTTCTCCATTTATTAAACTAGTTAGTTCTTTAATAGTAATAATGCAAGTTCAAAATCATAAATATAACAGTTTAACAATTTTGTTTTAGAATGTTTCTTAGTAATATTAGAAATTAATTAGATAGGATAACAAGTTCTTATTTGCTCTATCAATAAAGTATGTATGTATAATATGTTTTTCTTTTATACATTTTACCTCACAATAAAACACATTTATTTAGTTAAATATAAATAAAACTAACTGAACAGATTGTATGCAAGTTTTATGATTCACTTTCATCAATGTTGATCTTACAAAACAGCTTCAATTTTACCATCTTCATTTTAAAGCAGTATTTAATGGGTATATTTTGAAGAAGTTATTTCTGCTGCTGAACTGGACTATCTCTACCTATAAAGTTTCAAACTAATTCAGAATCTTAACAGTAGTTTTTTTGTCATTTTGTGCTGTGATTTATTTTACATCATTAAATTGTAGCATGAAAGGAAGCAAGAGAAATAATACAAGATGGAATGTTAGGAGCCAAATGATCATGCATTTTGTATTTGTTATTTGAGTTAAAATTAAAACTACTAAAGAGAGGTAAATTAAATGTAAAGATACTCTTATAATAATTCTTGATCTTTGAATGTTCAGAAAATAATGAATTGGAAGAAGTTTATTTTTCACTGCATTTTGTGTGAAGATATAGCCAATGTTCTGGTTTCTATACCTATAAATAAAAATTCACTTTTGAAACATTGGAATGTTAAATCTTTATAAAAATAAAGAAAAGCTTTGTACATTAAAAAAAATTGACCAATTATTAAAACTATTGTTTCTTTTGCAGGTGGTGATGAAGATGGGATGGAAGCCAAAAGGTTCAATGTTTGATGTGCTGCCATTGGTGTTGTCAGCTGCTGGTCAAGACCCTGAGTTCTTTGATATTCCACAAGAACTTATCTTGGAAATCAATCTTAAACATCCTAAGTAGGGATTTAGATCAGTTCCTTTGGCTGTTTTAAACTGTTTTCTTTCTTAGTGAATCTTCTCCCATGCCTTTATCATAGCCTTAATCTGTGTGTGTGTGTGTGTGCACCTGCATGTATACATGTGCATGTATGTGTGTTTTTTCAGTTGTTTGTTATCTTTTAGCATTATAAAATATTGAATTCCAATAGTAGTAGCATCTTTTCCCAAGTATTGTTTCAATTTTGTGCTTCAATAATTTATATTTGTTGTGAATGGAGTTCCAGAGTGGTAGAACCCGGGTCACAAACATAGAGACAATACTGACGCAAGACGATGATGGACGGCAGTCATGACAACAGATTTGACAACGCCTGGTAGTTGTTACATAGTCTTTATTTGTATGTAGATAGACACCCTCAGAGACTCTCACTCAAATATAGTAGTACCGCTAACAGTGACTCTCATCTAACAGTGACTAGACACTCACTCAAACCACATACGCTCTTTATATTCTACGGGAGCGGCCTTCCCTGAAGCCCAGGGTTCCAGAAAACGGAAATCTAGTGTGGAAAGGCTTCTAAAAATAACTTTTGTGTTTCTTTACTTACTTCCAACTATCAATTATAGCTATATGCCTAAAAAGTACATAATAATTCAAATATACAGTGAAACTACTATAATTATACTTTAATATACAAATCTTTTCATATATATAATCCGAAGAATTAAACCTTTAATAAAATAAAATCTGTGTTGGCGGGCTTCAGGAAAAG
Source organism: Sinotaia quadrata (assembly GCA_028829895.1). Lineage (NCBI taxonomy): Eukaryota > Metazoa > Mollusca > Gastropoda > Architaenioglossa > Viviparidae > Sinotaia > Sinotaia quadrata. Next base: position 73,648,534 of record CM054183.1, on the reverse strand, counting down.
CATTCACACCCTCATAAATTGCAAAATACACAAATACAATAACATTATTCATCATATAAAAATACATCAATTAAAAATGTAAACTATCTACTTTCTAAATATATATATATATATGAACTTCACTTACTAATTACCTAAAACAGTATATAACAATAAAAGCACGCACTCTGACACAGCTAGCGCCAATATAGCGTGTGCTTTGAAACAAAGGGAGTGGTCATGACCCATTTTACACAGACAGCCGTGATCCTAAAAGAAAAGGAAGTGTGGGGATGCGGCTGTACACATACACACACGATGCTGACACACAAAAGTAACACACACAATGCTGACACACAAAAGTACCAAAACTAACAGGGGCTACATATTTATTCAATTATTTCAAATAAACATCTTTCAGTCCATATCAGCAACAGAGATCTTAGTAAAGTGGGAATATTGTTTTGGAAAGACCCAAGTTTAGGTGACTGTTGGATTGGTTATATAGTTCTGATTAATTATTTTAAATTTTATTTCAAATTGTACAAACAAATTCTGTTATTAGTTTTGTCTATCAATGAGAAAGGCAAGAGATTCTAATATGTCTAGATTACCAATTGAATGTCTACTAAGTTGGCAATATTTTTCATTAACTATTAATGAAGGAAAATGATGAAAGAAAATATTCTGAATAGCTCGGCTCAGTGTAAAAAAGCATGCACTATTTGTCTGTGCACAAGTCTAATCTCACCATAAATTGTGGGTGAGAGTCTCTTTTGTTGATATGTGAATCTCTCAAACTTTTTCTGATAAAAGTTAGTAGTATATTCTTATGAATCAAAAAGCACTATCTGAATAAAAAGCAAGTCTGAATATTGCAAGTATCTTTCTCAAGTAGGGCAGTAAACACTCCCAGCACTTATCCCTGAGGTCTTTAAGATAGAACAAAATTACATGTTTTATTTAAATGGCTCTTCATACTTGCAATGAAACATTCAGATCTTGAAATATAAGCATCATCATACATTCCTTTTATGAAAAAAAATGGACATTTGTACCTGCATGGACCTGCATTTTTATCATTACTCTTAGGAACTGGTCTGAGTCACAAGGAAAGATTCCCTACTACTTCTCCTCTAACATTCTTAAATCATTATAATTTCTTTTACTAGATGCCTGTAACTTCCTCTCCACTAATCCTAATTCAATTTCTTTCTCCTCTCTTTCTTGTTTCTTGTCTCTCTCTTCTCTCTCCACCCTTTTCTCCTCTGTTCTCTCTCCTCTTTCTTCTCTTCTGTTAGCAAATGCTAACAATCCAGCATGTCAAGTTTTCCTTTCCCCATGTATATGAAAGCTTGAACATTGACCCTGACATGGTTCTAAATTATGGTGTCAGCTGTAAGCAAATGAAAGATTAACTGAGAGATACAATCTTATTATTTAATTATGTTTAATTAATTATGCAGATCCAAAATGTGCATTACAGGTAATTTTATCTTGCACAGATATATATATATATATGTGTGTGTGTATATATTTACAATATAAACATAGCCAAGCGTGCTATTGTTATTTAAAAATAAGTATAAACAAGAAAATGAAATACATGTACAGTCATTCCAATTAACATAAACAAATTACACTGCATCACACACAAAAATTTTGAAAGTTGTCTAAGATTTTTCAACTGATTTAGAATAATTTTGCACTGCTAAATTTGAAAATGACATCCATTTTTTTATCAGGTCAGGTTTTTGATCTAATTCGATTTTTAAAAATCCGATCTTATAGCTAAATCGATTACATTTTTGTAACATTATTAAGCAATTTTTGTTAATATTTCTCTTCCAAAATAGGTTTTTAAATTAAAAAAAAATAATTTAAATTTTAAAAAAATGTTTTCTAACACAATTTATTTATTAAATGTTACAAAAGTTGATTAGTGTACATTGAATAGTAGACATTGATAACGGTAAGTACATATAAATTCAATATTAGATCATCTGATTAGCTTACGGAGTTGTGGACCATCAAAAATGCCAGATTTCAACTTCTCAATGGTCAACCCTGGAAAAGCATGGCACAAGTAAGCGAAACAGCCACCATCCTTTTCCAGAGCTTTGGTGAACTGTTTGATTAAGCCAAGCTTAATGTGCAGCGGTGAGAAAAGTATCTTGTCTGTCCACCAGAGGGTTGTTTATGAGGTTCTTTGCTTTGCAAAGTACCACTTCCTCCCATACAGGCCAGTCCTGCTTCGTATAATGCTGTGCTTTGTCCCTACTATCCCACATGCACAGAAAGCATGGGTACTTGGTGAATCCAGACTGTTGTCCCAAAAAAAATGTTTACCATCTTCAGGTCAACACAAAGTAACCATCCATGCTGATCATAACGAATTTTCTCCAGCACGTACTTCACCGCTTCATACTTCTCCTTCAGTGTAGTCGAGTGAGCTAGAGGTACAGAGGCAAACTGGTTACCATTGTAGCAGAACACATTTCAGTGATCGCTTGCTGCTGTCAATGAACAATCTCCAATCTTCAGGTTTATACTGTGGCACTCCAAGCTTGTGCAATATCTGTACAGTACACCAGGTCCTTCTTTGTAGAGAAAAAACTGAGATACTCTTGATGTCTGTTTCAGTAGAAGGTGATGAGAACACTGTCAGAAAGGACGTTTTTCCCCTCAACCTGGATGCCAACAGTTCAGCAGATGACTTTGACAAGCTGAGATCATGAACTAGATCATTTAACTCCTTTGCGAAAAAGGATTTGGAACATCATCATCAAGAACCACTAATTCTTCTTTTTATATTCTTCAACACTAGAGAAATCTTCTTCACTAATGTCGGTAAGTTCTCCAGGGACAGGTACTGGAATTTCATCACAATGAGCTACTGGACGACATGCTGATTCAAGATCAGGATACTGATCTCTGATACTGATCAGGATAATGCTCTGATTTTTTCTGTTAATGCCAGACACATCAATGGCACAGAAGTAGCAATCAGTGACATGGTTTGTCAGTTCCCTCCAAACCATAGGAATTCCAAACTTCAGACAACTCTTCTTACCTTTGGTCCAACGACAAAGATTCTTGGTGCATGTCTTGCATACCATATGTAGTGCCCGAACTTTATCCTGATCACCAAGTTTTATACCAAAATAAGCATGGTATGCATGTTTTATAAAAACTGTTGCTGTATTCCTGTTAGGAAGAATGGTGTATTCACCGCAGATGTAGCAAAATACATCGGGTTTATTTTTGCAATGTCATCTGGCCGATTCCATTTCATCACCTAAAAAAGAAAAATATCATTTATATCAATTATTCAAAAATTAGCTTATGTAACCTCTTCATAATTATGTAAAACAAATTACAATTTGTTTATTTAAAGAAATAAGAAAGAATTTTACATCATATAAATAGAAAATACCCTTATATGTAAAAAAAATAAATATAAAAAAATAATGTCGCAATAGATCAAAACGTTGATCAAAAATAGCTCAAAAAGTTGATCTGAGTGAACAAAACCAATGTAATTTTTGGATCCAGCACAATAAAACTGTCATAAATCCATCAAAAAATCTTAGACAGCAAATTTGTTGTTGCCCAGTGTTATTTTGTTTATAACAGCTGAATAATAAAAAAGTAAAATAATTTTATACATCAGTAATAATATAATTAAATAAAAGCATGTGAACAGTTTCTAAATTAAATCAATATTTTTTAAATGGATGAAATATAATTTTATTATTAATATGTCACTTTTGATTTAATATGCAGATACCCATGGTTTGCTGAGATGGGTTTAAAGTGGTATGCACTGCCAGCAGTTTCTGGTATGCTTTTTGACTGTGGAGGACTTGAGTTCACAGCATGTCCTTTCAATGGCTGGTATATGGGTACTGAGATAGGTGCGCGTGATCTTTGTGATGTTAACCGATACAACATACTAGAGGTAACAGTTTTAAATCTTAATTAATCATCTTAATTTGGGGAGCTACATTTTATTTTGATAACCTTTTTGCTGTCTCATATAACAATAGCCACAAATTGCTATTGCATCATTTTGTTGTCAAAATTAAAAAAATAAAATCTTTGAAAAATTATCATCATCTAATATGTAATTATGGAGAGAAATCTAACTTAATGATATAATGAACTAAAACCTTGGTCTATGTTTAACTATATTCTCAAAATGATGTTAGGCAAACCTTTGATCTAAATTTAACAAAATCTTGTCTACATATTTTGTATATTCACCATTAAAAATATCAAAGAAAGATTAAATTATCATAAGTAATGCATAATCATAAGTTTGAGTACTCAAAATTACTTCTGAGCATTTTGAATACACATTGAAGTAATAGATCTTAACACAGCACAACTGTGGATAGTAATATGCTAGCTGGGGCATAATTATATACACTCTTATAAAGCCTGCTTACATATAGTGACCCTTCTATATAATAATTTGTGAGAACATTAAAGAGGATTTGAAACTTATCCTAAATGTTTCTAGACATTTAAAATAGTTAAAGCCAAATTATTTAATTTTCTATTAAGTATGTCTATTTAGCAGAGTCATTTAACTTTATAATAAATTAATTAGTAAAAATTGTACTTACTTCTCCAGTAAGTTACACTCCCAGGCAGAATCTCTAATTATCCACTAACTGTCAAAGAGTTTCTCTTTTTTTCTTTACCTTTGCATTTCAAATCATATCTGAGAAATAGTTTTCTTTTACTTTTTAAATGTTAGATATTATTTCATGAAAGATTTATATTTTTGAAAATGATTTTACTTGATTACATTTATTTAAAATGACATTTTAAAATTTTCTGTTGTAGAATCATAATGAATCACCTAATAGCATCAGATAAGTAAAATAACTTATCTGCAGAAAGTTCAGGGTTGTAAATGCAAGTGAAAATATGTTCTTTTGTGAATTAACACTTTTGATCAGACAGTATTATTCAGTTGGAAACAAATTTTGATATACCCATATTTCATTTTTGAAAGCTCAAATACAAAAAGAAAGTAATTAAAATATCCTTAAATTGATACATAGATATAAATGTCTTGTATAAAATTACTTTATTTTTTTCTGGTTATAAAATTATATGTTTTTTAAAATAATTTTATTCAAGCATTTAAATGTTTTCAAATAAACTCTTTTATTAAAATTGATTTTGTTGTGATCTCTTAGGGACACCATGCTCTATGCACTAGTTTTGGATAAAGTATGGTTCCAACCAATAAAATATTTGAATACTTAGATAAGGTATGTTTTATTTGTTTAAATATCAATGCAAGGATCTATATCTCCACCTTCCCACCTTAGCCTAATTGTGTAATATAAATGTAGTTATTTTATATCAACTCATATTATGAAACACTAATATTGAAAGAAGAGTAACTTTATCATGCACAAGATTTTAACCCATAATGCTATTGCAACATTTCCCAGTAACATTATTTAAAGTGTAACACATATAGCATAAAGTCTATCCATATAGTTTTCTTTTATTAGTAACTAACATTCTCTTAATTGGGCTTGCTTTTATAACTTGCAGAATTTATATGCACCATGGATTTCATTTGACAATTTCTCATGCATGAAATCTACCAATGTTGTACTAATAAATGCTCAATACATGCATGAAGTACTATTTCTACTATACTAATAAATGCTTGATCATTGCATGAATATACTTGTCAGTCGTTGTATTCTGCAGGAATCTCTTGACATTTAGACAAAACTCCCAGTCCCTTTATGAGGTCTAAAAATTACATTTGTTGTCCCTCAATAATAGAAACAGAAGTTTGTTTTCTTACCCAGCCCACATCTCATTTGTTCTCAGTTTGTATTTGTTAGCACAATTTAGTCAGACCAGTATTTCCATTACACTAGTATGCATGCAGTCCCATATATGCAGAAGTATCTTCATTCAGTATGTTTGTTATTGCTAGCCTTCACTTCAATGGGTTCTCCAAAAATCAAGAGTTCTATCAGCAAATTGAATGGAATAAAGAAAACGATTTTAAAATGCAGCTACAATCAAGTTCTAAAGAAATTGAGCAGTATTTTCTCATTATGCAGACAGTTGTATACATCTTTTGCACTATTTTTTATTTCAAATTCTTTGTGTTAATATTTTGTCTTCATCATTAGTTTCATATTCATTATATTTTTTATTTTTTAGTGCTGTGCTGACATGTTATAACACATTTCTCATTTAAATCTTAGGTTATAATTTATGTTTTTAGAATAAGATATTGAAAAATTCATTTCAATGATGCATATATATTCAGATATTTTAGATTACAAGTATGACTTTTAGATTCATTTTACTGTCAAATCTTAAATTATAAAAGATGTTTTCAGATTCATTTTAGGAATTGAAATCTTGCATTAAATCTATACACTTTAGAAATTGTAATCTGGAGTTGATGTCTGAAGCTACTATTTTCCTTGCATATCTGTATTTGTGTATATTCCTGTTATATTTCCATAAAATTAATCTGCAAATTCTTTCTATTATGCAGAAGGTTGCCATGAAAATGGGACTAGACACACGAAAAAGTTCATCACTCTGGAAAGATCGTGCCTTGGTGGAAATCAATATTGCAGTATTGCATAGTTATCAGGTTAATATCTAAGTATAAAATATTTATGTTCTTTTCTCTTATATTTGGATGTGAGATTAGTAGATATTGCAGGTGTCTTCAATCTTTAACCCTTTACTCCCTTCTACAAAAGTCTTAAAATTATAGTTGTACTTTTATTAAAATATCTTTTCTTTCTTGCAATGACAAAAGTTCAACCTGAATTATATTTGGCATGGAGGACATTTGACCTTTTTTGTACACAAAGGTATTAAGGTGTGAGATGAGAAAATAATGTTCTAGAATCTAAAGGACATAAACCATGATGCTGAGGCAAACCCTACTTCAAATCCTCATGATTATCACCTTAACAAATGGCCAGCATTGTCTGTCTTTGACATCTGTTGTTTGACATCCATTAGTAAAAGATGAGCCTGTCTTTAAATCATCCAAACTGAACTTTGCATAATTGACTCCAACCAAATTTCAGTTGATCTATTAAATGTTGAGACATTATAATGAGGGACAGCTTCTCTTATGAGAACTTTAGAGGAAGTACTAATTCATACTTCTCAGGTTAAAAAGCATATGCCCAGAAGTATGTTTGGGTTACAAGCTTTCTTACTTCCAGATTTTACTATGACAAAAAAGAGTGTGATTCAAATCAAAGTCTGTTTGACATCAGTATTTTCAGATACTAAGATTTTATGCTTTCGTATGGGAAGATTAACTAGAGTGGTATTAAAGAATTATAACTAATACATCGTAAAAGCAATCATCTAGATTAATCAATATTTTGAAGGTAAATGTTTAAGTATATGAGATAAGGTTAATAAAATATAAATTTATTACTTTCTGAAAGTGTTTATGAATGTTGACTAGAGTCTGATTAAGATACTAATTCATTAGTTATTTGTGCATGAGAAGTGTGTTATTAGGTCAAAATCTGCCTGAGTATTTGTACATGAGAAGTGTGTTATTAGGTCAAAATCTTCCTGAGTATTTGTACATGAGAAGTGTGTTATTAGGTCAAAATCTTCCTGAGTATTTGTGCATACATGATGAGGTCACACTAGTTACTTTCTTGGTGTGACATTAGTTTACATGGTGTACTATAGTGAAATATAGATTTTAATTCTAACAGATATGTTTAAAGGTAAGGAATTAACTATTATTAGGCATTAGTTTTCAAGTGTGGTAGCTGACAAATAGTATTCAAAGCATCATAACCATCTACACATTAAGTGCCTGTTAAATCTAGAAAGTATTGTTTCAGGGTTAAATCTAGAAAGTATTGTTTCAGGCATGTGGTGTCACCATCACTGACCACCATGCTGCAGCAGAGTCATTCATGAAGCATCTGGAAAATGAACAAAAACTCCGTGGTGGCTGTCCTGGTGACTGGGTGTGGATTGTACCACCAATAAGTGGATCACTCACACCTGTCTTTCACCAAGAAATGCTCATGTATAAATTAAAACCTTCTTATGAGTATCAGGTATGTGCTGAAATTATTGTGAAGTATCATTAGATTTACTTGGAGAATGTGTAAAGAAACTTTCCTATGGTCTCTGTCCAAGAAAATTTTTTATTAGTGTCTGCCAAAGACAGTTGTTAGTTTTATCATTACTTGAAAAGTCAAATTATATATATTACTGTTGGTATCATATAACAAGTATGTGCAATTACAAAACCTGTTATCTTTTTTACTCACATTAAATTACAAATACTGTTATGAAAATTGAAAATGTAGCAGATTGTCTCTATTATTTGAATGCAATATATAATCTTATTCAGCTTCAGGTTGAACTCTAAATCTTCTTTTCGAAAGACTCTCATATAGTTATAATTAAAAATGAATTTTAACTACTCATAGTATCCCTGCTTATATTGTTAGCTAATCCACATAGTTAACAGTTTCCATTTCTATTTCCTCTCTTAAATATATTTATTTTGATGCTTAGATCACTCATTTTGGTGTACTTACTTTCATGTTACATGTTAATTAAATGACCCTGATTGTTATTACATTGCACAAAATTTCATGTAAATTTTTAGTTCATCATTATTTAGTTTTTGATTATAAAATAGTGAAATCTGTTATTATTCACTGTACTTGCTAAAATATTTATAGAAATCTAACAATAAACTTTTCATACAATATTATAAGAAATTTGTCCTTATATTTTTATTATTTGTTATAATCATAAATATTCATATTATTCTCCCAAAGCACTGTACCCAAGAATTTAAAAAAACTACTAAATAGGCAAAATGGGGAAGGGAGACCTGTAAATATCATGAGGTAAATAGTTTTGTTATCATGTAAAACAAATTATATTTCAGACGATGATTGATCATTTATATGTCAGCTTAACCTAAGAATATGGCTCTACAGCCACTTAATTGCAATGGTCCATGAACAGAATTTTGCCTAGGTCTTAACATCAAGTGGCAGAAGAAGGGTCCAGTTGAACTGCATCTGCTCCTGACCCATGGGTCTGATCAAGACAGCTGTGGCCTTCACAGCAGCTTACTGTCAGGTCTAATGGACCCAAAATGTGTGATAAGGTGTTGATCTGCAAGAATCAACATCAGTCTGTGTTCCTTGACAGAACTCTTTTTAACACACAAAGTATCATATTGAATAATCATTATGGATGAGATGTGTAGTTTACAGAAGAATAGAATTATAGACTTATAAGAATAAAAATATATGTAAAACTTAATAGGCAAAGATATAGGCAAAACCACATACCCTCATCAGTTATACACAGCAAATAGTTGTTCTCTGCATTGTGTTTAACTGTCATGAAATAAAGAATAGTTGTTGAAAAACATGTGTACTTTTATTCTGTGTGCAAGCTATTTGGGTGAGCTTGGAAATATAGTATACTTCATGCCTCTTTTGGTCTAACAGCACTTGTCTGAAGTTTAGCAAATCCATCATATGCAGTCAAGAGTGCACTGAATGGTCAAGTGAGGGAATTAGAAGAATTAATTATAGCTGCATTCCAATCAGTGGGAAGGAGTGATAGAGTTTGAGTAGACTTCAGTGCAAGGTTGAAGTGTGGAGACAATGCCTTTATGGACAGCAAGCAAAGATGCAGATGTTTTTGTATAGTTATTTGATTTGATCTAAAATCACTAGTTATCTGAAGTATACAGATCAAGCTGATGTTATGTTTTGAAGTGTTAACTGGTTGAAAATCAGAAACAGACAAGTTAAAAATGACATGATAAGTGTAAACAGGTAGGGGATCAGAGACAAACAAATCATTATGACATATGATGCATAGAAGAAATGAAGACAGTTGATGGGAGATAGGCCTACATACCATCCTGACTGTGGAAAGGCACAATATAGATTGTGCTTTGTTGAAAATATGAACATAATCTAAGAGTTTTGACAATATGGATCTGTGGGACCCTCCAAAAGAGTTAGTCAATTTATTTTTTTTTTGAAACGAATAACAGTAGAGATAAAAAAATTGCTGACTTTAGAGAACTGTTAAAAGTTGATTTAATAAATTGAAAAGATGAGGGGTGGGGGTGGGTATGCCTGAAAGTTGATTTTTAATTCTGTTGTTTAATTATATTAACAACATACAATTTTTAAAAAATAACTTTTAACTTGAAAATTAATAAGAATCTGACAAATAGTCATTTGTTTTTCATAGGAAGAACCATGGAAGACCCATGTATGGAAAAAAGATCGTGATAAGCCCAAAACAGTTGAACGACCTAAAAGAAAGTTTGGCTTCAAAGAATTGGCCAGGTTTGTACTATCTTCTCTTAAATTATTAAAATATTAATACTGAACTACAAATATTTGTACACTTCATAGTTTGGTTTTGGCAGTTTTATAATAGCTTACTGAATTGTGCATTTATTAAAAATCAACATTCTATGATAATTATCAGGTTTTGAAATTATTAGAAGATTATATGTTTCAGCCAGGTCAATGCAAAAAAGCAATGACACTGGAATCTGATATAATGTGTGCTTTAATTTGGTGTTGTGTCTGGGGATCAGCTATTTTCATTTTCGTACAAGTGTGTAGTTTTTAGTGACAGTTTTATGTTGTAAGAACATTTATTGCTAATTCAGTAGCTGCTCAAGCAACAAAAACCTAAATGTTTGTTGAAGTACTTTCACAGAGCTATTTCAGTAGTGTGATGGGGATTTTTTCTTCAATAAGGATGTTGATACTGTATTTCATGAACTGTGATGTGAATGTTTTCTTCAATAAGGATGTTGATACTGTATTTCATAAAGTGTGATGTGGATTTTTTCTTCAATAAGATGTTGATACTGTATTTCATGAAGTGTGATGTGGATTTTTTCTTTGATAAGATGTTGATACTGTATTTCATGAAGTGTGATGTGGATTTTTTCTTCAATAAGGATGTTGATACTGTACTTCAGGAAGGAAAGTTTTTTCCTTGACAACTTTTTATGGGCCCTGCCTGAAAAAATTAGTTTACTAGTAGTCATTTTGAAAAGTACCAAGACATTATCTCAATGACTATCATGTATGCATCTCACAGGACATTATTATACAAGGCAGCCAGTGTATCTCCATTTGAATATCTTTGAGACAACTTAGACTGATGAATTTTTCACCATCCATGGAATTTGCAGAAGCTACAACCGTTCATGGAGCAGAAATGAAATGAAATTCCATAAGCAAGATATCCAAACACTAGTTCATTCAATTATTGGTCTACTTATTTCCTAAGTGTGAATGAAGGATATCCTTTAATAAACATAAAAGTTTCATTTGTTACTGCATCACAAATATTTTCACTAATTGTTTTTATTTTATGACTACTTCATATCAAAATTGTTTAAATATGCTTCAATAAATTGTGAAAATTTGTTGAAATTTTTTCTTGAGGTGGTATAGTACTGAAGATAAAGCAATAGAAATAAATATAGATTAATAGTATGTATAATAATTACTATATAACTGTCTGCAATTAAATATACTATAAAAACTAATTTTAAAAAATAACTATTAAGTTTTATCATTTTCAGGGCTGTCAAGTTTTCAGCAAAACTGATGGGTCGAGCATTAGCTCGAAGAGTCAAATGCACCATTTTGTTTGCAACAGAGACAGGAAAGTCTGAGCGGTTTGCCAACACTCTTTGTGAAATCTTCAAGCACGCCTTTGATGCAAGGGTTGGTTGTTTTGTCCTTGCTAAAATTACTATCTTGCTTACTGTTATAGTTTGGAACAATAACACCATGTATATATGTATATATCATTATATATACTGATATTTGGTCATAATTTACAAAAATGTCTTCTTATGTATATATGTTTTAATTCATTCCAATTTTAGAGTGATTGTTTCTTTGGAATAATTTGTGTTAAACTGTAAATCATTCTTTATTATATTATAATTTCTTAATTTAGGGATTTTGAAACAATCAAATAAGTTTTTAGCAAAAGGTTACTTTTCAGAAAAAAATCAAAATATTTTGCAGAGCATTTTCTGATAATTTATTAAGATAGAAAGCAGTCACCAAAATAATATAATTACTTAAAAAATATTTTTACTTTTAAAATAGATCATTTACCCAGCTAGAATGGTTTGCCACCTTTCCACCTTAGCTCGCATGATAGCAGCACTGAAGCAGAAACAAACTTTCTGTATCTAATAGCTCTTCTACAAATGATGACATATAAAACAGTGTGAAAGATGTTTTACAAATGATGACATTATAAAACAGTGTGAAAGATGTTTACAAATGATGACATTATAAATCATTGTGAAAGATGTTTTACAGGAAATGTAACTGAATGCTTTTTCTAACAAGCAGTAAATTAAGACCATTTCATTTGGCAAGGAGTTGTTGTTTTGAAAGTGTTTTTGAAGTTCTTTATTTGCAAATAAATTTGTTGTGATGAAATGCAATATTAATAGCCCTTAAATGAGGGATTGTTTCATTGTTCATTTCTATATCATTGTGATTTATTTAGTTAATCTTTAGAATTCTGACTGAAGCACTCATATGCATTTTTAAAGCATTTAACTTCCATCTGCCCATTATTCTGGTTTGCACCTTATGTATTGTCCATTCTGAAGCTGCCCCAATTCTTAAACCTTGTGTGATATAATGACCTGCCTCTTGTATTATGGTAAGGTACTGTGACAGGCTTTCTCATTTCAAATCAAATATATATTTCCAACAAAATATTCTAGATAACTGCTTGTGTCATCACATAATGAAATTTTCAGCTTTTTATGCTTTTGCATATACTATTTTCAGCTGAATTGGCATTAAATACAAACTTTTTATCTATATTTTGCTTGTTTAAGTAAACTAAGTAGTCCTTAGAATTTCACAATGTTTAAACATAAGAGGGGCATACAGTACATGTATTTGTAGTCATATTGCACTGTAAACTATACTGTGTTTAATGAATGACATATATTTTACAAAGACAAACTGAAAAATGTTCATGCTTAATAATATAATATAAAATCTATAATTTTGTAGTTAGATTTATGGTTACAGCTAGTCTTCGACTTACGACCTATGAGACTTTGATCAACTTTATGACTATGACCCAACCACGAATATACACTGTATATCTGACAGTGCATTTGTAAGATATGAGGGTCATTGGGAGGGGTACTTGGAGGAACATAGGCTCCTTTGTTAATCAGGTGGTGGGATGATAAAGAGGAGCAAGTGAGAGACCCTTTGATATACCACTGACCTTAGTCACATCAGTGTGCCTTGAACCTTGTGGTTGAAAGCATTAATAAATGTTTTTACTAAGCTTCCCCATTGAAATATTCCTTTTTCTGCATGTTATAGTAAGAAATATCAATACTGCACACATAAACAACAGATGCAGACTTTACCATATTACACTAGTGTACATAGTACTACTAGTACATGTAAAAATAAAGGGTAATCCAACATATGCCCAAATCAGCTTCTGACAGTTCTGTCAGAAGCTGTATTTTATATTCCAACTATGACAAAAGGGGGTCAAAACAGAAAAGATGGCATCTAATTAATTCTGAAAACCTGTACTGTTTTGAGTTTCCAGGGGTCAGCAAAGTCCGGCCTTTAGGCCAGATATGGCCTAGCTAGTATTCCAGTCCAGCCTAACGCCCCCTAGTTATTTATTATTGGATCTGGCCTAATTGAATTGCTGCACTTTTGTTTCCCTTCATTGCTGCTGGTTGCAGCTCAAGCTGTGGCCCATGTTTATTTTTAGAACTGATGTCAGGCGCTTGTATGAAGCAGAAAGTCTTTGATTGAAAGGTCTTTCCATACCTTTTCGACTGAGGTATGGGGTTAATCCGTTAATGTATTCATGACCTGTGGAACAAATGCAATCCAATCAAATGCAAGCTATCTAAATCACTCATTCTTATAACAAAGGCTTCCAACATGTATTGAGTGTGCTTCCCTAGGCAAATTCTGAAGTGAAATGGGTAAGTTTACACTAAATTTAATACTGCATAATTGATTTAGATAAGTACTTTAGTTGCTATTCTTTAAAGGGGTTATAGTTTTATTATGTAGTTTAATATGATTAGCAGTTTGTTTCCATCATTTTTTCATAGTAGTGGGTCTGTCACATGCTTGTGCTCTTGAACCAAGAATGAACAGTCGCAATCGACATAAAATGTAGAAAATAGACTAAGTTTTATGAAGATAAGAGAGATGAATTACATACTTCGCATTGCTGTTATTTCACTTTAATTTTATAGATAGATGTTTGATGTGACTTTGTTCATTCATAAATCGATATTGAATTAGGTCACTACAAAAATCAAGGAAGACTATCAGCATTTACATACATTGCAAAGATGCTACTTTCACTTTTAACCTTGACATTCCACAGTTTTATTTGTCTATTTAAATAATTAAGCCTATATAACATTTCAACATTCTAAATATAGTTTATTTTTAAAAAGTAAGAAAGCCGAAATTATTTTAATTGTACAAGCACTGGCTTCAACATTAGTGTATGTACTGTAGGTATGATTGGCCTAATCAATCCACATAGATCATTTTTTTTCAATTTTTTTCTAACTTTTGTCCGTCCCTACCCCTTGAAGTTGTACAATGTACGATGTCTTCTCTTTATTACACATGAAATAGCACAAAATAAAGTGCAAAGACTTTTATTCAAGTCTAATAATGGTGTACTTTTGACCATTTTTTAATAAAGAAAATTTGCAGATTACTTGCCAATTTTTGTTTAAAATTCATTTTTAAAATGTGTACAGAATAAACCAAGCCGAACTTCATAGCAGTGGATGCAGCATTTAATTATCTTTATTTTAATATCACAGTTGGATCAACATTCATCCCTCTTCATATAAGAGGCCTCCAAAGCTTTGCAGTCACAGTTGGATCACAATCATCCCTCTTCAAGAAGCAGTCCTCCAAAGCTTCTAGGCTGCTAAGCGTGGCACTCATGCCTCCTATGAAGTGTCCTTGTTGACTGCAAAGAAAATGCATCCCTTCACTGATGCAGACTTTGTAATGGATTGTATACTTGCTTTTGTTGACGTCATTTGTCCCGAGGAACACAGTGCTTTCAAGGCAATCCTGCTATCTGCCCACACTGTGACTCAACACATGGAGGACTTGGCCTTTGGTGTCCGGTCTTCAATGTTCATGAAATTCAAAACTCTCGATATATTCTCCATTGCTTTGGACGAGAGCTGTGATATCAAAGACACTGCGCGGCTGGCCATCTTTGTGCATGGCATTGCACAAGACCTGGAGGTAGTTGAGAGGTTTCTCAGCCTCATCTCGATGAAGGGAATGACAACTGGCCAAGTTGTCTTCAATGCCCTCCTACCTTCTTTGAGTGGTTTCGAACTGTTGAAGCTCATCTCGGTAACTACTGATGGTACACCTGCCATGGTTGGATCTACCTAGGATCTTTCACAGCTGCTCATCAACTACTGCTCTTTGGGCTGTGCGCAGGAGACATGCAGGGTGCACTGCATTGTCCACCAGGAGTCATTGTGTGCCAAAGCAGCAGGCATGAAGGACATTATGTCTGTTGTGGTGAAGTTAGTGAATGCAGTGCTTGCTTGTCCTCTCAGCCACTGCATCTTCAAGCACATGTACGAAGCTGCAGCAGCTGATTACAGCGATCGATCTGCTTTACCACACTGAGGTTCACTGGCTCAGTCATGGCAGTGTCTTGAAGTGCATCTATGCCCTCTGCCTTGACATCATTTCCTTCATCAGTAAGAGGGGCCTCAAAGGCCTTCAAAAGTTCTCTGATGAGGTTTGGCTCTGGCGGTTCAACTTCCTCACTGATATCAGCTCTCGCCTTAACAAACTTAACCTGAAGCTGCAAGGACATGACGTGCTCATCACAAACATGGAAGCCCACATGTGGGCATTCTAAGCAAAGCTGATTCTGTAGGAGAAACAGCTGTATAAGGGCAACTATGTCCATTTCCCTCACCTCGCCAAGTGTGATGCAGCTCTCGTTGACACTGAAGAATGCATCAGTGTGCTGTCAATGCAGCGGAATGAATTCTCTTTGCACTTCACTGAAGTGTGTTCTCATTTGCAAGAGTTCAAGATCATCAGCACTCCTTTTGACTTTCCCTATGATGATGCCCCTCCCCCCTCTGATGTGCAATTGGAGTTGATTGAGTGCAGGCTTCAGACATTCTCTTGTCTAAGTTTACTTCTTGCACTACTCTCATTGACTTCTACTGCTAACTGCTATATGCTCAGTTTCCAATGTTGTTAGGCCATGCTAAGAGTGTGATCGCAATGTTTGGAAGCACTTATTCGTGTGAACAGCAGTTCTCCAGGATGAAGTTTTGTAAGATCAAGCTGCACTCTCAGTTCATTGACAGTTCTCACAGTTCTGTTGCTAAACTCCTCATCATTAGAACCTGATATTGTATCTATCTCTAAGAACATGCAACATCATTTTCCCCTTTGATCATACTGTATTTTTGAATAAAACAACCTTTCCTTGAACACATTGTTTATTCTTGCCTAGTGTACTCTTGACCTCCTGAAATGGCCTAGTAGTATGAAAAGTTTCCCGACCTCTGTTTTAAATGATACAAATGAATCTAACACTGTGTGGTGTCCCAAAATGGTCAGTTTGACATCATTTATTTATTGTTTTGATTTACCCTAGGCTTGGGAAAATATTTTATTTAAAACTTGTATGACATAACTGTCTTTAATTAATCTGGACGTGTTTTACCTTTCCTTAGGTGTCACTTTAATTCCCTTAGACTAATAATGACTGACAAGAACAACAGTGTCAATTTTCTACAAATGTTCCTTTGTTTTCAAATTTTGAAGTAAACAGATCATATTTTGAAAAGATTGTAAATGGTGTGTTTATAGGTGTGTATGACTTGCAGGTACAATTTTTTTTATTACTAAATCTACAGTTTCAATTAATTGAACTATTTTGTATCAAAAGCATCACCTCCACATAGGGTTAAATATAATATATTCATATTTCTAGAACTTTATGATTGATAATTATCTAATTTAGCATATAATTTTGTTTAAAGAAGTAGAATTTGGAGAAAATTCTAAATAACCCAAATAGCATTATTCATCATTCTTTGCAAATTAAAAGACTTTATTGCTAACTTTTCCACATTTTATTTGTTTAATTTCTGTTTAGGGTTGGTATATGTCTTTTTAATTGCTTTTTTTTTGTTTTAGCCAATTTTTAAAATTGTTATTATGCTTTGTAGTGATAATGTGTTTGATTTTTAAGTTCATGACAATTTTGTTCTTTTGATTTCTTTAGAATGTTAATGTTTTAAATTATCTTACCCATTACACCTTTTGATATGTCATACATAGCTTAAATAATATTATGTTTCCTGCTTAAATAGAATAACGATTTATTCTGTACATCAAAAACCAAAATTCAAGCTATAAGACAAAGATAATCTAGTGAGTTTATTTTGTTTTCAAAGAACAGTTTGGAATTCATTTGTTATTCACCCTTCAAGTTCCTTGCTAATTTTAAAATCAATACTGATTAGTATATCATTTATATGTAATACTAATCTTCAAATTTACTATTATCTTGTATTTTACATAGTAATTGATCTTTTTTTTAACAGGTGGTTTGCATGGATTCTTATGATGTTATATCTTTAGAACATGAATCACTGGTACTGATTGTAACCAGCACATTTGGTAATGGTGATCCACCAGAAAATGGAGAGGTATAGAATGTTTGAAACTGCTTTATTTCCGTAGTTAATTCACAAAATACTTTATATTCATAAATTTTATATTGTTTGTTGTGAATTATTTTTATGCTTATTTAAAGTTGCAGTTTTTATTGAATAAAATTTACCTTATTTTACCCATAGAACACTTTATATTCATATATTTTATATTGGTAGTTTTGAATTATTTTTATGCTTATTTAAAAGTTGCAGTTTATATTGAATGAAACTTTCTTTAATATATTTTACTCTAATTTTAGTGCTTTTTATTTCAAAATGAAATTTAGACCTTTTTTCCTTTATTTGTTCTATAATCTGTCATCACCTGTCTAGGCATAAATGAGTGTGATCGGGGATGAAGGGAACTATATATTTGGTGTGTGACCAATCACACTGATTTTTAATTGTATTTATGTCTGAGCACATATATATGGCAACATGACACCTACATCAATAGTTACAATCACCCATCCATATGTCATAGAATTTTGGATCTATCCAGGATTTTGAATTTTAAACTTTCACAAGTTAGGATTCTATCCTGAGATCTTGAACTTCAAATAAAACTTTTATTATAATAAAGGATTAAGATTCAACTTTATTTTGATACAGTATATTGAATAGTCTTGTTTGCATTTTTAATGTATTTTATGTTTTTTTTTAATTTTATGAATTTATCATTTTAGTTCACATATTTCAATTATTGTTTGCAATTTTGTTCAAGCAAGCTTATTTTGACTGTTTAAGAGTGTGTTTATTTCACTATTGCCTCTGTAAAAAGTATTCCTCTATTTATGGGCCAATAAGAGAGATTAAATAAACCTGGTATCTACAACCTGTGCAAAATTTATAGAGGGGATGAAAGCTTTAGGCAATACCTGGAAGGATGTAAAAGAGTATGTTGTAAAGAGATGAATAGAAAGAGAACAGAAAAGAGATGGAATTAGAGAAAATCAAATTATCTAAAAAAGAACAAGAACAAAAAAGAGGGAGAGTAAAAGAAAAAGAAAAAACCTGTAGTGAGAATGAGGTTAAAATAACCTAGTAGAACTAGAACAGCAAAGAATAGCTGTGGTGAGAATGAGGTTAAAATAACCTAATAGAACTAGAATAGCAAAGAATAGCTGCAGAACAAACCATGAAAGAGAAATAGAGCAAAATAAAACTTCACAAAATTATTGTTGAACAGCAAAGAAAAGCTGCTAAAGAAAAATGGAACACAGGGGAGAGGGGCAATTATAGCAAGCTGAAGAGAAAAGGCTGGCAAAAAGAGAGAAAGAAAGTATTAGAAGAGAAAAGATTAGCTCTTGGAAATCAGAAAATAAGAAATGAAGATAGAAAGTATAGTTAAATTATCTCCACCCAAGTCTAGAACTCTGTCTACAAGTGATCCTTCAGTGAGACAGAAATTGCTGTTGATTGTCCGTTGAGCCCAATGTGAGTGGCTGTTATTGATGTCTGTTAAACCCAATTTGATTGACTGACTGAAGAACTAATGGACCAGGGCTAATTCCTTCCTCACAAACTGAGCAGCACATAGTAAATACATGTACTTACTGAAGGATAAACTATCTGATTAGCCTCCCTTGTGACAATTTTATTGGGGGGGCTGGGGATAGAGACAAGATGTTAATTCTTCCATCAACTTTGGCACCCTGTAAAATGTAGGTTAGACCCCAAAATGCACCTTCTGGCTGGTCACACATGTTTGATAGTAGAAGATGGATAGTGCAGAATAGAAGACTGATAAGAATAAAGCCCTGAGTTCCCTGATATGTACAGCTGGGGTTATTTAATCAAAATGACAGATTAACAATATATAATGTGAAGTGAGTCATGCCAATATGAGCAATCTACATATCAATAAATATGTTTAAGAAGAAAAACAAAAATATAGCTTTATGTTACATAATAGCTAACAACGTGAAAGGGATAATATTAATAATTAGAATAATTTGTTTTAATCACAACTGTGTGAGACTTTTGAAAGAAGCTGTTGAAGTTACTGATTGTATAGCCAACTTAGCTGATAATTGTGCCTGGGGTGCTCATCTAGGTCCTAACCATGGGTGGCACATGTGGGTTCCAGATGACTGGCCTGTTCTTGGTCCATGCTCTGCTTAAAGCAGATGATGCCTTTGCAACTCAGCACCCTGTCAAAGGTTCAATATTGCAGACAAAAACACAGAATTTAAAATCTGTCATCCTGTGTTGCTTGACAGAACACTTTCAAACATACTTTTATCTCTAATAGCCATTCTAGGTGGGGTGTATAGTTAATAAGGGAATATGGTTAATGGCTAAGGTTTAAAAATATAAGATTTAACATTTAGACAAAACCACATACTTCTGCAGTTATACACAGCATATGGCTGTCTTGCTGCATTATTTAGCCAGCAATAATAGTAAATGGTTCATATAAAAGCATAGGTAACTATTTTGGTGAGCTGGGAGTACTATGCATTACATCTTGCCTTTCATGCCAGATCTAAGGTTGCCTAATTACACATTAATTACAGGCAGTAATATCAAGCTCCAAATAGTCAGTTTAAATTGAAGGCAGAATACTAATTAGAGAGCCACATTTCAGACACTTACAGAAGTCTTCTCTTCTTATATGGATAGGGTTTTGGGTATAGACTATTATTGGCATAAAGTGGAAGTGTGGCTACATAATGCCATGTGACATCCCCTCAAATCTGTATTTTCCATCTCACACCTGCAGCCTACCAGCAACCTTTCTGCACACTTTAAACTGAAAGAATTGTTTAAATAATTTACTAACATCTATTACCTTTGAAAGTGGAGTGCACTGAGGGATATTGATGAAATCTATGAGCAGCTAACAGCAACTTCTGAAGTTTTGTTCTTCAAAAATTAACATTATACTTTGGCAGAAAGCATACCAGTCCTTCAAACAGTTTACAGAGGACACAGACTGGTTCATTTACTCTTACAAAGAAGAAGAAGAGAAATTTAGACATTCTAATGAATCATCCTTCCACAGAACAGCGAAGCACAAACCTGTCAGACTCATACAGAATGCATCAAAAGCCTGAAAATCACAGCAAGATAGCATGCAGGTCACCAGTCACACCAGTGACCCACAATGAGTTTATATTGCTCAAACCAATATCATCAGTAAAGAAATCTATATATATACACTACAATCAAAGGCGACCTCAGTAGCACATCTTCACCTCCCAGAGTATTAGTTAGTGTGAATTATGTGGATGTCCTATGTTTTTGTGCCATAGGCTGTTCCCTGGGTGCCGTAGTAAGGAAATCACTGGTGAAACCTGATAATTTCACAGTTGGTCTATTACCTTTAACTATATGAATGTTAAGGAATCCCTTATGACAGCCCCTGTTGCTCTTATCCAAATAAAATTCTTGATACATTTAAGGGGCTACAATGTTATATTCATGAACTCATCTAGACATAGCTTGGTACTTGGCAGATCAGTAAGTACTAGGAAACCCTATTTGCCCCAAATGATACTAATGGCAATCTGCAAGGAAACTGTTGTTACCAGTATGAAGTAAATGCTCAAACAATGCCCTACTAGACATGCATATGATCAGTATTTTAAACCAAATGATAAAGTCCTCATAATTTCCAATGACTAACATCACTTTATAATATGGCCTGTTACTTTTATAAAAAATAATTTGTGCCATGCCACCAAATAAGGGATGAAATAATCCTTTGGTGAGGAAAGAGCACTTCACCTTTCATTGTTGAAACATACTTCAGCAGATGTTGATTCAGTTGCTGAATCAGCAATTGTTAAACTTGTCCCTGAAAAATTTAAACATATATGGGCCTCAAGCAAGCTAATTACAAAAAAAAAATTAAGACACATTTCACATCAATTTCATTACTATATTTCTCAACCTGGCCACATGAGCCTGGTTGAGTCCACATCAGAACTTAATCATGGACAAAAACATCCAAAGCAAGCCCCCTACATGCTTTCCATGTCATATATAGCAGCATCAAGCAAATCAGCCTGTCACTAATGAAAAACACATTTTGCTATTGAAGGTATTGTTTAAATAGTTGCACAACAAGTCTGAATATTCATCTGTGCAAATGCTCTGATGGTTTCAGACAGCTAAATTATATTGGTTTCATGCTAGTTAGTTGCTGAGACTGCTATACTCATACTGATGAGGAGAAAATTATAAAATTGTACAGTGAACCATTTCTGAACAACAGTAGTATTATCCATTTCCTTTTCAACAGCCTAGCTGTTCTATTGTCTGAATTGACAAAGAGGCAAATGCCAAATAAGATTGCTTGAGCTCCTTATATGTCAGAATATATTCTGCACCTTACAAGACTGTCTTACATCCCAGTCTGTATTGCACTTGCCTGATCTTCACATTGAGGTATGGTGCATCCTTATCAGATCTAGGCATAATTTGGATACATGAAAGTTCTAATCCAAAAGAAGAGTTATTTCTAAGCTGCAAAATTTAGCATAGTTTGGGCAGTTTAAAAATTTTGTCTTATCTTGGCTGAGTGTTCATACTAGAAGCTGATTTATATATGTCTTACTTAGCCATGTAAAGATTATGAGTTACCTTTTAGAATCCAATACATTTCCAGTATTAATTTCCTAAGTATGATTCTGACCCTAACACACACTATCAGTTAATGATCATTTGTTGTAAGATCACAAGCTCCAATTTTCCAATTTTATTTAAAGAGATAAAAAGCACCCCTTTTATTTATTATTAATTTAGAATTATATTACACTCTGCTAATTAAACTCTAATTAATTTAATTACCACCATTAGTCACTGACTATTTATTATATGCTATGTCATATGCATAGACACATAAATACAGGGTGACAAAAAAAAAATGATCATCACCAAAAAACGAATAACTTCCAAAATTTTATTTAGATCGACACAAAACTTTAGCTACATTAGGTCAAGCCTGTGTAGCAGACATCTCCAAAGTTTCAAGTCTGTACAACAAAAACTCTTTGTTTCACTAGCGCTCCAAAATGTGCCGGCGCTGCAGGCACATTTGGATCCGGCGGGCAAAGTTCTCAATGACCCTCCCGCATTCGTTCCTTGGGATCACTCTTATTGCTGCTGTGATTGCTGCCTTCAGGTCAGGGATAGTCTGGGGATTGTTGCCATATACCCTGTCCTTAAGGTATCCCCAGAGATAAAAAATCTGGGGGGTTCAAGTCCAGTGAATGCGGCGACCACTCCGGGTCACTCCTGCGACTGATCAGTCGGTCAGGGAAACGCTGCTGTAGCCATGCCAATGATTCATTTGAGGTGGGGGGGGGGCACCATCCTGCTAGAACCACTGGAGGACCCTGACAACTCCTCGGAATTGATTATTTATTTCAAAAGTTATTCAAGTTTAGGTGATGACCGTTTTTTTTTGTGTCACCCTGTAAATGCAATGAATGGGTACATAAATACATACATTTAACCAAAATAGAGATAACATTTGATTGGTTATATTCTATGCTGCCTCCATCTCTAGTGACAAAGTGGTCAAAGAGTATATCTAAATATATATCTGATAGAATAATACATAAAGAGGAAATCAAAACAGGATTGGCAATCAGAATGCCAATTAAGAATTTGTCCCAAAGATTTACACAAATTAACAATAATCATGGATTGTGAAAGTCTGTATTGCAAATGTACTTTCTATCATGTCATGGTAGTTACTCCTCTAGTAGAATAGACATGTAGACATAATGTGAACACTCTCATGAGATATATAAAAAAAATTACTTATCGTAAATAGAAAATTTAAAGAAAGTTCAAATAAAAATATGCATATTAACATACATAACCCTATTAGTGTGAGTTTGTTTGTTAGATACAGATGTCTCTGTTTTGGGGATGAATGATAGTGATTATTGACGTAATGATGTGTGTGCAGAGTTTGAGGGACAGTGTTGATTGGAAATGGGTGCTCCTGTATGCATCCAAAACTGAGAGTTCTGCCTTTAGTTTTCCACCTATGCATTTCTGACATTTCCCCCAGGCTGTATACTTTTAAATAGAGAGACAGAACTCTGTAACAAAAGAGGACAGACAAAACAGACAAAACAGACAAAACAAACAAGATAAGATAGGTGTGTAGGGTAAACCTAGGATACCTCCTGGGCCTAAGGGCTGATAGTTAGGGTGGATAGTTTAAGTTAGGTTGTACATGTTGTCTCCATTTTCTTTCTTTGTTTTGATTATTATACATTATACACATGTATAATAATTACAGCTTACTGTTGTAAAATTATGCATTATATGATAATTACAGATAAATATTTTTTTTCATCTTAACACTAATTAGTAATTTAAATATTTAAACAAATAAAGGGTCATTTCATAAAATGTGCAGGTTCTTGCAAAAGGTCTGTATGAAATGAAGCACCCAGAAAAGGCTGGCAGGTAACTGTTGAATTTCACTTTGAATTGAAAGTAAACAGAAATAAATATTATTGTGATTGTTGGTAAAATTATTAATGGAATTAATAATTATTAATTAATTAATTAATTATTAATGAAAAAGTAGTTATTATCAACTCTTTTTAAATGTCTATTTTAAGCAGTTATAAAATATGATAAACAAATAGAACTGCAAACAATATGGCAGAGCACCCAGATTAGCCTCATGAGAATAGTGGCTCATCAGTGTTCCACAGCTTGCAAGAAAAATGCATGCAACTGACAATTCCATTGGGCAATAAACTTGTGACTTTGTTATGAAAGCGTGTGAACAACTATTGTGGCTTTGAATTATGATTCTCTTTGTTATAGATGATTAATTAATAATAATATTAACTGCGTGCTGTTGGCATCACTCATCCTGAAATTGTGAAAGCATTATCATGTGATGATGTGAATCTTTGAGGTCACATCAAAATCAAGGTGCTGAAAAGGAACTGATGCCTTTGTCATTTTAAGCAACAAGTCCACAAAGATGCATTCTTTGGTTGTGCACAGTATAAAATAAATGTATGCAAGAAATGTCATGCCCTATACCATCAGCAAATTGTAAAATGTCAGTACAATAACATATATCATTCCCTACCCATCCCAAAAGTAAAGTATTTTGTTTTGTTTTTCAAGCATTTGTTTGTTTTTTAAATTAATATTCACAAGATTAAAATAATTATAATTATATTTGCAAGAACAAAAATATGAATGTCTATTAATTTGTATCTTAGGTCCAAATTAATTGTCATTATACATTTTTCTTTTTTAAAACAGCCATGAGTGTGTTGTATTTACATGTATATATTTGTTCTTGAATGTGCAAAAGTAATTATTAATTAGTTGATCAAAGTTTGAATGCTTGAGATAAAATCAGGCGAGTATACAATTTTCCAAATATCTTTCATTTAATTTATACTTTAAAAAATATATTTTTATTCCTTATTATTATCAGTAGTTAGAATTTTTTTAAATGTATCACTGGTTTTCCAATAAATGCTCTGAATCAAGATAGTTTTAAAATAGATTTTTGAATGATGAAATAATTTTTGCATAACTTTTATTGCTATTATAAATTGATTAGGACTCATATGTGGTTGTTATTACACTTTGGTCATGATAAGCCATTTTTACTCTCATTCATAAATACCCACTATCTGTAGGTTGTCAGATCTAAGCAAAATACTAGTCATTATGCAGCTGAACTGATCTAAATGAGCATCATTGAGACACCTGCTCTATAAACAGCAGCCACCAGTAAAGAATTACCTGTAATGTTCTTGACTGATATCTGTGAATTTTGTGCATAAATATTCCCCTTAAAATGTATTGCTCTTATAGACCTAAAGGGTTTATTTTAGTATTTGCATTTGTTTGTTAGTTAATTGTTTTAATATATTATATTTGTTTAAACCAGGGTCATATTATGATAATATTTTAGGTCAAATAAAAATCTTTCATTGAGTAAGAAGATACCTATGTATACCCTCATCTTACACTTAATTGAATGCAGAAATATATGTACCCTCCTCTTATACCTCACTGAGTGCAGAAATATGACCCTTATACATCCTCTCTTGTTCCTGAATTTTATGGAAAATGCATACAGTACATCCATCCAATTTGCATACAATACATCCACCTGATTTGCATACAATACATCCATCTGATTTGCATACAATACATCTATCTGATTTGCATACAGTACATCTATCTGATTTGCATACAATACATCCATCTGATTTGCATACAATACATCCATCTGACTTGCATACATCTATCTAATTTGCATACACTGACTACAGTTTTTCTTAACATAATTATTTTATCAGTTAGTACATTCAAAAACTTTACAGAAATGAATTGCACGATCTGGGCATTACTGCAACTACTACTTCTTCTACTACTGCTACTACTAACACCACCACTAGTCACTTATACAACCACTTAAACTTTAATTAAAACATTTAAAAGCTCTTAGCAATTTTCAGTAATTTGAATCCATTAGGTTTTCTAGTTTTCTGATCGTCAGTAAGATTTTATTTATTATATTTTTTTTTAATGGAGAGAGTTATTCAACTGAGAAAAAGTTTGATTAATGGATTTTAATAAAATTTAAATTATTATTTTTATGTTTATTTAGTATCAACTTTTCATCTTCTTCCTACATACGAATGAGCATCCCAATTGACAGTTCCAACCATATTGAAACAGACAAAGACAACAAATTGGATGACAATCTTACTATGGAATCTGGACCATTAAGCAATGTCAGGTAATCTTTTCAATCATCTATAGGGTTTATGAGCTAATATTAAAGGGTTATAAAATAAACAGTTCCTGAAATTTTGGCATCATGAAAAAATTCAGGACTCCTGGGCAGGAAGTCAAGGGCCCCAACCAGTTGTGATGTATCAGCATCAAATTGATTTTACATTGACACATAGAGTAAAGGTGTTGGGCTCCAGAAAGGGCCTTAGAGTTGGCCCCTTCAAGCATCCTCCCTCTCAGCAAACCTGCAAAAGTTTCATAGATGATAAATTGGTGTAGAATTCAATTTAAAATTTTCCTTTGGTGAAATGAAAGTTTTAAGAGTCAGTGCTTTCTTACTTTATTTTTTTTTGGTCATGTTTCATAAGAGAAACTATGCAGAATATTTTTAAACTGTTGATTGTAAGTTAATAGTCATATTTATAATTGTAGTTAATAATCATATTTATAATTGTAGTTCACTGATATGTTAAGATGTATGATTTGTAGCAAGGACAATATAAGTACTGTATTTTTTCTTTTCAATTACAAAATTCACTAATACAACTTAGTTTATTTATCACTTTAAATAAAGACAAATAAGTAAAATAAAAATAAATCATGGAGCTAAAGCCATTATTATTTTTATTCTGTTTGTAGAAAACCAAACTGTATTTTGTAAAAAATATTTTATGACAGTTGTACATGTGAAAAAGTACAAAACTTAAATACATATAATGCTTTACAAATAATAAATTGTGTGAAATGATAAAAAAAATATAATTTATTAAATTTTTTAAATTGAAGCATTAGGCAAATATATAATATGAAAGGAACAAAAAAAAAATCTGAAAAAATATTATCATTTGCATTGGGGGAAGGATCTTTCTTAATATATGCAAAGGCATCATTTTCTAAATTTGTAATAATTGCTTTTATGAAAATGTTAACTATTGTTAAAATCTGTAAAAAAAAAAATAATTCAATTACATGCAAAACCTTTTGCATGGTATTACCAATAGGTACAACATAATACTTGCAAACCTTCTGTATGATGTGGTCAGAATATTAAATAATATTATTATTTTTTAATTTTGTGTTTTCCAGATATTCAGTATTTGCCCTGGGTTCTCGGGCATACCCCCACTTTGCTGCATTTGGCCATTACATGGAAAAGATACTGAGTGAGCTGGGTGCCGAATGCATCTATCCAACTATAGAAGGTGATGAGCTGTGTGGTCAGGAGGAATCCTTCAGAAAATGGGCAGAAGCAGTTTTTATGGTGAGATATTTGTAAACTTTGCATAAATTAAATGACTTTGTTGATTAGTTCTTCAACACAAATTTAGAGAAGGATTATTTTTAGTATATTCTGACTGCCTCTTCTCCCTTGATTACATTTTAATTTTATTTATTTTCTGTGTTATGTTAACTTCTGTTTGTTACATGCAACCATTTATCACCCCTGTTAAAGAGCTATGAACCATTCAGGATAATTTCTGGTAAAAGTCTTGTGATGACTTATTCTCCTCAATTCAGATTTGCTTAGTTTTCTGAAAGGCATTATGTAACTGCTCACCATGCAAATGCCCTTAATCTGATTATAATTTGCAATTACTTATGCATACTGAAGAAATTTTATTTTATTGATATATTGTTTTCATCACAGATTTTTTTGTTATGCTCATTGTGATATTAAAGGAATTTCTTTCGAGTTTAAGAATTGCAAACATAATTTATTACTTGTGCATAATTTCAACTGTTTTATAATTATTTTACATGTATTATAAATATTTAGTTTACAATGTAATTACCTACATAATCTGACTTGGAAAACTAAGTACAAAATCTTTTAAAATATTATTAAGAGTTTCAGAAATTTTAAATTTTGCTCTTCCATTCTTATTTATGTAATTTATATTTTGGCATGGATCAGAATAAGCATGAGTGTCTGGTGTTCCCCTTGAATAGTTGTGCAAGAAGAGCATATGTAATTTCTTTACCTAAATTAAAATGTTGCTTAAAATTACTAAGTTAAAGATTTAAATCTAAATTAAAATCATGTGGATTATGAGTTTGGGTTTTTAGTTTCATTTTAAGAAATACTTTGCACATATATGATTTTGTATGGATGTTCATGATATATTGGGACAGGCACAGCATCCTTAGATTTGACCCTTCAGTCTAAGTTCTTTTCAAATAAGAACCAATTTAATTAATACTGAAGTTGTTTAATGGCATTTTATTTTAAAAACAAAACAGTTCAGTTACAAGTGCTTTTCAATATTACTATTTTCTGATACTGTAATTGTGTGCTCTTGACATTCTGGCTCTTAACCAAGAATAATTGCATGTAAAAGAAAGCTAGATTCTTTTCTCTTATGTTGTTATATTTATGTATCTCTGCTGGTCTCTGATATGTTTTGGCAGTTATCATCTAGACTGTTTGGTCATTTATTTTATGTTTGTGCTTCTTGTGTAGTTGTTTTCCTCTCTATATTATTTTCTAAGTTTTTATACATTACTTCATAATCCATTAACATCTCCATTTTTATTGTATATGGATATCTTTTTCTTTAGTTTCTTTTTTGTCACCAAGAAGTTTTACATGTTTGGATAACATGAACTTCTTTGATGTAAAGTTGGTTTTTTTATTTGCCATTATTTTTTATTTGCCATTATCTGTGCATCAGCTGATTTTATTTACAGCATATTGGTAAATTTGACTGCAGTAATCATTGCTTCTGTCCAGAAGTCATTTAAGTTTGTTTTAGTTGGCTTCCAGTGACTTTCACTTTCTGCTACATTTTTAGTATTATCATCATCATTGGAGCATTAGTGTCTGCTGTCCTTTTTAGAATATGTATCCATTTCATTACAGTTTATTAAATTGGTTTTTTAATATTTAATGGCAGAATAATAACTTTGGCTCATGGGACTTTGCATTTTATCCTTAGTAGTTGTTGCAACCTTGATCACTTCTTCTAACTTTGGTGATGAGTGAAATGTCTAATTTTTTATTTTTCTTCTCCAATGAGTGCTTGCTTTTCTTCTTGTCTGACTTGTTTTGTTCTCATCTAGATCTGAGTTACAAGGAATCTGCCTGCAGTATGGTCTCTTGCTGCAGATCCTGAGTGCTTGCTTTTCTTCTTGTCTGACTTGTTTGTTGTCGTCTAGATCTGAGTTACAAGGAATCTGCCTGCAGTATGGTCTCTTGCTGCAGATCCTGAGTGTTTGCTTTTTTTCTTTCTGTCCCTCCTCATCAGTTGGCTTAAAGTGGGTCAATTTGGGCAGTTATAAAAACTATTATTATTATTGTAATTAAATGCATGTCAACCTATTCTCTTTTCACACATGCATACACACAGCCTAGATCCATTAGCCTTTTCTAGCATTTTCAAATGATAACTCAAGCATACCTAGTCAGCATATCTGGCCAGGTAATCTAACCATTCTACAGAGTAGAAAACTAACTCTGCAGACAGTTCATATTACAGCTGTATCTTGCACTTATCATAATCAGGGGCAAAATGTTTTTTAAAAATCAAGAAAACAAAGCAAAGACAATTTCTATCACTTAATATTATTTTAATACTCATAAAAGATAAGATTTATGTGCATGTATGACTGTCTCATTTATTTTTTAAAACTAATTTTACCCTGCATACTGATTTGGATACATAAGCATCCGTTCTTGTATTCATTATATTTTTCCTGTTATATTCAACTAGTAAAATAATAATGTTTATGAATATTATTTTACTCAGTAATTATTCCATTTAGTTTTGTAAGATCTGTAATTCATTATAGCCCTTATAAGATTTTTGGTTCTAAATTTTCATCAACAACTGTGATAATGAAATTCATCACCTTCCAGTCTGTAGACTTTTTTCCAAAAAATATGATTGCACCTGGAAAATAAAACTAGAAAAATCATTGTGATCATTTGTAAATTTAATAATAAATATTGGTTTATCTTCTTTCAGGCTGCATGTGAAACATTCTGTCTTGGAGATGATGTCAATATTAGTGAAGCTACTGGGGCACTGTCTAATGCTGACCATACATGGACACCAGGACGCTTTCGCATTACTACTGTAGACAACACTAAAGAAGTAAATGTCTGTCAAGGTTTGTATTTCATGTGAATGTGACATATCAAGATTTGACTTATCATTAAAATAACCACCATGAAAAGATTGACCATTTAGAATAGAAAGGAGGAACTAGGCATGCAGAAGAATTTCAGTTATCTCCCCTACCCATTGACCGTCTCTGAACCTACAATTTCTGAACACCAAGAATTTGAAAAATAAACATGTTGAAATATATATAAGTCTTTCTCTCCATGTCTATTTCTTTCTTGCACTCACTCTGTCTCTAAATAAGTACATATTTGTTTTGGGAGAGTCAGAATCAGATAAATACAGATTTTTCTCAAAAGAAATAGGGAAGAAAGATAAACAGTACTCAAAAAGATAGATAAATTATAAAAGTGGTTATAGATTTTTCTGAAGAGGGAGAGAGAGGGAGATGACTGAAAGAAGTGAGAGTCCACCTCATACTCAAAGAAATTGTCTTTTATAAGCAGTCGTTTCAAATTCAGTAAGTCATTTTTTTAGGAATATAAACAGATAAATATTTATTTCCTGTTTGATTCCTACAAATCATTTTTTTCTAGTGACTCATTTGGTATTGGACAATGTATAGTTTATTGTAAAGTCTTGATCACAGTTCCTCATAAATGACATCAAATGGCCATGCAAAACTTCACCACAAGCAGATAGTAGCTGACATTTTCTGTAACATTTGAATTGGCTAAATAAATTGTACATTAATGCTTATAAGTCATCATAATACTACTAATAATACTGTGATATATATGCATTCGCAAACTGCATTATCTTCCTTATATATAATAAATTAATAATCACCATTATTAAATGATAATGTATCATTGGTTTGCATATGACTTTCCCCCCAACACCTGCACATTTTTCAAATATCAGTAGATAAGTAATATAGTTTTATTAATTATATTTTATTCAGTTCTTTTGCATTACAACTATGCTCATTACCAAACAGTAGTTACTTTTGCTCTTTCCCAATATTTCATGTTTGCTTTAGTTCCCAACCCATTCATCTGTATAATATTAATAATATTAATTTTTGTGCCCATTTTCTTTTACATATTATCAGTGGGAGCTAAATACCATATTTACTTTTTACACTGATTATTTATCAAATTCCTCTTTTTGGCCAATAAATTATTTATTGTTATCTTCTTTAAATTTGTTGGTTGTTTTCTCAAGTTTCCAATTATCCAGCAAAAATTTTAATTTAAAACAACAAAAACAAATGACTTATTTTCAAAATTAAAAAAGAAATCCGAATTTTGTGACTGATTTTTCTGTTTTCAGACAAACAATTTGCTGACATAAATGTGTGCTTATTATATCTGGCTCTGCCTCAGCAACAAAAATGTTTATATCAGTAATAATTTCAAAAGCTGCCTCTATTATGTTGGATAATTGGAATGAGAAACGTTCCTGTTTACTATCAATAAATGATTCATTACTGAAAGACATCCTAAACTTACTAGTAAGAAGACAGTATTATTACTAATAGCATAATTGACAAATAGCAATTCTGCTGTTGAATCATTGAATTTAATTCTATCACATAAGTGTAATTGTTTGGGGTTTTTTGTTAGAATACTATTTAAAACTTAACATTTCTATTTAGTGCAGAACTTTGGTTATACTTTTTAATATTGTAGATTTTGTTGTATGAAATGATGAACCATACATGCAAGAGAAAATTGTAAAAATAACTTAAAACATTTAACAAATATTATTATAAAGTAAAAATACAAACTAAATTAAAAGCAATACAAACTAAATTAAAAGTCTAAAATTACTTCACACATATAGCAATACAAAAATAAATATGTCTCAATTGTGCATCGTGTACTCTTACAGATCTTATATTGTGTGTTACTCTATATTCTCCTGCATTCCCACTATATTTACCTGTCAACTAATATGAGTTACCTGCAGTTAGTTTGGGAATTTATCATTATCATCATTGTATGGCCATATAAAATTTCTGTATGGGTTTTACAAATTTAATAGAAGTTTGTGTTTATCCCAAGTCTCAACAGGGATTTTTTTTTATATGATTGGTCACCTGAAACAACTACTACTCAACTACATTAATCAAATCATACTCAAAAATATGCTTTTTTGTTGTCTGGTTGATATACAGCTACAAGAGTTTCATTTCATTGTTCGACAACTCCTTTGTGAGAAGACAACAGGGTAGTGTGCATAAACTCTTATGTTTTCTTGACATTGACTGCTTGTTTGTAAATATTTTATTTTATTTTATACACTATTACAAGTGATTTTTGCTTATTATTAATATTTTTTAAAGTTTACATCAATGTTCATACTTAATTAAAGGGTTATACTGTTACAGCCTTGAATTGTATCTAAGTAAACACATTTGAACTGTGTTTATGATTTCTATAGTGTTTTTCATTTTTATTATTTAAATATTGTCAGTTGTTATTTGTTTAAAATTATAGCAAAAGAGACCATACTATGTTTTACATGAACTATGTAAGACTTGTTTATTTTTAGAAAGGATGGATTTGATAATTATTTGGGAATGGTTCCAGTTAAATATTTTTTAAATCTGGATTAATTTTCAATACAAATTCATAAAATCAATAGATTAAAAGAAATTTTCAGCAATTGCTATGCCTACTGCCAGATGAAATACAAGTTCCTTTTTAGGCCTATCAGTCTTTATCAAAAGTGTTTGTGTTTTACCATTTTCTTTTAAGATATTAGTATTTATTATAGATTAATAATAATATTGGAATTCATAGTACTAAATTCTATTAGCCTACAAGTGTTGGAACACATTCTATGTGTGCTGTGGAAGGTAAAAGTCTGCTATCAGCATGTTTTACATTATGTGACTGCCTGGGTTATGTAATAAATATTATATATTAATTAATGTTATTTTACATATAATTAATGATTATAATTATTATTAATAATCATTCTCACCTAGAATATTAGTAATCTACCCAATTTGATGGGGTCTTCATCATTTGCAGTCAGGAGAAACTAAGTCAAACCCTGGGTATTAATCCCTCTGATTATACTCTCTACCCAAGTGTTACTTGTCTGAAGCAAATTTACTTCCTGATGTTATCTTTGTCAGTTATAGTAAGTTTACTTCCACCCCACACATATTCTCCAATTTCCAGCTCAAGGGGACCTTTTCCTAAAAGTGTACATGACCAACTTTGAACTATTTCTACGTCTTTGCCTGTACACTACCTCAATAATGAATTGACGAAAATGGAAATGTGAAATTCATAACAGTGATTAAAAGAACTAAAGTAACAATTAAAAGGATTTCATATATATTATATACAACAAGGTATAAGAATTTAACATAGGTTTGGAGATTGCAGATCTCTTAAAACATTTAAATGTTAATATAAAAGAATTATTCTAATCTATGATATGATCTGTTGGAATCTCAGTCCTATTATTCAATTTACTAAAATGGAAATCAGAAATCAAGAATAATCATCGAACAATTACAAACATTTAAACAAGCATGTTTTATGATTCACCTAGTTATCTTGTGTGTGCGACAATTCCATTGCTGGTGTGACAGGAAAACTGGTAGATGAAGATTCTGGAATTTCAGGTGCCAGTCCAATTGTAGTCTACAGAACAGTTTATGAATCACACATGTATTGTCCAGGGAATTTGCAGTCAAGTTCAAAGTTCACACAGCTTTTACACAGCTCCTCACTGGAGAATAGACGTTATAGGCAGCACTACCTACTTCACAATTCTGTCGTAGACAGTTCACAGAGTTACTCAGGGTTTAGACAACACTGCTTATGTCCCTTTCTGTGACAGTCACTGGAATCTTTCATTTCTTCCATTCCCTTCTGTCATTCATTCCCTCCTCACTCTGTCAACTTTTTCATTTTCCCTTCCTTCTATCTTTTTATTTTGGGGTCTTGTATATGATGGTTCTAATCAGGTGATAAAAAGAAAAAGTACAGTAGTAAAATAATTTTACTTTAAACAACATATTCTGAAAACTGACATTTATGCAAGTGAAGCCACATTTATGTATAGATGTAAATTTGTGGGATTTTTTTTTAAAGAATGTAATGGTTATATATATATATATATATCCAGGGTTGTCGCAGTTACATGGAAAGGTAATACTACCATGCAAAATTACAGACAGGATACAACTGCAGGCACCGAACTCCAGGTAAGTAGTAATTTTATTTTATACATAATTAAAGAGTATATGAATTGGTTGGAAGAGCAAAAGAAACATAGAGAAAGTGTTTGGATTTTAATTAAATTTCAGTAATTTTAAAAACTGTTTGGGGTATTTTGTAATGTATTTATTAATTAAACCAACTTATATTTGCAGTTTTAATTTGCAGTTAAAGAGTGTAGAATTTGGAGAGTAAATGGTGAAATAAATACAAGAAACGTAGAACTGGGGAATTATGGACTTGGTAAATAATCAAATAAAAACTCATAAATAAAATGAGAAATCATGCTATCCCCAGTTAAAAGGGGAAAGGGTATATTGCAGTGGTTCCCAGCTGAGGCATTTTGAGATATAAAGGCATGATGAGGTATAAAAAGTACTCAGATTTAGGCTATTTCATCCATCTTCTCATCACTCACTTTAGGTTCAATAAATTCATTCTAAACAAAACTGATATTGTGGATGTAAATACACTTCCCTAGTATGAAGTAAATGGTATGTGACAGTGGTTTTAACCCTTCCCTACTGATTATCCAAATTCAAAACTTCTGGAGCAGTTTGAAAGGAGATTTCAACAGTTCATCTGTGACATAGAGGTTAAAAAAAAACATGGCTACATCAATTGTGAGCTTATTCAAGTAAGAATTTAAGTGGACCTTCAAAATGAAACTGTTTTAAAATCATGCTCAACAGATGAATTTTTTCCTCTGGTTGACTGAAAGAGGTTTCCTGTTTTTAAAAATATAGCTTATAAAAAACACAGGTCTTGACTTACTGATGCCCATCTGATAATTAATTGCTTATGCACAGGAATGTTATTTTACTCTCCCAACTGCAAAACACTGACTGATGAAATGCTGTGCCAAAAATCACATTCACTAATTACAAAAAATATGTGAATTAATATTATCTTTTCTCCAATCAAAGGCGGCGTATGATTAAAACTTGTGCTCAACTTGTTCATATTTGTTTGTTTATTGAAATCTGGTAGAAGTAAAATAAAACTTTTGTTTTTTCATATGTATATACTTGCTTATTGAAATCCAGGTGCAAGTAGCAAAACAAAAATAGTTTTAATTAACCATAATTGTCTATCTGTGTTCAAGTTACTATAATAAATATATTTCAACCACTTCTTGAACATTATACTTTTTAAAAAAATAAATAGGATGAAGACTCTTTATGATATTTATTTGTAAATGTGTACTTATTTTATCTGTCAGACAGATTCAAAAAGAGCAAATATACATAGTAATAGTGAAAGAGTAATTGGTGAATAATTTAATGAAAACTTTACATATAAAATTATCCCTTTAATGTTATAAATTCATATATATTACAAAACATGTTTTTTGTGTTATTTAATATCCAGTGCAAAGTAAGCTTGAAAAATTGTTGGGGCATGCCACACACTTCTGAAAATTGGAATGTGCTGTTGGCCATAGAAAGGTTGGGGATGACTGGGTATACTGTATAGATGGTGGTTAATACTCTTTAGACATGTTTATTACATATGAAGTTGGACAGTAACAGAACCTTTGATAGTTTTTTTGACAATGATGACAAAACAGTTGTAGTTGACACAAGAATTACTTAGTGATTATTCAAGATTTACCTTATTATTGTAGCAGGAACACAAATCATTCCATTGAAAATCTGCATAGCACTTAAAAATACTTGCACAAATCCTTAACTGGAACACAGTGCACAATACACTTTTTCATATTTAAAATAAATATTTGTTATGGCCACTAACCTATTCTAATTGAATTTACCTACTCTAAAACAGACTGCTCCTTCAGCATAATTGAAAACAACCCACATTTGCACTCTAATATCCTTTACACACTGATGTTCTGTTCCATCTCTTCACTACTGTAAGACTTTTCTCAGCATAATAAAGGTTTATTTCAGACTGGAGATGTAGAAAGGTATTGAAATAAAGAGAAGGCACCAGACAGTCCAATTATGTCAAACTTTAGTTATGGTAACTGTAAATTAACTTATTGACCACTATCCACATACCTGTCAGCTGAAATTAGATATGTGATTTCCTTCATTATTCTGATTTGTTTCAGGTTATATATTGGTTTGTTTACACTTTTTATTATTTCAGTAATGCATCAGTATTAAGTTATATCTAATATAATATTTACAAGGAAGGAAAGAAACTTTTCATTAATATATTATTTTAAATTTTAAATATTTGTTGTGTTTTGCCTCCCACTTTTTTGCTGTACCTTTTATTCATTTTACAATGTAGAAAATGTTATGTTTTGTATGAGAACGGTTTAGTGTTATTGTTGACAAAGATATTTTTATCATTAATGAAGTGTCTTAAATATTCTCACCATTGTTCATCTGATTCTCTTTATAGACTTTGTGATGAAGGATCAGAAAGATCAAAAAGGATTACCATAGAAAACTTTTCTTTCAGCTATACTTTTAGTAAGAATGGGGTTGAGGAGCAAGGATAATAAACTATCATGTTACTGTGGCATTACTACATCACACATTTTGAATTTCTTACTGACTTAAATCCCAAATACATCAGTATGAGGTTGAAATTTATTCAACAAATTACTTACATTAACTTTTTTATCTCTTGTGTTTCACCATAAGTAAACTATAATAACCAGTTTATAACTTTTTATTTTTTAATTGCTATATTTAAGTTTATATTACATTATTATGTATATTTATCTATATTTTGCCTTAGAATTTTGTTTTGTAAATATATTTTTTGTATAATTAATGTAAATAATTTTTTTAATGGTTACTTTAATAAAGAGTGTAAGATGGATGGAATGAACTATTCATTCAATTTTCTTATTTGAATGACAGATAAATATTTTATAATTTTTTCAGTCGACAGACGATTTTGATCAAGTTAAACACTCAAGACTCATCAGAACTGCAGTATGCACCAGGAGATCATATAGGCATCTTTCCTGCTAATAATTCTGATCTTGTAGATGCCATTTTGGCAAGACTCCACAATGCTCCCCCTCCTGACCAGATTGTAAAAGTAGAATTTTTGCAGGAGGTCTCAACTGCATTAGGTACATTTTCTTCTTTATTAATAATTAATATTACTAGAAATAAAAATAATTAATTTTTAAAAATTACTATAAGCAACTTATTGCTGTCACTTCTGTATACTTGGAATCATACTTTCATGAAATTAAATCATTCCCCAATTTTTAATTATATTTGTCATTGGCAGGTACAGATGACATAATTTTTTGAACTGATTGAATATTGATCATCCAATTTAGATTGGGTGGAGGGTATGTATGAATATATATGAAAGTGTTCTTTGGTTTATGAGACCTAAACAGATCATTTTGTAAATTCAGAAGTAGTTTATTACCATTAATTTAGCATATGGTCTTATATTCCATTACTTAAGCAGTCAACAGTGACATAATGAACTTTTGAAATCATTCTTTGGTAACTTTTTCTTCACATTAGTGGCTTTAGTATTTTATGGGTTCATCACCATCTTCATCATCATCATAGCACTTATGTTCTGGTTCATCATAACTTGATAGATTGATAAGTTTATATTTTGGTTTTTAACAAAAATAATTAGTAACAAAGGTCCTTTTGCATATTTTTTCCCATTGAACAATCAATCAATGGGATGAAATAGGCCGGGGCCCATGGGCAGGCTTATTTTTAGCACGTTTGACATTCTAATTTTTACCAATCAGTCTGAATTAATCATGTGCTCTTAAATTAATCAATATGTCTATAAAAAGTAGCAATTTAAATTTTAAAAATCCATTAATTAGTACAGTTGGTTTTAATTTTTTAGCACAATGACCCATTCAATTATCATTTTAGCATGACGCTGAACAGGTTGGAGTTTTCTTGTTATGTTTTTTTCTTTTTTCTCAACACCTAGTACTCATGCTATTTATATCTTTCAAATATTATGATTAAAAAAGATTGTGAAAAGGGAAAGTCATTATGACAGAGACTTTAATTTTTGTATACATGCACTTTAATAAATAATTTTATCCAACTTACTGTTTGATAAAATATTTAGCATATGAAGGGCAATTAAATAGTGTTTAAAAATACACAAAGAGAAATTAGTATTCTATTCATGACTAATGAATTTTTCACTTGACAAAAAATAAATTGGTATAAAGAGGAATAAAAATCAGAGTCTACAAAAGTATTATAGATAAAGAAAAGATATTTTCAGTGTCTATAAAACAAATGAAATATGTTCAAAATGTTGGGAAATAGATATAGAGTGTACAAAAGTGACAAATTATCTGAAGATATTTGTAGTGTCACTGAAATACCACAATTTACACTTAGGATACAAACATTTTATCAAACACTGGATACTGATGTATAAAATTATAGTGCCCTGAAAAGATCTCAACCTGGTTTAATGCTTTATAGGTATAAATAACAAAAAAAGTCAATGCAATATTTTGGTTGAATCACTTTCATTAGGACAGTATATTTACTGTGAAATAATAGATGAAAATTAAAAAATTAAACTGTGTGAACCTAACATTTATTATTTGATGGTGCTTATTGGTGGGTTTAACAGACAACAGACAGTTTATCCTGAATCTAAATGCTTGTGTTCAGCAGGAAAATTGCTGTGAAAATTTTTATGAATTTATTACTTGGACTGAAGTTATTTAGAATAGTTGCTATTAGCAGTTAAAAATAAGACTGAAGATAAAATTAGCACTAAATATAAGTGTTTTATATATGTAGCATAGTCTTAAAATGTTTATTTTTGTTCACTTATTTGTTAATTTAAATTAGTCATTTAATATTATTAGAAATGATTTTTGAAAATAATTTACATTATTCATCTATTATCATAAAGGTAAATATATTATCCTGATGAAGAGTTATTTAGATGCAGCATTGTCTTTTGTATGTTTTTATATTGTATACCTTAAAAGCATTTCCAATTTTCTTGTTGCATTGGTCACAATAAATAAACTATCTTTTTCCTCATTAAATGGATTAAATTATGTCTCAATGTTGTCATACTACTTTACTTACTAGAATACTAAATGTTATTGTGACCATCTTCAAGCAAATTTTTATTCTTGGTCTAATTTAATTACTGTAGGGAAGCCAATATAAATATTGGTTTATTTCTAAATCTATCTAAGCTTTTTCTTTAACCTTCAACAGGTTGAATTATTTTTGGCTGTTTTAGAATGGGCAACATATAACAACTTTCAAACTAATCTACTCTTAAAATATTCTAATAAATTCCTTAAACTTTTATCAGTTTTAGATAAGCAGACATAAATATGTGTCCATAATTTAATTGGTGAAAATGTTATAAATAATTAGAAATTTATCATTGGACCTGACTAATGATTTGAAGGTACCAAATATTTCTTCTAAACACTAATTAATATTCTGAGGAACAGTAATAGTTTAGATTAAAAATTTAAAGTATTTTTATAATATAGAAAAAAATTAATTCAGTTTTATTTTCCAAGCTCTTTATTAATTATTTACAAGTCATGCTTTCTTTTCTTTGTTCTTTTGGATATATTTTTAACAGGAAAAAGTTCTCTGCCATAGTCAGAGCTCTAGTGGTTTGTAATGCTAGTGAAAAGTTTTAGTTTTCTATAAAATTACTGTATGTCACCCCAAATTGTAATATGTAGGTAATCTTGTTATAATTTTTTAATGAGTGTAATTTTATATATATATTAATTTACAGGAACAAATATATTTTTGTTGGGTGCGGGAATATTTAGGTCCTTATAAAACTTGTAGTCTCCAAAATAAATGAATATTTAATCTAAATTCTTTAGAAGTAGAACAACCTTAAAATAATTTCAGCAACAGGAAGGTCTGTCCCCACAAGAACTTCATAGAATGAATGCTAGTATAACTAAGTTGTTCATTTAAAAATTACATCTTATGAATAATTAAACTTTTCAATTTCAGCAATTAAATTACCTTAATATAACATATGGACCAGTGAACTTCTCTTTTGTGTTTTCCCTCTGTAGATTTTATAGGAACATTAATACATTTTATTTAAAGAATTGTTGCTCTTTTGTTAAAGGTTCATCAAAGAATTGGACACAGTATGAAAAAATGCCAGTGTGTTCTCTACGTACTGCTTTTACACATTATGTTGACATCACAACTCCACCAAGTCAGACATTCTTACACTTGTTGTCCACTCTCACCTCAAGAGTCATTGACAAGGAACGCTTAGAATTGCTTGCAACAGTGAGAAACTTTGTAACAATATTTAAAATTACTTTTTTTAATGTATAATTGCACAAGTGAGGTCATTTGAGGTTTTGAATTACAATCTTAAAAAAGCCACATTTTGCAAATACGATATTTTTTTTAATTGTTATGCATTGAAAGGATACTGGATTATCTCATTATTAGATTTATATTATATTTGACTTATTAGACATGTATTTTACACACTTGTAAATAATTCCTCAGTTCATATATAATTATCTACACTCACAAGTCCATATTCACAGATGCCGTGAATTCACATGTTGACATTTATCCTACCTTGTGGTATTAGGCGCATTAATTTACAGGGTTAACATTAATAGATAGATAAATCACTGTTTCACAGTTAACATTAACAGATAGATAAATTACTTATATAAACTAATATCAACATCACTTTAATGAGCAGTTAATGAGAATTTTTTTAAATGACAAAAAGTTGTTTAAAACTAATATCTACATCACTTTGATGTGCAATTAGTTATCTAAAACTCATATCTGCATTATTTAGATGTACACTTAACAGTTCATAAACTGTCTCATATATTCAGCCCTAAATACTTCTGTTGCGTAAAAGGATTTATATATGTTGACAATTAAAAGAGAAAGCACGAGACTATTCATACAACTTTATAAGAGCCATATGAGTTGATCTCTTAAGGTAGTTTACAAAACAGCTTATAAGTAGTAAGCCAAGATGGGTTACTTTAGAAAACAGTGCATAAGTGATATAATTTTCATTACTTTATACAAATAACTTGTTTCTAAAGTTATCTAGAAATATTTCCCTTTAATGTTTGTTATGAGTATAATGCACTTTCTTATTTATTTATTTGAAATAGTATTTATGCTAGGATAACTTGAGGATAATGGTTGTAGTAATATATAACTTATGTAAGTGGAATAGATAGTTGAAATGTTATTAACTGCTGGCAATAAAAGAACTTTATACAGTAAATATATTTTCATAACAATTACATTAAAGTTTAGAGAACTGTTTCAGAAAATTTATAGATACATCTTTTTGATGTCACTTTAATACATGAAGTATTTATCAGTAAGAAAGGTCATTGCAAGTACTTGTATCTGTGTTTTTAATAAAATTAAATAACTTCAGTTGTTGTAAATAGCAAGCATCATAGAAAAAGGAATGCCATCTACATTTTTTAACAAGAAATATTTCCCATGGTTCTGTGATCCTTACAACAAATATTTGCCATTTTCTTTGTTCGACTTAAAATATTTGATCATTACTTTGACTTATAAGGTATTTTTACAGGTGTTTGTTAGTATACATATTTTTTATAAATATTATAACAGGAATGCATTATTTTAAGGTAAAAATGTTTTAATTTAATATTTCATATTCAATTCTTTATTGGTCAGGTGTTAAAATACTGTTTGTATGTTGCTGGGTGTGACATGGCAAGTGCATAAATCTCTATTATGCGTTATTACTTATGAATTCTTTTATCATTAATAACCATAATCACTTTTCAGTGGTTAAATTTAGAATTCATTTCCTAACATGAATTCCCCTCTCACATACCACTATAAGCTTTACGAGCTACTGGTACATAAGTTCTATTCGCAGGTGGAACTTTCACTTAAGGAGTAATCGAAATTCACAACATTGATTAACTTTCATTCAAACAATTGACTCCCAAACCACCCCACACCCACTTACTACTCCAGAAATGCATCAATGCACATGCGTAAGAAGGATATAACAAAAGATAGGATTTCTTATAAAATAATAGCTATCTCACAAAAATACAAATAAGTTTGAAAACAGTTCACATATGTAAATGTCCAATATTTGAAACCTCTACCTTAGAATCAATATTCTACAATGTCTGCCTGAGGAACAATCTCTAACCAGAGTTACGATTTTCATATATTGGAAAGGAGAGGAGATTGGAAGTATACAAGTTAATTGTTCATAATCTGGTCCTCAATATTCTACAATGTCTGCCTGAGGAACAATCTCTAACCAGAGTTACAATTTTCATATATTGGAAAGGAGAGGAGATTAGAAGCATACAAGTTAATTGTTCATGACCTGGTCCATAGATATAGCATCATAGAGAAGATGTATGAAGAGATTTGTTGTCAACAAAATGCTGATGTCCCTTTTAACTCATTCCACAGTCTGTTGAGCACAATGGGATCAATTAGAATTTTGAACAGCAATGGCAGTTGTTGTCTCAGTTTCTCCCCAACCTGGGATTCTATGGTAGACCATGATCTGATGATTGCCGAAGCCTCTCTCAAGACATAATGCACATTGTAGAGTCTACGCTGATCAGACAGGATCAGAGATGGCTGACAGCTGAACATAGCTGTAGCTAAAATGACCGAGTGAAGATGGAGGAAGAAGTCTGAAGACTGAAGAAGTTTGACAACTGAAGAAGAAGACATGCCCTGTAATAACATAGGAGTGTAGTGCTTAGATACAAATTCATAACTCTCCACACTACCTCTCATTCCCCCCTTCCCAAATCATTCAACTTACATAATTTCTGCAAGAGAATTGTTTAGCCTCTTACATACTCCATTCATCAATGCAAGATTTCTAACGCAACTAAACATATTAAGGAATCAATAGAAAATCAAAAGTCAATCAAAATGCATGAACAATAAATTTAACATTAAATTATTCTAAGTCCATTTTCATATTATTGATCAGACACCTTACCACTGGCTGTCGGTATGCCTAGTCCCAGAATCTGAGAATATTTTGTTGCAGGTGTTTGTAACAAGGCTTGATCGAGTATTTATTAACTCACACCTTAATTGACCAGAATCGTTCATTTTGCACCTTTTTACACTTGCTCCCTCATCCATGTGGTCTCAATGCTTCCAACTGGGGAACTCCCATTATACAAAGGAAGCTGCCAGGGTACCCCCTCTCAGCTGTCTCAGAGTCACTACACACAATTGCATTTAATGGTCTAGTCAGAAATACTTCCCTGGCCCCATCAGTCAACTGTGCTTGTGGCTAAACTTCAACTTTACACTTAGAAATTGGAAACCACCCCCTTCCATCAGCAGAGTGTGAAAATTCAAATACCTATCAACACCTAGGACTTAATTAGGCAGGGATGATTTACTGACCTTCACACTGAGGTATTTTGTTTTCAACAAAAATTACATGTTTAGAAGTATAATGTGTATGTATTGCGCTAAATGAATGCTTGTACTACAAGTTGTAGAAAGTTATACAGTAATCATGCTTTCATAATGAATATACAAAATTAAATTTCTGAGAATCAGTTTACATCTATTTTAATGTCACTGCTGGTAGCTTCTACAAACTTTAAATAACTAATATACTATAAATACTTTTTTACAAGATATACCACAATCAAGGGGTTAAACACAATGAGTGTAGTATTTTTACTATGGAAAGGCTTGTTTTCTATGACCATGTTTCAACTTACTACTTTAGAAAAGTGACAAAAAACTTTAACAAAATTACACTTAGAGCATTGTGATAAGCTATGTGAATTGGATGAGAACATGTTTTTGAATTATTGAAAATATAAATGTTTGAAATGTGCCCCTGAGATTTCTTAGTAAACTGACTCAGAGCAGGTGATGACAACTTACCCCAACACATTAACATCACTTAACTAAAGACATTTTAAAATATACTTTTAGATTATTACATGATATTCACAACATCCAATGCTGTGGTAAGATAAAAAGTTTTCATTAGCCAAAAGCAGATAAACTGTCCACATTGTTGTTTGACTGTACACTGTAATGCAGCCTATAATTTCCACTGTCATTTTAACTGATACTAAATTAATTTGATATTTCAT
Organism: Sinotaia quadrata; assembly: GCA_028829895.1. Lineage (NCBI taxonomy): Eukaryota > Metazoa > Mollusca > Gastropoda > Architaenioglossa > Viviparidae > Sinotaia > Sinotaia quadrata. The sequence goes on along the minus strand of CM054183.1, from coordinate 73,603,555 downwards.
TTAGAACTAACGTTAGTTGTATGGTTACTTTTTAAGATAATAGAGCCTACAGCTTTTAAGATTTGAAACCTTTGTAAGCATACTAAGAAGTATCCATCTTAAAGAAGTGAGACAGATCAGTGTAGTTTCACAGTAGTTTGCAGCAATTTATTAATATATGTTTTTATTCCATTAAATCACCAAACATTTAAAGTAGGCATTAGGTATAAATCAAGTTAATATGCATGTACCAACATTAGCATAAACATTGTTTTCCAGACATTTTGCTGGACAATTTGGAACCATCATATTTTTTTCTTGGACTTTATTAATATGTGTATACATGTATCAGTAAAGAAAAAAGAAAATGTAGAAATAACCATCATACCAAACAGTGATGAAGTAGTGAGTTAAGTAGCCTGGTAATTTAGTTTATCAGCTGTAATTAAGCAGCTGTTTAAATATCTTTAATATTATTTTTACCAAACCACAAGAGCTTATTGACACACCAGATCTCCATCAGATATTGCAACACTTTGCAGTTCATTTTATTTCACTATTTCATTTGTTGGAAACTAAATGTAGTACAAAGATAAGCTAATTATATCAAAGCGAATTCTTAATAAGCCAGTGACATATTAAGGTCATTCAGAAATTAAGATTTGATTTAATTCTTGACCTCTTTTAATCTTACTTTTTAGTGATATGTTGTGAATGTTTATGATATTATATAAAAATGAATCAGGTTTGTTTGGTTTGTTAAAAGGACTCAAAGGTTTATGAAGACTGGCGCTATGATTTAAATCCAAATCTGCTTGAGGTGTTGGATCAGTTTCCTTCTCTGAAGGTGCTGCCATCTTTGTTAATAACTCAGCTTCCACTACTCCAGCAGCGTTTTTACAGTATTAGTTCATCTCCACAAGAATGTGTTGGGGAAATCCATATAACAGTTGCTGTTGTCAAGTATAGAACACAAAGTAAGAAACAAGCTTCTAATTAAACCCTATTACAGTTACATTTTATTATTTTTATCAAGTTTGTATAATTTTTAAACTCATTACTAAAATATAATGCAGAGGAATACAGAACAATATAACTAATAAAAAATAAATATTCTTGGACTGTAGATTATATCATTGATAAGGAAGGCACTGTTAAAGGAAAGATTAACTTCAGGGTAATTTGTTAAATCTGAATTTTTTAAATCTTAGATATATTTCTTGATTCACTCATGGTAACCATACTTTTCAGATCAAGTTAGACTTCAGGGTAATTTTAATTTTTTAATATCAGATATATTTCTTAATTTGCTGATGATAACTATATTTTTCAGATCAAGTTAGACATGTTTTACCTTCAGAGTAGAAACTTGTACCATCTGATTTGAAGCTGTTCTTACTATTTTAGTATAATAAAACATGATACTATTAACACATAAATTTAGAATAAATGATGCACAAATGATCAACTTTCCCAGCATATTCAATTTATCTGTACATATTAATTTTATTAATTTTAATCTTTACTCTTTCTGCGCTTAATGGTTACTATTAATAATTTTTATGAGCCAGTATTCTGATACAATGGACTTAAATGTTTTACATAAAAAATGATCATTATACATGTAATAAGTAATCTCCTATTTAAACCTGTCCATCTCATGCAATCTAAATGAGCTAGTGCTTGTTTCCATAAAGTGCGCACTGTAGCTAACTCACAGGGGTGCCACAGGATATTCCAAATTTTCAAAGGAAACAGTCTGCCCTCCTACTATGAGTTGTCTCCTGCTAACATTTTTGTCACTGTTTGTATGAAATGACAGGCATTAGCACTTGTCTTTTCATACAAACAGTGATTAAAATGTTAGCCTGAGAACAGATGATGGTAGGACTGTCATTTCATACAAACACTGATTAAAATGTTAGCCTGAGAATAGAAGATGGTAGGACTTGTCAATGTGTAAGGCAGTAGCAACATCTAATGGACACCTTATAAACCACTATAACTTGAGGTCTTACTTGATCCCAATCTACATGTAGTGTTGAATTTCACCATTTCAACACTAGATCATGCAGAATTCCCTTTAATGACATTTACTGATACCTTCTGGAACTTTTGGAACCTCTGAGACTTTCTCAGGTTTTGTATATATTTAACTGTAGATTCTCCATGGCCTTTAGTTATCAAAGATCAAATCAACTGAAGGGCATTGCGATCAAGTATGTAGCTAAGTGAATTGTTTTATTAAATGTTAGTGTTTGTGTACATGTATTGTGAAAGTAAAGATAAGGATACACAGAGTTGTGAAGAAGTAGAAATATGGTGATAGTTATTTGGACTGTGGCTTTACTTGAACAGATGTCAACAGTGAAGAGCAACCATAATATGTATTGTGTATGAAAGTTCTGGCACCAGAATGCATGTTCCAGGTAAGCTAAAACACTGCTTAGAAACCAATCATCACCACACGTTTGGTAAATCTCATGACTGTTTTACCAGAAAGTTAACAGAATTGAAACAACAAAAAGGTACTTTTATTAAACATGTGTCAATACTAAGCAATGATTGGCTTGCACCATGCAAGGAAGCATATAGAATCACAAAATGTAAAAGCCTCACACCATCACAGAAGAACTGATTCTATCAGCTGTAGTAGATCTGGTAAACACTATCGTTAGTCACTCTGCTGGAAAACTTCTTTCAAAAGTGCCTTTATCCAACAGTACTATCAGTCATGGAATTCAACACATTACTGAAGACCTCAGTGATCAATTAAATGAAAGAATGAAAGGGAAGGCCATGGACAGTAGCAAGGGTGCTCATTTTTATTTTCTAAATACGGTTTGTAGATGGTAAAAATATTGTGGTAAGGCTGCAGGTTCTTCATGAAGTTTAGAAACTTACAACTTTCCTTCTTCCAAACCAAAGAAAAGATCATAAACTTCTGTTAAAAAGGCATTGTCATGTGAGAGAAGAGAAAATTACATTCCTGGTGATTTTAGCAAAACTTCCTCTATATACCAGACAAGGAAATGGCTATATGTAAATCTGTGTATTTTCCCTCATCTCGTGGACCATTTGAAATACAGCATATTATTGATTTGAAACAAACAATAGTTTGGGATGGGAAATAAATATTTCTAGTCTTATCAGGACAGTATCATTATCATCATAGTAAACTGGGAATTAAGAATCTTGCTTTGTACAAATTAATCTTTATTTGAAAACTCTTTTTACCATTCCTTTCTTACATATATAAAAGTGTTAGGTATTGCATTCATATTTATTTTTGGGGGGTATAAACAGTAGGATTTGAAATAAATAATTATATTATGAAATAGAGTTTCTAGAGGTGTATAAAATCTGACTATATAGTTTTAATATGTGACCAGAGAATAAAATCTAATTAAAAAATGTGGTTACTTTAACTCTTTTAAAGCTGACATCTTGTTATATAGTTAAAGCCATCTATTTTAATTCATTATTTTTTTTAATGATAAGAAATACAGTTTCAATTAGGTAGCACATTTCATTCAGTCATTTTGTACAGAAATACAGGGCCATTCAGGCAGGCATAACATGCAGATTGTATTATGTTTTACATTTTGTACAGAAATGCATGGACATTCAAGTAGGCATAACATGCAGATTGTATTATGTTTTACATTTTGTACAGAAATGCATGGACATTCAAGTAGGCATAACATGCAGATTGTATTATGTTTTACATTTTGTACAGAAATGCATGGACATTCAAGTAGGCATAACATGCAGATTGTATTATGTTTTACATTTTGTACAGAAATGCATGGACATTCAAGTAGGCATAACATGCAGATTGTATTATGTTTTACATTTTGTACAGAAATGCATGGACATTCAAGTAGGCATAACATGCAGATTGTATTATGTTTTACATTTTGTACAGAAATGCATGGACATTCAAGTAGGCATAACATGCAGATTGTATTATGTTTTACATTTTGTACAGAAATGCATGGACATTCAAGTAGGCATAACATGCAGATTGTATTATGTTTTACATTTTGTACAGAAATGCATGGACATTCAAGTAGGCATAACATGCAGATTGTATTATGTTTTACATTTTGTACAGAAATGCATGGACATTCAAGTAGGCATAACATGCAGATTGTATTATGTTTTACATTTTGTACAGATATATGCACGGACATTCAAGCAGGCATAATATGCAGATTGTAATGTTTTACATTTGTGCAGAAATATATTACCATACAGGTTTAAGATGTAGACTAATTATTTTTCTTATACATTTTGTGCAAGATATAGCTTACAGGCAGATACTGTTTTCTTAATTGTTATAAATATAGCTAAATGTTTTCAATAAACTAGATGGTGCTGGGCCCATTCATGAAGGAGTGTGTTCTGGATGGCTTAATAAATCTGACATTGGAACAATGATTCCTTGTGCCGTCAGAGCGTAAGTAACATTTCTAATATTAAGTGATCATTAAACTTTAACCATGAATTTGTTATGAACAAGTGTGAGACTATTGTTCAGAAAAATTATCCAGTTGGAACTGGTTTGGATTGCATAAGCAAGTTCTAGCATATTCTTTACCTGAGTTGTTTATTCCAACTCTAACACTTACAAAAAGTACCATCATGATAGTTCCCAATGATGAATCATGTTAACATTGGACCTCAAATACATAATTATTAAGTTTAGAAATACAGATAGGCATATTTACTCTGCCACAAATATATATACTACTTATTAGAAAATGGGGGATACTCTTTCATATTTTGTGGGACTCGCTTAACTAACTCTCCACAGCAGAAACTGATCTCAACCAATATGAATGAATATAATAACTGACATTGAATAACAACATTAACCAACTCTCCACAGCAGAAACTGATCTCAGTGAGTATGAGTGAATATAATAATCAATGCTGAATAACAAAGTTTCACCTTATTGTGTGTGTTATCTATTATCTAACAGTCTATATATAATGATTATAAATATATTGTCCTTCAGCATACAGTATTTCACTTCAAAGACATTTATCTTAGACACGGCACTGGTGTATAACTAGACAATAATTAAAATCATAAATATGTACCACAGTTGCCATGCCCTTTTTTTTTATGTCATACATACTATCACATAATGGCTTATGTAGCCTACACCCACCCCTCCTCTAAAAATAGACTACAAATAAACCTATCTTCTAGAAAGGATGATCCTTATTCCTAGGCTGTGAACATATCTGAATGTTCCAGACAACTCACTAAACTAACCCTTCAAAGTGCAGCTCAGCCATGTGAACAAATATACCAGAAACTCACCTGTAAATCATTTGTTGAATGCAAATTGACCATTGAGGCAATGCATATTTGGGCTCCCCATATTAAAGTATATTACTACTAACCTTATCACCGGTTATCAACATAGAAGGAAACCATCCTCTGGTATATATTACTGCCAAAGATCAGCACTTTATCTTGGATGTCACTTTATCCTGGACGTTGACTTTGACAAGTTTTGCACCACAAAGCAGCACCAGAGCAGAAAGACCCATGGGCCAAAGACCATTGTCTGCTAATGACATTCACTGAGACACTAGACTACATGTCAGGTGATCTAAACTTATGTATTTATAAAGTCATAACCACACAGCTCCAGTCAAGTTGTAGACTCTACCAAAGTACTTTAGAGTTCACTCAGAAACATTCAGTGTAGTAGTAGTAGTAGTTACATTTACTTCTCTCCTGCCTGAGCATGCTTTAAGGTTTTCATCCAAAGATGTTCTTGCCTTTGGTGGCGATCAGACAGGGATTCACTCCCTTCACTTGACTCTAGGGGGTGGGTGGGGCTGTCTTCTGTCTTTCGTTGAGTCATTTTTTAAATTTTAAAATATTAGCAAAATGTGTTCGTGTAGACATCCTTTCGTCCTCTTTGCAGGGCCACTCCAGCGATGTCCATGGGTTTTTCCAGTAATGCTGGGGGAAAAAAATAAAAATAAAAAATAGAAATAAAAATAAAAATAAAAATCTGGTGTCCATAATTGACTAGACCATATGTACTGCAGAGCACAAGGGATATCTCACTGAGTTTCAGACTCTAGCAATTTTTCTCATGTGATGCAGTTGTACTCAGGTCATGGGAAAAAAAAACTAAACTAAAATCTGTACCATATCCCTCCATGGTATGTAGTGTCTTTGTTGTAGTTCTGCCATTGGTAGCCATACCGGGGAAGTCCTAGGTGCCATGGTATCTGGTATGTTTGGTTGTACGTGTCGAAGAGCCACCATAGAAATTCGGTGGGTGGCAGCTTTCTTTTGTTGTTGTAGTGTTGTTGTTGTCTTTGTCTGTTTAACATTTCTGTTTTCTGATCCACTTTGAAAGGTGGTTTCTTTTTTTTCCATCTGTGTAGTTGCGATATAGGTTGGTTTTAATTCATTTTTGCTGTCCGTGTTGGTATTGGTATCTATCTTTGGTGTGTGTTCTATTTGTTGCTCTTTGTCTTCTGTTTCTGTTGTTGTTTGGGTGTCTACTGTGGTTGACTCATTGGTTTCTGTCTGTGTATTTGAAGTGGCGAGTGTCATTTTTCGTGTGGCTTTTTTCTTTTTTTTTTTTTAGTAGACTGGTTCCTCTTTCATCTTGGTTAGTGTTGCTTTGTTTCTTGTGTTCCGTAGTGGTGTGATGTGTTCTGTTTGGGTGGGTATGTTCCTCTGTAGTGGAGTATCAGTCTTCATATTCATTTCTTGTGTGTGTGTGTCTGATTGTTGTCTTTGCTGGCTTCTTTTTTTCTTGCTCCTGTGTTGCTGTAGTATTGAATTATTTCAGAATGTGGCTGCTTTGGCTTCCACTGTGGCCATTTTGCAGTTTAGATAGTTGCCCTGTAGCAATTGGAGCATGTTGTCGATGGCATGTAAAGTTCGGAGGGCCTAATTAAAATTTGGAAGTCATCTCTCCAGCTCATTTATAGTTTGCTCATATGAATGAACCAAATACCTACTACATTGCTATAGGGCTCAAATGAACATTCTTTTAAGACACTATGTGGTATTGATTATGAACTTTATATATAATCACTAATTATGTTGAACTATTTGCTATATGTAACCATACTGTCTTGTGTTATTTCTTGTTAAATATAATTATTGTTGATACATAGACCACTTGTGTTAGTGTGACTCACTTACATGTTATATGTTGTAGTTTGTCACCTGTATTTACTTACTATCCTGGCTGTATGCATCAGAGGACTTGAGCTATCTTTTAGAACTACCACTCTTCTATTGTACATTATCTTTCATTCATCTTTCTAAAATGTGTGACCAGCCAGGTGTGTTTTGGGGATTAGCCTAAGGTTATAGGCAGCCCATGGTGGTGGAGAGTTAACATCTTGCCCATCTCCCAGCAAAACATCACATTACCAGGCAATAACTCTCTAGTCACATTTTTTGTCATAGACTTTGTAATCAGTATAGTCAATGATGTTCAACCAGACAATAACAACTCATAAATATGCATCAGAAATGTCATGATATGTGTTTACATTGGTGCACACCACACAGTAAATACACTTATTGATATGTACAGTAGGTATTTTTGTCCCATGTAGTCAGTGGTGTACATGTATATAATTACTTAAATCACAAATTTGTATTATAGGTGTAGACAATGGTTTATAACTTTACAGTTACTGAAATCCACAAGTAAATATTAAAGGCATCTTTGTCTAGTGATAGTCATTGATGGTGTACAGATGTATAATTATTTATAGATTCACAGATATATAATTAGAGGCATCATAATGTACAGTCATTGGTGTAGGGCCAAAAAGTAATGCAAATTGGTATGTCATAGGCAGGGAAATGTATTGTAGAATCTGTTAATTATACTTTCTTTCTTGTGATTTGTTACACAGAGCTCATGCATTTCACATGCCAGAAGACCAGACATTACCAATAATAATGGTAGGTCCAGGCACTGGAATTGCACCTTTCAGAAGTTTTTGGCAACAACGCAAAGTTGACATGGAAATGAACTCCATTCCTGCACGTGAGTCCATTTCAGTAATTCAAAAGAGCTACTGATATTAAAAGTTAGCCATAGAATATATAATTTTAGTACATATGTACTAATTTTAAGAATAACAATAATTATAGTATGAATGGTGGTTGGTTATCTATTTATTTGTGAGATTCAAAATAAAAAACATTCATATTTTTATTCAGTTTGGTTTTGGTTTTCCCAGACCTTCATCCTTTCTGAAAGATATAAAATGAAAAATATCTGTCCTGCAAAATTATTTTTATTATTGGTACTGAGTTCAGGTTGTTTGCCAGTTCATTATATTTATACCAGTTAAGTAGATGAATACATGAACATATAATCTGCTCTGGTGAAACATCACCCTGTAAAAGCTCTTCTAAATTATCCCCCACACTTGGTGCTTCTTATACAATTTCAAACTATTGGTATAGGTAGTCCGAATGTTGCTGTTTCGCAGGAATAAGTAGCATTTAGTGCACCAGTTTGGTGATTTTTTGTAGCAAAGTGTGATATTCTAATACAATTATTTGTTGAAGCAATTTGGCTAAAATTAAAGATTATTTCTTTATCTAACAGGCTATTGTATTTTATTTAATGTAACTTAAACCATGTTTGAAAGAAAAATAATTACACTTACTAAGTGTTGGACATGTTTTTGCCTAAAATGGAGCCTTGCAGCTGTATATCGATATGATCAAAAATTTACTTTGGTAACAAAGTTACTTTAATATTTATTTTAATAAGTCTGGACAAAATTAATTACAAAATGGATCCTGTGATGGAGTAAATTTGCCTATCCCTATTTCTAGACTTATTTGTTATATAAATTGTTAAATTGTCGAGGTGCACTCCTTTATGATGGTATTTTTGTAAGTGTCAGAGTTGGAGTAAACAACTTGGGTTGAGAATATGCTAGAAATTGCTGATGTAATCCAAACCAGTTTCAAATGGATGAGTAGCTTTTATTATCCAATGGTTAAGATTTACAGGAATGAGACCAGCCAATGGGTCGAGATCAAAAGTTTACCTGTTGTAGAGAATTCCATTGTCTAATGACTCTAATCACTTGAATTTGGAGTAGCAAGAAGTCTAGTCATGAAAGGTGGCCATTAGCTTAATGGTGAGTTAACTGACTGATTGAGAGAGAATAGACTTTAAAATATTTTGTGCATTTGACTATTAATATGTTATATTTATGTTTTATGTAGAGATGTATTATGTGAGTAGACTATTATTTTTACAAATTATGAACTAAGATGTTTGTGTGTAGTATGTTAAACACTTGACATTGTTTCTAGTGAACCTGTCCATAAACTATTATACTGTATTTATTATACTGTGTGCATATATCAAGCTAATAAATACTATTGCAGGATACTGTAAGTTGAGACTTGAATGTAAGAAAGAATGGAGTTAAAAATGAATAAACTGTTTGTTTTCCTGATTATATTTTACTGGGGAAAAAAGCAGCCTTCCCTTGTTTATCTGAATCTCCTGGTTTACTGATTAATTATAAGCCACTACCACTGTGGTAGACACAAGCAGTATCTACCACAATGTGTAAGTGTAAGAAAAACACTGTATGTACTATGGTATGATTTGCTGATTACATTGATCAATTTCTGGTACAAGGAAGTTACTGGAAATTGCTACAATTGTTGTTCTGCTTGAGGGTAATACAGCAAAGGACCACCCAGGTTAGGCTCAAGAGAATAGCAGCTAATCAGTGCTCTACAATGTGAGAAGGGAAGCACATGGAATTCACAGTAATAACATAAACAATAAACTTGTGGCTTTGTTACAAAAGTGCACACAAAGATTATTGTGACTTTGCCATACAAGGTTTCTATGAAACTATTATCTCTAATAACTCTATTTCTGTTCTCTGATAAGAATTATTCTGTGATTTGTATTGACATTAATCTATTGAATTGTGTGCTAGGATATAAGACTGTATAGATATTAAAATTATTTTAACTTGATTTCATGGAAATATTGATGTCAAGTAATAATTTTCATTGTATTTGTTATATGTATATTTAATAAATTTATCTTTAAATTTATTGACCTTCTTATATATATTGATGACCTTATGTTGGAGAAGAAAGTGGGTGGATGGGTGGCTGCTAAATATAGATTAACAGGCGGATTTATCTTCTCCATTAGTAAGAAGTTTTCCACATATGGAAATATTGTGTGATGGTAAATGTTTGTTTTCAATATTGAGGAAGAGATAAAATGCTAACAGTGCCCACATATCCACAAAGTGAGAGAGATGAGTGGTGAGTGCTGGAAATTATTAATAATATAAATTAAAATTCTCATCACTTGTAATTAATTATGCATGATTAATTAATTAATAATAATAATAATCATCATAACCAATAACTAGGTGGCATTTGTGTCACAGATCCTTTGAGCCTGACAGTCCATGATTAGTTTTGATACTTTGGATTTAAGGTACTTTCATTTTTATTTTAAGTTATGTTAGTTTTAAAAAGTGGATAGTTGTTGAAACAGTACATTACTGAAGTCAAAATTAAAATAATTCTTATGTTGCAGGAGATTCAAGAAAAGGTTGGGGTGAGATGTACCTATACTTTGGCTGTCGACAGAATGACATCGACAATATATACAAAGATGAATTAATTAAAATAAACAAAGACAAGATTTTGACAGAGGTGTTCATTGCTCTATCCCGTGAGCAAGGTAAACCAAAGGTAAATAAATCTTATATTAAATTGTTGACAAAATATTCTTTATATATTTGATTTTTCATTTCATACTCTTTGACAGAACAGTTTTAATAAAATTACATGTAATCATATTGTTTCTTGGTTATTCTATTTGATCTTCCTTATTTAACTTGTTGCTGTATTATGTTATTTATTCACCATTACACTTGGTGACGAATATTTAGAAGTTTGATGGCACTTAATTTGCAGTAAAATTCAGTGTTGTCAAACCATATGGTCTTGAGTATCTCTTTGCTGCTTTTCTCATCTTGATGCTGTAATTTGCAAACTGGTGTATATAGATAAATTCTGCAGTTGGCAAGGAAACTTAATTGTATATTTATGTTAATAGACTGCTAATGTCTATGCTAGGATAAGCTGAATGATTGTCCAGCATTAATTGAACATTGTTATGAAGTGATATAAATGTCAACACTCTTTTGATTATATTAATATCTTGTATATTTGTTGATTTAATAAATTAATTGACCCTCTTATACATATTGATAACCTTATGTTGGAAAAGAAAGTGGGTGGATGGGGGCTTTGTTAACTATAGATTAAAAGATGGATTTATCTTCTCCTTTAGTAAGAAGTTTTCCATCAATGGAAATATTGTGTGATGGTAAATGTTTGTCTTGTATGATATGAAAGAGAGAAAACATTTACAGCATCCGCATATCCACCAAGTGAGAGAATTTTAATAACATAAATTAAGATTCTTATCACATGTAATTAGTCATGTGTGATTAATTAATAATAATAATCATAACTGATAACTTAGGTGGGTTGGCATCACATAAGCAAACTTGAAAACTTGAAATGTAAAGACATAATCAAAGTATTAGACTGGTGAATAAATGACCAGTATAAAACATTTCAGCATTGCTGAAACAAATACCAAAAATTGTGCAGACAAAAAATGTAATAAAATTAAATATTTATATTTAATATTAATATGTATATTATTAATGTAATAAGTTTATCTTGTATGGGAAATTTTGATCATGATGATGAAATTCATGAAACAAAAACAGGAGATGCTAGCACATATGGTTGAATGACCTTAGTCTAGAGATGTCTCTGGATGATGATTACTATTATTCCCTTGCCTGGATGAAAGTAACAATTATGTATTATGTTTAAGGAAAATAACTTAATTAACAAAATTTATTAGTATTATTCAGTTTTATCATGCTCTTCATTTTATTATGGTTTTGAACAGATAATGCTGTTAGTATAAAAATACTGCAACGATTCTCTCTGGCATTGACAAAAGCTGAACATCTTAGTATGGAATAGTTTGTAAAGACAGTAAATATATTATTAAAGTGTATCAGTCTTACTTACAATTATTATATTACTATTTTACAGCTATATGTGCAAGATATTCTGCTAAAGAATGCTGGGATGACCTATGAAGCAATTGTCAGCCAGTGTGGACACTTTTATGTCTGTGGTGATGTGTCTATGGCCAATGATGTCACAAAGACCTTGGAACACATTTTATGCCAGTATGGTGACATGAACCCAAATCAAGCTAAGAATTTTGTGTTAAAAATGAAGGTAATTTCTGCTGAAATTTACCAGTCACATTCTGCATCACATTTAAACTAATTGTATCTTATTCCAATAATATTTCATATCATCTTATATACAGACCTGCCAACCCTATCCACTACTGGGTAATGAGAATTTCACACACACATTAAAAAAAATATAATGAATTTGAGGGACATATAGGGACTTTTATTGTAGCACAACATGAGCCCAGCAAATCACATTAAGTTAAGAAAATGTTTTGAATTGTATCATACCATGTTAGAATGCAAAATAAAGAACACACTATGATAGTACAATTTAAGTTTAGTGATGAAATTTAATGAAAATTATAAATATTTGTTTTATTTTATTGCTTTAACACTTATTAAATTTATGTAATTTTTTGTTATAATGAAATGTGTGTCATTTTTCATATTTTAAAAAACGCAAATTGTGATAATTTTATTTTTTGCCATTGTTATTTTTAAAAAAATATTAATGGCATTTAAGTTACAACTGTATTTGATTCACAAAAAATATTTCTATGCTATTTTACTCATTTATAAATTTATAAGTTAGCTAGAAGTATTACCTTACTTGACTGTACATTTTACAATATTGAACATAAAAGACAGGTTGTTTGAAATAAAAACTAGCAAATCTGATTAGTTAATATCAGTGATATAAATGAATCTCTAAACAATTTTAAATCATAATAATAAATGTCACTCACCAGGGATGCTGAGCCAGATGAGTTTATGTCAGCACCTATTTTTATGTCAGTGCCACTATATTTTACCTTAGTGTACATTAGATTCCTTCTGGGTAACAAGGAAAATTAGGTGTTGTAGTCACACACAACAATGTTGATTTTATTGGTAAACCAACACTCCATGCTGAAGGCTGTACCTTGGTAAGAGGTATTTGCCAGGTGTTTGATTGTCAAGTTATGATCAGCATTTTCTCCCTTGGATAGTAGATGGTTTCCATCCAGCCTCTTAATGCTGTGCTCTATTTGGTTCATTCGGGCCCATGACAATTCCAGACAGCCCTAGTATCAACAACCTCTAACCTACTCTCATATTAATGATGTAGATTAATGAAGATATTTGTTATGAAAAAGTCCTGTTATTTATAAAATTCTGAATGCCCTAAAGATTAACTTGTGGCATTTGTAGATCATAATAGAAAATAGTGGCAGTATCCATCATGATGCCACAAACTCTATCCCTACTTAAAATAGGATAGCCATTAAGACACTCCCCACCTAAGTTTTGTTATTGATGAAGCTTTATGGCTTTTCCTTATAATGTTGATGCTATTTCTTTCTTTCAAAGGATGGCAATCGCTTTCATGAAGATATATTTGGAGTTAGCATCCATCGCAATACGGAGGCTGGAGACAGATCGAAAGACCAGAGTAAACGTGCTTGGAAATTCATTGACACAACTAGTAAGCCATCTTTGAAAGAGGTGGCAAAACCTATCCCACTGTTGGTATGTTACACTTTTTGTTTAGTTTGCTTCAAATTTGTTTTTTTGTATGCTTCACAGTGTTACAAGATTACTTTTCTTTGCCATTTACAAAATTTCTATCTATCCCTTAGTCTTTTAGACTGGTGGGGCATCACTGATGACCTGACAACCAGCTTCTCCATTCCATTCTGTGCTAACTTACTGTATTGCTCAGTTTCAGTCCTGTCCACTCTGTTGTTATCCTCCCACCTTTTCTTCTTGAACCTGTATGATTGTCTTGGCAAGCCCTGTTGATTGTGTGACATGCCCATACCATTTCATTTTTGCATTTTTTCACAATGACCAATAGCTCTACTTAGGGCCTAATGGCGTGCCAAATTCTGTTTCCCATTTCCTCATTCTTGATATGATCTCTATATGAAATGCCAAGCAACCTTCGAAAGAATCTCATTTCAGTAGCTTGTATCCTCCTTTCGAGATCCGCTGTGAGGGTCCATGACTCACAGGTATATAAAAACACAGATCAACCAAGGAGTGCATCAGTCTGATCTTTGAGCTTACTGAGATGTTTCTGTCTTTCCAAACTGTCTTCAGCCTTGCCATTGCTGTTATTGTCAGTGCAATCCTGGACAATATTTTGGGTTTTGATTCCTCGTCTGTCACGATGGCTCCTAAGTACTTGAATTTATTAACTATTTTCAGTTTCTGATCACCAATCATGATGTCATTACCAATTTCATTGGTGTAAAAAAGTTAGAGTCAAAGAATTCTAAATATTCTTTTGACAAATTCTGTTTAAATTCATTAAATTGACTTCAGTATTAACATATTCTTTACAAATTCTATTTTTAGTTTTATTATATGTATAGTTAATTTGGATTAAAATGATAGTTTATTGATGGAAATAATGTACTTTGTGATAAAGTAATGACCACTATTCTAAAACTGGAAAGAAAATTCTCATTAAGGCACATACCTGATAAGCTTTAAGTAGCCAGAACATAACACTTAGATAACATTATAAATTAAGAAAGTGGCTGAATGCTCTTCATACCATTTATGTCAGCCAAACGAGAAATTTATCCTTGGACATGGAAAATAAATCAATTCAAAGTCAGAGTTGAAACTAAAAACAACATTAATAATGAAAGAAGTGCTACAAGAAAATAAAAAATATATATATATATATATTAGTGATTATTAAAACAACAACAAAAATCATGCTAAAAATCTTTTCTAAAGTGCTGCAAAAAATAAAATAAATATATATGTCTTATTCTCTGGGCAAGTGTACCAAAAAGGATGGGTCCATTTGTAATGTTTTCTTAAAAAATATATGCATTGAAATATCATGTTTATATTCTATATATTCAGAATCGATTTGAGATATACATAAGACAGTTGCATGAATTTATATTTATTTATTTTATAATTATTTGTAATACAGATTTATTTTGAACTGAAAAATGGCACCTCTTTTTGTGACATGTATACATGTAGCCATTTCCTTTAATTTTCATTGTTATAAGTAATCCAACAACTTACCGTATCAAGGTTTTTTTAAACAACATTCAATATTCCTTTAATCTTGAAATGTTAACATTTCAGTATGAAAGCAAAACACATTTATTCAAGAAAATGTGATTTAAAGTACTTCCGTACTTCTAATTCATCTTGTCAGGAATGCATTGTGAAGTTTGATTGTAAGAACTTTCTAAGCACCGAAGAAAAACAAAATTTCTTTCCAAATAGTTTCATATGGAAATATTTTTGACTATATGATTGATTTATGTTATTGCTGAAAATCAGTTTATTATTTTGATTACTAAAAATGATGACACTTTCTTTAGAAGCGGTAAAATATTTTGTTTATCACTTTCAAGAATGTCAAATTTTTATTATTTAAAAGAAATATATTTTCCATTTTCTATGGCAAATGCAATTGTTCAAAATCTTGATTTACTCACACATCATATACATAGGTTCATATCATTCTTAGACAAAGACCAGTATCATTCAAAAACTAAGGTAATTCATAGATTGGTGTATCATTCAGAGACTATGGACAGCATCATTCAGAGACCATCATTCAGGTCCATCATATCAATTATAGATTAGAGTATCATTCATAGACTAAGGTCTGTATCAGTCATAGATTGGTGTCAGTATTATTCATAGACTAAGGCCTGTATCAGTCATAGACTAAGGCCTGTATTAGTCATAGATTGGTGTCAGTATCATTCATAGACAAAGGCCTGTATCAGTCATAGATTGGTGTCAGTATTATTCATAGACTAAGGCCTGTATCAATCATAGATTGGTGTCAGTATTATTCATAGACTAAGGCTTGTATTAGTCATAGATTGGTGTCAGTATCATTCATAGACAAAGGCCTGTATCAGTCATAGATTGGTGTCAATATTATTCATAGACTAAGGCCTGTATCAGTCATAGATTGGTCATAGATTGGTGTCAGTATTATTCATAGACTGCCTGTATCAGTCATAGATTGGTGTCAGTATTATTCAGAGACTGCCTGTATCAGTCATAGATTGGTGTCAGTATTATTCATAGACTAAGGCCTGTATCAGTCATAGACTAAGGCCTGTATTAGTCATAGATTGGTGTCAGTATCATTCATAGACAAAGGCCTGTATCAGTCATAGATTGGTGTCAGTATTATTCATAGACTAAGGCCTGTATCAATCATAGATTGGTGTCAGTATTATTCATAGACTAAGGCTTGTATTAGTCATAGATTGGTGTCAGTATCATTCATAGACAAAGGCCTGTATCAGTCATAGATTGGTGTCAATATTATTCATAGACTAAGGCCTGTATCAGTCATAGATTGGTCATAGATTGGTGTCAGTATTATTCATAGACTGCCTGTATCAGTCATAGATTGGTGTCAGTATTATTCATAGACTGCCTGTATCAGTCATAGATTGGTGTCAGTATTATTCATAGACTGCCTGTCTCAGTCATAGATTGGTGTCAGTATTATTCATAGACTAAGGCCTGTATCAGTCATAGATTGGTGTCAGTATCATTCATAGACAAAGGCCAGTATCAGTCATAGATTGGTGTCAGTATTATTCATAGACTGCCTGTATCAGCCATAGATTGGTGTCAGTATTATTCATAGACTGCCTGTATCAGTCATAGATTGGTGTCAGTATTATTCATAGACTGCCTGTATCAGTCATAGATTGGTGTCAGTATTATTCATAGACTAAGGCCTGTATTAGTCATAGATTGGTGTCAGTATCATTCATAGACAAAGGCCTGTATCAGTCATAGATTGGTGTCAGTATTATTCATAGACTGCCTGTATCAGTCATAGATTGGTGTCAGTATTATTCATAGACTAAGGCCTGTATCAGTCATAGATTGGTGTCAGTATTATTCATAGACTAAGGCCTGTATCAGTCATAGATTGGTGTCAGTATTATTCATAGACTAAGGCCTGTATCAGTCATAGATTGGTCATAGATTGGTGTCAGTATTATTCATAGACTGCCTGTATCAGTCATAGATTGGTGTCAGTATTATTCATAGACTAAGGCCTGCATCAGTCATAGATTGGTGTCAGTATTATTCATAGACTAAGGCCTGTATCAGTCATAGATTGGTGTCAGTATTATTCATAGACTAAGGCCTGTATCAGTCATAGATTGGTGTCAGTATTATTCATAGATTCGTGTCAGAATCATAGATTGGTTTCAGTATCATTCATAAACTAAGGTCTTTATCATTCATGGATTAGTATCTGTATCAATCATAGACAGGTTGTCAGTATCATTCATGGACTAAGGTTAGTATCAATCATGTACACGAACTTTCAATTTTTCTTTACTTTTACAATTAAAATATTAATTTTCTGTTATCTTTGTCTTTTAAAAAAACAACTGTTTGAAACAATTTTTTTTTCCAGGAAAAAAGGACTGTTGTGGAGAAGCCAAAAGCACCAATGAAAAATGTTTTCATAAATCAAAAAGTTTCTTCAGAAAGTACAAAACATTGTCCACATTAAAACTGTCCATTTTAATTATAAAGTTTGAGGATTCACAAAGACATTCACATATTTTAAATTTAAAATAAAAGCATTATAAAGATTATTTGTTTAATATAATATTGTCTTTTTTTAAGTTCTTGCTTATGTTACTTATAGCATATCTTTCTAAAATAAGGTTAACTTTTAAAAGAATTTGTACTAATACTATACATTGCAGTTCTTTAGATCTTAAATGTATACAGATGCATCCAGAAAGAAAAAGACAGTTGGGCAGACAAAATGGCAAATGTTGGCTGAAACCCCTTTCCAAGTTGGTCTTCTTTGCTTGACTTTCCATGCAATCCCATTTGTTTCTTTTGGAAAGTTATGAGTACCAGTTTTGTAGAGATTCCTATGACCTACATAGAATTTTTCATAGCTTTTTAATTAAGTTTAAAATAGAAATAATAAGCATTTAAATGTTTTCTTGACTCTTTCTTTATTGATTGTGCTCAGTTGCCCTTATATATTATTCTATATTACTTTTGTAATTTGAACAGTATAAAATATGCAAGAAATCCCTGCTATTCATTTCACTTTTTGTTTTCACTATATCATTGCTGAATAAATTAAGGACACTTTCCTATGCATCATATCAATCAATACCAGTTTACTATAGCATTGATTTCCAAATAAATGTTTATGCATTGTCTACTTTAAGTCTAGTGTTCATTGCAGATTAAAGAGGCTAGCTCATTCAGTAGATTATTATTAAACTGATTTGACCATAACAATACATCGATCAACATTTAAGAAGAATATAAGAGTAGCCTTCTTATATCTTTGAAATAATAAAATATAGATTACTATTTAGCCAACCACCCAAGTGATTTTATGTTTAAGAGATTAATGTTTTTACTCTGCCTTTTTTCACTATTCACTAATATAGCCTAGCACCATTTTCTATTTTTTACATGTTACAATTTGTTTCATTTTTAATATATCATTTGTTGTTTGATATGAAACAAGACTGGTGTAATGTTGAGGAGGGAAGCAATGAAATTAATAAAACAAATAATCAAATATAACTGAGAAGTTATTTCATGTATGTTTTTTTCCTTACTGAGTTTAGCACCTATATGATCATTTTGATTTCTTTTCATGAAACTTGGTGAGACATAACAGCAAACTTTACAAATGAAAATGAAAGAAAGTATATGTTCCAGTAAAGACTTGAAGAAATGAAGTATGTGTTCCATTGAAGACTTGGAGAAATGAATGACATCATCTGTTCTTGAACCTGACAATAATTCTTGCTTTGAACTTCTGAAAGTTTTTCACAAGACACTGGTAGATAAGAGAAAAGAGAGTTAAAATAATTAAGTTCAGAGAATGCCATTGAACACACAAGGGTTCATGTAGCATCAACAGAACGAAACTTGCAAATAGCGCTGATTCACCTCAGCTCTCTCTCTCTCTCTCTCTATATATATATATACTGTTCTGCATATTGAAGATATGTTGTTGTAGGAAAAACAAGCTGTCAGAAAGTACACCCAGCTTCTAAGTGACTGATTAAATTTAAAGGGAGTGTCACTAATATTCATTGGCTCTAACAGACGTAAGGATTTAGAAACTTTTTAAAGAACATTTTTATTGCTCACTATCCAGTCAGGATGTCTCAGCACTTTTGCTTGGGCATCATCATTTGAACGATGTTAAAACTGATGGGACACAGGATGGTGACATGATGCTAGAAAGTAATTGTGTATACATAATAACAAGAACTGGTTCAAGAAAAGAGTCCCGTGGGACATCATGATACAGATAGTCTGAACTGGTATGCTTGCCATTTACTAACAGCTTGTTTTCTTTCAGAGAGAAATGATTTGAACTTACATAAACAGAGGTATAGATGCCAAAAATATGCTGGAGCAATATATCTTAGTAGTGTCAAAGACTAGGTACATCAAAAAATTTTAATACCGAAATTTTTTCCTCAGCCTCCTAAAGTAGTGGAGAAATGTTTTTAGTAATTTATATTGGCAGTTTCATTATTGTGGTAGGGGTGAAAAGTTTACTGAAAAACTTGTACTGGTTAAAGAGAGATGCTAAATGAAACAAACAACTTGTGTGTGATGTAAATGGTAGGTAAGAAACTGGACAACCATATTCAAGTCAGGAGACTTCACAAGAGTTCTTTTAACATGTGAGGGGGGAAATGCCAATTGAAAGAAGAATTTATGATGTAGTATAGCATCTGAACTTTCATACAGCAGTGAAGTTGGAATAGAATCAAGTTCAGTGGCTGGGGCACATTTCATCAGTATTACAGTATTTGTACTAAATCCATAGATACTGGAAAGGTAGCTGTGAGAAAATGGCAGATCAGATAGCATGATGCTGTCAAGCAGGTCATTAATACTAATAGTTTTAACCTTGAGAAACTGTCTTTGGGGAATGACTAATTATTTTCAACATAAAAATTTTCAGTTTTAAAACTATCAAAAAGCATTGAATATATGCAATACTAATAAATGGAAATAAATTTATATTGTACAGAATGACAATATATCCTCCTAAGGAATTGCTGTTGTAAAACCTACCTAGTCTATTTTCTGTTAAATATGCTGGATGCTCACTTTTTTATTTATTTATTTTAAATTTTAACAGTGTGTGCAGTTTAAGAGTACATGAAGTCAACATTTCAAATTATCAAAATTTCACATAGATTTGTTTATATTTAGTTCTTTATGAATGTCACCACTCGTTTTTTTATAACCTAATATGCCTGATAATTGTACTAAATTACTCAAATTAGTCTGTCAATACTTATTTATACATTAAAATTTCTAAAACAAAAGCCATTGTTAAGATCTGTACTTATATAAATATTTTAGATCAGTTTAGATTGAGAGATATGCAAAAGTTGGTCCAACACATTAAAAAAAACAGTTCTTACAAAAATATCCTAAAACAAGATCAGCTATAATGACTAAGAATAACAAATTCACGTGATGATGAAGTGAAATCTTCATTTCTTAAGAGCTAAGTGTTCTGCAGGAGTCACACAATGTCTTGTGAAAAGTAAACAATGATTGCATAAACAACAGAAGATCTCCTCTTCCCTCCCCCAAAAAAGATATAATATATATATATATACACACACACACATTTATATATACAATGTTTATCTTGGAAGAGCATAAATTTACTAAAATTAGGTTAAAAGCATGCAAGATTTTACAGAAAACTGATATTGAACTGAAATCAGACCAGATAAAATAATTTGTATGATGTATATCTTAATAACCATTACTGTTTCAATGAAATAGGTTACTAATATAAAATTAAAATAATTCTACTTACCTATAACTTATAAAAAGACTATCATTAAATCTGTAAATAGTTTTTAGTCCTATGCTTTTTACATTTAAAAAAAATTTCTTCCACCAAAAGATGGGGGGGAAAATGTAAGGGTCAATAGGATTTGAACCTCATTAACTAGCATTCTAATATTCCATGGATGTTTCTGGTAAATTGTTAAAGATGTAATGATTAGATGAGCATGTAAGCTTATTTGTTATCTTAGCTTGAAGTTTTTGGTTTAGTAATTGAATTTTGAGAGATCTTCAGTGCTCCAAACAATCTTGCTCCTGGAACTTGGGTGATACGCATATAACTCAATTTTTCACTAACTTTTTACTTATATAATGACAACAAGATGAGATTTTAAAACATTTTATAAATACTTTTTATTAAAAAAATCAGTATGCTTTTAAATTGGTTATTGCTTCAGTGGTGAAAATACTAAAACCCAAAGAGTTTCTCACTAGTATTGTCCATTTGTACATGTACCATATTTTTACTGTCTCTCCTTAAAGAAAATTGGTCCATTATTTAAAATGTCTTTATCTTTTTTTTGTGGATGCTTTACATTTCTACATTATTTAATTAATCAATTATTTTTAAGAAAATTAGTACATGTTCTTAAATATGAATGTAAAAAAAAAATTACATGTAATACACACACACACACACACCCACGCACACATGCACACATAATGAAATCTGTTTTTGAAAATAATCTGCATATGTTTTTTTCAATAAATGGTTAAGATGATTAGTGGTGTTTTCTTCCTTACTGCAAATTAATAATTTTAAGCTTTATTTATATTTTCTAATATTTTAAAATAATACAATGATGGACAAAAGGAACAAACCTGAGATAGTTCTTTTTAATCTTTCTCTCACATTTGAAACTATCTTTCATTATTAATTTTGTTTTGTCAAATTTGAAGATTAATATATTATATATAGTGTTTGTATGTTGTCTCAATTTATGTCAAATATATTGTTCATTTGTGCAATAAAAAAGAAAATAATACTTTTTGATTTAATTTAATTTATGTATTTCTTTCATTGTAATTTTATTTACTGATTATGTTTATAACATGTAATCTTAGATAACACGCACATGCACAAATACAGTTATATGCACAAATACATGGCTTCTCAAGACTTTAACCCTTAACTAGTAGTATGAGAACTAGTAAAAGGAATGATATAGAGTTTATAAATTATATTTTTAATGAGATCAAAGGCAAAACAGTCTGCTTGTCACAGAAAATTAAATTCACTGTGATTGTTTAATAATATAGGCACCACTACAAATTCACTTTGTAATCCTTCCTGAATAAAAGCACTCCTTGTTGGAGTGTTAATTTCGTCTTTTTAAATGATCTGGTGAAACAGTACATGGACTAGTATTCATGTGTCTATGGAAACTATCTTTAACAATGTGTCTAATTTTGGAAAGTTTATGTAATTCCTGTTCTGCTTTCTTCTGTTTCCTTTTATATGCATCCTTTAGTTGTACTGCTCAATGAAAAATAATGATTAAAAGTATTGTATTTTAAAATTTAATGGATTTTCTTTTCCATTCAAAACTTGTATAAGCACAAGGTGATTTAGAGATGGTTCATACATAGATGGTGCCTGTATCACAACTGAATCCTGATTAGCCCACAAAAAGTTAACTTTAATTATTGTGTGCATACTTCAGCCACTAGGATTTAAAATCTCTGCTGATGCTCTGTGTATTTCAGACCTTGGCAGAGATTTGAAAAGAAAGTGGGGAAAGAGATAAGAAAAGTTCTTGTTGCCTGTGTGTGTGTGTGTGTGTGTGTGTGTGTGTGTGTGTGTGTGTGTGTGTGTGTGTGTGTGTGTGTGTGTGTGTTCTATTGATTAATGACAACTAAAGTGCTTTATTCATGTGAAAAACAATTACCAGACCAGGTTTAAAAGATGTGGCCATGGAATTCTATCACTACAATAAATCTAATTCAAACAAAGTAATTTTCCCACATACTGACAGCCATGTGATAAAACTTTCCCTGATACAATTAACAGAAATGAGAAAAATTAAATCCCAGCATACTAACACACAGATAATATATAATAGGCCTGCTTTAATAAAACAGCAGTAACAAACAATCTTCAAAACAAAAATCAATATAAAATATGATTGGCAAAATTTAAATGCTTTAATTAACATACACACACTGTGCATCATGCTTACTTTAGAAGCCTTATATCACAGGTCACTATTTTGTACAAAATGTGGTAAAACCAGTTCAATTTCACCAGTGATCAACATGAAAGAATGGTTCTGTTCCTAATTTTATTTCCACATGGAGATGAAAGATCCACTGAAACATTGAATTTATCACACACAACCACACATTCTCTCTCTAAGCTTGTCTAGGCCAGCTGTTGAGTCTTCATGTGTGCCCTGCAAGAACAACTCAAGCATGTGTATATTTTAGAAAGTTCAACTACAATTTTCTCTCTTTCTGTGGTGAAATAAATTTGCCATTTCTAAACTTAATTGTTAAATGTCAATGTGACCTGACCTTGGGAACTGCTTATGCTGATATTTTAAAGTGTCAGTGTTGGAGTAAACAACTCAGCTGGAGAATGTGCTAGAAATTGCTGATGTAATCTAAACCGGTAGTTTTATTAACCAATGGTTAAGATTTACAAGAACAAAACCGGCCAATAGGATGAAATCAAAAGTTTACCTGTTAAAAAGAATTTATTTTCTAACCACTCTGAATTTGATGAAACTTGAGTTTAGTCATGAAAGGTGGCCGTTAGCTTAAATGGTGAGTTAACTGACTGACTGAGAGAGAATGGACTTATATTTCATGCATTTTGCTATTGATATGTTATACTTGTGATGTATTATGTGAGTAGGTTATTATTTCTACAAATTGTGAACTATGATGCTTATATGTAGTATGCTAAACACTTGACTTGGTTTCTAGTGAATGCGTTCATAAAACTTGTTATGTTGTACTTATTATGCAGTTTGCATGTATCAGGCTAATAAATATTGTTGCAGAAAACTAATGTGAGACTTAAAGGAAAGAAAGTATGGAGTCAGAGATGAATAAACAGGAAACTTAGCATTTTTTCCTGATTATATTTTACAAAGATGTAGCAGCCTTTCATCTTTACTAGATCTCCCAGTTTACTGATTTATAAACCACAATGACCATGGTAGATTCGAGATACAAGGAAGTTACTGGAAACTGTACATTGTTGTTCTGCTTGAGGGAACTAATATGGCAAAGGCAAATAAAAACTCGGGACTAGATACAATGCAAGTGACGGTCAGTGTGTGTTTCGCTTACACTCACCTCAGAAGCTGCAATAGACCTTTCATCCTTACTATGCTCTCAGTCTTGGCCTGCTTCTGGGGGATCCCCACAGCCTCGCGGTTCATCTGAGGTGGAGGGCAGAAGGGCTGGCGGAAGGGGGTGAACGTTTGGAACCGTGTATATATACTCATTCCTATTACTAATCTCAGAACAAAAGATTTATCAACTTGACTGGTTGCTCGGAATAGGTTGAGCTATTTCAGTCATGCATGTAGGGAACCCTTCTATCATTTCCTAGAGTAACTCTTTGATCAGTCTTAGATTATAGCAATGGTGGGTCTCAGGTTCGCATCTTCTAAGCTATGCCCTTTCACGGCATCTAATCTTACTCTTACCCGTGGAGGTTTGTCGTCTGACACCACACGCGTCTCTGTTTACACATGCCTAGGTGCCGAATCTCTTATAGAGACCACGATCAAGCGTTGGTTATCTTACAGAAACTACGATCATGTAGCCATGTGACGGTCGTTAGACTGGACGATCTCTTTGTTCCAGACTTCAAACAGTTATTTCGCACTTTATACGCAGTCTATCCCAAACATGAACAGTGGACAGTTTGAATGGATTAAATTATAAGAAGAAAAATTAATAAATAATTATTAGTTATGCTGTTTGCTTTTCTGGGTTCACAAACAATATACCCTGTCCTCAGACATGGAATACACCAAATACCTCTGTGGAAATAAAGAACCCCCAAAGTTCGGTGATAGTATGATTTGCAGAATCTTTTACCATTTGTCACAGGAAAATCGCTTCTGCTAGGAAGACAGCAGACATGTACGGGATTGATAGCGGCATACAACAGACTTGTTTGCTCCGTCATTAAGCTTTGATCTGGCCACTTTGTGGCCTGTTGTGCGCTATCCGGCCAATCTGGGTGAATGTCTGTTTAAGTGACAAGGTCGCCTAACTTGCCTTCGCTTGATTTTCATTTCTATTGCTTCAGTTTGTGCAGTATCCAAATTGAAATCATCAATGTTGTCTATCCTTTTTGATTCGAAATCGTCTATATCAATAATGCCACTACCTTCAGCGTCTGTTGCTACTCCTTCCGACCTGATTTATCACCACGATCAGATTTACAGAAACAGGAACCAAGTTTCGGTACTTTGGCTAATAAAGCGGCATACTGATTTTCTACTTCCTTGCGAACTTTTAATTTTTTCTCTCCACTTAATGACATCGTATCGATTTGATCTTCTTTTTTTTTTTTAAAGAATGCAATGAAAACTTTAATACATCTTCAAGCTTGCAAATTAGCAAAATAGCAACAACGTTGAATTAGCTTTGCGTCTTTTAAATCAATGTAATATTTGAAATATTTTGCAAAATGATAATGCGTCCAATTCTTACTTCTATTATCGCTCATTATGACTAGAGGAAATGTATTTAAATTCACATTTAGAAAATAGAACATATTTATGTAGCGTCTTAGCCCGTAGACAAGCGGGTTGACTAAGTCTTAACATTCAATGAGGCGCCTGAGAGTATTAGTTATGAAAATGTGTTTGGGGAAGTGTCTGACTGCACGGGGGGAATCAAAAGATGCATTATATTCTATACATAAATTATTTAAACACTTATTCCAAGAGAGCGCAAGGTTTGGATCTTGAGAAAGTTGGTGTATAACTTGTCTCTCAGTGTTAAGAGAATAGGAGTACACATTGTTGGAATCATGTGAAATTTGGTATATTGTTTCTGCTAGTCATCGTGTTTTGAGAGTATGTAAAGATGCACCAGATGGTGTGCTATAAATTATTTTAAGATAAAGCATGGTTGGAATCTTGTAAATTTTGTAGGGGAACCTGGGAACGACAGCAAATCTACCACAACTGTAACCCATGGAATACCGGGCTAGAATCCGCCTTTGCTGGCCAGACATGTTTGAAAAGACAAACGATACTACAAGAGGTGCTTAAAAAATTCTACCTCAAGCGACGCACAACGACTCTACAAGGCGATTGAAATGGGGACATAGCCGGCCGTATACCCCTTCCCATCATTTTCCATCGCGGAAGCAGGAAGCGCCCCCTACATTAAGACATTAAATAAAACCTGTTCGGGAAAATGGCTGCCCGCACTGTCTCGTTATGACAGTCAGTCCGCTTCCTACAGAGGGGGAAAACATGCTAAATCGATCTTTCGATATGAAATTCATCCAAGAGTGCTAGGATTAAAGGGTTCTCTCTACTCTCCGCCATTTTGAAAAACGCTTGCTCGTGGCGAAGAAATCACGCCGCATACAAAACCTTTGCGTCAAGTATCACCTGAGTGTTCACGTTAGTGAACGGACTACAGGGCAAAGCAAGACTTAACTATACGATAACCTACCTTCCTGTAAGAAAAGTATGATGAGTTTATTATTTGATACTTTTATTATATTTGATTGCTTGTAATGATATTAAAATAATAAAGCCATTGTAACATGAAAATCGAAATTTCTTGATAGCTTGTGTATAGCCTTTAGGCCTATGCTGACAACTTTGTGATAATGTAATGACTAGGTCCATTAACCCGTATTCTAGGGGTTTTCGCGGCCAGGGTAAATTTAAAACTTACACATATAATAATATTAATATATGCAGTGTTGCAGATACCATGCTTGACTCAATTGACTGGTTTTTATGGTAATTGGTATAATAATTAATATAGTGAATTTGCAAGGTGCCCGATAAAAGAATCATTGAAAAATGATGTCCAGGTATGAATATAACAGCAAATGTAGTTGCCAGAGACTAGAAAGATCGCTTTTTTAAAAAAAAAAAAAGGTATTTACAATAAAAAATCTTAGTATCATCTGCTATTGACTCTGAATCTGATTTATAATTATATACTATACTAATTACTATTACTTTTACTATATACCTAGCCAAATTAACCCTGTCACTACAGCCTTTCAGCATGCAATATATCATCTTCTTTTCTGCTGGTGCTGTCTGCTTGATGTTGGTACACATACCCATAAAATGATCCTTGTTCACTGGATTAAAAAAAAATTCAATGGGGCTAACAATTAACATTGCTTGAAATCTCACAGCCATTATGTGATTAGCATGTAACAAATGAGGCCAGCATCATTAGAAGCAATGTTGTTTTTTTTAAATAAGCAATGTATGTTGATTATATAAAAAAAACTGATTTGAAAATAACTAAGCTATAGTTTGTTTCAAAATCAACCTCAGTTTGGGGTTAAAAAAAAACTCAGCTTTTGAAAACAGATGCATAGAAACACTTGTGTCTGCTAAGGGGAGGGGGGGGGGCAAGTAAGAACAATATTGTCTGTATGAAAGGAGGTGCATAAAAGTGAGCTTAGGTCTGCACAAGTATAGGGTATTGCAAAAGCACTTATGTTAACTTAAGGAATAATTTAAATGCTCTCTATATGAGATTATGACAATAACTTAAGTTTAAATAATATAAATTTTAAATGTATTTATCCTCAGATTTTAATCTCCTTTAACAAATGAAATAACTGTTACAGCTATTTATTATAAACATTAACACTATAACAGGTGTCACTCAAATAAAAAGAAAAAAGACATGTTTAAGTATTCATGATTTAAATTAAACAGTTTAGTATTTAACAATTAGCTCTTTGTCTGTTATTTATCTGTCTGTTTCTCTTCATCCAACAGAACCTGCTATAAATCAGAATCCATAGCAGATGATACTGAGATTTTTATTGTAAATACCATTTAAAAAAACAACAACCAGTCT
The DNA here is from genome assembly GCA_028829895.1 of Sinotaia quadrata. NCBI lineage: Eukaryota > Metazoa > Mollusca > Gastropoda > Architaenioglossa > Viviparidae > Sinotaia > Sinotaia quadrata. The sequence goes on along the minus strand of CM054183.1, from coordinate 73,575,334 downwards.
TTCTAGTCAGTACACACATAGTATTATAAAAGAATAAAAATGTAATCATAAAAAAGTGCACGGACTGATGAAAACTCCTTTGCTATAATCATGACAGAAAATATGTACACCTTGAGTAAATTAACTGATCAGGGGTTCACACAGACAAATGCAATAGGGGATAGTAAATATGCATCAGGAGTACAAAAAACAATCTGACTGAAAAAATAGAAGCTATAATAAATTCAATTCTTTACATTTGATTTATGGTATAAAATTTGTGTATTACTTCAAATGATGGTTTGTAACTATAGACACGTGCAATCACAAAGTCACTCACTAGACAAATTAAGACAAGCATAGGCTTGCCCCCTGTCATATTCACTGATTCAGTCATGCCTAGAGTACATAAATAATAATGTTGATGGCCCTACACACAAGCACACACCATAAGTGTACAGGACCCTAGCAATAAGCAAATGGAATGGAAGCAACTGTAAATGCAAGAAAAGAGGATGGGAATATGTAAAAACAGATTTGTACTTAGAAGTGATGCAGAATGGTATAAAGAGGTTGCGCATAAGCACCATACAGATCCTTCCAGGAGATTAATCCTCTAACCCAACAAGATCTTTTTCTATCGTTTTGTTTTTCTTGGTTATCTCAGTCTTGGCCATTGCTTCTAAAACACCATCTTCCATTTCACTCTCTTTCATTGAATTTGGTAATATCTATGGAAGCAGCCACTTTGTATTATTGTTTCACATGACATTGCTGTAAATCTGAAATGGTGTGAACAGAGGGCTAAGCATAAAGTTACTTGGAACTGTTATATGACCTTGTTTTACCATTTGCAAATAGGACAGAAAAGGTATTATATGACATGTTTTCCTAAACTGTTAGTGTTAAATAAGATATTTGTCTTACTGTATGTGAAGGCCTTACAACAGGGGTACTCAAACTTTTCAGGCTGAGGGATGGACACACCACCCAGGGCAGTTCCACATTGACTTTATGCCTATGCCACTACAGTCTGTTGCCATAGCATCCATATAGCAATAGGGCATTTATCATAAACTCAACATAAAGTAAAGATTACAATTTTGCATATTAACATTTTAAAATAAAAATGTTAGAGTTATGCTAGGAAATAACAGTGAACATTAACTTTATTTTAGGTCAGAAATTCAACACTGTTTTAGTTCAGTAACTTTATTAAAAGAAAAGCAGTATTCTGACTTGTTTTCCTTGGTTCCTGAAAACTGTCTGTGAGAAATGAAACTGACTTTCACTCAAATGTTTCAGTAGTCTGGTGAGTATGAAGTCAAAACAACTCGCATTGAGTTTTCCAGATGTTTGTTTGTGCACACTGTGAAACTTTGTCTTGATGATGTTCATGGTTGAAAATGCTGTCTCACAAGTATAAGTTGATCCAAACATTGTCAAGATTTAACTGCTAGTTCCTGAACATTACATACTGTAAATTCTGCAACCGACTTGCACCAGACGACTCCTACATCACGAAGCTTCAGTTTCAGATTCCTCTGGAGATCAGCTGTTTCAAGGTGAAGAGCAGCTTGAGTAATTGTGAGAAAGGTAGCTGATGCAGCCTCTGTCCAGTCACCAGTAGGAAGAACAATAAATGGATCTGCAACAAAAATAAATATTCATGACAGTCTTGCAAAATCTTGAAGTCAGCTTGAAAACTCATGTAATTTTTCTGTGCATGAAATGAACATTAGTCTAACTTGCTCAAGCTGTTCTTTTGTCCCATAATTACAGACTATATGAAAATACAGCAGCTGACTTGGTTCCAAATCACTTAATCATTCAAATAGTGCAAGTTTCTTTCGAAAGGAATAGCATTTCAAGTTCCGTGACAGTCTTGTTCCTACCTTGTGTGAAAGATTCAGCTCATTAAGATAGCCACCAAAAAGTAACAATTATCATCTTGTCCATATTTGTGCAAAACTGCACAGATTCCCCAGCCAATGAGTTTGACTTCTCAGTTTTGGAGAAATTCAATCACATTCTCACAAAGTGTCCAAAACTCTTCTTTTGCTTAAACCATCATTGTGCAAAGGCAAATCACCCTGTTCTGCATATGACTCATCTAAGAAACTTTTAAATAGATGATGCTACAATGATGAATTGCTTCTTATGAAATTATAAGTTTCATAACTGCTGCCATTACTTCAGCAAATTCACTGCTCAGTTTTGAACACAGAACTGACTGATGAATGATGCAGTGATATATCAGTTTTGGTTGAATTGCCTTAAGATGACTAGCAAGACTTTGTCCCTTCCTGTCACTTGTCATAGATGGAGCACCATTTAGTGGTTGAACCCAGTTTCATGATTAATAAACAAAAGATATTTAATGATATTGTTGACTTTTGTTGGGATGTTAGATGATGTGAAAGTGTTTCAAAAATAAATATTGGTATTAAAAACTTACAAAATTAAAAAAACACTTTAAAAAGAGTCAATTTTTATTTTAGCAATGTGCCTGAGATATGTCAGGCTGCTTAAATTTTTTTTATTTAATATTTTACAATTTCAGAAATTGTCAGCAGGCCATTGAGTACCCCAGCCTTAAAAGATGTTGACTGACAATCTGATAGAAAGAAATATGCAACATATTAATTAATTACAAATGTATCGTTTTCATAGACTGGTTATTAATTATGTAAAGCAAAATAAATTCATAAAAAGACAATAGAGATTCACAAAGATGTACTTTTGTATCAGTTCATAATTTTTATTCTTAATGCAGAATTAGTTCAGTTTGTACATAAAATATGGTTTAGAGAGAGAGCTCATTCTTGAATGAATCAAACCATTTCTGTAAATAATAAACTTTTTGTGGAATGTATTTTATATAGTAAATTTGCTGTTTCTTTCTCATAGTATTTCCATTTAGTGTTGTTAAATTTGTGGGTTCAAAGATTTTTCAGCAGTTTGAACTCAGAAATTTTACAGAACAATTTTTTATTATTGCAGGTTACCTACTCACTGTTAAATTCTGGGCTGAATTTTTTCCTCATGATGGCATTTTCAAGTTCTCACTCTCAGATCCAGCAGGATATTCTTCTACTACTTAGACCTTCTTTTCCTGTTGACACAAAAGTGATTGCTCTTCACTATTTAGTGGAAATGACAGGAACAGCTGAAGGTAGAAGACTTATAGGACACAATTCAGAAGTTTTATCAGCTGTCCTTCAACTTGTAACAGATGAAGATAATGCTGTGAAAAAAGAGGCTTTACTGTGTCTAGTAAACTTAACAACAGATGAAAATATTGTTATTTCTTTTATGAATCTAAAGCATAGTGAATTAACTCTTGTGAAACTTCTGCAGTTTGTCTTGAATCCATGTTGTGAGCAAGCAGATGCCATTTGTAGTGTTCTAACCAACATAACCCGATTGCCTGATTGTGCACACAAAGTAGCAAGACTTGTTCTTGGACAAGAAAATGGTGGACTTGTGAAAATGGTTGAAGCCTTGAGTAATCTCAATTACAATAAACATGCAACACTACATTATCTTTCAACTCTTTTGATGAATTTGACCCAAGTTTCTGTAGTAAGGCAAGAATTACTGCAGAATAAATCTTTACTAACTGTTCTCCTACCATTTATATCATTTGATGCTTCTCTTGTTCGTCGTAGCGGTATTGTTGGTGTAGTGAATAACTGCTGTTTTGATTATGGTAAATAAAGCTTTATTTATTGATTACAAATAATGTTTTCAATAATAGGTGATGCTCTGTTTCTCCTTGAAATCATAATATTGAGGTCATATATAGTCAGTTCTGCCAGTTTCCAGAGACATTGTCTGATTTTGTTAGAGATCATAAGTTTCTCTGTAGTTAATTTGTATAGCAATTTTTATTACAAAAGTGTTTTCAGCTTCACTAATTACCTGTAAACTTACAAGGAATTCTTATATATAATAGTATAAGTAGGTAGTCCCACCGCCACCACTTTATGGGCAAACACTCGCAAACATGCTCAAATTTGCTAAAATTACCACAGATTGGTTTTCTTCACATTAAACTCCAACTAACCATTTTTATATGAAAATATTGATGTTTTGTCTTTCGAACTGTGTAGTTGTTTTTTTTTTATATTTTATTATAGTGTCCATAAACTTTGGCAAAAATACCTTAGGATTGCAACAAAAATGGGTCAAATGTCGCCTCACAGCCAGAAAAGTAAAATTCACGTTTTTGGGTACCATGTTTTAAGAAAAAACGGGGACTTCCAGAGTTTGTAACCCAAAAACTAATTGGTCCATTAAATATAGGACAAATAACTCTTTACAGACTTTACTCTTTACTTTTTGTCATTTTTGTTTATTGCAAATAACCATACAAATTTTCAAACTAAAAAGCTCAGAATACATTTTTCAGAAGAAATATTTATCACAAAATAGCAGGAAAAAGTATCATTTTTTTTTTGCGGAATTTCAATATCATTTCAGTGATAGCCCTCAATTAGTGACTCTTGGAAGATCCACAAATGAAAACCTCGTAGTACACATCCCTTGTCAGTCATAACTTCCATGTGTGAAACACTTATTGATGCTACCATTGATTTTTCTGTCATACAAACATTTGAAACCTCTTATTGGTAAGATCTTTTTTGTAAGCATTTAATAATGATTACTCTGATTATTTATTTGTATACGTATTTCTATTTTAATAATTCTGCTTTAAAAATTTTGTCCTCATCATCACTACCACTTACGAAGTTTGAAAATAGATTAGTAGATGTGTCATTCTGTCATGAAAGTTTGTTATTTTCTTGCAATATATATTTTGAAGTTGCATATCATATTTAAATATTTTATTTACTAAATTTATTTTAGTGATGATGGTAATTTTATTATTTAAAAAAATCGTTTTCAAACTAAAATAATTTAATCAAGAAAAGATAATTCTCGGTGCAAAATAGTAAACAACTGAAACACTTTGGTCTGAAATGTTTATTTCAAGCAGGGATTTACAATAATTCTAAGATATTTAATTATTGAATGCTTTTATATATATATTATTATATATATACTTTTTTTAAAATTGAAACATAATGTTTTCCTCTTAATTTTTAAAATTTGTTTGGCTTCTGCCTTTGTTTTGATTTCACGATCTTTTAATTTCTTTGGTGGTACATAAATAAAGAATGAGTTAATAATTACATTATTTAATTATTAAAGACAGCAGATCCATCAATAATTCTTGTATATTTTCTTTTAAAAATGAAAACTGGTTGATGAACAGTGTATAGTTTTGTCTTCACATTATTTAATTATTAATAGTAGTAGGTTCATTAAGTTGCATAGTTGTCTACTGAATTTGGGGGGTTTTGTATTTTTAGTAAATTTAATATTTCTTGTATATTTTAATGAAAATGTTGATTAAATATTTTATGGTATGTTCTATGAAGCTGATGAGCAGTACGCTCTTATGATATCACATCTCTTGTCTACCAGAAGAGTTAGTTGTCTAGCTATTCCAGCAGTCTCATGTACCAACCAACTGATAGCACAACTAAATCTTCTGTGACTTGAAGGAGAAAAGACTTATGAAGCCTTCACAGACTTTGCAGACAAGTATCTTTCCCTTAGATCTGGTGATGACATTCCACTCCTGTCATCATGTATTCACAATGTTATGACACAGCTCCAAAGTACAGGGTGACACAAAAAAAATGGTCATCACCAAAAAAACGAATAACTTCCAAAATTTTATTTAGATCAACACAAAACTTTAGCTACATTAGGTCAAGCCTGTATAGCAGACATCTCCAAAGTTTCAAGTCTGTACAACAAAATGTGCTCCAAATGAGCTCCCCAGCGCTGCAGGCACATTTGGATCCGGCGGGCAAAGTTCTCGATGACCCTCCCACATTTGTTCCTTGGGATCACTCTTATTGCTGCTATGATTGCTGCCTTCAGGTCAGGGATAATCTGGGGGGGTTCAAGTCCGGTGAATGCGGCGACCACTCCGGGTCACTCCTGCGGCTGATCAGTCGGTCAGGGAAACGCTGCTGTAGCCATGCCAATGATTCATTTGAGGTGTGAGGGGTGGCACCATCCTGCTGGAACCACTGGAGGACCCTGATGACTCCTCTCCGTTGATCATTTATTTCAAAAGTTATTCAAGTTTAGGTGATGACCGTTTTTTTTGTGTCACCCTGTACCTCTTTTGACAACTGAGAAAATGTTCTTTTTACCTTCATGACCATATAGTCGCTTTCGTCAACCACTACAAGCAAGATGGAAATTTGAAGATCCAGATTGTGTTTCAGAACTTACAGAGCCAGGAGATAATGTTAATGGTAGTTGTTTTGGCTGTGGTGTATGTTTGCATGGCAGGCCCCTTCTGGGAGTTGATAATAAAAAGTCAACAACACTACCTTGATCTACATCAACATATATATTGCCTGGAGCTGCGCTTGAAACGTGTATTCTCATATCCAGATTTCAGCCAGTGCCTTGGTTATCTTTTTTCTTGGATTAACACCTTTGTGATGAGGATATCAGATGTCTCTTTGACTACAGTCAGCACAGCTATTGATAATCTGAAATGCAACATTTAGTTCAAGAATTTGCTTCAGTTGCTGTCTAAAGGGTACCTGATGGTCACTGACTGACAGCTAAATTTTCTTGAAGGTGGCAAGTATAGTGAACCACCTACTGAGGAACAATAAAAGAAAATGGCCCATTGCTAAATGATCAGCTTGATGGGAGAAACCTGTGAGAAGTTGTTCATTGTTTTTTCTTACAACAGTCAACATGATGAAAAGGAATCTGCCTATTGGATGGTAGAGGGAGAAATTTACTAAAGAGCCCGTGGTTATCTTAAAGGATGCAAAGAAGGCCAAGAGCATACACAGTCAACCTTTAATAGCCATGAACTTGAAAACAGGAAGCAACTGTAAGTCCTTTTCAAGAGAAGAAAAGGTCACTCATTTGGTTAAGATTAAGCTTGATGTCATCAAGAAAGTCCAGGAGGTTGGAGGACCTTGTATAGATAGAAATGCCATTACAAACATACTTCAGACATGTCACACCACCACTGCTAAGAAAAATATGCTCCAGCTCCAGATAAGATACCATAGATTGATTTTGTGTGTTAAAAGTAAGTAAAGATGTCAACACCCTAGTCAATAATATGTGCACTTATTTACAAAAAAGTGTGCCAGCATTTGATAGTGTGCATGTTGAACTGTTAGTAGCTGCAGATAGTAGGCTGGATACAATGGAGGTAATTAGAAAAACTGATCTAGATAATGTTCCAAGCAGCCCACTACCAAAGAGACTGACACGAGCTGCTGGATTTACAAGGCAAGGGGAGCATGTTGCTGTGTATTATGACACTGGATTTTTCATTGGTGAAGTATTAGAAGTTCACAGTACCAGCAGTGCTAAGTTAATATTAATGGAACAGTATAGAACTAAGAAGTAAGAATATTTTTAAGTGGAGTGATAGCATGGACTGTGATGGTGTGGATGCCAAGTATGTTTAAATAGGGTTTTAACAATGGAGACAACCAATTGAAAAACCTGGATAGCTGTTGACTATAATGCATTACAGGAAGAATGTTATATTTATAAAAATATGTACTGCAGTTAAAATTTGAATTTGTGTTGTGCATATTCATTGTTGGAAATAAATATCAAAGAATTGAATTGTTTTATTAATAGTGTACATTATTATTATATTAAATATGTCAATAATGTATATTCTGTTATTCATGTACACATGGATAGTTTTGGCAATAAAGCTTTCATACATATGTTCAATGCTTTATAATACTTGTCACAAAACTTTCAAAACATAAAGATGTATTATTACTTTGTTATAATTAATAATAGTATGTATCAAGCATGTTTTTATGTCTATGAATTATACATAAAGAATACCAAATATACAGTTTTAAAGAATTTTTAAATATGAAAGTTTCTATTGTAAAAATATTAATTCATATAAAAAGTTATAGATAATTAATCTCTCTTTAGATAAATGGATAACTTCTTGCTGATCATTTATCCGTTTTAATTTTCTTTGTAAATAAAAATTGTACAGTAAATGAAAAATGTAACTTAATATGGGATTAAACAGAAATTACCTTTATATAGTTAGGTCGAATATAGTTTGCTGATCATTTTGATATGTGAACCATAGTTTCCGAGATCTGATCCATTTTATTTTTCTTTGTAAATAAAAATTGTACACTAAAATGAAAGAAGTAACTTAATATATGATAGAGTATACTTTGATGATCATTTTGATCTGTGAACCAACTGTATAATGTATAGTTTCAGAGATATGACAGTTTGCTTGTTTACGTTTTCTGCATTAAATGTTGTTAGTGCTTTTTTTCGGTTAAAAATTTGCTGAAATAGTCATTTTCAGCCTCCAACAATTTTCACATTTTCTTTGCAATGCCTTTTACAACGATTAGGCATTAACTACATGATAGATGATTTAATAATGTGCATTTTGGATGGACTCTGTTCAACAATAGGCTATGTTATAATACCATGAATGCTCCTTTTTCTTGCGTTTTGGAAGCAATTTTATGAAACAAAAGCCCATTTTCTTTTGCAATTTATAATAAACTGAAAAGTAAATTTTGCATTATATATGTTTTTTCTTGTTTTATGTGACTATATTTAATAGAATTGTTGGAATGTTTTTCAGTGTGATTTATATTTTACTTGCAAAATAATTACACATTCATTACATCTTTAAAAAAAAGTTGACCACAAATAACAATACTAATTATGTCAAAAAGTATTGCAGCTATAATCATATTTTGTACACAAACTTACTTAATGAGAACACATATTTTAAGCATAAAAGATGAACTAGAAAAAATGAGTGGGACTACCTAGTTTAAATCAAAAATGTGGGAATTCTAGATTTAAATGGCATTAATCTTGTGATGGTTTTTAGTCCTAATTTGTTACTCATGATTGATTATTAAAATATGCTAACTACAATAATTACAGCAGTTTAACTATTTTACTTAGTCAATCTATATTGACCATTTACCACCCCCAACCCCCAAATTATCAAAGTTATTTGTTGACTCTTTAAACTTTATCTATATTATGTTTCTTCAAATGAAAAATATTATTCTCCATGATGTCTATCAATGATTTTTATTAAGAAAACTAAAAAGACTTTCATCTGTTCCAACATTGCAGATGGGCATAGCCACAACATTAGTTGTCGCATAATAGAATGGTTTATTTGTTAACATTATTTATAGCCTTAGTTCTTCTGCATCAAAATTTCTAAACAATGTATGAGTTGTGAAACATTTTCAGCAGCAACAGAATGGAAAATTACATTAAAAATAATTGTAAACATAATATGAAATTTTTATATAGAAAGCACTTTTAAGTTTACAACATTGTTTAATTGATCGTTTACATTTCACCTTATCTAGAATTGAAAATGTTTAGTGGTGAAATTGGAAAATTTTGGGACTGGTTAAAGCTGCAGTGTATTCCTTTTTAAATCAGTCAATCCCTAGCTGCTAATGTTTTCTTTATCACTCAAATTTTTGTATGAGCTAAACTATATTTTATTTTAAATCTTCTGATTGTTTAGGTTAATTAATGTAAATAATTTTAAAATACCAAGAATGTTTTGGAAACATCTAAGCATAAGTTTGAAGTACATTAAGAATTTTAATAATTTTATATTCTGATGATTAATTAAAAAGAAATTAGCATATACTTTTTTTAAAAATGCCTTTGCTATAGTTGAAACTATGTTTTAACATATCAATAAGACCATTGCTTGATGTTCATAAATGCAAGTTTTTAATATTCTAAATTATATAAAGTTAATTGTATGAGTTCTGTTTAAATTTATCAAAAATTGTTTGGGTTTTTTTTATTTTATGCTACTTTCCTTTTACCAAAACATTATCCTCCCATGACATGAAGAGTAGACTGAACTACAGTATCATAGCTAGCTCTGCTAAATATAAATTTAAAGTATTACACAAAAATATGTTAAATGTGAGATCAAAATGAAAAATCAGCTGGCTATCTTTGTTTTATATGTTTTTTTAAGGTGGGAAAAATAACAACAGATTACAATATAAAAGTTTTACTAAAGTTGTTTCTTAGATAAGAAAAAATAGTTGCCCTTGTTATGTATTATTTAGTAATTTCCTTTTGAAATTGATATTTTTTTAACATGATGAATGGGCTGTTTGGTGATATAACAAATAACCTAAGCTTAAAAGAACACATTTTCCTGAAAGCTGAAATTGATCTTAAGTTTTTATAATGTTTGATTTGCAAACTATGATTTCTATTTATAATATCTTCACTTTTTAATTACCCTCAACAGATTACCATGAGTGGTTGCTTGGAAAAGAGGTAGATCTTTTACCTAAATTACTGCTTCCTTTGGCAGAACCAAATATTGATGATAAAGAGATGGAATTGTTGCCATTTGACCTACAGTATCTGCCAGCAACACACGTAAGAGAAACTGACCCATCTGTGCGTAACATGATTATCCAAGCTATTACAAAGGTCTGTGTTCATTTTCACCATCTTGACTAATACTTAAATTTTGTTCATAATTTGAATACTTCACATATAGCACAGTTCATTGTTAATTTAAAATTAATCTATATATTATTTCCATATGCCTAATCAGTTTATAATGCACAGGTTCCAGTAACTATATTTATTTTTAGGTCTTTTTCTCTTTTCCAAGACTTATATTCTGATTTTTTCTTACCCAAATTCATAAAATTAATGTTTTTATACTGACAAAAGATTTATTCTTAAATGGAGAGAATTTTCATCACTTAGATTAATAAAGAACAACTTAAAGTGCAGTGCTTATCAATATAGGACACCTGGAGTTTACACTCTACACTTAAGAAACAGTGATTTAAGTACTTTTTGTCTTGCATTTGTACTCATGGCAGAGTGTCTGTTGTGGATGCTCTCTTGCTCGACAGTTACATTGTTTGAGTCGAGATTTATTTAGCTCAGCACTGGCCAGTCTAGAGCATTGGACCATAATGCTGGCCGCTCTCTTCCAACCCTGCATTTTCAATTTACAACCTTAAGATAAGCAAAACATATGACAGTCCTCAAGACCACTGCATGGAGTAAACACACACACTGACCATTCCTTTCTCTCCTGCCCTTCCACCTCCAAGATGGGACAAAAGATGAGAGACAAAGGAGAATGTTATTATACATGCAGTCAAGATATAGATCATTCTCTGGACTATGTAGGTCCATTTGAAATGTGTTTTCTTAAAAATAAAACATTGAAATATCTTGTATTTATATTCTGTATAGTCAGAATTAATATGAGCAGTACATAATATAGTTGCATGAATTTATTTTGTAATTATTTGTAAAATAATACCAATTTGTTTTGAACTGAAAAATGGCACCTCTTTTTATGACATGCATACATATAGCTATTTTCTTTAATTTTCATTGTTATAAATAATCTAACCAACTTACCAAAGGTTTTCTTAGAAAGCATACAAATAACAACATTTAGTAAAGATGTAACCTGCAGAATTATCACATAATCTATCCTCAAGGACCATCACTCTTTATTCCTGAAGTAAGGCTGATTAAATAAGGATTATGCACTGGCATCTTCAGTAATATATTGTTCTTCAAGAATTTTTGCTTAAGCACAAGTATTCCCACATCCTTATTAAAGTGAACTTTCTACATCTACATTGATAGACTATAATATTTTTCTAATTGATTACATATTTTAGATATTAGAATTTATTTCTAAATCAGACTTGTATTTGAGAAAAAACATTTTATTGTACAGTATATGATATTTTTCACTTTTTTATTAACCAGCACTGCAACTTATATGTTATAACTTATACTGTTAGTTTGAATGGGTGACTTTAAACATCCAAAGGCCATCAAATAGCATCTCACTTTTATATTTAAAAACAAAACACACATCTCACTTTATTAAGTTGTTTACAAGTTGCTATCTTTTACTTTAAAAATGTGTTTATTCATTAATAATACAAATTTATAATACATAATATTATATTATAATATGTTATTCTTGTACACAAACTGAATTTGCAGATAAATATGGTTTTGGGTTGTATAAACACTTCTTTGAATTTTAAATTAGCAGTCCTGGACTTTCAGGATGTTAATTCTTAAAAGTTATAAACTTGCTTTACACTACACTCCTTGCAATAAATTCTTTCCATTTTCATTCAGTATTACGTACATTTATGATTTTAGGTTAGTCTTGGGCTATTTAATGAGAAACAGACAAATTTCATATTTGAAAAAATATAAATTCTTTAACATATTTTGTTCTTTTCTGTGTAATTTACAGTTATGCAGTACTAAATTGGGTCGAAAATTCTGCAAGGAAAGGAATGTCTATATCATTTTCCGTGAACTTCATAAGTGGGAAAAGAATACAGAAAACTTGAATGCCATAATCAGTTTAATTGATATCCTTATTGGTGATGAGCCTCAGGAGGGTATGGAAGATTTGCATAAAGTTGAAATACCAATAGATCTGGAGAAGAAATTAAAGGAAGAACTTCATTCTCGACAGGATAAAAATAATATTTTTTTAGAAAAACATTTTACATTAGATGTTTGATTTAGACATCTTTTCAGGAAAAAGGTTAAGATCAGAAGGGTATTTGTAGCACTTTTATATTTGTTTATTAATATTATTTAATTTTTGGATATATTATAGATACATTAAAAGTTTTATTATCCAGTATGCTTGAGAAGTGGATTTTGCTATAATTGGATATACATTCTGGTTAAAAATTATTAGTATAAGAACACTAAGGGTATCTGACTAGATATTGACATATGAATGTAACATTTGGTCAGTGGCAGACATTATTTAGACCACAAAATAATATTAATATAATGGGAAATAGTATTTTAATTGAAAGATGTACAGTATCACTAAACATGTAATTTCACTTTTTCTTTGCATCTTGGACGGAAAATGCACGTCAAGTGTGTTAAATGGCTGAATGTTCTCCAATTGATTAGAATTCAGTTGGATTTTTTTAAATTTTTTTTTTGTTGTTGGTTGGGGGAATATTTTATTGTGAAATTAGACATTAATAAGTATAATAAAAAATTTTATTGTATATTTATATGTGATTGTTTAGTGGTTTTGTATGTTTTGCAGCTATTAAGGCGATGTGCGAATCTGTAATATAGTGATTTTGGTAATTTTTGTGTGTTTAGACATTTTTACATATTTGGGCAATAAAAACTATCTTCTTTTCATTTCTAATGGTTATTTAGTTGAAAAATGTCTAATATGCTGTAAAAATTATTTAAAGTAAGTAACCCACATGCGGAAATTTTCAAGAAAATTACCTTGCCTCCAAGGATACAGTCAAAAGTATTTGACATAAACAGGCAAGCCATTTATACTTCAATGGTTTATGGCATGGGTGCTAGTGCTCTGAGAAATTTTTGTGAAAATTTAGATTTGCCAGTATGAGAAAGACTATCATGGCATCATTATACCATGGTTTTTCTACTGATGAGAATCCACAACTTCAGTTTTGTCTGAGGACTCTTGGTGTTTCTTCCAACAAGCAATTGCATGACATCAGCTCTCAAGGCCCCCCCCCCCCCCCTGCAGTTCATACACACCACTAAATGAACCCAAATTAGCTGAGCAACTTCTACCAATTTACAGCCGCCTCACAGAGGAACATTTGCTCAGTAAGTGTTGCTCAGGAAAGACACAGTTGGCAATTGAAAGTTTACATGGCTTGATTTGGTCCAGGTATACTAAAGACAAATTTGCCTCAAGAAAGAGTGTGGAGTTTCCATCATAACGGTATTGAGGGAGTTTAACTTTGGAGCTGCTGCTGCTGCTGATAGTACCAGGTTCTTTGGTTTGAAAACAGGACATCATATGGCTAGGCTTTGTGAGTCAAAAATGAGGAGAAGACTTAACAACAGCACAAAGTATGTTAAAGACAAGGCCACAAAACAAAGAGACAAAGTCAGAGCTGCGAGAACCCAAAGACAAGAACTTAATCAGTTGGAGGGTGGCCCAGCCTATGGTGCTGGATTGTTCTAAGGTGACACAATTTACTGTCTGGAAACAGTTTTTATCAATATCTTGCGTTTAATACAGTTGTCTGGTAAAAATAGTGGGTTAAAATTGTTTATGAATACAAATAATGAGGTTTTGAAATCCGTTTTCCTACTTTTCTTTGTTTTTCCGCTTTTGCATTTTTTACACTTGAGAATTGAATATTTTAAAATCTATTCAACTGATCTCTCTAAAACTTTACACAATCAATCAACTCAATCAAAGAAATAATTTACTATAAAAATATGTCGCTTTTACAAAAAAATAAATAAATAAATTTCTATCAAGGTTATAGAGTAAAGGAATTGTAATTATGTAGACATAGCAATACTGTAGCTATATGCAAAATATTTAAAAGAAATGTTTAATAGCAATTGAGAAAACCTGTTCCTAAAATTTCAATATGGCGGATGTTTACACATCGTTTCCATAGCAACCGCAAAACCAACCATCAAGTTCACTCTATTTTCACATTCTATTTACTTCTAGTACTTTTAAATCAAAACAAAAAAAAAATCAACTACGAAGTAATATTTTAAAAAAAGGTTTTTGACCCTCACATAGCCTTAGGTCAAGGATAAATGGGGTAACTCTACAACTTCAAAGTGATATAGTTTATATAACATCTGAGACACCTATGCTATGAGCTTCTTGGATGTGTGTTCTTTTCAACCTGTGATGTAGTGCACAGTGCTAGAGATGGATAGGTTTTTATACATATGTCCATCCAGCCATCTAGCTATAAAAAATTAGAAGTTGGAAAAGGATGAGAATATAGTTTAGGGTTGTTGAAAGAAGTTCAAGCCCTTAAAATTATTTGTAAAATCTGTGAGTATAAGGATTGTCAGGTAGAAAAACTGCTAAATATAGTTGAAAAGAATTATCAAAATATATCTAGATTTACTTCAGTCTACCCCTTAAGGCTACATGTTCCTTGCACACAAAGGGGACTCTCATGTCAGTAAATAAGAGTTTTCATCTACAGCTCATTTTACCCCCATCCCCTATCAGGGTCCCTGCTTCAACACTTGGTACAGTGACATGAAAAGACAATGACAATC
The DNA here is from genome assembly GCA_028829895.1 of Sinotaia quadrata. NCBI lineage: Eukaryota > Metazoa > Mollusca > Gastropoda > Architaenioglossa > Viviparidae > Sinotaia > Sinotaia quadrata. The sequence continues at coordinate 73,560,148 of CM054183.1, read as the reverse complement.
ACAGCAATTATAATTAACAATATTCAGATTCTCAGACAACAAGCAATTTAGTAATAATAATATATTTAATAATTAAAAAATAATAAGAGGTTATAAAATAAGAATCAAGTACATCATCATAAAATGTAATATTTTAATTATCCTATGCTTTACAAATAGAATATTGTCACTTGAATCTTATGGTGGTTTGTAAAGTCTGACAAGTGTTCAACAATTTATAAAATGTCTATGAAATATATTATTGTAGATTACAAATTATAGTAAATAATCATTGATTTAGATTTACAAATCTAATCATAGATTCTTAAAATGTGCCAACATCACAAGACATACGAACAAGAAAACATTAAGGTTTCATTCAACAGCACTCTAACATTTAGTTAGATTTAGATTTCAGCAATATAAACGAACATCTTAATTCAGGACTTAAAACTTCGAACATACATAAAAATCAGAGAAACTCTGCATCATCTATTAATCTAATACTGGGTGCATAGGCCACAATTATGTATCATATAGTAACACTATACACTCTCACCACTACCTCTTAGCTAACATCTAGCAATAAACTCTGTTGTGCTACAAACACTATTGTAAACAGCAACCTTAGACATTTCACTATCCCCTGAGGAATTACTACACCAAGTCTACTCAGTCAGCTATTGAAACACCAAATACAATACTGACTGGAAAATAATACAGCAATTAATGATGCCTACATAGACCACACATTTTATATTGCCTCAATAACAATATCAACACTTTCCACCTCTACCTCCATGCAGTAAAAAAAACTAGCACCTAGCAATAAATTCAGTTATGCTATTCTAAGAGCTACCTTAGAAATTCACTACCCCATGAGGAATTTCTACACAAAGTCTACAACACAAAACAACAATTAACCAGTTCTTAGGCAGGTCCCGTGAAACTGCATTCTGGAATTTCTATAATCAATCACAAGATGTTCAGTCACCACAGTGTTCAATTTAGCCAGAGTACTAAAAGTCCATACACGATGATGAGGGACACAAGTCATCTGGCATGAAGGAGTATCTGCTAATGTTTCATCATGGCCCTGGGAGACAGTTTCGCTGGCAGGCACTATGTGACAAGGGAGTCGGGCTGAACACAGCTATTTAATTTAAGCAGAAGTGTTTTCAGTAGTCTGGCGCTCATTATTAAAGTTGGTAATGGCTACTTCTGAGAAGCATAGCATATTGCATCGTGACTAATCTTTGGCGGCAATAGCTAGCATCGTGATTTACCTTTAGTAGCTATAGCTAATCGTTTAGCCCTGATGATTTCTAGTTTAGGTCAGAATTCGCTTAGTGACAGTACTTGCCAGTCAGAGAGTGATTTTTGGTAAGGTGATTATTAAACAATTCTCAGAGACAAACTCATTCGGAAGTAGAAATGAATGGAGAAGAATGCCACTCTGCACTGACTGCAGCCAGAAGACTTATAACATCAAAAGGGTCAACATTCACATGTACACATCCCATGTGCACACACACCCTTCCATTAGATATACACAAATGGTGGGGCTGCGGTCAAGGTGGATGACACACCGACCTTGTAAGATGTAAAGCACAAAGTCCCGCACATAGACAACGAGGATGGTTTGGTGGAATATAATTTATTTTGCATGTGAAATGAGGAACAAACACAGCTGTACTAATTCCCATTTCTGTAAACCAAGGTCTTCATTTTAAATTATGTAAAATTGAAATAAAACCCACGCCAGAGCTCAGTGTGGAAGAAAAACGAACTCGGGGTCGCATACACCTGACAGGAGCTCGCGCACACATACACTGAGGAGAAAAATGGAGTTCCGTCCTTAAATGTAACTGTCAAAATCCGCTGGTTCCATGGGCTTCTAGAAAGTCCGCACCATAAAAGCGTGCATAGTTAAAGTTTGAAGTAAGCATATAGTTGAAAGTATATTAAGAAGAAATATGTACAGAGTTGCAAGAAAAAATACATATTGGTATAGTTCAGAGAAAAGGAAGACTTGCACATAGTTTAGGGTAGAAAAAAAAGTGTATATATAGTTTAGTGTGCAAGATGAAATATGAATATAATTGAGAGAAGAAACTATGTAGGAAAAAGAAAAGTTGTTCACATAAATTCAGATAGAATTAAAAGAAGAGATTTATACTTCAAATACAGCAGTTGAGATGTAGTTGGCTCTCAGAGTGACAAAAGCTGTCCCGCAAAAACGGGTCACTATATATAGTTACACTATTCATTCCAAACAACCAATCTCTTTTTAAATTCCTTAACACATTTCTATACTACAGAGTATTTTAAATTTTTTAAAAAATCACTTTATAAATAAGTAACTTTTTTAGTACAGTGACCCCTTCAATTGTCACTAGCGAAAACTTAGTGTCAGCGAACGGGTTAAATAAGAGAGTTATGCATTGTTCAAAGTACAACAATACAATTTATTGTTCAGAGTAAAAGAAGAGATTTTTTGCAAGTATCTTGGGGTAGTGGGGAAGAACTATTCAGTTAATTGACTGAAAATAAAATTTAAGAAATAGCACCAAGACTTTTAGTTAGAATAGGACATTTCTGATCGCTGTCCTGCGATATGGATAGTTGTTGAGAAACTCCTTGCATTTCTAACATTATATTTGGTGGAGAGCGGTTTTAGAGTGGCCCATCTTTGCTCAAAACAAGAAATTGACTCTAGATTTGTGAACGCAGTGATTTAATATTCCTGCTAAGTGACTTGAAACCAGATATTGGGAAACTAATATCACTTCATCAAGCCCATCCATCGCATTAAGAATTTGGGCGCAAGGAACGGAATCAAGAGGGCGGTGGCCCAAAAAGTTTGGGAACCACTGATATATTCTAAAGCAGTTTGTTTAATGCGCTGACATGTTTTTGAGGAGTGTGTGAAGTCTATGTTAAGGGAAAGGCAGTCTATGGAGGGATGTGGTTGATTATAAAGTGAATGAAGAGAGCTGTAACCTCTGGTTCTACATAATAAATCTATCTCGGCTAATAAAAAGTCTTGGCTAATTGTTGGTTCGCAACATTACGTCCTGGGAAAAATCGCTATTTTACAATTATTATACGTGTATCAATAATTTTGTGTTGCTGTCAGTTTTTAAAACATGTATGTATGCTTCTCACTGTTAGCTTGACCACTGGCGACTCTATTTAGCACAATTTCAACAATAAAGAAACAACGGTAATGTATGCACTCGATCCAGATTACGGATATATATATATACTCATAGGTCTATATAAAACAGTTATTTTATCCCATGCCTTCAATTTTGGCAGTGCACGTGGATAATTTCTTAAGCCCAATTCTGGTTTGTTTCTGTTCAGTATTAGTTCAGAAATCAAAGCTTTTTGCCTCTCTCACCCAGTCCCGATGTGACATCTGTTTTGTAGTACTAGTACTGTTTAATGTGTACTATTTATTGGTACACGTAGTAATACTTAGTAAGTATTAGTAATGTTAATATTAGTATTACTGTATTGGTATTTTATTACACAGCATTAGATATTATTATTACTATATTTGTATTATATTGTAATTATTTAGTAACTTATTTTCTGCTTCCACCGTATAATCCCACATATGTTTTCACATTAACTGATTAAGGACCTAAAATAAGTACTTTTATAATTCCGTATATTTAATTTTTTTTTAAAAAAGACTTTGATGTCTATCATTCAATCAATCTATGAATGGGAACTGAGCAGTTTTGTTGTGCAAATCATTTTAATTGTATCATTTGAATTAGAACTCACAATTTGTACAAATAATTGATGAATAAATAAATAACAATTAACATTCTTAATTAAGATATTATTATTATTTTTACTATCTAATCATTTTGGGCAGTTTTCACATTTATGCTTGTTAGTGCCAAAGTCAATGTATATGCTTATTAATGCCAAAGTCATTGCACAACTTGTCTTTGTATTTTAAACACAGGAATTTAACCAATACATGTATACTTTATTAATTTCAGATTAAAGAACACTTGGTTATGTCTAAAAATACAAGTTTTTCCTGCAGCATGAAATCAGAAGAAATTCAACTCCTTCTTAAAAACCTTGAAAACAGAGATTTTAGTGACAAAATAGTTCTCACCAGCCTTCAGCAAATCCGCACTAAGGCAATGGCAACTAAGAGTGGAATTCAGCATCTAGTCAGATTGAATTGTGTGCCTTATCTAATCAGTATGCTGCGTAAATTTATAAATATGGACACTGATGCAAAACATCAACAAGACTCCATCAGAGAGAAAATGGTTGTTGCTGTCAGCATTGTTGCCAATTTACTCATGGATTATAAAGCCAGGCTACAGGTAGCCTTTTTTGTAACATCTCCTATTTTTTCTTGCTTTCCCCATAAAATACCATTAATATTTTTCAGTGATAATTAATTTTTTTTTATCTTGTAATAATACATTTATAATAAACTTTGTATGTACTTATATTTATAAAGTGCTAAAAATAATTCTTTAAAAAATAAAATTAAAAGTGCTTTTGAGTTAAGACATTTATTAACTGTATTTTAAAGTGTGTTTGTTGACAGATACTGAGATAGATTGTCTACCACTGAGTACACATTTTTTAAGTGTAGCCTTGCTGATTATACTTATTTAACAAACATTTATCTCTTGAGGAACTGTTATAGTTTCATCAACAGGAATGTTTGCATTTAAACTAAAGTAAATGGCTTCCATGATGAATAATTATTTAACGATTAAGTGATGTTTATTTGTTATGAATGTTATGTAATTCTCTCACTTTTATATTTTGTACAAAAGTTTAATCCAGTCTGGATCCTTCCTCACAATATTTGTAACTCTTCAGTGTAGGTTTTTTACTTTTTGTGTCTTTGGTATTTAAATTGCATACATTGGCAGTGTTTACTCTTTTTCTACGCTGATGATGCAGGTAAATCATGGGCAACTTATGTTGCACCATAAATTATAAAAGCAAAAACTGTGCAAGTACTGCAGTGACATACTGTTAAACATGAATGGGTGTGTGTGACAGCCACTGCATGCATCTAAAAGCATACTATGCAATTGCAAAGCATAGAAATCAAGCACACAAAACTAAAGTTTGAGTGAGCAAGTATTATTACATAAATATATATTATTTGGTTTATTATTGCTTACACAGATGTATAATGTTGCCTCTAATTAAATAAATAAGTTAATGATGCATATAATTGAATATAATTTTATAATTATATATGTACACAAACAAATATTGATATTTCATCTAAATTGCCTAAATAAAACTCTCAACAGTTCCAGTGTGTGTTCAGTACTTTCCTGATGCTGAACACACACTGTGTGGAACTGTTGAGAGTTTTATTCAAGCTTTGAAGAATTAAATTTATTATTCTACTCACATTATCATTCTATTTGTTTTCTTCAAAAGACCTTTATCTCAAGTTCTCTCTCCTTCATTTCACAGTTTTCATTTTATCCATAAGGATTTCCTGAGTGAGAGACCCTCTAGGGGGAGTAGCTATTTTAGTTTATAAAGATCAGTTTTAGTGATCCCCCTTTGATATTTATCTTCAAGCTGTTACTATATGCATCTCTTTGATTAAAACCATAACAATTTGTTCACTGTATATATTCCATTCAGCTCAGATTTCTAAATCAGTTAATAGATATACTAACTGACCAGCTTCCCACTCCATTTTTAGTTCCTGGTGAACTGAATGATCATAGCCCTCTTTGGAACAATACATCATATAATATCAGGGATAAATTATTGGAAGATGTTCTTTGTGATTGAAACCTCATTGAAACCTCACCAGATTAAAATGATGGTTCACACATTTTGATACATTTTGCCACAAAATTCACTAGTGCTATTGATCTGTATATCACCCATCACTAGTGCTCGATGTTAATGGAAACTTACTGATAACCTAAATGATAATTACCACTATTTTATTCTACCCTCAACAACAAAAGTAAAGAAAAATCTTATGCTTGTAATTGGAAATTACCCAATGCCAGTTTGGATCTTTTTCAGATCCTATGTGAGTCTTAGTTAAATTAAAATCAACCCCAAACAACCCAGCTTATAACTCTGTATTCAAACACAATGACACCTACTTTCAGATCCATCCAAATGAAATACTACCTCTCTCTTCGGTATCAACCTTGCTTAAAGGCAACAAATATCAAGCTTGATCATATAATCTCATTTACTATGACAAAGACTCCTCCTTGGATGTTGCAGGATGTTGAAATATTTTTTGATTCAACAGAAGTCAGGAAAAGGGAAAGAAACCCAATTATTTTTAAACAACACCTTTTAGAAATAATAGGAAAAAAATACCCTTGCTTAAATGTACTGTTTGTGATGGATCTAAAATAGGTAACATTGATTGCAATATCTAAAACAGCATATCTCTCATGTAGCCTTCAGAATCATAGCTCACTATTTTCAGCAGAAGCCAACTACTTATGTTTCCATACTTCCCACTTTTTAATTCTTTTAGACAGACTCTCTTTCAGACTTATTAGATGTTAAGAACCTTAACTTAACCACCACCAAATTAATGAAATACTTGAATCGTACACCTATTTCTTAATAAAAGGACAGTTTCTTTTTGGTTGATCTTGGAGCTCTTGGTAAGTCATTACCCACATTTCCACTTTTCTGATGTTAAATCCTGTTTTACCAATTATGTTGCATTTATCTGGCAACAAGATTGGGATGACCAAATTTACAGTAATTTGCACTCTACCTGTCATGTTTTTTTTTGTCAATATTGCTGTGAAACTATACAAAATATGAAGATACACTTCTGTGTTGCCTTAAAACAGTCCAAATTTTTTTAACACATTTATTCCTACTTAGGGAAAAAAGATATTCCAAAATGAGAACCCTTGTAGGTTGAGTATATCCTTCTACACTTTAATTTTACTCTTTCATTAATATACAAATATTTTAACTCATACCCATGAAAACTTAATTCTGTACCATCTCAACTGTTTGACTTTCTCAAGAGATCTAAATTTTTTCATAAACTTTAGGAAGCATTAATCATTTAATGTTTTCTATTCATTAAGTAACTTTATGCACAATTCAGAATTTGCTTATATACTTACCTTTTAATGGCTTAGCCCCCTTTTTAGTCTGTTTAAATTTTTAAATGTTAAAATTAAAATTATTTAAATTTAATTTTGAATCATATCTTCCTAAGTTTATATCATGTTTATCTGGACTGTCCTGCTTTGAGATGACCTACATGGTTGATTCAGCATAAAATTATAAACAAGACAATATGTCCCTCACACTGCCCATAATCATGGCCATGCATACTTTGGATAGAGTAATTACCATCTTCAGCAAACTTGTTTTAATGTCACTGGGCCTATGTTAGTAAGATATTTATTCATATTTTAAGGACATGACTGTACCTTATTAGTACTTTGATCTGTTTCTTAATGTGAATTTATCTTCTTTCCTCAAGGAAATATCTTGTTCAAATGTATTTACCAACCAAAAATGAAAGAAACAATATTTTTTCAGAGGGAAAGAAATGTCTTGTTCAAATGTACTTACCAACCGAAAACAATTTTTTTCAAGTTGGTTTGTTTTGTATATACTTGAATAAGTTATTGGATTTACTGAATGTTAGATTTAATAACCATCTTGTTAAATGAATAATTTAAAACTTGCAGGTTCAGTGGTAAGAGTAATTATAAAAAACACCAACCAAGAATCAATTTTTGCAATGGGAAAGTTAGCTCCTCTGGTTATGTTTGTATGAAATAATTTTCAGGTACTCTAAAGCATCTTCCTTAGTTTGGTAATTGCAATGGAAATATTACACAGGTTCATACTAATGTAGATTCAAACATTGAAACATTTTTTCAGTCCTTATCTAACAAACATTTTGTTGTATATTTGTATTAAATATATTCATTAATTAATAATATGATGACAGTTTCTAAATGCTATATGTGTAAACAAAATGGTCATATGTCGTATTTATTGATGTTTTTTTTTTATTTTTAAAGTGTTACAAAACAGTTTTTAAAATTTTGATCTAATTTAATTAAGTAAAAGAGTTATTGAGATTGCATGGTATTTTGTAAGTGTTTTTTTATTATTCCATTATGTTGTCTTATAGATCTTTTCCAAGTGTTAAAAAATGGTATGCTATTTTAAAAAAATATTCACTAAGAACTTAAATTTTGGAATCAGGTTTTATAAAAGAATGATGCTCTGAAACATGATGCACACTATTCATTAATAGTATATAATAAAGGCTATGGTTATAGCTGTTCATTTGTTTGAAGAATTTAGTTGGATCTTTAAAACAAAAATTTAGAGTTCTTAAACTTTACAAAATCTAAATTAAAATGACTTCTCATATTATTGAAAGAACACACCTAAACTAAAGTAAATTGATTATGATATATGAATTTATGCATTTGTCATAATTTATTTCATTTGAACAGTAATGTTCAATCAAACTATCCCACAAAACTCATTTTCATTATTCAGGACTTAGTATCAAATAAAGACAAAAGTAAATTACTGGCATTTGGTATTTCAACCAGTATTACTTAAAAGTTTTTAATAATATAATCTATTATTTATATCCTAGTGGAGTCATGTCTTATGCATATTTAACTTACAAACAAAGCAAAGCAAACAACAATAAAATATAGTAGGGTAGGCAGGAGATGAGTAGTAAGATGTTAATCTACTGTTTCCTCAGTGGTCTCAATATCCTTCTGCTTGTCATAGTTTCAGAATTTGGTCACAATGAGTGTGATTCTAGTAAACATATTGAATGATACATGCATATTTACACAAGCTAACTATATGTACTTCATCTGATGCTCAGTCAAAGAAACAGCGATCATTTCAACAGGGAAAGAAAAACTGTCTGCTTTAGACTGATTGAGAGACTTCTTAATAATACCTTATTATTCATTAAACAGATGCTGTATTTATCATCATCATAATTTTGACCATACTTGATTTTTGCTTTATGCACTGATACAGAAGGTAACCTCTGCATAAACTGTGATTCCACTGTATACTGTTTATCATAGAACACATTGTTGCATTTCATTGGAATCTCCCCTACTGGCAGTGAGGTCAACTCTTTAATAAAGAGAAAAAAAATAGTTTACAAGTAATAAAATAAATATCAGCATTTAACACACATCGGACTTGCTGTTACATGAGCAATTTCTGCAAGCCATTACTTTTTACTGAGCAACTATCTTTGCAGAAAAGTTTTAATAATTATTCTGAGATGTTCAGAAATGCAGAACTTTCTGTATTATTGCTTTGAACAAATGTGGTATAGCAATTAATGCAGAAGTATTAAAAAGATAATTCACATTAATCATTGTAATGTGTATTGATGTCTGTTTCACAAATGTAAATATCATGTGTATTTCTTGTGCTGTGTGGTTTGACTCTGATAATTGGAAAAGGCTCATATATATGAGATCCTAATTAATTGACATTGGGATAACAGTTGGATTATTTCTTCATTCCAGTAGACATTAAGTTCTCACTACCCTCTACCCACAACAATCTTGTTAAAAGCTATTCTCTCACTGAAAGTTTGATCATTACAGATTTCTTAAGAAAAGCTTGTTTGTAACTGTCCTCTATTGAGACTTTCACTGAAAGCTTAATCATTGCAGATTTCTTTAAAGAAAAGCTTGTAACTGTCCTCACTGAGACTTGCACTGAAAGCTTAATTATTTCAACTTCCTTTAATGAAATCTTGCATTTTTCTGAGACTTTTTGAAAGCTTAATCATTACATCTTTCTTTAAAGAACATGTTTTAACTTTTCTGACTGAAAATATTTCACTGAATGCGTAATCATTACAACTTTCTTCAAAGCTTGTGCTTTTTTAAGTGAAAATCTTTCTGTGGGATTTAATCATTTTAGGTCTATTTTTACAGAAAAGCATTCTGCATTTCTAATTTGCTTAGAGACTAATTCAGGGTTGAGACTGAATGTCCATGAGGGCTTTAGACTATTAGGGCCTGATTGCATTGGTTATCTTAGGTACAGTTGTAGCAACCTGCATTGTGTGGATTTAGGTGCTGAAATTATTCTTGTTATGTTTTATTGTAGTTTTGCACTGAAAGGATGAGAAATAACAGAACAGGTTATTAAGTTCACAAAGAAGCACAGTTGTTTGATGAGCATGAATTAATGCCATAGCGCTGTCGCTGACCGATCCTGTCCAACATCATCTCCCAAAGGGACCCAAATGTTCAGTGAATAACTTTAATATCTAACAAACTTTCAAAACAGTCATACTTCTGGTCTTCAATTCTTCTTCCACACAGAAATTTTTTGATGAAATCATGAATTTTCTCATAAGCTGCAAATATATTGGCTCCTTCTGTTCCTTGTATATGCATATTCACTTCATTTCATTTTGACAGTATATCTGCCAAATATGTGAGCTTCAGAATCAATTCTTCATTGCACAACAATTCTGCAAATTTCTACAAGTCATCAGCATTTACCTCTTTGACAGTCAACATCCCTCAGTGTGCAGAAGAAGTTTTTTATGGATACTCTCCATCTTCTTTACAGCTTTTAAAATAAGCACAATTGCAAAACCCCAACTTGATAAAATTCACAAGTTTAAAACTTTTTTCAAATCATCTGATAGTTCTCAATATTAACACTTCCCTGTGAAGTTGCTTTGATTCCATTATGCATTTGGACTAACTTAAAGACTTGAGTCACAACACTGATATTTTTGCTTCACATAGCCTGGAAGCTGCCCAAACCTATCCAGACCTTTTGTTTTTATTGTTTTTATATAAGTATCAATGGTCTTGAAAATATTTTCATTAGTACCTTGAATAACTGGTTCACATGTCTTCATGTTGTTTGTTGTTCCATAAATAATGTATGAAAACAAGCTGCTCTAACAAATATACTTGCCGATTCTTCTGTTCATTTGTACATTTCATTGATTCTGAATGCAACCATATGATTAGAAAACAGAATCATTTTGACCTCTTTCAAACTCTTAAATGCCAGCTTGCACAATTCACCAACTAATCAGATAAGAGGCGTATGTAGTTTTTCATTGATCTTTGTGAAATGTGAAAGCTTCTTTTTTAATGTCTTCAACTATTCCAGTTTCTTTTTGAAAAATTTGAGGATGGTTGATTTTCAAATCTGGATGTGTATGCTGATGCAATTTGTTTGGTTGCATCTGCTAGTGCTTCATAGCAGACAATACCCCACTGTGACTGTGCTAGTACTTCACAGCAGACAATACCCCGCTGTGACTGTGCTAGTACTTCACAGCAGACAATACCCCACTGTGACTGTGCTAGTACTTCACAGCAGACAATACCCCACTGTGACTGTGCTAGTACTTCACAGCAGACAATACCCCACTGTGACTGTGCTAGTACTTCACAGCAGACAATACCCCACTGTGACTCTGGATCTTTGTCTCCAGTCCATGAAAATGTGATTTTTAAATACTTGAAATCATACTTTTTCAACACTTTTATTTGTTTGGATTGCTTGGAACTAATTGTTGAAGGCCTTTTTTCATCAGCTTTGATAGTTTTTCTTTGATGATTTTGTTTGCCGTTGTTCTTTCCATTTCTTTTTAATTACAGCATTCTACATAGTATTGAATGATTATGATACATACCTTTGTGGTAAGATAAAGCTATAATATTTAACATTAAAAACAAAATTTAGTTTGTTACATATTCACACATTTAAAATAAATGTCAATCTTGTTTTGTTACAGGTTAAAAGAGATGGGATTGAAACACTAGGTAGGTTAATTCTCATATTCTAATTATTTTAACAATAAATTATTGTTTTTAATTTTGTGAACCAATTTGATCATTAAATTAAATATATATATATTTGTTATTTGCTCAGGCTTAGGATTATTGGAATATTAGATGGCATTTACCTTCTATTTTTAAACTCGGTGAAATTCACATAATGTGAATATTGCTTTAAGTAGTTTAAGCACAAACTGCCTCAGAGTCCCATTAGATAAAGAACAAATAGACTCAACTTCATATATACTCTGACATATTACTGCATTAATCAGTTATTTGCTTAACATAGTCAGGGACCATGTCTTATTCAACTGAGTATGTTATAAGTGATAGTTATGAGGATGCTTTATTTATTCTGCAGAGGGTCTTCTCTGATTTTTTCTTGATTTTGGATCTTATTTTGTATCCTTGATTCTACTGTTATTATTCCTGAACATGTTTCTTGAAAAGTTTGCCATGTGAGATTACATGAGTGCAACTTAATCAGGCCAAAAAGGAAATGAATAAATATAGTTTTACAATTCTGTATATCCATGTGAAATGCCTATGCATCCTTGACCATCAAGCACATGGGAGTTTTTTTTCTAATTCTGTGTAATCATCGAGTACGTGGGAGTTTTTTTTTGAGCAAGCAAGTATTTTCAAATGGCTAGATTTATATTGCATTGTCACATACAAAAAACAGCATCAAAGTAGTCAAATATAAAAAAAACGATGGTCAAGGTCATTTACTAAATATTGCTCAAATATTCACTCACAGTGCAACTTATAATCAGGCCTTCCAATAAACAAATTCATATATGTTCCTAGCAATGCATTCATTTTAATATTCCACCCATCATATGACAGGCAAGTGCTCTAGTGTCAAATAAAGCTACAGATGGACAGCTGTTGCAAATTGTATGCTTAAACCAGTCAGTTGTATGCTCAAGCTAACTGGTTGTATGCTCATGCCAGCTGTTGTGTGCTCAAACAAGCTATTGTTTGCTCAAGCCAGATGTATGTCTCAAGTTTGCTCATGTCTGCTATTCTCTGCTCAAGCCAACTGCAGTAATTTCAAGCCCAGTGTTCTGAAGCTGAAGCCAGTTTTTGTTTGCTCAAGCCATTTGATATGTATGGTATACTTAAGACAGCTAATATATACTCAAGCCTGCTGTTGTGTGCTCGAGCCAAATGCACATGGGTGGGGTGGGGAACAACTCATCACCTTTTAATTTAAATTTTTTTAATTATTATTTTAGTATTTTAATTTTAAATTTTATGTTAAAAACAGAAATTTTGCTGTCTGATGACTAAACATTTTACTTCATTAAAAAAAACTGTAAAATTACATGATTATATGATCACTGCATACAGCTTGGCCAGTGCCCATAAATATTCAGTCAAATGGAGCTAAACATTATGATGCCTTAAATCTAAAAGAATTCATGCCAGATCACCACCATACAATCTCTTCTCAGCACCAACAATTTTTTTTTTGTTATTAGACAAAGGAAATATGTATTATCTAAAAATGTATAAGCCACATAGAGGTATATATTTAAATTAAGAACTAAAAAATAATTTGTTATAAGATAATTTAATGGTAATAAAGTATCCATTTATTTCTGTTCAGAGACTTAATAAAAGATATTTTTTTAAAAGCATTACACATTTTGTACTTTGGAAGCTTCCTTTAATGTATTCTTAGTTTGAATTTCATTAAATGGGAACTTCAAATTAAGATGAAATCGTTAACATACAGCTATCTACAGTATTCATTTGTTACTTATAAATATTACTCTTAAGAGCAGAACTACCATAATATATCTGAGCACTGGGTAACAGCATAAGCAGGAGATAAGGGGTTACAAACCCACATGGGTATTTAGATTTTTTAAAACTTTGATATAATGTTTCTTTAATTAAGATCGTTGAGCAGGTCGTGCTACTTGGATATTGAACTAGAGATCTATTTTTAAAACTTATAATATACTAATTATTTAAAGATAACATTTGTAGTGTTTCTGATCAATATTGTTTTTCATTTGTGTAAATCCATAATTAATAGAACTTTCTTTCTTGTAGAATTCTGTGTAAAACCATATATCTTTTTATAAGCTGTAAAATTTGATTTTGTGTATTTGTGTAGTGATATAGTTATCATTGTGTTTGCAGTTGCTCTTCTGTCAGAAAGTAATATTGAAGATGTTCAGGTTCGCTGTTGTAGAGCTCTTGGTAACCTGGCAATGGAGCCTTCAACCTGTATGACTATTGCTCAGGTTGGAACACTTCCACAGTTGGTAAAACTGCTTCATGTTGAATACACTGAACCAAAGGTACAAAAATCTGCTATGAAATCAGATTCATACCAACATTGGTCAGTATTAAACTTGTCTACTCATTTGGAAGCAAAAATACAGTTCCCTTCTTTGGTGATTGTGCAGGTTGTGTGTAGAACTGTCAGGTAAGTCAGATTATGTGACTTTAAGAAAGAAAATATCTTTTTAAACAAAAGCTTTTATATTTAAAGCAGTGTTGTTTTCCTCAACAGAGATTTTTTAACAATAAAATGTGTTTGGGTTCTAAGGTCATAGAATCTTGTGGCAATAGCATTCTCTTGATTTGAAAAAGACAATAATTCAAAGTATTGGATTCCATTTTTTATTTTTTTTTTGCAAATAATTTTCTTGAATTTTTATTTTGTTTAGCCAAATGTAAAAGTTATTCATTTTTTTATAGAATAAATAAACTTATTTTTACTTTTTAACTGGAGTTATTATTTTTTTTAATTAACAAGCTAATAATCTTTACAGAATTAACCAGTTATTATTGTCCTTTAACAAATAATAGAGTTATATATATATTTCTTTAGATTTTAACAAGTTTTAACAGACTATCCTTGAGCTATGATGGAGTTGAGTTCCAACAAGCAGGTTGTAAGTCAACTTAGCCATAAGCCTTATTGACTTTCATGTGCTTCTTATTTCCAAGTCTGTATTTCATCACATCATTTGTTAAAAGTCATAAGCTGTACAATAAATAAAAGAATTGAAATAAACATTTTATACAATTACAATGCATTTTACTGTAGAAAACAAAGAACAACTGAGGAAGCTACTTGAAGCAGCATGATGGACATGTATATGCACTGACTCATATCATATGTAAAAACTGTTTCCTTGTACCACATAAATTGTTAATATTTTGTTATTTGTTATAAGATACTCGTTCACTTTTGGAAATTGATTCATGTACTGGAAATCCTTGAAAATGTTTTTTTTTTTAAAACAATTATATTTTTTTTATTTTATTTTTTTATGGTCAGTGTGAGTCATCATAAATTATCTACATCATAGCTTGAGAATGGTGTGTATTTGAAAGTTTAAAAGAAATAATTTATTTATGTCATTTCTAGATTGCTATAATAAAAAATTACAAAGATAAACAAAATAGTATTGTTTTAGTTTTTCATTGATGTTGGTGCATTAAATTGTGATAGAGAAAAAAAATAGATCATTTCTAATATTGTTACATGTTTTTTTCCCCCATTGCTTAGATTGGATTATTTCAAAACTTTTTAAACAGTTTCAAATTAATAGTACCTTAAAAGTAATAAACATGTGATAAAAGTTGTTTTATAAGAGGCACTTATTATCACTAATGCTGATTTTTGACACAATATTAGCACGTGAAGTATTAGGATGGAGTCTGATATTTATTGTTGTTATAAATAGTAACTGTAATCATTGCATATTTATCAGTGGTGTTGTGTTTTGTTATATTAGTCAACACATGAAGATTTAGGCTGGAGTGAGTTTGTTCAAAAAATCTAGCATTTGTTGCTGTTAAAAGTATAGGTAAATCTTATACTAAGATAAAAGTAACCAGTAGAGCAGCATTATGATTATTAGATGTAATAATAAAAACGTGAGAGTTTTTTTTTGAGCCAAATGGCCAGCTTTATGTTGCATTGTCTCATTCATAGGAATGGGAAGGGAGGGAGGGAAGGAAAGAAGGAAGGAAGGAAGCATAAAGCATCCTTGACCCTTGGGAGTTTTTAAGTGACACTAAAGCATCCTTAACAATCTAAATTTTAAAAAATCTTAATTTTAAGGAGTTTTAGTATTAGTGGATGGATAATCATATCAAAATGAAGATGTTCTGAAAATTAATTCTTTTATAAACAGAATTTTAGATAACACTGATAATAGATTTGTAATGATATAATACTTTCTACACAACAAATTTCAACTTGAGGAAAATGCATTTCCATTCCCTCTCTTCACCTTTACATTTCAGTGCTACCAAGCTAAGAACAAAAAAACTTAATATTACAAAAAGAATTATACTAAAATGATAAAAATCAAATTAATTTTTCTTTTTTTTTTGAAATTTGTTGTGTAGAAAGTATTATATTGGTTAACAGTTGAATATGTGATATATGGCTATGAATTTTACAGTAGTTTACTAATTTTGTGTTGGTAAAGCTGATTTTTATTAATAATAATATTGTCATAAGAAGCATTATGTACACTAAGAATATGGTGTGCCTCATTAGATTAAAATTTGTGTTTGACTCATATAATATATACCCAATGGAGGACAAAGTTTAACATGATGTGTTCACCGGATTGTATTGATTGGTTAAAAATTATGTTTATTTCACCTTTGTAATAGATATCTAATTCAAGACACCAAAGTTCGACAACAGCTGATAGAAGAAGGAATAACTGGGGCACTAGCAGTATTATTGAAAGCAGACAATGCCAAACTTGTTTCTTGCACCATGCATACAATGTCTGAATTATGGATTAAAATGAACAAAAGGTGTGACTAAAGGACTTTCCACTCACCTCATCTAAGTTAATTAAAGATTTTTTTAAACCATGGTCATAGTTTGCTATTTAAACAGTTTGTGGTGTTCTGGACAGTCTTCCTCAAAACAAAATTAACAGTGTGCTTGTGTTTTATGTATGTACTTGCATTTGCATGTATATATTTGTATTTCATCTATATAAGAGACCTTTTTTTGAGACTTAATTAAAAAATGTTTAAAAATGAGGTGATTGTGGAACTAATTTACCTAAATTAATTAAAATAATGAATTAGCACTTGTGTACTTAAAGATACTGAAATTAACTCCAGTGAAGTTTAGTAATTGATGCAGACCGTCAAAAGTAGATTTGATAATAGTCTACATAATGAATACAAAGAAAATAGGAAGGAAATTGACAAATCTTTACAAATAACTGATTTTTAAAAAGGTTGCAATGAGGTTATTTAATGACACTGTAATATGCAATCACTGTATATTAACACAGCCTTTGCAAAGAATTTATTAATAAATTGACTAGAAACTATTTTATTGTTAAGATTTTAATAGTGATTGACTTGTAGAAACAATTTTATTGAAATATGCATTTATTACACAGCTTGTTAAAATTTATATTAGCTAATTGACTGTAGTAAAAATTTGATTGAAAGATGCATTTACACAGCCTGCTAAAGATTATATTAGTGAAATGACTGTAGTAATAATTTTACTGAAAGATGCATTTACACAGCCTGCTAAAGATTATATTAGTGAATTGACTGTAGTAATAATTTTACTGAAAATTACATTTACACAGCCTGCTAAAGATTATATTAGTGAATTGACTGTAGTAATAATTTTACTGAAAGATGCATTTTATACAGCCTACTAACATAATGTAAATAAACAAATAACAGACTCAGTATAAAACTGCAATACCAAGTTGTATTTACAGTCTGTTTATATATTATTCCTAATACTTTTATTAGGTCATTTTGTTATCAGCACCTTTTATTCACTTTTTCTGGGGTGGAATTTTTATCCTATTGAATAGGATAAGTATGTCTGGCATGAAATTGTCTTGTTCCAGCTAATTGAGTATGACTGTACAAGTATATTTTGAATATTTTATATTACACTAATATTATTATCACTTTTTCTATAACTCTTAGGATAACAGAAAGGATGGCTGAAGAGGTTGTACGAGCTAATGTCATGCAGCAGATAATGAACTGTATCATGTCTGATGATATTGACCTCTCACATCAATCCTTTACTGTTCTCTTGCCCCTCACAGGATATCCACATGCAGCTGCACTGATTGGAGCTTCAAGTGGAGTGCCATTTTTTCTGGCACTTCTCAACTCTTGCAAACAACACATTTCTCATAAGGACGTAATCAGTGGTTTGTGTCAGATGGCTAAAGAAGCCGTAAACCGTATTAAAATTCGTGAAAATGGAGGTTTGAGGGTGTTTGTTGAAACACTTAAAGACAAGACAATGGCTGGAGTCCATGATCGTATTATCAGTAGTCTTCTAAGTTACTTGTATGATGATGCAAGTCTTGATGTCATGCTGGAAGAAGGGCTCATTAATGTTCTTCTCTATCATCTGCAGTTTTGTGGTGGCTATACTTCTCATCCACCTATTGACCTAAGTAGAGATGCTAAGGAACTTTTAGAATTTGGTGTTGAAGAAAATGTACACAGAGGAAAGCCACTTTGCAATGATGATGTCTCTGACTCTGAAAGGCATTTGTTAGAAGAAACTTCATCTGGACTGAAAATAGTAAACAGTAAATCAGTCACAAAACAATCTTTAGAAAAAATCAAAAATTATGCTTGCACTGAGGAAAAGAACCTTTTCCATGATGAAAAATCTGAATTTCAAGAGCAAAGAAAAGTACTGGGACATGTATGGCAAAAGAAAAGTGAACAAGGGGTAAAATTCTTAGTGAAATCTCCTGTCAACCAAAATGGTTCTCCACCTCATGCAGTGACACATAATGCCACATCTGATGTTTATGTTGATAGTTTCTCTGACAGTTGCACCAGGGATCACATGTACAGTATTAAAAGCCCAACATATGCGCCAGAGACCAACTGGAGCATAGATGATTTTAGTCGTGGTGTGACATGCAAGTCTTTCGAGATCAATGAATTTGATGTATCATATCAGTCTTCACCAGGATCTTCAGTTTCAGGGGACTGTAGTTCAAATCCAAGTTCTCCATATAGTCCATTAAGCATAGAGAGTTACTATTCATCATTGCCTTTTTCTCTTTTTTCACCAGTGCAGTCACCAGCAAACTCTAATCTTTCTCCTACAAATTCTGTTGTCAAATCACCATTACAGTTTGAAACTGACACGCAATTCAGTAGGTGTGGATCACCACTTTACACAGACGCCAGTTTACCAGAGGAAGCAAATATTGACTGTATGTTACATTTTACAGAAAACCAACTAATTTCTACAACACAAAGGATTTCTCCTGTTATTGATAGAACCAACAGCAATTCTGTGCTAGTGTTTTCCTCGCAAGAAGATAGCTCCAGTGAAGAAGCAGAATCAGGAAATGATTGTTCAGTCAGAAGTTATATTGTAAATTTAGATGTATTGCACTCTTCTGAAAATCAAGATAAAGATAACGAATTACATGATAAAGTAAAAGCATTAATTCCAGAAACATACCTGGATACATTCCAAGAGACTAAAAGTGAAAAATATCAGCATAAAATTTCAGCTGACCTTAAATCCCAGTCTAAAGATAATCCCACTGAAAAGGAAATAAATCCAGAATCTAAAGTAAAAAGATCTCTGTTGCATTCCCTAAAGGGACAATCTGACATGAACAACAAGAATTCTTTTGATAATATTGGAACACAGTTTTTCAAGGCTCCAGAAAAAATTAATAATGATTATTGTAAATCTAAACAGATCAAGCAGACAAGTTTGACAGAACAGTTTGCTTACTCAAGACAAGCTAACGTACTCATTTTGTTGTCTAGAATTTCTGTTAGAGAAGATCCAAGTAGATACCTTGCAACTTCCACTGTGATATCTTGTTTGACTGATCATTTAGCATTGGCACAATATCCACAAGACCGATGTTTGCGCATTTTGTCACGAATATTGTCTAGTCCTCATTGTTTAGAATATTTACTTTCCATGTGTGCTCCATCAATTCTGGTCTATTCTTTATTGGTGTGCCCTGTCACTGGTTTCAAACCAAGAGTCATTTTTCAAACAAAAGTACCCCAAACCGAGTCACAACAAAGACAAGGCAACATTGTTGAGATTCATTCTATTGTCACTGGTAGTCAATCTGGAAACAAATCTACAAATAATAGCAAGACTGTGTGTGTGGAGCCTGTATATGAAAATGGATTTAGTTGCAGAGAAGATGTCAAAGAAAATCATAAGGACCCTGTTAGTGCAGGTGTGCAACTTTTGGAAGATTTGAGCTGCCAGGCAATGTCACAATATGGAGAAGGTGTGATCTCACATACCTTTCACTGTCACACTGCTTCCAGACAACTTATGTTTGCCATCAGTTTGCTCTTTCTTGTGCCTTACTGGTGGGTATCTTTTCAATAAAATGTATTCATTGTCTTGAAATAGATAAAATAAATAGCCAATCAAATTATTATGAGCTTCTGTCAGAAGTTGCACATATACTAAAAGTAAAAGTATATAACCTAAGATTTGTCTGAAATATTTCTCTTGACAGTGATGGGGGTCATACTGTCAAGAGGGAGCAGGAACTTTTTCCAAAGTTATCAGTTATGAAATTCTCTTCACTTTTATCTGGAGAGGAAGGGCCAATATCCGGCTCCTTCCAGTCATTACCTTTTATATAAAGTGAAATGGAAATTTATTTTTTAAATGTTGGAATGTGTCTTTTTACATACCATTTGTACAGTTCCATTAAAATATTAAACTATAATTATTAGAATAGTATTCAATAATGTTTGTTTATGTCTTTCAGTGAAAGATAGGGTATCATACAATTTTTTTTTTTATATAGTGACTATGTAGATAACTTGGGTATTCATATTATATATTATACCATTTCCCATGCTGACAAGAATCTTATCAATGTTCATTCTCCATTAGCAAACATGATTAGAAGTCACATCAGCTAGAGTTTAAGAAAATGGAAGTACAAATTTTTTTTTCCCTCCAGACACATAGTCTCAGACATGCTCAAACTTACAAACCTGTGACTACAGTTGATTAAATAGAAAGAATTATGTTTGTAATCTAAACTTATAAGTTATATGCATGTTTCAATAATACCTTAGATCAGTACTATACACTGTTCTTGTCTAAGTTTGAAAGTCAGTTATATATAGATTTGTCCAATCTCTAGAGCGATTATCAGCATATTGTTTTGAGACAATTTTCAATCCCATGGTCCTCACATGACTTATCTTAAAACAGAGTCCAGATTCTACCTGTACGAACATGCTCTTATTTTGGCCACTCCATGAAGGGAGGCGAGATCTATCTGGGAGGTTCAGGAGTGGGACTTTTGTTATCAGTATCAGTTTTATTCATTTGTTCCTTGACTAACCTTGATGCAGGTTCTGTGAGTGATGTAGTTGGTCTTGTGCTGTTTCTATCAGTAGAATAACTTTTAAGTAGAGTTGTTGTAGCAGACCAGAGTTCTGAGTTCTGCCAGCTAACACCTGTGTGGTGGTGAGTTTAATGGCTAGTGATTAACTTGTGGTCACTGTGAAAATGGCAGTTTAACTGGCCATTTCTGACTCCTAAGCTCTCCTGACCATTCATCATACATATAGTAACCAGTCATTTTGGCCCCACTGATATTGCTGGTCTAACTGGATGCTGGAAAGTTGAATGCACACCCGCACCAGTTGGCTGCATATTTTCATATACCTATGTATTGTCCTGAGCAGGTCATGGTTTCTGTTGGGCTAGGAGGTGTATTGTTTGTCTAGCAAATTTGTCTGCTATCAGTAGATATGACTGATGTAACATGCCATGCTCCTTCATCATCTCTAAAATATTCCCCAGCATTATCGATAGCCTAATATCATAACTCAGTAAAGGAGATATCAGGGTCATGATGAAGAATTCTCTTTTTCATATTTCTATCTTTCAGTCCATTGAACTTTACCTCAGTATACACATCATTCAAAAATGTCTAAATTTAATATCCTTTATATCATATATCTGCTGTACAAAAATTTATCAGTGCAGTAAATGTTATTATTTAACTCATTTGTTGTAGTAGTAAGTGTGTATATAGTTGCTTAGTTGTATATTAGCTTATCATTGATAAGGCATTATTTGATTATTTTTGACAATTACTTGACTCAAACACAAGCATTTGGTGAAGGATTACTGTTTTGATATTTGTACAGAGCCATTCAAGAAAACTTAATCTACATTTAATAATTTTATTTCTTGTCTAATATTTTACAGGGGCCATGAAAAGAGATTAAAATTTCTATTTCAAATGGGTATATTGGAAAAGGTTTTGTCTGCTCTGCGGCTGCACCATTCTGCAAATAAGGCCACCAAGGAGGTAGCAACTATGGGTCTTATTTTTTTGATGCATCACTTTCATCTACCTTCCAGAATTCAACCTAAAGACACCAAAAGCCTTCTGCATAGAGCTGTTGATAGGCTGCTGCTTGAATCTGATACATATGATTATGTTAATCCAAATTCAGCAGTAAAGAATTTACTGGGTAACTGTGACACCAAGGCATCTAATTTGCTTGTTACAACAGCAACATCATCATCTTCAGACGGATACTTCTGTAACACAGCAGATACAGTGCACTTGCCTCCAGATAAATGCTTGAAGGATAAGAAATTATTGGCTAAAGTCCAAGACAATACAGCAGTTTGTGCTTATTCTACTGCCAAAAAAGATTTGCACCTTTGTATTAAAAAAACAAATACTTGCCTTGGAGCCAACAGAGCTACTCTGGCAAAGAACTCTAACTTGTTTTCAGCCATGTTGCAAGGAAGTTATCTTGAATCTACTCAGTCAGAAATATGTATAAGTAACACCACACCTGAAGCTTTACTGTATGTGTTACATTTTTTGCATGGCTGCAACTTAAAATGTTCAGTGCTTCTGTCCTTAGAAGATGTATGCACTTCCCAGACAGATAAAACAGAGAGCTCCGGTAATGCCAGGAATACCAAAGTAGAACTCAATTCTGATACTGAAATCAAAGACAGTTTGTTGCAAGTAAATCTCAATGCAATCACACTTGCAGATAGATTCTTACTAACTAATTTAGTACAGTATCTAGCTTCTGTGGTGACTTGCTATCACTTGAACTCAACTTCTGCATTTGATATTTTCTGCTTTGCACTATTTCATTCCCTATCTGATTTGGCTGAAGATAGTTTGCAAGTGTTGATGTTGTCCCACCAACCAATTGCTAAAACAAGCAGCCATCTTATAGACTTGGCAGAGAGTGAAGTAGGACTGCAAATGACAGGAATACTGGCTAGAATTATCAAGCTATCTATAGCAAATACTGAGTACCAAGCTGTTTATAGCAAATATTGAGTATCAAGCTGTCTATAGCAAATACTGAGTACCAAGATGTCTATAGCAAATATTGAGTATCAAGCTGTCTATAGCAAATACTGAGTACCAAGCTATTTCAAATACTGAGTATCAAGCTGTCTATTGCAGATATTGAGTATCAAGCTGTCTGTAGCAAATATTATCAAGCTGTCTATAGCAAATACTGAGTGCCAAGCTATTTCAAATACTGAGTACCAAGCTATTTCAAATACTGAATATCAAGCTGTCTATTGCAGATACTGAGTATCAAGCTGTCTGTAGCAAATATTATCAAGCTGTCTATAGCAAATACTGAGTGCCAAGCTATTTCAAATACTGAGTATCAAGCTGTCTATAGCACATACTGAGTATCAAGCTGTGTTTAGCAAATATTGAATGTCAAGCTGTCTGTTGCAAATACTGAGTATCAAGCTTCTATAATAAATACTATAAAAGCAAACACTGAATTGCAACAAAATTAATTGGATATTTATTGTTTAGCTTTTTTATAAATTATATATAAAGCAATTTATATAAACTCTTAACATGTAATTAAAATTATATGTCTTATGATTACAAAAATTCACATTTTAAACTTATCAATTAATTTGTATTTATTTTAGAAACAATTATTTTAATGTGAAATCTAAATTTGCTGTAATAAAAATTGTATTTTATTTATTTGATTTTTTTGTTGTACTGGACATTATGTGTAGTATACCCATTAAGTCTACAAAGGTCATTCAGTCTTTGTGAGTTCTCTGTTGAAAAAAAACAGTAATATATGTGGAGTAATGAAATTTGGTTTGTGAATACTCATTATCAATTTTTGTAGGATGTTTGATTTCAGTATTGGGTTTGTAGTGTTTTTACTGATAAATTCATATGCACTTAAATTTTGTTTCTCCTATTGAAAGATAATTTGACATTTCATTGCTGTTTTAAAATATTATAATCAGCAGTCAATTTGGTTTTTTATGATTTGTGAACATAAAATGTTGTATTTACCCTTAAAAATAGTATAAAATTAATTCTGCTCCTATTCCAATTTTAAAGAATAGAAACCTTTAAAAATATATATATTTTAGTTTTACACATTTAAAATCTGATTTTGTTCAGGACTAGACTTTTTTTTAATCAATTAAACTTAAATTAACAAAATGGGATCTTAAAATATCAAGGAATATGTCTTAACAAATGAAATGAGTTCATGTCCAATAAAACCTTGCACAAGATTCAGGTTGTTGAATATATATTTACAGGAGAATATAATGGGGTTGTGATTTCGATTTTGTCTTCTAATCATGCATTGTCTCAGTCATGCTGTACATTAGTGCAGTGGTGTTTGATTAGTTTTGCCATATTTAGGGTTTTTCCCATTCGCAGCAAAATATCAACATGGAAGGAATCTCTGATAGTAATGAGAATGTTATCCTAAACTTTCTTGTAAGCTTAGCTTTTGACATTAGCTCATTCTATAGGTGAATACTTAGTAACTTGAATGTGAATACAAAATAAATGATTCTCCTATCTGTACCATTCAAAAATGTAAAGAGAAAGTAGGAACCTGAATTAACCCTTTGAATCCTAAACGCCTTTATATAACAAACCCCTAACCCGAGCTCAATGAGCAAAAAAAAAAACGTCAATTTAAAAAAATGTATTAAAAAAAAATTTCTACACGAAATCAGTTAGCCACTCAATGTGTGAAACACTTTATCGCCAAAATTCCTTCTTGGAATAATAATCTGACCAACAGCGGCTGTAAATTCGAATGCACAGGTAGTCTTTGCACACAGAACATTGAAAGACCATCACCATATTTAGCCTTGTACACTACACTGAACTTGCGCACTGAGATGCAGACACACAAAATCTTTGGAAGAGTTCTTTTCTAGGGTAAGTCAGCATATACCGATGTTGTATTATATCAGTATATAATTTTATACATTCATCCCGCTATTGCGGGCCACCGGGAAAATCCGATTTTCTGGTAATCCCGCTACAGCAGGATCTCGAGTTAGGGTTAAAGGGAAAAAAAGAAAACTAAATTACACGCACAGTATAAACCAGTTTATTTTATTGTTGTTATCCTAAAGCATCCACTCCGTACAGTTTATATCATATATAAACAAAATTTTAAAAATTTCTGAAGCATTGTTGTCAGAATTATCAAATTGTGTCAGTTGTGATGTTTAATAAGAAATATTATAAGCCCAGATCAAGTTCCTCCAACCTTTTTGTTGAGAAGAGAGAGATAGGGAACAAAACTGAAAAATCATAAACTGATGGGACCAATGATTTATGCTGCATCACCAACCAATTGGTCAGTTAGTGGCAATCCATCACACATAGGTTTAGGAAGCACCATGATTTCTGCAGACACTGGGTTTGGATCTACAGTAGGCATTGCACAGTCAGTAATCACTAGTGACCTAGGTATAATTTTTCAGGAACAGGCTCAGTTTGACTGGGTTCCTATATCTTTGTGGAAATTAAAATTATTACTGTTTAATTGCCCCACTATGCATTAGTTAACTGTGGTCTGTCAGTCATAGTCACATAAGTGATGTAGAGGTGCAGATAAAAGCTGTTACTCATTATGCATTAGTTAACTGTGGTCTGGTCATCATAGTCACATGGTAAGTGGTGTGTGTTTCTTTCCAATATATGAATGTAGATATTCTATCAGACATTGTTTTAAGGAACTAGCTGGCATTTGTTCTATGCCAGAGGCAAGTCTATAAAAGTGTGAAGCAAAAATCATAGTCAAGTCACATTTCATTATATTTTATTATGTATATATCAATATTGAAAGGTAACTGTAGAATTAATCTATCAATTTGAAAAAAGAAACAGAAGGAACTCTTCCATGACAATACTCTGAAACAAATTTGAAGGATTATATCAAGGGTTTTTAAAGACATGTTAATCATTTCCAATTTTGTATTTGTATCCAGCACTAGTTATGAGGCATATGCACTCACTTAAATTGTGTTATTTCAAACATAAAATTACTATAAACTGAATATTCCTAATAAGGAAATTTAAAGGCACAGAATATGTCCTGAAGCTATTTACATGTATACCAACAAAAAAGGCTTAAGGAAAGATAGAAAGTTACAACAACAAACCAATACACACTCAAACAATATTTGTTAAGCAGAAGAGTATAGTAGCCAAAAACATCAAACTTCTGTAAAGAAAATGTCTTAAAAATAACCTTGGAGAAAAAAAAATTATGCTTATTTGGTAGCTACGATTCATTATGTAATTACTCCTGTTTCCATCCATTATGTCACCAAATGATCATTAATATTATGACTAAGCCATTTGCCCATCTTAGGATGGGTATTTAAATCAGGACTAAAATTTAAAGTTAAAAATAGAAGGGTTTTGATATTATACATTTAAAGTCCTTCAAAATTTGTTTTAAACATTCTGAAATAGTTTTTACTAATTTTTAATAAACATGTATTTGGCTTAAGAAGATTTTTGGAAGATCTTTCAATAAACAATATTTTGTTTAATCTTTTAGCAAAGTTTAAAAGCTTTCCCTGGATTTGATTATCCTTGACGAAGACTTTGGATGCTGTTGTGGATTTTGTGGTTTTTTTAATGGCAACATATTGCTGACCATGAGCAGATAATGCTTCTTCAAGATGACTCTCTCATAGTCAAAGCGGTACAAGTACTCCTACACTGTTTTATTCTGCTAAACTTTTTACTGAATGCATATCCTGACAAAAAAATTTAAATAATGCTTACAACTTACAGTGATACATTTTCCAGTCCACAATTAGCTAAGTGTCACAAACCAATGATACATGCTAAGAAGTTCTTGCCTTTAATAACTGAGATTTCTAATGCATTATTTACAACAAATCACATTTATTACTATCAAGAGAAAATTGAGTATAACTGATATATAAACATGAACAGCATAATCTATTTTAGTTATTTGACGAGAAATTGTAATAATGTGTAAAAACAAAGATTTCATTTATAAAAGGAGAGTTCACAAGTCTGAAAATATAAAAGAGAATATGGCTGAACAAAGGATGCATGTTATTCTGTGGTCAAAACTTGTTTTCAGACGGTTGTAGTACCTCCAAATATTTGTCTAAAAATTAAAACTTCACGTCTAAAAGCCAGTCTTTCTGCTATATTATTCTGTTGATATTGCTAATGTCAAGATTAGCAGCAACAGTCTAGATACCTACATTTCACATTTGTTTAAAGCCACACACTTTAACTTTTTGATATGCTAATTTCTAGATTAGCAGTGACTGTAGACGTATGAGGTAAAGATTAGTAGTGACTGTAGACTTGTGAAGTAAACATTAGCAGCAACTGTAGCTGTGTGAGGTAAAGATTAGCAGTGTCTGTTGACTTGTGAAGTAAACATTAGCAGCAACTGTAGCTGTGTGAGGTAAAGATTAGCAGTGACTTTTGACTTGTGAAGTAAACATTAGCAGCAACTGTAGCTGTGTGAGGTAAAGATTAGCAGTGACTTTTGACTTGTGAAGTAAACATTAGCAATGACTGTAGACACATGAGGTAAAGATTAGCAGTGACTGTTGACTTGTGAAGTAAGCATTAGCAGCAACTGTAGCTGTGCGAGGTAAAGATTAGCAGTGACTTTTGACTTGTGAAGTAAACATTAGCAATGACTGTAGACACATGAGGTAAAGATTAGCAGTGACTGTTGACTTGTGAAGTAAGCATTAGCAGCAACTGTAGCTGTGTGAGGTAAATATCAGCAGTGATTGTTGACTTGTGAAGTAAACATTAGCAGCAACTGTAGCTGTGTGAGGTAAAGATTAGCAGTGACTGTAGACATGAGTTCAAGATTAGCAGTGAATGTAGACATGAGATAGGATTAGCAGTAGACCTGTGGGGTAAAGTCCAGAGAAGACTCACATGATAAAATGAAAGTTTCTTCAGTTCAAAAGATATTTTTTAAGATTGGCAGTATTTATCCTTTTCTAGTTTACAGTCATTATATATTGTACACATTATTTTGTTTTTAACAAACAGTATTTTTAACATATTTCTTTTAAATAAATTTAAATAATTGAACAGATAAATACTTATTTTATTACTTGCTAGTTTGTGATAGGTGTCTAAGCACCTATAAATTATAAAACTTCTCAGTAAAAAGCAAAACAATAAAACATAAGGGTAAATTAAAATTTTCAAAACTCTACCATTATAGTAATTTAAACTCTTGGACTGCTCCTGTATTGTGTGATAACACCAAGCATGGGGATTGTGTAAGTGATTTCATTATTTGTTTCAGTTTTAAATCCAAACTCACCCCCCACCCCCCAAAAAAAGGTACAGTGTTAGGATACTCTATTTATTAGTTTGAATGCTCCTGACAGTTTATTCTTTACAAAGCAAGAAATGTATTTATTAAGAGAATTTCACCTCTCTAAAATTAACACATTTTTAAAAATTACAAGTAGTGTAGCATCTCCTACCGGTCAATGAACTTATCAAAGTATTATCTATCATCATTTAGAAAAAGTGGTGAATTTTAAAAGATCCAATACATACATTTTTAACAAATATAAGCATCGTTTAGTTTGTAGCTTGATCAATTTCCTTTCTGGTCAGAGTACATATATAGATGTAGAGGTAAGGATAGGCTGTTACCAAATCTCTGGACTGCAGCACAAAGGCTTCCTGAATTATGTACTTGACAAAAGAGCCCACGACAGAAATAAAAATCTGAAGTGTTCTCAGAACACAGGCTATTATAAAAGTTAAAAAACAACAGTTGTAATACTAAGTGTACAATTTTGCAATAATGTTAAACATATTTAATAGATAAATTTCAAACAACTAATCATTATAAATACTATTAATGCATTTTAAATTGTGCACTTTATCTCTGAGAATTCTCAGTAAAAGAAAAATTCTGTTAATACAATGGGTACAGAAAGGTCATATCTCACATGACAAAATAAAAATCAAGGAACAATTTACTTTAATTAATTTTTGCCTTGATAAGCAAAGAATTTGGTCAAATATTTTGTTTTCTAAGACTTGAGACTTTTTGTTTCCATCTATAAATTAAGTCATGTACTATTGATACCGGTTTTAGTTACAGCAAATGCAACGCTTAATAGGTATGCAAAACAAAACTAAGGCTACATAGCCTTCTTCAGGACAATACAATTATTAATAACAATGACATAAACAATGAAATGAGTAAGCTATTCGTGAATGTAAACTTATTAGATTAGAAAGGGCTACTTTAAAAATGGTTACATTAGGTATTTATTTTTAAATGGTTCCATTAGTTAAAATTTGTTATATAGTTGGAAATTTTACATTGGTTAAAATTTGTTATATAGTTGGAAATTTTACATTGGTTAAAATTTGTTATATAGTTGGATATTTTTTTGAAGACGGTTATAAAAGTATTATGTAGTAAATGATTTGGCTATTGTTTGAAGACAACTTACATCATGAGAAAAAACAGAAATTTTTTGTAAAGTGCATAGTCTCCAGTAAATGATCTAATTTATTCAAACTAAAAATGTATGGTCTCAGTAAAGACCCATTAGCTCATTATAACACAATGCAGTGTCTCTAGTGAAAGACTCAGACCTAGTTTATTTATAACTCAAAAACTCACAATACATGGTTCCTAGTAAAAGACACAGACCTAACTTATTAAAAACTCAAAATGCATTGCATTGTCTCTAGTAAACAACTCATACCTACCTCATTCATAACTTATAATGCATGGTTTCTAGTGAAAGACACAGACCTAGTTTATTAAAAACTCAAAATGCATTGTCTCTACTAAACTACTCATACCTACCCCAAAAATAATTTAAAATGTACGGTCTCAAGTGAACAATTCATACTTAGTTCATTCATAACTCAAAATGCATAGTTTCTAGTGAAAGCCCTATATACATCTCATTCTTAACTCCAAGGAGAGGTAGCAATACTCCATTTACAACTCTGAAACCATAGATCCCAGAGTAAAAGTATCAGTCCGGTTGAAGAAGAAATAAAATATATAAATAAAATGTATCACATCAGTTATCCAACAGTCAGTATACTATTTATATTAATGCTTATATAAAGAGAAAAGTATAGTTAAAAAGCATATTGAGTATCCATTAACATTATTTATTTTGTATAACATTTAACAGTCAAGCAATTTTTATACTGTCATAATTACAAAATCCAGTTAGTGAAATTAGTTTCCTCAAAGAAAAACTGGTATGACTTGGAACACAAATCAGGTACAGATAGGTGAATGTCTTTTAATGTGCTAAAGTGCTGCAGGCCAGTCATCTGTCAATTATGCATGAAACTCCACACATATTACACATTCATTCTTAATGTAAGAATACTTTGGTACAACAGTTTAATGCAATAATGTAGGTTTCTTAACATTTTTATTGTGCTATTTTATGCCTTACTGATGCAACATGATGCTTTAAAAATGCATACTTAAAGATTTTTGTTCTTTAAAAAAATAAACTAAGATGCTGCTGCATCTCCAGCCTAAAATACTGTATCTTCAATGAATTGATGTTAAATTTAAAGTTAAATTTAATGTTAAAATAGAAAGTTGACTATACAAGCCACTAGATAAGTGCTTTACCCATACAAAAAGCAAAAGTGTCAATAAAAAAATTTGGAGGATATAATTTTAATGTTATTTTTTTGTTGTTTATATATTTAGCAACACTTCAACACCCACCCACCCCACATCTTTATATTTCCTCAGTCCTCTTTATGTTTAACAGTGAAATACAATTTGCAATTTAAATTTTTATTTCACTTTCCTTCTATTACACAATCACTTTTACACTGTTTCAACCTTAGTCAAAAACTATAGTAAAAGCTACATAAGCTAGTGAAAACAAGGTCTCAGTTGACTTTAAAACATTTAGAAGACATAACCTCAGTATTATTATATAATTCTGCAGTGATGCATCTCACAAGGCAAACAAACAAGGACAAAAAAGTTTTGTGACCAAAGAACATGTGCTTGGAACATTTCAGTTGGAAACTGAAAAGATACAGGGTCTAACCTCAATGCAGATCATGAGTTCAAAATCCATCCCTGGGTAATTTAACATTTTTCACAAGTGCATGACACTCGGCCTTTCCCAAAGAAAGTTTGTTGAGTGTCATGCACTTGTGAAAATTTCGTTAATTACTGTTACTGTTGATGGTTTAGGTATCAAAGTTCTATTAACAGCATATAACTTAGTAATTTACCAAATCTGTTTTAATGAACAGATATTACCATATTCCCAGAGTTACAGCGGAGTTCTGGGGTTTCTTTTAAACTAAGTCAATTTTCGCTTCCGCCACCATCTTTAGCAGCATGTAGTGACAGGCATGCTAATGTCTATCATATATTTACCATATAAACTATATTTAGTTTTTTCCTGTTGATGCCACCATGCAATGTCAGGTAACTTGAGTATAATAATTCTGCCCAGTTTTTCCATGTGTTTTTCTGATTGTCAAAAAATTTTCTCTTTAAGGGATACTGCCTAATGACCTAGATGGTTTTGTGTTATACCACAGAATAATCTAGAACTTGTGACAAATATGCACACATATGAACACACACGCTCTCGCACACACACACACACACACAGGAACACAAACAAAACCAAAACACAATCAAACCTTGCTTTGCACAAAAGTTGTTAAAAATTGTGTGCTAAATGAAATTCACACCCAATGTGACTATCTTGTAAATTAAAAAAAAATGTCAATAAGTATACAGTAATGATCAGTAATATACATGTAATATTTCAAGAGCTAGAAGTAGTAAGATAGAGCAAATAAAAACTAAGACATTTGTTGCAGAATGTAAATTTGTCAAAACGACATGATCTGTGACAGCATTGACAAACTACCGGTAAGCAGAAATAATTAAAACTGTATTAATTTTCTACAATGCATTATATGTACATAAAAAAGGATTAAGTAAAGCAACACAAAATTGTATGCATGCATAAACAAACTTCACAGCATTCATATGGATACATTTATAATACCCTTGTGGAAGTAGAAATTTGAAAATAAGCATTTAATGGCAGCAAAGCACATAATGAAGTGATTTTATAACACTATTATATGTAAAAGAATGAGTCAAAGTCTTGCAATTGTAGGTGGTCCCAGAGTTACAGCGGAGTTCTGGGGTTTCTTTTAAACTAAGTCAATTTTCGCTTCCGCCACCATCTTTAGCAGCATGTAGTGACAGGCATGCTAATGTCTATCATATATTTACCATTTTCTGTGAGCCTGTCTACCACCATGGCGCAAGACTTTACTCTCAATGAGTGAACAAAAGTAGCGTGGTGCCAAACTGAGTGCCATAACTATGAATTTTGGCACCATAAGGCAATCTTAATTATATGAACAGAGCACCATAACTTTGGATCTGCCATAACTCTGGGACTGCCTGTATAGCTTAGTGGAATGTTGTGGTTACTAATGCTCGCAATGTTCCAATGTTAAAAGGTTGTCTGCTACTGTCCTCAAATACTTAACATGGATGACATCAATGTACTTGACAACCTTGTGAATACATGAACTTGTGTTTGCTGAGATGCTGGTGTATAAATTGTGTGAAGGAAAGATTTCATTGTTATCAAAATATTTTGTGCTAAGTAAGTTCTATAAGAGTAAGATTTCTAAAAATAATTTTTTTTCTCATTCAAATAACTGTTTTCTCAAAATTTTATTGTTTTATCAGAAAAGCTAAAATTGTATAATTACATGTACAATACATATTTTCGAGATTGCCACAGAGATGACCATTATAATACTACTAATTTGCATCTATTGACAAGTTACTCAGTATTCAAGATAAATGAAACAAGAAACAAATCTAAACTTGGTTCACGTTGGGCTGTTCTTTGGCCTCAAGAATGGTAAAAGAAAGAAATATTATAGACTGCAACAACACTGGAGAAAGAAATTATGACAGGCAAATTCTGAAAAATTCATGAGAATGTTACAAGTAAGGTTAGTAAAATAATAGCAAAATTTGTTAGCTTAATTTCTGGCTGTTATTCTCTAAAAATTGACAGATTTGTAACTACATATTTGGATACAAGTTTTAATAACAATCTTAAATTTACATTTGATTTAAATTAGCTGTGATTTGTACAACCCATACCACATTTAAAATTGTGTGTATATGACTTGTTTACAGTTAATTAAAATGTAAAACACACTACTTCCTTTTAACTGCTTGTCTTGAATGAGACCTTCGAAGTAATTTACATATGATATATAATCATAAATTAACATTCAGCTAGTACAATAACAGTCCTATTAAAACAGAAAAGAGGGACACTGAATGAAAAAACAGTTATAGAGCAATTAAAGAGATAATGGTTATAATCATTTACCCTAAATCAGTAAACATTGGGTGTAAACTAGCAGTATCTATAATTACTGTCATAGTTGAATAAGAGAAATGGGAGTCGCACTAACACAGGAAAAAATGCACATAAAGCAATGTCATATTGAAAATATACATGAATGAGTAATATTCATGACAAAATCAATAAAACTATGCTTAAATGAAACAAAATATAGAACACTCTATAGTAATCTCAACTAAACCAACTTAAGTGTTGTATTGTGTCAGTACCAGTGACTGGATTAAGTATAGAGTAATCTCTATCACTGAATCACTCATTCATGTCAAAACAGGAAAATAAATTCTACTTGTACTCTTTAATCAATGTCAATGTCAGTTAAAATACAATCACTGTAAATGAGTGGCCCATCAAGAATTGGTACTTAAAGATAAATGATTCAGAACCAAACTTCTGTGTAGGTACACTATAACAAAGCATGGATTGTGAGGCAAAATAGGAAAAAACTCACTATGTAAATTAAAATATTATTATTATTATTTTAAAAGTTCATCACTGTTTTGCTGTAAAATTGAATAACACAATAAAAAACACTGTCATTGCCATCAATGTAAAAAAGAATCAAACATTTGCATACATTGGCTGTTAAAGCTTATGCTCTATTAGAAATCTTAAATAACATTGATTTACAGTATATTTTATAGAAGTATACAGTACTATTGCAAATGCAAGAGAACCTTTACCGATATAATTGTGTTCAAACAATATTTTTGCATATTACAAGCATTTTTCATTGCATAAGTGCGACATCTGAGGAAATTACATGAAAGGAAAAGCATATGATGAGGAAATTGCCTGAAAAGAAAAGTATAACTCAGCATCAGATGAACTTAGTCAAATAATTGATTCTTGCCACAATGAAGAAACTGTTCAGCCTTTAACCCAAATTGAAAATAAATTAAATATGAAACAATAAATATTATTATTATTATTATAAATTTGTATCTATATACCAAAGTAGACATAAAAAGCGAGCTTGTAAAAATGTACCAATTTCCTTATACATCCTATGTTTTAAATAGAAATAAAATATACCAGACTAAATAATTATAAGAATTATTTTTACAATAAAATTTTGTGTTGTAGCATATAATCCAACTGTAAGAACACTAGGAAGGGTATATTAATTATTATAGGCTTTAAAATTTTACTTACACTTATTTATAACCAGTATGATTTTACTCTTGAGAAATCTCAGTGTCTCTTTCAGCTATGAATTAATGTCATTTTCTAGTAACTCACGTGAGGCTGAAAGTGTAACAGGATTATAATTATATATCCAGCCCAACAGGAGTAATAAAAGTAAATCAAATGTAATGCTATCAATGCTCTGCATGACATCCAATGAAAAAAGAAAAGAAACATAAATACTGATCCTATTATCCTAGAAATTCTTTAGAAAGAAGCTATATTTGTTGCATGGTTTTATGTGCTTTAACAAAATCAAGCATATTGAAAAATTATGATTTTAAAAAAAAAAAAATTAAACACACTTAACTGTACAGAAAATGAAACCAACAATCATAAATAATTAAGATTAAATATTTATAGATATTTAGTATTGAAATGTGTCTAATCTTTGCAACATAATATAATTTATATGCACTGTTTAATATAAATCAAACAAGAGAGCATACAAAAACTGCAGTTTACAAAATGTTTTAATCAAAGAAAATCAGAAAATCAACAGAAAACAATATAAAATGATTCTGATTGTTTCATTCATATTCACTTTATGCCAGTATTCTTTTGCCAGTGTTGAAACAAACTGAAATCATTTATGTTTACTTTAAGCCAATAAAAGTGGAATTCTTTTGCTAGTGTTGAATCAAACTGAAATCATTTATGTTTACTTTATGCCAATAAAAGTAGAATTCTTTTGCTAGGGTTGAAACAAACTGAAATCATTTATGTTTATTTTATGCCACTAAAAGTGGAATTCTTTTGCTAGTGTTGAAGCGAACTTAAACCATTTATGTTTATACCAATAAAAGTAGAATAGTTTAGACGGTGTTGAAATAAGCTTAAGTCTTCACAATAATTATTAACTGTTATAATTTTTAAAATTTAAATATTTTTATGGGTATTAATTTTCATGCTAATTTAACTTTCTGATGCATATTAAGAAATCTTTAAAAATAAAAACTTAATAAATATATGTATCATTAGAACTATAGTTTCTCAGTCAATCAAGTCTTCCAGTTAAAAAAACAACAAAAAACAATGACAGAATTGTTTATTTTATTTCAAGGTATTTGAATGAAAGATGAGATTTCAGTTATAAGCAAGCACCACCAGGCATAAGAATCAAAAGGGCCAAATTATAAATTTATTCAATAATTTAAACAAACTTTATTATTAAGAAAATAACTTTCAATCAAATTTCTCTAAGTTTAATGGTCAACAATTATTTATTTTAAAATATTATTCTACTGTTGGCATCAATTAAATAATTTTACTTTAGGGTACAAAAATCCTTGAATTAGATAACTTTTGATGTTAACAGGTAAAATGTGTTTACTACATGTGTTTTAACAATCACACATTCAAATTTTCAATTATAAACACACATACTTTTCACACACAAAATTAATAGGTCACTATCATACCTATTACTGTAATTATTATACATCTATAGCCTAGTTGCAAGATAAATAATTAATTTTCCATTATATAATAAAAGCCCACATCACAATATGTCAAAATCAAACTGTACAGAATAAAACAACTTACAACATGAGTATAGAGTTATCTATTTAAAACTTTGGGTGTATGAGTGTGTGTGCATACACTGTTATCACTGAGTACAAAAAATATTCATGTCAATTCTTAAATGTTCTATAAACATGTTATAAATAATACTCTCATACTATATATAAGTCTGTTTTGTAATCTAAATGAAAAACAAAAATATGAATTAGTTGTACCCTTAACATGATTGTGATACAATAAATTTCAATGTTTACTTTATAAAACAAATAAAAAAAATTATGTTTTTACTAATTTCACTACTATAATGAATTAGCAGTACAATAGTTACTGTAAAAATGCTTTCTAATAGTGTATTTCAGAAAGCATTAATGAATAATAGACTTGCTATTTAGATATGCCATTTCAGATACCAACTTAAGAACAATAACTTTATTACCCACTTGTAAATAATTCATTTTAGCAGGAAAGACCATTATATTTCATACCTATTCTAGGTCATATCAAAATACTAAAAATATCAATAAGACAAATAATAAAAAGAATCTCTTCATATTGCAATGAGTTAGACAGCAGTGGTGACTAAGACATACAAGATTCGTAACACATTTCGTAATGAACAATCACCAATATCTTCAATCCTGCATGCAACTGATGAGCTTTAGTGAATGAGCACTCATCAAAATCCAATGCCCTGCATGCAGCTTAAGGAATTCTTTAAGCAAATGGTGCACTCATGCATGCAGCAGATGTCTGAGACACTGAGTCACTCCTCTACTGCCTTTGTACCACGGACATGTCCTTCTTTCCTTTGCTGAAAGAAAGCATGTTATCAAGGAACTATTAAAAATGTTCAGTTGTTCAGTTAACTTAATCAAGAATCTATTACTGAATTAACTCAACCATCCAACCTTACTTTTGGGCATGTTTGGGTTAGTTTTTAAATCAAGTTTATGAAAAATGTACAAGAAATTGGAGAAAGACAAACACTATGATCAGAGATCTGTTGAAAATTTAAAACAAAAATCTTATATATAATAAAAAAAAAAAAAAGAACGTACAAGATAAAATTACATGGAAAATTGAATACTGAGTAAAACAATTTTCCTAGACATAAAATTATTTTAGTGCCACAAAGTTCAAACTAACATTAAAATACATTATATCATACAGATATATAAAATTACATTGTTTCAAACCGATTAGCAATGATTAGTGATGAGCAAGTTCAGCATCAGGAGCGAATTGATATCAACTGTTGTTAACTCAGTAAAGTCATAGAATTATTTCAGGTTTTCTAAAATGAAATTATTATTTAGAGGGTTCCCCCACCCCATACTTACATTAGACAGAGAAATATACACTTCACATTTTTTACAGAAATAATCAATGAATGCACAGAGAAATTTTTATCAGATTTCTTCACCTCATGCAATTAAATAAAAAATGATATTAGTATTGCTGATTTAGTGATTGGCGAGATTAGTCACATGACATGTGATGCCGAGTTGGGGGTAACAATGCCATACAGAACTCACATGACAATGAAGATGGCATTATTATAGAGGATATATTTATGCACACTGTTGATTTAGATATAAAAAATACCATGAAAATCAATTATCAGTTCTGTGGGTTTTCAATTTTTTTCTATTGTTTAGTGTTATATTGTAAATTTGATCATTTTGTATTGTATTTCTAACAGACGTACCCCATTTTTATCACAATGTGTATTTTTTCTTTTATATTTCAAATAGTCAAAAGCTACAATGGTTTCAGATATTGCAGCAAAATTTGGAATCTATTTACTAGGTAACGGCACAGTCGCCTGCCAGCCACTATACTTTTGTAAAAGTGCACATTTTCGTTACTTTTCATTCACTGATTTCTCAACAACCAAAACATTGTTTAATTCAAACAAACATTCAAAATCAAGCTAAATGTTTCTATTTTCTTATGATTGTAAATTTGTATGTCTTGTTTGTATGTGGAAACTATGCTGATTGAATAAAGTTGGCTAATTTTTCACCCGTGTCGAATTTTGTCCTGCCGATTTACGTGACTTAACAGAATGTGCGTTTTGATATACCTTGTTTCTTACCTCGGCGGAAATCCCACAAACACACTACACACATATATTTGGTATCAAAATGAAGATAATTAAATGCTGCATCGATTGCGCTATTTTTTGGTGTGGTTTTTTCCTGTATATGTTTTAAAAATTAGTTTTAAAGCGAATTCCGCCAGAAATCTGCAATTTTCGTCGTTAAAAAATGGTCAAAAGTACACAATTACTAGGCTTGAATGAAAGGTCTTTCCATGCCATTTCGAATGAGGTATGGGGTTAATGTATTCATGATCTTTGGGACACTCACAATCCAATCAAACATAGAGAACTAAATACAATCGGTCTTACAACAGTGGCTTCCAATATGTGTATCGAGCGCGCTTCCTTAAGCAAATTCCAAAGTGAAATTGGTAAGTTTACACTAAATTTAATACTTCATTATTGCTTTAGATAAGTACTTTATTTGCTATTCTTTAAAGGGGTTATAGTTTTATTATGTAGTTTAGTATGATTAGCAGTTTTTTCTTTCAAAAGTAGTGGGTCTGTCACATGCTTGCGACCTCGAATCGGGAGCGAACAATCCTGTCGCATCCAACATGAAATATAGGAAATATACTAAGTTTTACGAAGATAAGACAGATGAATTCCAAACTTGGCAGTGTTATTATTTCACTTTACTTTCACTTCTAATGTCGATGTTTCATACTCATAGTTTGACTTCTCTGTTTAAATAATTAGGCCTACTTAAAATCTCAACAGTTTAAATATAGTGCAAATATAGTTTATTTCAAAAAAAGTAAAAAAGCTGACATTATTTTAATTATACAACTTACATTTTACAAGCACTGACTAGTGACTTAACTTAAAGTTCAACATTAGTGTACTGTAAGTGTATCACTATCAGTGTTTGTACTGTAAGTATGACACTTTTGACAGGACTAATCAATCCACAGATTGTTTTGTTTTCAAATTTTTTCTAACTTTTGTCTATGCCCACCTCTTTAAGTGGTTAGTGTTTTCTCTTTATTACATATTAAATTGCACAGAATAAAGTGCAAAGATCTTTTTACAATTTTAGGTTAGTTTTGAAGATAAACATTTAATGATTTATCTTTATTTTCCTCCAGTAAATGAACCAATTTGTCAAACTTAAAGCTGGGAAAGGGCAGCTTTCTAAACTTCCTATAGTGATTTTTGACAATAAATTGCTGATACAGCTTTTGCTACTAAAAGAAGAGGGACACAAAACATTCAACGAAACTCTCATTTATGCAACAGCTGCTGCCTGAAAAGGAGAGAGGTTCTGTTCTCCCATCAAGGTTGCACTATCTCTTGCAAAATGCCCAGCAAAATGCATTTAATTGTATAGATGAGGATGAAAGGAAATGATTTTTTTCACAGTTAGTCAATGTCAAGGAAAATCTTGGTCCTTTCCTTGAAGGAATCAGCAGTTGTGAACTTCTGTATGGCGACATGATCACTCCAACTAGATCACCTACAAGTGGTCTGTTGAAAGACTTGAACAATTTTAGGAAGAAGAAAGAAAAAGCTACAGGCCAATGCTCACAGAGTGAAAGAAGGTGAGCTCTACAGACAGTTTTTGGTATCGTGTCCATTTCAAATTCAGCAGAGTGAGCCTAACTCCATTGATTGTCAAAGGCTTCCAGAAAGCACATCAAGGTCTCCTAGTCCTATTAAGGTTGCCCATTCATAGCAACAAGACCCTATGCTTTTGAAACTGACAGTGCAAAAAGTCTTGCTGCTGCTAGAAGAAAAGAAGAAGAGTTACTGCAGAAAATATGTGACAGGTAAAAGCAGTTGTCAACTTTGTCCCAAGCCAGGTCAGAAAGTTTAGCAGAATTAAACACATTGTGTTCAGAAAATGAAAATCTACGAAGCATCAACACAAAACTTCATACTTCCAATGTAAATCTGCAGGCCAGCTTGGAACAAAAAGATGCAACTATAGCAACACAGCAAAGCAAACTGAATTATTATAGAAAACTTGGTATGAAAAAGAAACTGCAGAGAAGGGAAGCTGAGTTAAAGAAAGAACCTGAGCAGCATGGAAATAAAATGAAAATTTTGCAATGCAAGCTTCATAATCTACAGCTCATATTTGTTCACTTGAAACAAAAACTGCAGGATGTCCCTGAAACAGAACAAGAACAACATGATCTGATACATCTAAAGGATGAAAGTGGACATTTTAAAAGAGAAACAGTTGTTTGCGTCATTGCCCTTATTGGTGAACTTGAAGTACCTACACACAAATGTGGATAGGTCATACAGACTGTCTTTCACCAAATGCTGGGAGCACAAATTCCAAAAGATGAATTACCATCTCAGCGATCTGCTCTTCGGTTCATGGACCAGGGTCATGTGATTGGAAAAGAAAATCAAAGAAACTCTGAAAATGAACATTGGGACTTACATACAGAGGGCACAACCAAACATGGAAAAAAGTACATTGGGCAGCAGGTTACTGTAAATGGACAATCTCTTTCAAGTGGTTTTACTGCTGTTACCACAGAGAACACAGCTACTCTGGTTGATGCAACCATCAGTTTGGTAGTGGAGTTGACTGATGTTTTTCCAGATGGCAACAACCATGAACATTTTGTAACAATACTACAAAAACTGTCAGGTTCCATGACTGACCGTGCCACTATCATGAAGTCCTTTGACAAAGCTTTACAAGAAGAGAGACAGAAAAAAAAGGCATTGAGTTTCTACAATGCAATGCTCACTATTTGCTGGGACTTAGTGCTGCCAGCGAGAAAGTTCTGGCAAAGGAGGAGGCAGACATGGGACTGAAGCTTGCTTGGAAGAGATCAACTTCCACAATTCCATCACTTCATATCCAATTAGACTTCTGCCTTAAGGTATAGTGTAGTATTTAATAATAATAATACTTTTAATAGTAATATGGTGGAGACAACAAAAAGGCAGCTTGAAGATTTTCTTCCAGGAGGGCGTTACCATGCTATTGAATCACCAGAGCTGACTGAGAAGATGGGGTATTCTGCTATTACAAACCTAATTAAGCATTGTGTATAGAATTAAAATTTCAGTAGAGTTTAGCAAGCTTTATTTAATTCACCATAACTATTGTCATGGGAGGAAAATCACAGAATTCTAACTTTATAAGCGAATAAATAATGCTTGATTAGGTAGAGAATCCTCAACTTCTTTTAAATCTACTTTTGCATTATGTTGCTTTATTATGCAATCAGATGGCCTAAGAAAGGATCCATTAAATAACCATAAAATGTCACTAAAGTAGAAAAAGACTATCAATCTATATACAGGATGAGCTAAGAAAGGCATGTTAAACTGAATGAATTTATAACAGGTTAAAGAATAGATTATCTCTCAATTTAAACTCTATACCTAACCATTCTATAAATCTACATTCTGATGGTTTTAAGTGGATGGCAAAATGACTCTCAACCAGACAAGTAAATGACTTAATTTAGTTTACTTTCAAAATTAAAAAAAAACACTTCTGCTCGGAAATGACTGTTATGGTTATAAAAAAAACAGTTAGATTTCTACAAATGTAAATCATATAACTCTTTCTCAATAAAATCATGTTAAGCTGATATTTTATTTGTTTAAATACTGATTTACATTTTTTTTTAAATTGATATATCCCATTTTATAATTATAATAAATAAATAAATATATATTATTTAGTTTTATAAAAACATTTTTTTACCTTGTCCAGCTCAATCTTTGTCTCTTCTTCAATTCTTCTGATGTCCTCAATAGTCAATCCATACCATTTGTCAATCCAACAGAACACTTGTCGATGAAAATTTGTGAACAGACGCTTTTCTTGCTAAAAAGAAAAGAAGGTGTACATATATATGAATAGATATATGAGAAATGATTGAGAAATCTTACATTGTTTATAATAATCATTTTATTCAGGTATTTTTCATAACTAGTTTTAAAATGCATATTACTGATATACAAATGGTATGATGAAAATGCAACTGACCAGATATTTTAGGATTACAGAATCACTTTCTTGTGCACTGTCT
Source organism: Sinotaia quadrata (assembly GCA_028829895.1). Classification (NCBI taxonomy): domain Eukaryota; kingdom Metazoa; phylum Mollusca; class Gastropoda; order Architaenioglossa; family Viviparidae; genus Sinotaia; species Sinotaia quadrata. Next base: position 73,517,683 of record CM054183.1, on the reverse strand, counting down.
CATTGGCAGGTGTGAGTGTATGAAAGAGAGGAAGATGTCAGGCAGAAACAATGCTATTATCAGATAACAGGCATACACAACATACATCTACAACATGTATTTGGCATCATTGGTAGATCTCTTCATTCAGATCATTAATGTCTGAAAGAAAACAAATTGTGCTAGTAAATGGTAAACATTTCAGCCCTTATGATCTTTGTTATGGTATGTCGAACAGGGTTCTGTTCTCAGATCTTTTTCTTTCTACAGAGCCCTATTCCAGTGCTATATTGCCATCTTGTGTTCCACCTGTTCTATGTTGATTATACTCAACTAAAAATCTAGCTTCTCAAATGAAACTTCTTCCATCATCCAGTGTGCAAAAAGTGTTTCTGAATGTAAATTATTAAATTACAAATGAATGTTAAAAAATAAAGTTACACTTGTTACTCCTAAAAGAGTTTCTAAATCCTCTCTGCCAATCAATGAATATTATTGACATTTCTATTGAATTTAGTCAATCACTTAAAAATCTGGGTGTTAATGTTAATAACTCTCTCACACTGCATCAAAATACATACATGGAATTAAGATGAATGAACACTATTCACAAATTGCCAGCAGCTGACACAATAAAAACTCTGTGCATTACTATTGTAATTCTCTCGTCTCACGTTTACCTTTGTCTTAGAAAACTTTGAAGGTTTAAAACTAGTATTATTCTTGGAGTACCAAGAACCAATCATGTCTCTACTCCACTGACTACTTTTCACAGTAGAATACAACATAAGATTCCTTCTCTTTACTATCACTTTCTGGTTCTAGCCCTAAATACCTGACAGTTATCTCATATGTGTAGAGATCTACTAGAACTTGTACTCATCATCAGTTGCACACACTGTTAACATTATTATTTAAGCAGAGTGTAAGAGGAAGAATCAACATTCACTTTCTTGCCAGGATCTGCCTTGCCATTCCCCTCAGAAGCCACTGTAGACTTTTTATCATTAGATTTTCTCTGTCTTGGGTTGTTTCTGAGGGGACTTCCTCTCCTAATTGTTTCTGGAGAGGGAGACTGGTGTTGTTTTGGTGGAGGTATTTGTAATTGTAGAGGTAAAGTTCTGGATTAATTTTTTTAAAAATATTTTAAATTAAAAAGATTTTTTCCTCTTAGAGTTCTTGTCAAATGTAGAAGAATGTAGTTTGTATTTATTGAATCTGGTGACTGCAGCTGTAAAAGTTGTGTTGTCCATGTTTGGAAGAGCGTTGCTGTTAATTTCCTGTTTCCTGTTTCTGTAGACTGGTTATGAAGTGTTGGTGACTGATTATGAAGCATTGCATTTGGGAATGGTTGTGGTGCGCTCGTCCAGTGCAATAGCAAGTCTGGCCAGCAAATCCATGGGCTAAAGCACTGTTGGGTGTTTTTGTAGACGTTCTTGTTGTAGTGGGAGGGGGTGTCTTACAGAGCCCAGGCCAAGTCTGTACTTAGCATGTACATGTGCCTGGGATGTTCCTCCTTACTAGTGGTGTTTTCATTGTTGACGCTGGCATCACAGCTGTTCCCAGTGTCTGTTGGGATCATTGAAGGTGGGTGCTGGTGGTCAGTATAGGTAGTCGAGGAGTGATTAAAGTAACCCCACTGCATGAACTGCTGTTCTCTGGACTGCCTTTGCTGTTGTTGTTGGCAGAGGTTTTGTTGGCATTTTTGTTGTTGCCATGGTTGTGGCTGCTGTTGTTGATTCTGTTGTTGTCTGATGTGGTGGGCATTGTTTTTTCTTTTGTGGCTGTTCTGTTGCTGTTGTTGTTGCCTGGCATTCTGTTGTTAAGACTGTTAGTGTTGCTGTTTCCATTGATGTTGTTTGTGATGGTGTGTCTAGCAAGGATGAGAGCATGGAGCCCTTAGCACTGTGGTAAGCTCTTCCAGAGTGCTGTCAACTTCTGTCTCGGTATGTGTGTCGGTTGACTTGATATTATCCGCTTCTGTTTGTATTATTTTTTTCTTTGTCTCTGTTGTGTTCATCTGAGTGCTGGTGATTATGTTTTGTTTATTTTTGTCTTCTGCTTTTGTTGTGATCATTGCTTGTATTTTTTTCTCTCTGGCTGCAGTAATTGGAATCTGTGTTTTTCCTCCTCTGTTGTAGTTGTTGGGGTCTGTGAGTTTGCCTGTCTATTTTCCTGTTTTGACATGTGTATAGTTGTTTTTGTTGTGGGAGGAATTTTCCACATGATCTGTGTATTCGTTTCCTTCTCACCTGTACTTATGCTGTCTGTTTGCGTTTCACTGGATCTTGATGTAGGTTTGCACAATGGAGAGATATGAGCTTAAAGAACCATGTGAAGATTTAGAATAGCATGTAATCATGTTTGCTATTTGCTTCTCTGTTTTCTGTGCTCTGCTGAAAGAGAACCCAGAGTACTTCATTGTAAGCTTTGTTGATTGGTTGGTTATTTGTATGTAGCTCATGGTCAAATGGCGTAATTGTGGATATGTTGGTCCCATTGTCTTTATGAACATCCCAATAGACTTTGTAGTTGGAGATTTGAACACCATTGGATTAGTGTTCTTCTTGCCTCTTTTTTACTTGTTGCTTGTGATCATGTAGCATGATTTGTCGTAATGTTTTCCCCATCCTGAAAAGGGTTTGAGGGTGGAGAGTAGAGCTGATATCCCAGTCTCCCCTGATATGCGGTGTGTGTGTGTCTTCTGTCCATCCTTGATTCAGTGAACCAGTGAAGGTGTGGAGCAGAGAATAATGACTGATCAACTTGGCTTCTCAAAGTTGAATGGAATGTAATCCGAATGGAATGAAGGGAACAATGGAATGATGATTTAATTTTTTTTTTTTTTGTTTTTTTGGGGGGGGCCTCTGTCTTGCTGGAATGTGGTGTCTTATGAGCTGAGATAAAAGAGACAAGGTCATTTTCATAAGGGCTCTCAAAGTGCATCATTTAAAAAGCACTATCTCCTCTGTATCACTGCTTATTTAAAGGGAACATTTGTAAAATTTGTAAATCAATTTTATTTATGTTATTCATTCTCTAAATATTTTATTTTTATATTGTTATTTTGAATGTGAATTCATTAATATCTGGCTTAGTAAATACAAAAAATACAATATTTCAAAAATTCTCTAAGGTAGGCAAGTTCCAAATGCAGTTTGTTTATGGTGGCAGAACCCTGATATGAAAAAGAATGTTAACAAAATGTCTCAATTTTCATGATAGTACTGAAAAACTCAAGTGTCAGAAACAGAATGCAAATGTTAAGATGTATGTATATGCATGTTTGAAGTCAAGACAGATATGTTCCACTGGAGTTGATAAACAAACATAAAAGAGTGAAATCTAAAATATAGTGAAATCTGGCTTAGGGTGAAACTACTGAACCATCCCATAACTCCAGAACTTAACTCATACAATGCATAAAAATAGTATCCACTGTAACAATCCATTATTTGATAATGAACAGCAAAATCTATGTACAGTATATTTACTCATAAGATGTTGTTTATATTAACACCCTTTAAAAGTTAAAGTGCCAAACTAAAAATAATATAACTTACCAGTTTAATTCTAATAAAAATTCTTTAAAATGATTCCAATGTTTTACAATTATGATTTATTTTATTTTAATAATGATAGTCTGGAGCAGTGGTTTTCAACTGCCGGACCACAGAAATTTCCTGCTGGTCTGTGAAAAAGTTATTGCCACTTAACAAATGGTATGCTTAGATCATGCCCATGACCACTAGTTCAGAGATATTAAGTGCTCTTAGGGAGTATTTTCAAGCGCAGGGCTTAGACAGGGCAAATACATCGGAATGTATATGGATGGTGCTGTGAGCATGACTGGACATCGCTCAGGTGTAGATGCAAAAATAAAGGATGTTTCTCATCCAGAAATTTTGTCCACTCACTGTATGATCCACCAGGAGCACATAGCTGTAGAGAAGCTTTCTACTGAACTAAACACTGTGATGAATGATGTGGTGAAAATCATAAATGAATTCAAAGTCGAGCTATGAACTCCAGGCTGATCTCAACACTGTGTGAAGTACAGACTCACAACACCAACATCTTCTCTATGCAGAAGTGAGGTGGCTATCAAGAGGAAGGGTTCTTTCACACCTTGTTGAACTGAGGGAAGAAGTAAAGTAGTTTATGTGAGAGTGAAACTCTGCCCTAGTAGAGCCTTTGTTGGATGAGGAATGGATGGCTAAACTGGCATATATGGCAGACATATTTAGCCTTCTCAATGAACTTAATATTTCTCTTCATGGTTTTGCTCAAATATCTTTACACTGAGAAATAAGACTGATGCATTCAAAAAGAAGCTGGCTCTTTGGGATAGTCACGTACAAGAAAAAGATATAGAAATGATTCCACTTTTTCAAAGACTTTTGATTGCTGCTGATGTCAACTGGAAAGTCATATTCAATATAATAAGTGAACATTTAAGGGCATTAGCTCAAAACTTTGAGGATTCTTGTAAAGGTAACCTCATGGAAGATGTCAACTCATGTGCACTTAATCTTCATGAAAAAGAAAAGCTGATCTAGTTGTCTTCTGATATCACTCTGGTGTCCAAAAATAAAATGCAATCACTGTCTCAATTTTGGATATAACTAGAAAAAGAATATCCATCTCTCAGTTACAGAGCTATTAAATTGTTGGTCATATTTTCAACTACTATTTGTGTGAGAAGACTTTTTCAGCCCTGTCAGTCACAAAAAACAGAATGGATGTCAATGCAGTGCTTCGACTCTCAGAAACAACGATGCAGCCATAGTTATTAAATACTCTAGCAAAGAAACAGCAGCAGATTTCACAGTGACTTTATTTCAATTAAATGTTGCTTTCTCAAAAGTTCAAGAAGTTCTATTATTACCATTTTTGTTTACTGCTCAGTTTCTGGTTATTTTAAATAACTATAGAATTTGTATTTTATAATATTAGATTTAAAAACTAATACACAAAATACAATATAAATAGTGGTTTTTATTTCTGCCTTAGTAGTTTGCAAAATATTTCTCCTATTTTCACTGGTCTGCAGGTGTAAAAAGGTTGAAAACCACTGGTCTGGAGAGTAATTATCTGTTTTTTTCAGATTTTTCTCTCCCATGGTTTGAAAGTTTGAAAGTTGAAAGAGTTTCAAAATTTGTCAAAATATGCATTATCTGAACACTTCAATACTTCTGCAGTATTAATCAAAAGTAACTGACTGTGAATAAGTTTTTTAAAACTTGAAAAACTCTCCAAAATGCATTTAATAAAGTAATGTATATATATATTTAAACTTCTTATTTTATTAAATTAAGTGTTTGTTTCACTGTTTTTGAATAGTGCTATTACAGGATTCCCTTCCAACCCATTTCTCTAGCATCATCATTCCCATTCATATTCTATTCCTTTAGTCCACCTTTCCTAGGTAGATTCTGTGTTGAGATCAAAATTGTAAACCAGTAATGTACATAAGAGTAGTTAGTTTATTATTATGTTAAAAATATATATTACATATATATTCATGCTTCTCAAATACTCAAAACCTCTACAGCCTGATGATATCAAGAAAATTCTTGAACCTAATTTTAATTATGTTATGTCTTTGTACTTATATAGGCTTCATATATCTACATTGTCCAACAATATTTTACTAACTCCAGGATTTTTCTTTAAAGAATTGGGTTGTAATTGCTACAATACATGAATACAATCACTACAATGCAGAACTAGAACTTGTTTAAGCAACTCTGTAGAGAAGTCTAGAAACAAACCATTTACACAAATTTCAATTGTATACTGTAGGTCATGCAGGAGGGAACGATGTTTCACACAAATTAACTGCTGTCAGATGAATTACATAGAAAGATATGTGTTGTGCTATGTGCACTTTTGTCGGTTGACATCTGTAAAAAACCGATGATTTTACTGCATTAAAACTATTTGATTCCTGTGTATTCTATTCTTGTAATAAGATTAAAAGTGCTGAAAGTGTGTAGAGTGCATGCGTACTTACATAATTTAATCACTTGACAGGATGTAATGGTCTGCAACATTGTAGCGAATAAAAGACGTCCATCTTTTTGTTTACCTGATGTGTGTTCAAGTCGTAATAGAATCTTCTTGGCTAAGAAGAAATAATGAGTGCTGATTTGATGATGTAATTATGATCTATGTCAAGGCTAAATGATTTAATTTGTAAGTAGAAATAGTAAGTCTCGAGAAACTTTAAACAGTTGACTGAGTTCTTTGCCAGTAAAAGTGAAAATTAATTAAAATTAAATTGTTCCATGACTTTCATTTCCTGCTTGTGAGGCATGAATAGTTCTTTAGAACCATTTGTGCTACTGTGAAAACTTTTTGATTGAGAACTTGCAGAGTACAGGATTTTTCAGTCAAACACTTAATTTTTGGTATGGTGGTACTGCAGTCCAGAGAATTTTGATGACAGTCATTCATCTGTCCAAGATCTACACGAGGCAGATCTAACTATCCCTCATCAAGCAGATAAGGGCAAGAGCAGAATTGTGTGAACTAGAAAAATCTAGGTATGGACTACTACATCTCTTGAACACAAAAATTTTGAGCTGTGGGATTGATGAATGTGAAATTGGTCAGCAGATAAGTAAAAGTAGATGTACTGCATGATGTCAGAGTCAATAACATAATGGGTGTAGCAAATGAATCACAAGTATATGTGTTAAATGCATGTTTATATTAAATAAACATTGTTTAATTCTTTGTGGTCATTGTTGTGAGTTTGATTGAATATCTAGTTGGAGGTCCAGAATTTAAAAAAAATTTAGCAAACCATTTAGTGCTTATTATACATGTTAAAAGTCTGCATGCCAAATCTCTTATATAATGTTCACCTCCACCCCATATGTTAGAAGACAGTAATTTGACAAATTCACTGATTTGGAAACAAGGGGGTGGGAACACAACAACACATAAATCAAAGCTGTATGCATTATGACATCACACAAATCAGTGCTACATGCACTGTCATCATACAAATAAGAGCTATGTACATCATACATATTAAAGCTGAATTAAATTTTTGTTGATATAACTTGTCATTATTTTGTATTAAACAAATCGAAGCTTCTGATGTTAATTCTAAGCTCTGAAGGAAAGCAAGGTCATTTATAATCATTTTTACATATTACCCCTAAATTTGTATGTATCTTAAGTCTTACATACCTTCATTATGAATTTCTCTATCCGATTCTGAAGTCCCCACCATTTGAATAGGACTCGAACCACTTTGTAGCAGCACATCACAGGCTCAACAGTTTTCTGTATGCATATGCCAAAACAAGTCATTAGTCTTAAATTAGACATTTTGTTTTGACACTATTCTCTTTTAAATGCACTTTGTACACACACAGAAATAAATGTAAAAAAAGTAATAAATTGATAAATCAGATGAAGGAAAGTGATAAAAAGAGAATGTTTAAACCTACGAAACAAAGCTGTTGATTTAGTTACTTGACCAAAACTCTCTGTAGAACCTACTTTTTCCACTTTAAAACAAACAACAAAGTATTAAAGAAAATATTTTGAGCAGATGAAACATGAACATTATGTAAACCTCATGCTACTTATCAATGCAAATACGTGAATACAAAAATGTGGAATAAAAATCTATGTGTTAAGTAAATGCTGCTGTGTCCAGTCTTAGAGAAATGAGTGCATACAGAATATGTTAAGTGTGTGCTGCTCTGTCCTGTCTTAGAGAAATGAGTACATACAGAACATAATGTGCACTATAGTAAATCCTCATGCCTATTTTAATCAACATTTTTAATTTTCAAATTGTCTTAGTAGCAAGTGATGTACATTTATGCTTTAGATATTAATTAAAGTATTTTTTTTATTAACCAGGCTTCCTATCTATTTCTTTCAAAGACCTTTTAAAATCTATTCAGGCATTTGTGTATGACCAAACATGTAAAGTATTTAACTTGTCTGAACCTAAACAGAAGGTATGAGAGAGAATGTGACATGACACCAACATTTATTGTTACATTCACTCAACCAAAAATTTATATTTGTACAACATATTTGTGCATTAAGAGGAGTTAAACAAATAAACTTAAAGAGTGACTATAACAAATAACACTTATTTTAATAGTTTTTCTTAGTTAAAAATTAAACAATTTCCATATTTCATTATGTTTAAAGGGTTAATATAAAAAAAAAACCCCACTTATTTTAATACCTTTTATTAGTTAAAAATAAAAAAATTCTATATTTTTCCATAGAAAGTATGATAGATCTAATTCTGTCCAGTTTTGAATGTTAAAAACAAATAGAAAACAAAACAAAACAAGAGAACATTTGTTGACAAATAAATGAACTGGTACTGGACAACTTTGAAAAAAAAATTTTTTTAATTTAGCTACAGTCAATAGTACTACTGTTCAGTTTTTAATTTTAATGTCATACTTAGTTATTATAATGTATAGAACTCTTGTAAATCCTCAACCAACTTTTAATCCCTGTATATACAAACAGAAGGTATTGAGTGAAATTTGAAGGGGAGTAGTTACAGTGACCAAGCATGTTTTTCATGCAGTTAATTGTTTCAAAATGAGCTTCTGTGCTCCATTATTGCCATGTTTGAGTTCATCATATAATGTGTATGAGTATTTGACTTTTAAGAACAGAAATAAAATTCAATTCACGGAAGAGCAATAGAAAGTCCTGACATCATAAGAAAAATCTTGCCCGTTTAGAGCTAAAAAAGGAAAAATGTCTGCCCGGTAAAGAGTTAATAACATGAACCCACTGTAAATACAAGTAATCAGTAATTTTTTATAAAAACTTATTGTACATAAAAAATATGGTTTTGTACTGATTCCATTAGTCTTTGGTAATAAAGAAAATAACATGTAGCATTAAATATTACTTGTAAATGTATGATGATATTTTCAAAGTTGAAAGCATACAAAGAACCTCAAAATTAAATATTTAAAAAATATCTAGCAATTACAGATAAAATGACACAAATTACATGCATGCAATTTCTTTAAACAAGTATGCTTCTTCAAAATAATCTGAAGGTAGGATAACTATTAGCTGCATACTTTTAATAACTTGCTATTAATGTACAGAAAAAAGTATACATTGCTTATCTGCTAAATGAGTGAAAGGATCAAACAATATTTAACTCTCTCTGGAGTAAATAAAGTAAAACATGCAAGAAATATTAAGTTAGCTATAAGATTAAGAACGAATGTACAGCAACCCGCTGTCTTTATTATTAAAAAACAAAACAACAACCTTAAGTTAGCTATTTCTCCATTTACGCAGAAGTGTAAAGAAATTACAAGTCAGGGGAGGGGAGACCTCAAAAATAATGAGATTTTTTACACTGTAAAACGATGTTCAAATAAGAAACAAATTGGGACAAGAAATTTTTTTAAATATAAGCAAAAACGAAACAATAAACTAAATATTAAGGTTGTGTTACAGTAAACAAAACGCTTGAAAGAACTGAAACATTTCAGAGCTGATGTTTTTCAAATGATGTTTACAATTTTAGAATCTAGAGTTATCTTTTCTTGTTGAAATTAACGATGATTTAAAACTATTTTTTTCTAAATAATAAAATTGTCACCCATAGTTAAAATTAAATGAGCAAATAAAACAATATTGATAAATATGATCGGCATCTTTAAAACTAAACATTTCAAGAAAATAGTATATTTCCAAATCTTTGCAAAAGAGTCACTCCACGATTGGCCTATATTGAAAACAAAATCATACATTATTCAAACAATGTTGTTATGGTAGTTCTTTAGATTTTCAAGCTGTTGGCATATGCAGACACTAAGTTCTGCAATGCCCTCTTTTCCATCTTCTCAAAAGCTGGAATGGGGGCTTCAGTAAAAGGAGACTTTCAAGTGTTTTGTGATTTAAGAAGCAGGCTGGTCAGTCTTTTTTTTCTTACAAATGAGAAGATCCTTTCACAGTGTGCAGAACTGTGGGGTACAGTCAGAATGCCTTTCATTGTCAATGACAAGGCTGTGAAGTATGGATTCTTGTCAAGTGATTTTCTTCTGGCTTTAAAATAAATCCTGTGCTTCCTCTCCAATGTGTTGGCCTTTTGGTTTGAACGGCAGACCTACCTTCCCCCATCCTCTCACTCACAGACTAATTAGTAACTGATTGTCTATTTCAAACATTTAAAAATACCAAAAAAGTAGCACTTGAATAATAATTTGGGGGATTATGGTTTGGACTGGGGATAATCTATAAAAATTAGGGTCTTCTCTTGACTATGAATTATGGTTATTGGAAGGGTTGTTAATTACTTCTGGCCATAGGCATAACTATACTCCTTAAATTATCACTAACCCTAACTCTTACTGTAAACATGAAAAGAAAACAAAGAGAGGATTGCTGGTGTAGGGAATACTAAACCTAACTTGAGTTATTTAATTATAATATAAAATTAAATATAATTATTAATAACCTTTCCTGTAACTTTCACTCCATAAAAATAAGACAAAGACTAGAGGTCCCTATTCAGAAAAATGCCGAAACTAATAATAAAAACTAATAAAAAAAAAGAAGACACTCACCACTAGCAATTTTGCTGTCTGGAAATATACACTTGAAAACGTTATGAAACTTTTCAACACAAGATTGTTGAAAGCTATCAAACAACACATAGTTGCCTCAGCCCTTATGATTTGTAGCTAAGTTCATCTGTTTCAGAATTCTTCTTTGGCTGACAAAAGGCTTTAAGCTGCCTTTCTCCCTGGCATGAAGTCATATTGCTTTTATATGATGCAGTTTCAAGATGTCTACTGACATCATGCAGTCCACCATGTGCAATTTTAAAGTCTAGTCCGCATGCTGCGCATAAAACAAAGGTTTCCCTTTTTCCGCTTGGGCACAAATAATTACACTTTCTGTATTAGTCTGATCGGTATTTTTGTTCATAGCACTTTTTTTTTTTCACTTATGGTTTATTCTCTTCAACTTGATTTTTTTCTGAAAGCCTCTCTAATTCTTTTTTTTACTCAAGAATTTTGCACTCTGTATCCACCATCTTTTCTTATTCTACATAGAGCTGATTTATGGACGTTTCCTAGGCGCGAAGTTTAAAACATTAAAACAGGCACACTTCCAAACACTGAGTGCGTTTTGACAGATATGATTGGTCAACAGGAGAAGCAAACTACCAATGATTATTTTAGCATCTTTGGCTGGCAGTTTGTTACAGGGTGGCTGGAGCCCGCTAATATTTTACACAACGACTATCATTGACCAATGCAGGCAGCTGGCAAACACAGAACAGGTGATTATATACAAGACAAGCAGGTTTTTTTGTCCTATCATAACTGATTGGAAAATTATAAAATAAAATTGAAAGCAGAAAATCGCTTCCATAGGCGGAAGAGCAGGAGATTAGAGGTAAGACTGGGAGATTCTTCTGCTAAAAATGGAAGGAAGGCAGGTCTTATATTCTAAAGGACCATAAAAAGTCTATAAACAAACATTGCAATCATACTTGGGAATCATGTCCAATGAATTAATCACAGTAAGATCAAAATGTACATTCAACCAATTTCAGCATATTAAAATATGATCTCTTCTCATTACTAAGGAGAATTATTTTCTTTGCTGAATCAGAATATTATGGTCTACTACCTTCACCAGGGATCCAATCAGCACAGTCAAATACACACATATGCACTGCTCGAAAGGAATCTTTTTGAACAAATGAACACATGAATATAGCATAGTCTTTCCCTTCAAATAACATTAAAAGACCTTAAGTTTTTAGGATTTACAAGTCTTGAGAGAAACAACAGCAGAACAACAACAAAATTACTATTTTAATAGATTTATCTCTGAAAATATGAGAAATGACTTAACTGCATTCAAATCAAAAGTAAAATAATTTAATCGTACAAAATTATTCTCAATATGTTACTGGCCCTTGATATGAAAGAATGCCTACATATGTTCAACCTTTCTTTCCATAAGGCTTGCACATATATATATATACACACACATACATATAGATCTCACAAGAACCCCATTAATTTAATCACTAATAATAAAACTGACTATAATTTAAAATTTCTTATTTAATCAGAACATCTAAATCTTTACTTATACAAAACAGATAATTTACAGATGACCTAGACTTTTAACAAACTTGGTCATTCATTCTAATTTCTGCCTTTGAACTTTAAAAGGATACACCCTGACAGCAAATCTGGGAGAAGTATAGGTGAGAAAAATGCTGATGAGTATTCCGTAAAAAATGAAGATAGTGGTGAAAATGCAAAAGATACATACCGACCAGCTTCCAAAGTGATCTTCCTCAGCTCCTTCACCAGAAAGTGGACCCCGGCCACATTTTTCTGATTTGAATTTTGTTGGATCCCACTCAGGTTTGTAATCCTGATATATATTAAAGCAGACAAATATTCAAAGTGTAATCTGTTGAGCAGTATAATTTTTCATCTATTTAAGTGATGAATATTCCCAAAATCAAAAAGGTATAAGTATACTGGAAGTTGCTTTATTTCTGTTTTGCATCTTAATATATAACTCATTCTCTGGATGAGTGTACCACACAGGTCCTTTGAAATGTGTTATCTTAAAAATAAAGCATTGAAATATCATTCTATATTCAGAATTAATATGAAGATTGCATATGATAGTTGCATGAATTTTTGTTCATTTATTTTGTAATTATTTATAATATAAATTCATTTTGAATTGAAAAATGGCATCTCTTTTTGTCACATGCTTACATATACCTTTATCTTTAATTTTAATAATTTTTATAAACAATCTAACAAACTTACCATATCAAGGTTTACTTAGAAGTGATCATACTCTAACAAAAGCAACATTCTGTATCCCTCTTACCTTGAAATGGCCAATTTTACGAAGAAATAATATTTTTAAAAGATGTTACTCTTTTTTCTCACACTTCCTTTACATAAAATCGGATCTGAAACTTTTATTCTTTTACCGAACATTGACATGTCATACATAAACACTATGTGCTTGCTATTTCAACAATCAATGTTATCAAAATATTGATACACTAATGTTTTTCAGATTTATTCATTGTATTCAGAAATATTCAGCTTCCCAAAAACTAATCTGCCTTTGTTTCCATTATAGCATATGACAAAGAAAATAGTAAATTTGTGATAATATAAATGAATATAATGATAATAATATTGCAAAGTGCTTCTTACATTTCTCAAAGTCACTCTATTGTGGACGATAACTCTTGTATCATTTTGTCTTGGTGTGGATGAGTTTAATGTTCCAAATAAGAGAAATAAGTTTCAGTTGAATTAAGATCACATTGTTATGAAAGAAATAGCAGGAAAATTTTCAAAATCATTGACATTTCAAAACAGCTAATTCTTCTGATAATCTCGATATATTTTGATTAAATAGATTAACCAATGTATATCTATGTACACATCCAAATGATTTCTTTTGCATTTAAATTTTGACAAAGCTGGTGTGTATGTTTTAAACTTGAACTAGTAAGGGTAGAAAAACCAGTGAATTACATCTAAGAATATAAACATCGCAATTAGACTTATTATATTTAAATAGATACTTTGTATATTACTTAATATTATCATCACAGCAAAATAACTTAGCCAGTTTTACGTTTAGCTGAGAAAAATAGACCTTCTTTTATGATGGTTGATATTTTTTGTCACTGGGAGTAGAATAAGGTTTCCAAATGGCGAAGTTATAATTTTATACCCCATTTAAAATAATTACGTATCCAGATTACACTAATAATTTAGGTTAATAAAGAAAATATATTTGTTGTAATGAGATAATATTATTGCTTATTTTAGAGTTACCACCACTATATCAAATCAACTGGCTCAATTTGCAAATGTTTTGTCGATCATGCCTAAACTTTATACAGTATAAGTGTTCAGTACATGTATTCGCCACTTTGTAAACAAAGCTTTAACAATGTTCACCATTGTTTCGAAAAATTCAAACACACCCTACCACTGTCTAAACAGAGTTAACAGACATTTTTTCTTCAAAGATTTGTCACACATCTCTTCAAAGTACATGTACAGCATAATATTCTATGAAGCTGTTTCACTGAACAATTAAAAAATTGTGGATAGAGTTGACTATGACCAGGGGTATTGAGAGAAAAGCCGAGCCAGCAGACAAACTTTTATCTCTGGCTGCGGTAATGTTCTTCAAAGCTGTTTCTTTAAACAATTAAAAACATGGTCAGAGTTGACTGTGACCAAGGCCCTCAAGAGAAAATTGGGGTAATTTCCCCCACCACCACCAGTCCCACCTCTCAACAGTTGACTGTGATGGTTAAATAAAAGATTCTTTTTAAATGAGTCTGGTTACCATATGTTCTAGCAACAAAACTATCAACTCTTCTCATTCATATGCTCATTTGTCGTACACTGTACATTACTTAAAGAATTCATTCAAGCACTGTGCATACTGTACACTGTATTTCTTGGAAATTTTTGGTATAAGGTTTTTTTGTAAGTTTTGATTTTTACCTTGTCTTCTAAGTGAAAGAGAAAGCAATGGACAATCATAGCGTCACAAAAGAGGGGGAAAGGGAGAGAGAACTGAACACTGCACTCATCCATTTTAAACAATAGTAGACAAGTTACTATTCTTTTATGAATATATTATTTAACTTTACTGTCCTGTGGTAATAAAAGAAAACTTAATCACTTTGTTTCACAAGCCATATAGTCTTAAATCACACTCTGGGGTTAAAGGAATAACTACTAAATTAATGAATGATGAAATAATAAGAAAAGTACAGAAAGGAAGTTAAGTAAAAAGCAACAAATTAGCAACATGCAAAAGTATGTCAATTTCTCCTCTGAAAACAAATACAGTCAAACCCAGATATGTCGACGGCCTAGGGGTTTGCCAAAAAGTGTCGAGACAACTGATGATCGAGATTACCAAAAACCAATATGATGGCAATATATTACAGTACTATAACATGTGCTTGAAATTTCTTAATTTACATGATGTGCGTTAGTGAATGAGAATGTACATGCATGTGTTTGGTGATTTTTTTTACACAACAGCGTTGCCACGATTTGTTTGATGACGCGATCGGCATGCTATAAAAATGTACATACATGTACATGTTTGCTAACAACAAAAGGTTTATGTACACGCGGTTAATATAGTTTCTTTACAAAGTCTAAAATGCATTGTTGCTTTTTGCCTTTAACAGTTTACTTGAAAACAAATGTTTCAATATTACATGTAACGTGCTTGAAGTTTCTTTATGTACATGATGTGTGTTACACAGAGTTGCCGCTATTTGTTTGATGATACGATCGGCAGGCTACAAAAATGTACATACACTGTATTTTGTTTGCTAACAACTAACAGCAGAGATTTACAGTACATGTATACAATTAAATGAACAAACCTTTCATTGTATTCTCCAACATTGCAAACACAAAGATCGCTCACAAAATCACAAAAAAACCTGCGGGGTGTACACTAGAGTTCATTTTTACAAAAAGCTAACCAGTGTCAAAATTAAATTCATGAGTCATTTTGCTCCGACACAGTTCTGAAAAGTATCGTACGCGCGGTTACTTCAAAAGCAGCTAATTAACATAAAAGAGGTGTGAGCCAGTTGAAGGACATCAATAACTAACATTTTCAAAAGCTGGCGATCATTAGTCATGGGGATCGAGATAACTAATGTTAAGTGGTGATTTGGGCCCTCTTTTGTGCTTGAGATACATGTACAGTACAAAGAAAGAAAGAAACAAACAAACAGACATTGTATTAGTGTTCGGCGACATAACTGATGAGTAAATGCTACGACGATTGGGAATTTGGCCCACCATCGATTCTCGATACATTATACATGTATGTACTGTATATGTATGTATTCTCCAACATTGCAAGCACAAAGATTGCTCACAAAATCCAAAAAACCTGCAGGGTGTACGTGTAGTTCGTTTTTACAAAAAGCTAACCAAGTATTGAAATTATAAGTCACGAGTCAGTTTGTGTGGTGTGTGTGTGTGTCTGTCTGTGTTTCGCTCACACTTACTCCAGAAGCCGCAATAGACCTTTCATCTTCATGATGTTTTCGGTCTTGGTTTGCTTCTAAGGTGGAGGGCAGGAGGAAGGGGGTGAAACAGGTCGCACTTATTAGGCGCACACCCTCAACCGCTCCCCAAAGGAGGGAGCGGGGCGAAGCCACCTCTGAAAAGTACATGTATCGTACAAGCGGTTACTTCAAAAGTGGGATAACTAACATAAAAGAGGTGTGAGCCAGATGAAGGGCAACAGTGTGCCTATTTTGAAAGTGAGGCAAACATGGCTCTCGATGAGGAAACAATGCCCTCCTAAGTTTAAGCTGCAGTTTGTTAACAAGCCATGACCATTTATTGTTAGCAAGATGGCAAAGAGGCATCGGTAACTAACATTTTCAAAAGTCATCATAGGGGTCAAGGTAACCGATTTAAGTCGCAATTTTGGGCCCTCTTTTGTGCCCGAGATAGTAGGGTTCGGCGACATAAAAGAATCAACGTAACTGATGAGAAAATGCTAAGACAAAGAGGGAATTTGGTGGTTCCACTTCAAAAACGTCGACTTACTAGGGTTGGCAAGATAAGTGGGTTCGACTGTACAAGCAAAAGTACAAAGAAAACTATTTGGAGCACAAAGTTATTAAAAATGTCAAACAAAACAGAGTCCTGGAGCTATATAGCTCCTCCACAACTTAATAAAAATAGATGTAAGTTCAATCCTAAATCCTATCATTATAATATCTCCATTTAGTCTTGACTAAATTTACGTGCACTGAGGTTTCTAATAATAAATTTAATTTTTGGTTACTTACAGAGATTTTAGTAACCTTCAAAAATTAAGCTGGGTGTGTTTGAAGAAAAGATGGTACAATCAACCATGCAGAAAAATGATGATAACTGGTTAGATGTGCTTGTTATATCAGCAGTGGTTGTAGAAGATTCCCATGAAAAAAATATAATAATCATTTAGATGAGTATGTGTGGTCAGCTCTAGGCTTCCTGCATAGAAGAATGAAGAGGGTCACAGTTCAAAGGGTGTGTGCTGTTGATGCTAACTTCTTTCTCAAGAAATGATGGAGACAAAAAATACATGCTATAAGTAGTAGTTTCTTCAATCTGTCAGGTCATTGTTGGTCTCTTCTCTTGCTGGGGTTGCTCCTCTGGCTCTCCCCATTTGACACTCCTGGATCAAATGATGATTTGCATGATCCGAAGTAACTTGTTAAAATTACCACCTGTCTCTAGGTTTGATCCAGACTTCCTATATAGAGGTTAAGTGGCTCCTCAGACTCTCATTAAGTAAAATCAGCGACAAGTTGATGGCATGCTTCCCATCAGTGAAGAATCGTCAGGTGTGGTATTAAAGCAGATGCAATTGGTCCACCCTGGAATAGCACCTAAAGCAGAGGCAATTCTGCTGTCCAAAGGCAAAGTGTCTTGTCTGACTGATCTGATGATGCACTGTAATGGTTCATTAAATAATTAATGATTTTGTCAAAAAAGTGAGACAATCTCTCTCTAGTTAACTTCACTGCGTTAAAATACCTCAATTGCCTTATCATCACAGTTTTGACAATTATCTAACATGGCGTCACAAACAAAAAGAAATCTTGCCATGCAGAATCTTGTTCTCCAAACTCATGGCTCAGTCTCATACTGTCATATCGTCGTTTGTCCTCTTCCAACTGTGACACTTTCTTGCTTGAGTTAAAACAAAACTACACTTTTCATTTATGCTTAAGGTCCTTAACTAAATCTTCAATTCAAAACAATTCAAACTGATGTTCAAAAATCATGAAGAGAGAGATTTTTACTAAGTCAGCAGTACTGTAATTTACTATTGACTTTGATATTAAAATATCAAACAAGTATTTCTGCAATATGTAATGTTTTTAGTCCATAAATTTTTATCTCATTTTTGCAGTGTTCATGAGAAGTCCATGTTTCCAAAATGGAAACAGAGCATCTTTAAACAACTCTATGAGTTTTAGACTTGATAATCAACTCTTAAAAACCTAATGATATAGGCCAACAACAAAATAACAAAGTGAAATAAATAATTTTTAAATGTAGAAAATTCACATGCATTTCTAAAACTGAATGACTGACAAACATTTTTAAAGAAATGTTTATATATAAATGACAAAGGTAGTGAAAAGGTCATAAAACATAAAGAAAGAATTAAAAGAAATAAAATGTGTGTACTGAAGTCAGCTTGAATTAAGCTTTAACACAAAGAACATTAATCCATTTAGAAAATATCCAGTAAATATGATATGGTGAAAATGTGTAAACAAATAAATTATGCTATGTAGTTTTTAGTTTTAAAAAAAATAATCTGAAATAAAGTCAAATTAAATGATTACTTACATGACGTGATATTAAATCATTATTAGCAATATCAATACAGTGTATTTCTCTTATGGCCAGCTCTTCTTTAGTTAGCTGGTGAATCTGGAAAGAGAAAATATAATGAAATAAATAAGAATATATATTATCTTAAATTGTAGATTTTAGCACACTTGTTAATGTTATAAATTAAATTTTGCCATAAGAAAGGCAGTATTGCTTCCATCTTTTTTTTTTAAATCTTAAATAATTTTTTTATTAGTGTAAACACTACAGATCATAGATAGAATGACTTGATCAAATGGTCAGTCGGGTCTACATTTATAAGTCAAAAGTACTAGCTAACATATTTAGCAGAATCAGCTAATAGAATTATTTTTTAAAAAAACATTAAAATGAAGTGAGTTGCAGAAAAGGACTAATTAAATTAAATCAGAGCTTCCACTAAAAATATTTTGATTGGACAAATTTTGGAGAAATATGTTTTCCTTCTTTTGTTTGCCATATACACAATTATAATATTATATACAAACATCTATAACACACACACACACACACACACACACACACACACATTCTATGTCAATAAATTTTTTACTGGTATTGCAGTACAAAATAATGAATTGCAGAAAAAAATTGCTTTGATTACTCTTGATATACTTCTATCTAAATTACTTCATGCTGCATGATTGACCAACAACTAAGCAAATAGACTTGTTAAGCTAGACTAATTTATTAAAGTGAGTAACTATTTTGAATATTTATAGAAAATTCACACACACACTCCCACAGTACATATGCACATACACAATAAAATTTAAATATATATTTTTTTAACAATTTATTCAAAACTTTGTAATAAACTTGATCTGCTAATACAAGCTCATTATTTTTTGTCATGATCCTATAATAATGGCATTCACCTCAGAATGCTTCCTCAATAACAGTTAAAAAATACTTCAGTTAAATATAATTGTGCTCATATTTGTTTTATTATTCAATTTAAATCAAAAGTCCAGATAATGAAAAGATGAAGTGTATATCAATTATCATTTATACCAAATGAAGCAGTGAAATTCTTTCCCTTGACTGTAATCACAAGTGACTGAAATGGTGAAAAAATTTTATTTTTGTTTAAACATGATTTTAAACCATGACACTGTTATTTATAATTTATTTTGTTCATTCACATTTTAAACTCTTACTCCTTAGTAAACCTATTTGCAATTTTCATGGTTGAGAAATACAACATTATGAAAAAGTATTTTGATGTGTGTATGTGAATCTGTGATATGCTAATATGATATTTTTTTCTAGAAAGTATCCCTCTTGTATTGTAATTAATTAGTACACTAAGAATCTCTATAAAAACTAAGACTCTTAACACTAAAAAAATAGATTATCATAAATTCCAACCTCACCCCAAATCACCATGAAAATATTCAAAAAATAAATTTAAAAATCATAAATTAAAAATAATTAATTATGTTACAATATCAACAATATACATCATATCTTATGTAAGACCAAACAATGACACAAAACCACTATATTTTTTTAAAATTTGTCTTGATTACCAATACACAACAGATTAAATGAGTCTGTCCACATTATAGTAATAAAATATCAATATCAATATAGGCTTTGAATCTAAGAGAAGAATGGACACCTTTACATATCTGTCCACTAGCCATGTATAGTTGTCAGATCATCATCATTCCAAATATCCTGCATGTTACTACATACTGGTTTGAGCCACATCAGAAAGTGGCTCGACATTTATAAACAAAGTTTGATTCACAGATTTGTATTCAATGTTTAAAATGTAAATGTAAAAAACAATGATATTTATTACATACAGAGGAGTCTATCAGGAATTTATGAAATAAGTGAATTTGTTATGGGTGTTAAGTCTATCAAAAGTTAAACATCCTGTTCAGTGAATTATTTCCCTTTATCCTTTTCTGAAGCAAATATATAGCTATTTAAAAAAGAAAGAAAAAATTATCTTAAATTATAGTTTTTACAAAATGAAATAAAACAAATTTTCACATATCTTTTCCTCCACACATTAATTTTCATGATCTTCATGAATTTATATGGTTTGAATGAATCCTGCTGCACTGAACTAGAAAACTATTGTGAAATTCATACATTTATTTAGGGTCAAGTATGTTTATGAGGTAATATAATTCAGTACAAATGGCTTGCATGGTAAGATCAATTTTTTAAGCTCTTGTAAAATGTTGGCAACAAAAAAGAAAAAGGTATTAGGCTGTTTACATACTGGGAACAAAAAAACCCAAAATTCCGGAAGATTTTACTATTTTATGGAGCAACAGGCATATTGGATCAAAGATATGCTTGCATTTTTCAACAATGAGGAGGAAAATTGTGCTAAAAAAATTTGTTATGGTTGCCAAACTGACCAAAGAATGCTGATAAAATTAAAATAACTTTTCCAATAGTATGCATTATCATCTAGTAATGTTCTCATAATTATTTTGATCTGGAGAATATTTTCCAAACTAATTTGTTTTGCATATATTTAAATAATAGTAAAACAATGAACAGATTTTATTTTGAAATAAAAGAGGTTATAAACGTGCTGATTTTTGTACTACAAATGATCATATTAAATGCATTTAATGTTTAACACATGTAACTTCGTGATAATCAAGAAAGAGATATCAATTTTAAAACTTCTTTAATTTTTTTAAAATAAAATTTATATGTTTTATGTAAATCAGTTTAAATTTGTACACATGCACACACACAAACGTTTTTTTGCAGGAAAGTTAAAACTTTCATATAACAATGTGGTCCTTGAATATTGTTAAGTTAGACAATGAATTAAATTTAATACAATATTTGGTGTATAGCTTTTCATGCTAAATATTTAATAAAATTTGTTTCTTGCAAATTTCTAACCTTGGTAATAAATTCATGTAATAATAAAAGTTTATGGCTAAAAAAATATTCAATAGTAGATGAAATTTTAAATTTTCAATTTGAATATTTATATTGTAGAACTAATTCAATCATAATTTATTTT
Source organism: Sinotaia quadrata (assembly GCA_028829895.1). Lineage (NCBI taxonomy): Eukaryota > Metazoa > Mollusca > Gastropoda > Architaenioglossa > Viviparidae > Sinotaia > Sinotaia quadrata. Next base: position 73,496,218 of record CM054183.1, on the reverse strand, counting down.
TAAAAAATGAATTTAACTAACAAAAATTCTTCTTTTTATATAATAAATAAGTTGAAAATTACTGTGTTTGGTTTAATGTGATTCAGACATTCTGTGCTCAATTTGTTCTTAAGCAACAATCAAATATTTTTTCTATAGTTAGAAAACCCAACAGAAAAATATCTCCTTGTATATTTGAACAAATTATAAATTAACATTTACTAAAAACACTATGACATTTTGTTTTGGTGCATACACAAATCAATGCTTACAACTTATTTAATTTTAGGTATCACAGTTAAGGTGATAAAAACAGAATACAGACATCAAACTATTTTAGAAATATTATAAAACCTCTGCTACAAATAAAAATCTGTCATCTTTCACCCAATTTTCTCAAAATGTCAGGAATACACTGACTTCAAATGTTTATAACTTCCTGAATTTTAAAGCTAGAACTATAATAAATCTACTAACAAATTAAAGGAAAATTATGTAAATATTTGAATACAACATTTGATTTCTACTTACATTTTCAGAATCTCCTCTGTCAGGAGCATGAAAAGACTCAATGATGATGTAAAAATTCTCTTTCATATACCCTGGATTCTGCATTAAAAAAATGATGAAGTTGCCTGATTAATTAAGTAGATAAAAATTGGATGATTAAGTTTTAAAATATTTAATACCCAAATATAATCAAAAATATTTTCTAAAGTAAATGTTTTTAATTTTTTTTGTATTGCTTAGTTAAAATGATTACATATAACTATTTCAATGAACTCATTTTTATAGAAGTCAACATCCTTCTTATCATGGCTATTTATTGCATCTCATGGCTAAATGAAATCAATATTTACATGAAAATATCTCTTGAGACTGACTGGTTGAGTCTACTTTCAGTAAAATACTACTAATTATTTTGAGTGCACAAAGATAAATGACAATATAGTGTATTGGTTGAACCTATTTTCAGTAAAATACTGTAGACTATTTTGAGTATGCAAAGATAAAAGACAGCATAGGGTATTTGAATGAATCTACTTACAGTTAAATACAAGGATAACTGATACACAGTGTATTTGACTGAACCCACTGTTATTCAATACTGTTGACTATTGAAAGTATGCAAAAATAAATGATATAATAGTGCATTGGGCTGCAGCTAATGTCATTAAATACTGCAGACTCCTGTGAGTATGCAAAGATAAATGATAGTATTTGGCTGAATCTACTTTCAGCAAACAACTACTGTGAGCATGCCAAGACAATGAGACCTTAGTGTGTTTGGCCGAGTTTACTTTTAGTAAAATATTGCAGACTACAGTAAGTACAGACAAATGATAATGTAGTGTATATGGTTAAGTCTACTTTCATAATAACAACTGATATTGTAGCACTTTAGTTACTTTAGTCTCCTTCAATATATATATTCAGTAAACCAGGTGACAGGAATAAATAAGTTTATTTGTTAACAGATGATATATAACAACAAATCATTTCTAAATGCTGCACAATGGGAGCTGCGGTCACAAAAAACCCCAAAGATGACAACACTTGTTTTTGTTATGTAGTGACAGTGTGCACTGCATCAATTCGCATCAATCCTCACTACCGTACTACGTCAACATTATATCCCCACCCACCCCCTTCTGTATGTAAATGCTTGAACTCCATGCAAACATAAATGAGATCAACATATCAACAAATAATAAAATGATCAACTAAATTAGCTCTATAATATGCAAACTCACAGATACAAATTTTGGAAATGTCCTATTACATTTCTTTATGTGTTTGAAAACTGAATGCTCAGAGTCAGATACTTTTATATTGCTTGTATTCCATTTCTTAAAATATTGTTAATCACTATCCCTGTAAAAATGTCTGTGAGAAACTTCAACTTATTGAACTATATTTTTCCTAACAAATACAAATCACCAAAATTAATATAACTAATTTACAAATAAAAACATCCTTCCACAACACTAATAGTTTAATCAAGAATATAGTCTTTAAAGCTGCTAAGTAGTCCCTTTGGAACTCCAGTTTCAGCTAAATTTGGATAAATCTATCTGCTTTGGTTAATCCTCTGTCATGTTATCAAATTGAGTGGATATCTTCATCAATAAATTTTGGTTAACTTTAGTTGGCAAGTAAAGGATTCATAAGTAAGGCAACCACAGGCTCAATAATGATGGAATCAAAATCTCTTTTCAAATGGCTCCCAAAAGTTTTGAATGTGGATAACAGTGGTTTAGGATTAAATCACTGTCACATATCATTTTCTTCATACTTGGGAAATGTACAAAAGACTGTCTTCACATGTGACATCCACAAGATCAGTTTTGCTTTGATTGATTTTACAGAACCTAAAATGAGTGACGAGAGACTGAATGGGATAGCCTACATCTGCAATACTTGCCACACCTCGATGCAGGCATAAAAAATGTATCAGCAGGTGTCATGGTCCCATGGGCTCAATGGAGACCATCATACTTGAAAGTCTTGGTTCATTTTGAACTCCAATTTCAGCTAAATTTGGATAAATCTAGCAGCTTTGGTTTATTCTCTGTCATGTTATCAGACTGAGAGGATATCTTCACCAGTAAGATTTCACCAGTACAACTCAAGATTAATTACCAATCCCCCAAAGCATCCCCAAAGATTGGTTCTTATAGTTATAATAGGTTCTGGTGCAGACTTTTAAATTTTAAGACAAAAATTTCTCAATAAATATTGCATGACCAGTAAAGAGTAATTTTTTAATTATGCAGACAGTAAAGTTCTGGCAAAATTGACCAAATAAAATGGGATTTGTAATCATTAAGAAAATAGGAAGAAATACTTACAGAAATAACAGTCCTGCAGTATGGATAGGCATTCCAAGCCTCTTCTAGAATTTCTAAAGATCCTTTAGGTGCAAGTGCACGAATGAATCCTGGAACTTTACTGAAAAAGTAATAAAATATCTAATAATTAATCAAAACAAAAAAGAATCAGATTTTATAAACATGTATTAAACTCAAAATTCATAAACATTTTAGCATTATAACAAAATTAAAAATGTATATTTTTGTTTTCAGTTGAAAAAGAAGGAAGCACAAACTACAATGCTTTTTGTAAAATAGTTAAATATAAATAATAATAAATCACTGGTGCCCTAGGTATTATACACCTTGATATATCACAGACCTGCAAACAATGTGGACAGTCTATGGACCCCCCCTTTTTTGAACTATCCAGCCTCTTCAAATTACATGTACAGAGTTAACAGCACTGTATCAAATCAACTGGTTCAATATGCAAATGTTTTGCCAACTGTGCCTAAACTTGAAATAGTATAAGTGTTCAGTATATTGTACAGGTACTTGCAACTTCATAAACACAGCTTTAACAATGTTCACTATTGTTTTGAAAATTTTCAAACACATCCTACCACTATCTAAACAGAATTTACAGATATTTTTTCTTCACAGATTTGTCACACATCTCTTCAAAGTACAAGTACAGAGTAATATTCTTTGAAGCTGCTTCAGTGAACAATTAAAATAAATGTGGCTAGGGTTGACTGTGACCAAGGCTGTTGAGAGAAAAGCTGGACTGGTGGACAAACTTTTATCTCTGGCCACGGTAATGTTTTTTGAAGCTGTAATTTTGAACAATTAAAAACATGGTTAGAGTTGACTGTAACCAAGGCTGTCAAGAGAAAATTGGGGTAATTTTGTCCTCCCTCACCTCCATGATGGTTAAATAAGAAATCTTTTTTAAATGAGTCTGGTTACCATATGTGCTAGGAATAAAACTGTCAGCTCTTCTCATTCATATGCTCATTTGTCGTACTCTACATTACTTATAGAATTCACTCAAGCACTGTGCATACTGTATACTATATTATTTGGAAATTTGGGGCATAAGTTATTTTTGTAAGTTATTTTTTTCAATGTCTTCTTATGGAAAGAGAAAGCAATGAATGATCAAATGAACTAAAAGCACTGGATATGATGAAAGCAGGTCTTAAATTACATGGCTTTACATATGATGAAGTAGGATGAACCGTAAGTTGAAAACAGTAGTTGCCATGTGACATGTATTCTTCATACGTGACAGAATGGATCCCTCATTATAATGCAGTCTCACATACAATGCAGTCAAATTTAGGGGACCACAAGACCAGTTATATCTAGGCACCAGTGTAATAAATTATTAAATTAATTTTAGGAAAAAACTAAGACATTAAATAACACACAATAAAAACTAAAAAAGTTATATATAAGAAATGTATTTTAAAACATAAATATAAATAAATATACATCAAATAATCATTTAAATATTAAATAAAGTCTTCTCATTAATTTTTATTTTTGGTATATCTTTTATTGTTCATCACCACAAATGATTTTTAGCAGCAATAAGGCAACCATAGTCTCTTTATAATAATAACCCAAATAATCCCAATTAGAGCAAGATTCTTTTCAATTTAACATGACCAAACAGTAAATTTTATATATGTTTTGTCTTATTGTAATTTCAACAGTTACTAATGAAATATAATATTTATAGAGAGGTCAAGGGTTCTCATATTTCTGGTTTAATTTGAAAAGTATTCCTAAACTTAAGCATTTTAACACTAATATGTAAAAGCATTCAGTGTCATAAAATTATTTCATCATATAAGATTGAATCCGTATGTGGGAATTCAAACCCTTAACTTAAGACTAAATGTGTGAGCATTCACACAAAACTGAATCAGGATACAAGAGCAGTCAATGTCACATCTCTTCAAAACAGACTGAATCAAAATGTGGGAATATTTAGTGTCACACCCATCACATCAAAGTGAGCCAAAATGTGAGAACATTCACAGCCCATTACATTAGACTTAATCAGAATGATGGCGCATCCAGTGATTTGTTTTTTTCCCCCACTGACTTCTTTCCTCATAGGAGCCACATTAGACTTTTCATCATTAGATGTTCTTGGTCTTGGATGGCACCTGTGGAGACTTCCTCTTCTTACTAACTGTGAAAAGGGCTGGCAATCTGGTGTAGTGCAGTTGGATTTGCAATGAGAAGTGCTGGTGATGCCAGACCATACTGTTCAATTTCCCTACCCCCACCATTTCAGACAATAGCAGAGCTGTGAATGATTTCCAGCTGAGTTTGAGACTCCTGCAGTACTTACATCTGACTGCAATTGTCTCCAGCCATTTTTCCTTCCTAAATACTGTATATCTTTTAATTTATTTACTTTCTACTGGCATTGGCATCCATTTTGCTGATTTGTTGGTAACCACCATCGATTCAAGTAATGGTGGTTTGTTTTTACTGTTGCTGAGGTCCATATTGTTGTCTGGAGAATTGTGATAGAAAACTTTCTTAATGAAAGTATAACATCAAGAATAAAGATATGTTAATTTTACTCTAAGACCTCTGAAATCTGGTCAAATAAAGACAACAGATTTTTTACAGTACTATTAGATAGTCCTAACCAATTTTTCACATCTGATTCAGAGCACAAAAAAAAGTATTTACATAAAAGTATTGGCTGATATAAGTTTGCACACACTGCTAATTACTAAAATAAAATTATATATATATATATATATAAAATAATAATTTGATGTTAATCAAATTAAAACACTATGCAACTAAATTAGCAAAAAAGAAAAATACTTTTGAATAGGGAAATCGTTTAACTTCTTAAGAACTGCCAGAAAGAAGTAAAAAGTATAGTGGTTAAAAAGTATAAGCAAAAATCAATCATCGATAAACCAAAAAATAAAGTTTTGATAACAGTATTATATGTATTTAGTTATTAATTTACTATTAGCAATTAATTTTCTTTTATTTTTTAAGAGTACAGCAGTAAATCCCATTTACCTAGACTAATTATATGCATGCATTAAACAGATACTAATTAATATTAAGTTTATAATTATTATAGCTAATTTTTTTCTTAGAAGCCAAGATCCTGCAAATATAATCTCTGGTTTAAGTTTTATTACTAAATGAAATGTGTGCACAAGATTTCTTTTTACTGTAAATAAAATGTTTTAGACTTCAGCTTGACTGTCAGTTTGTTGAAAGCAAATATTTGTTGTTTACTAGTTCACTTTTTAATAACAACCGATAGAAAATTACACATTAAAAATACAAAAACAAATAACATTCATGATTTCAGTAAAGTTTAGCTTTAGAGAAAGATAAATTGTTAATCAAATAATAAAAGTCCAAAAGTATAAGTATAAATAAATACAACTATTAAAATAATTTCAAGTATTATTTTCACCAAAGTCTTCAAATATAGTTTTAAAATGGTTTGAAATAGAGAAGGATCATCATAAATAAATAATTGGAAATGAAAAAAACTGAGGATCAAACAATCATGCAATTGAATAGCTCCTAAAATTAACTTATAATTACAAATAAAATTATAACCAGATCAAAAGCAATACTTACTGAAAGTAATATACATTATATAAGAGTGACAAGCATCAAGATTAATCAGTTTCAAACTTTGTGGCAGCTCTAAATTTTCCAATAAAGATGATGCGACTATTACTAGAATTTGCAGTTGATTCTGTTCAGTTAATCAAAACAGAAATGCAAGATGCAAAACCACATCTAAGCTATATGCAGTTTTAAATAACAGTTTTGTAGATAAATTAATGCTCTCGTCTGCACAACTTTCAGTAAGAAAATATTCATTCAAATGCAGTCACAACAACAATTTCAAAGTAAGCGATTTGTGAAGTGATTCCCAAAGCCTGAGTTTTAAAGTTCTGATATTAAAAGTGGCATCAAGAGAAAGTTTATGATCAAATCTTTATTTCTGTTATTATTTTTTTAAAAATCATATGCAGTTATGCACCAAAAAAAATTCAGACTAAAGTAAATTTTTCGATTCTATGATGTGACTGCAAGGTCCCATTATTAGGAAAACACATCCAACACTTATGAAATATAATTATTTTTCTTTCGAACATGATTTAAGTCACATTAAATACAAAACAACAAACAGTTCAATACAGAAACAAACTTCATTTTTACACAAATATTTACAGTTTAAAGCCTCAAGTGCTGTTAAGAAAATCTTACTTATTCCTGCAAAACAATGACGGTGGGACTACCTGGTACTAGCAAGTACTCAAAAATCATTTCATTTTAATCACAAGACAGTATTATAATTTGGATTTGCTAATTGGGGGGGGAAAGCTATGGAAAATAGTTCAATACTGAAATTACTTTTATTATTTATTTTATTAATTACAAGTACATACCTCTGAAGGTGATATATTTTTTTGGTGTACTGGCCTTTTGTATAGCTGTTACCACCAGCAATAAGAGGCTCTTTGGGCATGAGATCAGGTTTTTCTGGTGAAAATGGCTCATTAATAAGAACCTCCAGCCCTTCTCCTCCACCAGTCTCATTCTTACTTGCTTCAGCTACTGACCATAGTTGAGCTACATGATACTACACAAACAAACACCACTATTATCCTATAAAGTATAATCCATTCAACACATAAAAAGATGTCTTGCATTAACAATAACAAAATTCATAGGCAATTTAGAAAAACATTTCCAGAGTCTTTTCAAAAACTTTTTAAGAGCTGAGTATTATGATACACAAAGGGCCACCAAATATGTGCACTAAAACATAATTTAGAAGAACAGTGAATCAGTAAATGACAAACACAACTCTTATTTATTTTAGGTTCATTTACAATTTTTAAAATGTTCACTGAATATATTCCAATATTCTATAATGCAGCAAAACAATCCGCTCAAAAGCTTTTATCTAAAAAAACATATTTAAATCCCAAAATACTAAAACATGTCTATGGTATTTCCCATTTTTTACTTTATTTTTCAACGTTTCAGTTCACAAAGTACCTCAAACAAATATTCATCATGATTAGAAATAATAAAACATTATTCTAGCTTGTATTAAAGGAGATCGAATCTGAAGGCTACAATGGTTTAAAAACTTGAAATCCACTGTTGATGTTACATGATCTTCGGAGATCATAACATGCTTTATATTTTCTGATAAATTCACAAGATCCAAAAATGCCATTATCTTGACCATGTGTTGATTCCTTACCAAATGGCTATCTATTTCTCCAGTTACTTGCTTTTATAAATTCTCCTAATTCTTTATTTGGTTAGTAAAATGCAAATAATTTCTTTATGAGTTGATCAACTACCATATAATTTGTTGTAGTTGTACACAAATCACCCCCAACAAAAAACTTTTAAAAAAATAAAACTACACAAGAAAAAAATCCTATTGAATTGATCCAACAAGATGATTCAAAATATCTATAATTCTTGAGAAATAGTCATATTCCAGATCAGAAAAAAAATCTGTTGTAAATTACTTTTAATTAGTTATACAGTTTCCCAACATTTTTAGTGCTCCAAGTTAGAATTTGCGATATCCTATCTCAGGTTTTTGAACGACATATTGGAAACAACCGAAGACAAATGCTGAAGCACTGAAAACCATATGGAAGCAATATGATTTGCAAATGTTTCCACAGCACTGTATTTAAAATAAACAAGTTTATGCAAACTGGAGAAGAAAAAGAGGTGGGATATTCCTTTAAAAACCAAGAATTTATAATCTAATTCAAGGGTTTAATGGCAAATTCAAATGCTTTTCAAGGATAAAATAAAATTCAAGTATTTTTGAAGACGGTTCTAATTTTTCAAGGACTTTTAAAAGTTGCTATGAACCCTGATTAAACAACTATCACAGCAAATTACATAAAACAACTGTCCTATATAAGTATGGTGTGATAAATGTGAGAGATAAATGTCAATTTTAAATAATATTAATTTGTTCAGTTATATATGCAGTATTATTCCGTTCTGATTTTAAGCAAACAGCTGCATACTGCACTAAAAATTCTTTTTAAAAAATTGTGAACCATGAACAGTTTTAAAAATTCAGTATGGAAGGGGGATAAAAATAATTACAGTTATACTATATAGGACATCAATATCAGCATAAATTTGGGGGGGCACTAAATATTAAAGCCCCTACTCCACCCCCAAAAAGGTTTGTGCAGTTAACCAATAGTAAAATATAGAGCAATTGTAACTCAAATTTATCTTCAAGTGTTTTAATGTATATGAAATTGCCATACCTCCTCCACGCTCACAGGCATAACAATGCGGCTGCAATAAAACAGAAAAGCTGCTGCATTCAAACTGTAATCTAATTTTAATAAATTTAAACATATCAGCCTATTAAACAAACAAAAGATACACAAAAGATACATAAAAGCTAATTAAATACTATAAATCTGTATAGGTAAAATTAAAAAAGAAAACAAAATGCAACTATTTGTCTAAGTCTGATGATTATTTAAATATTGATTGAAAATTAAAGAAACAAGTAAAATATATTGTTACTGCTACTTCACTGTAAATTCTAAAGAATATTTAAACACTGAATGATAAAATTAAAATTTAATTCAACAATATTCTTTAAAAATGAATTAAAAAATAAAACTCTAATAATTTAATGAGCTGACAACAAAAATGAAAAAAAAAACCCAGTGAATATATGTAGATAATTATAAACAAAAATAAAAAGTATATTTATTTTAAAGTACTATTGGAATATGATTTTGTTTGTGCACATAAAATTATACAATGGTTGAGAAAGAATGTATACTACCTTTACACTAGATAAAATAATAAATCTACATGCTATATATTACTCTGCTGCACCAAAATCTAAATTTCAAAACTGCTGACTTCCTTACTAAGTACTATGCACATTATGTATTGAAAGAGTCTTCATTTTAATATTAAAAAATATTTTCACAAAAAGCAGCACTATAAATTATCATAGAAAAATGTGAAGATATAGCTTGCACATTTAAATACAGCAAAATGCACTCAAGAAGAAGTGACAAAAGGTCAAATTAAAAATATTACTGAAAGAAAAATTATGAGAAATTCTGGATGTGTATGCAGGTATGCAAACATTATACAATACTTTAGGGTTGGGTTGGGGTTTCTTTGCAAGTTCAAACAAAAAGGAAACAACTGTATTGGCTTCCAGAATAATTTCAACACATTTAGAAGTTGTTGGAGTCTGTCAATTAGAATTTTATAAATTCAAATAAAAATGTATGTTCCTTTTGAACAGCTAGTGCTAAACTGATCTAATCAAGAGTAAATCATTTTAAAGCTTGAATTCTTCTAAACATTTTACTATTATTAAGGAAATTAATGGAAAACCCTAATACATTTAAGTGACTTAATCATAATGTGATGTTAAATTATTTTGTTTTTAAATTCTGATTCATCTAATGATCTATATATTATTAGAGAAGTTTATTTTCAGAAAGAATTGCTAAGAAGTTTAGCAAACATCTGTGCTGTCAGTATTACCTATGAATGAAAAGGCACATAATTATATCAATATATGAATTATCTCAATATTCCACATGATTCAGCCACTGCCTTCTTATTGCCATCATATGTATAAATGTGTGTACAGTGACATATGGCTCATTCTCTTGGTAAGTGTACAAAAAGGGTGAGAATGTGAAATGTATTTTCTTAAAAACAAAGCAGTGAAATATTACTTGTTTAGAATTGATGTGAGAAATATAAGGTAGTTGCAAAAATGTGTTTATTTATTTTGTAATTGTTTATAATACAAATTCATTCTGAACTGAAAAATGGCACCTCTTTTTGTGACATATATACATATAGCCATTTTCTTTAATTTTCATTGTTATATATAAATAACCCAACAAACTTACCATCAAGGTTTTCTAAGAAATGATAACACATTGAAGCAACATTCAATATTCCTCTTATATGAAAACGGTCAGTCAATTTTGTGAAGAAATAATATTTTTAAAAGACTTTTTTTTTTCAAAGTTATTCATGATGTTCAGAAATATTCAGTATAGGAAAATTCATTTGACTTCATTTCCTCTTTAATATGTTAAAAAGAACTTCATAAATTTATAAAAATAAAATGACAAAATGCGAACTACTTCTTACATTTTTCAAATGTGCCATATTCCGGAAAGATAGCTCTCAGGCCATTTTGTCTTGGTGTGATGAGTTTAAGTACCAAATAAGAAAAATAACTTTCATTTCCATTAAGAGCACATTGTTACAATAGTAAAAGCGAAACAAATTTTGGAATCATCAATATTTTCAAACAGCTTAGATTTATGATAATCTCGATATATTTTGATTAAATTGATTAACATCATAAATGGCTTACATATTTATGTACATATCCACTTGGTAAGTTGGTTTCTTTTGAATTTAAAGTTTCACATAGCTGTATGTATGTTTAAAAACTGAGCTATTAAGGGTAGAAAAATGCGTAATTACATTCAAGAATATAACATTGCAATTAGGCTTATTATATATTTAAATAGATACTTTGTTTATTACTTAATATTATCTTCAAAGCATAATAATTTAGCTCATGTTATGTTTAGTTGAGAAAAATAGAGCTTCTTTTTATGATGACTGATAATTTTGTTAATATGATTTCCATGTGACATAGTTATAATTTTATACCCCCTTTTAAACAAAAATATATCCAGATTCAGTTAAAAATTTAGGTTAATAAAGAAAATATATTTGTTATGAGATAATTATACTGCTTTTTCCCCTGGTAAAATGTCTCAGCCTTACTTTCTAAGTTTTCAACAGAATCATACAAGCTTTATAGGCTATTTATTTCAAACTCCTATAACATCAACAATTTTATAATTTTTTATCTTTTCTTACATTTTATAAAGCATTAGGCTTTGTAGTAGACTTTAACATGTAAAATAATTAGATTTAATCCATTTTATTTTCTGCATTTCATGTCACAAAATGGTACACTTGCCCAGAGAATGAGCCATATATATATATAAACATAGCAACAAACATTTTTAAATCAATGATGTTCATTTACTGTCAACATGCCTATTGCTAAACAATGCAGCCTCAAAGAACTTAAATATGCATATGGTATTCTTTTACTAGTAACATTCCTTTTATTAAACAACCCTAAGTAGAGAACTTCAAATATACACATGGTACTCCTTTGCTGGCAACATGCCTTTTACTGAACAATGGAGCCTCACTATAAACTCTATGCATGGTGTTCTTTTACTGGCATATGGATATATTATTCCTTTACTGGCAAAAATTTGCTTTTGTGCTATAATGTAGCCTCCTTGAAAAATTCTAAATATACATTTTGAGATTTTACATGTAAAAATATTAAGTATTGTCTTAATTTCTATAACCCAACATTTGACTATTGTCTTAAGTTGTATAGCCTAAACCAGGGGTCTCAAACTCATTTTGCCTGGGGGCCACTGGAAGTAGAATCTGGGTGAAGCTGGGCCGCATCATTATTCCCTGCTGCCAGAGACCTGGCAACACTTCCTCTTACACAGCTCAGACACATTTGGCTTCAGGGAGGAAGCCACTGTGACCCTCAGTATGGCCTGAAGATGTTCATCAGTAAGTTTGTCCTTGAATTTTGACTTATTCAAGTTCATGGTGGAGAAGAGCTATTCACACAGATAGGTGCTCCCAAAAAGGCACTTGGTCCGCTTGAACATCCTAGAAAGCTCAGGGAAGGTAAGGGGCAATTCTCTCAAAAACTGTCCAAGCTTGTCTGCTTTTCCACTCACCTCCCTGAACTTGGCTTTGAGTTCAGAATTACACTTTTGTCAATTAGATCCATTTGAAGCACAGGAGGGACATCTTCCACATTGAAGAAAGGGTCAGCAAATATTTGAAAGGTGGTTCTGTGTTTCTTGAAATCTGCAAACCTGTGATCAAATTCTTTCCTGCAACATACTTCTCACCACTGAATGGTGTACCAGAATCCATGAGTGCCTTACATGCTGGGAAATGGCAGATCCCTGAGGTATGGTAGCCCACAGGCGACAAAAACTATAAAACTCCCAGGGTGCATGAGAAAAACGTGCGGGCTGCACTATCACTTAACTTTAATATCAAGTGGGGGCCACAAAATATCATCTGGCGGGCCGCAATTGGCCCGCAGGCCGCAAGTGTGAGACCCCTGGCCTAAACTAACCTTTGACATTTTTGACATTTTATGTGAGCTGATCTACATCAGTGCTATGTTTAAAATAAAATATTACTTCAGAAGATATTACTAATTTAATAAAGTTCTGTAGTTTCTTCAAAACAGATTTTACTAAGATTAGTAGGGTGTGACTGATAAATTATTAATAATCAATTTAATGGTGGTAATAATAATAAAGCACAATAGTTATAAAAGTTTTACTAAATTTAAATAAAACAAGTTAATGAAGTCAAATTTTAGGATTTTAAACAATACCAATATAAGTTATAACATAATAATAATATGTATTATTATATATATTTTAATGCACAAATTTCAAAAGTTCACAATTCAGCTTAATATTTCAATGAGTGTCTTCTTTCCCATATAAAATTATATAAATATTCTGCTTTTCTTTAAATTTGATTAAAATTGGTGTTAGTTCCTGATGTTTCTTGTAAAAGCAGTAGAAAACTGTTGCTCCAACTACTCTATGATCTATCTAAATTGTCCTATTTAAGGAAATTTCAACTGTTAGTAGGATCAAAATTACCATTATCGATAGCACTATTAGAAGTAAATGTGGATCATTTTCACTTCAAAATTTCTATAAGTTGACTTTATCAGTTTTTTTATCTATTGTATGCAATGATTGATAAAAGAGCACAATAACGTATGAAAGAAATAACAGCTATTAGTATTAACTATTAGTATTATGTGTAATCATAATGAAATTGTAGGTGAATATAGAGATTATGAATTATGCAAAAGATCTTTACCAAAAAATAAACATGAATATTAGGCCTAAATATTATTCACAACTGCAATCCGAGTACCGGGTTTCTTATTATTATTTGTATAGTACATGTATTATTTGACAAAATTTCTATAAGATGATAGTGAAACTAATAGTTGTAGTAACACTAACAGTAAAAATACAATTACAATCGTAAAAATTAAAACAGTCTTCCGCTACACCATACTTCGAAATTACACCAAGAAATTAACTGTATTTTAATATTCAACATATTCATCAGCTGTCTTTGGAATGTCTATCAAAACTTATCATCTTGTAAAACAAAACCGGCCACATGCATGAAGCGAAACGCGATGACTGTCAACTCAAGACATTGTTGACAGAACTGTCATTAAACTCAAATTTATAAAAATGTCGAAAGTTTTTGTGTCGTTTCGTATTATTTGAAATTTTATTATTAGTCTTATTAAAAGCTTCTATACATGTCAAACGCTAAGTTACTTACAATTCTGCTAGACGGCCTGGCATGTTTCCTTGCCTACGGTTTTCGTTCTCCACCTTCTAGCACGGGGTGGGCACACATTCGCCTGACGTCACAGCCGGTGCGAGTCAAACTAATCATCTAAAACAGTTTACTTGATAGGCCTGTATGAAACCGCCATTTTGAACCAGAGTGGATCGGTAGTGACGCAAAACTGATCAACATAATGGGTGTTTCTTAAATTATGGTAATAGGTTCATTAAAGTTCCACTGGTTAATAAATTAGTTAGCATACGGTCGAAAACATCTTCAATAATTTTTGTAAAGATAAGTTGTTTTACAAAATCCAGGAAGAAGTGTCTTGCTCATGGACATTGACCTTTTCATCAGTTCACTAGACTAGAGGGTTAGTTTATTAGTTCTGAAAAAAAGATTAGTTTGGCTGTGACTAACTTAAGAAAATCCGACACACCTACAGGTGTCAAAACCGGAAAGATCAAGCGCATGTCAAGCGAAGTGATCCATTGGTTAAAAAATAGATCAAATAATAAATTAGATAGTTTCTCTAGCTGTGAAAACTTGTCAGTATTGTCACCTACAATTTCATTATGACACATAATAGTTAATACTAATAGCTGTTATTTCTTTCATACGTTATTGTGTTCTTTTATCAATCATTGCATAGATAAAAAAACAAAACAAAACAACTATACCATATAATTAAAGATACCTTGACTTTATCAATTTACGTGCAAATTATGTTTGCTTATTACAACTGTCTTGGAGTGGTGATGGTGGTATTCGCAGACCGGTTAAAGAAATGTTACATGAAACTTTTAAAATATTTTTTTTAAAGTGAGTCGATTCAGCTGAATCCTATCTGATGAAGAAACGTGCACAAATAATACAATGTTATTTTTTAAAAAAACACACAAAAAACTATTATTGAATCAATATTCACGACCCTAAGCAAACTTCCACTCTTATCAGAGATTGTTAAGGAGTAGAAAACTAAATAGATTTACAAGATAATATATAGCGACAGATATTCTATTAATGAAGCAAAGGAGACAAAACGCCAACATTTACGAGTCATTCAACTGGCATTGACAATCATGCATCATTAATATAGTATCGGATGTAATTAAGAAGTAAACAGTATATGTACGCGGTAGACTGTATAAATTTAATTTAGAATGATTTAAAATAGCAATAAGAAAAAAATAACATTTGTCGTAATTAAAGTATTATTTTTTTATGTATAGTGTTTAATATATCCTTAAACTAGATCTAACAGGATGCAATAGCGTATTTGGGACAGCACTTATGCTCGTTTAGAAATAAGGAATTCCATTTTCTTCAATTTTAATCACTGAATAGGAAGTTTGAAGTTCACCCACTGATCTTAAGGTTCATAATTTGCTTGCAGTTTGGGGGTATTCATATAGTCTTAATTCTCTTAAGAAGACTTATCTTAGGGCCCATAATTTGCATGCAGTTTGGGGTATTAATGTAATCTTGGGTGAGTCTCTGAAGAAAAACAGAGAACTTGGTCGTGATTAAGTTAGCAGTAGAGCAAAGAAGACGAGCTATGGAGGAGGAAAGAATCAAGTTGTTTAACTAAAATTAGTGAAAGGATTAGATGTTCATGCAAGTTCCCCTATCCCAGACATGGATAGCAGTACAAATAGCATCCATTCTTTTCAATGGCCCTTTAAATGTTCTCTGAAAAGCACATGGATATAGATGTATATTTAGCAAGATTTGAATGGCTAGCTGTGATGGAGTAAATTTGCCTTTCCCTATTTCTAAACTTAATAATTATATAATTGTTGCCAAAGTTAATGTGACCCAACCTTGGGCACTGCTTATGATGAGATTTTTTGTAAGTGTTGGAGTAAACAACTCAAGTGGAGAATATGCTAGAACTTGCTGATGCAATCCAAACCAGTTCCAAGGGGATGAGTAGTTTTTCCGACTAATAGTCTCACACTTATTCATTAATAACTTCGCCTAATGAGGATGGAATGAAAGTTATTTTGTTAAAGAAAGTTATAAATTCTAATCACTTTGAATTTGACATAACTCAAGTCTGGTCATAAAGGCAATCATTAGCTTATGGTAAGATAAAGACTGATACAGAAAGAATGGACATAGAAATATTTCATACATATTTGCTATTGATCTGTTATTTGAATTGCTTTATGTAGTTTAACCAATATTTCTATGTTCTCTAATTTGATTATGTTGTACATTATACTTGTGAATTTTGATCAATGGTATATTTCTTATGCTGCGTGTGTATCATGTAATGAATATAGTGCAGGATTTGTAAGTTAAGAATGTATGTAAGAAAGGGGTTTAGAGATGAAATATGCCTGAAATTTAGTGCTGCCTTAATTTGACTTTTGCAGAAAGGAGCATGCCTTTGTTTGTTTCATAGTCTTGTATCCACTTAAGACTACAGTGACTACTATACTCTACTAGTCTACTGGATCATTTAGTGTGTATATCCAGCACTGTCATCAAACTTGTCAGTAAACGTGTTGCTGTGAGTTGATTCCTGTCAATTCCGTTTAAAAGCCTATAATGCTAAAACTGAGGCTTAGAATTCACAAAGACTTTTTAAACATTCCTCATGGTGTGCTTAAGTAGTGCACATGAAGATTCTTGAACACTCCATGTAATGTGTTAAAGCACATGCGAAGTTCTGGACAATTCTCCATAATGTGCTTTGTGAGCACATCTAAGATTCTGGAACAGTTATGTAATGTGCCTAGAAGGGGTATTTTGGACTATTACCTAAATAAGAAAGTGACTTGTTGCAAACTGCATGATTGTGATCAAGTGCTAGTGACGGTGGCCATCATTGAAAAGATTATGTATTTTGACTATAATTATCTCTCTAATTCCACTCTCATTTCTATAATGAATTATATCTATGAATTTGATTATATATATTTTAATATGACTGCTGATGTCTCTGCTAAGATAAACTGAATGAGTGTCTATTGTTAATCAGACATTGTTGTGATGTAAACGTCAATGCTGTTTTGGTTATATGCTGTATATTTGATTGTTTATTTAATACATTTATTGTTAAATTTATTAATCTTCTTGTACACACACTAAAACTTATGTTGGAGAAATAGTGGGTGGATGGGAGCTTGTTAAATATAAATAAAAGACGGATTTTTATTACTCCTTTAGTAAGAAGTTTCCACCTGCAGAAACATTATGCGACAGTAAAACGTCTATCTTATTACTGTGTAAAGAGTAGAGTTTTACAACACCCTTATAATCCGCTGAGTGAGAGACATGTTGGTCTTGTGGGAGGATTATTAATAACTATAAATTAAGTGATCACTTGTAATTAGTTATTAGTTATTAATAAATAATAACCATAATGAGTGAAGGGTACCCCCAGAGAGGTGTCACACTAGCTAAAGAACACAATCTCCCAGTTGATAAATAGTCACTCCAAATTAATTCATTTTTAACAGGAAGTGCAGCAGATGTTTATGGAACTCATACGAGACTAGTGAAAATGACTATGCTGCATTCAAAGCAGAATTGTTTAGAGTTTTCCACTTACACTGACTGAATATCTGTGACAAAATAAATGTGCTCCTCTCTATTTTTAATTTTAATTGTTATTTAAGTTGCTAAATTGTCAGAGTGACCCGACCTTGGGCACTCCTTATGGTATTATTTTGAAAGTGTCTTAGTTTGAAGTAAACAGCCTAAGGGAAGAATATTCTAGATTTGCTGACTTAGTGAAAACTGAGTGAGCAGTTGTTGTTTTTTAATTATCCAATGATTATGATTTATGAGAATGAGACTAGCCAATGGGCTGAGTTTAAGGAGTTTACTTGCAGTACAGAATTTTGCTGTGTCTATTCACTTTTGAATTCGAAGACAAAGAGAGAAGTCCGGTTCTGAAGACAGTCATTAGCTTGAGTGGTGGGTTTAAACTGACTTATTGAGAGAGAGTGGACTTGGAAACATTTCATACATTTTTCTATTGATATGTTATACTTGTGTTTATGTAAAGATGTACTATGTAAGTTGAGTTATTTACTACAAATGTTTGAACTAAGGTGCGCCCATGAGATGTATTAATATGTGACATGTTTGATACATTGTATTTACTGTACCACATGTGCATGGGGATAATGAATGCTGTTGCAGGAATTGTAGAAAGTTTGTGAATAAAGCGTCAGATAGAATGGAGTTGTAATGAATAATAAACTTAGGCTTGCTCCTTGATTGTATGTTGCAGTCAGCAAGTAGCCTTCTGATTTCTTCTTCTTTGGGTTGTGGTTGAGTCTCAGTCTCAGTGTGATTTCAACCCAGAGCTGTGAGTCTCAAGTGGGGCCTCAGGTTCAACTTTCAAGTTCCTAGCTACCCTTCATTTGTTCACTAGTCGTGACTTCAGTGACCAGGAAAGCGCGGGAGACTTGCAAAGTGTGTTGCAGAGTGTGTAAGCATAAGGGAGTATGCTACACCCCTACTTTTGATGTACCAAAGCAAGGATGCTAAGAACATCAGTCCAGTGAAGATAACACAGTCATTGTGATTGTGTTCTGCTCAAGAAACTGACGTCAAGAGAGTGCCAGCTCAGTTGAGAGTAACAACGGGTCAGTGTTTTCTTGCACACAAGGTGGGAATACATGCTTAGCATGGACATTTTGACACTGTGATGTGATTGAAAAGGCCAGTGAAAAGACTGTGGAATCTGTACTTAATACAGGTTATGTGAAGTTTATTATAACCTATTCTAATAACTCATTTCTATTCTCTGATAGGACTAACTTGCACACTTCCATCTAAACCGCAAATCCTCTGGTTAAGGATACTCTTTTAGTCCACCTTTCACTTCTATCATGGATACTGTTACAGTTAATGGATCCCCAGCTTCAAGTCTCTATGACACTGGCTGCTTGTTAGGCACTATATTCCTTACTTCATTATTTGAACCAAGTGATTTTACTGGGGAAAGTACTACATTTAGCTATTTGGATGCCCAGCATTCTCCTGTCACTCTGCCAACTGCATGAATTAGAATGACTTTTCGCTATTGTGAACAGGACAATCCTTGCAGGATGCATGGAATCACCCAGATATGACCTGACACTTGGTTGCCAATAATTATGTGTTTCTTGGTACTCCCCATGAACCTTTGACATTGGCAGCAGATCAAACCCGTCACTTGACGTCAAATAGTGAAACACCACTTAGCACCAAACCTGCAGAAATAATTCAGGCTCAATGGAATGACCCACACTTGAACAAGTATTTTGCACTTGCAAATGTAACACATCTAAATAAGTATTTTCTTTCTGAAGAAAGACTTGCTATATCAGACTTGCTGAAGACTCAATTGCTCCGTCACAATTCGTAGCTCCCACACCATATCGTATAAACAAGTGCTAAAAATGGGACATTCAGCAATTCTTAGTGGTCATAATGGCATGACTAGAACTAAGGTCCAAATTCGACAACACTATTACTGGCCATATGACTGAAGACATCAGTTGATTTGTTTGTTCCTGTCATCAGTGTCAATGAATGGCATCAAAGAAAAGTGTACAACCTGTACCCTTGGGTGAAACACCACTTGTAGATATGCCCTTCAAGAACGTGGTTGTATATATTGTGTACCTCTTACAAAGTCCAAAAGAAGAAATGCCTACATAATTACTGTAGGTGACATCCACAAGATACTCAGAAGCAATGGCACCCCCTGTCATTGACAGTTATGTGGCCAATGCCTTATTTGCTATGTTTTTTCGTGTTGGCTTCCCTGAGGTACTTCTCTCTTATCCTGATCCCCAGTTTACAGGGAAACTAAAGAAAGAAATGCTTGAACAGCTCACGATCCAGGATGTTACTACCTCACCTTACCACCCTGCCTACAATGGTATGGTGGAACATTTCATTGGTATGTTCATGAGTATGTTATGGAAATTGGCTGATGGTCAGCCTTATGCAAGTGGGACCAATGTCTACCAGCATCTATCTTTGCCTATCATGAAGTTCCCCAGAGTAGTACTGGATTCGCACCATTTAAATTGCTCTATGGTCGCCAAGTATTTGGATTCCTGGAAACCCTAAAGCAATGCTTGGACCAATGAGGATTTTAATAAAGAGGAAAGAACAGTACCTCAGTATGTTACAGACTGACATGGACGGTTTGAAACTGGAAATTGGCACAAGAAAATGTGAAGTGAACTAAACTTTACCAAGCCAAATACAGAACAAACCCACGTGGGATCATCAGTTAGATCCTGGGGACAAAGTCCTGTTGTTTCTCCCTACCCATGCCAAGAAATTGCATGTTGTTGGCAACGACCATTTCTAGTGAGAAAGTATCACGCACCAACTACTGAATCAAACTTTGAAGTAAGGAAAAGGTTATCACATCAATCTGCTAAAAAAAAAAAAAAAAAGTACTTTGAATGCACATCAGTAGACAGTTCAGACAATGCCTTCACTTGCTATGCATGTTGCAGAGGAAGTCGACAGTCACACCATGCCAACAAAATATCCTATTACAGATCTCTGATGATGTGACATCAGAGCAATGTGGTGAAATTAGCTCATTGTTATACAGGTTTTCTGACATTCTTACAGATAAAATCTGGTCACACCAACATGATGAAATTCCATCTCAGACTAACCAACAACACTCCTGTACATTGTAAACCATACAATCTCCACCTTTCTATGGAGGAGTGTGTGAATGTAGAAATTTGCAACATGTTAGAGAATGGAATTATAGAACCATCAGAGTCGCCTTATAGTGCTCCAATTGAGTTAGAAAGAAAGGTGGGACACATTTTCTGTATTGACTATCGCAAACTCAGTGTGATCACAGAATTCTAATTGCTACATTAAATATCAACTCAATGTTTGCAGAGTTAAAGAATGCTCAATACTTTACACATATCAATTTGACTCATGATTTCTGGCAAGTACCTATAAACTAGAGGATAGGAAGAAGCTGGCATTTAGTACAAAAATGGGTTATTTTCAGTTTACAGTGATGCCTTTTGATATCATCAATGCAGCTGCAATAGTTACACACATGATGAGAGAACTTCTTAAACCTCTTAATAATCCAGCCATCTCTAATTTTATGGATGACACTTTGGTAGCCACACTCACATGGGAATAACATGTCTTTTGATCACAGCATTATTCCAATGAGTTCATGCTACTGATCTAATGGCACGGTCATCAAATGTTACTGGGAATTGGAATTGAAGTATCTTGGTTATTTACTGGTGCGATAACCCAGAAGATAAGGTGAAGAAATTACATAATGATCCTCTCCCTCAAACTAAAGGCAATATAAAGTCTCTGCTTGGTCTAGCTGGATTCTGCTTGCCCAATGTGGCTAACTGTTCAGAAGGCCCCACCCATAGTAATAACAAAAAACTCACACTACATTTTAAATCTTTTCACCATTTCTCCATTTCTTCACTCCTTTTATGCATTTCTTTTCTCCAGTTACCACATCCCATATTCCCTTTTCTTGTTTACTTCCTTTTCTTATTTATTCACCATTCTCTCTATCTCCTCCTCTTTATTACTCCCTCTTTTCTATCTTCCATTTTTTTCTTTTCTATCTACCATTTCCTCTATTTACCCAAATCTTCATTTCCCCTTTCGTGTTCCACCTTTGCTCCCATTCTTTTTTTTACACTGGACGTTCTCTCTTTGCTTATTTTCCCATATCTCTTTTATTATGATAAACTAACTAGAAGAGTTTTTAAATGATATCCCCTATAATAAACAGTTAATTCAAATGCATTTTTAAAAAAACCAAAGCCATAAATAAATAAATTTCTCATTAGACAGATCTGACTGGCAAGAGGCATTAAAGAACATTTTATTTATATTTTAATTCTGTTATATTCTAAATTTAGTACTTAAATTGATATTTACTAAATTTTTGTTTATTTAAATGTTGAAATGTTTTTGTTTTTAAAAAAAATGACTTTATATATATTATTTTTATATTTATTTTATTTTGTATGTGTGATGTTTTAGACATTATAATCAGAAAACAGATTGAAAAGAACAGGTGGTATTTGAGACACACAGAGCATTGACAGAGGACTATTTTAGTGATCACATGAATACCATTGCTGGGAATACACAACTAAGAACAAGACAATGGGTAAAACTAGATAATAGTGGGTCTAAGCATAAAAATCCTTCTCTCCCCCCCCCCTCTCTCTCACACACACACACACACACACACACACACACACACACAATCCTTTCCTATATGAATGAATCTGTCCAAGCAATCATTGAATGTTGGAAGTGAACATAAAGAGGAATAAGTCAATCAAAATCATACTTGCATGTACATTTTAGTTACGTTTTTTAAATTTTTTACTTTATCTTTTTTTTAAAAAAAAAGTACACCCAATATATGTCTATGAAGAGATATCTCTGCAATCATAGATATCCATCATGTTTCACATTGGGTTAGGGTTGAATATAATTTATATGCGATCTCTTAAAAGTTTTGTATTGCAGGTGTATTTATATTGTGGATTCTATTGTAAATTAATTAAAAACTGCACTATGAGTATGGTTCCTTAATTCAGTATACCTGAAAAAATGTCATCGCTGTTGGCTGTAGACACGAGGTAGTGCTCATGGCTGTTATTGTAGAGCCAACAGATAAATAAAGTCCAGGAAGGGAGAATTCGCAAATACTGCATTATATATAACTGCACAATTGCAAAGATTTGCAGAAACATTAATTCTTGTTTCTCTTCAGAGTATCCTCTTTATATAAATACACAAAGTTATTGCCACGACATAAGTTATTACACAAACGAATCCTAGCTTTCTATTCTGGGCTCTAAAAAAATCTCATCGAATATTTCACCGTTGCAAGTACATGTATTGATAAATGCAAACAAGAACGATTCTTCACTGTTGTTAGTTTCTCTCAAACAAAGATAGGCTATTCTATCTCCTAAGAATTTCGAAGTTATTTCGACTTGAATTTACATTTTTTTATTCAGAAAAACTATATATCAGACGACCCAAAGTTGCAATCGAACTCAGCAGGAATATAGCATATAAAAGATTAGAAGTACAAGCAAAGAACAGGGGCGGGGAAGCACGCCACTCCTAACAACAAAAAAATACAAAGATAGACTACTCATGGGCATATGAAACTAACAGTTTTGCACTGCTAAATTTGAAAATGACATCCGTTTTTGATCTAATTCGATTTTTAAAAAATCCAATCTAATAGCTAAATCGATTACATTTTTTTGTAACATTATTAGGTAATTTTTGTTAATATTTCTCTTCCTAAATAGGTTTTTAAATTAAAAAATAAATTTTAATTTTAAAAAATCGTTTTCTAACACAATTCATTCATTAAATGTTACAAAAGTTGATTAGTGTACATTGAATAGTAGATATCGATAACGGTAAGTACATATAAATTCAATATTGACTTGACTTATCTCCTTCGATTCCCCGTGGAACAAAGAGCCTCAAATTCAATATTAGGTCATCAGTATTCAAAATTCAGGGCATGAACTTCCGTCTCCTCGAACTTCTAGAATGCTCAGCAGTAGGAATGTCTCTCTTTAGTCCAACAGTAATCAGCCATCATGACTGCATCCCAGCATCCCTGATACCTGGTTTCCATCTCTTTTATATCCTGATGAAATCTCTCCCCTTGCTCGACGCTCATTGATCCCAGATTTTCAGGAAACCGATCTATAGGTGAGAATAAGTAATGCAGTTTGATGCTCATGTTGCATCCAATGTTTCTGAAAGCAGTCATCATATTGGCAACAAGCTCTGCATTGTACCTGGCCTTATTGTTGAAAGTTTTTCACGAACAGAACAAAAGCCTTCCACGCTTCCAGTTCCACTTCAAACAGTTTTCAAACTCTGGATCTCTGCTTAGCTTACGGAGTTGTGGACCATCAAAAATACCAGCTTTCAACTTCTCAATGGTCAATCCTGGAAAAGCATGGCACAAGTAAGCGAAACAGCCACCATCCCTGTCCAGAGCTTTGGTGAACTGTTTGATTAAGCCAAGCTTAATGTGCAGCAGTGGGAAAAGTATCTTGTCTCTGTCCACCAGAGAGTTGTTTATGAGGTTCTTTGCTTTGCAAGGTACCAGTTCCTCCTGTGCAGGCCAGTCCTGCTTCGTATAATGATGTACTTTGTCCCTACTATCCCACATGCACAGAAAGCACTGGTACTTGGTGAATCCAGACCGTTGTCCCAACAAAAGGTTTACCATCTTCAGGTCAACACAAAGTAACCATCCATGCTGATCACAACGAATTTTCTCCAGCACGTACTTCACCGCTTCATACTTCTCCTTCAGTGTAGTCGAGTGAGCTAGAGGTACAAAAACTGGTTACCATTGTGTAGCAGAACACATTTCAGTGATCGCTGCTATTGTCAATGAACAATCTCCAATCTTCAGGTTTATATTGTGGCACTCCAAGCTTGTGCAGAAGCTGCGCGATATCTGTACAGTACACCAGGTCCTAGAGAAAAAACTGAGATACTCTTGATGTCTGTTGCGTTAGAAGGTGATGCGAACACTGTCGGAAAGGACTTATTTCCCCTCAATCTGGATGCCAACAGTTCAGCAGATGACTTTGACAAGCTGAGATCACGAACTAGATCATTTAGCTCCTTTTGCGAAAAAGGATTTGGAACATCATCATCAAAAACCACTAATTCTTCTTCTTATTCTTCAACACTAGAGAAATCTTCTTCACTAATGTCGGTAAGTTCTCCAGGGACAGGTACTGGAATTTCATCACAATGAGCTACTGGACGACGTGCTGATTCAAGATCAGGATACTTAAGGCTGCTCCGGTTTTTTCCTGTTAATGCCAGTCACATCAATAGCTCAGAAGTAGCAGTCAGTGACATGTATTGTCGGTTCCCTCCAAACCATAGGAATTCCAAACTTCAGACAACTCTTACCCTTGGTCCAACCACGAAGATTTTCAGTGCATGTCTTGAATACCATGTGTGGCGCCCAAACTTTATCCTGGTCACAAAGTTTTATACCAAAATAAGCATGGTATGCACCTTTATAAAACCTGTTGCTCTATTCCTGTTAGGAACAATGGTGTATTCGCCGCAGATGTAGCAAAATACATCGGGTTTATTTCTGCAATGTCTTCTGGCCGATTCCATTTCATTACCTAAAGAAGAAAAATATCATTTATATCAATTATTCAAAAATTAGCTTATGTAACCTCTTCATAATTATGTAAAGCAAATTATAATTTGTTTATTTAAAGAAATAAGAAAGAATTTTACATCATATAAATAGAAAATACCCTTACAGATAAAAGAGTGGCAATAGATCAAAAATAGATTTTAAAAAGTTGACCTGATTGAACAAAACCGATGTCATTTTTGGATCCAGCACAATAAAACTGTCATAAGTCCGTCAAATTTGTTGTTACCCAGTGTAATTACTACTCTCTCTCCGCCTTCCACTCTCAACTTACAAGTACCCTGAATAAAAAACATAGTTAATCTTCTTCATGCACAATAATGAATTTAGCATAATTTGAAAATATCACAATTTAACTTAACACATAAGTTACAAGCACAATTTTCACTCTTACGTCCTCGTCGAGGAATAAACTTATCAAGGTTCAGCCTAACATGACGCTTTTAACAGGCACTACAAAATAAAATTCGTGTACAAAATCGATACTGATGAGGTAAAATGTATCGACTGCATTATTAGAGAATTTAACTCAAATTATCGTCAGTCAAAACGCCACCCTGGATAATTAGCACAGCCCCATAACATAACTGCCCACCTCTTCCCTACCTATTCCTATGTCTCTGCTGTCATCGCTAACGAGTCTATTGTCGTCAATAGATAGCCATGGCTTGACTGTTCATTGATGCTCCCGCATCAAACAGCCTCCCATGATATAATCATTTATATCTGACATTTTGGCATGGGTCTGAACCAGTGAGCTATATATAAATGGAGAGGACATCCAATGATAGTGTGGCGGAGTAAATTTGTCCATCTCTATTTTAATATTTAATTACTATATAAATTGTTAAATTGTCAGAGTAACCAGACCTTGGGCACTACTTATGATGATATTTTTGTAAGTGTCAGAGTTGGAAGTAAACAACCCGGAGTTGAGAATATGTTAGAAATTGCTGATGTAATGCAAACTAATTCAATTGGGTGAGTAGTTTTATTTATCCAATGGTTATGATTTACGAGAACAGGATTGGCAATGGGCTGAGATCTAACAGCTTACCTGATGTAGAGAAATCTATTGTCTGATCATTTGAATTTGAAGTGGCAAAGAAGTCTGGACTTGAAAGGCATCTGTTAGCATAGTGGAGAGTTAACTGACTGGTTGAGAGAGAATGAACTTAGAAATATTTCATGCACTTTTGCTTCTGATATTAACATACTTGTGTTTATGTAGAGATGTATTATTTCTACAAATGTTTGAACTAAGCTGCTCAAATGTAGTGTGCTAATACTTGACATTGTTTTGAAATGCTGATTGCAATATATCAGGCTAATAAATACCATTGCGGAAAACTGTAAGATGTGACTGGAATGTAAGAAAGAATGGAGTTATAAAGCACTGAACTGGAAGCTTCGTGTTTGTTTACTGATTATATTTTACAGGGACAAGCAGTCTTTTTTATATGTATGATTCAAACCTCCTGGTTTGCTGATTGTACACTGTTATGATCAACTGTGATAGAGGCAGAAAGCAGTGTGTAAGTGTGGAGGATATACTACACTCTATTTGATGTATGGCAGCATGATGTGCTGTTTACATGAGCAATTTCTGTTAAACGGAAATACTAGAGAGGGTGCAATTGTTATTCTGCTTCAAGAAACTGACATAACAAAAGAAGGCACCCAGATTTGGCTTCAAGCCTGTCAGTGTTTTTCAATGTGTGTGGAGAGAGGCACGTAGAGTTGCAACAAAAAAAAAATAAAAGCATGAGAAAGACAATTGCAACTTTGTCTAAATCAATGACTATTATCACTTATCTCTAATAAATTCATTTCTATTCTCTGATAAGCAATACCATGTGATTTGTATTGAATTGTTTAATTGTATTTTAGGATATAAACTGTGTAGACAAAATTATTCAAATGTGGGTTTCATGGAAATATCAATGTCAAGTAATCTATTTCATTGTATTTGTCATATGCAAATTTGATTGTTGATTTAAGAAATTTATTGACCTTCTTACACATATTGATAACCTTATGCTGGAGAAGAAAGTGGGTGGAGGGGGACTCACTAAATATAGATTAAAGACGGATTTGTCTTCTCCTATGGAATATTGTGTGATAGTAAATGTTGTCATAATGTTGTGAAAGAGAGAAAATGTTTACAGCGACCGCATATCCACCAAGTGAGAGAGTCAAGTGGTTTGAGAATTATTGAGAATTCTGCTTGAGAATTATTAATAACATAAATTAAGATTCTCCTCATCACTTGTAATTAGTTATGAATGATTAATTAATTTAAAATAATCATAGTCATTAACTAAGTGACGTTGGCGTCACAAATAGCAAGCAAACAAACAAAAAACTCGACTTCGAGCAATTGAGTAGATCAATCGTGCCAACTTTTTGTTCCCTATCTTTTTTGTATGGACTACAGAGACAGAAATTGACAAGCGAAACACTTTTTTGTATGGACTACAGAGATAAGAATTGACAAGCGAAACACTTTTTTGTATGGACTACAGAGATAAGAATTGACAAGCGAAACACTTTTTTGTATGGACTACAGAGATAAGAATTGACAAGCGAAACACTTTTTTGTATGGACTACCGAGATAAGAATTGACAAGCAAAACACTTTTTTTGCATGGATTTATCGAGATAAGCATTGACAAGCACAACACTTTTTTGTTTGGACTACCGAGATAAGAATTGACAAGCGAAACACCTTTTTTTTGTATGGACTACCGAGATAAAAATTTGCTAGCGAAACATTTTTTTTTGTATGGACTACCGAGATAAAAATTGACAAGCGAAACATTTTTTTTTGTGTGGACTACCGAGATAAGTATTGACAAGCGAAACACTTTTTTATATGGATACCGAGATAAAAATTGACAAGCGAAATACTCTCATGCATCAGCCAACTCTACCCCCAAGCCCTTCTCAGGGCGGGAAAAAGGTTTCACCTTCAAGGAGTACACCATTAATATACACTTAGAACGACCAAAGTGGAAAAGGAATATACCGCTCATGACTTCGGGATCATTTCAGGAACCTACCCTTCTTGACGAAACTTATTCCAACCTAATATGGGTTTTCTGCCATATCAGGGCAGTGAAGTTTGAAGTTCCCCAAATGGAAAAAAATCACTGAGGCTATAGACCAAGGCCGTATTAAGAAACCACTTCGCAGCAGAAATAATAAAACTACAACCACCTCCACCAACCGACAGTGAACGTCAAACATCCATCATATACAAAATTATCACCAAAAATAAAAGTGAACTCTACACAGATTCTGAACGAAAAAAAAAAATGGCACAAGTAAGCAAAACCTGCCATGTTTGCTGCAGTGTCGTAAGACTGTCCTCAGGATTTTGATGTCAGTGCCGTATTTGTTTAAGGTCAAAATAGTGGTGGCAAGCGCTTCTCCAGTGTGGGGTGAATGAGAGAAAACGTTCTACCACTTCACCATCTGACACTCCAACATATCTAAGCACTACTGTACTCAATGTGAGATAGGTCTGGTGTCGAATCCATGCTTAAAGAAAAGTACTTGGTTTCCTGGATTTCCTTTACAATAACTTTCAAAACCTTAATTCCCATTATTTCGATTACTTTTTCGCAAATTGAGGAAGAAAAATAGGAGGGTTTTCCTGAATTATCATGTAATGAAGTCTGCTGGATTTGCAGCTTTGAATATTAATTTACACAAGTTATGAGGTCTAAGAAAGAATTGCTACTTTGTATATTAATTTGTTAAAACTTTTTTTTTTACTTGACAATTCATACATTTTATCTCTAAGATTAAAAAGTATATATATTTCCATGAGAACAATTACAAATTAATTTAATTTCTTGATTTTTCATATTAACACAAATTTTGTTGTTTTTTTTATGTAAGATTCTAGCTATAATTGCCTTATAATCTAAGAAATGTACACTCCCGCTAAAAACTTGACTTATCATTAGACGTGCATATAATTCTGAAAGCAACAGGTACTTCAATCAGTGTCCTTTTGTTATCCAATTGCCTGGAATGTTTCTCTTTTGAGGTTAGTTCCAAATGGACCACGATCAAGACATATTTTTTGTCCTGATACTGGCTAGAGTAATAAGGCTATCTAATCAAGAAAATTTGTCATATAGTGTTCAAAGTAATGCTACAGTATTTGAAGTCTAAAAAAATTATGAAGCAATTGACACACAAGCAATCACTGATGTAATAAAATGCATTCATACAAATTCAGATTAAAAGATGATGGATGATAGGGGATGTTTTTAAAAATTAAAACAGATATGGCAAATTAATTAAATAACAGTTAATTAATCTCTGAAAGTTTAAATTTTGAAGTAAAGATTCTAAGAATAGAAATTACTCATTTCATATGGATTTATTCCTATCTGTGGCTGACCTAGATTCCAATTCACATGGTCTTTAACCCTTTACTGGGCACAGGTTTTCCCCATTTTAGCTCTGCACAGGCAAGAATTTTCAGGATTTCAGTGAGATTTAGGGTTATGTTAGCAAAAACATCATATCTTAGGTATTATTGCATATATTTCAATGAAATTAAAATGCATATGAAAGAAAATGAAAGCATCTTTATTGTTTTCTTATGTGAAGTATACTTATCAGGTGTCAAATTTTAATCCATTCATGGTAAACATATATTTACACACAAAAAATTCCAGTGATTGTCAGTCACATACACTACATAACAACACTATTTACACGTGTGCATGCTACTAACACTAATGTCATTGTGTGATCTCACCATCCGATTCAAAATCAACTTCTCCCACTTCAATGTCCAACTAAGTGAATCCTGTAAACTCCTCATTATCACTCGACGATTCAAAATCCATTTGAAACACCAATTGTCCAAAAAAAAAAAAAAAAGTTTATGAAAAAATGAACGCAACAAAGAGAAAACGTTTCAAAATGCACTTTGTCATGGGGTTGCTCGATGTTAGTAATATGCTGACTGTCGCTGGCCTCTCTCTCCTTCTAGTTCAAAGGGTGGGGGTGAGGGTCAGATCAGCTGCAGCGACATTCTGAGAGCACACCGAATGATGAAGATGTAAAATAATCATTCTCACATACAGATACCAAAGCTGTTCTTGTGGGGAAAATCTTTATTCTGCATGCGGGGTAAATGTGAAAGTCAGCGTGAATGTAGCGGTGTGAATGTAGTGTGAGGGACGAACAAATATATATATTATCAAGATGTAATAAGTTATTGTATAAGGCAAAAATGAGTAAAGAATTTAATATAAGAATATTTCATGTCATTTTATTTCCAAGTATAATTTTAATAATTACTTTTTTAACCCGTTCGCAGTCTTGGTGTTATGTCACAACCGGAAGTGACTGAGCCCTTGACTGCGTTCCATGGTGTGTCACAGGCTTATGGATACGTGCGCGTAGTTCATTCATTCATTAAACCATTCATTAAAAATAACCAATCAGAAAAATTGAAAGATATGTTTGGCTTCCGCACCCAATCTGTTATAAATTTTATGATTGGATACTTATAATCAGTATGCAAATGAGCTTGAATTGGCGGCTTTTTCAATACACCCACTGTCTTGTGAAGACGCGCAGACATTTTGTGTTGATCTCCATGGCAAGTTTCGTTGCTTTCAAACTCACAGTTTGAAGCCGCAGCTGGGTCAGAATTTGATTCATTTTAGATTAATCTGATTTCTTATCAGAAAATAAAAATGTTCAACCAGCCCCTATTGAAATTTTAGACGCAGTTGACCTAGAGGCCAGCACTACAAAAACTGAAAACCGGTCGTGTCGAAGCATGGCGGCGGTGTCTACTAGGTGCATGGAAAAGCCACATGCTTTTGCATGAAATAGTGAAATACAAATGCCATTTGCAGAAAATACTGGAGAAGTTGATACTTTGGAAGCAATTTTACCAGTGAATTTTGTGCAAAAAATTGTCGAGTTCAAAAATACTTATGCCGCAGATCTACTATCGATCGTGTGCAAATCTTTCTAACTTCATCTCTATCAAACAGTGGCGTGATACAGAGGTGACTGAAATGTATCAGTTTTTGGGACTTATTTTATTGATGTGTAAAAAAAATTCTTAATGGAAATAGTTTTTATGTGTACAAAAAATACTGAACTGGACATATGTGGAACATTTTTCTTCTCTTCATTATGATTTGTCTTCGTGGATGCGATCTATTTTTCTAGATCTATTTTCAAATCTGAGGCGCTGTATCCATTGAGTAAAAGTACTTGGTGGTGTGTGATTGATTTAAAAAAAAATAATTATGACTAAAAATTGGATTAATATTTGTAAACATTGAGGAAACATCTCCACACAATTTGGACTATTAAATAAATGTGTAGAGCAATGCCAATCGTCCAGGAATACGACAACAGATGATGAAAATCGCAAGTTCAGCAAAAAGGTTAAAAAAAAATTTTATTATTTATATTTTTTAATTTTTTAAAAAGACTTAACATATTTTATAATATGTATGTAGTTTACAATTAACGTTTTTAAAATTCATTTAGTATTAGCTTCACTTTTTATTTTTTAGTTTAGTAACCCATAGAAATTATCGCTGAACGCCTAAAGTGCCTGACATGGCGCTGCCGACGCGCGTTTTTTTGCCTGACAGGAAACGGGTTAAAATAGAAAGATTGAGCGTACTTACGTCCTTGCAGGTGATCATATTTATCTTTGAATAGCTCAGCATTAAGGAAAAACCATCTGCAAACTTGAACCCGGCCAAGTAAGACGCCATTTTGTGTTGCGTGGTGAACTACCTCCCAGAGCCGTTTGCTAACGTTACAAACCGTTAGCAGGAAACGGGTCATTCAG
Organism: Sinotaia quadrata; assembly: GCA_028829895.1. NCBI lineage: Eukaryota > Metazoa > Mollusca > Gastropoda > Architaenioglossa > Viviparidae > Sinotaia > Sinotaia quadrata. Next base: position 73,463,796 of record CM054183.1, on the reverse strand, counting down.
TAGCGCGAATGGGCCTAACGTTATGAAACGTTAGCTCTATTGAACGCATAACAGCTGACACATCACGCCAGGTCAAAGGAGGGCAAGAAGGTAAATTAAAAAAAAAAATTTTTATGATTACTTCCATTTGACCATGACACACTTCAATTATCGCAGAATCGACTACACAGGAAGTAAGCAACCGGGAGTCTCACAATTTATCAATGTGTGAGAAAGGAATACTGGTTGATATGGATGCTCTGTGACGTTTTGCTTGATAGATGATCAGTCGCTTGTCACTTGTTTCCTCGGGCTTGTTTGTGATTGTGACATAATGATGCCACATTCAGTTGCTTCTTCATCCGATTCTTCAAAACCAAAGCCTCCATAAATTGTCCTGGATGAAATCCGATCCATGGCCAAAATTGCTTGATTGAACTGAATTCAAGTACAAAAGTAAAACAGCATTTTTGTTTGCAGATATTCTTGCTTTGATACAGGAAGCATGTTGTTAACAGGTTTTACCAAACAGAGACTGCCTTTCAGCAGGTGAAAGCTCAAATCACAAAGAATTTTGAACATCCTGATTTGTGTGGTTGGTCTAATTTTTATTTTTCTGTTTACAGCCAAACATGCTGATAGAGAGGTGAATTATAAATAAGAGCTAATATTTTGAAAATACACATTAATGCTGTTTCTAAAATGTTGACTTACAATTAGGAACACGGCAATACTAAATTTTATTACCAAGCTGTCCGTGTTCCATTTGTCCCATTACTTGAGACATATTTCGACAGTTTAAATCTACATATAATTACAAGTGAAATCTGCTACACAATCAGCAGCCCCATTTTGCACTAATGGAAATATATCTGTAATTTAATACTGAATTGAACAAGAGTGGCATCATTTTCTTCTCCACAATGCAATTTTTGCAAACAGAAACTGAATTTGTACAACTGCACCTGTTATCATTTCTGAAAATTCTTCAGTGACTAATGTTGTCTTCTTCTTCAATTACATCATTTTTATAAATATACTTCAATACAGTTAATCTAATCATTATGATGAAATAAATTAGCCAGTACTGACTCATACAGCAGTGCTATATTCTTCATCAATATAATTGCATTGTAAATGTCTTTTTCCACTGAGTGGAAGATTGACCACCTTCCCTTTAAGTGACATTAGGCATTCTCTTAAATTCTGCATCATGACTGGTTAGTCACAAAATAAGAGCTTCACCAATCAAAGAGAAAGAAGGGCACATTCAGTCAATTCAAATATAAGAGTTACAGGGTCATGGGCAAAGGTATAACTCATTGACTTTAGGGACAAATGATGACAAAAAATTAACACGTCTAGTACTGAATTTTTTTAAATGAACAGCTTGCTATTAAATTAATGATTTTAGCTCCTTAAGAATATCTCTAAAAATAAAAATATTAGATAGATAAATATTTCTAATTTCAGAAAATGTAAAATTCTCAAAGCAATTGTCCAATTATTTTTTTAACCATAATCAGGCTCAACAAATTTGTTCAGGTTTGTGAGAACAATTCATATATAATAATATATATTAACTTTAAAGAATTTTCAAGGTAAAAACAATCCTTATTTGTTACCTTTTCATATTAAGCCTAGCACAATTATCCATATTTCATAATCAGGTACAAGCATTAACCGAGCCTTTGTAACAAAATTGAAGAATCATAGTTCTGCACACAATTCCTTTAAATTAACGACTATTATTATTTTGTAAAATATTTAATACTTACGTTCTCATATCTAATAGGAGACGGTCCAAGAATGAAGCGAAAGTTCACAGAAATGATAAATTCAAACTTACAAGATCACTAGAAATCATTAACAGTTTTTGGAAAATCATTATGATATAATTTTCAAAACTCTAAATTACTGAAAATCACCAAACTTCAGATGGTTGAAATTTAAATTTTTAACTATTGACTAAGGTTAAAAACACCAGAAATAAAAATAAAATCTTTCCATTAGCAACTCTGGAAGATAGTTTGCGCATTATGGCTGTGAATGTGCATGGAATTGTGGATTACATATTGCCTAAGTTTCAAGTTCTTTGTTTACAAGTGTAAACTGGTGGTATGGCATGTTTTTTCTTTTTGTTCCTGGAGGGTCGCTGCAGACTGGTGATTGATTGCTTGTGGATTGGCACCAGTGCAGGGACCACCACTCTGAGAAACGTTGACTTATTTAGACAAGCCAACTCTATTAGATGCCATTTGAGTGCAAGTGTTTGTGAAATATTCTTAGAGCCAAGCATGGTTTTGGAAGAAACATATAGTCATAAGAATATCCATTTTTTATAGAGATGATTTGATTGATTGGTCCTGCTTTGCCTGTACCATTTACATTTCTGTTATATTTTCTAAGTGAAGAGACAGAAGACTGAAGTAGTAGAAACTTGAAATAAACAATAAATTGTTTAGAATAATTCACTATTGTATTAAAAAATGGTGAAGTATACACACACACACTAACCTGAGTAGATGTTACTTCACTAGCTTAGTTATTTATTTCATCTCAATTATGTTGTATAGAGATATTGAAGACGTAAGGATTCTAAACAAAACTTTTGCTAAAAGCAACTTTTTGTACTTTTTGAAAATTTTACTATTACTGCAACACTTTTATTCTAAAATGTATGAAGTACAAGAAAGAATTAACTTGTAAAGAAATGGAAGATTGTATGTACTGTGTTAGTATAAAATCAGATATTTTACTTCAAAGTGTATTGTTATTATTATTATGTTATATACAGAAGTACTATTCATCTCATATAAGGGACCAATCCCTCACTACATACAAAAAATGCACTATAAACAACAATTTTGTCAAATAAATTTATTTAAAAAAATGAAACAATGAAGTCCAGACAGAAGATTCATAAGAAAATGTAACTCAAGCATTTGCACTAAGGATACATCTTTGGAAATTATATCAAAGAAACAAAGTTGCTACAGTTTTCCTCTAATCAACAGTTAAAATAATTGACATTAATTCAATGCAAAGTGCACACAAAATTAAATGTTCTCATTCATTTTATTAAATGCTTTATCTATGATGTACAAATTACTTTGAAATAAAAAATCCCAAAGTGCCATCCTGTAATTCTAATCATGTGTATATTGTCACTAATTTTTTTACAGCTACTTTAGTTATATTCCTCTTTTGTTTCAAATATGTCTGAATGTCAATAATAATAAATAATGTTATTAAAAATAATTCAACCCACCCACCTCCCGCCGGGCTATTCTACTTTAAGTTATATAAATGATTAACTATGCCCCACCGTTGCAAAAGGTATTATTTTAATATTTGTAAGAAATAAAAGCCACTACACTACTTAATTTTGCATCAAATACTCTAATACTGGAACCTTGAAATAAAATATTATATACAGTTTATACTGTTGCTCAAAGTTTAAAATTTAATACTAAATGAGAGTTTACTTCAATGTACAAAATACCTTACTGCTTTTAAGGCATCAATGAGAATCTATTGAAATTAATATCTTCTATTGATGGATTAATTCACTGGAACTGTGGTGAACCGAACAAGCTGATAGCAAATATAATTAACCCCAGAAAAAAAAATAACATTGCCATTACCACACATGCAATGTACTATACTTAATGTAAGTTATGAAGCAATACTATACAGAAAACTGAAAATTTCTCTAAATCCACAGGGAAAAAAGTTTTCCTATCATCATGCAATGTAAAGAAGAATGGGCTGGATACTGAGCTTTAAAGCATAGGTCATTTTTCATGAAACAATGCAAGTACTAAATCATACAACATTAAAGAAAAACACAAAAATAAAATTACGCACACAAAGAAAACCCATATCTTAATTCCTATTAATGAACAATTTTAAAATGCATTTTAAATTTTGAAAAGGTTGGTGAAAATGTGTTAAAGAAACAAACAAAACAAAAAGAGCATCAAATAATGATCAAAAGACTCATTAGTCGCCCTTAAGTGAAGATAATCCAGCACGCATAATCTCATCCACTAGAAGTAGGTTTGTGGCTATCACGGTGCTGAAAAAATAAACAAACAAAATTAGTAATTATTTATAAAATGATTGACAGCATACTTGTCCAAAGACACTGGCAATATTGCCATATGAAAAGACCACATTCCATAAGCAAATCTTCTACTACAAATTATCATGGTGTTGCTATTTCTAATTTACAAAAAATATTGACGTTAAAATATTCAGACTGGCATTATAAAAAATTAGTCGCCAGCAGAGCAGATATTTCCTTGGATGTTTTTTTGAATAACTATACTGAGAAGTTCAGGTTGCTGTATTAGTTAAAATTTTATTCAACATTAACCCTTTAAGGTGCACACGTTTTTCCTTTTTCCAACTCTGAAGGGGCAAGATTTTTCAGGGTCTCAGTGAGATTTAGGGTTACGTTAGTAAAAACATCATATCTTAGGTATTAGTGCATATATTTCAATTAAATAAAAAGCAAAATGAAAGCAGCTTTATTAATATCCTTAATTGAAGTATACTTTCAGGTGTTAAATTTGAATCCATGCATGAACATATATATTTACACAAAAAATTATTGTCCAGTTATTGTCCACTAAAACACTATGTATACACACTTTGTTGATGCCAGGAACACTAATCTGTCATCAAACAACCAATACATCTCTTTTCTCGGCAGGTTGTGAATTCCTATCAAAATCATAAGTCCAAAATAAGCCTTAATTTCAGTGGAATTAGTTTCCATCCAACAAGATCGCCATTTTGTTTTTCCACGATTTTTGGACGTGCATACTCGTTCATTTATCTCGCTATCTTGTCAAATGTTTCTTCTTTGAAAAACTGGTAGAAGAAAGCCAGCTGAGTACTTATCATTAGTTACAGTCACATTCGGCCCCGTTTCTGTTATAAATTCCGATATATTCAGTGCTAAAGTACTACTATTCCAACTGTGTACAGCGCCAGATACCCCTTCCCCCTACTCCTCTTCGATATTTTCAGAATCTGATGCACTCTCCTCCAAAATTTGAAAGATGTTACATGTGCACGCTACTGACGCTAATGTCACTTCTAATCCTATTGTCCGATTCAAAATCAACTTCTCTTACCTCATTATCCGATAAATTGAATTCAGTAAACTCCTTTGACGATTCTAAGAAATCCATTTGAAACACCAAATGCTAAAAACAAAGAAAACTTTATGAAAAAATGAACGGAGCAAGGCGAAAACGTTTAAAAATGCACTTGAATCGTTGTAGAAACGTTTGACTTCCTGAAGACACTGGAGGTCTCACGATTTCTCGAACGATATGAGAAGAAAAGAGCACTGGTTGATACGGACACTTTCAGACGTTTTGCCATTTTGGTAGTAAAGACGTTTTGGCCACTCTGCCCCTTAAAAGGGTTAACCATTTGAATAAAGCTCTCAGCGAACTAAGATCAGTGCCATCTCAACAGCATTGTAGGTCCCTGAGCAAAGCAATGTACCTAGAGCTAATATATCTATGTTGTGAATTGCTGTTGATTTTTATTCCTGTGAGCTCAAGGTACTCAGTGTGCCCATGCATTAGATAACTGTTCTAAAAGATGTGGATCAAGGCACCTCTAATGGTGACACAGCTGGAGTGGGTTGCTATGGAAAAGCGTGAACAGCAAAAGGGTATAGTTTCTATTATTTCTGCACACAAGTGCTGGAGAGAGTTCTAGAGTTCTTTTCCTTCAACCGTACAAGAGAGTGCTCCGAGTTCTTTTCCTTCAACTTTACACCATGTAGGCATGCCAGGTTTTGATTCATGTGCAATACTCATATGATTAACTGATAGTTGTTAGACTTTATATGTCAACTGACTTCAGAAGCACTATCTTCTCAAAAATTAAGAAATTAGTAAGTTTTAGAAGAATTATTATTATAATCAGTATTTATTTAAACAATACTGACCTGACTTTGAAACATAAAATAACTATCATGGAGATGAATAAACCATACATTCCTAGATGTTGTTATAGAGATGATAGTACCATATACTTTATGATGTTGCTAAAATTAAAGGGCCATCAAAGAGATGGTTGTACCACATATGCTTGCATCATGAATTTGACTCCAATCTTACTGGACATTTATCCCCAAGTTTACCATTATATGCATTTTCATTTTAACTGTTGTCATTGTCTTCCTGTGAGTTTCTGATTGGGGGTTTGTATCCTTTTTTTAAAATTGTGATTAATTAATATTTGGAAAACCTTTAATTTTCAAATACTTGGTAACTCCTGACACTATTGAAGTGTGGGTGGACTTGTGGTTGGTCATGTTAGGGTTTAATGTTGATTAGTCTTTCCTAATGCATTTCTTAACTCCCCGTGCCATTGTAGCCTTTAGCAAAGTTAATTCAGGAGAGAACAGAGCATTATAGTGTTCTGAATTATTGGATGAAAAGTATAGGGGATTCCTTTTACGAAACTCTTTGGAATGCAGGGGGATACTGATCTGAAGAAGAGTTGTGGAAAAAAGTCTGTGCCAACATGTTACAAATATCTTTTTAATCTGTTATTAGGTTATCAGTGTTTTTCAGTTGGTCCAACGAAGCTAGAATATTTCCCCTTTAAATTTGCTAATTGTTTTCCATAATTTGGAACTAAGTGCAGAAATGTCGACTTTAGAAACACCCCCCACCCCATTCTCTCCTTTTCCGTTTAATAATTTTACAGACAGTAGTTCTAATTTGTCTGAATATCATTAGATTATCATGAGTAGGAAATTGGAAAAAATTGCACAAAGCTTTTTTTGATCACAAATTCTTTTTCACATTCTTCATTCATTGAACCTGGTTCATCTTTGGAATGTTGAGGTTTTGGTATTGTTTCCCACTAATGTTTAGTAAAATGGATGAGAATTTTTTCAAATGTGTCTTCTGATGCAGCTGAACTAAAAGTGGTCTCAGTCAGCTGAGACTCACATAAGGTCTGAAAAAGATCCCAATGGGCATTGTGAAATTTCCTATTACACGCCGACTTCATGCGCACAATGGGGAGGTTGTATGGTATTTATTTACAGCATCCAATGAAAAACTTGGCTGATGAAGTGAAGCACGTCCTTTGATAGGTTATTTTTAGTGACTAGGATCACCAAGACTGAGTGACCATAGTAGTGGGATGGAATACATCCCTTTGACATTCATACATGGGATGTTTTTTATCCCAGAAGTACTGAACGGTTTAAGAAATATGGTAATATTTTATTAAGTAGAGAAACTTTGTTCAACTGAAATGTCCAAATCAGATTATGTAGTTTCTAAACTAAATACAAATGAGATTAATAAGAACAAAATTACATTCTATGAGGTTTACTAAATTTAAGAAAAACACTGCAAAGAAAATATTTAAGTAAAACTATTTATCAAGACAATAAACCCCTTCAGGCCTGTTACGTTTCCAGTATTTCTTTATAGACCCTGCCTAGGATTTCTAAGGACTTTAAATATAATAGATTAGATTAATTCCTTCTCTCTGTCCTAAACAGACTGGCTGCCCAACTTATCATTCGACTAGCTTAAAAATGTGTCTTGTAGTGCAGACTACAGATTTACGAACTGACAAATTGCGTACAAAGGCTGGTTTGGAGTCGTTAGATTCTTCTAAATTAATATGCATTCGTTACGTCATTCTTCTCATTCGCCCCCATCCAAAACCATGAATTAACATTAGGTTTAATATGCATAAAAAATTACTACGAAGAAGAATAAACAATTTAAGATAAGATTTAATAACTTTAACAATTAACAAATTACTCAATATACGAGCGCGAAAGTCTGATTCTAAGAGCTCGATAAGCAACGTGCTTAATTGTTACGACAATATGCCGTGAACAGTGTTCTAATGATTTTTGTCACCAGTATGGTAACTTATCTTGCGAAGGTTGCCACGTGTAGGTTCATGATCCAGTCCAGACCGGTTCCACCTGACTTCTTGCCCGTCAGTAGAAATGCGCACACAGCATAACAAAGGAACTGTTTCTCAGTACCTCACTGAACGGAACTGTGAATGTAGATAAGACATGCAGACCTGCTCGTCAGTGATGCCTCACAATGGTAGTAGGACTATAGCGGGATCAAACTCAATCTCCAAGAGTTTGGAACCTGGCAATGTGTGGATCCCAAGATAGGAATCATAGACATAGGTATAGGCATGAGCCTGGGTACCGACCTTTAGTGAGAAATCGAAGTGTTATCTCAGTAATCGCGTCGGCTGTCCTATGTGACTCAACGAATAAGCGACGTCACGAAGCTTCTGGTTCGGAGTGATTAATACAGGGCACGCTCACCGTTTTTATCAAAAATCATAAAGTGCATCACGTGACTGGTCACGTAGTATGTGGTTGGTTCGAGAATCTAGACAATGGCCTAAGAGTTACATAATGTTCCTGACCTCTTTGCTAGAAGCTTCTCGATACTGAAGTATCATGGGAGAATTTTAAACAAAGGAGTTTCAAATCTCAATATTTGAAAAACAAACAAGTGGGTCAAGAAGTCATGACATTTTTATCAGACTGTGACAAGGCCGAATACTATTTTACAAAATCTGATTTTTGAAATTAATAAGCAATAATTTTGTCACAGCACATAGTAACTAACAAATTAATATATTTTGGTAAAACTTATATGAGAGTATTCTATTCATAGGGGGGGAAAAAATTGTGAAGGGGACATTCATTGCTCACTTTGCTTTAGGAAATTTTTATTCTTCATTTAGTTCAAATATATATTATCTACTTATGAAATTGCATTAAACAATGGCATAGTAATAGATTTTGCATTAACATTAACCAAAGGCAATATCTTTAGCCTTAGAGTAAATGAACTATCATTTCAGAATTGGTTGGAAGAAATTTTCTGTGCCCATATCAAATATAGAAACATTGTGATATAGGTAACAATGATCAATCTATTTAATGTTGTTTTCCAAATGCTTAATAAAGATAATATTTTGACTTAATATCTTTCTGATAATAGATTTTAATGACCATGCCACCATTACAAATATATACTGGTACAGCCACATTATTTTCGTATTCGAAATATAGGTTTGAAACCAGTGTTTATATTTCCATTTAATCAAAGCATGTATTAATAATTACAAATATCAAATCTCCATCTGTTTGTGCATTTCAAATTTGAATAATCTAGTACTTACAGTATTACCTAGCAGCTATTTTAAAGCATAAAAATCAGAACCTAAACTTGAACTGACAAAATACAATCATAACTAAAACAATAAAAATACAATCTTAACTCAAACAGGTTCAGCCATTTTTCTATGTAATATGACTACATCACACAATCATGATACAATAATAGCCAACTTTTTCCTAACCACAACATTTCTAAGCATGTTATAAACATGCCCTGACTTGATTTAGCCGGATAAACTAAATAATTTATAAAATGTTTTTACAAACCTGGAGTGAAGTAGTTGACGCTTGACACGAAAGTTGTCCAGGATGCCTACATCACATGGTACAAGTGCCTCACCTTGTAAAAAAGATGAGTTATTTTAAATAATTTAGTTCCTTAACAAAAATAACAATTCACTCAAAACAGACATATACAGTAACTCTTTTGAAAACTATTATGAAATTCAGTTATGAACTATTTCAAACTCTGTTAGAAAATTTGTAAAATATTTATATAGGGGTATTGTGCTGGTGGTGATTTTTTGATGTAAGAAACAAATTTATCAAGAAAAATGTGGACTCTAAAGATATCTTTATTAACATAAAAATTACATTTAACTTGTTCAGAAAATTAAACAGCCTGTAAAAGCAAATATATAATAATCTAAATTCTTAATTTTTCCTTCTACTAGCTTGTACCCTTGTACCATTATTCTATATTTTTATTTCTCTCCCAGCATTCTTTCCAAACTAAATGGTTATTCCAGCACATCTAATCATGTGCTACCATGATTGCCTCTAGCAGTCTGAATAAGTGTGTTGAGAAGGTGACTCGAACCCTTGTGAAACAGGCAGGCTTTGGGTAATGAACAAGTTCCTTGTTCAAAATTGTCTATAAGTAGAATATGTATGTAATGTGGAGTTGATTAAAAAAAAAAAATACTGGTACAGTTTGCCCTCACTTAAAGCAGCCAGCTAAACCAACTAAAAATGGCAATAAATTTCTCATCACTTTCAACAGGTGTACTAGCTTATACAGCTTTTCTCCTATTGAAGAGGCTTTTAGACCTTCTCCTGCACTAATGCAAGGTTAAATGGCATATTTTTCTGATATTTGTCCTCACAGCCATGTCACTAAAAGTCCATTTCAATAACACTGAATTGTTTAATGATTAATGTTGCCTTCTTCAATGAAGTACCTTCACACAATCCTTTATATGCACTCTTTCAAAATGGTACTGATTGTTGACAGATTGTAGCCTAATACCTTATCAATGTTTGTCAGCACTTCACCTTTCAGAATGTTCTATATCAACTTTTACTTCCATTGCTATTACTTTTTTCTTCTTTGATATATCACCAGCACTTGCATCAGATATTTATTTAGGAGTTATGATTAAGTTTTGTATGCTCATGGAAAATAAATAAGAATGCACAATACAATGAGTGAAGTCTACGTTAATACAAGATGTAACATAAAATGGAAGTGCCATTATCTCTCATCAGTGCTGTCAGAAAAGCCCCAAATTAAAATTATAGTATGTATATTTATTTTATATTATACCAGTAGCATAATAGAATATTATACATTAATAATTTTCCTCCACCCTAGCAAATACAGAGTGCTCTTGTTCAATACAACAAATCTTTATAAACTTTATAATTCACAACCTTCTTAGAAAAGAGATGTATTGGTCATCTGATGACAGATTAGTGTTCCTGGCATCAACAAAGTGTGTGTACATAGTGTTTGAAGCAGATAATAACTGGATAATATTTTTTTTGTAAATATATATTTTCATGCATGGATTCAAATTTAACACCGGAAAGTATACTTCAATTGAGGATATTAATAAGGCTGCTTTCATTTTGCATTTTATTTCATTGAAATATATGCACTAATACCTAAGATATGATGTTTTTACTAAAAGGAAAACGCCCGCCGGGTAAAGAGTTAAACTAAATAATCTAATGGCATAAAAAAACTTTCTGACCTAATGATAATCAAAACTGTTATGACAATGATAAAGAACACCATTTCAGAAGTAGGATATTTTACATTAGTTATATCCAAAATTTTTAGTGTCTTTAAGCGGTTATTCCTGATACTCACACCAGTGGCTAAAATTAATTGCCTGTAAAAAATCTAAAGGTTAACAGACATATCTAAAGTTACTGTTTAAAAACCTACCTGTCTTGATGTCTAGTCCAACAGCAGAATGTGTGCCCATGTACTCTTGCTGCAGTTTAACAATAGCTTCCTGAGGATCAAGTCCGGAGTTTTGTGCCAACACCTTGACAATTATCAGAAGAGCTTCTGCAAAAGCCTGAACACCTGTTAAAAATTTTTAAAAAAATTTCTTAGGTTCTTTCAAAATACATTTTGTCTTATGACACAAATCTGCTACAAATGTTACTATGTTATTCTAATTTCTGTACACTGTAAGTTTTCCACTACAACATTTATCCCTCCTGAAATTCATATGGGTATATTTTATAAAGTCCAGATTACAATTTCAAATTGAAAACCGCAGCTTAAATGGTTAATATGATCTTGATAAAAAGGAATGATTTTGCAAATGATAAAATTACTTCTCTCACTACCCTGAAAGTCATGCTAACAGCCTTTTCTCAATAACTTAAAATTTACATCACCAACACTTTCTACATATGCATCTATAATAAAACCATAAAAGTTCTATCTGAAAAAATTTCAACCCTATTCACTTAGCATTATCTTTACAAGAACAACCATCCAGGTATTGGTACTGACTTTGATTTCCAAGAGTAATTTACTCATGAGACACTGAAGCAAATATTTGAAAAGGGAGATGAGTTTTGAAAATCACAGCTTTATCATTTAAAACAATTAATGAATATATAGGTGCAGACAAAATTATTTTAATAAAGGTTAGAGTTATCAGGAAAATGTCCAATTTAATGTCACTTTAAATTAAGACATTGTGTCTCTTTATACTATTTAAACTGAATCATTATTTTCTAAATATATGACTTGATATGCACTTCAGTTGCATGTACATTTTATTTTTTTAAATAAATTGTATGGCTATAAATTTTCAACAACTCAGAACATAATTGTCAGATTCAAAGTTTTCTGTACTAAAAAAACACACAAAAAAATATTAATCTGTAACTTGATAAAGTATCTTCTAAAACAAAAAAGTTTAATATATTTTCCATTAATTGTCAGATTCAAAGTTTTCTGTACTAAAAAAACACAAAAAAATATTAATCTGTAACTTGATAAAGTATCTTCTAAAACAAAAATGTTTAATATAGTTTCCATTTAAGCTCGTTTCGGACAGATTATTTCTGAAGAATATTGCTTATATTGTCTTACATATAAGCTGGATATTATTTATTACAATAAATATTTCATAATTGTCAAAATGACATGGTGTAGTGCATGTACTATTGCTACCCGGCTGCCATTTTGAAAATGCATACATCGTCTATCGGTCGAACAGGCAGTAGAAGTGTTATGCGCCGAATTTTGCTTATTCCATCAAGCTCTGACTTCTAAACATAAATAAATATTTAAAGATAACGTTTATTAGATGAGCAAAGTTGTATTTTGTCAACTAAAAGTAATAACAGCCGACAAATTGGATACCGGAAGTGTTAAAAGCAGACTCGTATATTGAAGAGCTAAGAAAATATAAAATCCTGAAAGAGAAAACATTTAACAATGCAAAAATATATAGTAATATCAAAAATGAAAAAAAAAAGAAAATTTTTTTCTCTTCCACTGGCTCGTGCCGTGTATGGCCTTAAAATAGTAAAGACAACATACTAAATAGAAATGCAATTTACAATATTTTACCAAGTCTTGCACGTCCTTTAACTTGATCTTTGTATTTCATTAGTTCTTGATAAGCAGCTATTTCAAATGCACCAGCACCTGGGAGAACACAACCTGCAGAAGGAAGTTTTCACATACATAAACAAATGCAAGTCATGTTAACAATTCTCATAATTAGGATTTAATAACCGGCAAACATAATTTTTTTATAAAAATTCTCATACTTAAGATGCAGCTATGGTTGTCTCATTATATAAATAGTAGCCATATCAACCAAATTCTGAAAGGTAACAGCATTTTCATTGTGGTGACATTTCACCCAAAATCACCAGCCAAATCACATTCAAGAACCTCAGATATTTAAAAAGAGAAAATTTTAAATACAGCAGGTTCCATCAGTTTTGAATGGCACTTGCCAATAAAAAGAAACCCTTTTCTGCTTAGACTAAGATTATAAGATAGTGAGGTTTAAAGTGCTGAGACCAAAGTATCCTTTCAAAAATGTCTAACCATACACATTTTACAAAGGATGAAACTGGAAATTTAGGACCTTCAAAATGGTACAGTTAAAAAATTTTGCACAACAGTTGATAATTTTTGGAATATGACTGGCTGAAAAAGACTTCCTGCTTTAAAAAATGTAGCATACAAAATAAATCTTATTTTGATTCCACTTATCAATATGAAGCCCCGTTATCAATGATGACCATAATAGAGACAAAACACAGATGTGAATATTGTTTTACTCCAAACTTCAAAAATTGGTGATGAAATGATGGGCAAAAACTGAAAAAGCATATGAATTAATAATGCTTCTTCTCTGTTCAGTGCTGATAAGTGCTTATGATTATTGAAATCTATATGCAAATAACACTATAAATAATATGTTTAATTAACTCTGACCACTAGTTCATCATTATGCTTTTTAAAAATAAATAAGTTGAAACTTTTTATGATATTTATTTGGTAAAAATTAATGTGTCTTCCAATTAGATGCAAAAAGAAGAAATTCAAATAGAAATAGCAAAAGAGTAATTGCTGAATAATTTAATAAAACATTTTACACGTAAATTACCTCTTTAATATAATAGATTCATACTTAGAAATGTATTACCAAATATGATGTTTTCTGTTTTTAATAATGTCCAGTATAAAATAAGCGAAGATAAATTGTTGGCGCCTGCCACACTCTTCTGAAAATTTGAATATGCTCCTGGCTACAAAGTTGAGGACCACTGAACTAGTCCATCTTAATAGAACTTCAATTAAATATTGTTGGTATACAAAAGAAAATGATTATTCTTATAATCTACATTGCCCTCCCTATAGCCAAAAGTATGTTAACCACTATATCAAGATGACAGTTTGCTACTTTTGTGCCAATCGACTAAACATACAACTGCTTATAGACAAGAATGCATAATCACTTGGAAATAGGAAAGAGTTAGTCATCACTCCTAGACTAACTTCTAAAAACAATGTAAAACCACTCGCCAGAAACAAAGTGAGACTAGTGAGTAAGGAAATATAGCATTACCCAAGACTAACCATAAGGATTTATATCTGCTGGTAAATAATTCAAGGCTTGAAGGCTTTGTCCATTTTGAAAATGCGTACATCGTCTATCGTACATCGTTAACCAAACCTAAATGACACAAGGAAATATAGATCTATGGGATGAGGATTCACAAATGATCTAGTCTTTCTGTGGGAAGAATTTATAACCTAGAAATGAATCTTTTGAATCAGCAATCGTTAAAATTATTCAATTCAAATAGTGATAATGATCACAGATATTGAATAAAATTAACCTGCAAATCACTAAATTGAAGTCAAAAGTCAATTTCATATATCACAATAATATATGAAATAAGAAATTGAAAAACAGTTTCAATGATACCTTTAGTTGTGCTCAATACTGATTGTTTAGTTCATGACTTTCCGTTCAAAAGAAAAAGAAAATTAAACACGTACAGTTAATAGTATGCTTTATGAATTTGCCTGGTCATTTTGAAAATTGTTTTGAAATCTGATCGAGAGCAAACAAGATATCTGAAAAGACTGTGAGCATGAAAACTTTATACAGAAGAAAGAAAAGGAAAGAAGAGACTTCATTAAGCATTAACAAGAGCAGAAAGACCCAACCCCACCCCCACTGATGGTTAGTTCTCAAAAGATGTGTCAGTGAAAGCAATTAGAGTTGGGAGAGGGGCATACAACCAAAACAGAAGTGATTTGCAGAAATGATTTTCAGGGAGCCAATGCAGCATAAGCAAATAATCAGACATAAAAAATCCAAATCCAAACTTTAGAAATTCGTGAATTAGTTTAAATTCTTTACTGATGCTTCTGACAGAGTAATTGTAGAAATGGAAAAATAAATGAACTCTCAGCTAATTTAATGTATAACAGCAGACCTGCCTACCCCCCACCTCAGGAAACCAGAAGATCACTGGTCCAAAACCAGAAGATTTTGAATGGAAACCAGAAGATTTTATGCAGAGTCTGGCATTTAATAGAAATACCAATAATATAAAATAAATGCAAAATAAAAACAAATAATGTTAATATTTGTAAATAAACTTATCAATATTGTAATGATTTATGCAAAGCACAACAATTTGTCTACTTTTTTGTCTAGTCTCCATTCCACTGTTTATTTAAGATGAATTTTTGTCAAGCACAGCAAGTGTTAGGCAGTTTTATTTAGAAATGCATTGGTCAAGATATTTCTTTAGAAATATGAAGAAAGATCTTCACATTTCACAATAATGAGCCATTGAAGTACTGCATCATTTTCACTTTTTAAAAAATTCATTAAATATTTCATAAATGGATTTTTAAAAAATATATATTTAACTTTTTATTATCTACTGTACAAGTCACAAAAAAGAACATTTGCCTGTTAAAAAATTTTAAGAAAAAAGTTATGATTTTTTTTAAATTGTACCCATCTAAAATATATATTTTGGGAGAACATGTAGAATTTTAAAAATAATTTACTTTAAAAAAAACAAACCTAAAGCATACAGGCTTTCAACCATGCACAACCTTTTAACTTTATGTATGAGGAACTAGTATATAAAATTTCAGGGACATGGAATAATTACAACTATTCAAAAGGGGCCTTAGCATTTAGTTCAACAGAAGAAAAAAGTCATTTTGAGAAAAACACATTTAAGTAAAATAAAGACTAAAGAACTTTAAAATTGTTCAAAGTTGTTTATTTTTTTTTATAAATAAACCCTATCCAGACTACATTGGACTGCTCTTAGTCATTTGGCTCTCTTAACAACACAGAATTAAATATGCTACCCTTTACATCCTCAGTGTAGAGTCTTTTTATTTTCTAATTCAATAGAACCAGAATATTGCAAGGAAATTTTTAAAAAATATATTTATCAAATTACATTAATAAAATTTGGAATATATGTTGTCTTTGTTATGAGAAAGCAATATCAGTTGTTAGTTTTAGAATATCTGTTTCAAATTTTAATTAATAAATTATTTAAATATATAAAACACCTATATTTTTCTAAATTTACACGTCCATTAGACTAAAGAAAAAGCAGTGAAAGTCTTCCGGTAAAATTAAAAATGTTATTAAAAAGACATTAATCTTCAATAAGCATGCTTTGTTAATTAAGAATTGGATATGATTATATTTTTTAAAAATGTTTTATGCATTTCTTTGTCTTCACATAATTGTATGTGTATTTATTAGCATGCCTTCTAAAATTCCATTATAATTAGGTAGTCCCACGGCCACCGCTTTACAGGCAAAAACTCGCAAACGCACACAAATTTGCTAAACTTTACTCCAGAGCGGTTTTCTTCACATTAAACCTCAACTAACCATTTTTATATGAAAATAAAGATCGATGTTTTCTCTTTCGAACTGTTTTGTTGTTTTTTTTCTGAATTTTATTATAGTATCCATAAACTTTGACGAAAGTACCTTAGGGTTGCAACAAAAATGGGTCAAAAGTCGCCTCACGGCCGAAAAAGTAAAATTCACGTTTTCGGGTACCAATTTTTAAGAAGAAAACGGATCATAAAAGCGTTTTGTAATCCTAAAACTGATTGGTCCTTTAAATAGAGGACATATAACTCTTTACACTCATATAATTTTCATTTTTGTTTGATGAGAATAACCAAATAAATTTTCAAACTAAAATTTTCACGATAAAATTTTCGGAAGAAATATTTATCACAAAATAGTGAAAAATATATCATTTTCTGCGGAATTTCAATATCTCTCTAATGATATGCTGTAGCCCCTGATTAGTGACCCCTTTGTAGATCCGGTGAATTGAAAACCACGTAGTACGCATCCTGTTTCAGTCATGACTTCCACGTGCGAAACACGCGTTGACGCTACCGCTGATTTTTCTCACATTTTATATGAACAATTAAAACCTCTTATCGGTAAGATCTTTTGTAAGCATTTAATAATGATTACTTTACTCTGTGATTAGTTTATTTGTAAACATATATCTATTTTTAAAGCAGAATTATTCATTTTGTCATCACCATCACTACCAATTCCGTAGTTTGAAAATAGGTTAGTCGGTGCGTCACTCTATCGCGAAAGTTTGATTGCTATTTCCTCGCAATACATATTTTGAAGTCGCAGATCGTATTTAAATACATTATTTTATTTACTTAATTAATTTTAAGTCATGATGGTAATCTTATTATTTAGAAAAATCGTTTTCTTACGACGATAATTTAAAAAAGAAAAGATAACTCTTGATGCAAAAATAGTAAACAACCGAAACACTTGGGTCTGTGAAATGTTCTTTTCACATTGGATTTACAATAATGCTAATAAGATATTTATTTAGTAAATCAAATGCTTTTATATACATATATTTTAAATAATTTTTTCCTGTTTGTTTTGAATTTGAACATATTTTCCTCTTAATTTAAAAAAGTTGTATGGCTTATGCCTTTGTTTTGGTTTCACGATCTTTTAATTTTTTTGGTGGTACATAAATTAAGAATAAGTTAACATAGATAGTTGTCAAGATTGTGAAGTCTTAAAATAACAGCTAGACTTAACAAAACATGAGATTGCTGCATGTAAGAAAACGATAGCATGTATGCAGAAATCTAAAACTAGTACAAGTAAGATGGAGACAGTTGAAACTGAGTTGCAGATGCTGAAGGAAGCTAGTATTAAAAGTAAAGTTGACTCAGAACAAAAGATTCATTTGCTGTCTGAAAAGAAAGAAGAACTATCAGCAAACCTTTCATTTTGCCAGTCAGAAAAAAATAGCTTAACAAACGATCTAGCATGTGTAAGTGAAAAATTTTAAAAGAAAATAAGAGACAGTGCTGCTATATGTAGACAGAAAAATAATCTAAACAGATCAAAAGAAGCATTAAAATTCAAAGAAAAGCTTATAGAGCAAAAACTTAAAAATGAGAGCACAGCTGAAAAAGTTGAGAAAGGTTAGGAAAATCCTTCAGCAGACACAACAAAATCTAAGTAAAAGTATCAAAACAGTTGCTGATCTGAAATGTAAGCTTAGAGAATCACAAAAATACATCCAACCTATGATTGAATGCACTGAAGGACTAAAAGACTCTCCTGTAGATAGTCACTAGAGATGAAAAGGGACAGTTTACAGATTCTGTTTTGAAATGTGTTGGTAGTTTAGTTGGGGAGGGAGAGGTGTCAGGAAAGAAAACTAAAAGCATTATTCAGACTGTAGCATCTCATTTACTGGGGTGGGGTGATACCATGGACTGTGATGATGTGGATGTGAAGTTTGTTTTTAAATGGGGTTTAACAATGGAGACAACCAACAGAAGAACCCGGACAGCCAATGACTATAGTGCAGTACAGGAAGAATTTTCTATTTATAAAAATATGTACTGTGATTAATATTTGAATCTATGTTGTGCACATTCATTGTTGAAAATAAATATCACAGAATTGAATTATATTAAATATCATGTCACTAATGTACATGTTCACAGAGTTTTAGCAATTCATTTTTCATACATATTTTCAATGCTTTAATACCTGTCACAAAACTTTCAGAACATAAAGATGTGTATTAATCTATTACTTATTATTTTGTTATAATTAATAATATTATTGTCAAGCATGTTTTTATATCTATGAATTATGCGTAAAGAATACCATGTATACAGTTTTAAAGATTTTTTTTTTAAATATGAAAGTTTCTGTTGTAAGAAAAATAGTAATTCAGATAAAAGGTTATAAATAAATTATCTGTCTTTAGATAAATAGATAACTTCCTGCTCATTTTAATAGGTGAACCAATGCTGTGTTATGTATAGTTTCTAAGATGAGACCATTTATCCGTTTTAATTTTCTTTGTAGATAAAAATTGCTTGGTAAAATGTAACTTAATATGTGATTAAACTGAAATTATCTTTATACATATTGATCAAGTATAGTTTACTGATCATTTTGATATGTGGACCATCTCTGTATGATGTATACTTTCAGAGATGTGACTGTTTATAAGTTTTAATTTTATTTGTAAATAAAAATTGTACAGTCAAATGATAACTGTAACTTAATATGCAATTAAACAGAAATTATCTTTATAGATATAGATAGAGCATAGTTTGCTGATCATTTTGATATGTGAACCAACTCTGTATGATGTATAGTTTCAGAGATATGACCATTTGCTTGTTTACGTTTTCTGTAATAAACTTCGTTAAAGCTGTTTTTGGTTAAAATTTGCTGAAATGGTCATTTTCAGCCTCCAATAATTTCCACATTTTCTTTGCAATGCCTTTAGAAAAAAATAGGCATTAACTATATGGTACATGATTTAATAATATGCACTT
The DNA here is from genome assembly GCA_028829895.1 of Sinotaia quadrata. Taxonomy (NCBI): domain Eukaryota; kingdom Metazoa; phylum Mollusca; class Gastropoda; order Architaenioglossa; family Viviparidae; genus Sinotaia; species Sinotaia quadrata. Next base: position 73,443,952 of record CM054183.1, on the reverse strand, counting down.
TGGATGTACTTTGTTCATCAGTTGCATATGTTATGATGCCATGAATGTTCCTTTTTGTTGCGTTTTGCGAGCAATTTTATGAAACAAAAGCCCATTTTCTTTTGCAATTTATAATAAACTGAAAAGTAAATTTTGCATTATATCTATTTTTTCTTGTTGTATGTCACTATGTTTATTAGAATTATTAGATTGTTTTTCAGTGAGGTTTATATCTTACTTATAATAAACTTGTAAAATCACACATTCATTACGTCTAAAAAAAGTTGACCACAAATAACGACACTAAATTTGTAATATCTCAAAAAGTATTATAGCTATCATCATAATTTTTTCTGTACAACCTTATTTCATCAGAACACACATTTTGAGCATAAAACATTTGTACAATATCAAGTAGAAAAAAATGAGTGGGACTACCTATTATAATGTGTGTACTGCGCAATCACAAAATATCAACGGCTAATTTACAAATACATATATATAGGCCTGTATATATTTCTAACTTTTTTTTTTTATATAGCAGAAATGATTAAAATTAAAAATTCAACTAAATCAAATTGTTCACAATTCAGTAAATTACTTTCAAACAAATTTGTCTCAGGATCATTTCTTTATCGCCGATGACTTTTTGTTTTAAAACTTATGTCACATTTTTAAAGAAATAAATTTTGAAGCCTTACATATTATATTAGAATAATTACAACAGATTCCAAAATGATTATTTGAATCTCTATACGGTTTCAAACATAGACCTACCATTATTGATAACGACAATCTTTTTCCTAGCACTGCAATATAATTCGTCAAAGTAGCTCGTTTCAGACGGATAATTTCTGAAGAATATTGCATAGATTGTCTTACATGTAAGCTGGATATTGTTTATTAAAGTAAATATTTCGTAAGTGTCAAAATGGCATGGAGTTGTGCATGTACTATCGCTACATGGCCACTATTTTGAAAAAGCGAACTTTTTCTATCGGTCAAACAGGCATGAATGTTATGAACCGAATTTGCTTCTAAGCTCTGACTTCTAAACATAAAAAATAATTAAAGAAAATGTTTATTTCACGAACGAAATTGTGTTTTGTCAACTAAAATTAATAACGGCCTACGAATAAGATTCCAGAAGTGTTAGAAAAGAACTCGTATGCTGAAGAGCTCCTAGCAGATGACAGACAAGTAGGTTTTTCGACCTGTCATTACTGATTGTGAAAAAAAAATTGAAAATGAAAATGAAAGCGCAAGGTTTCTTTTGGAAGCAGAAGAGAGGGAGATTCGAGGTAAGAGCAGGAGATTCTTCCGCTAAAAGCGGAAGGTAGGCAGGTATGTAACAGGTATTGTTAACTGAATACCAAAGAAATGATTGTTATGACAAGAAAAACAAATGTTAGAATGAATCAATGAAACAAGAAAAATACACATACGGTTTGTAACAAGTAGATATGCTGTGTGCTTTAACATGCAACCCTTATGAAATTAGATACTGCATTTCATTTTACCACATTTGGGTGCATCATTTGATGTTCAAGTGGCATTTATCATTAGAATAGCGGAGACTATTTTGGATTCAGCCAATAAACATGGTCAAAGCCTACAGAAAACTTTTGTCAAATAGGTGGGAAAATTGATATGGCTGTTGTAAAAGAAATGTTCTTTGATTTCTAATGGCAATATCTGTTTGTGTGTGCTAGAATAATGTTTTGTTTTATTATAATCAACAGTGAATATGTGAAGGAAATAGAGAGACTTTTTCTTTATTTATATTTAATAAATCATTTAAAAGATTTTCTGACATAACATATGCCTTATCCAACAGGTAAAAATCAATCTTTGTTGTGCAGATTAAATTCTTTTACAGTAAAGCTACAAGAAAAATGCTTCTATTCACAAAATATTCAGCACGAAAAAAATATTTTTTTTTGTTCTTTGCATGTAGTAATGTAGCCTTAATTGTAGTCAAGTGAAATTCAGCACTAACAAGAAAACATCATACATGGGACAAGCTTTGATTGTTATTTACTGTTCTGGTGGATGTGTAGACATATCAGCTGTGCTTTGTATGTCTAGCATCCTTACTGTATAACCAATCTCATATTTTTTTACGCATTTGTTCGTATGAGGGAAACTATGGCAAATTTGCAAAAGATCATTCAGGTTTTATTAGAATGTTCAAGTAAATTTGCAGATATTTCCAAGAAAAGAACACTTAGGTTTACCAGGATGCACAGAAAAAAATCAAAAATGAAAGAACAAGCACTTAGGATTACCGGAATGTTCTGTTGAGTTGCAGATAAGCACAAGAACACATTTGCTCGTATGAGGGAAACTTATATAATGGCTTAGGTTATTGCAAATTTGCAAAAGATCATTCAGGTTTTATTAGAATGTTCAAGTAAAGTTGCAGATATTTCCAAGAAAAGAACACTTCGGTTTACCGGAATGCTCTGTAGAGTTGCAGATAAACAACATTTAGATTTTATCAGAATACTCATGAAAGTTGCAATATAGATAAAATAGTTTCACACCATGGTTCTCAGTGAATTGCAAAAATTGACAAAACGCTCAAGTTTACCAGAATGTTCAGAAAAGTTGCAGGCAAGAAAAGTACAATTTTATAGTTATTTTGTGAGAAAACAAGTTACAGTTCATAAAACTTTATTTGGCTGACTTTTAATGCATATAGTACGTTTTTTTTTGTGAGAAAAATATAAAAATCTTACCGTCTTCAATAGCATTATTGACAGCACGCAAGCCATCATGAACAGCATCCTTAATCTGGGTTATAGTGTGAGAGTTTGGACCCTTGATCAAAATAGTCACTGACCGAGGATTCTTGCATTTTTCAATAAATGTGTACTTGTTTTCTCCCTGTAACAAAGTAAATAATACAGAAACTTTGTTGAGATTTAATAAAGTCTACCCTGAAATAATTGTGATGCTATCTGGGAAAACTCGAATACAGTTGCTAAAATTGATTTTGCGCTACAGCCATTTCTAGTTGTATATTAAAAAAGAAAATCAGCTGTGAGATTACTTTAAAAATAACTATTAACCATTATTTTTTGTTGTTTGAACTCATGATTATAGCTTTTTAAGTGTAAAATGGACTCTTTTGATTATCTTGTATCGGACTACTTTGTTCTCTATTAACATGTGACTGCCTGCATTGTATTTTTAGTGATCCGAGGTGCACAAATGCATCACATTGAGTGAGAAGGTTCTTTGTTTCAATTTATAATATACAGGAAGTGTGGCTGCGCATAAATCAGACTGGAGGTCGCCTAAAATTATTCTTTTTGGTGCTTCGCTATTATTCTGGCCTTGTGAGTTTTAAAAATTCAACATTTAGGATTTAAACTTAATTTTTTAGCATGCAGCTGTGATTTATTTATGGAAATGCAGAATAAATTAATTCGTTTTAGAAGCTAGATATAGAGTTCATACCAACCGGAAGTAAGCTTTGATGGCATGTACCACTACTCCTGTGTCATCTGCTGCTTTAGCTAGACTACTGAACAGAAGTGACATTTCTGATGTCATAGCTGATTATTTCGATTCTGACAACAGCAGTGACAATGATGAAAATATTCAAGCAACTGGGAAAGCACCAGGTTTGTACAGTTTTATTTTATCTGTTATAATCAATTAGGTTTACACACGTTAACTATTCTTGACTTTGACAATGCTTGCTCAGTTAGTACTATCACTTGATCAATTTTAATTAATATTTTAGTATTTGTCTCTATCAAAATATCTTTTCTTCTGGGTTTTTTTAAATGTATAATCAGCATTGATGATAATAATAAGACAATTTTTATTATTCATGTGTTGTTGTTAACATACATAATTTAAGTAAAATAAATTCTTATACCTCAAGACCTGATTTTCAAAGATAAATTGAGGTATTAAATAATGCTTAAATGTTAAGCAGTAGGCCTAAAATGAGAGTCATCATTCAACATACCCTTAAGTATAAAAGTAAGTTCAGGGCTACTTTACATTAGTACTCATCTATTATATATAGTACTTATATATTATCTAAATATCTTTTCTTCTGTTATTCTTTTTAACTCTTTACTGGGCGGAGCGCCTAAAACCGCCATAATGTCGAATCGGGCAAAACGCCCGAAAGCGTCCTTATCAATCAGTGCTCTTTTCTTTTTTTTTTCTTTTCTCATATCGTTCGAGAAATTGTGAGAGTTCCGGTGTCTACAGGAAGTCTGACATTTGTACAACGATTTCCGCGCCATTTTGAAACATTTTCTCCTTGCTTCATTCATTTTTTCATAAAGTTTTTTTTGTTTTCATGTTTGGTGTTTCAAATGGATTTCTTAGAATCGTCAATCAATAGTGAGGAGTTTACTGGATTCAATTTGTCGGATAATGAGGTAAGAGAAGCTGATTTTGAATCGGACAATAGGATTAGAAGTGACATTAGTGTCAGTAGCATGACATGTAGCATTGTTCAAATTTTGGAGGAGAGTGCATCAGATTCTGAGGATATCGAAGAGGAGTAGGGAGAAGGGGTATCTGGAGACGCACACGATTGGAATAGTAGTACTTTAGCACTGAATATATCAGAATTTATAACAGAAATGGGGCCGAATGTGACTGTAACTAATGAATCTGATAGTACTCAGCTGGCTTTCTTCTACCAGTTTTTCAAAGAAGAAACATTTGACAAAATAGTGGAATAAACGAACGAGTATGCACGTCTGAAATTTGCGGAAAAACAAAGTGGTGATCCAAGTTGGAAGGACACTAATGCTACTGAAAATAAGGCTTATTTTTGACTTATGATTTTGATAGGAATTCACAACCTGCCGAAAAAAGAGATGTATTGGTCATCTGATGACAGATTAGCGATCCTGGAATCAACAAAGTGTGTGTGCATAGTATTTGTAGCGGACAATAACTGGACAATATTTTTTGTGTGTAAATATATATTTTCATGCATGGATTCAAATTTAACACCTGAAAAGTATACTTCAATTAAGGATAATAAAACTGCTTTCATTTCCTTTCATTTTGCAATTTATTTAACTTAAATATATGCACTAATACCTAAGATATGATGTTTTTACTAACATAAACCTAAATCTCACTGAAATCCTGAAAATTCTTGCCTGCACAGAGATAAAAAAGGAAAACGCTCCACCCAGTAAAGAGTTAAAATTGTTTTATTATTTACTCAAATCAGAGTAAAATCAACCAGATTATGCTTTAAAAAAACAAACAAGAAAAGATATTTAAAAGATGACAAGTACTAAAGTATTAAGTAACCCTAGACTTACAATTAAACTTAAGGGTGTGTTGAATGATGAATATCACTGTATGCCTACTACTTAACATTAGGTATTCCAAACATATTTTTCAAAATCATTACTAATACTTTAAATGTATATAGACAGATAGAACTTTTTCTGCTGATTTCAATAATACTAAAATCAAGTTTGTACCTCAATTACAACCAAAGTTACGAATTTTTCAATATTTAATTTTTCGCAAACTTTTATGCTCAAAAATGAAATTGTACAAATAGCTCACTTTGAAGGTCCACAAAATGAAGAAATGATGTTCAATATAGTTCAGACTCTCCATATAAGTAGTATCCAACATACAAATATGGCTGAATTTTTTTAAGAGGCTTTACAATGTTATTTTCAAATATATTGTCAGTCAAAATTAGCAATTTATTCATTTTCGGGTTGGAAAAAGCTCTAATGCAGTTAACACAAAATGGACGAAATTGCTATGAACGTTAAACTGTAATAACTCTGCTTGTAATTGAGCTACAGAGATGCTTTTGGTACCATTGGATTCAGTTTGGAAAGATCTATATTAAGAATGCACTCACTACAGTAAAGAAATCTTCATATTTTGTACACACACTCAGACATTTGCCAATCGTTCATCTAATTTAATGCTTTTTCAGTTCAATGATTCTAGTGCAGTCTAGCATGGTACCACAAGGAATGTTCTTATATGTTGAATGCACACAATTACATGTTTTCCACAACAGCATGTTTCATGTTATGGTGCTTAACCTAAATAAGCAATTCAATCTGCTGGTAGACCATTATTCCACAATCTGCCTTCACTGGACACAGACATAATTTCATAGTTGCAGTAAAAGACATCCATTTATTACCTATATACATCATCTTTTCTCAGCCAGTCTTTCCACTGACATGCTTTAAAAAATATTTGTACCTTATAAATCTTTCCCCTATTGAATGGTACAATCTCTTAAGGTGCATACCTAGCTCAAAAAGCATGAAAAATTGAAAAAATTCAATAAAAAAAGATTGTTATTGGTCTTTTCTGATAGAAAAATGGCTGAATTTTATGAAACTGCTTTTATTTTTGGACAAATCACAATAGTTTTGAAGATATTTTCAATCAAAGATGGGAGTATACCATAGGAGATGTTTATGGTTGAAAAGTTATTTAAAAGTTGAAAATCAGTCATTAATTTCATTTTTTTGCACCACATCTAAAAAAACTATTAAAGATATCTGCAAAGAATTTTGAACATAGTTTTAAGGACAACATAATCTGGCTTCTGAACCTCTAACTTTTTTATATATTTGACTATAGTGTAGATATGGAATTATAAATTAATTAAATTTTTAAAAAAAATATTATTTAAATAAAATATGTGCTCCATCAGCTGAATGATTGCTACACAATGTGAATAACCAGAAATTACAGTATATTAATTCAATAATTGACTACCAAATATTTTGTCTATATATTTTAAGGTTTTCTTACAATCTTGTCAAAAAGAATTAACAAGTTTTGGAAAATATGATTATTTACAAAACCTAGTAAATTCATAAGAAAAGTGAGTAGGCCTTGTAAATGTAATAGAATGTGCATTATCGACTCACTCTTACATTTGTGGAAAAATAAGCTTGCAAAATACAACAAATAAAGATATAACTCACTCGTGTCTATCAGAATTTTTAAAAAAGAAAAGAAAATCTGGTAAAAATAATAACTAAAATTTAAAAAAAACATCTAGTGATCTACTCGTTGTTTACACTGTGCCCTGCTACAGCAGTAATGAACGAAAAAAAAGTGGTCACGTGACCACAAAATAAAAAGAATTAAAAACAAATAACACGCGATCCGAATAAACGAAATACATTATATTGCAAATAAATCTTTCCACTATTGAATGATACAAAACTTAAGCTATGGATAAGGCAGACATAAATTCACAAAGTTATTTTCCGTGTTCACCCTCAACGCCTTAAAAGACGAACGCTACCGTAGGCCTATAGACACTGAAAATTCTTATTTATCGGTTAATATAGTCCTTTAAACGAAAAAATGTATGCTATAAACTGAAAATAATTGATTTAACTTATCAAATAACGTCCTCAAACAGAGTGATGCACGAGAATGCAAAGTGGAAACTGGTTCAAAGTCGCTGAGTTGATCGCTACGGTACTCGATACCGTCCGCCATTGTTGTTTTCGGTCTTCGGTGATTTCGGTAATTGACCACCGTTCGTTCAACGCAATTCAGTTCGTGCACAGTATTTTTTAACTCAAACAAACTATACAGACTTATAGATGAGGGATTTTCCTATTTTTTGGTATCTTTTAAAGCTGCTACGTTATCGGAATCACCATGAACGTAATTTAAGAAAATTTTAGTTTAACCGTATTTCACTTTATTTTGAAATTCCCGCGAATTGTTTAGTATGGAAATGAACCTTGTTCTCTCCCCTACATGAAAACCGTTATTATTTTTAGATTACTGTACCACGAACTTACTGATGGACCGAGAAAGAGTGCATGTGTTAAGCGCTACCGCCGGACAAGTTATGGCGGCTTGGTAAAAAAGTCGTTCGGTTGGCAACTTCTGAATAACTTCTTATTACTTTTTCACAATTATTTATTAAAACAAAAAACACAGAAAGACAGAACAGAGAACAAACTTTTGTTTCATGTGCTTTTATTTTACAAAGCTTCAATATACAGAGGAAACATGAGTGTTGAAAATGTAGAAAAATTGACAAAACAACGTCCCAATCAGCCATTCAGCGATGTTTGGAATACCTATTAACATTTAAGCATTGTTTAATACCTCTAATTTATCTTTGAAAAACAGATCTAGAGGTATAAGAATTTATTTTACTAAAATTATGTAGGTTAACAACAACACATGACTAATTAAAATTGTTCTGTTATTATCATCAAGGCTGAGTAAAATCAACCAGATTATGCTTTAACACAGTGATCTCAAGTTCACTAACAGCTATAATTTATTTTAAATTGTGCCATTTGCTTGCAAATCTTACTGTTACATACAATGAATTTATAAAATCATTAGTCTCACCAAGACAGATTCATAGACAAGACCAGCTTCACCAAGGTAGTCCGGGGTTAAGTCGTCCACTGAGTTAACAGCCATGCCACCACAAGCAAGAGCCAATCTGTAATATGAACATTTTACAACATTTTCTATATTTCATAAATATCTAAACAAGTAATTTTTTAACGTTAAGCACACTGAATTTTAGAAGAGGAAGATACAACCTTAAAAAATATTCAAATAAACTGACAAAATTTACAAGGTTGTTAGTAGGTAAGACCACTCAAATTTTGAAGTCTGGCCAAATAAGCTGATATTTGCAGGTTATGTTATGTACCTCAAAGTAAGTTTGCATACAAAATTTTGGAGCTCTAGCTTTAATAGAAAAAAAGTTATGACAGTTCAAAGTTTGGCGTAAATTGCAGAAAAACACAGATTTCATGAAGACCCTTTTGAAATGACCACACAACAAAAACTATGAAACATACATAGCTCATCTTTACTATTTCAACTCTCTGTAATACAAATATATTGCTGATTTTTTTTTTTTAAGGATCACAGATGCATAAAAAATGAAACACAATCCTGTCAAATTAGCATTTTGTGTAAATTTTCAAATGGCAAGTGGTCAAAAACTAAGTAAAAATGTCTCTTTAGAATAAAATAAAAAATAAAATAAAAATAAAAACTACTTCATGTACATCATCCAAATTTGGTATACTTGCTCTTTAGAATATAGACATTTACAGGGTGAAGTTTTAGACAATCTTTTTGTAATGCAATGTTTCTCATTTCTGTAACTGACAGCATGATCATTCTAACTAAATAAAGTCAAAAATTATATTTTTACAATGTATGCATGTACTTTAACAATTTAAAAAAAACAGTTTCTTTAATTTAATAAAATACTATTAGTGTTAGTTGTTACTATTTACAGTTTACTTTTTTGTAGTTCAACAGCAATTGTAATTATTAGTATCTTTATTTTTCATAGGTGTCTATTTGTTTCATAATACATTAACATTCTAAAAATATCTTGAAAATTGAAAGCTAAAGTCTTTCATAGTTTTACTTATTATATGTCTACTATATTAGTGTATACTGTATGTCTGTAGTGTGAGTAGCATGTTACTCATCATTGTCCTGATCTCAATTTTTACCAACATCGATTCACTCACTGAATGACTCATACACTTATTATTATATATAATAATATATATATATATTAACCCTGATCAGTCATTCAATGACAAATTCTAATTATCATTTACTAGATTGTTTCTTAAGGTCCTAGTTATAATAAAATAATTAAAAGTACTGGTCAGCTACAGAGGAACACAGACAAAAATCCTTCAGCATTAAGAGTTTTCGTTCTTTATTTTGGATTGGTGCTTTATAAAATTAATTTAAAATATCGCCGATTAGTTAATATATTTTTTTTAATTCAATCTCATCATGAATCATCGTTTAATCATTTCCATTTTGTATTTTGTGTATAGGATTGTTTTTAATATAAGCAGTTTGTCATAACAAATCATCACCCTCTTGCGACAATATTTTAAAAGTCTGATATTTAGTTAACCTCGTTAGTGATCAAAATAAAACTTTCTAACAAATCGTAACCTAAAAATAATGAATGATCGTTTTACTGTAGCAATATTTCGATGAAATTTAATAGTTTTGTTAAAACTTAACGCAAAATGTTGTCTAGTTGATCCATTTTAACACACGTCTATATATATAATAAATGTATGAGTCAGTGAGTGAATGAATCGATGTTGGTAAAAATTGATATCAGGACAATGATGAGTAACATGCTACTAACACTACAGACATACATTATACACTAATATAGTAGACATATAATAAGTAAAACTATGAAAGACTTTAGCTTTCAATTTTCAAGATATTTTTAGAATGTTATGTCTTATATTATGAAACAATAGACACCTATTAAAAATAAAGATACTAATAATTACAATTGCTGTTGAACTACAAAAAAGTATACTGTAAATAGTAACAACTAACACTAATAGTATTTTATTAAATTAAAGAGCATCAGTTTCGCTAGTTTTGATCTGTTTTTTTAAATTGTTAAAGTATATGCATACATTGTAAAAATATAATTTTTGACTTTATTTAGTTTGAATGATCATGCTATCAGTTACAGAAACTAGAAACATTGTATTATAATAAATGTTTAATTTTACCTTTTTTCGTCTTCAACAAGTGTGCGGATTTATTGCATGAAACTACATTTTTGAGATGTTATATTTCTAAATCTATACAAAAAGATTGTCTAAAACTTGAAATAGTAAAGATGAGCTATGTATGTTTCATAGTTTTTGTTGTGTGGTCATTTCAAAAGGATCTTCGTGAAATCTGAGTTTTTCTGCAATTTACGCCAAACTTTGAACCGTCATAACATTTTTTTTTATTAAAGCTAGAGCTCCAAAATTTTGTATGCAAACTTACTTTGAGGTACATAATACAACCTGCAAATATCAGCTTATTTGGCCAGACTTCAAAATTTGAGTGGTCTTACCTACTTATAAATTAGTAACTAATAACTTTTGCTATAATAATCTCTTTTTTAAACATTTCCTGTCCCTCTGATACAGTATAACAATGCTGAAAGCTATTTTGATTTTTTATAATGCTAACCTATATTATTATATCATTAAAGTTAACATATAAGTTTGTTAGTGTAAAGAAAATGTTAATAACAAATAATGTAACCAATAATAAAAAAGTATGGCCAAGAAATCAACTTAACATAATACTTAATTAAAATTACTGAGAAATTTCTAGGTTACACTACATCACACTATGTTTAATCACAATAAAATAAAACATAATCAATAAAATATATATACAGACATGCATTTAAATTTTAAAACATATTATAAATCAATAGTCTGATATTTGTTCACTGTCCACACAAACCTTTCCATATTACGCCGTTTAGCACGTCGAAGAGCAACAATTCCTTCTTTAGCAAGCATATCCAATGAAAAGGGATCAATACCCTTCTGGTTAATGACCACAAAGTTCTTGTCATTGCCATCACAAACCTGCTTCTTCAAGGCAACTATCTTATGTACACGATCATCAATGAAAGCTCGTTCAGCCTCTACAAGTCTTTCACGTTCCTTGGCACTCTTGTAGAAAAACCCAGAGTTCACTTCCCTGTAGTTGAAATAAGTGCACTGAAGTTATCCTTCACAACTTAAAAAATATATGTTATCTTTTATCATTAGGAAAAAAATTGAAGGAAACCCTAATTCCCCAAATTAAGAAAATACAAGTTATTATATTTAACTCACATTTTATTTATTTATTTACTGACCAACTGCAATTCTTGTTAGTATAATGAACTAGAACCAAACAGTTGACCAATAGCCTGTCTAGATTAACCATAATATTGTGAATTAAGACTAATTGTTTTTTCCCTAATGACTATTATAATTATTAACCATAGTATTAACCATATAAACCTGCAGAAAATATTAATTCTGGAATTGCAGTTTATCAGTAAGAATCTGCATTAAAATTCTTGCTGAGTTAAATTTTCTATTATTACTTATTATTTGAGAAATCATGAGACTTCCATGTCCACTTCCTTTGTGACAATTCTAAGATAACTGAAGCGCATTTTGAAACATTTTCTCCTTGCTACTTTCGTTTTTTTCATAAAGTTTTCTTTGTTTTTTGCGTTTGGTGTTTCAAATAATTTCTTAGAATCGTTGAGCGATAGTGAGGAGTTTACTGGATTAAATTTGTCGGGTAATGAGAGAGAATTTGATTTTAAATCAGACGATGAAATAAAAAGTTTTATTAGCACCAGTAGCGTGCACATATCAGATCTTTCCAAATTGAGAGTGCCTCAGATTCTGAGAATATTGATGAGGAGGGGGAAGGGGTATCAGGAGACACACACAGTTGGAATAGTAGTACTTCAGCACTGAATATGTCGGAATTTGTAACAGAAACAGGACGAATATGACAGTAACTAATGATAGTACTCAGTTGGCTTTCTTCCACCAGCTTTTCAAAGAAGAAACATTTGACAAGATAGCGGAATGAACGGGTACGCACATCAGAAGATCGCGGAAAAACAAAATGGCAATCCAGGTTGGAAGGAAACTAATGCCACTGAAATAAAGGCTTATTTTTGACTAATGATTTTGATAGGAATTCACAACCTGCCGAGAGAAGAGATGTATTGGTTGTCTGATGACAGGTTAGGTGTTCCTGGTGTCAAACAAAGTGTGTATACATAGAGCATGTAACTGACAATAATTTTTTGTGTCAATATATGTCTGTTCATGCATGGATTAAAATTTGACACCTGAAAAGTATACTTCAATTAAGAATAATAATAAAGCTGCTTTCATTTGACATTTTATTTAATTGAAATATATGCACTAATACCTAAGATATGATGTTTTTACTAACGTAACCCTCTCAATGAAATCCTGAAAATTTTTGCCTGCACAGAGCTAAAAAAAGGAAAAACGTCTGTCCAATAAAGGGTTGAGCAATTTTTAGGACGAGACACCACTCCTAAGGGAGGACTCATTAAATACGATTTTTTTATTATTATTAAAAAAACAAAATAAATATACAAAATTTACAAGAATCAGATTGATTACCAGATAACAATCCAAGATGGTCACCATAACAAAGTGTGAGTAGGTAGCGGCATAGTAGCCCGCCAGCCGCTATACTATAAAAGTGTACATTTTCATTACTTTTCATTCACTGATTTCTCAACAACCAAAGCATTATTTTATTCAAACAAACATTCAAAATCAAGCTTAACCCGTTGCCCAACACTAGCTCTTATAAGTAATCATGACGTCATGTTTTTGTCCGTCATTAGCCCTGATAAGTGCACTCGCTCGCTCAAATAACAATCAAGATCAAGGTAAAAGATATGTTAAAGTTCAGCAGCTAATCTGCTCTAAATTTTATCATTGGCTAACTATTTTTAGAAAGGTCATATCATTAAAAGTTCGGAAATCCTCAGTCACCACACTCTTGTCGAAGTTGAGTCGCCATTTTGAACCTAAGTTTTTTTGATAGCACGGCACATTTTGAGGATGATTTTCAGTTGTTTGCTTGATCCTACCTAACGAACTTTATTGTGTGGTTAATTCTAATAAATTGTAGATGAAATTCAACCACACTAGTGAAATTTTGGGTGTTACCATGTGATAATAATTTTTAAAAAATGTTCGTTCGCAAAGCAAAATACCATCCATGGCTTTCATGTGACACTTTCATTTTGTTCAAAAGCATCCAATTTTCCCAGGAATAGTGAATATACACACAAGAACAATTATTATTTAATATTATATTCAAGTGGTAATTAACATAAATCGTTTTCTTCGGATTTTATTCAAGGAAACAACTAACAAATTGACAAAGGTCAACACAAGAAAAAGTTAAGAAAACTTTTTTTTTTAAATTTGAAATAATAACCACAAGTTCAGTAATTAAATTAAATAAATACTTTAAAAATGTCGCCCATAATAATTATTTTGAAAATCATTTTAGAATTGTATGAATTATACTTGCTTTAATTATTTAGTAGACTAGTGGGAATAAAATGGTGAAAACGTTCCCAAGTTCAACAAAAAGATAAGAAAACTTTGAATTATTTCTTTGTTATTGAATTCGAAATAAATTAAAAATAATACTTTTAAGATTCCTTAGTATGTCTATAATAGGTAGTAATTGAAATTTTTTAAATCCACTGATAATTACAGTGGCTTTAATGTTTTAGTAGACTTGTTTAAAAAAAAAAATGATGCTGAAATTCGCAAATTCAACAAAAAAATAAGAAAACGTTTTATTTCTTTGTTTTTGAATTCGAAATAAATTTAAAATAACACTTTTAAAATTATTTAGTATGTCTATAATAGGTAGTAATTTAAATTTTTTAAATCCATTGAAAATTACAGTCACTTTTAAGATTTGTTAAAAAAAAAAAATGATGCCAAAATTCGCAAGTTCAATTAAAAGATGAAAAAACTTTTCATTATTTCTTTGTTTTTCAATTTGAAATAAATTAAAAGTAATACTTTTAAAATTCCTTAGTATGTCTATAATAGGCAGTAATTTATAATTTTAAATCCTTTGATAATTACAGTCGATTTTAATATTTTAGTACACTGATCCATTCAATTATCGTTAAGCGTCAAAACAAGCCTGACATGGTGGCGTCAGCTGAAGCATTTTTGCCTGTCAGCCAATGGGTTAATGTTTCTATTTTCTTAATTTTGTAAATTTGTATGTTTTGCTTGTATGTGGAAACTACGCTGATTGAATAAAGTTGACTAATTTGTCACACTTGTCAAGTTTTGTCCAGATGATTTACACGACTTAACAGAATGCGCGTTTTGACATACCTTGTTTCTTATCGACGTAAATCCTACAAATATACTACACATATATATATTTGGTATGAAAATGATGATAATTAAATGCTGCATCTATTTGCTATATAGTCTGGTGTGTTTTTTTCCTGTATACATTTTAAAAATTAGTTTTAAAGCAAACTTTGGCAAGATATCTGCAATTTTCTTCGTTAAAAAATGGTCAAAAGTACACTTCAATGAAAGGTCTTTCCATACCCTTTTGAATGAGGTATGGGTTAATGTATTCATGACCTGTGGGACACACGCAATCCAATCAAATGTAGCGAACTAAATATCATCAGTCTTACAACAATGGCTTCAAAAATGCGTATCGAGTGCGCTTCATTAGGCAGATTCTTAAGTGGAAATCGCAAAATTCACACTAAATTTAATAATGCTTAGTTGATTTTGATAAGTACTTTAATTGCTATTCTTTAAAGGGGTTATAGTTTTTATAGTTTTATTATGTAGTTTAATATGATTAGCAGTTTGTTTCTATCATTTATCTTAGTAGTGGATTTGTCTTGTTATGAGAAGTGCAAAGATTTTTATTTCAAGCCTAGTAATGGTGTACTTTTGACCATTTTTAAATGAAGAAAATTGCAGATTACTTGCCAACTTTTGTTTAAAATTCATTTGTAAAATGTGCATAGAATAAACCAAGCCAAACTTCATAGCAGTAGATGCAGCATGTAATTATCTTTATTTTGGTAACAAATATATGTGTGTAATGTGTTTTTGTGTGGCACACAAGCAAGGTAAAAAACACTGTATGCCAAAACACACATTCTGTCTTGTAAATCTGCTGGACAAAACTCGAAACAGGTGAATAATTATCAACTTTATTCAATCCATGTACTTTCCACATACACGCAAGAGATTGTAAATTTACAATCATAAGAAATAGAAACATTAAACTTGATTTTGAATGTTTGTTTGAATTAAAGAATGCTTTGGATGTTGAGAAATCAGTGAATGAAAAGTAATGAAAATTTGCACTTTTATACATTGATTATTGCTGGCTCACTACTGTGCTGCTACCTACTAATTAATATATTAACTTTGTTATGATTAATGAAACACGACAATAACTAATTTTGTTTGGTATAGAGCAGGGGTCTCCATACTTTTCAGCCAGAGTGCCGCATTAACTATCAAACAGCAGTTTGGGGGCCGATTACACATTCGAGGTCCAAATAAAAAAGATCAAAACATGGATGTATTTTTTAATTATCTATTTAATATTATTTTATTCAGTTGTTATTTAATAACATATTGATACACTACACATGAACACCTGTATTAGTGGAATGGTGAAATTGTTTCCTGGATGCCAAAATAGCAGACATTTCTGGCTTTAGATTTGACGTCTCTAACATCAACAGTGACCTGAGATTATCATCTGACAAGTTTGTTCTCAAATTGTTCTTCACGTATTTTCATTCTTGAAAATATTTGTTCACACAAGATGTTCCAAAGATTGAAAGGTACCTTGATGCAAAGGTTTTGACATTAGGAAAGTCTCCCTTAGGCAAAAACCCACCAGCCCTTCTTTGAACTTGTCCCTAAGGAGGTCATTTGCTTGCAACTCAATGGCTTTGTCTAATAGTCACGGTTGACTGCTCGTATACTATACACTGGGTGGACTGGATACTAAGAATATGTCCGACTTATGTAACAAACAGTGACCCAAATCAATAATGCTCCTTTATTAAAAATCTGGGTCAGAGTTGTTTGTTCCCTCTCAACTCTAAGAGATAGAAAAATCTAGCGGCAGCTGATCTTGGCAGGATACATGTAAATTTCTGTGATTTTTTCAATAGACCCCTGGTATAGAGCAAACAAAGAGACCAAAACTCAAGCTTTTGGTATGATATGAAAAAATATTTACTAATTCTGTGTAATTGCTCAATTTTTGTATGCATTTTTAATGCATAAATTTACTGTTGGTACATAAAAGTGTTGAAATTTTTTATAAATAATGAGCAAGTAATATTTATCACACTGCAAAATTTCATGATGATCATGCAAATGGTTCAAATGTTATAGCCAGTTTTGTGCAAAAAATATATATAAAAGTGCCGTCGCCAGTCATTTTGATGATTTTAAAAAGTTTGGGCCAACCTGTACATGAATCAAATGAAAATAACGTTCTGAAAAAAATGGGCATCTTTTTATATACATTTGAACATAAATGAACAGTTTCAATAATATACTTCAATTAATGAATCATATAGTCTGCATCAAACTTCATCAATCGTGTTATTTCTAACTATCTTGATGATGGTTTTATTTTTTTTATTAATTTCTGCAGCTAGGCATTTTGTTATTTCATCATATAGAAAGTTAAAACTTTGCATTTGTTATCTGCAAATAGAAAGGAATAAATTATTAAATTTCCATAACTGCATTTTAGATTTTAGTTAGTCTTTAGCAACTCTAAAAATGGTTGTAATATTAATACATGTATATAAAAGTATTTTTACCAGGTATATTCACTTAGAAATAAATTTATAACATTTTAAATATACTTCTGAAAAGAATGGCAATTTATTTTTCTTAAAATTATAATAACCAACAATTTTCAATATTTTATTTCTAATTCTAGTTTCCTCAAAACATAATGCAATCTTGTAAGTTATAATATATATTTATTGTATGTGAAAACATACAGCAGATACACAAATTCATAACTTACGTTTTTTCATATTCTAGAGATACATTACAGATAAGAATGTATGCATTTTCAACCCTCTTTTTCATATCTGGATGGCGGGCACCATGGTCCAAAACAAGACCACGAATCAAACTGTGACAGAAAAGATAAAATATATTGACATCAAAACAGTTAATGTCTAGATATATAAATATCTGTAATCATAATTTTCTGTTTTAGAGGAAGCTTTCAAAGAAAAAAAAGAAAAGGAGGGGGCATGGAACGAGTGTTAGCACATAACACACAATTTGGACTCTCATTTTCTACAGTAAAGATTTAAAAATTATAAACAAGCTGATGCTTATGTTAAAGGTCATTATCTTAGCTTTCCGTTGATATAAGATTCATTTTTATTGGTTGAATGCAGAAAAGTCGATAACGCGTTATGTGAGCATACCCCAAATGTCGGAGGTCAGCCATTTTCAAATCTCGCCACGGGCACTTCAGTACGCTAAACCAGCTGTGAGTTTATCAATCAAAACCTAATAAATAATAAATATGTCATTCTAATGTACAAACAAAACTTATATTTAACGTTGGAAGATTCTTTATTTAATAAAACAATTTTCACCCATTTCTATCTTCTAATTACCGAGATAGTTTTGAAAAAGAGTGAAATCAGTCACAATGTGATGTTGTCTCCTCTCTCCATATAGTGAGTGGGCTTACCTAACTTCTTACTTGATACCTAGCTTCTAAAATGAATTAATTAAAAGATTGCACATAATTAATTATAGTGACTTTAGCCAGGTTATCACAATGACACATATATTTAGCAGTCTCACATAATTTATATTTAAATAAGTTATATAACTGGAAGAAAAAAGACTATATTGTTTATCTAAGATATAGTATATAATTCTCATTCACTTTATTCATCTGAAAAAAATGAAAATATCTTGATAATATCTTGCAAAAGTTTAATTTTTGTATTTGAAGGTCAATTGTCAAACTATATTTTCTTAAACAAGGTATCCAAAGTTTTGCAACTGTTTGCAGTTTACATTTTAGTTTCATTTAATTTCAAAACTATTTCTCACCCTAACATTACCTCTCATTTTCTTGATGTTCAACATTTCAATTACAAAAATAATATTAATGATAAAATTTTCATCGAAAAGAAAATGTAAAAAATTCAAGATTTTTATTTTTGTGAGCATCAATAACTACTCCAAGAAGTTAAATTAAAACCAAATATGCAATAGCTTACAGGTATCAGCATAGTTCATTTTCAAACTAAGAAAATGTTCACAACTATTAATCTTGATATTTCAACATGAATTTAAATCTAAAAAAAAACTTGAGGAATCAATAGTATCACTACAAATAAATGGGAAAATATTATGTATTTATTCTCTTACTATCATTATCTCATATCTGACACTATATCAAACACTTGGAAAAATAACCCCCAAATGTATTTATCAATCAATATATATTCATTAGCAATGCAAGGTCTGAACTAACTAATCTGTACTTTCTAAGTACAATTTTCAGATCAATTCAGTCATCACTCACAATTGTCCATCTGTTTTTCTACTGCCTGTCATCACTAACTAACTTTTTTGTATGTTTGCTATCACTCATTTACTTGATAATGCAACCATTTAGGTCACAAAGTTGACTGATTTAGTGTATCGATATTTGTGGCTTTCTGAAGAGCATTTTAAAATCTGCAGGCCTAAAAATATTAATAATTAATATATAAATTAAATAAAAATTATTTTGGCCATTGCAATTTTCGCAAATTTATCAAACTTATAAGTAATACATACACAGTATCCATGTCAGTCTTGTGCTGCATTTCCATCAGCTCAACCATATGCAAGTCAATAGGTTCTTTTGGCCGTTGTATGGCAAGCACAGCATCAACCACATGCTTTAACAAGGTAGTTAAAATTTGTGCATTTTAATTACATTTCCAACAATCAATGAAATAAGTAGGTATAGTCAGCTATTTTTTCAAAGTTTTTGGAAATGAATGAAATTTACACCATATAACAATCATGGTGAAGGAAGTCAGTTTACAAAAAATGGTTGCTTAATCTTTCTTACTTTGCATACCTCATGTATCCAATGCTGACATGAAGCCTGGTTTTTGTTGTTGAGACAATAGCTTTCTTAATTTCCTACCCCCCACAAAAAACTGGTTTATTAACTAAGTTATGATGGATCACGAATGACAGCCATTTAATTAATCATAATGGGAAGCGCCAATAGCAAGAACCTCAAATATACATTAATTATTTAGGTTTGTGAGGCTATACATCATCATTGTATCTTTTTAGAGTTGGTACATGTAATAGGTCAAATTATTGTAAGGGTTCCATTTCACTTGTAAAAATTGGCCAAGACTTTGAACTCCCTGTTTCAGAATACATAATACTACTGTTTTTATTTCAACCTGCCACTAGGTTTCAATAAGCCCCCTACCATTATTTTTAAATAATTATAAATTAAAAAAAAATAAGACATTAATAAGTGTATTTTAACTACAAATGTCGGCTAATTTTAAGTTGTTATTTCATTATAATAATAATTAAAAAAGTCAAATGGAACTCAAAATAAGCAAAAAAGCATTAATATCGTTCATCTTCAGTTATTTTGGCTCAAAGTGCCATTGCTCAATTTGTTTTTTTTTCTCATTTTTGAGAATCAATAACTCAAAAATTAAAAAAGCTAAGATAAAATCAGGCTTCATGTCAGCATTGGATACATGAAGTATGCAAAAATTTAGCTCTGTCAGATAATCAATTTTTACTCTGGGATGATGCAAAAATAGCAAAACGTAAAATACCTGTAAAAACTAAATGCATCTTTTCTCCATTTTTGAAAATTGCCTTTAAAAAAATAAGTAAGAAAGATTAAGCAACCATTTTTTGTAAATTGACTTCTTTCAACATGATAGTTATATGGTGTAAATTTAATTCATTTCCAAAAACTTTGAAAAAATAGCTGGTTCTACTTAATGTGTATATTTGTAGGTAGGTATTCGAAACATATTTTTCAAAATCATTACTAACACTTTAAAAGTATATAGATATATAGAA
The DNA here is from genome assembly GCA_028829895.1 of Sinotaia quadrata. Lineage (NCBI taxonomy): Eukaryota > Metazoa > Mollusca > Gastropoda > Architaenioglossa > Viviparidae > Sinotaia > Sinotaia quadrata. The sequence goes on along the minus strand of CM054183.1, from coordinate 73,423,433 downwards.
TTTTTTCTGCTGATTTCAATGATTTATAAAAATCAAGTTTGTACCTCAATTACAACCAAAGTTGTGAATTTTTCAATATTTAATTTTTCGCAAACTTTTATGCTCAAAATTGATACTGTACAAATAGTTCACTTTGAAGGTCCACAAAATGAAGAAATGATGAACAATATAGTTCAGACTCTCCACATAAATAGTATCCAATATACAAATATGGCTGGATTTTTTTAAGAGGCTTTACAATGTTATTTTCAATGGATTCAGTTTCGAAAGATCTATATTAAGAATGCACTCACTACAGTAAAGAAATCTTCATATTTTGTACACACACACACACTCAGACATTTGCCAATCGTTCATCTAATTTAATGTTTTTTCAGTTCAATGATTCTGGTGCAGTCTAGCATAGTACCTCAAAGAATGTTCTTATATGTTGAATGCACACAATTACATGCTGGAAGACCATTATTCCACAATCTGCCTTCACTGGACATGGACAGAATTTCATAGTTGCAGTAAAAGAAAGCCATTTATTACCTCTACATCATCTTTTCTCAGCCAGTCTTTCCACTGACATGGTTAAAAAAAATATTTGTACCTTATAAATCTTTCCCCTATTGAATCATGAATGGTACAATCTATTAAGGTGGTGCACCTAGCTCAAAAAGCATGAAAAACTGAAAAAATTTTATTGGTCTTTTCTGATAGAAAAATGGTTGAATTTGATGAAATTGCTTCTTTTTTTTGACAAATCACAATAGTTTTGAAGATATTTTCAATCAAAGATGGGAGTATACCATGGGAGACATTCATGGTTAAAAAGTTAACTGAAAATCAGTCATTAATTTCAGTTTTTGCAGGTTATCTAAAAAAAACTATTAAAGATATCTGCAAAGAATTTTGAACACAGTTTAAGGGCAACATAATCTGACTTCTGAACCTCTAACTTTTTAATATATTTGACTATAGTTTAGATATGGAATTATAATATATATATATATTTTTAAAAATTATTTAATTAAAATATGTGCTCTATCAGCTGAATGATTGCTATACACTAGCCAGAAATTACAGTATATTAATTGACTACCAAATATTTTGTCTATATATTTAAGGTGCACTTACAATCTTGTCATAAAAAATTAACAAATTTTAAGTTTTGGAAAGTAGGCCTATATATTTTGAATCAACCATTTTTCATGAGTTTCTGAAAACTTTAATAAAAAAATGTCTTTAATTTATTTGATACAATTTTTATTGTTGATATTTATAGGATTTCAGTAAGGTGTTCCACCTTATGCTTTGGATAAGGAATATAAATTCTAAAGTCATTTTCAGAGTTTACCAACCACCTCCAAAGTTAAATTCTGTACCGTAGGCCTTGTAAATGTAATAGAATGTGCATTATCAACTCACTCGTATATTTATTGTGTAAAAAATAAGCGTGCAAAATACAACAAATTAATATATAACTCACTCGTTTCTATCAGAATTTTAAAAAAGAAAAGAAAATCTGTTAAAATAATAACTAAAAAATTTATTTAAAAAATCTAGTGATCTAACATTGTTTACACTGTGCCCTGCTAATGCAGTAATGGACTGAAAAAGTGGTCACGTGACCACAAAATAAAAAGAATTAAAAACAAATAACACACGATACAAATAAACAAAATACATTATATTGCAAATAAATCTTTCCCCCGTTGAACGATACCAAACTTACGCTATGGATAAAGCAGGTATAAATTCACAAAGTTATTTTCCGCCTCAACGCCTTCAAAGATTAATGCTACCGTAGGCTTATACTTAGTTATAGACACTGAAAATGATTATTTATTGGTTAATATAGTCCATTAAACGAAAAAATATAAGCTATAAACTGAAAACAATTGATTTAACTTAGCAACTAACATCTTCAAACTGAATTATGTACGAGATTGCAAAGTGAAAACTGGTTCAATGTCGTCGATTGGAATATGAAACTGATCAGTAAAATCTGCCATTGTTGTTGACACAATGACAGTCTTCGGTGATTTCGGTCATTGACCACAGTTCTTTCAATGCAATTCAGACATGTGCAGTATTTTTTGTCTCGAAAAAAATCTATACAGACTTATAGATGAAGAATTTTCCTATTTTCTGGTAGCTTTTAAGGCTGCTATTTTATCGGAATCACCATGAACCTTATTTCACTTTATCTTGAAATTCTCGTGCATTATTTAGTATGGAAATGAACCTTGTTCTCTCCCCTACATGAAAACCATTATTAATTTTTGATTATTGTACCGCACACGTACTTACGGACCAAGAAAGAATGCACGTGTTAAGCGATAGCGTTGGACAAGTTATGGCGACTTGGTCAAAATATCGCTCGGTCGGTAACTTCTGAATAACTAATTAGTAGTTTTTCACAATTATTTATTAAAACAATTTTCACAATTATTTATTAAACTACAGGAAGACAGAACAGAGAACACACTTTTTGTTTCATATGCTTTTATTTTACAAAGCTTCAATATACAAAGGGAACATGAGTGTTGAAAATGTAGAAAAATTGAAAAAAGAATGTCACAATCACCCAATCAGCGATGTTTGGAATACCTATTGTAGGTGATGTAATTTTGTTCTTTCTAAACTATCCTAAAAGATAATTAATCTAGACTAGGTATGTATGGTGTTGGTGTGAATAATTTTCTCAACTTCCAGATCTGAATGTTGGCAATTAGTGGATATATTAATTTTTCAAATTAGTGTTTATTTTTCATAAATATGCAAATATTTCCTAAAGTATTGTAAATTTTTAAAAACTAATTTCATAGCCCATGAGTAAAAAAAAATATCAACATTGTATTTTCAGGCATTTGGTGCAAAAATGTGAAAATTGATGACTTTGATTAACCATTTGCAGTATGCACTATTTTGAATATACAAGTTTGTAATTAATGTCTAGCAATTGGAAATCGATCCTCTTTTTTGAATATTGTCAAGAGAATATTAGTACAATGTACAAAAGTATACAGGTGATGTCATGCAAAATGGCAATAATGGACAATTTGCCATTTTTAGTCATAATGAAGCTAATTATTTCTGTAAGATATTAATGGAAATTTATGAAATAATCTAAGCTTGTGGATGATGTGTACTTGTAGAACTTATCTAAGTTATGACATACAATTGTGAAAATTGTGCCACCCTGATTTTGGTGGTAGGTGTAGGCCTGTAGGGGGATGCAAATATCTTATGGAGTACTTAAAATATTTGAATTTAGTTTTCCGTTTCTGATTCAGGATACAGTCTTCTTGTGTCCTGCAATGAGTGGTGTATTTCTAATAGGTATTCCAAACATATTTTTCAAAATCATTATTCATACTTTAAAAACAAATAGACAGATAGAACTTTTTTTTGCTGATTTCAATGATACTAAAATGAAGTTTGTACCTCAATTACAACCAAAGTTACAAATTTTTCAATATTTAATTTTTCGCAAAGTTTTACGCTCAAAAACGAAGTTGTACAAATAGCTTATTTTGAAGGTCCACAAAATGAAGAAATGATGAACAATATAGTTCAGACTCTCCACATAAGTAGTATCCAACACACAGATATGGCTGAATTTTTTTGAGAGGCTTTGCAATGTTATTTTTAAATATACAGTCAGTCAAAATTAGTAATTTATTCATTTTTAGGTTGGAAAAAGCTCTAACGCAGTTAACACAAAATGGGCGAAATTGCTATAAACGTTAAACTGTAATAACTCTGATTGTAATTGAGCTAGAGAGATGCTTTTGGTATCATTGGATTCAGTTTGGAAATCTTCATATTTTATACACACACACTCAGACATTTGCCAATCGTTCATCTATTTAATGCTTTTTCAGTTCAATGATTCTAGTGCTGTTTAGCATGGAACAACAAGGAATGTTCTTATACATTGAATGCACACAATTACATTCTTTCCACAACAGCATGTTTCATGTTGTGGTGCTTAACCTAAATTAGCAATTCAATCTGCTGGTAGACCGTTATTCCACAATCTGCCTTCACAGGACATAGACAGAATTTCATAGTTGCAGTAAAAGACAGCCATTTAATATTTATTATCTCTACATCATCTTTTCTCAGCCAGTCTTTCCAAAGACATGCTTTAAAAAATATTTGTACCTCAAATCTTTCCCTTATTGAATGGTACAATCTCTTAAGGTGGCACACCTAGCTCAAAAAGCATGAAAAATTGAAAAAATTCAATAACAAAAATTTTAATGGTCTTTTCTGATATAAATTTTATGAAATTGCTTTTATTTTTGGACAAATCACAATAGTTTTGAAGATATTTTCAATCAAAGATGGGAGTATACCATAGGAGACATTTATGGTTAAAAAGTTAACTGAAAATCAGTCATTAATTTCAGTTTCTGCAGGATATCTTAAAAATAACTATTAAAGATATCTGCAAAGAATTTTGAACACAGTTTAAGGATAACATAAGCTGGCTTCTGAACATCTAACTTTTTTATATATTTTACTATAGTGTAGATATATAATTATAATTAATTTTTTTTTTAAATTAAAAACATTGTTATTTAAATAAAATATGTGTTCCATCAGCTGAATGATTGCTACACACTAACCAGAAATTACAGTATATTAATTGAATATTTTGTCTATATATTTTAAGGTTTTCTTATAATCTTGTCAAAAAGAATTAAAAAATTTTAAGTTTAAGAAAATGTTTATATTAAATAAATAATTTTGATGCAAAACCTATTAAATTCATAAGAAAAGTGAGTAGGCCTATATATTATGAATCATCAACCATTTTTCACCAGTTTCTGAAAACTTGAATAAAAATTTCCTTCATTTATTTGATACAATTTTTGTTGTTGACATTTACTGGATTTCAGTTATGTGTGCTATAAGTTTTGGATAAGGAATATAAATTCTAAAGTCATTTTCAGAGTTCACCCACCACCACCAAAGTTATGATCTTATAAATCATTAAATGTAATACTTATAGTAATAGTATGTGCATTATCAACTCACTCATATATTTATTATGGAAAAATAAGCTTGCAAAATACAGGTAATAAATATATAAATCACTCGTGTCTATCAAAACGAACAAATATACGCTATAAACTGAAAATAAGTGATTTAACTTATCAACTAACATCCTCAAACAGAGTGATGCACGAGAATGCAAAGTGGAAACCGGTTCAATGTCGCAGAGTTGAACACTACAGTACTCGATATGAAGTCCGCCATTGTTGTTTTCTGTCTTCGGTGATTTCGGTCACTGAGTACAGTTCTTTCAACGCAATTGGAGTCTAGTAGAGTACTTTTTGTCTCAAACAAACTATATAGACTTATAGATGAAGAATTTTCCTATTTTCTGGTAGCTTTTACGGTTGCTATGTTATCGGAATCACCAAAAACGTAATTTAAGAAAATTTAAGTTTAACCGTATTTCGCTTTATCTTGAAATTCCCGCACACTATTTAGTATGGAAATGAACCTTGTTCTCTCCCCTACATGAAAACTGTTATTTTATTTTACAAAGCTTCAATAATACAGAGGAAACATGAGTGTTGAAAATGTAGAAAAATTGACAAAACAACGTCCCAATCAGCCATTGAGCGATGTTTGGAATACCTATTTCTAATCAGCAGTTTTTTTGGGGAAAGTGTTTTTTGTGGGAACTGGTGCTTCTGGAAGGTTGTGGGTTAGTTTTATTAGTTATGAAGTTGACGCGATTTTAGTAGATCAAAATCGATGTTTTTTAAAATCAATGAGGTTGTGGGAATATTGAAATGAAAAAAATGAAATGAAGGATGATGGCAAAAAATACACAAAACAGTTATTTTTTAAAAATAGGCAATTATTGGGGTTAATCAAATAAAGAATACAGATCACATTATTGCATAACCAAAATGATATAAATCTGAAATTGAAATAGGTGCATAGCCATTTTTTCTATAAATTGCAAATGGTTTCAGATATATACATCGTACATTTTATAATAATTTTTACATGTAATTTGACCGCTTCAAGTCAGATTAGGGCATACTTATTATTAATACAACTATGTTCAGTGGAAATTGGAAAAGTCATAATGCCACACTCTTCCGTGTGTTTACATAATGCACATATTATCCAAAAAGGGCAATAACTTCAGGTGTAAGGAAAAAAAGTTTGTTTTTCTGGTTTCCGATTTTTAGTCTGTGAAAGACCCAAAAGTTACAATGGCACAAGACTAAATTTTAAGACCTTTTCAGAGTATTTTGAAATTTACTGATTTTCAAGATGTTCTTTAGGCTTGTAAAGGCTAAAATCAAATTCCAGACTTTTCCCAGAATTCCACACCTGCGGGAATCCTGATAAAAAGTATTTTAGACACAAAGCAAATTAAAAAGTATGTCGACAAAATGCTCTGGCAAAAAGAAGAGCAATTTAATATATAAATGCTTATAAATCTGTGTATTATGAAGGAGATTCCCCATAGAACTGTCTTAACATTATAGGCCTACAGGCCAAGAAGTGCACTAGGACCCTACCTATACAACTCACAGGATTAAAAACATACATGGATTAACATGAAGTCCCCAGGCAACTGCCCAGGATGCCCTTGTGCTAAGATGGCAATTGATTCCCCAACAACCCTAGAATGGATGGAACATAACATCAACAGTTTCAGACTACTCCACTTGTAGTCTGTTCTCGTGGCATAAATTGTTTGGTCCCCATTATATTCTTTATTTTGCCATTATTTTTATAAACTGCATTTGCAAGAAAGTGTAGAAAACAATTAAACAAGAGTGGAATCGTAAAAAATAGTGTGAATTATGGTAATAAGCTTGTAAGAGACAATTTAGATTGCTCTTATATTAATAAATTCTATAACAAAATGTGAAAATTAAATATTATCAGAGCTAATGCATATTCAACTTTCGATAATTGTAATTCTGATACTGTGATAGAATAACTAAATTTTGCAAAGAAAATATATGAAAATTAAGAGTTACTGAAAATGGAATAATCATTATGCTATGAGGTATTGATGTTTCAATAAACTCACCCAAGTAATTTGTACCCAAAAATATGTTATGAAATTTGTGTATCACTTGAAAATGTCAGGAACAAATAATTTAAACTTTGATACAAAAACTACGAGCTAACAGTGAGAAAGAAATTTTATGGCTGCAGATTGTGTAAAGTTCTTTTACTGTTGCTTTAGTTTCATGCTTGTTAGCTTTCATTCTTGAGCAGAGTACTCTAAACAAAGACCAAAAGGTTCAAATACTTTGTGTTCGGATTTCAGGATTCTTGACCAAATTCTTTTAAAAATTGGGTATTTGATGAATCTATAAGAAAAAGAGTGAACTGTAACTAAATGCAATAGTCTGTTTCCAATGTACTCAAATGAAAAAAAATCAATGTAAAAATAATAAATAAATACATGAAATACTGGAGAGATATTTTAAATTGACATCCTTTAAATTTCTACACTAATTTTTAAATTACCTCAGTCAATAAATCAGCTAAATCCTGATGCACCTTGGTACGCAGAGATGTGCGAGCCACTTGTATCAGCATATCACGGTCCATCTCACACTTTACCTTTACGTCCTCTAAAACCTATATAAAATATTCAATCATTTACATATCAGAATATAACAAATAATAGATCATAATAATGATAAGGACTTATCCAAACATTTTCAATATTTTATATAAAATATTTTTATATAACAGTAACAATTTGGGATTTTGGTGTGTTGTGACTGACCATAAGAAATTTATTGCTGAAATCTGTATACCACCACAGATCTCTTCATCTTGAATGTGTGTTAAATGTTTGTATATGGCTCATTCTCTAGACAAGTCTACCACAAAGGGTGGAGTTAGCTGAAATGTGTTTTCTAAAAAATAAAGCATTATATTCCATATATGCAGAATTGATAAGAGAGATATATATAAAACTTACTTTCTACATAAATCAGATCCCAAATTTTCAATCTTTTACTGTCATACATGCAAGAATTGTATCATTTAAATGATCCTTGTAGTTGTAAAAGAAATATTAATATGCTAATGTTTCTCAAATTTATTCATTGTATTCAGCTTTATGAAAACTAATCTGACTTCATTTCCTTTTTAACACATTACAAAGTACTTCATAAATTTGTAAATATAAAATAATGATGATAATATCATGAACCACTTCTTACATTTTTCAAAGGAGCCATATTTTGGAAAGACAACTCTCATGTCATTTTGCCTTGGTGTGGTGAGTTTAAGTAACACTAACACTAACCATCAGGTTTTAGAGTATTCTGTTTCAAATTTGGTGTGAAATTGCCAATTTTCAAGCTTCGAAAACGTGCCTTTCTTCAGCCCTAATTGTCATGATCTATATACTGGGGAAATCGAAATTACTCCCCAGCATTTGAACAGCTTTCTATTTACAGAAAACATGCCAATAATATCAGACTAGTTTATTTTTAACATTGGGTCAGCCCAAGCTATACTCCTTATAAGACTTAAGAGCATGACCCTTAAACTCTGCAATAGTGTTTCTGGTTGCTCAAAACATGTCACTTGACTACAGTTGCTCTATAATGGCGTCTGATTACATTTTCAGAATACGAGGCTGGAAAAATGGTTATTGTAAAAAAATCTATGCTTGAATGAGTTTATAAACGGAAACAATCAAGAAAAAAAGCAGCTAGCAATTGCAAGGAAGAATAAAGAAAGTCAAAATAATATAAGTGCAGGTGCCGAGGAAACAGAAATGGACTTGCTACTGAACAACATTCAAAGTTAACACACTGAGTTCAATTTCTACTTCTACTCTCTAATTCTAGTATTATTTTTTCCTAGTCCTTGTGTTTATGTATGTGTGTAAATTGCGAATATCACTTATAATACTTTATGGATTTCATTAAAAGCATTCAGTCGCAGTTTACAGATAAAAGTGAAAGCATGTTAATAGAATTAATAAAAAGTATTTGTATAACAACAGGATCTTTTGGCATGGAAGAGAAGTGTTGAGAGCCACAAGGTCCACTACATGGTCTACTGTCTGATGGTGAACACAATTATTGACAAAGAAGAATGTATTAACCATGTTTATTGTTAACAAGTGGCTTGGTACAGCATTTGGTAGTTATTAATTGTTGCAAGCAATGAGCTACTTGGGAGGACATGGTAGGGGTCAACTAACACAAAATGCCATCCTTAAGCTGACAATTTACTATAATTGGGCAATAATAATGTTGCGGATATGAAGAAAGCAGTGATAGCTTCTCTGTATCATTGCTTTTCTACTGATAAGGAGTATCACCATGAAAACTGCCCAAATGGTCTAGACTCATTATTTTATCAAGCTCACTTGCCCAGAACAAAGTTCCAAGCCCTCTGACAAATTAATCCATACCCCACTCAATTTAAAAAACTAGACCCTTATGTGAAACCCACCTATCAGAGACTCACTGATCTTCAACTTCTCAGTAGATGTGCTGAACACAGAAATCAAATGAATGAATGCATAGTTTGATCTGGTCAATTTAAAAAACTAGAACTTATGTGAAACCCACCTATCAGAGACTTACCGATCTTCAACTTCTCAGTAGATATGCAGAACACAGAAATCAAATGAATGAATGCATAATTTGATCTGGTCATGCTGAACAAAGATAAATTTGCAACATGGAGGCGAGTTCATTTTGCTGCAATAACTGCAGTTAGGGAATTTAACTTTGGTTCTGCTTCTGCAGATATACAGAGTATGGCTTTACCATTGGTGCAAATATGGAGAGACTGGGAGTTGCAAGAATGCAGAAGAGAGTGAGAAACAGCATTAAATTTAAAAAGGACAAGTAGATTAAGCGATGTAGTATTGTAAGAGCCACAAAAGTGAGGCAGCAAGGAGATAATTCAGCTTAAAGGGGCGAAATGCATATGCTACAAATACTTAAGAAGCTTTTCTGTGTTCAGTGGCAATGAGCTGTGTTTGCTAAGTTGAAAAACATAATTGTACATTGTTTTAACCTTTTACTGGGCACATTTTTCATTTTTTTAGCTCTGAGCAGGCAATAATTTTCAAGATTTCAGTGAGATTTAGGGTTATGTTAGTATAAACATCATATTTTAGGTATTATTGCTTATATTTCAATGAAATAAAATGCAAATTAAAGCATCTATATTGTTTTCCTTATGCAAAGTATATTTATTATGTGTCAAATTTTAATCCATGCATGAACACATACATTAGGTAGAACCAGCCTCTATATGAAGATAGTGGACAATTATTAAATTCCGAAAAAATTTACCCTTTTGTGACAAGTACTGTGTTTATGTTCCGTATTTATCATGCTTGTGAAATAATTTGTTGAATAAAACTATATTCCAACTTTTCATTAATGTATTTTTTATTTGGGGGAGAGCGAGTGGAAGCATTTAAGATAGCATTAAATTTGCTATAGTTAGCATGTTTTGAGAGGTGACCATTTTCTTAATCTCCAGTTTTACCGTTGTATTTTGGTATGGCTTGCAAAAACTAACACGGGTTCCACTACGATTGTCCAATCAGAATGTATCTTACATCAAACTAAGGCAAAATGAACGTAGAATGCAGCTGTGTTAGTTTTGAATTGTATTTTTATTTTTATTGTACTTAAAAGTTGATTGAAAAAAGCCTATTTTGAAGTTTAACTTTTTTAATGGTTATTTTTGAAAATATAAGTTTTTTTTAAATATCATTAGAAAGTAGAGAATCTCTTCTTTAAAATGGCATATAGCATGACAAAATTGCATTTTTGTAGGGGAACCCATAGAGCGGGAAAATGTGCAACCCAAGCGTGCGCAAAGTTGACATAGGCCTAAACATAAACGAAGAGCGTGATCATCATGGTGTTGTCGGCTGTGCTTGTTTCTCTGCTGCGAAAGTAATTCACAAAACTTAATTAACTATAACTCTTGCAGTTGTAAAAAGATTTTAATTACAGTCAAGTCCGGATATGTCGAGGGCCTAGGGGTTTGCCAAAAAGTGTCGAGATAACTAAAGATCGAGATTACAGAAAACCAATATGGCGGCAATATATTACAGTACTATAACATGCGCTTGACATTTCTTTATGTACATGATGTGCGTTAATGAATGAGAATGTACATGCACGAGTTTGGTGATTTTTTACACAACAGCGTTGCTGCAATTTGTTTGATGACGCGATCGGCATGCTATAAAAATGTACATACATGTACGTGTTTGCTAACAACAAAAGGTTTATGTACACGCGGTTAATATGGTTTCTTTACAAAGTCTAAACAGCTTTGTTGCTTTTTGCCTTTAACATTCTACTTGAAAACAAATGCTTCAATATTACATATAACGTGCTTGAAATTTCTTTATGTACATGATGTGCGTTAATAAATGAGAATATACATGCACATGTTTTTGATTATTTAACAGAACAGCGTTGCCGCGATTTGTTTGATGACGCGATCGGCTTGTTTTAAAATGTACATGTACATTGTTTGCTAACAAGAAAAGGCTTATGTGCACCAACTAACAGCAGAGATTTACCAGAACATGTATACAATAAAAACGTACAAACCTTTCATTATATTCTCCAACATTGCAAACACAAAGATTGTTCACAAAATAAAAAAAATCTGTGTGGTGTACGTGTAGTTCGTTTTTTTTTACAAAAAGCTAACCAAGTATCAAAATTAAAGTTGCGAGTCATTTTGTGTGCGTCTAAGGTGGAGGGCAGGAGGAAGGGGGGTGTCGAAGCCGCCTCTAAAAAGTACATGTACATAAATCGTACAAGCGGTTACTTCAAAGGTAACTTTAAGAGGTGTAAGCCAGTTGAAGAGCAACAGTGTGCCTAGTTTGCCCTTTATTGTTAGCGAGATGGCGAAGTGGCATCGGTAACTAACATTTTCAAAAGCCGACGAATAACTGATTTTAAGTGGTGATTCGGGCCCTCTTTTGTGCTAGAGATACGTGCACAGTACATTACAAAGAAAGAAAGAAAGAAACAAACAGACATTGTATTAGTGTTCGGCAACATAAAAGAATCGCCATTACTGATAAGAAAATGTTAACAAAAAGGGAAGTTGGTCCACCATCCATTCTCGATACATGTATGTACCGTACATGTATTCTCCAACATTGCAAACACAAAGATTGCTCACAAAATCAAAAAAATCTGCAGGGTGTCAAAGTTCGTTTTTACAAAAAGCTAACCAGGGAGGGGGCCGAAGCCGCCTCTGAAAATATCCTACAAGCGGACAAGCGGTTACTTCAAAAGTGGGCTAACATAAGGTCTGAACCAGTTGAAGGGCAACAGACAGTGTGCCTATTTTGCCTGTGGCAAACACCGCGCCCAATTAAGAAAACAATGCCCTTCTTAAGTTTAAGCTGCAGTTTTTAACAAGACATGGTCATTTATTGTTAGTGATTAGTCAGCAGTAGGGTCGAGATAACCAACTTAAGTGGCGATTTTGGCACTCTTTTGTGCCCGAGATACTAGGGTTCGGCAACATAAAAGAATCGACGTAACCGATGAGAAAATGCTAAGACAAAGAGGGAATTTGGCGGTTCCACTTCAAAAATGTCAACTTACTAGGGTTGGCAAGTTAACTGATGCCGAAATAAGTGGACTCGACTGTAATTATCTGGATAATCTTTTAAGGCTATTTAATGGAAATAAAGATCATATCTGTACAGACGTTAATGCGTTCAAGATCGTCATGGACGTGAGTGAGAGTAGACAAGCATAACTATCGTTATTAATAATTTCTGCTATAAAATTTATTAATAATTTTTGATAATCACTGTCAGACAATGGTCACACATTGATCCTAGATCATTTTCCCCCACAAAAAACTGGTTTATTAACTAAGTTATGATGGATCACGAATGACAGCCATTTAATTAATCATAATGGGCAGTGCCAATAGCAACAGCCTTAAATATGCATTAATTATTTAGTTTTGAGAGGCTATACTCCATCATTGTATCTTTTTAGAGTTGGTACATGTAATAGGTTAAATTATTGTTAGGGTTCATTTCACTTGTAAAAATTGGCCAAGACTTTGAGGGACCTTGTTTCAGAATACATAATACTACTGTTTTTATTTCAACCTGCCACTAGGTTTCAATCAGCCCTCCATTATTTTTGAATAATCATAAATTTTAAAACAAAGTCATTAATAAGTGCATTTTAACTATAAATGTCAGCTAATTTTAAGTTGTTATTTCATTATAATTACTTAAGTCAAATGGAACTCAAAATAATCAAAAAGCAATAATATCGTTCATCTTCAGTGTTGGCTCATAGTGCCACTGCTCAATTTATGTTTTTTCTCATTTTTGAGAATCAATAACTTAAAAATTAAAAAAGCTAAGATAAAATCAGGCTTCATGTCAGCATTGGATACATGAGGTATGCAAAAATTTTAGCTCTGTCACTAGATAATCAATCACTTCGGGGTGATGCAAAAATAGCAAAATGTAAAATATGAGTAAAAAGTATTGAAAATTGCTTTTAAAAAAAAAAAGTAAGAAAGATGAAAGCAACCATTTTTTTTGTAAACTGATTTCGTTCACCATGATAGTTATAGTGTATATTTCATTAATTTCCAAAACTTTGAAAAAAATAGCTGGTTCTACCTACATACATTTACACACAAAAAATTCCAGTCATTGTCAGCCACCATACACTATGTAAAAAAACTCTATTTACATGTGTGTACACTACTAATACTAATGTCACTATGTGATCTCATCATCTGATTCAAAATCAACTTCTTCCACTTCAATATGCAACAAATTGAATTTTGTAAAATCCTCACTACCACTTGACGATTTAAAAACACAAAATGTGAAAAAGTTTATGAAAAAATTAATGCATCAAAGATAAAACGTTTCAAAATGCACTTCAATTACTGGAGAATCGACTAGACAGGAAGTATGCAACCGGAAGTCTCTCAAGATTTATTGTGTGAGAAAGAAATGAACACCGTTTGATTTGGACGTTTTGCCCAATCAGACGATCAGCTACTGTGCCCAGTAATGGGTTAAATTAAATTAATACATGTATGAAATCTTTATTTTCATATTAGCAATGGAAAGGGCAGTGTTGGCCTATATTTGGTGTGGCAACTGAGAAATGCATGTTTATTTTAAATATTAAAGCAGACTTGTAATCATTGTAATTGGTATGATTGAAGGTCTAAAAGAAAATCTGATCAAACTATAAAGCACTCTGAACTTAAATTTGTTAGAAATGTATATGCAGACCTCTTAAATAAGGTTCATCTCTTTTCTACCTGAAAAATGGGTAATAAGTGGCTAAATAAACTAGTAGTAGGTATTCCAAACATCGCTGAATGGCTGATTGGGACGTTGTTTTGTCAATTTTTCTACATTTTCAACACTCATGTTTGCTCTGTATATTGAAGCTTTGTAAAATAAAAGCACATGAAACAAAAGTTTGTTCTCTGTTCTGTCTTTCTGTGTTTTTTGTTTTAATAAATAATTGTGAAAAAGTAATAAGAAGTTATTCAGAAGTTGCCAACCGAACGACTTTTTTACCAAGCCGCCATAACTTGTCCGGCGGTAGCGCTTAACACATGCACTCTTTCTCGGTCCATCAGTATGTTCGTGGTACAGTAATCTAAAAATAATAACGGTTTTCATGTAGGGGAGAGAACAAGGTTCATTTCCATACTAAACAATTCGCGGGAATTTCAAAATAAAGTGAAATACGGTTAAACTAAAATTTTCTTAAATTACGTTCATGGTGATTCCGATAACGTAGCAGCTTTAAAAGATACCAAAAAATAGGAAAATCCCTCATCTATAGGTCTGTATAGTTTGTTTGAGTTAAAAAATACTGTGCACGAACTGAATTGCGTTGAACGAACGGTGGTCAATTACCGAAAACCGAAAACAACAATGGCGGACGGTATCGAGTACCGTAGCGATCAACTCAGCGACTTTGAACCAGTTTCCACTTTGCATTCTCGTGCATCACTCTGTTTGAGGACGTTATTTGATAAGTTAAATCAATTATTTTCAGTTTATAGCATACATTTTTTCGTTTAAAGGACTATATTAACCGATAAATAAGAATTTTCAGTGTCTATAGGCCTACGGTAGCGTTCGTCTTTTAAGGCGTTGAGGGTGAACACGGAAAATAACTCTGTGAATTTATGTCTGCCTTATCCATAGCTTAAGTTTTGTATCATTCAATAGGGGAAAGATTTATTTGCAATATAATGTATTTCGTTTATTCGGATCGCGTGTTATTTGTTTTTAATTCTTTTTATTTTGTGGTCACGTGACCACTTTTTTCCCGTTCATTACTGCTGTAGCAGGGCACAGTGTAAACAACGAGTAGATCACTAGATGGTTTTTTTAAATTTTAGTTATTATTTTTACCAGATTTTCTTTTCTTTTTTAAAAATTCTGATAGACACGAGTGAGTTATATCTTTATTTGTTGTATTTTGCAAGCTTATTTTTCCACAAATGTAAGAGTGAGTCCGATAATGCACATTCTATTACATTTACAAGGCCTACTCACTTTTCTTATGAATTTACTAGGTTTAGTAAATAATCATATTTTCCAAAACTTGTTAATTCTTTTTGACAAGATTGTAAGAAAACCTTAAAATATATAGACAAAATATTTGGTAGTCAATTAATATACATGTACTGTCATTTCTGGTTATTCACATTGTGTAGCAATCATTCAGCTGATGGAGCACATATTTTATTTAAATAATATTTTTTTTTAAAAATTAAATTACAGTCAAGTCCGGATATGTCGAGGGCCTAGGGGTTTGCCAAAAAGTGTCGAGATAACTAAAGATCGAGATTACAGAAAACCAATATGGCGGCAATATATTACAGTACTATAACATGCGCTTGACATTTCTTTATGTACATGATGTGCGTTAATGAATGAGAATGTACATGCACGAGTTTGGTGATTTTTTACACAATAGCGTTGCCGCAATTTGTTTGATGACGCGATCGGCATGCTATAAAAATGTACATACATGTACGTGTTTGCTAACAACAAAAGGTTTATGTACACGCGGTAAATATGGTTTCTGTACAAAGTCTAAACTGCTTTGTTGCTTTTTGCCTTTAACATTCTACTTGAAAACAAATGCTTCAATATTACGTATAACGTGCTTGAAATTTCTTTATGTACATGATGTGCGTTAATGAATGAGAATGTACAATGTACATGCACATGTTTGGTGATTTTTTACACAACAGCGTTGCCGCAATTTGTTTGATGACGCGATCGGCATGCTATAAAAATGTACATACATGTACGTGTTTGCTAACAACAAAAGGTTTATGTACACGCGGTTAATATGGTTTCTTTACAAAGTCTAAACTGCTTTGTTGCTTTTTGCCTTTAACATTCTACTTGAAAACAAATGCTTCAATATTACATATAACGTGCTTGAAATTACATGATGTGCGTTAATAAATGAGAATATACATGCACATGTTTTTGATTATTTAACAGAACAGCGTTGCCGCGATTTGTTTGATGACGCGATCGGCTTGTTTTAAAATGTACATGTACATTGTTTGCTAACAAGAAAAGGCTTATGTGCACCAACTAACAGCAGAGATTTACCAGAACATGTATACAATAAAAACGTACAAACCTTTCATTATATTCTCCAACATTGCAAACACAAAGATCGTTCACAAAATCACAAAAAATCTGTGTGGTGTACGTGTAGTTCGTTTTTTTTTTTTACAAAAAGCTAACCAAGTATCAAAATTAAAGTTGCGAATCATTTTGTGTGCGTGTGTGTGCGTCTAAGGTGGAGGGCAGGAGGAAGGGGGGTGTCGAAGCCGCCTCTAAAATGTACATAAATCGTACAAGCGGTTACTTCAAAGGTAACTTTAAGAGGTGTAAGCCAGTTGAAGAGCAACAGTGTGCCTAGTTTGCCCTTTATTGTTAGCGTGATGGCGAAGTGGCATCGGTAACTAACTTTTTCAAAAGCCGACGAGTAACTGATTTTAAGTGATTCGGGCCCTCTTTTGTGCTAGAGATACATGTACAGTACATTACAAAGAAAGAAACAAACAAACAAACAGACATTGTATTAGTGTTCGGCAACATAAAAGAATCGCCATTACTGATAAGAAAATGTTAACAAAGAGGGAAGTTGGTCCACCGTCCATTCTCGATACATGTATGTACCGTACATGTATTCTCCAACATTGCAAACACAAAGATTGCTCACAAAATCAAAAAAATCTGCAGGGTGTCAAAGTTCGTTTTTATAAAAAGCTAACCAGTATCAAAATTAAATTCGGGAGTCATTTTCATGATGTTCTCGTCTTGATTTGCTTCTTGCCTCCCGGTGCGTCTAAGGTGGAGGGCAGGAGGAAGGGGGTAAAACATCGCACCTATTAGGCGCACACCCTCAACAGCTCTCCGTCAGTGGGGGGGGGGGGGAGGGGGCCGAAGCCGCCTCTGAAAATATCCTACAAGCGGACAAGCGGTTACTTCAAAAGTGGGTTAACATAAGTTCTGAACCAGTTGAAGGGCAACAAACAGTGTGCCTATTTTGCCCGTGGCAAACACCGCGCCCAATTAAGAAAACAATGCCCTTCTTTAGTTTAAGCTGCAGTTTTTAACAAGACATGGTCATTTATTGTTAGTGATTAGTCAGCAGCAGGGTCGAGATAACCAACTTAAGTGGCGATTTTGGCACTCTTTTGTGCCCGAGATACTAGGGTTCGGCAACATAAAAGAATCGACGTAACCGATGAGAAAATGCTAAGACAAAGAGGGAATTTGGCGGTTCCACTTCAAAAATGTCGACTTACTAGGGTTGGCAAGTTAACCGAGGCCGAAATAAGTGGACTCGACTGTAATTTATAATTCCATATCTACACTATAGTCAAATATATAAAAAAGTTAGAGGTTCAGAAGCCAGATTATGTTGTCCTTAAAACTATGTTCAAAATTCTTTGCAGATATCTTTAATAGTTTTTTTTTAGATGTGGTGCAAAAAAATGAAATTAATGACTGATTTTCAACTTTTAAATAACTTTTCAACCATAAACATCTCCTATGGTATACTCCCGTCTTTGAATGAAAATATCTTCAAAACTATTGTGATTTGTCCAAAAATAAAAGCAGTTTCATAAAATTCAGCCATTTTTCTATCAGAAAAGACCAATAACAATCTTTTTTTATTGAATTTTTTCAATTTTTCATGCTTTTTGAACTAGGTATGCACCTTAAGAGATTGTATCATTCAATAGGGGAAAGATTTATAAGGTACAAATATTTTTTAAAGCATGTCAGTGGAAAGACTGGCTGAGAAAAGATGATGTATATAGGTAATAAATGGATGTCTTTTACTGCAACAATGAAATTATGTCTGTGTCCAGTGAAGGCAGATTGTGGAATAACGGTCTACCAGCAGATTGAATTGCTTATTTAGGTTAAGCACCATAACATGAAACATGCTGTTGTGGAAAACATGTACATGTAATTGTGTGCATTCAACATATAAGAACATTCCTTGTGGTACCATGCTAGACTGCACTAGAATCATTGAACTTGAAAAAGCATTAAATTAGATGAACGATTGGCAAATGTCTGAGTGTGTGTACAAAATATGAAGATTTCTTTACTGTAGTGAGTGCATTCTTAATATAGATCTTTCCAAACTGAATCCAATGGTACCAAAAGCATCTCTGTAGCTCAATTACAAGCAGAGTTATTACAGTTTTAACGTTCATAGCAATTTCGTCCATTTTGTGTTAACTGCATTAAAGCTTTTTCCAACCCGAAAATGAATAAATTGCTAATTTTGACTGACAATATATTTGAAAATAACATTGTAAAGCCTCTTAAAAAAATTCAGCCATATTTGTATGTTGGATACTACTTATATGGAGAGTCTGAACTATATTGAACATCATTTCTTCATTTTGTGGACCTTCAAAGTGAGCTATTTGTACAATTTCATTTTTGAGCGTAAAAGTTTGCGAAAAATTAAATATTGAAAAATTCGTAACTTTGCTTGTAATTGAGGTACAAACTTGATTTTAGTATTATTGAAATCAGCAGAAAAAGTTCTATCTGTCTATATACATTTAAAGTATTAGTAATGATTTTGAAAAATATGTTTGGAATACCTACTAGTAGAAAAGGAAAGATGTTTAAGTGTTCATAGCTATAAAGATGAATAAGATTATAATTAATAGTTAATTAATATTATCAGATGTGAAGTGAAAATATTAGAATGAATTACAACAGGGTAGTTTCCAATATGCCAGCCACAATCAACTTTAGCCCAAATCACTTTTTATAGACCATACATATAACAATGGAGCATAAGGGATACTGTCGGTGTGAGATTGGACGAGCAACTTGAGGAGATGCTTGAATCAGAACCTGAGATGATTGGTATTATATGTCATTACTCTACCCAAGAATACAAATCATTAGCATACTGTTATTTGCATTTGCTATGAGATTTTCATTTACACACAAGAAATCTTTGAAATATCTGTTTTTTAAAATATTTTCCACACTTTTTCATTTAATTTTTTTCTGGTAGTCATTAAGTATGACGTAAATCACCATTGCCAAATTTTAAGAACAGTCTGTAATATTTATTAATCAAAACACATATTTCAGTACAGTAAAAGATTTTTATTAAAATACTGAAAAAAACATATTACCTCAAGTGCTTTGTTTCGTGCAAGTTCAAATCCTTCTGTTATCAACCGTGGATGCAGACCCTGCATAGACAAAAATATTTATAAATCAATAATTCTTATAATCAACTTCAAACATATATTTATAAAAAACCCAAATTTCAGTAATGTCAACATTTCTAAACATCCTGGAAAGTTTGAGTAGCTAGTAACTTTTATAAATGGTATTATTTTAGGGTTAAAAATGGAACATAAACCAAAGCTCTTGATCATACACAAGATTGCCAAAAGATGACACAAAGTGAATAAAATGCTCTGGGCTACAGTCAAGGCTGTTTCTGTGCTCTATATGTAGTTAAGGTCTGCAATTGTATAAGACATTTCATTTGTACTGAGCTTGGTTTCCTTTTGTCAAATATCATACCTTTGATACAAAAGAGTGGCTTTTTAGACCCATGTCATCGTGAAGCTTGTTTTGTATATTGGTAAATTGAAAATCTCAGAGAAATACATTTTGATTGCATTCATTGAAATTTGGACTTGTCACAATGCTATCAATAATAATGAAATCTGGAAAATATATAGAATTTCAGTATTACAAGTGATGAACTAAGAACATCTTTCTTTGCCACAAAGATATTTTATTTTTATCAATTTTATGAACAAGTCCCACCATGATATATTTAAAGGTTGAGGGCACTGCTTAGTAATGAGAGTGTACATTTTATTTTTTTCACTCCATGCTGATTAAAGTGTTAAATACAGATAAACCTAAATAATAAATTATTTAAAACTTAGCCTTTAGTATGATTAAGGTAGGAGTTGATAATACAAATCCTCTTATAAATTATTATAAATTACATTCGGGTCATTCACAGTTGAGTGGTAGGCAAAAAGCACCTTTGTTAACACTTGTTGATAGCAGAATGTTTAGTGAATTGCAGCTAGCTTCCAGCATAATTTATACTGCATCTTAATACCAGATTAAAAAATGTTGATTAGATCTCAATGGCAATAAAATAATTTTACCTGATCCAAATAGAACATCAGCTTTATAATGAAATGGAGATGCTAAAACAGTTCTTTTCTTAAAAGTCAACGCACTATTTTTCATGTTAAATAATTTTAACGCAATTTTTAAAATTAAAATTCCTATTCATCTGAAAGTACAAGGTTACTGATTATTAAATACAGATTAATACTAATAGCAATAATCATAACTAACTGATGAGTTGTTACATACATGCTTTAAAAAAAATTATTACAAAAACGACTACACAGTAACAACTGCAATTGCTATCTAATATCATCATATCTAACAAAGTGAAGGCTATAAATTCAAGTAGGATCAGAGGTACCCAATCCGCGAAAGCCGGAAGCGTTCCCCACATTAATAATAATAGGTACCCGGCTTTACTTTGGATTATTGATGCATACCCTTTTAGTGAAAAAATCTTAATCTTTCTCTCATTGTTTTTACTTGGCAAATTGCTAAACATTTGCTAAAACATTTTGCACAATTATGAATTAGGCACACATTACCATATTGAAAATATATTGATGAACTGATTTTAAATGATAAAGCTTTCACTGAGGTTTCATATCCTTTTGCCTATCACAACAAAAGCTAAATATATATCACATAATCTATCTGTGCCAGAAAGTTACATTCATATAAGTAATATACAAAGAAATACCCACTAGCAGTGTAAAACTTATTTTACAAATTTTTATCAACATTTTCCTGTCAGGAGTTACATTCTTTTTAAAATATAAAATATAAATATAAAAAAAAAAAAATGATATTCCAGATTTTAAAAACGACTTTTTTCCTCCGTTGAACATGCCAAGGCCCCTTTTTGAGATGATGTAATTATTCCATGTCCCTGAAATTTGGTATACTAGTTCTTCATACATACAGTTGAAAAGTTATGCATGGATGAAAACCTATGTGCTTTAGTTTTTTTTTTTAATAAATTTTTAAAATTCTTCATGTACCAACAGAAAAATATTTTTGACGGGTACAATTAAAAAAAAAACTATTTTATTCTTAAAATTTTTTAACAAGCATGCGTAACTTTTTGGAGCTTGTCCAGTAGATAATAAAAATCTATATATATTTTTTTAATTCATGTTTGAAATACTCTAATACTTTATGAATTTTTTACGAATGCTGAAATAGTACATATTCTCAAACATTGAAAAATTAATAAAATAAAAACGAAACAAGATATTCTAAATCTAGCAACTGTTTTTGCTTTCTTATACAAAGGACTACTTATATTCCAAATTTGAAGGCTGTAGGCCGATAAATAGTTTTTTCCCTTCTCGGCGTGTAGTAGTGTGGCCTTAAAGGACTATATTAACCGATAAATAAGAATTTTCAGTGTCTATAGGCCTACGGTAGCATTCATCTTTGAAGGCATTGAAGGTAAACACGGAAAATAACTTTGTGAATTTATGCCTGCCTTATCCATAGCTTAAGTTTTGTATCATTCAACAGGGGAAAGATTTATTTGAAATATAATGCATTTTGTTTATTCGGATTGTGTGAAATTTGTTTTTAATTCTTTTTATTTTGTGGTCACGTGACCACTTTCCCCATTACTGCGTAAGCAGGGCACAGTGTAAAGAAATTTCAAGCGCATTTTATAGTACTGTAATATATTGCCACCATATTGGTTTTCTGTAATCTCGATATTCAGTAATCTCGACACTTTTTGGCAAACCCCTAGCCGTCGACATATCCGGGCTCGAATGTATTTGATAAAGAGACATAAAAATCATATCAAGGTGTAGTCACAAAACAAGTATACACCAGATTACCCATGTGTTATCATAAGTTCTTCGTCTTGTATGAACTCTCAAATCTGAATGCAACAGGCCCGAAAGTTATATCTCACGGTTTACTAAATCTGCTATATTACTTAAATTTTAGAATAATGTGCAATGATTCACAGGGAACATTTCTTATCAAGTAATTTAAACCACCTATTATCAGGAAGAAATTAATTGAAAGCTATGAGTATTGATTAAAAGTTACCTCAGCAATATAGAGATCAGCCTGCTTCAGGAGCTCTCCAATAATGAGAACATTAGATGTAGTACCATCACCAGTAATATCATCCTGAGCTGTTGCAACACGAGCAATCAAAGATGCAGTTGGATGTTGGATTTGCTAAAGAAAGAAATTAAAAAAATAATTGTTTCTTTATAATAGTATTAGTAAGTAATCCCACGCATTTTTTTCTCCTCAATACTGTAAAAATATTTTATTTCAAAAAAGGGGTTTTCATAAAATAAAGTTGTGTATAATAAAATTATGATAATACTTTTGAGATATCATTAATTTAGTGTCTTATTTTGCAATCAAATTTTATTTAGACAATGAACTGTCAAGTTCACTACAAGTAAAATATAAACCACACTGATCAACAGTCCAACATTTTAAATTAACATACTCATACTACATAGAAACAAAAACCCCTGACATAATGCATAAGTAAGATTTTAGTATATTATAAAATACAAAGGAATATGTGCTCTTGTTTCATAAAACTGCTTACAAAATGCAACAAACTGGAATATTCATGGCATCATAGCATATGTAAATAATGAACAAAGTAATTCCAGAATAGATATTATTAATCATTTGCTATGAAATGATTATTTTTTCAAAGGCATAGCAAAAATGTTGAGGAAATTATTTGAAGATAAAAATGACCATTTCACCAAATTTTAATAAAAAAAAAAGAAAAAAAAGCAGTAACTAAATGTTATACAGAAGAGGTTAACTAACAAATTGTCATATCTCTAAAACTATACAATATACAGAGTTGGTCCATATTAAAATGATCAGCAAATTGTGCTCTATCTAAATATATAAAGATAATTTATGCTTACTCATTTATTCAATTTTCATTTTTAATTATACAAAAGAAAATAAAAACAGATGAATGTGCCCAGTAAAGGGTTAAGTGGCAACCGGCAATGTGGAGGCAGGTCATTAACCCACTGGGTTAATAAGACAGGGCTGGAAGTTTAATTGTACGAAGACACAAAAAGACTCAAGAGATGCAGAGGTGACAGTTTTTATCAACATTTTATTAGTGTTTAGTTTCAGTGAGAACCAGGACAATTAATTAGAAAACCTATGTCTTGGTAGGTACAATTTTTCTAGCTAATGGAACAGATTTTTTATTTTAGCCCACTAAGGGGCACTGTGAATTATAGTAAATAAAATCTATGTTTTTGCCAAGAGTAAAACTACCTCTACAGGAGAAAAGGAGAGAGAAAGAAAGCAGGAAAGACTGAGATTCATGCAAACTACACGACAGTACTGCCAGCTTAGTAAATTTTTCTATCCATGATTTTTCTTTTAGCATCAATCAAAGATTCAGCTAAGGACCTGAAGCAGGAATTTAAAAAATGCAGTTTCAATTTCTACTCAAACGACGTAGACAGTATGAGACTTGAGAGAGAGACCAGGAGATCAGAATTATTTTTCAGTGGTGTTATGTGGATAGCATCATTTCTTCGTTTAATATGTTATATACCCGTACATGATGGCAAAGCAGTGAAGTCATCTGGTAAAAGATTGTCCCATTCTATTGGCAAAATTCATTAGCCATTTAATGAGCCATTACAGTGCATTGGCAAAATAGTCAGACAGGACATTTTGCCCTTGGACAGCCAAAGGCCTTGAACCAAACCTATTCCAGGGTGAGGATTTCGACGGAGGGTAAAACCATGCCATGAGGACACTCTACTGATGGCCGAGTATGACATCAACTTATCAGTGATTTAAAGGTAGTCTGAGAACCACTCAACCTGCTCAACTTTACCTACATACAGTAAAGTCTGGACCCAACCTATGGACAGACAATCAACCTGATAAGTTGTTGTGGATCAGGCAGAGTACTATCAGTCAATAACCAAGTGTGAAAGGAGGATAAATTATTGTCACAAAACTAATAATCTGAAAGCATATATTCATTTAAGTATTTTTCAAAAACTAGTAGGTTAAGACTTTTAAAATGTCATTAAATTCCATGCAGTATTTCATCTTTAAATTCTGGGATTAAAATTTCATAGGGCTACCTATAGCATGCAGAATATCTGCATGCACCTATTTAAAAATTTCATCTTCTATAAGGCTCTAGTACACAACTACACTGGATCAAAATAACAGCAAAAACATAGTTTATACCATTTCATGCAGAAGGACATTTCCATCCTTTGTCAATTTAATATCGCCAGCACCCGAAACAAGCCTGAAAAAAATTAAACGAAAGCTACATCAATATTTTGATATGTAACAAATTTTTGAAAAGTGAAAATACAATATACAGATATTCACAACATTCCTGATCTTACTTAAAATAGGGTTTGCTTAGGCAATGGTATTTGTAGGTTACGTTGCTGGATTCCTTATCACTATCAGTACTCAACAATTTTTAACTGACTTTCTTTTATAACCATAGGGCTGTCAATGGTATATTTATCAGCACACATAAACATTCTGTCGAGAATGCCACAAAGCAGACAACTAGTCTCGAGGCCTGTCTCCAATGGCATTTGATAGAAAGGGAAGGATACAACATATCAACAGTCACATTGTTTGATTGGAAAATGTTCAAAACAAGATTGATTTAATACTGTGCTAATATCTGGGTAGTAAAATTGAGAATGGATACCCAAGGTAAATCGGCCTTTATGTCTATACACGATTAAGCACACTCCCTCTCCAGTCACACTCACCTCACCTAGATGGCGGCTGCTAAATTGTGCCGGCCATGGGTTGGCTTATGCACTGAACCTGTTTATATTTTAATTTCTATATATTCAGAACTGATGTGAGAGATACAAATCATATATAAAAATTAAAATAAATGCATGAATACATGTGTATTTATTTTGCAATTATTTGTACCACATATTCATTTTGAACTGAAAAAAATGGCGCCTCTTTTTGTGCCATGCTTACAAAAGTTACATATAGCTATTTTCTTAATTTTCATTGTTATAAATAAATAATCCAACAAACATCTACAGTAAATGCGGGAACATTTTTGGAATCAATAATGCTATATAACACTGCAATTAGGCTTATATATATATATTTTTTTTTTAATGGAATATTTGGTATATTTAAATAGATACTTTGCTTATTGATTAATGCTGTCTTTGCAGCATAATAACTTAGCCCATTATGTTTGGTTGAGAAAAATATAGCTTATTTTATGATGGCTGATAAGTTTGTAACTGGGAGATGATAAGATTTTCATGTTACAAAGTTATAATCTTCTATCCCACTTTAAATAAACATGTACCCAGATTGTTATTAAATGTTAATAATTTAGGGTTAACAAAGAAAATATATTCATTGAGATGATATAATTACATTGCTCATTTTACATTTAGTTGAGAAAAAAACCAGCTATTTATTATGATGGCTGATAATTTTGTAACTGGGACTGGGAGACGATAAGATTTAGATGTTATGAAGTTATAGTCTTCTATCCCATTTTAAATAAACATGCATCCACATTAAGTTAATAATTTAGGTTAATGAAGAAAATATATTCGATTTAATGATAATTATATTGCTTATTTTTTAAATTCTGGCAAAATACATCTCTACTTTATTTTTTAAGTTTTCAACAGAAACATTTTTTTTACATATTTCAAACTCCTACATCAATATTTTTATAATTTTTATCTTTTCTTAGGTTTATAGGCCTAAATGAGCATGCCATTAGGCCCTGTTGAAGATTTCAACACGTAAAATAATTCAATTTAATTTTAAACCATAAATAAATATTTAATAATAAAATTTATAATCACACATGTTACTAAGATTAGCTCAACATCTTAGAAATAACATCCGGCGATCTAACAGAAATGACATTAATTATTATTCTTGAACCTTAATTTGATGGCTAATCAAGGCCCCATGTACATGTAGGCTTAGACTTTTAGAGTTAGAGAATGCCTAAGTCACCAGACGCCGACGTATGTAAAACATTAACAATAACATTATTTTCCTTCTATTTGTTAACTGAATGTAATATATTTATTTATTATATTTTAATATTTTCAATTTAGTAATCTAAAATTTTGTAATTCAATTATTTAATACCCCAAGGCTGGCAATTCTACACCGGTCCCTGACAATGTAGCATTTAGCAACTAGCATACTCTGATACTGGAGAAAAATTGCCGGTCGGCCACATCATGATTCATACTCATACTCATAGTTTCAGAAGCAATTTTAGCGCGTCCTCAGGGAATCGCGACTCTAAAATCACTGCGAATGAATTAATTACTTTTTATTATCCATTATTTATTTTAAATGTAGTAAATTTTGAAAACAATGGACGAACCAATGGCAATGTTACGAAACTATAACTACAACTAGTACAAGTTTAAAACTACAATGAAATTTATAAATAAATGTTTATCTTACATTTTCATGGTCCCCTTGGGTCCCAAATTAGTTCGCAGAACATCCTGAAGACCCTTTGCAGCACTTATGTTAACTGCAAGGGCCTGAGCTGCTCGAGCAATCTCTGCCTTCGGGTTCAGACTTTTTACTGCCGACATGTTTTAAGGAAAAGAAACGGCGTGCTTGTCACGTGATGTCGGTAGAGCTGTAAGGTAAGAGTTATCCACCAAACTCTAAATAGGATTTAGTCATTTATCTCTAAATATTAAAAATTATCCACTATGTCCCTCTTACAAATTATCTCTAAAATGTTTCAAGGTTTTTGTTTCATTTTGTCGGTCTATGGAGGTTGTGTTAATATTGAAAGGGGGAATAGCCCGGAATACGGTTTGGGGTAGAGAATTCTAGATCATTTCAAGGTGCTTACGGAAACCAAGGACAACTGTCGGACGTCATTGACCACGTGACACATCGTCTGTGGTAGGCAAAAAGCAAGGACGTATCACTTGGCAAAAACTAGTCATCAACCAGAGTGAAAGTATCAGCTCAACAAAAATTATCCCCTATATCCCTTTTACATATTATCTCTAAAATGCTTCAAGGTTTTTGTTTCATTTTGTATGTCTATGGAGGTTATATTAATATTGGTTGTCTGGTCATTAACGGTGCTCCAACGGTCGACAAGACTAAGGGATAGATAGATAGAATACAAACAATAGTAAATAACAATGATGCAAAGTTGTTTATTTTTTGGGTTATTTCTCGGATGAATTAGGCCTACGTACGTTTCTCTTTATAACGTAATTCTGGCATTAAGATGCTAAATGTAATGTATGCCACGTTAACACAAGGAAGATGCTTTTTGCCGAAAAGTCAACTGCGCATGTTAGTTAGTCAGTCATGTAGGGAGGGGGGGGCGCTTCCGGCTTCCGCCGCTGCGCTTGTAGAGGGGAGAAAGTGCCTTCTTTCTGCGTGCGTCCGCTGCAAAACATGCAAAGGCGGACTCCAAAACTCGGTAATCCGTGGGCTGGAGTTGTGGTTGTTGTTGTCGTTCCTGGCAGTGGTGTTGTAGACATTCCTGATGTTATAGTGAGGTGTCTTAAAGAGCCCTGGCTAGTAACACACCAGATCTATACCTAGTGTGTACGTGCGCCCGGGTTGTTCAAACTCTCGACCTCCTCACTGGTGGCGTTGTCATTGTTGTTGCTGTTGTGGCTGTCCCCGGTGTCCGTTGGGATGTCTAAAGGTGGGCGCTGGTGGCCAGTACAAATGGTCGAGCAACAGCTGAATCGTATCAGCCACTGGGTGGTTAAAAAAATCCCCAAGAGGGGTACTGTTGCTCGTAGTACAGCCATTGTTGTTGTTGTCGATGTTGATGTTGGTGTCTGCGTTGTTGTTGCGGTTATTGTTGTTGATTCCGAAAATGTGGTGGGCGCCGTCTTTTCTTACTTTGGCCCTGTTCTGGTGTTGATGTTGGTGATGGTGTAGGCTGGCTTTCTGTTGTTGTCGCCGTGGTTGATGTTCTAGGTGGCGTTGCTGGTAGAGGTGAGAGGAGTGGAGCTTCGAGCTCCCAAAAAACCGCCACCACGGAAAAAACTGAAGTTGACACCATTCTGGACGAGGGAGCTACAAGGTGTTTCTACCATTGCGTGATTTAGCGTCTGGGAAAAAGCCTGTCTCGTGCGTTTGCCGTCTTTTTCATGGTCTGTGTGTATTTAACTTTTGTTGGTGGTGGTAATTTCCAAATGATTGATGTTTGAGTTTCACAGTCAGTCTTTGTTATTTCGTTTTTTTCCTTCATCATTTTCATCTTTCTCTTCCTCATCTGTTTCTTCTTCCTTCTCTACTATTTGACTGTAGCAATCATGGAAAATTAAGAAAGTATCAAAGGCCCAATATATTTCGTCTTTCAGGTTATTGGCTTCTTCTTGTCTGGCTGTGATATGTAGTATAGCCCTTGCAAGTGTACTGTAGGCAACATCAAACTTAGGGTTTCCTGAGTTAAGTATGAAGTCATGAGGAGTGGCTTTCAGTTTTCTTTAGTCGCCTTCATCACATATTTTACGGTGTAATCGTTCACGTTGTCCTCTTCTTCATTTGTACCATTATCCCGCCCTGAGAAGGGCTCAGGGATAGCGTGTTCCATGGCGCTTTTCGATCTTGTGTTACACTTGGCCATCGTGCGTCTTCGTCGGTGGTCCGATGCGAAGTGTCCTAATTTTTTTTCGCTGTCTCTCTCCAGAGGATGCAGTAAGCCTTTTATCAGAGGTATTCTCAGCTTTGGAGGTCATCTGGAGAAAACTTCCTCTCCTCACTTGTTTCTGGAGAGGGCGGGGGGTGGTTGTGTGTCGGTGCGTGTCGTTGGTGATGATCGCTGTGCTGCATGTCGGCGTGTCTGGTCGGTGGAGGTAGGTTTTAGTCCGGAGGCCCGTTGACTAAGTCGCCGTTGTTGTTGTGGCGGGGAGGAGGGGTGTTTACAGAGCCTAGGCTAGAAACACACTAAGTCTGTACTTAGCGTGTATGTGCGCCCGGGATGTTCACCCCCACCCCCCTTTCTTGCTTAGTGGTTTGGGCACTGTTGTCAGTGCTGATGTTGTTGTCCCCGGCGTCCGTAGGGTTGTATATAGATGTGTGCTGGTGGCCAGTATAGATGGTCTAGTAGGAGTTGGGTCATGTCTGCAATGGGGTGGTTGTAAAAAATCCACTGCATGTACTGATGCTCACTGCGCCTTTGCCATTGTTGTCGGTGGTGGCGTTGATGTTGTTGTTGCGGATTCTGTTGGCGCTGTGATTGTTGTCGTCTGATACGTGAAGTGTCCTATGCTTGAGCTGTCTTTTTGTCTGAGTTTTGTGTGAAAAAAAATTGAACCTAGATGATATATTTATTATATCGCAACAAATTGCGTTCCTATTTTCTAAAAGGCTTACTGCATCCTCTGGAGAGAGTCAGCGAAAAAAAAAAAAGTTCCTATTTTCTATAACAGCATAAAATATTTGGCATTACATATCCCTTGTTAGGAAACATCTTTGTATATGGAGACATAGATGTGTATATCAATCATAATTCAAATCTATACTGGGCTTAGGGTGAAGATATAGTCTTTCACACACCCAGACCATTTAGCGTCGAAAACTTCACACCGATTATAAGAAAAAGTGGCATGCTAAACAATCCATTATGTTAAATTATTAAAGCTAAACCAAGAGTAATTCCCATACGATACTTTTTCTCTTGTCTGTCCAACTACAACTAACAAATCATAAATGAACTACTATTTAAGTTTGTACTGAGTCTTCGAATGGA
This sequence comes from Sinotaia quadrata, assembly GCA_028829895.1. Lineage (NCBI taxonomy): Eukaryota > Metazoa > Mollusca > Gastropoda > Architaenioglossa > Viviparidae > Sinotaia > Sinotaia quadrata. The sequence continues at coordinate 73,392,960 of CM054183.1, read as the reverse complement.
ACCGAAGAAGAGGAATGACCACATTGGGATGACTGACGAGCCAGTGGTATTTGAATTTGAAATAACCTACAACACATTCTCTGTGCTACGGTGAGCGAAAAGAAAAAGTCAAAAGTTTTACTAGGGAAAAAAAGGAATAAAACCTTCAGTTAATCAGACACATAGACACACATTCACAAACACACACACACACACACACACACACACACACACACACACGATCATTAATAGTATACTCAAAAGAATACAATATCCCGGAGGAAACAAAAAAATATTGACAGCAGGCGAAAATAAATGGGAAAATTATCAATAAATCTTTAAATCGAAAGCATTTCAAAGTCAAATTTTTATGTTATATATGTATAATCGATAAGTATTATGAACATGCATATTAAATTAAATAATAAAATATTAAAAAATGTCTTTAACATTTCTTTAAGACAGCAAAGCTCATTTTTATATGGTCATAAAATAAAGCAGAAACAAAAATAATTATTATCGAGAATACACAGATCCGTTAGAATATATGATAATTAAATATATGACATTGTTAGAATACGGAGTACAGGTCTACACAAAAACGAACCAAGAGCCATTTTGCACGAAAAGTTGAACGCTGTACCTCTGGTATGAATACATATAGGAATGTTTGCTGAAATATGCATTAGTAAATAGATATATAAAACATCTATATGAAAACAAAAGAACACAATGACGGATTGACATAATACAGCAAATTATTAAGGAGGAGTCATCAATAAAATTATAAGGCTAAAACATTTAAATGTTTTAAGTACACGTACGCACACATATATACACACAAATGATTTTCTCTATATCATATATTGTGGTTATTGTTCAGTGACTTTTTTTCATTCAAAATGTATTATTTATTTTCCTGTGACTCTCGTTCACTGTAGGAAAAAGTCAGGAAACTAAATTCACGTTAATGAGATCTGCACCTTTAAAGTCAACAATAATTACGTCGCGCGTTCTATGCTATTTGTAAGTATTGTGACTATCACCAAGTCAATTTTGGAACACTTTGAGATATTGATATCAGCAGAACCTAAAGGACAAACATTTTTCAAAGATACAAGTTGTATATATATATAAAAAAAAAAAATCGGATAATTGGCCACTGCGCAATGATCAAGATATAAGACAGGTAGCCTTCATTTTGAGAAAAAGTCGAAAAATGGTCGGCTACGTTCTAATACTAATTTTTACTTAGCAACCCTCAAACATAGAAACACACTATTTGGCACACACATACATTATAACACAATAGATTCCAAAGTTTTATTACAGTATCTGGAACTGCTTTAAAAGATTTGAAATATAAAAGGGAAAATGTACACCTTGATAAAAATGTGAGTATGCCTATTAGAGATAGAATGATGAATGTACAATATAGCACTAGGCTTTGACTAAGGCAATGAGAAGAATGAAAAGCCTGTAGAATTGATAATTAGCTTGATTTTCATGGTATTTTTAATATCTAAATCAATGGTAGTTATAAATGCACTCACTGCAATCTCATTTCATCATTGTGAGAGGCAAGTGTGGTGTCCAGCAACATAAACTAGGCATCGGATATCACGTGAATAGTTTCGCCAATCATTGAATCAGCAATGGAAAAATCCACCTGATGCATTGTTTACGTTCTGCACGTATTTTTGTAGCTTTCGTTGGACACTTATTATAAGGTTATCTAATGAAATGCCAGCAAATCTAAACACTAGAGGGTCAGATTTTTCACTGATTCTTAATTATAGCCGGGTCATTTCAAAGCAAATGAGGAAATGAGTTCGAAAAGCATGGCTTTTAATCTCAAGAAAAAAACAAGCGCGATCGTGTCGTTAATGATTTTTATTTTATATTTAAAGGTTTAACAGTGAAATATTAGACAATTTTACACTATAGTTGTAAAGCTTTCCAAATAAGTGAAATCCAAAATCTACCTTAGCTCTTAGGCCAGATTAGCTGCTAGTGGAACTGAGATCAGATACAAATATTTTTTGTTGTGGTGCATCACAATTATGAAACAGAAAAATATTATTAATTCAATGAATGGTAGATCATACACAAAGACACGTTTCGTTATATCTAATGGCGATCCAATCTAAGGCTAGAAGTCTATATGCAGACATTAAAAAAAAATGCCCATAAGCTTCCGAAACTGTTATGCTAGTAATGACTGGTCAGTTGTTTCAACCCAAATGGATCAAAGAAGGTTTATCATGAGGCTGAGCTGGCGTCTTGAGTGCTTGAAGCGTGGTCTTTCAATGCAATGTGCACTTTGACAAGACAGATTTGAGCCAGCATTTGGAGCATGATTGTGAATGTTTGGAGCATGATTGTAATCATTTAGCACATGACCGTGAGTTGGCCTATCTTGGGATTTCTTTTCTCAAAGTTTATTGCCAAACTGCCTCGACAATGACCGATTTTAAACATTTTTCCACGACAACTTGCTTTTCACGATTTGCAACTTTTATGAGAGACACGATTTGCAACTTTTATGAGAGACAGAAGGAGAGGTATAGTTTTTGTTAAGCTTATTACTGTCAGTAACGTACAGGGCAAAAAGTTCTCTCTCCTTCTCTCTCTTTTATATATAACTCTCATACATTTACAGAACTGATGATCCACAGTGATGTCGTGTTCCCAGTGTTCACATATACAGAATTGATGACCCACAGTGGTATGGTCGTGTTTACATCAGTTGCGTTCCCATATACAGTATTGATGATTCACACTAGTTAGGTCGTGTTCCCATATATAGAATAAATGATCCACAATGGTACGTTCGTGTTCTCTTGTACAGTATTGTTGATCCACAGTGGTATAGTCGTGTTCCCAGTATTCACTGTTCACATATATAGAATTGATGATCCACATGGTACGGCCATGTTCCCAGTTTTCACGTGTATATTATTAATGATCCACAATGGTACGGCCGCGTACCCAGTGTTCACATATATAGAACTGATAATCCGTATTGGAACGGTCTTGTACCGAATTACAGAATTGACGACTCACAGTAGTTAGATCGTGTTCCCAGTGTTCACATATATAGAATTGATGATTCATAGTGGTACGGTCTTGTCCCCACGTACAGTATTGTTGATCCACAGTGGTATGGTTCCGTTCACATATACATAACTTTGTGGATCAAGAATACTGTGTATGCGAACACGACGTAACCACTGTGGATCATAAATACTGTACATGTGAACACTGGGAACATGACGTAAGCACTGTGGATCGATGATCCACAGTAGTTAGGTCGTGTTCCAAGAGTTCACACATACAATTGATGATCCACAGTGGTAAGGTCCTGTTCCACAGTTCACAGTTGTGCTCCTATTGTTTAAATGAGCTTCACCACTTTCTTCCTTTACAAGTCATTGACCCAATAAAATGGTCACAACAAAGAACTACGAACAGTGCTTGACTGAATGAAGTTCCTAAATAAAATTAAAAAGTAGATCAGGGATGTAATGAGACTATAATGACTGTGGTAATTGACCTTTTGATTCCATTGATACATTGTCTAGAATCTAGATTGTGTCATCACTAAACTTGCACAACAATTCAATGTGCCTTGCTTTCCTTTGATTAATTTAAAAAAAAAAAAAAGAGTAATACTTTCCTTTTAATTATACAGCTAGTACCTTTCACTAAAACAAAGAAAAACCCCAACAGGTGTCACAATGAATTTTGTTCACAGAAAAATTCTGCCCACACTGATATACTGACACAGCAAACCTTAAACATAAGATTATATCGAACTTAGTTTGATAAAAAAAAAAAAAAAATAAATAAACCTCTCACCTTCAAACATATTTATCTAAATTAATTTATTTAATATTTTTTAATTGAAAGGATGGCGATTAGCGACAAAAGTACTAAGCCCACCCCACCCCAATCCCCCGCCCAAATAAAAGACCCATTGTTTTAGGCCCAATTACAGTTAGGATTAGGCTTTTTTCTTTTAGAAACTGGATTCGGTTTCAGTCTCCTCTCAGCACTGATAGTTTATATTTTGAGGATGGATGATTTACTTAAAAAAATAATCTAGTTTAAAACTAAACTAAGAAGCCATCTCATGAATTTTATTGTATAATATTTTCATATGTGTTTTAATTTGTAAATGTTTATATATATGATGTAGTTGATTTTTTAAAAATAAAAATACATTGAGTAATTTTACACCTGTAAGATTATCAAAATGTATTTTAGAAAGAAAACGCATTAAGGATCTCTCCCCATATAAATTGATGACAAAAACAAATAAATAATTACTCCCTTCTTAAAAAATGAAACACAAGATTTTATTGGTCTAACGTACACAGCTTTACAGTCGCTTAGATCGCTGAAGGTTGAAGAATATCTAGATGCTGGTAAAAAAGCTCTGTTACATATATCTGATGAGGCCAAACTTATCGACTCTGAAACATTATAGCAACAGAGGATACGACTGGCATGGCAGTGTCAACTACAGACACTTGTCAATGGCTGGCTGTCACAGAAGAAACACTTTTCCTTCATGATGGTTTATTGCGAGTGACGGATTTGGTAGAATTGCCTCAAGATATCGAAAACGTTGGGGGTAGCGAAAATGAAGTGGTTTCTTTTGATTCTAAAAAACCTGACGATCTCAGCGCAAAGTTACTTATTGTCTGTGGTACGCACAATAATGCTTTTAATAAACTTTTGGAATACCGACTGAATGCACTCAAAGGACTTTGGAAAACGCAAAGGCAAATTGCCAAAGAAGAGCAAATTGAGAAGGAATCCCCATCTTCTCACGAAGAAACGATTATTTTGCTAAAGAAGCAAGGTTTGCTAAAGGATCCAGAGCAAGCATCATTTTCGACGCGAATTAGCATACTATTAATTCTACCACTTCTGCAGTCACAAAGCAAATCAGATCCAGAATTATGTGGTGTGACAGCAGGTGTTTTGTTGAATTGTCTGAAAGATTGCGCACCTCTATCCCTTTCTAAGGAACCCAGTGATTGCTTGAAGGGTCTAGAGTCTCTTCTATGCAGTTGGCTTGATCAGACCACCGAAGATGCCAAGGATGGTGTGGTGAAAGTGAGGGATAAAATCCAAAGAGAGAACGCAGCCTCAGCACTAGTTGCATTGGCATGTGCTAGGTGTGTTGCCTTTCAGTCATTAATTATATTTTAAAATGTAATAACTGTATACAAATACAATAATATAAATGAAAATATAATTATCAACACTTTTAATAATTAGTCAAGTCATTAGTTAAGCTACTTTAAAGCAACAGTTTGATTTTTCTCACTAGTAAAAAATAGTATATCCAATATAACTCATTAACATATTCTTTTGTGGACATAAGCATTTAAAAAAAAGAAATTTGAAATGTTGAGAGCACTCTTATTTTGAATGTATAATTGTAGTTATCCTTGATTTTTGTGTCTCTGATGAGTGATGAAAGTTGTCTTGCCTGGATAGCTTTTATTTGTGCTGCACTTTAGTTAATGTTCTGATATGTTCATATCCCAGATCCACTCCAATTTTTCATATATGACTGTGATCCAATAAAACTTCATACAGTGGCAGTTTTATTGATGAGATGGGTTGGGGGGAATTGCCCCTGGATGCCAGCTATTTGGGGGGGTGTCATTATTTTTTATTTATTATTTATTTATATTTATTATTTTTTGCTTGATAAAATTAATATGACAATATTATTTATTTCTTTTTTGATAAGACTATATATAAAACACAAATGATCAGAGTGTTTATAATCAGTAATAAAATGTCATCAACCTTGATCTGGAACATGAAGGAGCAAATTTGCAGTAATTTTACTTGGTAAAGTTGTGGAAAAATTCAGTTTGCTCCATTAGAGAACTTTCTCTGAGTGCAATATCCTTTGCTCTGCCAGTGATTTAACATAATTCAGCACCTCACTAATAAACTTTCTTATTGTTTTACTATACGTATAAAATGCAGTATTTTTTCCATATGAATTGAAGCTTTTTTAATCTTTTAAAATATTAATTTTAAATATATATTAAATATTATGTTTTTGTACACATAAGGAAATCAGTGAGCCAACTAAATAAGTCATTAAATGAACCTTGGTCAAATTATCTTAAATCTTTCATGGACTTAAACAATTGGTTTGACTTAACCAAATTAACTTTGCATATTTTAATCATAAATTAAATATAATTATAATTTCTGGGAGGAACCAGCCAGGCACGTGAGAAAACAGTACATGATTTTGAAGGTATCAAACTCAAAAGTTATCACAGATTCAAACAACCTGTTTGACTTTTCAAATTAATTACCCTCTCTCTTTCTCTATCCATGTTTTTTGTTTTGTTTTTGTTTTATGTAGAGAACATTAAAACATCAAACTCATCTATAAATTTATATCGTACCTCTTTGACTTCCCCCCTTCCCCCCAAAAATATATATTTACATGCATTTGTAATGTAAATTTAAATATTTAAATATTCAGATAAAAATTGTTTTCATTATAATATAATGATATTTACTTCCTTTGTAAAAAGTTTTTTAGGGTAAAATATTTTCTTAGTCTGACATCCATAATTGAATTACTAATTATTCATGCTTTGTATGATTATTTTGTTTTATATTATTTGAATTTTGATTATGTTGAAACCTGAACCTTGCAGATTCTAGAGATGTACAAACTGTAAAGAGCAAAGCAAATAAATAAATGTGACTATTTAAAAATGAAATGAATAGATTTACCCAAAGGTGATTAAATACTTTAATAGCAAGCTTGTGAAGTTATATAATTTTGATTTGATTGGGTATTAGACTTGCAAGGAAAGTCCAGGGTTAAAATCATTGTGACTTTACAATTTGATGTCACACAATGGTGATTTCATTTTAACTACAAGGGGAATTCATTATAAATATAGTATTATAAATATAGTATTATATATAATAATTATATTTATAATAAATTTATATTAATCATTATTATTCATTAAATATAGTATGATATATATATATATATATAATATTTATTATAAATATATATTTATGATATACTAGTTTTCATTGATAATTATTTATTAAATAATTATACATATTGATAACCATAAAAGATAGGTGTAGTGCAGAGGCGAGCAAACTTTTAAGAGTGCTGGCCAGACAAAATTGTTGGAACAGTTCACAGCCTGGATAAATGACTATAGGTCACAAAGTCCAGAAGTTTCAGAATATAAAATGAGAACAAAAGTAATTTTAAAAGGAGTATTTTATGTAAAAAATAATAAAATAACTCAGTTTCAATGAAAAGTTAATGAGATGGATGGTGTTGCATACAACAAAACAGTGATTCAATGACAAGCTTAATTGATGTGTTTGACAGCATATAACAAAACCCATTTGTTTTATTTGCTGTCTCACAGGCCAGACAAAAACCTTTGCTGGCCAGATTTGGCCTGAGGGCCAGAGTTTGCCCACCCCTGCTGTTCTGTATTGTAATCTGTTTGCTTTTAATAATTGGATAATTAATAAAAGATCATTATATGCTTTTATTAAAGACACAGTAAAATTTATAAACTACTGAGAATACAAATTTAAAACCCAGTAAAAATTAAATATTAAAATAAAACAGTTAATATTGATATTGTTTAGTAATTAATTACATTAATTTATGCTCTTCGTTTTTCTTCTATTTGAGTTCTTAGATCTGTATATAGAATAATGATTTTTTTTTTTTTTTAATACTGAAATTGGCTTTTAATTATATTTCATTGATTATATTATACATGATTTTAAATGCCTGTTTTTGTTCTTCAGGGGTCATTTGCAGACCTTCATCCACACAGTTCATTTATTGCAAGGGTTGTCAGACCTACATTTATTGCCAGTGGCAGATATTTTGCAACGACTCTTGGAAACAGAAGGAGGACAAGGACAACTCTCATCTGTATTAGGTAGTAAGCATTTGATAAGCTGGGCCTTTGAGGATCAGTTGTCTTCCACTACAGCAGGTACAGATGCAGCCCTCAAAGATACTAAAGAGGTGTCGGATAAAGACAAAGAAAAAGGTAATATATTAATATATGTTTATGTGATTTTCTGGTAAGTGTGTCATTTTGTGACACGAAGTGCAAAAAAATAAAGTGCATTAAAGCTGAATATAATGAATAAATTTTAAAAACATTAGCATATGAATATTTCTATTGCCAGGCTTTTGTAAATGTCACAATGAATGCATGTGTGACATGTTCAACATGATGTTGATGTTTGGTAAAAAAAATAAAAGTTTTGGATCCAGATTATGTTGAAACTAAGTGTTACCAAAGATGTGCCTTTTTAAAATATTATTTCTTTACAAAATTTACTGTCTGCAGATAAAAGGAATAGTGAATGCTGATTCAATATATTATCACTTCTAAGAAAACCTTGATACAGTAAGTTTGTTGGATTGTTTATAACAATGAAAATTAAAGAAAATGGTTCTATGTTTGCATGTCATAAAAACTAAAAAAAAGATGCCATTTTTCAGTTCAGAATAAATTTATATTACAAATAATGACAGAATAAATAAAAAATACACATTCATGCAACTATCTTATGTATCTCTCACATTAATTCAGAATATATAAAATATAAACATATGATCTTTCACACTTTATTTTTAAGACAACACATTTCAAATGGACCCATCCTGTGTGGTACACTCATCCAGAGAAAATGAAGCCACTTATGTGATATGCTTACATTTAGCTATTTTCTTTAACTTTTATTGTTATAAGTAATCAGAAAAACTTACCATATCAAGGTTTTCTTAGAAGTGATAATATATTAAAGCAACAGTCTAGATCCCTTTTATCTTGAAACAAAAAATTTTATGAAGAAATAATATTTTTCAAAGACATTTTTGGGTCACACTTCCTTTCTACATAAATTGGCTCCAAAACTTTTATTCGTTTACTGAATATTGACAGGTCATACATAAACACCATGTGCTATTTAAACAATTGATGCAATAAATATTCATACAATAATGCTTTTAACAAATTTATTTGTTGTATTCAGAAATAATAGTGTGATTAGGTATGTAATGAAATAATTATATTGCTTTTAAAAATAAAATTATGGTAAAATACATCTCAACTTTACTTTCTAAGTTTTCAACAGAAACATATGGTTTTTATGTATTTCAAACTTCTATAATATCGACATTTTTATAATTTTTATCTTTTCTTAGGTTTATATGTGAGCATTTGGTCCTGTGTAGACCTTAACATGTAAAATACTTAGATTTAAGAAAATTAATTTGACTTCATTTCCTCTTTTGCACATTACAAAGAACTTCATACATTTGTATATATAAAATAATGATAATATTGCAGACTACTTCTGACATTTTTTAAAACCACCATATTCTAGAAATTCATGTCATTTTGTCTTGGTGTGATGAGTTTAACTTTAAGTGTGAAATAACTTTTGTTTCTATTAAGACCACACTTTTGCAACAGTAAAGGTGGGAATATTTTCGGAATCATATTCATTGTAAAAGGGCTTACATATTTGTAAAAAGCTTACATATTTGTGATATATCTATGCGGTTTCTTTTGCATTTAAAGTTTCACATAGCTGTATGTTTTAAACCTTAGCTTGTAAGGGTAGAAAAACCTATAATTGCATTCCCAAATACAAACTTCATGATTAGGCTTATAATATATTTAAAAAAACCCAGCATATTTAAATAGACATTTTGTTTATTACTTGACATTTTCTTCATAGCATAATAACTTAACCCATTTTGTGTTTAGGTGAGAAAAATAGAGCTTATTTTATGATGGTTGATAATTTTGTAACTGGGAGGCAATAAGGTTTCCACATTATAAACTTACAATTTTCTACCCTATTTTAAATAAGTATGTATCCAGATTAAGTTAATGAAGAAAATATATTTATTTTAATAAGATAATTATATTTGCTTAATTAAAAAAAATTCTGGTAAAATATATCTCAACCTTACTTTATAAGTTTTCAACAGAAACATGCTTTTTACATATTTCAAACCCCTATAAAATCAACAATTTATAATTTTTATCTTTTTTTATGTGTGCATTAGGCCCTGTTATAAATTTTAACATGTAAATAATTTGATTTAATCCACTATATTTTTTGCACTTCATGTCACATAATGGTACAATTGCCCAAAGAATTATATATATATATGCATATACTTTATTATCAGAAACAAAAAAAGTTATTTTTAGTAAAATTGCTTTTCTCACAACTTGAGATTTTTATGTTTCTTTATTTGTAACTAAATTGTGTACTATATTTATTCTCTTTTTTTGCACTCCGTATGTTAATCAGTTTCATGCTCACACAAATATAAGTTTTATTTTTTGTGTGAAATTCATCACAGAATATTTTTTTAACAGAATTTACAGAGTTCCCCATTCTCCAGCAAAATGGAAAAATTTAAACAAATACTAAAACATAAATTTAGAAAAGGAGGAGTATTCATTTAACTTATTTTTACACTTCAGAAAAGATCACTTGACTCATTCATCACTGTTGTACTCTATTAATCTCTTGGTTGTGGGTTTTTTCATAAATTTTGGAGTTTGTTTGTGCCCAATAATAGCATACTGACTGTTTTGACGTATACTTTTAAATTTGTGTTTTTTATGTTATATTTTTTTTATAGAATTTGTTACTTTGAACAGTAATTCTTGTATTAAATTTAGCTTGAAAAGGGAAGTATTATTACTATGTTAGTATTTGAAAGTATTTTTTATTACTGAAGATTTATTTTGACTATTTAAATTAACATTGATAAAGACAACTTTGATTAACAATCTATGTATCAGTATATATTATATACAAATATTCTTTCTTAACTCTAAATATTGAAATAAATATACGTGTTCTTAGATGGTGAGTTTGGGCGCAGCTTGACTACTGATGGATCATACCTTTTTATCAGCACCAGTATTGGGCCAGGAATGGCTAAGATTGGTACCGGTCTTCATGGTACTCTCAGGTGTGTCAGCTTTATACTTTTAGCTAAGAATCTTTGAAAATATTATAAATTGCAGTAGCATTTGTATACTATTAGTAGATGTAGAAAACAGTATATAGACTTGATTTTTCCTATTTGTTATTTTTCCTTAATTATTATGGACAACTGACTTTAGATTGAAATTCCAGTTATTCATTTCATGTGCAAAAACTTCTTACTAATATTATAATCTGGGAGAGTAAGTCAGGAATGAAGCCATTTCAATTTTTAATTGAGCAATAGTTGGATTTAAATATTTAAATAAAATCTTGATGAATTTTCATTAAAATAAATTATTAAATTCTAAGTATTGCTGCCAAAGAGTTTGCGCGTAAACTTTTAAAACTACATTATTATTTTGATAAAATTCTGTTATGAAGGAGCAATAAATACAATTTGTGAATTAAACTATATTTTTTATTTTATGGACTTAGCCGAACATAAGGTTTTGGGCGTCTTTGGAAACATATAGGCTTGTGACATCAAAGGAACAAAACAAAGACAGGATGAGCAGCACAAAAGTATAGGCAATAATAAATTACCAGAGAGAAGATATCTCCAATCTCTTATAAACAAAGATTACTCCTTATTGATTTGAGTCTGATGAAAGTGAAAACAATTCTTCAGGATACATTCAGATGCTTAAACAACCCACATTGACCACACAATTTGTAAATCAGTATCAATAGAAACATTTATGAAGAATCATGATTAACCTTTCTGATAAAACTATAACATTTGAATGGTTAGAAAATAGATTTATATTACTTAAAATGTAAATGTATATAGTTTACTCTGCCGAAAACTGCTAACTTTTGCAATATAATCATCAATTTTTTTTTTAAAAGGTAGTGCTGGGATTTTTACTTTAGTCATATTCTCTTAGTGTGTTTATTATCAATTTGATTTAATGTATACTTTAAAAATTTGTCGTGAGTTATGAATAAATATTAAAAGAATGATACTACAGTTACAGCTTAATAAAATATATAAATAAAGTAATCAGCTCACACAACATTTCTTAAAAAGGAAATAATTATGAAAATAATAACATTTACTACAGTATAAAATTAATAAATAAAATATAATTCACAACTTTTAAATTTAATATAATTAAATTTGTATATAAATTATGGATTACACAGAGAAACTTATCTTCTTTTCAGTCATTTAGGAAAAAAATTATCAGTTTCAGTCTTAATATACTATCAGCACATTAACAAGTTATGCTTAAGTTTCTTGTTATAATCCCTCAAGATAATAAATTCATTTAACTTTTGTCTGGCTTTAAAGTTCAATAGAATTATAAGAGCAATATGCAAAACCCAAATCCGTATTGTTTATATTTCAGTAAAATCTCCCTGTTTAAGAGTGCAACTGCAAATATAGAAATAACCTGTCCTACCAATAACCTGTCCTACCAGACAGTATTAAGTATTTTACTTTCTGCTTTAAAAAGAAATCTTCCTTAAACTTTCCATTCTGTAGAGTAGCTAATTTTAATTTGTTCTGTAAATCATTGATATTAGAAACAAAATACAAATGCACATTATATTAGGTAGTCCCATTCATTTTTTTCTGTTCATATTGTACAAATCTTTTATGCTCAAAATGTGAGTTCTGATGAAATAAGATTGTAAACAATTATGATGATATCACTAATTTAGTGTTGTCATTTATGGTCAACATTTTTTAGACATAACAAATGTGTGATTTTCCAAGTTCATTACAAGTAAAATATAAACCATAATGAAAAACAGTTAAACAATTCTAATAAACATAGTCACATACAACAAGAGAAAATTGATATAATGCAAAATTGATTTATCAGTTTATTATAAATTGCTATGGAAAACAGGTTTTCGTTTCATAAAATTGCTTGCAAAGTGCAACAAACAGGAACATTCATGGCATCATAGACTAAACAACTGATGAACAAATACACCCAAAGGCATTGCTAAGAAAATATGAAAATTATTGGAAATGAAAATGACTGTTTCAGCAAATTTTAACCAAAAAAAGCATTAGTGAAGTTTAATACAGGAAACATAAACAAGCAAACTGTCATATCTCTGAAACTATACATCATACAGAGTTGATTTACATATCAAAATGATCAGCAAACTATACTCTTTCTAAATATATAAGATAATATGTATTTAATCATAATTCTTATATTAATTTACATTATTTTCATTTTATTGTACACTTTTTATTTACAAAGAAAATTAAAAAGGATATATGGTCACATTTTGGAAACCGTACATAACACAGGGTTCACCTGTTATTAAAATGATTAATAGGATGAAATCCATTTATCTAAAGACAGATATCTCTAACTTTTTATTTATTTTAGTATTTTTATAATAGAAATTTACATATTTAAAAAATCTTAAAAACTGTATTCTGGGTATTCTATATGCATAAATCATAGATATAAAAAGGTATTTGAATTATTAAACAAAATTAAAGTCTGTTAGATGTCAGCCAAAAGTTTCAGAAAAATAAAATCAGAAAACACATTCTGTCATTTATTATCATATTTCAACCATTTGTTAGAATCACCAGTGTTTTGAAGATGGGAGTCGTGATTTGATTCATTGTGAAAATGATGATAATGATTAGACTTGAAAGACATTGTGTTCCCCAAATGCTTTCATTAAAAAGGTCTCTTGAGCCAACAACTTAGGACCATTTGTGATTTACTTATGTTGATTCACTCTCTTTAATAGATAAATACTGATGCCATAATGAAATAAGCATTTTATTTTATAATTTGGCTCATATTTATAAATTCACAAATTTTTATTTTTGCAAGTCTGGTGATTGGCTTTGTATCATTATTTTATGATGACAGTTATCTCTCAGTCTATTTTAAAGAACAAATTTACCTCTGAACTGATAATATTACAAAACTATATGAAAATGACAATGAATACAAAACAGTGTCTGTGTTTTAAAAATGCCTTTTCCAAATTAGTTACAATTTTAAAAAGAAAATCAGAATTCTGAATAAATGCCTGTTTTTTAACAGTCTAACTAGAATAATCTATTTTTATATTAGAAATTGTCCAAGGTTTTAAAATTGAACAATAATATATGTTGTATATAATATACACATATCATTCCAGTCAATTAAGCTGCTGAAATTATGAAAAGCTATTTGATTGGGTTTTGTGCACCACCTGCATATGCATATGCACTGGGGACAACAAACCTCTTGGTCTTTAGTGTAGGTCATTGGTTAGACACTATAACGAAATGATTCCACCACCATTTTTTCTTAATTATTATTAATTATTTAATATGGTTTCATAATTATAATAATAGTCCTAATTTGAATTTATTACCATGTAAGTTTACTGTATTTTCAGACACATTTAATTGTTTGTCTGTGTCTATATCGCCTAGCCAGCTAGGCATCTGAATATGTGAGTGAAAAATACAGATTGGTTGTGTGAATTTACGGCTTCCATATGATGTGGCCGTATGATCTCTATTCCTCAGTAGAGGGCTTTCTCCTGCTTCTTGCTGGTGTACTTCTGAGTGTGATTTATCATTAACAGTGCATCACAGCAGCTTAACTTCCTTAAGGATCACCTGGTAAACTACCATTCACAGCAAGTGCGCTACTCATCCTCCATCGAAAATCATCGATCAAGCACTCTGGCAGTACTACAATTGACAAAGAATGGCATCTTGATTGGTGTTATCACTGTAGCCAAGAAGTTGTTGATGCCTTGTTACAGATGATTGTTTAGATTAGAAATGTGTTGTGGGAAGTAAGGCAGCATAAGTTTGAAAAATCATTTGTGTTTTGCATAATTAAAGAGCACAAGAAAACTGTACACAGACTGTAAATATGTCTCATTTCAAGAAAGAAAATTCATTTCAGATAAATTGTTTGTATATATATATTTTTAAATAAAAGCAACTTCTATAAAATAAATACTAAATTTGGATAATAATGTCAGCATATCCCAGAACATTTTTTTGTTTGAAATGACAGGGGAACTGTTGCGTGCATGTGTGGGCATGCATATTTGTAAAACTTTAGATTTTTATTTCAAAAACATTTTTTCATCAGGAGAGTAAGTTCTAGCTGAGAATTATTAGAAAATAATTTTAAAGAATTTTGGTGGAAAGTATTCTATCATGAATGATTAATTAATTATTTACCTACATTCTTTGAAAATTTGAAAATACATTCTTTTATGCATTAAATTGTATTTGTCATTTTCACAAGGCTTCTTATAAAATATAAGAATTTTGATAAGTTAAAATTCATGTACCTATATACAAAATTATAGTTTTGCATATATTTCACTTAAACAATTTACTATCATGGTAGAATATAATTAGCTTAAAACTTTATATTGGTAATAACAACCAAATCAAAGATCTCACAGAATATATTCTCAGAACATAAGGTAATCTTTATGTTAAACCAAATGTTATTTTGATGTCTTCATTTGATATGAAGATGAAAGATTAAGGTATTTTCCTTTTGAAATTATACATGATATAAAGGTATTTCATTTTGACACCTACATGTATACATTTTACTCTAAATTCTATTAATAATTTCATTAAAAAAAATAAATTCTGTTTCAGAGGATATGTGTACACCAAAAATTTTGATATTTTACCTGGTCATGTTGCTTATGGCAATCATCTTCTTCTAATGAGACCTGTAGTCTACGATCAGGAATCCAACCACAACAGTTTTTGTCAGCTGCTAGACCCAAGATCTCTTAAGGTTTGTTTTTATCATTTTTAACATGATCTTTAGATATTTATTCATAATAAAATTTGCTATAAATAAAAAATAATCTTGGTTAATTTGACAATCATCTAAGTATCTCATCATTTATTTGTTAGAACTTAGAAATGCATGTGAGAACTCTTTTCAGTATCTTTAAATCCTTTGATGTAAGCACTCTAGAGTAACTCACCACCTCACAGCCTTAAGTGCGTTGTTATCCTAGCCTTAAAAACATTAGAAGCGGTTTGTTTTCAATTATTTTCAGTTGCAGACATCTTTGGATTAAAGTTAAAGGTGATTTTGAAGCAATCAAATCCTAGTTCATGTTCATAAGATCATCGACATCATCTTTATTGCTTACTACAACAAAAATATATGAACAGAAATTGCTTTTACTTTGTTGCATTGTATTTGTATTAAGAAAATGACAAATTTGTCCCAGTTACTTTAAGAAAACATCCCAAGTCTTTCTTCAATCTGTCAGTGAAGGATCAATTTCATCGTGGTGAATAAGTGTGCCAATTTTCATTAGGATGAATGCATGGTACTACATGGGTAGGTTTATAGAAGACAAAAAACCTCATTCTTCTTGAATCAAATTTTCAACACATATATTATTGAAAAGTAATCAGAATTCAGTATCCAAGAGTCTGATCTTCAAGCATTTATTGCCATTAAAGCAGCAATAAAAACTCTGTAAGATAGTATCAATAACTAAAAATCAACAAATGGCACATAAAGACTCAAACTCTGGTGGAGGGTCACATTTATACAATACAAAGAATCATTAAAAATACCAACTGTAAGCATAATTTTTAATGACAAGATATACATTTTCCACATTTAAAATCAGAATCTTGGCATCTAGGGCTAGCAAATCAAATTTACAAATTTTGCCCATGACAAGATGAAAACTGTTTAAAATCAACTTGACAGCATCCAATCTGCTTACAGCCAAGAGACAGAGTTTCAACAACTATTGTTCACAACATTTCAGCCAGTATCTATTTTTTATGATCAGTCATGAAGAAATCTGCCAAAAGTCATGTAAACTTGAACCTTTTCCAATATCACTGCTATTGGAATGTTCAGATTCTACACTATTATCTGATCTAACAGACACCCTTTTTACTGCAGACTAAGCACTGGTAAACCCAAAAAGATGTGTTGAGAGCAGCGGAGTGCAAAATTACAGGTTCTTCATTGCCTCCAAATCACATTTTGGATGCAAATGACAGATTTTAACTAGTCATGTGGTCCTGGACTCCAATGTTGGTTGTTCCAGAGAACCAATCTGACCAAATAGGGAAGTGTACAATGGCATATATAAAGGTAAAATACTGTCTCACACTTTCCAAAACAATGATTAGTTAGTTCAAAATAGTCATCACTTGAATGTGTAGTTATTGGTCCTTACTTAATGCACTTGTATGATTTTCAGCCATTGAATAGTAAGTAGACATGGTTTTGTTATGATTTTAGCTCCATTGATTAAATATTAATATCATTCCAATAAGGAAACAGTTGCATTAAGAATAGAATATGGCATTCCTCAAATTACTCGTGCACCTCTATATAGTAATGGTTTCCTAGATCAGGCATGTGCAATCTCTTTCAGGTTCAAAGGTCGAGTGTAGTTAAGTGGATGATTGTGGGCTGAGCCAGACTAAAAAAATTGCCTATAAACATGACTCCACATTTTAACATTATTTATATGGGGTTTGTTCCATTGTCAAACTTAATTACACCTATTATTAACACATCATTTTGTTGAGATGATACTCAAACTGTTATGATAGTATTTTCACTAAAAATTAACTTTAATTAGGCATATTTACCTGAATATGAGTAGATTGTGCTTGTGTCTCCATAACAATACACATTACTTTTGTTGTAGAGGGGTATGTGAGATATTGATAGTCTCAGTGAGTTCTGTGTTATTCATTTTAATGTTTTTGACTTAACAAACATAAAAAAAGTTCTTCATAGACATAAGTGCTTCCAAAAAGTCAGATCACCAAGTTAGGATACTTACCGAGTAGAAAATATCTTTGGTAAAATTCTCATATAGAAATGTCTCTGGTTCTCATTTTCAGATTAATCCGTAGATAAAGGAAGTGAATCCATTTAATCTGCTTGAGTATCACCCTACCAGAGTTTTACTAATTTTACTAATACAGTTTAACTATTAACAATAAAAGTAATAGAGAATCAAAATAAAATAGACACAGTAAATACAGTATAGGAAAAAATATAAAAAGACAATTTAAATAATATAATGTTAGTAATAGTATTGACATAATAATAATAGTAATAACATTAAAATAATAATGATTACAAATAACTGAATAAAATGTTAGCCTACCTTATAAGAAGGTGTATCAAATTTGAAGATATAAGAGGTCCGAATTGTGAAATTTCTGGCTGTCGTTCAATCTTCAGAAATGATAAAATACCATATATTTTCTGACAAATTTAAAGAATTTATCTAAACTGCTATTTTTATTTTCACACCATGTTCTTGATTCATCACCTGAAGATGTTATTGTACTTCTCTAATTATTTGTTTACATATTTCTTCTAAATCATCTTTTGATATAGAATTTATGACTAATTTCTGTATTGCTTGATCAGCCATATTGATTTATTCATAAAAGTATAGCTGTACCCCAAAAAATCTTTTAGAATTGACCAAACTACAGAATTAAAAATGGTTACAAACCTTGAGAAAAAGTTTTATCCCTAGAGAGATATGTTTTTCAGTTATTTTTTCCAAAGTCACTAGAGTTAGAAGTGTAAATTTCTGGTATCCTATTTCAGGGGGCAGGTCTTGATTTACTTAAGAGCTATCTACTTGCATGTAAAAAAAAATATGCAGTTATCTTCACTACTTCAGGATTCTATTGGAATTTGAATCTTGTGTACTACAATATTGCAGTATTGGTGACTTTGTGAAAGATAAATTTTTTAGCATCTTCTGGTAATAAAATGTCAAAATTTGCAAACTTTTTATAATTTACAGAGCTCCAAAACACAGACAGTGAATCAGATGACAGTTATTGTCATTGAAAGTACTCTTATATATCACATAAGTAATCAAAATATTACATATTAAATACAGTCGAACCCACTTATCTCGCCAACCCTAGTAATTCGACATTTTTGAAGTGGAACCACCAAATTCCCTCTTTGTCTTAGCATTTTCTCATCGGTTACGTCGATTCTTTTATGTCACCAAACCCTAATATCTTGGGCACAAGAGTGCCAAAATCGCGACTTAACATCGGTTATCTTGATCTCTGTGATGACTAATTGCTGGCTTTTGAAAATGTTAGTTATTGATGCCACTTCACCATCTCGCTAACAATAAATGGCCATGGCTTGTTAACCTGCAGATTAAACTTAGAAGGGCATTGTTTTCCTCATCCGGCGAGATGTTTGCCACAGGCAAAATAGGCACACTGTTGCCCTTCAACTGGCTCACAGCTCTTTTATGTTAGATATCCCACTTTTGAAGTATCCGTATGTACAATACTTTACAGAGGCGGCTTTGGCCCTAACCCCCCCCAACCGACGGAGAGCGGTTGAGGGTGTGTGCCTAATAGGTGCAACCTGTTTCACCCCCTTCCTCCTGCCCTCTATCTTAGATGCACCACAAGGCTGTGGGGATCCCCTTTAAGCAAGCCAAGACCGAGAACATCATGAAGATGAAAGGCCTATTTTGGCTCTTGGGGTGAGTGTGAGCGAAACACACACACACACACACAAACAAAATGCCTCGCGAATTTAATTTTGATACTGGTTAGCTTCTTGTAAAAACGAACTACACGTACACCCGCAGGTTTTTTTTGTTTTGATTTTGTGAGTATTCTTTGTGTTTGCAATGTTGTAGAATAATGTACGGTGCATACGTGTATAATGAAAGGTTTGTATCGAGAATCGATGGTGGGCGAAATTCCCTCTTTGTCGTAGTATTTTCTCCTTAATTATGTTCATTCTTTTATGTCGCTGAACACTAATACAATGTCTCTTTGTTTGTTTGTTTCTTTGTACTGTACATGTATCTCGAGCACAAAAGAGGGCCCAAATCACCACTTAACATCAGTTATCTAGATCCCCATGACTAATCATCACTGTCTTTTGAAAATGTTAGTTATCGATGCCCCTCAACTGGCTCACACCTCTTTTATGTTAATTAGCCCACTTTTGAAGTAACCGCGCATACAATACTTTCCAGAGCTGTGTCAGAGTGAAATGACTCGCGAATTTAATTTTGACACTGGTTAGCTTTTTTGTAAAAACGAACTACAGTGTACACCCCTCATTTTTTTGTGTGATTTTGTGAGCGATCTTTGTGTTTGTAATGTTGGAGAATATAATGAAAGGCTTGTACATGTACTGGTAAAATCTCTGCTGTTAGTTGGTGCACATAAGCCTTTTGTTGTTTGCAAACAATGTACATGTATGTACATTTTTATAGCATGCTGATCGCGTCATCAAATAAATCGCGGCAACGCTGTTGTGTAAAAAATCACCAAACACGTGCATGTACATTCTCATTCATTAATGCACATCATGTACATAAAGAAATTTTGAGTGCATATTATAGTTCTGTAATATATTGGCACCATATTGGTTTTCAGTAATTTCGATCATCAGTTATCTCAACACTTTTTGGCAACCCCCTAGGCCATCGACATATCCGGGTTTGACTATATGATCAATGCTGTAGTTTGTATATGACAAAGTTGGGAATAATAGAATAAAATATTAACCTATCTTAGATTAAAATCAAGCAACTGATGATCCCGAGTTCAGAATCCATAGCTGTTATACAATTTTCAGAGATTTTATAAATTGCCTTTTATTTATTGATAGATTCAAAGAGATCTCATTGAATTTTTTTTGGTCATAATACTTGACTGATTCCCCACCACATGTATGCTTATTTCTCAGTTTCTTAGCAGGTTCTTAGTGCACTAAATAAGAATTGTAAGGTACCCATGCTAAAGGTTTTCATTATCACCATTATTTTCTGTCTTCTGTTTGCTCATTACATGTCATCTTGAAAAAAAAATTACATGATTTTATACATGAGGTGTTATCCAGTCAGTATGTTGTGATTTTTTTCCCTTGCTTCAAGTGGATGAGTAAATGTTATATAAGCTGATATTTGTAGGCATCTAATTTAATAATATAGAAATATTTATTATTGAAAGTGCATACATGTTGCATTTATAATAATTTAATAATATAGAAATATTTATTATTGAAAGTGCATACATGTTGCATTTATAACATAAAAATGCACACACACACACACACACACATACACACATACAACCTTAAAATGCATATATAGATTCACATTTAAAACTATTATTAATCTGAAAATATTTTTTATTCTGTTACCAGGTCATTAAAGTGCTCTCTAAACCACAATGGCTGCTTGAAAATGGTATTTGCACCACATTGGCATTCTGTAGTGATGGAGCATACTTCTATTGGATTTGGTGTCCAGCCCTTGTCTCAGACAAATCTGCTAAAGGCATTGGTGTTTTTGTTGATTCTTTTTCAATTGATGTAAGTAGAATTATTTTTTAATTTAGAAATATCGGACACAAATTTATTTTACCAATTTCTCTGCAAACTCAATTGTGCATTTGTGAGAAATGGAAGATAAATAAAAAGAATATATCTAGCAGCTTGTCCTGTGTGTGATAATTAGTAATGAATTTTGCTTTGTAAACGATTATTTAATTTTTAGGGAAAGGCTTTGTAATTTACAGCATTTCTTGTTGATGTCATATATCTCACTCATTTCTTTACCTATTTCCAATTCTGTGATCTTTTCCTGTTTCCATTCTAAAGTGCATTCTTTTCCTTACTTTTTTTTTGTGGTTTTTTTCTCTTTGGATGACATTAAGTATCACGACTAGCTATATTTGTTTTCAGTGTGGCCATTTCAGAGAATATTTTGACTCCAACTCTTCTTGCACAGCAACATCATTAAGTATGAACTAATATATATGTTTTGTGTTTGCTGGTTGGCAATTTTTTGGGAGAAAATATGCACAGGTTTATGTACTATATATCTTATGTTATTAGGCAGAAATAAATAGTCATGAAGAGCCAGATATATCAGACAGATTTATAATATGCTCACAAAGACTGAATGCCCTTGATGTTTATCTGTTCTTGTGGATAAGGACAAACAGCTTCAGTGTATCGTATAACTACAGAAGACACTAACATTTTGCAAGGATGTTCTATTGCTCATTGAGTTAAAAGTTTAATTTTTTGACTCCTTAAGGTTATAGGACATATTGATAAAAGTATAAAAAATAAACTTATTTATAAAGGTATTACTGGTAGACAGACCTGCTAAACCTCTTATTTCACATACTCTGTCATTTACCATGGTTTTCCTATCATGGATAAAGTTGTTTTCTTTCAGAATATACTGAATATCTGGATTAGACAATCTATCAAAAATGCTGCATAAACACAACTGAAATAAACTATAGACATAGTCATGCATGGATCTTGTCTCACATACTGTTTTTCATTTGTCTGACGATGACACTGCTGCCATTATAGCAAATAATAAAATGGTTGTTGGTACAGAGAGCACTGCTTTTCTTAACTCAATGCTGTTGTCTTTGGTCAAAGACAGGTTAGTTGCCACTCCAATCATCACCGATAAATTGTTTGGCAGAGTTCTGGCAGAGGTAGCAAAGGAATTTCCCTTGAATTTATGGTATGTAGACAAAGACAGAGACCATCACCCTCTCTTTTGGTATTGAGGGATATTGAAATTATGTGAAAGAGATTAAATATATTGGCAGTGACTTTCAGCATAGTTCTCAGAGAAAGGGGCAGACTAGCCAGGAATAGTAAGGCTTGACCCTACATCAGACGTTCCTTACTACATTCCAGTGGTGGTGAGTTTATTGTGTATGTGAAGCAATATTAATGGATGAATAGATTCTTCAGTTTATTAGGCATATTTTTTTTTGAAGAAACATCTTCCTATCAGATCAAGAACTGATCCCTTACTGTCACATTGCCAAGGCAGACAAGTTTGTTCAGAAAAAACAGTACAGAAAGTTTGGGATCTTCTAGACATTTTTCCAGATTTTATTTGGTGTCAGGATAGAAGAAAGTGATGAATTTGAGCACTAAAAACAACTTCATTCCATCCCCCAACTTCTAGATGCTAACTAATAAGAATAATGTGCAATACCATTTTTTAAGGCGATGTGTGGTCTGTAATATAGCAATTTTAGTAATTTTTGTGTTTAGACATTTTTACGTATTTGGGCAATAAAAACTACCTTCTTTTCATTTCTAATGGTTATTTAGTTGAAAAATATCTCTTATATGTTGTAAAAATTATTTAAAGTAAGTAACCCTCATGCGGAAGTTTTCAATCGACTTCTATAATGACGTTTTTCAACACTTGACAACGCACATTTTTAGCAGACGACATTATTATTGTTGCATACCATTGTGTTGAGCATTTCCTCACCTCTCTCATAAAAGATTGTCCTTCAGGATTTTCTGTTTTATTTTGTTAACAAGACATCCAGCCTAAACAGTAAACAAGCACAGTGCCTTCCATGTATGGTAGTGTGACATGAAGGCTGCGATACAATTCACTTGACTAGGTCACGTGGTACTGTCATGGCGATTGTTTACATGTGCAAAAGTAATGCTTAGCAAAGTACTTGTGAGTGAAAATGCCTCGTACAAAGCAGTCAACACATAATTTAGCGCCTAAAAGTAAGAAAAATAGAAAGAAACAGTTGCAGAATCAATGGGGAGCAAGAAAGGAAGCAAAATTAGCCGCAGTACAGCAACAAGTGACGTCTAAATGTGCACAAGTCGAACCAAACACTTTGTATTACAAACCATCTACGACAGTTTACTTGGCACGAGAACAAGATCACAATTCAAGAAAGACACATACGAAAGTTTGGGTAGTTCTTGCAGTCATGTCAGAGTCAATGACAGTGGGAAAGAGAGTGTAGAGCGAAATTCAAGATGCAAAGGGGCATTGTCAATTTCAGAGAAGTGGAGAGTTTTGTTGGCAGTCTCTGTTGCCCTCAGTGTAAAGGTATGAATCTCTCTCTCACTACTGACTCCAAACCGATGCATGGTTTTGCTGTTTATGCTGAAGTCAAGTGCACTATATGCCAAGAAACAATCTATAAAAATTATAATTATAAAGGATACACAGTCAAAAGTATTTCACATAAATAGACAAGCCGTTTATGCTTCAATTGTTTGTGGCATGGATGCTAGAGCTCTGAGAAATTTTTGTGAAAATTTAGATTTGCCTGCAATGCACCACAAAACATTTCATCAGCATGCAAACAAAATATCTAGTACAGTGGAAGACTTTAGAAATCATGTCTTTGGAGAGACAGTAGCATTTGTTAGGGATATGCATTCTAAGCACAGTGGACTCTTGGTGTTTCTTCCAACAAGCAATTGCACGACATCAGCTCCCATTGCTGAGCACCTTCTACCAATTTACAGCCAGACGAAGGAACATTTGCTCATTAGGTGTTGCTCAGGAAAAACACAGAATGCAAATGAAAGTTTACATAGCTTGATTTGGTCCAGGTGTACTAAAGACAAATTTGCCTCAAGAGAGCGTGTGGAGTTTGCTGTCATAACGTCAGTGAGGGAGTTTAAATTTGGAGCTGCTGCTGCTACTGACAGTGCCAGGTCTTTGGTTTTCAAACAGGACATCATATGGCTAGGCTTTGTGAGTCAAGAATGAGGAAAAGACTTAACAACAGCACAAAGTATGTTAAAGACAAAGCCATAAAACGAAGAGACAAAGTCAGGGCTGCGAGAACCCAAAGACAAGAAGAACTTAATCAGCTGGAGTGTGGCTCAGCCTATGGTGCTGGATTGTTCTAAGGTGACACAATTTTCTGTCTGGAAACAGTTTTTATCAATATCTTGTGTTTAATACAGTTGTCTGGTAAAAATGGTGGGTTAAAATTGTGTGTGAATGCAAGTAAAGAGGTTTTGAAATAAGTTTTCCCACTTTTCTTTGTTTTCCTGCTTTTGCAATTTTTTACACTGGGGAATTGAATATTTTAAAATCTATTCAACTGATCTCTCTGAAACTTTACACAGTCAAACAACTCAATCAAATGCACATAATTACCATTGGATTTTATTATATGTACAATACATTTGAAAATATGACATTTCAAAGAAATAATAAAAATATGTCGCTTTTACCAAACAATAAATAAATAAATTTCTATCAAGGATACAGAGTAAAGGAATTGTAATTATGTAGGCATAGCAATACTGTAGCTATGTGCAAAATATTTAAAAGAAATATTTAATAGGAACTGAGAAAACTTGTTCCTAAAATTTCACTATGGCGGATGTTTACACATGGTTTCCATAGCAACCACAAAGCCAACCATCAAGTTCACTCTATTTTCACATTCTATTTACCTATTTACTAAGTAATCTATTTACTAGGTACTTAATACAAAACAATAAAATCAAGTATGAAGTAATATTAAAAAAACTAGATTTTTGACCCTCACATCACCTTAAGGGAGTTTGCCTTAAGCTTGGACCTCAAAGATGCTTATTTTCATGTCTTGACAGATTTGAGGTCATGAAAATATCTCTGATTTGCATTCAGGGAAAGAGTGTTTCACTTGAGAAATCCTCTTACGTCTTCACTGACATTGTTGTCAGAATATATTAAACAAATTATACATTTTTAATAATCATTTTTATTAATATTAATTGTTCATTGTATTAATGTTTTTCCACTGCCTGGAGTATTTATTGAGAGGACTTCCGTTATGAGATTAAGTTTAGGCTGATGCAACGGGTTGTTTACGTGTTCAGGGAATATAGAGTAAGTCAGAGGTGAAGAATACTAAACACCCATATACGGTCATTTGCGTTCAGTACAATGACGTAGTGCTAAGTCACTAGCTGACCTCCATTTCATTCATATAACCACCTGAATGAATTGGTTTTGTTAGATGCACCGACTGAGAGATAGTGTACCCACCTATCGGGGGTGAAGAAGAGTTTCTTCCACCTTATGACTGCGCCTAATTACACATAGTGGTAATATAATTGGTTTTTCTAGATCATATTTCTTACTTGTAAAACTGAGATACTGTGTATTTTGTATTATAAATGTTGTATAGAATATTCCTGTGATTTTAATGCAGCTAAAAGTTGTTATATTTTTCCTACAGAAGCTAAGTGGCGTTAGCGATTATTACATTTGTAAAATGGAGAGAATCACCACGTGTATGTATTCATGTTTCTGTTGATTAATTGTTATCATGGAAGAGCTAACGAGTAACAAGTATTGCATGAATCACTAGCAAAATTGTATTGTAATGAAGGAAATATATATTTAAAGGAATTTACAAATTTGAACTTTAATTAATTTAAACTATGAATTAGCTAAAGCTAATTAGTGGAATTGTAAAGAGTGATTATCGCTGCTACCACAAAGCCCATAGAATGGTTATTGCCACACAATACTGTAACATGTTATTCGTTACAACCGGTCTTGAGCTCCAAGTCAATTCTCGAGCTACCAACTGAAAGACAGTATGCAAGCCTAGGAATCATCAGTCTCACAAAGACGGGAGCCAGGCAGTAGACTGACGACTCTATTATCTTCTAAGCCCGAAGTTGTAAAGAACCATGAGAGGCCGCTGGAAGAATCATTACGCGACGCCAACGCCACATCGAAGGATCGACGACAACGTGCAGTGTGTTCAACTGTTAAATGAATTCTCAATTAAGTTACTGATTCAACAAAGACAAAACTCTAAGACCATGTGGTTTATCAATTAATTTATCAGGCTGTGCGATAGCACTCTATATGTCAGTCGCGAATTGAATTGTTCATTTCTTTTTTTTCTAATTTAATTTAATTGTTATTAAATTTATTGTTATCTTTCCCATTGTTACATAATTGTTTGTAGCCGACTAGAGAGCCGATTGATTGGGGGCTGACCCATAATAAAAGGATAAAGAATCAGAAATCTGAATTTATAAATAAGGGGAGATAACATCAATCGGGGCAAGTCAATTGATTTATCTGGTGAGGTGTTGTAAATAACTGGCCCAATATTGTGGCATTTTGTGGAAGATAAGTCAAGCTGTCCGGCTGTCTTTATTGTAGGAATTATTCAATAAACCAATATTGATAATCGGAACCTAAAATAGGACAGGGTTGTTAAACGTAGACCAGACAAGTGACAATTGTAAACACAAATATAGATGCATTCAGACCATTCACATGGGCAGTCTTTTATAGTTATCTAGACAATCTGTTGCAGATGTAAAAGTCCATACAATGTATTGACAGACTTTGAAATAAATAAAATAAAATAAAATTTTAAGCAAATTCTCCAATGTCTAAGTTTTCATATAAATGCAGAAACACTTAATATACATCTCACACTTTTGTACATTATCTCGACACTGCAAGCAACAAGGTTTCAGTAATGGATGACACATTTAGAAAATATTCAAACTGTGACAGATGTGTCATTAAAAGGCACATGTTAGATCTGTAAAACTGCAGTACACTTGTTTAGGCGAACTTCTTCTTAACCTAAACACTGTTTTTGCTGTCATAACATTGATAATGATCCCTCTCAGTGAGTTCTTTCACTGTAGGCAAAGAGTAGCTGGAAACAGGAGTGTCCCTTGTATCCTCCACTCTAACTCTGTCAGTCTGTACAGATGCAAGTCTATTAGAGTGGTGGATGTTGCTTCCCAACTTTTGGTCCCCTGGACTTGAGAAAAAAATTATTTATAAACTGGAAATGTTAGCAGTTTTCAGGATTTTGGAATATATATAATTTGTAATAAAGTTAACATGATGCTTTCAGATAACAGTGTTGGCTTACATCCAAAACTGTTGGTGAATCAGATCAACTTCTTTGCCAAAATGTCAGAGAGGTCTTGGACAGAAATACAGTAAAAGCACTACACACACCTGGATGCATTATTATGCATACATTTTCAATAGACAATAACAAACCATGCCCAGACACACTTTGGCAATTACTGCTTTATTAAGTGAAACTTTAGGAAATGATATTTCTTTTTAAACTTGAGGCAGTTGGACTCATGGTTTTTGTTAAATGCATATAATTTGTTTTCATTAAGTTGGTGTCACATTTTTCAGACAAATGGGTGGATTAAAATGAGTAGTAATTCACATAACAGTTACAAATTTAAACAGAAACATTATTTGTTTTGCTGAGAAATACTATTTCATTAATAATATGTATCTATGTATGTGGTTAGTTTGTTGTGTGTTTGTGTGTGTTTGGAATTGTAATTTGTCTCTCGATAATTCAAATTTTTGTCCCTTTTCCTTGAAATTCAGCTTATCAAGGTGTGAATATATATTATTAGTGCAGATTATGTTTTTCCTTTATGAACAGGAGACTAATCTGGAGATACTACCCAAAAGAAATCGTATCACTCTTACACGCAAAGAAGATACGGGAAATCATAGACCAAATGAGACTCTTATAAACCGTCTTCGACCATTGCGAGGATCAAGTAGTGCAGCTACTTTAGCAGCTCTCATTGCTGGAGAACCACCAGCCAAAAAGGAAGAGAGTGAGTGGATTCAATTATAATTGAAATGAAAATAAGTAAAGCTGTTATTCTTTTGAATATTGGGATTAGGAATTCTAGTCAACTCATATTAAATACCAATGTCATTTCTGTGATAATGAGACATATGTATGACCCTTCAACACTATTGCAGAATTGAAGGGTCATGCTCTTCATATATGGAACATAGCTTGTTAAAAATAAGCTAATCTGATGTTATTGGTGTATTTTTCTATAAATAGAAAGCTGAATAAAGACAGGGGAAGTAAAGATAATTTCCCTAGTATATACATCATGACAGTTAGTGATGAAGAAAGGCATGTTTTCAAAAGTTTGAAAATTGGCAATTTCTCACAAAATTTGAAGCAAAAGCATGATGGTTTCTATGGTGGCTGTTTTCCTTGGTTTCCATTGCAACATATGGTTATAATACAAACATGATGGTTATTCTACATTCGCAGCACCAAGTATGACAAATTAGTATTAAGGAAACTTTTTAAAGTCATTCAGGGAAAAGAATTAATTTTTCTGTCACAATTGCCTTAATACCGGTAGTTAATTGATTGCACACCAGACAGAGCAGTAGACAAATGTCTTGCTCTTATTTGCACTTAACCATGCTTATAAGTTGTGGGTAGTTAGAGTGATCAAGGAATCTGATGTCTGATCTGACAATTTTCATAAAATAGTTTTTTACAAACCGGTAGGATCTTGACTCAGACACTACATATGTACATTACTAGTTCACTGATTAATTTAATAATAAATCAGCTCCAGAAGTAGTTTGTTAAAAGGATTTTCATTTATTAAGCATTCATTTTACCTCAGATATAAACATCACAATAATTAAAAGGCTTCTATTAATTTAAATAATTTCTGATACAAAGGGAAAGAGTGTTACAAGACATAATGAGAATTATTTTCATGAATTCACGTTTGATTTCTTTAAAGATTAATGGAAAAATGGGAGCTTTTTCCGTATTGACTTTTTTACCTGGCAGATGTCTTTAAATCTTTGACAATGTAACACAGGTTTTGTGTATGTTACATCATTCCTTTTGGAGTCATAACTCACGAGGGTTGGATATGTAATCTAAATAATATATTAAGCACTAGTAAAATGTACTTTTACTAAACGAATGTTCATATCTATTTTAGAATATTATTTCTCTTGACCATAATACATGCTGTAGAAAAATAATATTCTAAAATAGATATGAACATTCCTTTTTTAAATGTTTTAATGGAAAGATTGCTTCAGATGAAAGAAATTACTAATTTAATTGTGTTTTATATCATCTTTTCGATAACTGATTTATGAATGTATAATCTTGGTACCATGAATAAATAGTTCTTATAATTTTAAATGCATAAAATTGTACAATATTACATAATATTAGAACAAATAATAATCTTTTAGATGTGTACCAATTATAGTTCAAATAGTTCTTTTTTCATTACAATTTGTTAAAACTTGTTATTTCCAGCTGCACTCAATTTCTGCAAATATATTGAAAATAATCAGGCAGTAACTGCATATAAATTATTTAATAATCATCATTCTGGATGCATTGTTCATCATTTGTATGTATTATGATGCCATTATTTTTCCTGTTTGCCATGTTTTGCTAGTAATTTTAAACGTTGAAAGCACATTTCCTTTGCAATTCATAATAAATAGAAATTTTTATTTTCTATTATGTTTATTTATTCTTGATCTCTAAAATTTGGTTTTTTTTTCATTGTAGCATTTATTTTACTTGAAAGAGTTTGGAAAATAACATTTTCATAATGATCATAAAACATTTATCATTAATATCTCAGATCTATTATAGATATTGTCATATTTTTTTCTACACAACTTCAAGGTACACAAGATAAACATAAAAATAAAAATGAACGGGGTTACTTATTTATATGTTAGTTAACATTTAATAGTTAAAAAAAAAATGAAAGTTTGGGTTTTTTAAATTAAAATATGGTACTACTGATACCTTTAGAAAAAGAATAAACCATAAACTTTCTCAAATGCAATTCATCCAGGTATTGGAGTTACCGAAAATGTCTCAGTAAAGTTCATTTGCTTCGTTAAAACTTCCATACATTTTAAAAATATAATTTATAGTGACTATGGCAGTTTATTATTTGTTAAACAAGAAATGTGAAATAATAAATATTTTGCAAATTAGTGTATGTTTTTCTACTTATATGGAGTAAAATATTTACAAATTTTGGCTTCATGTCTTTTATTTATTGATTTGTATTGTTTAAGTAACTAAAATAATGTAAGCAACTTTTTTCTTAATTATTGATATTTGCAAAACATTTGAGAATTTTTTAAAAAAAAATCTTCATCTGCTTGGAATGTCATGACATAAATGAGTTAGTGTAAATATACCTCTACCCTGATAGAATGTGGTCCTCGGAAGCCTACAACCTTACCCCATTATAAGTGAAACTGAATTATATTGAACTTGCTTTAACTTCAAGCACTTTATTATTAATCAACAAATCATTTTTGTTGTCTACAAATAGTTTTAAACTATCAATAGATTGAAACTCTAAGTGGTATAATTTTAATTAAGAAATCCTGATAAAACTACATTATGTAATGAAGATTAGAGTGAAAATTTTAAAATTCGTTGACATTTGGTCCAGGGAAGGTTTGTGAACACTTAAAGCATACTAAATATATATGCAATATTCATTAAATATATAAACTGGGATTAAACAAGAATAAAATTATATTGTTAATGGGACATATAAAATATTTTTTCTTTACCACTTTTATCTGAATTCACATTATATGGAGGTAGAGGTATATTATCTGATTGTGATAGTGCACTTAATCCATTCAGTACATCATAATCGGATAATACATACACCTCTACCTCCATATAATGTGAATCCAGATATTAAGTGGTAAAGTAAAAATATTTTTAATACCTTATTTTTGAATAATGTATTATATTTAGTTTAATAGGATTACTTTATTATTGCTGTTCATTCTTCTCTACTTTATAAAACAAACTTAGAGAAAACCTATCTAAAAATAACAAACTAAGTGCTCTTATTGAAGAATCATAATTGGATTGAATCTTACAGTAAATAATTTTTTAAAATTAATTTTCTGAGTGTGATTATTAGTATGAAATTTGTAATTATGTCAGGGCAAAATTACCTTATGCAATAATTGCTCATAAAAAATGTTGTAAAATTGCATACCATTTTTTATTTTACCACACCACTATAAATATATTCTACAGAAAGATAATATTTGATATTTATATAAATTTGTGATTAATATTTTGGATTATAAATTTATGATTATATAGTCGAACCCACTTATCTCGGCATCGGTTAACTTGCCAACTCTAGGTAAGTTGACGTTTTTGAAGTGGTTTTTTGTGTTTGCAATGTTGGAGAATATAATGAAAGGTTTGTACATTTTATTGTATACATGTACTGGTAAATCTCTGCTGTTAGTTGATGAACATAATCCTTTTGTTGTTAGCAAACATTGTACAATGTATGTATATTTTAATAGCCTGCTGATCGCATCATCAAACAAATAGCGGCAACGCTGTTGTGTAAAAAATCAAAAACATGTGCATGTACATTCTCATTTATTAACGCACATTATGTACATAAAGAAATTTCAAGCACATTACAACATGTAATATTGAAGCATTTGTTTTCAAGTAGACTGTTAAAGGCAAAAAGCAACAAAGCATTTTAGACTTTGTAAAGAAACCATATTAACCGCATGTACATAAATCTTTTGTTGTTAGTAAACATTAACATATATGTACATTTTTATAGCATGCCGATAGCCTCATCATATAAATCGCAGCAATGCTGTTGTGTAAAAAAAACACCAAACACGTGCATGTACATTCTCATTCATTAACGCACATCATGTACATAAAGAAATTTCAAGCGCATTTTAAAGTACTGTAATATATTACCGCCATATTGGTTTTTGGTAATCTCGATCATCAGTTATCTCGACACTTTTTGGCAAACCCCTAGGCCATCGACATATCCGGGTTCAACTGTACTTTGGATCCAAAAGGTTTGATTTTGTCTTAACTGAATTTTCAAAAGTACTTTTTAAAAAAATTTATTTTTGTAAGAATGTCAAGAACTTCAACAGCAAAATGAATAGATAGGATAGAATCTAAATATAAATTTGTTAATATGGCAGGACAAGTTGCCAACTACTTAGAGTACTTCTGTTTGTCAGATGTGAAACATTGCCTACGTCTGTCAGATGTAACTATGCACTGTTCGGTTGAGTTCCCTTCTAAATTAGTTGGTGTGAAAATGCCCCTGGCATTCACATTTGTTCTTTCGTTTAATTCATCATGCTGTTTTGTGATCATATGTATTTTGGTTTAGTTGATTATTACTTAATTATTTTTCTCAAATCAATGAAATGTGTTTTATTTTTATACACAAATTTCAGCCAATCATTAACAACTCTAGTGTGTTCTGCTTTTATTGTAAACTGAAGAAAAAACAGTGTTGCTTCAATTCCTAAGTCTTCAAGTCTCATATGATATATGTAGTTTTGTTATGTTGAGGTTCAAATTCTCATCACTTGAAATTGTAGAGAATATGAATAAAAATAACATTTTATAATAGTAAAGAGATTTTGCTGTTTAATAATTTCATATAATGGATTGTTTAGCATGCCACTTTTTCTTATAAGATATGGTGAAGGTATTGAGTTTAGAAATATTTCAGTCTTTTCAATCTGTCAGATTTCATCCATGATTATTTTGAGACCACCTGTAGGATTTACATTACCAGTTAGCAAAAAAAAGAATTGGATTGTTATACAGTAAAGGTGTGCATTGTTGGATTATATTTCCAACAAAACTTATTCTTTATCCTCACTTTGAATTACATATCAAAAGCATTTTATTAAGTGTAGTTTATAATGAATCCCCCACTTTCATATAATCTATTCATGAATGTGCTGGAGAAACAGTGCATTTCTATAATTTATTCTAGTAGTATTGCATAATTTATATATAGAATGTTATATGTTAGTCATATTTTGAATATTATTGCAAGTTGACAAAAATGAACTAATTATTTATTATATATCCTGACATCTGGATCTATGTATATTCCATAAAGGAAAATATGTTTTAAATCATAAAGTGCATTTTTAATTCATTAGGGAATAAATAGGTTATCTGAAAATAATTTTTGATTGTTTTAAAACTGCAAAAAACCTTTGTGGGTGAAATTGTAATTCTCTTTTTAAAACACTTATTACTTGATTTTGGAGGTTGGTTTCAGAGAAGTATAAATAGAGCATTGATTTCTTTTAATTTAAAAAAAATTTACTTGTCTGATTCATCATAAAGAATAAAGTAAAAATTATCCAGTAAAACAACAAAAAAGATTTGAAAAAAGCATTTAATGAGACAAAACCACATATAAAAATCTTAAGCTGTTTTTTTTCCTCCTTAGTAACTGCTCAATAGTGTACATGAGATTAGAGACCTGTATATAAAATTTTATACAAGATCACCTAGATCACAAGAATTTTTGTATAAGATCGCAAGATTTTATACACACTAGAGCTGCTTCATTTGATTTATTGTAATTTTCAGTAAGAATAGATATTGTAAAAATCCAATTCATCCAGCTGTGTTGCTTTCTTGATTGCCAAATTTGATAGGAAATGGATTGACAGGGGATTGAAAACAGAAGAATCACACATCAAAGAAATTATTTTTAATTGAGTATTAAAGATAACATTTACAAACCTGAAAAACAAATTGATGGAACTGGACATTTTTGGTTGAATAAAATTGGCCTAAATATTGATAGTAAAGGATTTTTAAATAACATTTGTTTGAAAAGCAATATGTATGATCATCTTAGGTACAAATCTTCACATAATATAAACTTCAGTATAACTAGTATGTTTCAGATCTCTGTAGAAATCAGTGTAACCTGCTGATGAACATATGCATATATGTTTGTTAAAATGCATTAGGGTGCAGTATGATGTTTGATCACATTTTCTGTTCAAAAGTGTTTTCTAAATGTTATGAAATGGATTTCTTGTATAATTTTACATAAAAAATATAACTTTTTCAACTTATAACCTAAATAGTCTTTTAATATAGATAATGGAGATTGCTGTATGTACTGTTTCTTAAATTGCACAAACCTTGTGATATATTAATTAATTAGTTTTTTCAAGTTAAAGAAAAACAGTTCAGTCATACTAAATTATAATGATTGAAACAGCAGTCTGTTCCAGTAACATTTTGTACTCTATTTGCTATGTGAGAGCACTTATATTGGACAGTAAAATAAAATTTGTGTTATGTGTAATTCACTATATGTATTGATGACATTTAACAGGTTGAGTTATCAGTATAAATCAGCATTTTATAATTTAAAATACTTAGGAATATTTTTAAAATATTATTCAGGCTATTGAGAAATATGTCTTTTTAAAGTTCTACATTGTTTAAAGTGAAGGAATATTTTAAAATAAGATAATATCTATATATTAATACTAATAATACATAATATGTAAGTTCTAAGATAATTATGAATCACCACAATCTTGTGTGTAGTTTTACCAAATTTATTTAATGTTAGAATTATTTTTTTTAATCTGTTTTAATAGATGTGCATTTTTTTCTTTGATTATTTGAGATGTTGCAGTTGGAGGTACTTCTTGTGGAGTTCTTCTCAAGACTCTGGTTAAAGCGCCCATCTACTGTGATGGAACCAATGTGGTTTTATTGGTGCCTCTTGCTGGAGGTGGAGTTGGGACATCTGCTCGCTCACTCTTTGGAACGGGTGGTAGCATCTCTAGTTTACGATGTATGTTTTAATTCAATAGAGTTTTAATTTTTAAAGCAGTGCATATCTACACAGGATTATTGAGAAAATTCTTACAAATGTTATGTTTGAAATTATTTTTCCTGTTTCCTTGTTTGCATTTATGTTACTTAAAGTTTAATTTGACTTCACTCTCTTATAAGAGTTTTGTTTATTTAATTAATATAATATTTTAATAAATAAATGTAGTCAGGGTGGTCTTTGTATGATAAATTACATATTCTTTGGTATTTCACAATAACTTATTAAAAATCAATAATTTTATGTTTGAAGATGATTGTTTCTTTAATTTTAATTTAATTTTTAGAAGGTATTTTGACATGTTTGATATTCTGTGTTATATAGTTAAAAGTTTTTCTGAGGTTTGATATTCAGTTTTATATATAGAATATATAGACTTTTTTCCATTTCTAAAATTTTCATCCCTGATTATATAATAATTGTTCTACACTTATTGCTTCAGTTTGAAATTATATAGAGAGAGGGTTGAAAGATGGGAATGAAGGAATGAATCTATTTAGATGTAGTGAATTCCATTTTTATTATGATACAAAAATTCTTAGTGAATGTGAGTCATTTTAAAAATAAGAAAAGCTAGATCTGCCATGTATATTTTATATCAAAAGTCGGATGTATCTTATAACTCAAAATTTGTGCTGGGATTTTAAAATATAATTTTTGGAGTCATTGTTTTTAAACCCTAACTCTAATCCATCCAAAACTGTAAAGTTAAAGGTTAATTTTATTTATTATGCAACAATAAAATTACAATAATATTGTTATTTTATTTGCCACATTTGACATTTTTTAGGCTGTTGTTGTTTTCTTGTATTTTGACAGCACTGGCAAGTAACCTGTGTTTCAGTCTAATTGATGGTACTTTTAACACTCGTACCGACCTTAATGATGCCCCAACATGCTCTCTGGCCAGAGGCACCTCTGTGAATGGAATTGGTAATCTTCATTGCATTAGTATTCATGCAGTACAGATAGTTAGCTTGCTAAGTATAAAAGTGTATTCTAATATATAATAAAATTTTTCAAAATTTAATAAGTATTCAACTTCAAGTCAAAACATTAACAAAAGTTGATGTTTTGCTAAATAATCATAAAGCTAATGATTTTCAAAATCAGTAATATATTTTTATACAGTTTCATTGTTTACGTTTTTATTATTAAAATTGTCTTATAAAGGCTATTTGGCCCCAAAGTTTCCTTTTTGTTTTTGACTTGTATATTTTACAAACATTTGGAAATTTCATGTTATATTGGTTTATTCTTCATTCTGTTTTCTTCTTACAGATTTGATAATTTTCATTCATTCATATTTTCTTTACTTATAAAAGGTAGAAAACATTTATTCATTTCCTTCAGTATCTGTATCAGAATATGGTGTTTTCCTCTGTGCAGGAGCTTGCTTTGATGTGCACAACAACATGATATGGCTTTGTAGCAGCGACTATATAGACCAGTTCTATAATCCAGGTCACCAGGCACCTCATCATATTCACTCTCAGCTGGGTATTCAGAAGCCTGTCCTTAGTTCATCAGAAGCTGGTAAGCTTTGATTATATTTAAGTAAAGTGATACATATTTAAGAACAAGTCCATATTAAACTCTTTATTATTTTATGTACATATATTTAGTGTTTATTAGAAAAGTGAAAATCCAGTTCTGACAAATCTTTACATTGAGCCATTGTCTAAAAAATATAAAGAAGATATTTTAATGTTTCTTGTAATGGTATAAACATATACTGGTAAATTTGGTTATTTGAAATGGAACCCCACGATAACGCAAATTCAGATATAATGCGGTCATGGCATAGCTCCCGAAATTTTGTATATTCATTCCCACATGAATTTTTATTTTCAAAGTACATGGAAAAGAGTATAAAAATTTTTTAACTTCATCTTTGAGGTGAGATCACCTATGAATATGAATATACCTATAATATGTAATATATATATACATATAATATGATCATGGTAACAGTTCCTTAAATTTGAAATTCATGTACGTCTATTTTTCTCATACTGGAGAAAACATTTTTAAGTATGAGAAATAGTGTGTAAAACGTTAATTGTCATTTTTGGGAAGAGTTTGCATATGACTTTTAATATAAAATGATCCAAAATGTAACAATTTTATCAGGTTTTTGAAGTGTTATGCCAAAATAAGCATTATCGGAAATGTTACTGATCCATGAGTAAAACCAGTAAGTCGTCTTTGTGATTATATTCAATTAATTCTGTATACAATCATTGTACAAACAATAGCCGACATGTGCTTCTTCTTTAACTGCATACACAGCCAAGCAGCAGACAAAGTGGTGGTTGATAAGAGATTCTCACAATTTATTAAGAATAAAAGAACGAAAGCCGCCAACATGTTGGCGGGGCTTGGTGGTGTTGTTAGACACAATCATTTGAAAGTAAATAATGTCCGTTTTATTTCTGTAAATTGAAAGGGTATGAAATTGTACATGTGTTCAGCTTAATTTTTTAAAAAGTGACTCATGACCATTACAGGTCCACTGTACTTAGTTATTGGGCTTTATATGTGTACATGTATGTGTTCTTGGAAAAAAGTAAAATATTACAAAACCCCACATAAACACGACCCTGCAATTAACGCGATCCAATTTCATGGACCCCAATTATTGCATTATAGCAAGGTTTCACTGTAATATTGAAGTAAATTATATTTCATGTCAAACAAATTAGTACAAACACAAAGTGCCATCATTTAGAATCAGTCAATTATTGTATGTGGTTATTGGTTGTCCTTAATTAAGGTGTTTAAAATACAACTGTTGCTTATAAATGAGTTATGCAAACATAACTGCCAGCTTTTGATAGCAAACAAATAATTGCAAGAAATAATGTATTAAAAAACTGAAATATCCACACTCATTTGAAGGAGGTCACATGTCCCATCTTATTTAAGACATAATAAACAAACAGTTGGTTATTGTTTATAAATTATTAAATAATCAGTAGCAAAAGTCCCTTAGCATAAATATTAGATTTTCAGTAACAAATCCTCTGTAGTCTAAATACTTTATACATATATAGGTAGGTCTTTGCGTAATGACAACTTAATACAGTTATAAAACTTGCACTGTTTGTTTTCAGATAGCTAAATCAGTAAATATATATATATACTGGGGAGAGAAAATAAGATAATATATTCATTGCATTTTAAATTAAGATATAAATTTACATTATTATTATTTGTGAATAATGCTTTATTTTTCGAGGTGAGCTTGTTACAATGAGAGAAGTGGTTGGAGCTCTGCTGCAACATATTGGCAGCATGTGTCTGCATCAGTTACACAGTGATGTGTTGCAGTTACCAATGGGCAGTTATGTGTTACAACAACATCCAGTAGATTTGGCGCATCTCGTTCGTATTTCTACAGTTTTGCGACGTGCATTGGATGCACATGACACACAGTCTGCTGTCTGTTGCCTCGTAGTTCTACAAGTAAGTTATGCCATTTTTTCATAATGTAGTTTTTCTTATTTTATAAACTATTTATTTCTATATTTTATTCTAAGGAAAGTATGGTATTAGAAATAGTTAAAGAATAAGTAAGTATTCTGGTAATAGAACTTTGCAATTTGTGTAACAAATTAAAAATTTGTAATCTAATATCTAGCTGCACCTTGACATATATGAATGAATCTTTTTTTACCTCAATTTTAAAACAAGGGGATATGTTTGTTCTTTCTGTTTTATTTTTTAATTAAAAAAATGTTTAAAAAGGTATATTGCTGAACTGCTAATTTATTTAATCTTAATTATGTTGACGTATGTTTTTTTAATTTCAATTTTGGTTTGCAAAACTGACTTTCAAACAAGACTCAGCAACCCAGCTGTCATGTGCACTTTACTTGGTATCTCCATCATTAGAAATGGTGTGCGAACTACTGTGAACTTTCACTGTCATCAGCACAAATTGGAATAAAGTTGTACAGTTTACCAGAGAAAATTACATTGGTGGTCATTTGACTCCCTGTCTGATGTAAATTCTGCCTGCTTTTACCCCAAGGGCTTTGGGATAGTGTATTTTAGTAACAGGGCAAATCTCGTTCACAAACTGTTTGACCTTGATTCCATTTCACTTGGTTTTTGATATACTGTCTACATCATAAGGATCCATTTATTTGATTCTATACCCCACTTGAGTTGCATTCATTGTAATGTATATTTTCTTTAATTTCAAATTTTTCTTCAGTTTCTAAACTCAATAGTTTATGCATAAGTAGATTTGCAAATGTGTATCATAATTAATTTTAAAGGTACTATTTTGACAATTTTAATGGTATATAGAACTCACTATTGTAAATTTGATGTTTTGGTTGTGTGAGAACCAGTAGTTACAAGTGTTGAAATCTACTAATACTAATGTCCTTTAAAAAAAAAATAATAAGGCACTGATGATCAGACTGATGTATGTTTTTGTTCATTTAAAAAAATTGTATTGTAAAGCAAATTTTTATTTGTATTTTTAAATGACAATACTTGAAACCCAAATTAGTTTTTATACTCCTTTATCTCACAGCTTATTTTTAAAGTCAGCATGTTTAAATGGGACAGAGATGGAGAAGAAGAACAGATAAAAGAGACAAGGTAAATTTTATCTTTTTCTTTTAAAGAAAAGTTCATTGGAAAAATGTTTTATTATTTAATATTGCTCTATCTCTTTCATGAATCTGCACAGATTTAACAAAGTAGCAATATTTTCTGTAAAATTATGCTAAAGTATGGATCTTGAGACAGGATAATCTCAAATTGCCCTGCCTCCCACTAAGGAGAGCTAAATTTAATTTGCAAGTGCACGAATAAAATTGCTCATTTTAAAACTTTCTTAATAACTTTGTTGATTTTTTCCCCCCTGAAATAATGTTCACTAAAGCTTAAAACCCAAGCTAGCTATGCTATCTAATGCAGAATTAATTTGCTATGTAAGCCAATTGCACTGGTGAGACTAAGAGATTAATTTAACTAGTAGTCTTGAGTAAGTTATGAAGTTCTTTTGATTTTCAATCCTTGAGTGTCAAAGAGAAAAAAGCATTTAATGAACATTTATTGGCTTTAAAACTTAAATAATGGATTGAACTGCAAATGATGTGATGATTGGTACCCTCCTTATCCTTAAATGAATTCCATAGATTTTAAAACTAAAGAAATTTTACTTTTAAAATTGATGCTTAAATACTTCAGACACTTGATTACTGTAGTCTCTTTATTATTATTTTTAATTTTTTCCTAATCATTAGTATTAATTCTATTATTATTATTACCATGCTGTTACAATTACTATCATTAGTACTGTTGACATTTTGTTGTAAAATAAATTTTCTTTCACCTGTTTCACCTATTGATACTCTATTTTATTTTATCTTGATTTTATAGTGTTTTTATTATTATTATTAATAATAATAATAATAAAATTAATTAAGTTGTATTAAGTAAAAGTCTCA
Source organism: Sinotaia quadrata (assembly GCA_028829895.1). NCBI lineage: Eukaryota > Metazoa > Mollusca > Gastropoda > Architaenioglossa > Viviparidae > Sinotaia > Sinotaia quadrata. The sequence goes on along the minus strand of CM054183.1, from coordinate 73,352,102 downwards.
CTTTTCAAAGTGGAATGATACTCATACAACCATCTAACATCTTAATTTAATTGGATTCCATTCCTTAGTCTAATAACAATTTATTTATTTGTGGATGTGCAGTTATTATTTTAGTTAGCCTGCTTATACCTTTGTGCCAATATGATCTAGGGGGTTAAGTACCCCTAATAGAGTTGCTGGAATGTTGTTTTAATTTAGAAAATTATTTTTTTTTCTTTCTGATCCTACTGTTGTACATATTTTAATAATTGTTCGACTGTTAGGAGATCTTCACAGGCATTGGCTATTTGTTAGTACTGGGTAGATTTGGTGCTAAGTCATAGTTTAGATACCTGGGATTGTTCCTATCTAGTTCCATTGAAAAAGTAGAAGTGTTTTGTAATGGGCATCTACCTTTAGCTAGTTCTGAGTATTGATTTTGCCAGATTTTATCTCTTTGGGTTGTTTTTTTTTAGTGGTTTCCTTTGCAAAAGTTTCTTTTGGGGTTTGTGAGATGTATTGATATTCATAATCTAGAGCAAGTCCAGTTTTGCTAGTTTATCAGTTTTATCATTGCCTGGTATATTTCAAGGTTTCATAGCCATCTTGAAAAGTCCTTGAAAAATGAGAGCCATCTTGAAAAGTACTTGATTTTTATTTTAAGTCCTTGAAAAGTACTTGAATTTGCATATAAAGCCTTGAATTATTTGAGAAGTCCTTGATTTTTTTAAGAAATATCTCACCTCACCCAATTTTTAATAAAATACAATGAAAATATTTTAAAGTTATATTACCGCCATTGCAGTTTTGTTACTTTCGGATTTCACTGTGGTTTATTTCAGTATTTTGTTTCAGCTCCTTTCACTTTTTAAGTGCTGCATCCCAAGATAGGCTACCAGAAATTCCGATTTGGAACACTTGGATATAGATCATAACTTAGCTTTAAAAAAATCATAATCCAATTCTGGTATGGGGCTTATTCTTTCATTTCAGCTGCATATATATATATATATATATATATATATATATATATATATATCCTCTCTTTCTCACTCCATCTTACCCAACCCACTCCACATACCTAGTTAATATTTATCACTCAAACCTAGATTAAACCCCATAAATATATTTACATCTTAAATATACATAATATAATATTTTCAACCATGATGCACAATATCCATATGCATACACTATATAAATAAGCATATCATATGGAAAGCTATTTTCACTCTTTGATTTACAAAACCAACATTTAAATGTTTAAACCACTATTGTATAACATTTATTAAAATAAATAACATAGAAATCAACTTCTTGGCCCAGGACCCTGCATATATAAATCAACTCACATAACATTTATATGTGCACATATAAGCATATATAAATATAAAAAATCACCTTAAGGATTTAAGCTTCAACAAGTGTTACACTCCTGAAATTAAATACATTTACAGCATAAAAACTGTCAAAAATTATACAAATTCCGCAACAGTAATTTCTTATAATACAAACTAAGTACACAACAAAAAATACACTATAAAAATCGCTGATAATTTTATACTCTTCACAAAACCATCCACAAAAATTATATAAATTTAGATATTTCCCAACAATTACACAACACAAAACTATAATAACTCATGATTGAACATTACAAAATATTTTAAAGCACAATTCTACCATCTAAGGAACTTCACTTCTTTGCTTTAACTCTAAGCTATCAAAATAACTATATAAAATACTATACTTAATAAATGCCAACCTCACTTAAAAACAACAAGAAAATTAAATATTTTAAATTGAATAGCTTGATTAGCTTTACTCACTACCAATTCTTTTTTTTTTGGGGGGGGGAACCTTATTAGTGTCACTTGTACATTTGTCTTCCATGCAAAAAGCTTAATTAATTTTAAATAAGGTAATTTATTTAACAGTGTTAGGGCACAGAGAATTATGAATTCTCGAGAAAGGTTCAACACTTTTAATAAAATAAAAAGATCTTAAGTTATTTAAACTATAAGCCTTCAAAGCTTAAAATAAGAAACAAATTCTTAAATTATTCCAACCACTTATACTATAGTGTATTAAACTAAAACCGTGAATCGCAAATTCTTAAAAGAAGAAAAAATTATTCTAGTATATTAATATTGTAAATGACTGTGAAAGGTAATAGACAGTAGATCTATCAATGGACATAATATCATTAACAAATCACCTAATTGTAAAATAAGCTAATATAAAGCTTTGGTCTTATACCTCAAAAGTGAAATCATCTTCTTTTACATAAATATGTGGTAGATTAACTTGCTAGAACTGCAACAAAACTAATGAAGATGATCATTTGAATACAAATGATTAACAAACAAGAAATATATGCCTGAATTAAACTAATCCAAAACTCAGAAATAATATACTTCACTTGAATAAAAACTAAAACTAAACAGAACCTATGAAAACTCTAGACATTAAATAATTTCCAAAGTAAAAAAATTTGGACAGCACTTAAACCAATTAGCTGAACAGCTATTGTAATTGATCACACAGTAATACTAACAGTCCCACTAATTACTAAAAAAGGATTAAGTATAAAAGGTACATTTTTCTGATGTTTTGTTAATAATTTTTTTTCAGATCTCTTATCTGGAAAATTTTGACAAATAAAGACTTCGTCTCTTCTGAAAAAGAATCAGAAGTCATAAACTTACCAATCTTGCAGCTAGAAGCATGTCGTGTTGTGACTGTGGGACTGAAGTCATTGTATTACTCAAGACAGGACAAACACACCTTGTTGTTGCACCTTCTCACATCAGGTGTTTTATTTTAAATATTACTGAATTGCTTTTTTTATTTTTTATTTTATTTTTAAGAAAATAAGGAACAAACAATTATGGTAGATAGTGGGTCAGTCAGTCTAAAATACATAACATAAATGAATTGTTATTCATGCATTAGTGATCTTCAGTTTTAGTCCTTTGACTTGAATATGTGTAATATATTACTGGCTTTGGTAAATGCTATTTTTAATCCAGTTTAACATAAGTGGGTTTTGTTTCATTTATTATTTCTTTCCAATAATGTTATGCTTCCACACGATATTTGTATAATTTATTATTATATATTACTCTATGGAAAAAGATGATAATAACCACTTTTAAGAAGCTAAATAGTGCAGTAACAAGTTAGAATGGAAGTACTTTGTAGAATTGATTCTCTCTTTCAGCCAGTCCTTATTCATCTATCACTCAAATGATTTAATTAAAATAGCAAATTGTATAAAAAAATAAATGATTAAAATTAAAAAGAAATTAGAATATAATTTAATTACAATAGATACAAATAAAATGAGTTCTCTTTACTGTCAGCCTTATACATAGAAAACCTGACAATTTAAAATTCCACTTGTTATGCACAAATTTCTGATAATCTTATTTTCTTATTTACATAATTGTTGTTATCTGCTAAGCAGACCTTAAGATCCTTTGCAATAAGAACAGATCATTTTAGAAATAACTTCTTTTTTCATAAAACCTGTTCTTTTTCTTTCTGATTTAAAAATATTTTTCTGTAAATATAATTTTTATATAAAACTATGTGAACAGCTTTGTGAATTATTGCTTATTTGTGGAAATAATAATAATAATTATTATTATTAAATGTTTATAAATTTTATTGTTATTATTTTTCTCCCAATTTCTGTTGACTCTTGGTTGTGAACAAAGATCTGGGAGATCCAAGGTTTTATGAAGAATGTGGGCACTTCCAAGGAGTACTGCTTTTATTAAGGGGAGAGTATGTGCTTTCTAGGCAGTTTATTAAGATAGCCTTCCAACTCAGATGTTATGTTCCCCAAGGCTTCTATCACTATAGGTATTCTGCTTTCCCATTCCAAAGTCTATGGATTTGTAAATCTGAGATCCTGGTATTTTTCTATTTATTCTTCCTTTTCTTTTTATGTTTCTATCACTTGGAACTGTGACATCGACGGTTGCTGCTGTTCTTTTAGACTTTTTGAGAACTACAGTGTCTGGTCTTCACAGAAGAATCACTCAATCTGTTGTCTTGAAGTCCCACAGTATTTTCACTTTTTCTCTCTTGGTGACTAATTCTAGTTGGTGTATCCTTATTCTTACTGGGGATTTTACTCCAAAACTTTCATTATAAGTTTTTATGTATGATTTTTGTCACTTCATTTTGGTGTATTCTGTTCCAGCCAGAAACTGACATCCAGATAGTATGCATTCTGTTGTTTCATCCATTTTTTTTTGTTTTTGCAGAGTCTGCATTTGGAATCAATTGAAATTTTTCATGATTTTTGTTTTGTGACTTTTTTATTTAGTGCTTGATCTTTCACAGCTGTTATGAGTGCTCTGTTTCTACTTTCAAACCTACCTCTTTCAACCATATGTGTGTTGATTGCTTTGTTGATCAGCTTAAAACAACATTCTTGCCATGGAGAGATTTTTTGCTCCAGCTATTTACTAATGCCTGTTTTGTGGTTTCCTTCAATTTTTCTTTGTCCGTTTGTAGGGGTTGGTATAATCCACTCATCTTTACTGCTTCTTTCAGTGGCTCATCTTTGTTGTCCACAAGGCCTATAACTTCTACTTCAGTGACATCTATAATTTTCTAGAGTCCTCTGACTCCCATTTTCTGAGATACATAGAGCCTGTCTGCATCTGCTTTTGGGTTTAAGAATTTATGTATTTGAGTAGTTTTCTTGTTTATCTGTCAGGATCATTTATTTCATTTGTTGTCCAATCTATATCTTCAGTTTAGCTGGAGATATTGCAGATATTACAGGTATTGCTTGTTTTTTAGCTTAGGACTTGTCTAACCAAATTTTTTATACATGTACTCTCTCTTAACTTTGGATTTTACTTCACTCTGCATATTTCTAAAAATAAAACATAACACAAAATTTTGAGTAACAAGAAAATAAATCTATAATAAATATATAATAAAAACCATTTACAGGAAATGATAAACTTCAACATTGATCTACATCTGTTTGTTACTACTTACTAACAAGGTGAACTAAGTTGAATAGAAGAATGCTGAGGCAGAAAAATGTGTCATTAACCTGTTTTCTTCTTTACTACACAGTTTAAATTGTTTATGTTTTGCAATTTGTATTATACTACATTGTCATTATTAATGAGCTTGATTTCTTTGTTTTTTTTAAAATAAAAGTTATAAGGCATTATTTTTACCAATATTTCTTTAATAGACATGAACCTGTACAACTTAACTACTAAATTAGGTTACTAACATCCTTTAGAATAGAACTCATTCATAATGTGAGTCCTGACAGTACAATACAACATACTGATTGTAGAATGCATTGAGATTATATCAATCAAATTTAGATTTATGTTGTTTGTTTATGGATGCTCATTGCACAAACATTGCTAGCACAGATGCCACATACACAGGAAAATCAAGGTTAAAATGATCTTTCTTCATCTTGGTCACACAACCATTCTCCATATTTTATAAAATTTATATCTTATATTAATTAAATCTTATATTAATTAATTTAGTATCACTCCTTTACACCCTTTAAAAAATCTTAAAAGTACAATCAACAAAACTGAACTTGTAGATACCAGCTTGTAGAGTTAGCTATAGTGAGACTTAAACTTCAGGCTGGGACGCATACTTCTTTCATGAGGATCTAAATAATACAGTAAATCTATACTGATTGTGAACACACCTTACCTTATCGAAGGCTTTTTTCTTAATGCTGTGTACATGATACTGTATGCTTGTACATGTTTTAATAAGTGTATTTCAAAGATACTGACATAAAATGTAATGAACTATTATTTAACTATGAATACATATACACTGATCTTGCTGTCATTCTGTGATTAGCCTGTCATTGGTCAAGATAACTTCAAGGAGAGGCAGATGTAGAGTGGGTGAGAGGGCTTGAGAGTGGTATTTATAAATATAGCAGTACACTTATTTTGTAAATGTAATTTAATAATGATCAGTGCACATTGTGTGAAGTAGATTATATTAACATTGCCTGCATTTGATTCATTTAAAAAATTTTATTCATGCAGTTTCACTTATGCTTACACCATTTCATCTTTATTCATGTTAGTGTTGACAGAAGGATATTTTCCAGTTAGGTTTGCATTGTTTGACAGATAATTATTTTGAATAATTCTTAGTACTCTCAATAGACCATTGCATCTGTAATGAAAAAAGAATATTGTTGAGACAAAATCATGATATTTTTCGTATTTTAAAAAAAACCCCAACTTATTTCTTTATCTCAAACACTTGAAGAAAAAACCTCATAGTTATATTTAGAAATATATAATAAATTTTATAAATGACTATAAACTGTATCAAATTAATGTTTATACTCAGAATTACATTATATATATTGGCTTTTTCACTATGATGTTACATTTATTTGTTTTGTATTTTTAATGCTTTTAAAATTAAAGATGAAGAGATTGAGCAATAAAGAGAGAGACAGACATAAGGGATGATTGACAATAGAGGATATATATCTTTTTGAAGGAGAGAGGGAGACATTAGGAGAGAGATTCTGTTAATTTTCTTTCGATCATCAATCATGACCTCTAAAATTAACAAGCTATGCATTTCAGGAATATTATGAAATAAACTTATTTTCATATTGGGTTTCTACAGTTGAATGTATCACTGTAAACTCTCAAATTTGTTCCTAATGATGCAGCTTGTAATGGTCATTGTATAATCATATTACTTGAATTTACAAATTATTATCTTACAAATGACATCACTGGCTCTTGCAAGATTTTCTGCATTTAGACTGCATCTGACATTTGTGTCAGGGTATTTTGGAACATTTCAGTTTGAACCAAAAAAAGCTATATTCTTTGTTGCCTGCAAGTCCACATAGTAATATTAAAATGATATTATTGAATCAATTTATGACAGAAATTGGCTTGGAAAGCGATTTTTAAAATTTATATAGCATGTACCTTTAAAGTTGTTTTTTTTTTTGTTGAAAAACAGCTGATGATAATGCAGCCCTGCTAGTGCTTCGAGACATGATTCTAACAAGTTTTGCAGAACAGCTTCGGACACAGTGCATCAGCACACCTGAAACAGCTTATCTCAGGTATTTAGTCTATGGTAATTTTAGGTGAAAAAATATGTAAATGAAATTAGCTCAGATATATCTACAAAGAATTATTTTCATTTCCTATTTGGAATATGGAATAAGGACATAAAATATGCGACACTAAGACTAAATGGGTAGAAGCATTCAGCACTTGTGGAACAACTTTTTAAAATATTCATTTAATATAACAGGTAAGGTTGATATGTTTTAAAACTTTGCAGCGGTTTGTAATAGACTATAGCTACAAACAAAAAAGAATGCTAAAAGACCAAGTAGGAAGCACCAAGAAGAAGAAGATAGTAGTATCTCAAGAGCCACTAGAAACTAATCTTGGAAAATAATGGATTGATTTAAGTCTTATGACTTCACTTGAAGATGGGGAATCCTAACCTATTCTTCACTCTAGATCAGGGGGTCACCAAACTACGGCCCGCGACGTCAGTTCATCAGGCCTGCCAACTGTACTTGAATTTGCTTGATAAAACATATGGAACATGAGACGTTGTGACACAATTTAAATTTAAATATTATGTTTAGAATACTAGGAGATCTTCATATGTGTGGAGACCTCCTTGCTGCTATGTACCTTAAATTTACTATTTTCAACAGAATCATCAAAGGATTTTGGAGAAAGCTGTCATTGTTCGAAGCACAACTAACAGGAAGGAGAAAACTTTTCCCATTTTCACTGTTTCAAAGAATTTTTGCACTACAATCACCGAAGATGTTAACCTCAATTTTCCCCAAAAAATTATTCGTGACTTGAAGCTTTTTTTTTTTTTTTTTTTTTTTTTTTTTTTTTTTTTTTTTTTTTTTTTTAGAGATTTTCAGATCTTGACAGAATTGAGAGTGACAATCTTCTTTTCCAGATTCCGTTTGATTGTAACCTTGATGATGTGCCAGTTGAACTACATTTGGAGCTCATTGATTTGCAAGTAAATGACTTGTTGAAAGAGAAGTACACAGAAGGAAAACTTGTTGAATTTAACTGCTGCTTACTTGATGTTGAGTTTCCGAAACTGAAGAAATTTGCCACTGGTATTGCATCAGTGTTTGGAACAACTTATGTCAGTAATGAAGTATGTGAAGTCAACACATCGAACAAGATTGACTGATGAACATTTGAAAGCAATTCTCTTGATTGGATGCAGCAATTCCAAATCAAACATTGATGATATCTTGAAAGCCAAACGTCAGTTTCACAAATTTCACTAACCTTTTTTGCTGCTTAGTTTGTGAGATTCGGATATGATGTAACTATCTTTTTGCTAATGTCACCTTCTTTGATAACATTTTTAGTAAATAAATATTTTGGTTGTCTTTGTTTTTTGTGCATTGCACGCCACTCACCCATGGTTAACATGGAATGCTAAACTTAGTTTTTTGTCTTTTTTCCCCAGAGCTTTTGTTCTGGCTTGCAAGTATTGTACAGAATGATTATGTGGCCTGCACTTGTCATTTTGAAAAGTTATCCAGCCCACTGTGAAAAAGTTTGGTGACCCCTGCTCTAGACAAAGAAGTAGCAAAAGAATGTTGGACCAACAGTCTTGCAAACCATGATTCATACTTGCCTAAATACAGTTAATAACAATATTATCTAAAATTTAGTACGTAAACTAAAATGAAGTAATAATTAATTAATTATAATTAAAGCAATTGAAGACACCCTTTTTAAACAACTAAAGATGAAAGACCTACTGGTTTTCTCTGCACTCCTTAAGAATTCTCATGCTACTCGCAACATAATTCCAAGGCTTAGAATATATATTCTAAAATAAACCTGTTTTTTAAGTTTATTCTTTTTTCTTTTACCATGATATACTTGGGAGACATAACAGTAATTGTTAGTTCAACTTCAAAAATCATCAAAGGACTGAATATGATTATTACCAGGACTCAAAATTGTGGATTTGATATTTGACCTCACTGTTGGTCAAAAACAGCCATGTAAGTAATTAATTTTTGCAAAGTCAGTCTCATTTATGTTCATAATCAAAACCAGCTGTCAGTACTTTGTGTCAAACTAATATTGATCCAAACAATCATCAGACTAGTGAGATAAGATAAGAGTCTACCAGTTGTTAATTTCTTCTTCTTTACGATCACTTCTTTTCCCCACAGGAATTGCGTGGAAACTTTTCATCTTCTTGATGTTCTCAGTTTCTGTAGAGTTCCTGTGGGGCCTTCCTCCTTACTGTTCTAGGAGGGTAGTAATGTTAAAAAAAAAAATATGTGGAATATTTATGGAAGTTATGGAATTAGTTTTCCATTTGCCTGTCATTGTTTACAGTTTACTTACATGCTTTATTCGTGTGTCAGTTATTGTAAGCATTGTTTTTCCTAGGAATTGTGTTAATATATGTATAGAAATTTTTTTAAAAAAAATGTGAGGAAGCTATTTGTAACTTCCTTTGAGTTTGTGGTTTTCTTTTTTATTACTTATTGTGTAATGGTGTGTGTGTGGTGGGTTTTATTAATATTTATTTTTATAGTAGGTGAAGTGTGTTTGTGTGAATGAGATATGTGATGATGGCTTGGTGTATATGATTTTGGTGATATTTATTTGGAAAGAGTAGTGTTTGTGTGGTAACTGGTAAATGTAATAGTCTCATTGTGTCAGTCAAGCATTTTCGTTCTTCTCTGTATTTGAACAATGTAGTAGAAAGTGTTCTATTGTGTTGTATGTTCGACAATGAGTGCATGATTTTGCAATATGCAAACAAATAAATACATTAGAAAAAAAAAGTTGTTAATGTTACAGTTTATGTGTTTAAAATGTTTCATTGTCTTGCTGGAAAGCATTAGTTCATAAACTTATTGGAAAGCATAATTAAATGAAACCATTTAAAGTTCAGTAATGCATATTTTGATCCGTGTCTATTATATCTCTCTCTTTAATAAAATTATATTACTAAAAATATATGGTTCAATAATTGGTTCAAAATAAAACTCAAGAGAATTAGTTAATCAAATATTTATCCATTATTAGAATTGTATATACAGAGGAAAATATAATTTCTATAAATTTAATATTTAAATGTCTTCAACAAGATTTTTAAGACAGTGAAAATGTTAAATAGAAATTAAGTGGAAATAAAAAATTACAACAGACTTTCTCTCAGGATTGAAGTGTTAGTTTAAATGAAGAAAGAAATTAATTATTAAATTTGCAATAAATTTTTGAACTAATCATGGGAAGTTGACAAATACATCACGCTGATTTTGTTATCATTTATCAATGTAAATGGTCACATTTTGAAATGATTTGAAAGAAACAGTAAAAACTAATTAAAAATCTTACCATGGTATTCAGAAAGTCTTTAATCCAAGACTTCAGCTTACTTTGCATCTGGACATCTTTGGGCAACAAGTTTTCTCAACTTCTTCCCATTTAACAGGTACTCTTTGAATGTTTAATGCCAAGTTTTGCTTGGTCTTTCCATCCTCAACTTTTTTCATTGATTCGATCATGATATGTGACACCGAGTATTCTGTGCATGCTTTGCTTGTGGAATGTGTTGAACTTCTGTTCTTGTGGTTAATTTCCATGTTTTACTGTTGCAAATTGCTGTTGGTATGGTGATAACTTTGTAGAGTCTTAATTATTTCTTTTGCTGATGATGGTGCAGGCTGAATCAGCTACAGTTATTGAAACACTGTTGATGCTTTGTCATTTATACATTTGATAACCAGAACAGTGCTTCCATCATGCAACAGTGTGTTTCTGATGTAGGTGAACTGTTGCACTTGGTTGGTGTCTGACTTAGATCTGGGTTGCTGGTCTGCATGACCTTTGTTTTAATGCCTCTTATCCTGAGTTCAAATTTGCCAGCTTTTGATTGTAACCTGGTGGTTATGTTCTGCAAAGTCAAAATCTGTGAGTTACGTCTGGTCCTTCCATGGAATGCCTACATTTAAATTAAATTTTTAATCATATCTACCTAAGTTTATACCATGTTCTGATGAACTGACCTGCCATGAGATAACCTACAAAGTTGACTCGGTATAAAAATACAAACAAATAAACAAACAAACCTACATTTGCCCCACTCATCAATTTCATCAATCATACAATGAACGATTTCTACATTTCCGTTTTGTCATAGGAAGTGAAACAATTCCTTTCTTGCATCCTAGCATTGATGGCTCTCTGTCAGTGCAAACACTGACACAGTTTTCCCGTTTCATTCAGAATTTCTTGCTGCTGTCATCCACCAATTAAAAAATATCTTCTCCAGTAGTCATTGAATGCAATTTGCAACAGAAAAAAATATTCATTCATAATTCTTCCATATCTTATGAATCTCAAAATGAAAAAGCAGTTGAGATTTTCCATAACTTTCATTGAGTGAATTGCCCACAATTTGTAAATACCATCTTTTGAATCATTGAACATTTCTCACAGTTGGGACATGATATCTTCCGACATGCATTGTATTTTTTGTGTGATGGTTTTTGATGACAGTGGAATATTCATAAATTTTTCAACAGCTTCATTTGTCAACATACATTCTGCTGCAATTTTCAATGCTGGCATAATAACTGCTTCGGCTTCTGCATGAGATTTTTTTCTTTTTCATTAGAAGTTGAGCAATCTTGAAATTGGCAAATTGAGCTTGATCTGATACAGCCGTAAATTTCTTCAGTCTCTTCAATTGTTTTTGAAGATTTGATCGCAGTGTCTTGAAGAAAATGATTGGCTTGTTCTTTTGATCTGGATGTTTTTTTTCAAGGTGCCATTTTAACTTGCTTGGATTCATTGATTCATTGCTAAGAGTTGTTGTTTTGTTTCAAGGTGCCATTTTAACTTGCTTGGATTCATTGATTCATTGCTAAGAGTTGTTGTTTTGTTTCAAGGTGCCATTTTAACTTGCTTGGATTAATTGATTCATTGATAAGAGTTGTTGTTTTGTTTCAAGGTAACATTTTAACTTGCTTGGATTCATTGATTCATTGCTAAGAGTTGTTGAGCACATCAGACAAAACAGAAGTAATTTGTCTTTTTCTGATGCAATGAAGCCTTACTCCAGATATTCTTCCAAATATTTTCGCTTTTTTGTGATTGACTTTTTCAGTACACTTTTCTTTTTCTCATTTTGCTAATTCAGGTTGATGTTTTTCTCACCTTCTTTCTGTCGGATCAAAAATGTGTCCATCTTTCCAAAATCTCAAGCTTACTTAGTATTGTTTACACTGCCATAGGCCTTATATAGATCATGTGCAATTTCCAGACTACGCAGCACACTGTGAGAATTGCTGTTTCTGAAGACATTGTTTGTAATTTTGGATATTAGTAAAAGTACGTATACGTCTATATCACTGATAAATACATGTTTATGCAATATTTGTATGTAGGTTTATGTAAATTTAGTTCCTTGTTATTTTCATATGTGCATCAAGAAGCGATTGGTTAACTTTACAATAAGGCAATTGGCTGACTGAATAAAGATCAATGTCTAATTTACGCGTGTTTTCTTACTGGAACAGCAACAAAAACGGACTACTGAAATTCCTTGCGCTAACAAACATACCTTTTCTTTGCATTATTTTGTATTAGGTTTTTAAAGTAAAATGGAAATATTTAAAATATAAAAATAAAATGTAAATATTTCTGACTACATGTAAACTGTAAAGAACAGGATTCATGGTATTGGGAGCAAGCATTGATATCACTCATGTCACCCCATAGAACACTGATAAACATCCGGTAGCTCACACAACTGTGCGCAAAATTAAATGCAGTTAAGTAAGGAATAATTGTTGGCCACCACTCCATCTGGCGGGTTATTCTGCACTTCGTACATTTCATACACATTTATCAGCTGCTCTTTTCAAAAATCTTTTTAATTTCCAAATTTTTTGTGGCACCTTTGAAAATTCTAGTGGCACCCCAGGGTGCTGCTGCACTCCGGTCGCCTGACACTGCATTACACATTTTTTATATTTAATGCCAGTACATTTAGAATTGAAATTCTCAAAAATGGTTCATGATATCATTAAGTTTTTTTTATTTTATTCACACAAGTTCCTCATAGAAAGAAATTGATAGATCTTATAGAAATATTTTTTTAATTTGATTACAGTAATTGTTTTGGGGTTTAAAAACAGTGAAGTAATGTTTGTTAGTAATGGATTAAAAATACATAATAATTATAATTAATAATCCATGATTAACCCTTTGAACTCAAGATCCTGCTTTAGCGGGATTACCAGAAAATTGGATTTCCATGGTGTCCTGCAATAGTGGTATAAACATATAAAATTATATCCCGATAAACTACAACATTGGTATATGCTAACTTACCCTAGAAATGAACACTTCCAAAATTTTGTGTGTCTCCGTCTTGGCACGCAAGTTCATTGTAGTGTATAAGGCTAAAATGAATGTAGTGTACAAGGTTAAATATGGCGACAGTCTTTTGATGTTCTGCTTGCAAAGACTACCTGTGCATTCGAATTAACAGCCGCTGTTGGTCTGATTATCATTCCAAGAAGGAATTTTGGTGATAAAGTGTTTCACACCTTGAGTGGCTAACTGATTTCACATAGAAAATTAAAAAAAAAATTTTTTTTAAATTGATGGTTTTTTTGCTCAGGGAACTTGGGTTAGGGGTTTGTTACATATAGGCACGTGGAGTTCAAAGAATTAAATTTGAACAACTATTTGTGAAAACAGTTTTTGAAATGAATATTGTGAATCTAAGAGAGTAAAATATATTTCAATATATTAAAGCATTTTGATCATCAGCATCAAATGACTTGCTTTGTATCTGACCTCAATTCCTGCTAGCATCTAAATAGGCCAGAGGGTTTGACATGGTCATTTGAGAGATTTCACTTGATTTGGAAAGTTTAAGACTTTAAGTCTGGCTATGCGAGATATCTAAATATTAAAATAAAAGTATTTTGAAACAACTGTATTCTTTCTCATGAAAGGGGTCAAAATGCCATATTGTTTGAATTTTGCTTTCATTTTGCTCTGAATGGAGTCAGCTATTATGAATTAATGGAAGATTCTGACTCTAGTATATAGATTTGTGTGCATTTCATTGGATGACCTTATCAAAAGTTTCAAAATTCCACGCAAGCTCAAACAGCCGCCAGTTCTATACACACAGGAGCAAGTTCCACACACAGGAAAAATATTAGAGGGAACTTTGGTATGAGTATGAGCCATTTATTTTTACCCACTTATTGAGCTTTTTGAGTTAAGAATGTTTGCATGGTGAAAGGGTCAGTAACAACAATTCATTGTGTTTTTCTGTTTTCCTGTTCAGAAATCAGTAAACAAATTTGAATTGATCAGTTTAATTCACAGACAAAATCTTCGTTTAAATCAATAATACACACACACATTTTAATGATATTTAAATATCACCTTTAATCTGTCTTAACATTTTTTTTAAAACATCAGCTGCCTTTTATAAACATTTATCATATTTTCTCTCAAGGTCAAATATAAAAGAACAACTTTATTTTTGTAAATAACACTTAGCATTGGCATTGATAATATGAAGAGTTTTGGACATTTTGAAGTTGTTGAAATAGTTTGCCATAATTAGAAGTTACAGCAAAAAAAGTTATAAGTGAAAGGAGTTGCATAGTTTATTGGAAAGTTTTATTGTTTTTAATGTCTTATATTTCTTTTTAACAGTTTACTAATTTATTTCCCTGAAATCTTATTATCATTTTCAGGCTGGCAGATGAACTTGTTAATTATATTTTAAAGCTAGCAGTGAAGGAATCCTGTTTACTTCTGAACAAAGCTCAGGCTTGTGGTACTGATTTGGATGCTTTGGATGACATGCTGTGTAATATTCCTGTGAGCATTTCTTGTTTATTTTTAAATTGCTAATGAGAATTGTGATTTTCCATTTTTATTTGTTAAAACAATAATATATAATTGGAAGAAAATATAATTTTAGCTGCAAACATTTTAAAAAGAAATGAATGAACTTGAAAAATGTGTTTTGTAAATGCAATTTCTGAAAAATGTTTGCAATAACAGTAGCATTCTTTTCTTTTTTACTATTTGTGATGCCAGTGCCACCTTAGTTATCAGTTATGATTATTATTATTATTTAATCATCCATAACTAATTACAAGTGATGAGAATCTCAGTTTTTGTTATTAATAATTCCCCCACAGACAGCACTCATCTCTCTCACTTGGCGGATATGCAGACACTGTAAACATTTTCTCTCTTCCACAACATTATAAAAAAAATATTTACTGTCACACATTATTTCTGTATGTGGAAAACTCTATACCAAAGAAGAAGACAATCCATCTTTTAATCTATATTTAGCGACACACACCTCCACTGTCTCTCCAATATATGGTTATTAATATGTGTAAGAAGATCAATAATTTAAATAATACATTTATTAAATCAACAATCAAATATACAACATATGAATATAATCAAATGCATTGACATTTACATCACTTCTCAACAATGTTTGATTAACGCTGGACAATCATTCAGTTTATCCTAGCATAGACATTAGCAGCCAATTAACGTAAATATATAATCAAGTTCATGGATATCATCAAGGAAATGAGAGTAGAGTTTCAGAGAAATAATGAAAGTCAATCCACATAACCTTTTCAAAAATGGCAGCTGTCCTTGGCATGTGTTCACAATCATGCAGTTTGCAACAAGTCACTGTCTTTCTTATTCAGGTGATGGCCTCACGTAATCAGTAATAAAATATATTTTAAAAAGTGAAATAAAATAGCACAGAACTGTGGTTACATATCGTGAATAGTTCGATGGATAAGAGTTTATAAATGTATATCATTCATAATCATGATCATGTAGTGTAGTAAGAGATAGTTTGACACTGTTGTGGTTATTTGAGTTAGGTTCACTTGAGCAAAATTATGAGAGAAGCTGTACAGCTGTTGATTTTATGGCCCACTTATCTCAAGATGCACATGACATTGTCATTTAGGGTCCTAGTTAGTTGTTGCAGCAATGGTGCATGTGGTCAGTTGAATGTGGTCTCTTGCCTATGTGTTGTTCTGCTTCTGCATTGCTTTGTGTCTCAGCACTCGTTGAGAGTCAACATTGGAAATAAGGTGCTGATCTGCCAGTAAAAGCACATGGGCTGAAGAGTTTGTCCACATGTGTTCCCTGAAAGAACACTCTTATGTACAAGGTCATTCTAATATCCTAAGTGGAATGTATATCAATACGAAAATATGGTTATGGTTAAGATAAAACATGGATGTAATATTTAGTTATACAAGCAAAACCACATACCTTCGGCAGTAATATACACAGAGGATGGGTTCCTGCTGCATCAGTAACCAGCAATAAGGTGGTAGCTGCTATGCAATATGATTATAGCTTATTAACGCAAGAGAGCCGATACATGTTACCTCAGTGGTCAAGTTGCATGGTCTGTCAGCTAACAGGTTGTTTTCCAGTACATTTGTTGTGCATGGTTGAGTTGTGCTCTGAATAGTCTGTTTAAAATGAGTTACTGATTAGGCCACTCTCTAGCTGTGAGGTAAGGGTCAACTGTCCTAGAGATAGGTTTTAAATGTAGTCTTTTTTTAGATAGGGTGAGTGTGGGCTACGTAATGCCATTATGTGACAATAATAATAATTCATCCAGTGCAAATTATTGTTTCCCTTCACTTCCGAAACTTAAATGCGTTCTTTCACTTTCATTAACACAGTATGATAAAACAGTGATAATAATGGTAAATTAATATAGTTGAATCATGGTAAAGGCAGCAGAATTAATACTTTTAATGTATATTGGTGAAAATTACTTGATTCATTGATCTTATTACAACTATATTAAGTATTCCTGTTGAATAGAAGTACCAGAATGTTATTATCTCTTTATGTTTCTATTAAACCTAAAGTTTTTGGTATTATGGTAATATTTAATTAAATGATTTTATAACACTTGTATTTAGAAGAAAGGATTCTGTATTTGAGGAGATAAGCGTAGCAGAAGGTACCTGAATATGCATGTAGTTCTGTATGGTTTCTGGATAGCAAGATGCAGAACTAGAATAAGGGTATTATGCTATCACTTTCTTGCTGTTCCAGTTAATAATATCTATATACAGATAATGAAGTCACTTGTTGCACCCAGTTAGTAGGAATATTTAATTTGAGTGTACTTTTCTGGGATCAGAAGAATATTTGGACTTGAACTGTTTAAGACTGGAAGAGAGGTTAGCACTGGTGCATATATGAAAGACAAACTTTAGTGACATTGCAACTGAGTGCAAAAAATTATGGGTCCTTGTATCTCACAGGTCTTGTGGGTTTGGGCTTAATGGGCATGTCATGTAATGGTGGTTCTAGAAATCAGTCAGGCCAAGAGGGAGATATGCTCTTATGATGGTAAAATAGTATTCACACAAGAAAATAATTCTATTAAGGGGCAATATTTTGTTTGTATAGGTGTCCTTAAAAAACAACAACAATCCATGTAAAAAGAAATGAGATGTCTGCATTGATAACTCAGGGGTCAGATTAATCGAACTATGTATTTGTGAAATTATGATTTTAAATGGACAAAATACTCTACATGCCATGTCATACAGTCAGGTACATGGGTTTACAAACTAATGGGTTTACAAATTAGATATCAGATGTTTCATTATGATAATACACAGATATAGAAATGTTCTTAAGATACAAAAATGTTTTAAGAAGATATGTTTGTTGAAAAGAGACCATTTTGAAGTTTGAGCAAATATCACCTGTGCATCTGTTATATTTTGAGCAAAAGCATGTATTGTCTGTATGTTCTTTTATGTCCAAAGTGGAAAGAGTAATTAATCCACTATGTGTAGTCACCAGGACTCTGCAAAATTAATCCAGTATATGAGGTTGGTATTATATGCTTTATCATTGAAAATGTTCATGAAAGTTTACAGTTTTCATTCAGCAAAAGCATACCTTTGACATGTATGATTCACAGCAACAATATCAGAATGCATATAATATGATAATAATGTATTATCTTAGCTAGCATGAATAACTCATGCAGTTTTTTTTTGTTGGTTGTACAATAACTTTATTGACTTTAATTTTTCCCACTAATAAATATTTATCACTTTCATATTTTTGACCCTGAATTAAATGTTGTTTTCCTTTAAAATTAATCAGAGATAATTAAATGTTGTTTTCCTTTAAAATTAATCAGAGATATTTTACCACCAGTTTATCAAGTTTCCAATTTTTCAGCAAATTAAAACAAAAAATCCCTTAGAATAGAAATACGTTGTAAATAAATTGTAATCAATATTATTGTTAATAAAGAAGACAAGAAAAAAGATTTTTATTTGTACCTAACTTTTTTATCACTCAAGAAAGCTTACTATGCTGCTAGTAATAGACACACACACACACCCCCCCCCCCCCCCCGTACTGGTTACCCAGCAACACAAATATGAATATTTGGTATAATTTCAACCCCAGCAATTATAATAAAATCATAAAATTCCTTCAGTAACATTCTCACATTTCTCCCCTCTTTCTCCCCATACACTTTAGTTTGCTTGTCCCAAAATTTAATTTATTGTATTTAAATTGTACAATTAAAAATAAATTTTTAAAAAATGGATATGGAGATTTTAAAAAAAAAGTATTACAGTAATAGCAAACATATGGATGTTGCATTTATATTGTCAGCAATTTTCCCATTTAGTTTTCTTTCATCCTACTATCTTATGAATAATATCAGTTTGTTGTTTTTTATTAGGTATTGGGTAGGGACTCTGGCATTTTTCTTTTTTCTCCCTTTGCTTGGTGTTTGTTTTTTATTGATAATCTCTTTCTATTGTAATTGATACCTAAATGGTCAGTTAAAAGGACTTAAAAGTGAAATTTGAAAGATGCTTTCATATAACGTCTGCCATTCCCTTTTGTCTTTTTAGCTTACCACAATAATACAGGATGATAGAAATTGAATAAATAATTCTGCATAAACACAATATTTTAGTGATCAAAATCATAAAGAATAAATGATGCATAGCATCACAAAACTAGTAGTACTAGGCAATTACATTTTTCCAGACATGGTTAGGTTCAAAAAGGAGTTACAATACTCCTGCATGAAGAGTGAATGAAATTTTGCAGCAACATTATAGCTTACCACCCTGTTAATTATTCTTTTCCTCAGCTCTATTATTTACCATACAGAATAGGTTAAGTATTGAGATCACTTATCTTTTAATATTTTATCTTCTACTCCTTGTTAATAGAGGCAGCCTTTCCAGAATATCTAATTAAATTACCAAGCCAAGGTCATTCCAGACAATTCTCACTCATTCTGGTTTCAGAGCAGTATTTCCCTCCTTTCAGGAGTGAAGAAAGAATTATTCAGCTTTGCTTTTCGTACTCTAAACTTACTGAATACTGTAGAACTGCTTTTCATGATTGAAAAAAGTGAGAGCTCTTTTATTTAAATACCAACTAATATGTGAGTAATATTTTAAAAATAATAATTTCTTTAACAGTATTTTGTATAAATATGCAGAGTGCTTCACCATGCATCCAGTACTTGATGGCTTTACGGTCACACCTGCTGCAAGCAACCATCTTATATGAATCATTGCCTGATGCTTCTTTGTGCATGGTATCTTCGTCCTCTTATCATGACACTCTAGAGGTTGGTATACTGTTTCTTCATCATCATTCTTTTCAATTTACATTTTGTTTTGTGCTCATAATTAACAAATTTAAAGAATTAAAGGCTTTAAAAAATACATGATGTAAGATTAAAATTAAACAAGGCCTCAGCGTCCCACTAAATGATAATTGAATGGGTCATTGTGCTAAAAAATTAAAACCAACTGTACTAATTAATGGATTTTTAAAATTTAAATTACAACTTTTTATAGACCTATTGATTAATTTAAGAACAGATGTTTAATTCAGACTGATATGTAAAAATTAGAATGTCAAACATGCTAAAACTAAGCCTGCCTGTGGGCCATGGCCCATTTCATCCCAACAACACTGAACGGGTTAAGGGCAAATGATGTAAGAGAGGAGGGAAGGTTGTCTTTATCTGCAGATTATACAATTAAGAATTGTGGCCACATTTCAATCATGTTCTTCATTTGAACTGTGCTAATATAATTGTATACTGCTAATCATATATTGATGTATGCAAATGTATTGTTTTTTCATTTTTTCCCCATTATATAGTGATTTTAGTTCGTTACCATGACTCCCCATCTGCCAACAAACTGCAGGTTGTTAACAAGACATGACCATTTACAAGTTGAGTCATAACCCTGAAGATAAATTAGTCTACTGCTCATCAGCTAAAAAAAATATTCCACAAATGTTCAACCCTTAAAATTTTCTTTATGCAAACAAGTATGATTCTTCAAAATAATCTGTAAGTAGGATAACTCTTAGCTGCATACTTTTAATAACTTACTATTAATGTAAAGAAAAAGGTATACATTGCTTACCAGCTAAATGAGTGAAAGGACCAAACAATATGTAACTATCACTCTTTAAAATAAAGTAAAACATGAAGAAATATTAAGTTAGCTATAAGATTAAGAACAAATGTACAGCAGCCTGCTGTCTTTATTATTAAAAAACGAAACAACCTTAAGCTATTTCTCCATTTATGTAGAAGTGTAAAGAAATTACAAGTCAGGGGAGGGGGGGGGAATGAGATTTTTTACACTGTAAAATGATGTTCATATAAGAAACAAAATGGGAAAAGAATATGTTTAAATACAAGCAAAAGCAAAATAATAAACTAAATATTAAGTTTGTGTTACAATAAACAGAACGCTTGAGCATCGAGAGTTATCTTTTCTTGTTGAAATTAACGATGATTTAAAACTATTTTTTCTACATAATAAAATTGTCACCCATACCTAAAATTAAATGAGCAAATAAAACAATATTCATAAATATGAACTGCGTCTTTAAAACCAAATATTTCAAGAAAATAGTATATTTTCACATCTTTGCAAAAGAGTCACTCCAAGATCGGCCTATATTTGAAAGAGTTAATTTGGAAAATGTCTATAATTCTACTTGAAAAATAATAATATGCTTACAAAAAAATTCAAGAAAATGAAAATAAACATTAATAAACACTCACAAATAGATCTGACCGATAAATGGTTTCAATTGATTGTATAGGGTAGAATAATCAGCGTTAGCGTCGGTACACTGTGTCTCAGAAATGAAAGCCATGACTGTGATGCGAATTGAGAAAGATGCTATGGGGTTTTGAATTTAGCAAGAACTGCATGGACTAATAATCCCGTATTATGTCATGTTTCTGGAAAGATGTTGAAATGGTGAATAAAATGATATTTTTTCCTTGATTTTGTGAAAAATATTTGACTCCCAAAATTTGTCTCAAACTTTTTACTTAAATTTTTTTGGCATTATTCTTAACATACAATTATGAAAAAAATATGAGTGTAGAGAGTCATCTCTCTTCTTTTTAATGGACCAATCAGAAGTTCTCTTATTTGTCCATGCAGCTATTGCAAAAATCTTAAAGCATGCTATCCGAAACCGCGAATATTCCGTGAGGCGCCCGATGAGAAATTTTCGACCTAACCCTAAGGTGTTTTCGTCAAAGTTTATGGATACAATAATAAAGTTCAGATGACAAGCAAGAGCATACTTTAAAAGGTGAAAGATAGCTCTTTATTTTTAAACATCGTTAGTCCAGGGTTAGTGTGAAGAAAACTGCTGTGAATCAAAGTTCCGTGAATTTGCATGCAAAAGAGCATTTGTCCCCTGTAAAACAGCAACGTTGGGACTACCTACTACTATAGTTGGTGGTGAATAGTAGAAAGAACATGGAACTTTCTTCATTGTAGTAAATCTGGCAATTCTTCTCACTGATCACATTGTTCAAGTTACCTATCCCATTTAAATTGAACAATTTATGCTAAACAACTATAACTGTGGAATAGTAAAATACAGGAAATTGCTTAGCTTCTATCTGTACATTCTCTTAAGGTTATCAAGAAAACCTATTTTTGACTTAATTGTATATTTTAAAATATTAACTTAACATTTCTACTTCTAGACAATAACCACTTAAGTGATGAAAGCATTTCATTGACATCACTTTTACTGAGAGTTATATACTATTGCAGTGGCCATTATTACTTCTTTAAAAAAAAAAAATGTAGATATAATGTTGAAGATTTTATATATATATATATATATATATAATATATAAATATATGGGCTAATACATTTTAAAAAGTGCATGGTACATTTAGTGTACCACATAATTGCTGTTCAATTTCTGCTTCATGAATTGACCCACTCCTTGCAAGTAAATGTTTTGAATTTAATTTATTTGGCAAATCATGACTGTCTTTTTAAATTTTCCATATAAATGGCCCTAAATTGGGATCTTCATGTAATTCCTTCAAACTGGCAATTATGTTTCTAGCATTTTTGCCTATTTCTTTCCCTGATCATGATCGTTTGGTCTTCGGTCATATTTTGGTGATGATTCCCTATGTATGAGATAAGACAGTCTTTGAATAGATTTATATTACACTGAGCACAACCAAAAATTGTGTTGTTGCTTGAGATGATGATGGCTCTGGTTTTTCTTGGGCATCTTGATGATAATATGACTTTGCATATTCTCATCATCACAATCCATTGCTCTCACATCTTCAGAATATCATAGTTTTTGGG
Organism: Sinotaia quadrata; assembly: GCA_028829895.1. Taxonomy (NCBI): domain Eukaryota; kingdom Metazoa; phylum Mollusca; class Gastropoda; order Architaenioglossa; family Viviparidae; genus Sinotaia; species Sinotaia quadrata. The sequence goes on along the minus strand of CM054183.1, from coordinate 73,329,306 downwards.
CACTGAATCCAGTAATGAGTTGTATGGCAAGTTCATTATGGCAGTCAAGATGAGAAAAACATTTTTTCTTTGGATTGCAGTTGTTGAAGTCTGATCATAAAGTATGAATATTCATGGGATTGCTGAATTTACCAGAAACAAGAATATGTTTGCCTGGTCTAATAACAATTCTGCCCATAATCATACTTCAGTCCCCTCTGGCCATGAATGTCCACCCCCATTCATGTGAACATTATAGTCAAAGAGTGCTTGTGGCTGGAGAATTGGTTGACAAGCACCATTGGGTCCAATGTATTGGTAAGCTTGTTTCATAGAGGATGGGTCATTGAAAGTTGACAGGACAGGCACTTGTTTTTTAATCCTACCAATCCAATGCAGTCAGATTGCTCTTCCTCTTTTTCAGAATTGTACTCACATTGTAGATTTCGCACCCATTTCAGCTCTTGTTGAAAACCTTTTCTTTGCCATCTTATAGTTCCACCAGCATATAGCATCCCTTCTCAAGCAAACCTGTTTTAAGTTTGAGAGATGTAAACAAATTGTGAAAAAGAATTGTACATGAAATCTTATTCTGCTGACATATATTATAATGACCAAGTCCATTAGTTATTGGTGAGTCTTCACATTCACAGTAAATTTGGAACTTGCATAAATATGCAGTGTCACTATTGTAGTATTAAAACTTTTATATCACATTTGACTGGTTTTGATAGCATTACTGCAGATAAGCAAAGCACCAGGTAAAATGAATCATTGATTTGTCTACAACCAAATGATGCCAATGTATGAATGTAGCAGCAAATGTAGTTGCCAGAGTATTCACTACTACTTTCACTTTGTATAAGTAATGAAAGTTTGGGTCTCTAACAGACTCTGCCTGTCTGTCCCTGATATGAAGGTATGATGTCTGGCTGATAAAATGATTTCTAGCACAGATCACTTTTGTGCCAGCATTACCAATAAAGAGTCTGCTGACCAGTAGAGAACAATCAGAATTGCATGCAATCCATGCTTTTATCATAGCTAGTCTTGTCTGCTCAAAGTTGGCACATGTACGCCCTCCTTGCCAAAACACAGTGTACCTTTTGGTATGATGGATGTGACTGTGATGGACAGTGATACCAATATTGCTGTAAGACATAACAAAGAAAAATAATCTAATGCACTTGCAGTTTACATAGGATTCATCATGAAACAGTTCCTGTACAAGCTGCATTAAAATCATTGATAATAAATGGTGTGTGAAAATGTACAGTCCACTCTTTTTCAGTATAAATCAGTGGTGCTGGTTCAACTTTGTTGTTAGAGAATTGTAAGAAAAGCAGAATAACTTCCAATCTCAACATCATCTGCATTTATATCATGACCTACTTGTATCTCAAACCCATAAAATGATCCATCTTCATTGGATTGGTGACAGTGTCACTTGACTCAGAATTGCTATGCAAACATGCCATTTTGTGATTCAAGTATGAAACAATGAAACAGTTTGGAAGAAGCATTTTTAAGAAGTATTTTTAAAGTAAGCAACAAATTATGACATAAATACTGATTTGAAAGTGAACTATGTTTTGATTGGTTTCATAAGTTAGCCTCATTTGTTTTTATGTGTAAATTGTCCGCTTTTCAAAATAATTTGCTCTATTGTGCTTATGGCTGTAAGACAACCAGGCACTCTAGTGTAGCTTATAGCTGTTAGACAACAAGGCATCCTAGTGTACTTCTAGTTTTTATGTATATGAGGATGTCTTTCCAGATAATTGACTAATTTGGCAATAACTAATTATATTGGTGTAAACTAGGATGACAAATTTTGGTAGTCAGTCTTTAGTCAATGTTGCAAAAAGCAACGATGACAAATAATGGTATTCAGTTTTTAGTCATGTTGCAAACACTATCATGACAAAATATGACAGTCAGCCTTAGTTATTGCTGTGACACTATTATAACAAAACACACTTTCAATCCAGGAACAGAACAAAAGTGAAAATTTGTTACATAGTGAAATTATGGTAATCAATCTTTAGTCAGTGTTGTGAACATTGACAAATTATGGTATTCAGTTTTTAGTCAGTGGTGCAAACACTATGACAAATTATGGTAATCATTCTTTGTTCACTGGTGCAAAACACTATGACAAATTATGGTAATCATTCTTTGTTCACTGGTGCAAAACTACTTTATAAAAGCTGATCCTGTGTAAATTGGTTGCTCTCTGTTGTTAAACTGTTTGTCTACTACAACAGTAATCGTACATATAATTGTATACTGTTTGGCACATTTTTGGCCTTGGCCTTGAGAGGTTAACTGCCCTTGTAACAGTGTAATGAAGCTATTACAAAACAAAAATTATAACTGTATTTTTTAAATTTATCTTTATATTTGAAGCTATATTTGAAATAGAAAATTAGTTTTATGTTTCATGTTTTAAAAAATGTTTATATTTCTTTACAGAATTTTCAAGCTGATGTCCTGAATATGTCCTCAAAAATCATTTCTGGAGCATCAGAGGTAATGTTAATTTAGATACTAATAATTTTTTATAAATTATTAAATTAATTTTGATATAGAACATGTGCCAAATTATTTACATTAAGTCTGTATTAAAAATATATTAAATTTCTTTGCTCATTCTGTAAATTTTCAAGGCTGTTAAAAGATGTTGTTAATGGCATATATTATATATGCTTTGTAGAAAAATTATTCATCACTCTTTTTAATTATTTTGATGCTGCCTTGTAATGTAATCACTTATATTGTTTTCTTTTAGGTGCTTGAAAGTTTTTTAGAAACATGCTCTGTGGTAGTATCAGCTGGTCGGGAAGATTCTGGACTTGAGCGTTTGGCTAAAGCCACCATGTTAGGATGGTTACTACCTGCTCTACTTACTGCATTGACCCATCCTCAACTACAAAATCTCAAGTTGGCTGACACCCTTATGCCAGCTTTAGTTCGTCTCATTCTTTTGTCCAGCCAGGTATTTTTCTTTCATTCATTCATTTTTCCATTTTAATTTGTTTTCTTTTAGTCATATATTTCTTCTTTTGCCTATCTTGTTTTTCTCTCCATCAAGAAGGAAACCTTTTATGACAGCTACTCTTTATGAAGCTGCTTTCTTAAGGACATTTAATACAAAGCATCATCTTATTGGCTGGTCAGCTTGCTTTATCTGAGGTTTTAAGAAGGTTTTATAATAGGTTTTATGAATTGAAAATACAATTTGAAAAGCTTGCATTGGAAATGTAATAGTCATAGATCAAACATTATTAAGTGTACAATAGAAATAAAATTTATTCTGAAATTATCTTCTGTATACCATATTTTCCGGCCTACAGATCGAAGTGAAGCATAAGTCGAGGTCAGATTTTTACTAAAAATTTTCATGTTTAAGCCTATAATTGCCATATATGTTGACCTTTTTCCTTCATGCCCTAACCCCCTGTCAGAAATAACTTCCCACTAATACTGCATCAGTAGCTACGATAAATTGAAATTCATGTAGCAAATTCCAGCACACGAATCATGATCCTTTCAACAACTCAAGATTGCTAGTATGTAAAACAATGGAAGACCCAAACTCAAGCTAAAAAAATCTTGTTAGCTATGTCCTGAATGAGCAAGCATGAGAATTTGCTTGACTTTGAAGTGTGCTTGTTTTGCGTGTTTCGTACTCTGGTGAATGGTTGTCTACCTAGTATCTCTCTTGACCTCTGACCCGCAAGGGTTCTGGGCATGCGCACTGGTAACTATGAAATGGCTTATTATACAAAATAATACGGCATAACACTAACAGATTTATGAAATTATCACCTAGTGGTGTGTGAGAAAACAAAGCTATCCATGATGGCTGACTTGTAAATAATATCAAACATCAGAGATGCCACAGGATCTTGTAATCTTCTGAAATTCACCTGAAATTACTACAGTTCAAATGATCATCAATTTGTAACTGGTGTATAAATCAACTTGGTATTTTTGGTTGCGATTTTTTGGTCTCACAAATTCGACTTACATGCCTGCAGAAAGCTGGATAAAGTGAAAATAATTCAGAATTCTAATTTACTAAAATTTGGAATCTCATGTATATAAAAAAAAATAATTTTAATTTATGTCAGATATTTTTTTCACTATACCATTTTTAAGTACCACCACCACCCACCCCACCATCCCACCCACCTGGACTATTAAAGGGGAGTAATCATATAAACCAAAATTATGATATTTATGTGAAAACTAGAATTTTCTGTTGAAACTGATTGGTGCTACTACAAAAATGTTTTAATTACATCCTGAAAGAATGAAAAATTCGAAGAAAATTTGGTCCGCTGACAAATGCGCGCCGACAAAAGTGCGACGATGCGTTCTGTCCCTAACTCTAACTCTAACCCTAACTCTAACCCTAACCCCTAATCCTAGCCCTAAACGTAACCTAACCCTAACCCTAACCCTAACCCTAACCCTAACCTAACCCTACCCTAACCCTAACCCTAACCCTAACCCTAACCCTATCGCGCATTTGTCGGTGCGCACAATTGTCTTTCATGCATTTGTTGGGTCACAGAAAATTTTCATTTTCCTACAAATTTATTTATACAGGATATACTCTAAATGAAATTTTAAAAAATGTTCCTATTTGTAGATATATTACTATATATAACATGAAGTGGGTTATATCAATATAATCAAATATTATCCTACAAAAAGTATTCATAAGAGGTTTTAATCACATCTTGGTTTGTATTGTTGCATAAAAACAACCACCACCAACACCCCAAAAAAAGAAAAAAAGTTAAGCTAGTTCTATTTAATGATAATCTTTATTATGGTATGAGGACAACAGATAAAACTGCACGGACCTGTTGCTTCCTCAATTTCTTTAATATTTTCATCATTTCTCTGCGCCTGTCAGAGTCAGAATAATCAGCTATGACATCAATATTATTGTCTAAAGCACCTCTGTTCAGTAGTCTAGCTAATGCAGCAGACAACACAAGAGTAGTACACATTTTTTAAGCTTACTTCCAGTTGGTATCAACTTGATACTTATCTTCTCAAATGAATTAATTTACACTCCAGATAGCACAATTTTGCATAGTTATAATATTATTTTGTAGACAGATTCTGCACTACCATAAATAAATCACAACTATACGCAAAAAAATAAAGTTTCAGCCCTAAAATTAAATTTTAAAACGTGGCCAAAGTCGGAGCAAAGTAAGTGAAGCACATAACAATAAATTTTAGGCAACTTTGTGTCCAATTCATGCACAGCCATATGTCCTATGTATTTTGAATAGAAACAAAAAGCCTTCTCACTCAATGTGACATGTGTGCATCTCTGATTGCTAAAATTACCGTGCAATCAGTTGTGTTAATAGGTACGAAGTAGTCCCATACCAGATCAAAGAGTTGACCCACCCAACCCAAGTAGTCATTTTACACTTTAAAAAGCTATAATCTCAAGTTCAAACAACAAAAATGTCTTGGATTATTGAAAAATAATGATCACTAAAGTGATTTTTAAAGTAATCCCCAAATTGATTTTTTGTTTACTTTATGACTACAAATGGCTGTAGTGCATAATTAATTATAGTGACTTTAGTTGGGTTTTTGCAGGCAATGACACATATATATGCTGACAGATGAAAACCACTCTAAAGAAATGATTCATAAGCAATAAAGCAAAAATTTATTAAACTTTTCATTTGCCATCATGCATTCAAGTCAGTGCTCTATATTTAGAATTTCTTCAAGATCACATAATTCATGTGAATTGAGCTGTTGAATAAAAGCAGCCAGAATAACTGGTTTCTTTTTAACTTTTGAATAGGTACAGATATTTTTTAAAGTGTGGTTTATTCAGCTGTTTGTTTTGTTTACAGGGTTTAAAATAAAATGGATTGATTAGAGAAAACAATACTTACACTTTAAAACTCATGCTTTGAGAATCGATGAAAACCTTGGCTCATTTCAAAATTGTTGCTGTAAATGCATTTGTATGAATATTTTCTCACAGAAAGTTGCACGGGCAAGAGTGTTCATACCTCTATAAAACTATTATTTAAAATATAGCAGCAGCTGCAAAGAATTTCTATTGGTTAACCAAAAAAGCATCTGCTTCAAATTTTAGCAATGGCTGCATCGTGTATGTTAGGAAATTAGAGCTGCAGCAAACTTTGAATCCACTTAATCTTGATGCTTGTTATGCTTATATCAGTATTGCTTTTTATAAATTAGCTTTTTATTTGTTTATGAATTCATTTAGTAATTACAAGTTAATTTTAGCAGCTTTATATTGCAAAATTGATTGACTTCTGATCCTCAGTTAAATATTTTCTAATTATTTTTTGCAACAGACCTACTCTATTTCAAACCAATTTTAAACATTATACACAGCACACTTTGGTAAAAATAATACTTTTGCTTTTTATAATAGTTGTATTTATTTATAGTTCTGTTTATTGAGACTGTGTTATTATTTGATTAATAATATATTTTACTCTAATGTTAAACTGTACTGAGATTGTGGCTATTTTTTTGAATGCTTTTTCTGTTGATTTTTTTCTTTGATGTTGAAGAATGTTAAAAAAAAAGTAGAAAAGAATAGTGCTATGCTTTCAACAAACTGAGACATTAAAAAATGTATTTTGTAAACATATTTCATTTAGTGGTAAAATTTACTTTGGCTGTTATATTTTTAGGTCTTGGCTTTATAAATATTACACTTAATATATATTATAAACATAATATTAATTAGTATCTGTTTAATAATTTACCTGTACATGCATATAATTAGTTTAAGTACATGGAATTTACAACTGTTCTCTTAAACCTTACAAATTTAATTGATAATAGTAAATTAATATATAAATACAAATGTGATGCTGACTGGAAAAACCCGGCTAAAGTGAAAAAAATTCAAAAGTGGGTTTTTATAATTTATTAAAGTTCACAATCTCATGTTTATTTTAAAAAAAAATAATTTATGTCAAATAGTTTTTTCACTATACATTTTTTTAAGTACATACTTCCCTCGACTATCAAAGGGGAGTAATCAACTACAAATGGCTGTAGCGCCCTGACAGCGTCACAAATAGTAATATTATCTAAACGTTTTTTTTCTATAATTTATATTTTGGTTTTTAGATGACTGTTGCTTTTGAATCATTATAATTTATTCTTTTATTGCAGTTCTTAAGAGGTTAGATTCTCCATCCACTTCAAAATTCTTTTTGTTTTTTACTATTTAGTTGCATAGCATGTTTCAGTGATGACATTTTACAATGTGTGTCAACATTTTTTCATCTTTCATTGAAAGTATTACATTTGCTTGTTTGATGTTTGAGACCTAATATATAATTGGCTTTTAGATTAGTGTGTCTGGAAACAATTGAGTTAAAACACCCTTGTACTTTATTGTTTTAAATACAGAAAGAATGCATTTTATTTCATTTCTTTGAAAATTGTGATTTATTTTATAATATATTATAAACACATAAATTATAAAATAATCAAACATACTTGTCAGCTAAAATATCTTTTATGAAAGTTATTTATTTTTCATCATCAGCTAAGAGCAATAAAATAAATATATATTGAATAAATCCAATTTATGTCCCTTTCTTTCTCCATCAATTTCTCTGTCACTTTATCCATATCTTTATCCACTTTATCTCTTTACCTGTCACACACACACACTTGGATATAATGGACTAATAGGAGGGATGGTGAACATTAAACAACATTTAGGATGTCTTTTTACCCTCCAAAACCACTCATATATGAAAAGCATTAGGTTAACAATGAAACATTGTTTTAAAAAAATGTGCTTCCTTCTCCAAATTTTATGGCAATTAAAATTGGAACAGCTGTCCTTATTTGCAATATTTCACTTTTAAATTATATTTTAACATATTGTGGTTTGATTTGAAATATACTCATAACTTCCAATTTATGAACATTTTTTTTGTTTTGTATTTTTTTAAAAATACATCATGAACTCTGAATTTGTTAACCATTGGTCTGAATTCAATTATATTGAAAAATTTAAGACTATTGGACAAAATAGCCTTTGGAGGCTACCAGAAAGTAAATAAAATCAAGAGTTAATTAGAGAAAAGGCATAAAAAAAACAGAAAGAAGATCAGCAAATATAATTTTTCAGAAATTAACTTTTGACTATCCCAGATCACACAGATCTTTTATAAATTTGACAGAAAAAAATAACTCTTCTAATTCTAGTTATTGCTGTTTTATAATTGATGACTATCAGATTCTCTTTGACCAATTCTTATTGTTCAAAATACACATTCTAGATATATATATATATATATATATATATATGTGTGTGCGTGTGTATATATATATATATAATCTCACACTCTGGTTCTGGTCTTGCTTGCTATATTTGGGAGCATAAAATAATATGAGTGTTATGTTTGTAATTTCTGAAAATCTGTTATCTCTAGTTATTTATAAATTGTCAATTTTCACATTGCCTAAAGTAGTATTTTTCTTAAATTATACATTTTTATTCCATATTTTTGAATGCAAAATATGTATTCATAAGAAAAAAGGGAATAAGGAATATATTATGATAATAAAATATAAACTTTACAAATGTCTTTATTCTTTCTTAAAAGATTGGTTGTACTAATTCACAACACTCTAATGGCAAAACCAAACTAATATATGGTATAATTGGTTTATTTTGCAAATTCTAATTCTCCTGTGATAGTGGTGGTTTTTGGTCTGGCTAGGTTTTTCTTGAATTGTACTCGTTGCAGCTATAGTACTTGTCATTGCTTTTTTGTATTTGAGTGTGCTTTCTTTGCTGGTTTCCAAAACTTGTTTCTCTTGGAGATATGAATATTGGAGAGAGAGAGAGAGAGAGAGAAGTGGCATCACAGATATTAATAAAAACGGTCTCTAAATCAGTTCTAATTATCTTCCCTGTTATATAAATTAAGTGCTTAAAAATGTATTTTGTGTTAGTATAAATATTCTTTGCTCTATTTTCTTTAAGCCTATATGACTTATATGTTTGATTCTAATTATAGCTGTCACTTTTTCTCTTTACGGATAGTTCTGCAAACAATAGAGTAAAGAAATGAATTATTATTTCAGATTTTCTCTTTCTTTTTTTTTCCTCATTATTTCTTATTCTGTTTCTTTTGGTTAGAGAGTTTTTGAGCTGAATATAAATTCAATTTCAACATTATTTGAAAAGTGATTATTTTTATTCTAAACAGGCAGCACTTATGCTGAAGAGGCATCAAAGCTCTGTGCCAGAAGATGATTTTGACATGGGATCAGAAAATAGCATGGCTGACCTCATAGGAGAAACTCTTAGTTTTGAGAAGTAAGTATCATAAAATGATTATTTATTTGTTATCACAGATTCTAATGTTTTACCTCAAAAAACAAGATTTTTGCTTTTGTCATTTTGTTTTAGATATTTCAGTTAAGCAACTTAGAAAAAGATTTCTTGCAGATATGCCTAGGGCTATAGATTTATCAAAGTTTTAAGTAGAATATGGATGTACATTCAATAAAAATATAATTCATTTAAAATGTTCTGTATTTTATATATATATATATTAAGAATAAAACTTTTTTCTTAAGCATTTAATTTAATATTTTCTACAGAAGAAATGTTAAGTTATTTAATTTTTTTTTATTAAAGTCCATTAAATTTTAGAACTGGTTGAGATCTGTTTATGGCTACAAATTTGTCATACTCATAAGAATAGTCTGGTCCATCATGGTAAAAAGAACATTTTGATTGATGTTCATTTTGCATGAATCTGATTTAGTTAAAGATTTTACTTTTGTTAATTGCATTGAAATATTGTTTGTATGTTTGTGTGTGTGTGTGTGTGTGTGTGTGTGTGTGTGTGTGTGTGTGTGCGTGCGTGCGTGCGTGCGCGTGCGTGCATGTGTGTGTGATCCAGCTTGACTGCTGCCCCTTCCAGGCGGTGGTGACAAGAATCTAAGCTTTCAGATGTAGATTGTCTCAAGCTTTTGTTGACCTAAGTATGCTTGCTCAAAGTACCATCTAAAATGTTTTTTTTAAAATTATTATTTAGAATTGTTTATTATCCGGAAGTAAAATCATGTATGTCATCTTTAAATGTAGGGGTGGGAGATTATAGACTCATCACACTCGAGCTCAACAAAAGATGCAGTGATAGCCTTAGAACTCTTGATACTATTAGGCTTATTGCACTCAACAGCCTACTTGGCTTACTTGGCACTTCTAGGCAGATTACATTCGAGACCCATATATTTTTCACTCATCCCAATAGAAGTAGTTTTGTAGTTTTAAATTATGAAATGATATTTCTCCCTCTTCTGATAAGATGATATTAAACCTTTGGGCAAAGTTGGAGACAGGAGCCCTTCTCTTTGGCCCCACTGTGTCTGGCACAAACAAGCACATCAGGCTCTAGGGTGGTGATTTTCCATGAGTCTTTGAAATAGGGAAAGGGTTCCAGTCAGAAAACCTAATAAATGTCTAATGCAATGAATGTGATAAATGATATGGCTGAGAGCAGTAATTTGATCAAGTTATTATGATCTTTATATAGACAACTCCACAGAAGTGACATATTTACATCAGGGAGACACCCACTCATGCCTCCTTGTCCAGAAGATATTGTTATGGTGTGCAGAGAGATATGTAATGTTGAAGGTCTGCCATATCCTAGATTGATTTAAATATAATTGCAAACCATCTTTTAAGACAGAACAACTGTCCACAACCGTATAGACTCTATCCTATTAATTTTTCAGGCTATAATCTGAATATTTATCAAGTGGGTCAGTTCCACACAGATTTGTTTGTGACCAGATGGAATGCCCAACTTCCGATTTTGTTTCCCAAATCCATGCAAAGATTCCACATATGTTTTATCTATTAGCTAAGACAACATGCTTGCATGTGCCTTTTCTCCAACCATTCTGATTCACACATTTTTTTCAGACTATTGGTAGGAACTACAGTAATTTAAGTAATCATCTCCCCTTTATCAGTATCTAGTGATGACTTTTTTGTGAGATTTGCAAAATATATTTGTAGGGTTGAGATTCGTGAAGATGAAGAAGAAGGATTCTTGGCAGGTCTCAGGATTCCAGCACCATGGGCATCGGGAAAGACAGTGGAAACCATTCACCCAGTACGAGACAATTACAAGTTTAAAGAAGTTGTACATATACCAGGTGCTCGGTGCCTTTATCTTCGTTTTGATCCACGCTGCTCATCTCAGTATGACTATGACAAGGTATTTTTTAATGGATTAGTATTTTTTTTAAATGAAGAAAGAAAAGCAGAAAATTGCTTTCTATATAATTATTAAGTGCCTTAAGCCATATTGACTGACATATTGTTCTTTTATTTCTGTTAAAACTTGTTTAAACTGTGCATTGTCACTGAAGAGTTTCAGTTCACAAAGCACTTACTGTCAAAAGATTTCTAAAAGGAATATAATTAATATTTTAACAATGCATAAAGGAAGTTGATTGATTGTGAACATTATTCCCTATAATCTTTCAGTTTGTCCACATTCAGTGATTTGTTAAATATGCCATCTTTGAGAATCTAAACAAATAATTTTATGTTATACAATTTTTTAAAACTGAAGTTTAAGATGATTTTACCTATTTCTTTAAGTTAAAGTTTTTCATTAAATTTTTCTTTTCAAAAAGTTAAATAACTTTTTAAAATTTAGAATATTTATTAGATATCTATAATGTCAGAAATTGTAGCAGCTCAGAGCTAAAATCTTACTTCTTGGTAATCCAGAAATGATTTAACCCGTTCATCGTCTTCAGGATAAATTTGACGTCATAAAAAAAATTCTATACACATCTTAGGGACAAAATGGGATGCCACGCCTGCAGGCATGGCTAAAACGATCATGCTATTAAAAAATATCCAACTAGAGTGAAAGAAATATGTGGTCTGCTTCAGCAACCACTGTGCTCTAAATTCTATCTTTAGATATTATAATTAGGATGCTCATGTGACTGAATTCCCGCAGTTTGTAACACATCCCTGCATCCTTCCTGGAAAGTTGGCAGACATTACAATTACGTAATCTATCTAAATATGGCAAGTGCACATTTTCAGGTGGATTTGCTTGTACTGCTGGATCAGAGTGTGAGGAGAGTAGTTTTTCTTCAGAAGAAGAGGATATTGAACAACCTAATATTCCACTTTTAGAGATGAAAGAAGTGACACCAATGCTACTGAATCTAGAAACGAAACCGGTCACCCTCATGGTGACATTTTGAGTGTATCGAGTGACGCATGCGTCGCAAGCACAGAGATTCAAACATTTGCAGGCTGTAGTGGGGTAAAAATGCAGTTTCCAGAAAATGCTACAGTACTTGACATTTTTCAGGCATTTTTACCAGAGAATTTTGTCGAGTACACTAATATATATGCATCTCAGCAACTTTTGCAAGATAACCTTTGTGCTACAAGTCATATCAAGAAATGGCATGATACACAGGTATCTGAAATATATCAATTTTGGGCACTTATTTTTTTTAATGGGAATATGTAGACTACCCACATTGAAACATTATTTTTGTAAAGATGAAACCTATGGCCAACCTTTATTTCGTAAAGTAATGTCTGGCCCTAGATTTTATTTGTTACTAAATTGCCTACATTTTTGTGATAACGCTGTCTCCGATCCTACTGACCATATCCACAAAATTCGATTGATTATTGATCATTTCAGACAAGTATTTTCATCCATTTATGTGCCTGGAGAAAATATTTGTGTGGATGAATCCATGATGTTGTGGAAAGGTCGTTTAGGATTCAGGCAGTATATAAAATCTAAACGGGCTAGATTTGGAATCAAATCATACGAAATTTGTGAGAGTCTGACAGGGTATGTTTACGATTTCATTATACACACGGGGAAAGACACTGAATACACTTTTACTGATGGAAATCAGGGTGAGAAAGTTGTTCTAACTCTTTTAGAACCACTTCTAGGGAAATATTACAAGGTGTACACAGATCGCTTTTTCACTAGCCCCACCCTAGCGCACACTCTTTTGGCAAACAACACATACATATGTGGAACTGTCATGGGAAACAGAAAAGACATGCCAAAGAACTTTCCAGGCACTAAGCTCACTCCAGGACAAATTTCAATTGTCCATAGTGATGGCATTTCTTGTTTTGCATGGCAAGACAAGAAACAGATACTCATGCTAAGCACAATGCATCATGACAGTACAATAATAAATACATGCAAAAATCATTACAAAACAAAAGAACCAATTCTGAAACCAGCTTGCATTTGTGATTACAACAAATATATGGGAGGGGTGGATTTGTTTGACAGTGTAACAACTGCATACCCTAGCATCAGAAAAACAATAAGGTGGTACAAGAAAGTTTTCTTTCACATTCTTGACATTGCACTGTACAATGTCTGTGTTGTTTACAAGAAACACACAGGTAAATCATTGACATTGCTAGATTTCAGAGATGCAGTATTGAAGCAAATACTAGAAAAATATCCTGAGGTCAAAGTTTCTAAAGGTGGTCACGCTTCTGCTGACAGTTTTCCACCATCTAGACTGATGGGTAAACATTACATTACACTTTTTCCTCGTATTGATACAAGTAAACCAACACCGAGGAAAAGATGTCGCCTTTGTGCAGACCACAATGTTGAGAAAAGGACACATAACCTGTGGTCAACATGTGATGTTGCCCTCTGTCTTATCCCCTGCTTTGAAAAATTTCATTCAAAGCAGACACTGTAGATTCTTTTTTTCTAATTCTTCTTTCCTGTTTTTGTCTATTTTCTTCTTTGTATTATAGGAGCATTTTGTTTGAACATTTATTTTCATAATTTACAACATATATAATATATATAAAACATATGTAATTCAGCAACATAATACTTTATATTTCTTTTCTTTTCATTTACATTATTACATATTAAAATTTATTTGTAGCCTATATTTTCTTCTTTTACTCCTGATGAAATCAAATACATACTCAGTACTTTTTATTTTTACCTGACAAGTTACCTGTGTATTCATTGTACAATACAGAATAGCAGAGTATACAAAATTTCTAAACTTTACTGATGATAATAAAATTTTCTGCATCTGCATTTCTGCTTCACTAAGTCTACATCTGCAATTTTATTTTATATATAAATCAACTTACCAAGCAGTGTTACCTTCTTCATTTTCTACACTGGGATTTGTGAAAAACAATTCTTGAATAGGACCTGTGTGCAACTAGTATTTCTTCACTTCACTTCACTAACCGTGACTGGTGTGTTATCTACATGTACAATTTTATTATATATAAATCATCTTACCTTTACCAAGCAAGTGGCTGGCATTGTTTCCTTCTTCATTTGTGTCTTGGATTTTTGAAAAAAAAATATTCTTGAACATATGTGCAACTAGTATTTCTTAACTTCACTTCACTAACCATGACTGGTGTGTTATCTACATGTACAATTTTATTATATATAAATCATCTTACCTTTACCAAGCAATTGGCTGGCATTGTTTCCTTCTTCATTTGTGTCTTGGATTTTTGAAAAAAAATATTCTTGAACATATGTGCAACTAGTATTTCTTCACGTCACTTCAATTTGTTCTTCACTAACTTTGACTGATATGTGTTATCTACATGTAAAATTTTCTTGGGTAGGGGAGGACACTATTTTCTTCTTCATTTTTGATTTTGGAAAAAAATTATTGTTCAACTGGAAATGTGCGCAACTAGTATTTCTTCACTTCACTGGAACTTGTAAACTGTCATATAAATAAAAATGAGATCTATTTTTCTACATTTGTAAGCTTTCATCAGACACATCTCGGGCACTGTAGTCACTGAGTAAAAGTACTTGGTGGTTGCATGCTTGATGCTCTGTGTTTTAGGACTGACAGGTGGGACTTCTGACACCCTGGATTTAATTCCTAAATATCGCCAAAACATCCCCACAAAATTTGACACTTTTATATTTTTGTGGTGCGATGTAAAGTCCTCCAGGAATACAACAACGATAATGAAAATTGCAAGTTCAACAGAAAGATACGAAAAAATTTTATTATTTACTTATTTTTGAATTTTGAAATAACTTTTAAAGAAACTTTAATAATTCTATAATATGTCTATAATAGTTTAAACTTTAAATTTTGAAAATCCATTACAAATCACACTCGCTTTTCATTTTTAAATACGGCTACCGAGAAAATTGTTGCTGGGCGGCAAATATGCGTGACACAGAGCTGCCAGGATGCGTTTTTCATAGTGACGATGAACGGGTTAAGAGAAGCCATTGTCATCAAAATCTTTAAAGAAATGAATCTTTTTTTACCACTATCAGTATCTCCCCCTTAACATATATTCTGTATCAGTGGCACCTGTTGTTGAGGTTGTTGACAAATAGTATAGTACCACCTGACTGTCAATCTGTCTATCCCTCTTTTTGTTGGTAAAATAAAAACATTTTGTTTAGTAAATGGCATTAACAAGTAGCAAGTTTTAAAAGTTGTGCAGATGTTTGTGCAAACCTCTCTACTAAACCAGAAGTGCTCATCACTTACCTTAATTATCATTGCACTTTGAGATTTGATTACATCTTTTCCTCAACCTGGAGTGAGAGTAAATGTTCTTACCTGACCTCTGCCTTAGTCTATCCAGAAATTATATTTTTTATGCTAACATTCAGATAGCAAATGGTGACAATCCCTCTAGACTGCTTAGTATACATTCATAATATTATAGCTTTCTTTTAACATGAATTTTTGTAATCTCTCTTCCCCCCACCCTCCAGCTATTTACACATCTCTTGTGGGAGGATATTACTGTTTAAGTGTTAAGTTTTCAAGTCTGTATACCTTTTTTATAGGTTATTTTGTAAGAAACCTACTTAACCCTGATAAATATAATTTAAATTGTAATTGTATTATTACATATGTATACAGTTTAATTTTTAAAATGTGATCATTTTATTTTCCTTTATAAAGATAATAATTGCAGATTTTACATTTTGATAAAGGAAAAACTACAAAGTATAATGGTAAATTGAAATAAAATTATTTTATTGAAGTTAGCAATTTCTGTGATCACATTTCAGGTGAATATGTGATTTTGTAAAAAGATTATTGAATTGACAAGTCTGTATATACTGCCATCAATTTGCAACATTATTTTATTGTATGTCAGAAATTACAACAATCATACCACTATTTATAAATATAATGATAACATCTTAAGCATTGTGAATTATTCTTCAGAATATGTTTGCAAACTCACTAACAATGTATGTATAAATTTAAAATTTCTTATACACATACTCAAATTTGTTTCTAAAATGCTAATCATGATGTGTGAAACAAATGTATAATGGACTGTAGTTTATTATAAGTAGCACATGACTTTTCCCACCCTCCTTTTTCAAAAGCAGACTTCTTTTTTTAAACATAATGTCAAATTGAAGCTGATTTTGAAGCCAATTGCAACTTATTACATTTTTACATCAGTTTATGACATCAACGTGCTGTTTATTTTTTTTAAAAAAGAAAGGATTTTATCCCTGCTGGTCTCATTTGTTCCAAAATGGCAGCAACATTTCGTAGCACTTCTAAGTCATGCTATGTTAACTGTTCAATCATATTGATTTTTCTTCAATTCACTGAAGAAGGATCATTTTATGGGTTTCAGATGCAGGCAGATCATGATTTGAATGCAGATTATAGTGAGAATGAAAGTGATATTATTTTTAATTAGGACAGCGATAGCCAGTTGGACTCCAATATTGAAGTAGATCCAGACCCACTGATTCATTATGACAGTGAATGGACTGCACATCTTTGCACATTATTTATTGTCAATGATATTAATTCATCTGGTACTGGAGCTGTGTTTCCTGATGGACTTTATGTAATGACTGCAACAGATTGGATTATTTATCTTTGTTATTTCCTGAAGCACTATTGATAAAAATCATCTGTAACACCAACAGATATGCTGTATTTCGGCTAGGTGGGTGTACATGTGCTAACTTTGAGTAGAGAGCACTAGTGGATATGAAAGCATATATTGCATGCAATATTTTGATGGGCTTGTTCAGTTACCAGAGACTGATCTTTACTGGTCAGCAGATCCTGTAGTTGGCAATGCTGGAATAAAATTGATCTTTGCCAGAAATTCTTTTATCAGCCTGACTTATATCTTCATGTCAGTGACAGATGGGCAGATCCTGCCAGAGAAGACTCAAACTTTCGCTACTTATTCAAAGTGAAGAAGTGATAGATACTCTGGCAAATACATTTGCTGCTAAATTCATACCTGAGCATCATTTGGCTATAGATAAATCAATGATTTGTTTTACCAGGTGTCTTGCATATGTACAATACATGCCATCAGAACCAGTCAAATATGGTGTCAAAGTGTTGATACTCTATGACAGTGACACTGAATATTTGTGCAAGTTCAAAATTTACCTTGGCTATGAAGACCCCAGCCAGTGCCTAATGGACTTGGTCATTATGTTCTCACAAAGCTGTCAGTAGGTCTTGACTTCATGCACAGACTTGGTTTTTGACATTTTTTTTACATCTCCAAAACTTATGGAAGATTTACTTGAGAGAGAGGGTTCTATGCCTTTGGAACTGTAAGACAGTAGAGAGCTGAAATAGGTATCAAATCTGCAACAAGGTGAAGGTGGTGTGGCATCATAAAAAACAAGTGGCTTTCCTGTCAACCTTCAGTGAACCAACAAGCTTACTGAAGCATGGACCCAGTGGTGCTTGTCAACCTCTTCTTCATCTAGCCCTCTTCAACTACATTGCTCACATTAATGGGTGGACATTCATGACCAGAAGAGAATGAAGTATGACTGTATGGACTTGCTAAAAGGTCTGGAAATACGTTTTTTTGGTTTCTTCTAAAGTCTACCCTCACAGATGCTTTCATACTTTATGACCAGACTTCAAATGCAATGCACTGACAAACGTTTTTCTCATCTTGATTTTCATCATGAACTTGCCACACAACTCATTGCAGGAATCACTGACAGAAAACAATGTCATCCTGAAGTTGTGAGAGCACTCTCCTGCAATGAAAATGTGTGAGATCATGTTAAGAAGGTGTCCAAGAGAAACTGCTGCTGTTAACATCTCAAGCAATAAGTCCACAAGGATACAAATTTGGGTTGTGCTCAGTATAACTTAAATTTAGTACACTATCAGTCCCACCTACCCAATCCAAAAGAAAAGGTGTTTTTTTTTATTTGCAAGCATTTGTTTGTTATACTAACACTCACAGGATTATAACAATTACATTTACAGCAGCATAAGTAGCTAATGCAACAAAAATAAAAATAAAATACAACATCTCTATATTTATACCTTTGGCCCAAATTAAGTGTTAGTATACGTTTTTTTTTTCTTTAAACAGCCATGCACCTCTAGAGTGTTTGTATTATATTTGCATATATATGTGTTTGTTCTTGAATGTGCAAAAGTAATTATGAATTAGTTCAGTCACCAAAGTTTGGATTCATTTGAATTTATGTGAGTACACTATTTTCCAAATATCTTTTATTCAGTTTATAGTTTTAAAAATATATTTTTATTCATTTCAGTTTTTAGATTTAAAAAATGTATCATGGTTTTTCGAACAAAGGCACTTTGTAAGGATAATTTTTAATAGATTTTTGAATAATTTTTATAAGTATTATAAATTGATTAGGACTTGTTTTGTGGGTGATATTTAACAGTTCAAGCATGATAACCCATTTTTGCTGTCACTTCATAATAATCCGCCAACTGTACAAAGTCAGATCTAAGCAAATTGACTGGTTGATACAAGCTGATCATTTGAGAACACTGCTGTATAAATAGTGGCTGTCAAGGAAAGAGTTAATAGCTCAATATACAGTCTTGATAAACACCAGTAAATGCATGGAGCTGGAAATAAAGTTTTTTCTAGCAACAGGCATGTTATCATACGAACTAACTCTTCTGCAAAATCAAATTGCCCACATCTAACTGGTCTATTCAGTTCTTCTACATTTGGATATTTACCTATCTAATCCTCAAATAAAATGTAATAGTATTTATCAGTGCTTTTCTCAAAAATTAAAATTAAAATGAATGTCTTCCACCACCTATAACAGTGATTGCAAACCTATGGCACGCGTGCCGCAGCTGGCACACAGAGCCTTCTCTGCCGGCAATCAACTAAAATGTATTAAAGTGTGGTTTCCCTTATCAATAATCACCGTGAACATGATACTATTAATTTAAATAAGTCTTTCCATCTATACATGTACATTTTCCTTACTTACTTATCTCCTAAGTTCAAATTTTATGCAGACTTCCTGTGAGTTTTAATACCTTCACTTTTAAATACAATTTTAGCTTTCAGCTTCCAGATTTTAGCATTGAGGTTCCTTATGACTAACTGAAATTTAATATCTTAGATATAATGTAATGAAAAAACATGCAATTTCATAATAGAGCAAAAGCATGAAAGTTAGGTAGGGAAACCAAGCCTTTTCACATGCGCTCAGCCAAAATAAGTCCAATAAAGCTGAAAGGAAGAGGTTTAGTTAGTTAAGTTAGAGGTTTAGCAAAGAGATGTTCCAGTTAGCTATTATAAGACAGATTCTTTTAATTTAGAGTTGTCCCCTTGGCATATTTGAATGTACAGCCATAGATTGTTGATTAGGGGAATATCCAATTCTTTCCTCTTAAGATAATAGTGTTAGCCATTTTTGGTATAGAGATAGATTTATATTGGGTGCTTTATTTTTTTTAATTTTGTGCTTTTATATACTCCCAAGTCTTGAACCCTCACAAATGACTACAGCAAGAAAAGCAAAACTGAAAACAGATAGTGGAAGATCATTCCAAGAGACCTGGACAAAGTCATTTGGCATTATTGAACAGTAGAAAAATTAGGGTTAGAACAATAGAAAAAGTAGCTGTTTTGCCAAGAAATAGAATGAAAAAGTCCTCTACTGTACAATGAATCTGATGAGAAATAAAAAGACTGATGTCTCATTTATGAATAGTATGTTATTATTTTACAGTAAATATTGGCATTGATTTGACACATGGGTTATAATATAAGTAAAACTAAATTCAGTTACAATGCTGACTTGTCTAGTGACAAATATAGTTCCTTGATTGCTAATGTTTTATGTCATTATTCTGTATTGTTTGAAGACAACCAGAGAATGGATTGTTGTTCAGTTAAGACCTCTGCCCTCCTCTTTAGTAATTATTTTATAACTGACTGACAATCATTGCCTTTCGCCATGAAAAGCCAGTTTCTCTATTAAAATGAAAATGTGATACTTATGTGTAATATTCTTTCTGTTAACATTGTTCTTCTAATAGTTTTTCTGTACATTGCCAAGTCCCTCATATTATTTGAAAATAATTAAGCAAAGATGTTTTTGTGTTTATTTGCAAATTTCTATTTTTCTAAGTAAAATTTTGTGGACTTTGTGAACTGATTACTGTACATAAAGAGAAAATTGGTTTGCTGTCCAAATTAAATGAAAAAAATATATATTTTGATTTTTCTAATTACATTTGACAATTGAATATGTAAAAATTCAGACATCTAGGTTAACAATTCATTATTAGAAATATTGGCAAAGGATATAACTGATATAAATGGTACAAATGATATAACTGGGCTGTTTTCAATAACAGTTTAAATGGCAATGTTCAAATAAACCTATTACAAGTTTATACTCAGAATTATTTTTAAATGATTTCATGTGTAAAAATTATGGGTTGAATTGATTTTTAAGCCAAATCATAAATGCATATAATCTAGCACTTAAATAATAATTTAAATATAGTCTAGTGACTAGTTTAAGATATTTTATTCCAAACTTTTTTATGTGTTGCATTATTACTATGAAATAAACTTACTATATAAAAAGATCAAAAATGTATTTAGACTATTGACAGACAAGAGCATTGCTGCTGAGAGCAGTTTTATTCTTAGGCAGGTCTGGACAAGTAAAGAATGGGCAAAATTAAAAAAAAAAAAAGCCAAATAGAAGCACAGTGTTACCACTCCCTTGAAGATGTAACTAGGAAACACAACAGATTTTAGTACCTTGGAGTGTGTCCTGGAAACATAACACAAAGAAAAAGTCAGAGATAGAAGCTAAAAAGGTCAAGTTTAATCATGAGCACTAGTCAGAATCAATGGAATTTGGACAAGTTATTAAGACAAAAGAAACAGACAGCAAAAGATGAAGAAGAGCATAAAAAGGATTGAAATTAGAAACATACAGGAGTAAACAAATAGAAAGCAAAAGATAAAAAGAAGAGTATAGAGAGGAGTTGAACCAGAAACATGCAGGATGAAACAAACAGAAAGCAAAAACTGAAGAAGAGCATAGAGAAAAGTCAAACCAGAAACATACAGGAGGAAGCAGAAAGCAAAGGTTGAAGAAGAGTTAGAGGGGAATCAAACCAGAAAGATCATGGGGGGAAAAAAGTGAAGTTGCAGTAGATGTAATAAGTAGTCATCTCCGTTTTGTCTTTATGAATGATTAATTTTTAAATTTAATTAACAGTATTTTACTGGGCTTTCTTTTTATTAATAGTATCTTTGCGAAAGCTGTGTTAAGATTTTTATTTTAAAGTTATTGTTAAGTTTTTACTTGGAGGGTGGGGGGAGAAAGACCTCACTATTTCATCAAGCTTACATAGTGGAAATTTACTTGATAGTTAAATTAGAAAACTAAGTGGAAATTGCTTTTTTTCCCCTCCCAAAAGACTGTTGGTGGTCTTTACAAACTTAAGTAGGTCAGAGAGAACACTATCTTATTAAATAAAAGAAATTTTGTAATATGTGAGCTGGTCTTTAAAATTCTGTAATTAATTAGGAAAAGTATCTGACATTTTTCAAATGAGAAAATTACACAGAACTATTAGTAACAAGAACATTTTCAGTATTTGCTAATTCAAAAATTAATTTATTGTTTTAGTTAAAAAGAGTTTTTCCTTCTTTATGTTAAACAGCTTGTAATCTATGCTGGCCCTAACACAAATGCTAAGAAAGTGGCTGAGTATGGTGGCAATACATTTGGTTTTGGAAGCCGCAGTGTATTAGGATCAGGCTGGCCCAAAGATCTAGTGAAGGTATGTACCCTTGTGTGATGGAGTAAATTTACCTATCCCTATTTCTAAACTTAATTGTTATATAAATTGTTAAATATCAAAGTGATCCAAAACTAGAGTCTGATCATAAAGGCGATTGTTAGCCTTTATGACTGGACTCGAGTTATGTCAAAATCAAAGTGATTAGAATATAGGACTTCTTCAACAAAGTAACTTTTGGTCCATCCCCATTGGATGAAGTTGTTATGAACAAGTGTGAAACTATTAGTCAGAAAACTACTTATCTGCTTGGAACTGGTTTTGATTGCATTAACAAGTTCTAGCATTTTTCCACCTGAGTTGTTTAACTCCAACTCTGACACTTACAAAAATAAAATCATAAGCAGTGCCCAAGATCAAGTGATGTTGGCATTGGCAATAAATATATAATCATTAAGTGTTAGAAATAGGGATAGGTAAATTTACTCTGCCACAACAAGCACGCACACATATTCCATTTTAAGGACATACTTTCTGTGGTTTTATTGATGATTTATAATTTGATGTTTGTAATTTGCTAATGACAAATATGTCTAAACAGCATACCTCTCAAAAGTGATGATGATGATGATGATGTTGATATGATAAAGTGCATGTATTTATAACAGTTCTATATGCTGTGTAATTAATAAACATACAGTATACAAAAAATAAGGTTAATATAACACAAACAGAAATGATGAATCCACTTGCAAATAACAGCAAATAATAGCAAATAAATAAATATATTTATATAAAAAATTATAAATAAACTGAATTTACAAATTTACAGTTTGACTATACAACGATCCAAAATTTTTTGCTCATTTAAAAAAAAGTGTCTTGAGAGCCCCCTTGAAAGTCATCATGTTTTCTGTGTCTCATCTCAAAAGACAACACATCATGACTTTGTTAAGGAAATGAAATGCTGACTATACAAATTACTCTGCTGTTAGAATGTTGAAAATGTCTGTCTGATGATGAGCTTAAGCTTTTAGCAGGAATTTTTATGTGTGAAATTGGACCTGGAGCAGACAGTGAAATATAACAAAGAGAAGAGATTTTGAGTTGTTTTCTGTGGTTATTAGGCTAGTCATGAAAGAGTGGGGGAAAGTGAAGTGATATAACTGAATGGTTAATAATCCTGGCTACAGAATTTGGACCTTCAGAAGTTTCTTCAGATGTCACATTGGTAGAACATAGAGAAGACAATTGTAGTAGTTGAGTTGAAAAAGCACATACACACACATAAAGGTTTTTGTACTGTAAATAAATACGTGGTGGGGAGAGAAAACTGTCAAAATGACATCCATATTTCTAAGTTAACCATATTTCTAAGTAACTGAATACATCTAAATTTATTCATTGATTTTGATTAGAGTTAAGGATTGAGAAAATCTTTTTAGGAGCTGACTAACATTACATCATTTATCCTCTGTAGTACTCTTTTATTCATTTAAATCACACTACAGAACCCTTTCACAAAATTGCAAAATGCATCACACAAAAATAAACATAATTAAATAATTATAATGCTCCTTACAAAAGTACACCACAAAATCCTTTCACAAAGTTGCAAAATGCAGCACACAAAATAGATATATTTAAGCAAGTGCAGTGCTCTTGAAAAAATTAAATTACGCTAAAAAATCTCAAAATCACTACAAGTAAAATCTACAGAATATATTTCTGCCAAGTTAAATCATGCTATACAAATCTGTTTAGTGACTACACGCTTCACATGCAAAATATATATTTATGACAATTCACTATTGAATTAAATCATCTTGTGAAAATACCCTTTAGTGACCACAAAATATAGCATACAAATATACATGCATTTTCACAGTTTATACATATATGAACAAAATACACTTATGACTAGCTGAAATATAGTTACAAAAAAATTTCAAAGTCCCAGATTTACATAACTCTGGATCTGCTCACAATGTAAGCATTGGCTTAATCTGTGCACCAATAGGGATTCATGCCTCTGTCTCTTTGAATTAAAAATTGCAGAATGATTTTAGAAATGACTTTTTCCAAGCCTTGACTTGCCCCCATTCTCATTAAAATTAATGATGGGTCAGTCTCAGTCGTCAGGTACTTTGTCATTGGTCACTATACTTCGTCAGAACCTCTGTTGCCATCAGTCACACTTACTGTCAATCAGTCAGACTTACCTAATCCCTAGCTAACCAGCCCTGGGGTGAGGAGTGCACCTGTTGTTTGAAAGGCATTGATCTATTGAGACCCTGAATGATGTGGTTAATTCTTTAATAGAGATGGCCATTGTCATAGCCTGCCCTCCTGGATGGGGGGTCAGCAGATGCCGACGACACACCGAGTGGCAAGATGTAAAGACGAACCAACTTTCGCACACAGATACCAAAATGTTCTCTGTGTGTGTGTGTGTGTATGTAACTTTATTCTGAGTGCAGGGTAAAGTGTGAAGGTCTGATGTGAGTGTGAGCATGCAGGTTGTGAATGTGAATGTGGGACGAACAGGACGGATGGACAAACAACCGCACATCGCACTTTCACAACCCAAGAAAACCAGATTCTTGAATAAGAATTAACAATGAGAATTTATTCTCAACACTATGGGTTTACTTTCGCACGGCTGTTAGTCATTCATCCAGAAACATCCACACATAACATTCATGGGGTGGAGGACCAGAACAATGAAATATGAATGGTAAAACAAAGTAATGAAATTAAACAATATAGACAGCGGTGATAACCACGACAACCAAATTTGTGCATCCGCAAAATATGTTGATGAAAACCCCCAAATTATAAGAATGAAAAACATAAAGAACGTGTGCCAAACTTAAATGTCAAAAGCTAAAAGTCTTAAAAATAAATGTTATAATAATATTTAAACATACACCAACATCTAACAACGACCTAACCACCTACCTATGAGACTGTGCCATAAATATTTCTACTTACAATTCTGTTGAAGATGATGATCACATAAATTATCCAGAATACACAAATAAAATGATGAATATGATGTCCACAAATGATAAATTAAAGGTTTTGTAACCCCAAAACTGATTGGTCCTTTAAATAAAGGACAGATAACTCTTTACACTCATATATTTTTCACTTTTGTTTGATCGAATAACCAAATATATTTTCAAACTAAAAAGTTCACGATACATTTTTCGTAAGAAATATTTATCACAAAATAATGGAAAAAATATCATATTCTGCTGAATTTCAACATTTTTCTAATGATTTGCCGTAGTCCTTGATTAGTGACCTTTGCAAGATCTGCTAAATTAAAAACCCGTAGTACGCATCCCGTTTCAGTCATGACTTCCATGTGCGAAGTGAAGCGCGTGTTGACGCTACTGCTAATTATTCTGACATTTTGTATGAACAGTTGAAATCTCTTATTAGTAAGATTTTTCTGTAAACGTTTAATAATGATTACTGTACTCTGTGATTATTTTATCTGTAAGCATATCTCTATTTTTAAAGCATAATTATTAATTTTGTCTTTAACATTACTATTGCTTCCATAGTTTGAAAATAGGTTAGTCAGTGCGTCGCTCTATCACGAAAGTTTGACTGCTATTTCCTTGCAATATGTATTTTGAATTCACAGATCGTATTTAAATATATTATTTTATTTACTTACTTAATTTTAGTCATGATGGTAATCTCATTATTTAAAAAATCGTTTTCTTACAACGATAATTTAAAAAAAGAAAAGATAACTCTTGATGCAAAAATAGTAAACAACTGAAACACTTGGGTCTGTGAAATGTTTATTTCATGCAGTGGATTTATAATAATACTAAGATATTTTATTTCATGCAGTGGATTTATAATAATATTAAGATATTTTATTTAAATGCTTTTATATACATACATTTTAAATAATTTTAACCTGTTTTGTTTTGTATTTGAACATAATGTTTTCCTCTTAATTTTTAAAATTTGTCAAGCTTCTGCTTTTGTTTTTGGTTTCACGATCTTTTAATTTTTTTGGTGGTACATAAATGAAGAATAAATTAACAGGAGGACTTTTATATTACATTATTTAATTATTAAAGATAGCAGATTCATCAATATATTTCTTGTATATTTTCTTTTAATAAATGAAAAACTGGTTGATGAACAGACTAAAGTTTTCACATTATTTAATTAGGGCCTATTAATTGTAGTAGGATTTTTCATTGGTGAGGAGCTACAAGTTCACAGTACAAACACTGCTAAGATAATATTTATGGAACAGTATAGAAATAAGAATATTTTAAAGTGGGGTAATAGCATGGACTGTGATGATGTGGATGCCAAGTTTGTATTTAAATGGGGTTTAACAATAGAGACAACCTGGACAGCTGTTGACTTTAATACATTACATGAAGGATTCTCTATTTATAAAAATATGTACTTGATTAATATTTGAATCTGTGTTATGCATATTCATTGTTGGAAATAAAAGCATATAATTAAATTATATTTATAGTGTACATTATTATTATATTAAATATGTCACTAATGTGTACTTAATTCATGTAAACGTGGATAGAGTTTTAGAATAAAGTTATCCATACATATTTTCATTATATTTCAATGCTTTAATTTACTTGTCACAAAACTTTCAAAACATAAAGATATTATTACTTATTATTTTGTTATAATTAATAATAGTATGTTGAGCATGTTTTTATATCTATGAATTATACATATAGAATACCAAGTATACAATTTTAAAGATTTTTTAAAATAAAAAAGTCTTTATTGTAAAAATATTAATTCAGATAAAACATTGATAACCGATCTGTCTTTAGATAAATAGATAACTCCCTGTTGATCATTTTAATAGGTGAACCAATATTGTGCTATGTATGGTTTCTAAGATGTGATCATTTTTCTGTTTTAATTTTCTTTGTAAATAAAAATTGTACAGTAAAATGAAAAATATAACTTAATATGTGATTAAACAGAAATTATCTTTATACATGTAGAAGGACTATAGTTTACTGATCATTTTGATATGTGAACGATAACTGTTATGTATAGTTTCTGAGATGTGACCATTTAGCCATTTTAATTTTCTTTGTAAATAAAAATTGTACATTAAAATAAAAAATGTAACTTAATATGTGATTAGACAGAAATTATCTTTATACATATAGAGTATAGTTTGCTGATCATTTTGATATGTAAACCAACTCTGTATGATATATAGCAGTTTGCTTGTGTACGTTTTCTAACATGTATGTTTTGTACTTGTTAAACTTCGTTAATGCCTTTTCTTTGTTAAAATTTGCTAAAAAGGTCATTTTCAACATCCAATAATTTCCACATTTTCTTTGCAATGCCTTTGGAAAAAAATAGGCATTAACTACATAGTAAATGATTTAATAATATGCATTTTGGTTATACTTTGTTCATCATTTGCATATGTTATGATGCCATGAATGTTCCTTTTTGTTGCGTTTTGCGAGCAATTTTATGAAACAAAAGCCCATTTTCTTTTGCAATTTATAATAAACTGAAAAGTAAATTTTGCATTATATTTATTTTTTCTTGTTGTATGTGACTATGTTTATTAGAATTATTGGATTGTTTTTTAGTGTGGTTTATATTTTACTTGTAATAAACTTGGAAAATCACACATTCATTATGTCTAAAAAAAAAAGTTGAACACAAATAATGACACTAAATTAATGATATCTCAAAAAGTATTGCAGCTATCATCACAATTTTTTGTACACAAACTTATTTCATCAGCACACATATTTTGAGCATAAAATATTTATACTATATGAAGTAGAAAAAAATGAGTGGGACTACCTAGTACAAAGACAGGTTTACTGAGAGGAAAGGAGCTGAGGTCTTTCAAGAGTAGAGACTAAACTGTGATACACAACAGAGTTGGTTGAGAGAATGAGGATGATTTGTTTTATGCTGACAGATTTTTTCCTGTTTTTAGTCATACTCACAGTAACAAAAGCTGTTTTGAAATACTTCAGGTTATATGTCAGTGTGAATCCTTAACATTTCTTTAGCTTTATTTGATTCAAGGGAATTTCTCAGGAATGATCAAGTAATGATTTGCGAGCACATTTGGTTGTCATTAATAACTTCCTAAATGTCATAAGTATTTGAGGCATAAACTAGACTGATTACTTCATCACAGTTTTACTTCATGGAACAGTATGACATTACTATACATATGTGCAGATGTGTGTGCCTCACAATTTTGAAAACATTAATAGACTGTTTACATCATCATTTTTAATAAAATGAAATGAATGCTTGTGCTCCTAGTGAACATTTTAAATTGTGAGACAGTTGCAGAGGAAAAGGCAGAACTTTAGGTGCATACAATTGCCAACTTAGCCTCTTCCATGCTTTTATGATATTTTACTTTATTGGAGGCCATATTACTGCCTTCACTTCAGTTTGAACTTAAGGGCATTGTTTCCCCCATCAGGTGCGATCCTGCCAGGAGTTTACTAGGCACATTGATGCCCTTCAAATGGCTCACACCTCTTTTATGTTAATTAGCCCACTTTTGAAATTTAATGTTTAATGCCTTTTGTTATTAGCAAACATGTACAGTCAAGTCCGGATATGTCGAGGGCCTAGGGGTTTGCCAAAAAGTGTCGAGATAACTAAAGATCGAGATTACAGAAAACCAATATGGCGGCAATATATTACAGTACTATAACATGCGCTTGACATTTCTTTATGTACATGATGTGTGTTAATGAATGAGAATGTACACGCACGAGTTTGGTGATTTTTTACACAACAGCGTTGCCGCAATTTGTTTGATGACGCGATCGGCATGCTATAAAAGTGTACATACATGTACGTGTTTGCTAACAACAAAAGGTTTATGTACACGCGGTAAATATGGTTTCTGTACAAAGTCTAAACTGCTTTGTTGCTTTTTGCCTTTAACATTCTACTTGAAAACAAATGCTTCAATATTACATATAACGTGCTTGAAATTTCTTTATGTACATGATGTGCGTTAATGAATGAGAATGTACAATGTACATGCACGTGTTTGGTGATTTTTTACACAACAGCGTTGCCGCAATTTGTTTGATGACGCGATCGGCATGCTAAAAAAAAACAAAGAGGGAAGTTGGTCCACCGTCGATTCTCGATACATGTATGTACCGTACATGTTTTCTCCAACATTGCAAACACAAAGATTGCTCACAAAATAAAAAAAATCTGTGTGGTGTACGTGTAGTTCGTTTTTTTTTACAAAAAGCTAACCAAGTATCAAAATTAAAGTTGCGAGTCATTTTGTGTGCGTGTGTGCGTCTAAGGTGGAGGGCAGGAGGAAGGGGGGTGTCGAATCGTACAAGCGGTTACTTCAAAGGTAACTTTAAGAGGTGTAAGCCAGTTGAAGAGCAACAGTCTGCCTAGTTTGCCCTTTATTGTTAGCGAGATGGCGAAGTGGCATCGGTAACTAACATTTTCAAAAGCCGACGAAGAACTGATTTTAAGTGGTGATTCGGGCCCTCTTTTGTGCTAGAGATACATGTACAGTACATTACAAAGAAAGAAAGAAAGAAACAAACAGACATTGTATTAGTGTTCGGCAACATAAAAGAATCGCCATTACTGATAAGAAAATGTTAACAAAGAGGGAAGTTGGTCCACCGTCCATTCTCGATACATGTATTCTCCAACATTGCAAACACAAAGATTGCTCACAAAATCAAAAAAATCTGCAGGGTGTCAAAGTTCGTTTTTACAAAAAGCTAACCAGTATCAAAATTAAATTCGCGAGTCATTTTGTATGTGTGTGTGTGTGTGTGTGTGTTTCACTCACACACATCAAAAGCCGCAATAGACCTTTCATCTTCATGATGTTCTCGTCTTGATTTGCTTCTTGCCTCCCGGTGCGTCTAAGGTGGAGGGCAGGAGGAAGGGGGTAAAACAGATCGCACCTATTAGGCGCACACCCTCAACAGCTCTCCGTCAGTGGGGGGGGGGGGGGAGAGGGGGCCGAAGCCGCCTCTGAAAATATCCTACAAGCGGACAAGCGGTTACTTCAAAAGTGGGCTAACATAAGTTCTGAACCAGTTGAAGGGCAACAAACAGTGTGCCTATTTTGCCCGTGGCAAACACCGCGCCCAATTAAGAAAACAATGCCCTTCTTAAGTTTAAGCTGCAGTTTTTAACAAGACATGGTCATTTATTGTTAGTGATTAGTCAGCAGTAGGGTCGAGATAACCAACTTAAGTGGCGATTTTGGCACTCTTTTGTGCCCGAGATACTAGGGTTCGGCAACATAAAAGAATCGACGTAACCGATGAGAAAATGCTAAGACAAAGAGGGAATTTGGCGGTTCCACTTCAAAAATGTCGACTTACTAGGGTTGGCAAGTTAACCGAGGCCGAGATAAGTGGACTCGACTGTATATACATTTTTATAGCATGCTGATCAGATCATCAAACAAATCGTGGCAATGCTGTTGTGTAAAAAATCACCAAAAATACATGCATGTACATTCTCATTTATTAATGCACATCATTTACATAAAGATTTTTCAAGCACATGTTAATACATATATTGCTGCCATATTGGTTTTCGGTTATCTTGACGCTTTTTGGCAAACCCCTAGGCTGGCCACATAACCAGGTTCAACTGTACACTAAAAATATTTCTTTTAAACAATATCTCATTGCTTTTTCTAGCTGTCTTTCTGTTACTTTATGCAAATCAGGAATATTTTATCCAAAAATTCTTCATAAATTAAAAGATATTTTTACAAAAGTCAATTTAAGCTAACCTGAGATTGAAAGTGTTGTAATTTATGTTGTGATATGAAGATTTTTCTTGTTATCAACTAATCCCCACTGATCCCATGCTATCTCTGTCTGTCAGTTTTCTACAGAGATTCAAACATAAATTGAAATAGATATACATGTATTATTATGTTTTCAGAAAGATCAGTTTTGACTGTTTTTTTTTTTTTTTTATTGAAACTGATATCATCTAGGACATGATCTGAAAATTTTACTTTATACTACCAACTCATACTGAACTGAACCCAAGGTGTGTGTGTATATATGCATGTATGCCTGCAAGAGAGAGAGAACATAAGGATATGCTTAGTCCAGTGTTTCCCGACGTTTTTGTGGTCAAGAGCACATTCATGTTTTCAAAAGAGTTTGGCAACACCAAAAATTTTTCAAGCTTACTTTGTATTTGGACTTTAATAATATGCAAACCATTATTTGTAAAAATACATAATTTGATGGAGCAAATTGGCTATTAAATATATGTAATTATGTTTTATGATTATTATTGTGTAGATATTAATTTAGGCAATATTTGTGTTCTGTCAAGATGACTGATGCTTGCAATAAGTCTTGTTTTAGATTTACTTCAAGGCCAGATGTTTGTTATGTAAAGAATTTATGAGCCCTATCCAGGATACAAATGATCATCAGACAACAGGGCATTATATAACTTGAGACCATTTTCATTTATGTTGAGGAATCTCTACAAGAAATGTTAATTACATAATGTGAGACCGTTCCTTTGCCTGGGCACAACAGAATCAGATGTATTAAGAGTTAATGTTAGAACATTTGACAGAAATTAGTGAAGGGCTAAAACAGAAAGGAATAAGGAATTTATTATCATTACTTTAATATAGATAGCCAGCTGTAGTTAAATAAAAATATTCTAAATATTATTACTTGTATCTGGATGTCAATAAACAAAATGAAAAACAAATATGATAAAGGTAAACACAAAGTTAATCATATCTACTGATTACGCATCAGTAATCATTGGAGAAAAGATATTTAATTCATGTTAGTTTTCAGTCAATGTAATTCTTGGCACTGCATTTCATCAGCCAGTTTGTCATTGTTGGGAGAATTTTTGATGACAATCCCATTCTTAAGCAGTCGTTGAGATGGGCATCTGTAAGTCGAGATCTATATTTTGATTTTATGATGTAAATCATTGAAAACAGAGTTTCACAAAGATAAGTGGAACTGAAATAAAATTTTATTTTATATGCTACAATTTTTTAAAACAGGAAACTTTTTTCAGTCAACCAGATTAAAAATGTTCTCATCCATTGTGTAAGATTTTAGAACAGTATCATTCTGAAGGTCCAGAATCTCCAGTTCCACTTCTTCTGCTCTTACTTGAATAAGACTGCACCCGTTGTAGCCATTTTTGTTAACTCTATTTTGGCAAGTAAAAGGATTCACAAGTAGGGCAACTACAGACTCTAGTGGTGAACTATTAAAATCTATTCACATTTTTCCAGAGAAAGTTTTTAAATGTGGATAACAAAGTGGTGATGTCAAAATTGCTGTCATATACTATTTTCTTCATACTTAGAAAATGTACAAGGGACCTTATCTTCATATGTGACATCCACAAGATAGTTTTACTTTAAATTATTTTACAGAACTTATCATTTGAGTCACATGTTTGGCTTTTCCCTGGAGCTTGAGGTTTAAAATATTCAATTTTACAGCGATATCAGCAAAAAAAGCAAAGTCCATTAACCAGCTTGTTACCCAATTGCTCGAAATTCAAATTTGTAGACTCCAGAAATTCCTTGATCTCTTCAGTATAATTTATGAAGTGTGCAAGAACTTTACCTTTGCTCAGCCATCTTACTTAACAGGACCTTAAAAAGTCTGTGTTGCAAAGGTTTCGCTTGAATAGAGTTAATTAATTTATAATGACATCCATGATGTGATGAAAGAAAGAACTTTGATGCATAAAGCTTCTTGATCAATAATGCAATGACAAAAAGTTTGGAAAGGATTCATTCTTTTACAGGGTGCAATGAATCTATTTGTTACCTGTGGCAATGTTCCAAGTTCCTGATTAATTACTGTCAATCTCTATCTGAATAATTATCTCTCAATTATACACAGATAAGATTCTTCCACTCAATCAATTAATCAGTCACCAACAGTCTTTGTCTATGCGATCGAGAGTGACTAAGTCACCTTGAGAATTCTACCTATTGGTTATCTCCTCTCCCAAGCGTTACTTATTCTTCAGCTCTATTGTGTCTGTCAATCTATCTTCCAGCCCTCCACTTCTCTCATACCAGTAGCAGGAACTATTCTAAAGCATATATGTGACCGACTTCCGGTATGTCATTATGTCATCTGGCTTGCCCTCACCCTCTACCTATATATAGTCTTTTAATCCTTCTGGGCCTTCTGGCTCCACACCATAAAAGATCATCAACATCTTTCTCTCAAACAATTCC
Organism: Sinotaia quadrata; assembly: GCA_028829895.1. NCBI lineage: Eukaryota > Metazoa > Mollusca > Gastropoda > Architaenioglossa > Viviparidae > Sinotaia > Sinotaia quadrata. The sequence continues at coordinate 73,295,876 of CM054183.1, read as the reverse complement.
TCATTCCTCTCCCAACAATGCATCATTCCTATCTCAAATCAACCCCTCCCTCATCTCCCACTAAGACATATTCCTGAAGCATGTTGGTAGGAAAAAATCTGGGGATTTCACCACTCCCAATATCTACTCTAAATAAATTCACAGCTCTTGAAGTCATTGTGGCTGATAACCCATCTAACTCCATAGTCAGGCCTTGAGCTGTAAATCTCACAAGTCTCACACACAACTCTAATAAATAAATACATACAATAGAACTTTATATGTTTTTATTCTAGCTTTAAAGTATTAAAATGATTATTTAACTCACATAATTCCTCTGTTATCTGCAGATGACCTTTTAATCTGTTCACTCTCCCTCATTTAACAACTTTCATTTTGTATGTAAGAATTTCCCTAGTAAGAAAATCACTGATAGAGGCTAAATAAGGACCTGCCAGGTGGAGATGGAGGGAACTATTAATCTTTAAATTAAATATTAATAATTGTATTCTGCTTGAAATGTCATTAAAATTACATATATTTGGATATTATTTTTATTAATAAAAGTGCATTTTTTATTTTTATTAATAAAAGTAAACTCACACAAGTACAGTTCTAAACTGAGTTATATAATTTTTTTTTTTCATTTTTGTTACTGTTTCCTTAAATTTGTCTTTCCAGGTGGAAGGTGACACAGTGACATTTTCATTTGAAATGAGAAGTGGAAGAGAGCACAACACTCCAGACAAAGCCATGTGGGGGTTTCTTTGTACTGTCAGAGCACAAGTAAATATATACAAGTCTTCTTTTTCCTATATAATAGCAAGTGGTAGAAGTATTTGATCAAACCCTAAAAACAATGTCAGGTATTTACAGGAGTGATAGGAATGGTAATTAATCGGTAAAGCTAAATGAAAGAAATAACAATACTGTCATTGTTAAGGGTAGGTGATCATTTAAATTTATTTCTTATTTCCTTTAAAATTTTTATTCCCCTTGTAACCGGTCACAATGAGCATTCGTTTTTTTTTAATCTTTATGAATGAAAAGTAGTGTTGATACATGCACAGTCAGTGAGTTTGCAAGTGTGTATATTCTGTTTATGCATGTATGGTATTTTAACTATAATGATTTATTTATCTATTTACTTCGACAACTAGTTAGTTATGTTAGGGGTAAATAGGAATTGTATTTAATCATTTTATGCTCTTTAATGTGACTGTGAGATAGGAACTATATTTAGTTATTTAATTTTTTAGTGTAGTTGCGCCTTTAGACAGGTGAAAATGCACCCATACAATAGTGTTTACCGATTTCAGGACTTTCTAAGCACACTTTTGACGTGCCATGAATCTCGAACCTTTGACGGTTTGAGGGATTTCGACCATTCATTTATAAACACTGAGATGCCCCTTTTCTGGCAGAGTGTGCATATACGTGGCTAAAGAGAAGGTGCAAAATTGTCAGCATTTTTCCTCTGCACTATAGCTGGCACTGGTCTTTTCCAAATTTTTGAGAATTTGAGTGAGAATGAATGTTCACTATTGTGTTGGACTCTGACTGTTTAGTGGCTTGAACCTCCAACTATTCAGTCAATGCGAGATTCAGGTCAGCATGACCTGAATCATATTCTTTTTGACAGTTATGAGTGTGTTAGTGTGTTTGTCAAGTTTCATCAACTCTCCACTAATTGTGAGTAATAATATTTAGTTAGTGGCGCATTTTCATAGATAGATAGGTAGTTTAGATTGTTGTTGCTATTGTTATTGTTAATTAAGATATTCAGCCATTGACATTTTGGTCTAGAGAACATTTTTGTTAATTATTTGTTTATTGATAATTTGTGGGTTTTCACCTGGAGACAATTTCATTGTATGCCATTTATCTTCTTTTTATTTTATTTTCATTCAATTTTTCATTGCTTTGGTACCCTGCCCCATGAGTGTTGTGTGTGGATGTTTTCTGGATGAAACAGCCATGCAAAAGTACCTAACCCCCCCCCCCCCATATTGTTGAGAATAAATTCTCATTGTTAGCTTTATTCCAAGCGTTTGTTTTGGTTTTTTGAAAGTGGTGTGCAATTTGGTTGTTTGTTTGTTCGTCCTGTCCATCCACATTACACATTCAACCCTACATGTGTGCACTCACACAGCCGACTCACACTTTACCCCACACTCAGAATAAAATCCCCTCCCCCCCCCCCCCCAAGAACATCATGGTGTCTGTGTGCAAGAGTTTGTTATTTTTCATCCTGCAAATTTGGTGCATCATCGGCTAGACCACTACTGCCTCCCGGGTGCTGGAGACAAATTCAATATCATAACTAAGTCCTAAATAATTAGTTTTGTTTGATAGATTTTGAAATGCATTTTGAGATGAGACCAGAACTGAGATAGCTTTCTCCCTGATGAACCCAGAGGACATGCTGCCAATATGCGCTCCCAGAAAAGCACACTTATTATTGCTGCAAAATCATATTGTTAAAATATGTGACCAGCTCTGGCAAAATGAGTCTTTGTTTCTAGCAACAAAGTGAGATAAATGATAAAAGGTTTGGAGACTATCTGTCATTTGATTTTTCATTAAAACTGATGTAGGCAACATTAATCTGTGCTGAACTAAAATATTATGCTAGTTTGATATTTAAAAAAATGGAAATGGGTTTTATAAACCTAGCCCTTGGCAACATTACCTAATTTTGATCAAAATGTACCTTTAATAAACCACAGAGAATCCCTCATACTGCCTATAGAATCATGTATGTTTAGGAATGTGTTGTTTCTAAATATAAAAATAACTTTTTAGGGCGATTTTTGTCAAGTATATTTTAACCAATGATATGCATTTTTATTGGAAGGATGCATTGTAATTGCAAATAAAGTACTTGTAAATACTGTTTGTATACATTATTCCTTGTGTGATTAGGAATGTGCAGATGAGGTTTCAGGGGGTCTGCCATTTCTGGCTGATCTGGCTCTGAGTTTATCTGTACTGGCATGTTCTTTGCTGGCACTATTGTATGATGGACCACCTGCCTCAATGGAAGAACAGGCATGTCAGCATCTTCTACGTTCAAAACTGCTACAGAGGTGAGAAAGGACATAAATTCATGCAGTTTTAAACATTTCTATTTGTGGTAATTTTAATTTTTAAATTTGTTGCTTTATATGGCAAATGCACTATCATCATTGTTGAAATGTAGTACTGCTGGAATATTGAAACAAGCAGTGCTGTTGACGTTTAATTTGCAGGATCATCAACCAATGTTATTGTTAGTGAAATATATTTTAACATATTAACCTTGTTTTTTAAAAGAAGACTAATACTTTAAAAAAATATAATGATATCAAATAAACTGTTTATGCATATTATTACAGATTAGAAATTGAATCAAAATATTGCAAAATACTTTATAGCTGTAGTGTTTGACCTATTTATCTAGTATGCACTTACGCATTGCATACTTTGGTCTAGCAGTTAGAATGAGTTAATATTGAACTAAACCTCTATAGTAAGAAAATGTGACATATCACAATTATTTTAAATCCATACAAAGAGTTATTTAAGTTTTAGGTTTGTTCCACAAACTACTCTAGTTCTTATAATTTTGATTTAGATCTTGGTGCTGTGAGGTAAAGATACTAGCCTACACCCAGGTTATGTATCCAAGTTGAGCTTTTCTAGATGAATCCTTAGTCAATTCCTAGCTCATGATTGGGAACACTGATAACTAGAACTCTTTGAAGAATTAATAATTATAGTTTTCTCTGTCTACATTTCCCAAAAATCTGTTTTAAATTAAACAATTATTATTACAATTTTGTGATAGAATTTGATATGTGAAAAGCGAGTTTTGAGTACAAAAAACAGACAATGATGACATTTGTGTCAAGTAGGTTTGGAAATATGTTCCAGTTTTGGTGCATAAAAAAATGGAAATAGTGGCCAATTCTTGTTTGGATTCAGTAAGACAAAAGTGTGAATTAGTGGAAAGTATTTTATTTTTAGTATTTTAATATATTTTGTTAGGAATTTAAAGAAAAACTTAAGACCTTTTAAAAATTGAATGCAATAAAATTATTAAGAAATAATTTGTATAGAGGTTCAAATTTGATATGAAGCACTTGTTTCAAAGAACTAATTCAGCTTAAATTTTTATAACAGAAAAATTGTATTTGAAATTATATTAAAAATAGTTTTTAATGTTAAAAGTGTAATATTTGTTCATTTGAATAATTCAAACATTTCATGCATTAATTATTTTGATTAATAAGGCTGCACTGCTATATATTTTTAAGATTGTTCTGCTGGAGTACTGATTAGCAAATTACATAATGTATCAGATTAAAAATTTTAAGACACTAAAACATTAAAAGATGTCTTTAGTTTTATTTTGCAAACAGACTTATAAAGAACATTAGTTTGCAAAACTGGTGTTTTATCGTGAATTAAAGCTCTAATTTATTTAGCTAATTTATATATATATATAATATTTGTCATTTGTTACTAGATGTGTGTGGCAGTCAGAACGTGGAATTGTATTACCCACTCTGGAGGAGACCACGCTTCACATACGTTTGGATGAGGAAGATGTTGAAACTGCAGGTCCTCCAAATAGCCCATTACTGCCTCGCATCAAAATTCCTGCAGAAATTATGACTCATCTGCGCAGTCTTGCTAAAAGACAGCCAATTAGACTTCGTCCAAGCATAAAGTTTGTTTTTGTTTCAATAAACTTCCATACAGTAATACCTGTTGTATGTAGCTTTAGAAGATGTGGAATTTGAAGATATATTTTTGGTCCATTTTATTCCAAACTTTACCACTCGCTCACCTGATGTGAACTTTTATGTTTACCAAGCACATTATAATGACATGATAGTTCACTTTAGAATGTTTCTTTTGAAATTGCAGCACCATTGGCATCATTTACTAAGGCTTTATTTATATTAGATGTACTCATATTTCCTACATTTATAGCAACCCTCAAAATTTGTAGCCATGAGAAACTTGCAATTTATTATAACTCGCTAGTGAAAGAATGACAATAACAGGATGGGAGGGGGGTGAATCTTTGATGAGCTCACAAAGCACACAATAGAGAATTGTCCTGAATTTCATATGCACTATCAAGCAATGTTCTCGATGTTTGTGTGTAGTACTTGACACACCACAAGGAATATCCAAAACAATCTTTGTGAATTCTCAAGTCACCATTTCTGCTGTATTGGCTCTCAAACAGAATTCACAGGAATCAACTTACAGTGACATGTTTCATTGATAAGTTGACGACAATGTTGGATTCACACACCAATGTACAGTAGGCACTACTGCCTAAAACAAAAGAGAAAAAGGTGTGCTTCTCTGCAAAACTGAATTAATGCAGCACTAAATTTCAGGCATATTTCTTCTCTAAACTCCTTTCTCTCTTACATACATTCTCAGCTTCCAAAATCCGGCAACAACTTCATTAGCCTGATACACACACAATATATTTAATATAGCATTGATCAAAATTCACAAGTATAATGTACAACATAGTCAAATTACTGAACTTAGCATACTTAAGCATTGTCTAATTCAAATCATAAATTGATAACAAATATGCAAATATTCTAAGTCCATTCTTTCATTATCAGTCAGTTAACTTACGCCTTTATGACCATACTCAAGTTATGTTCATATTCAAAGTGATTAGAATAGAGTACTTCTTCAACAAAGAAACTTTCGGTCCATCCTCATTGAATGAGTTTGTTATGAACAAGTGTGAGACTATTGGTTGTAAAATTACTTATCCATTTGGAACTGGTTTGGATTTTGTCAGCAATTTTCTAGCATATTCTCCACTTGAGTTGTTTACTTCCAACTTTGACACTTAAAAATATCGACATAAGCAGTGCCCAAGGTCAGGTCACTTTGACATTTAACAATTGATACAACAATTAAGTTTAGAAATAGGGATAGTCAAATTTACTCCACCACATTATCAATATAATTTTTAATCTGATAGCAATCTCCTGTGTTTTTCTTACAAATACAGTGTTGAAAATAGATTTTTAAAATTTAGATAATTATATACACTGGCTAATCATGTGCTTCATTACCTTGATACTTAACAATATCATGACCACAAATTTAGTGTACTGCCTCCTAATCAGGTTTGTTGTCAACATTGTAATGTCCTGAGAACTGTAATGCTTTTATAACTGCAGAAGACAGTCATATAGAATAAAACATTTTGGGATGGTGTGAAAGAAGAATCGTATTGTTCCTCACACATCAACTTGATTGATGTAAGCTGACCTAATTCTGTATTAGTCTCAAAGTATTATATTATTTTTTTTATTGTGATTTATTATGCATTGAGCAGAATATTGGAGTGAAACTTCTGTTAAAAAAGCACACACATACACAGTCTCTCACTCTCTCTTATTATTACAATTTTTTTTTATGACAAGCAAAAGTTAGATATTAATGCCTATTTCAACAGAGCTACATCATGAAAATTGCTTTCTTTTAACTTACAAAACTATTCAACTATCAAAAAAAATAAATCCCTTACTTGGCTTTTTTAAACTTAATATGTTGATTTAATATAATTACAGATTATGTTGATTTACTATAGCAACATAATGTGTTCCTAAGTGACTGACCAGATATACAGTTGATTAATAAAATGATATATTAAATGCACTGAAGAAAAGATGCCATATTGGAGGAAGTAAAATCAAAACTATGTCTGTGTTCATAGGCACTAGATAGACTAGGTGTAATAAAGAAAAGTAAAGAAAGATGCTTGGTGAAGGAAAAGTATGCTTTTTATTTTTCTTAATTCAACCATTATTTGTTGTGACAATGCAAAGCTTGAGAAATAATGGCTTGTAATCTAGGATATATCATATAAATATTATGCCAGTTTTAACTGACAAAACTGCACTCATCTGTCATAGCATTTTGCTAACATCATTTGGGCATAGTGGTTATCTCATCTTTATTGAAAGGCAAGAACTAACATATCCTTATTTGAAGAACAGGAACAAAATCTCATATAATTTGAAAAGCCACTACATGTACTGACATTATCCCATCTTTATTTAAAAAACTGAAATGAACATTTACAGTAGCCAACATTTTATATTATTTTTTTTGTTCTGTTCATCTATAGTAAACCACAACCCAAAGCAAATTGCATACCAGCTAAGAAATTCATTGCAGAAAATACTATAGTATTATCTCATTTTTTGTTTTAGTATGGTGTAAAGTTGTAGTTGATCAAAGTTTCAGAGAATTTTTGTTAAATCATTTCATTCTCGTTTGACTTTTGTCCTGTTTAGCTCATAGATTCTGCTGTCAGTTGTATAGTGAAATGTGATTAGTAAATGTTGAATAATTATGTACATAGTTAATGAACAAAGTTTGCTTCAGTCTTGTCATACATAGTTCATATGGGTATTTTTTGTTGGTGTCGTTTGTTATTAATTTATTTTATCTTTTGTGTATGTTTGCTTTATTATTTGCTGATTTTTGCAGCACACCTCTCCAAAAAATAATATAATTTTACAGTACTTATCATACTTTATTGCTCTAAATAAAAGCAAAGAAAAAACAGTAGTGGCACATTTTAAAAATCATTATTCATTGTTATAAATTGGACAACATTCATTGATTAAAATGTTTTATGAATATTATACAAATTTCTTTGATCCATTTCTTCTTTCCTTTTCTAACACAAACATTTTCATGGAATTTGTCATCAGCTTGTCATAGTCCTTTCTTTTCATCAGAAAAGTGCTTCAGCCTGAGAGATTGGAAGAACACATTATGTCAGCAGTAATGAAACATCTTTCATTGATGGACACAGTGCGACACCTTAGTTCTGTTGTGCAGCAGCAAAATGAAGAATTTCTTCTCCTGTCATCCATCATAGATGAAGTATATCGACGATATGATGTTCTTTTGAGACAGTTGCAGGTAAAACATTTTATTTCATCTTAAAGAAAGATGCAGTTTTAAACATATTGGGAAATAGTTATTTTAAGAAAAACAAATGATTTCTTTTATCATTGATATGTTAAAATACAGAAAAGAGAAAAGTAATGCTACAAAATACATTGATTTGCAATACATCTATTTTAGAGTTTTGACATTTTGACATAAACAACTTGTTTGCTGGCTTAGGAGATATTAGCATGTTCTAGTGTAACAATAAAAGAAAATATAATATTCAATGACTGTGAAGAGGTAGGGGAAGGGGGAGTATAACAAAATGAGAGTGCATGCATGTGAGAAGAAAAGGGTAACCTCCTGGGCCCTAAACTAATAAGGAAAATTTTTTTTAATCACTTATATGCACATAATAGAACACCAGAAAAAAAAATTGGAAATCAAATAATAACAAAACACTGATAGCAAAATCTGATAGATAATAATGTCGCCCAGCTATATCCCACATGGTGTAAATATGGAAACTGCAAAAGAAAACCTCGTGCATAAAAATGTAAGGAAATGCTTTCACTCTAGGGAAATGAAATTACTACACACATGGCAGCAGCTCAACAACATTAATAATGAAAATACAGCTATTGTATCTGGTGGGGTAAATTTGCCTATCCCTATTTCTAGACTTAATTGTTATATAAATTGTTAAATTGTCAAAGTAACCTGACTTTGGGCACTCCTTATGATGGTATTTTTGTGTGTCAGAGTTGGAGTAAACAACCTGAGAATATGCTAGGAATTGCTACAATTGTTGTTCTGCTTGAGGGAGCTAATACAGTGAAAGAATGCCCAGGTTATCCTTGAGAGAATAGTGCTCTAAGGAGGGAAACACGTGGAATTAATAGTAATAACTTAACAATAAACTTGTGACTTTGCTATGAAAAGACTATTGCAGCTTCGCCTCACAAGGTTATGTAGAAACTATTATTATAGCTTTTTAATAACTCCATTTCTGTTCTCTGATAAGAATTATCCTATGATTTATATTGACACTAATCTATTGAATTATGTGTTAGGATATAAGACTGTATAGATATTAAAATTATTCGAACATGGTTTTGTGGAAATATTGATGTCAAATAATCTTTTTATTGTATTTGTTATATGTATATTTATTGACCTTCTTACACATATTGATAACCTTATGTTGGAGAAGAATGTGGGTGGATGGGGACCCACTAAATGTAGATTAAAGATGGATTTGTCTTCTCCTTTAGTAAGAAGTTTTGCACCCACAAAAATATTGTGTGACAGTAAATGTTTATCTTTAATATTGTAGAAAAGTGAAAATGTTTACAGTGCCTGCATATCTGCCAAGTGAGAGAGATGAGTGGTTTCTTCTGGAGAATTATTAATATCATAAATTAAGATTCTCATTACTTGAAATTAATTATGGATGATTAATTAATAATTTAATAATAATCATCATAACCACTAACTAACTGGGGTTGGCATCACAGTTTCCCTTTAAGCCAAAAGGCTGAAAGGAAGACTAGCACAAATATAATTATACTAGGTGCCCCATAGATAGTACAGAGAACTAAAAGGGTGTCTTACATAATAGTTTCTTCATAAAGTCTTTAAAAAAATTGTTCTACCTGTGAGCAATAGTTACAAATTAATATATAAATTTAAGAATACCAGTGAGATAAAGCACCTCAAAGATGTCCAAAAGAAGTGTAATCAGCAAAGATAAGAAAAACACTGCATGTAATCCATCAGTGAAAAGGAGGAAAAAAGCATGATGGCATACCTTGAAAATGAATTCATAGAACCAACACAGCATGTTTAAATAAATCCAGTTTGGCACAGTTTGTAAACAACACTATTTTTCTATAGAGCATTGTTGCTACTTGACAATGGAAAATGAGATGACATACAAGAAGAATGAAGAAGGACTGACGTGGAGACATACTATATTCATATGACATGAAACAGATCTGAATAGATCAAGGAACAGTGATAAACTGCTTTGACTGACAAAAACTACCTTGCTGTAGAAAAAACAGAGAAATAATATTTTTCTGTCAATTAAGAAAGAATTATAGTGGTTTCTGACTAAATTTGTACTTCAAAAATACAAGCTCAGGGTCATAGATCCAAAACAGCACCATCTGAAAATATGGTCACTTCACTGAATCACTCAAGCTGAGCCTTCCTTTTATCAGTTTCATCTTGGAAGGTTTCCAAATCCGGTGACATAGTTTCCTGGTGGGTATCTTAGAATAGGCTTCCAAAATCTGCATGTGAATTTGGTTACCTATACCAGTCTCTTACTAAATCATTACTCAGCTAAACAAAATAAAGCTGACTATTTCTTAACAATAATAATATTAAAATAACATTAATATACTAATCTCTTTCTGTCACACACACACACACTACCTCCTAAAATAAAAGTGTTAATATCCCAAGTCTAAATGAAAATAAATAAATCCCCAAATTATGGTCACTCATGACTGATAGACAGACAGACTAACGACATTTTTCATGACAGTCACAGAATGATATACTCACATGTCAGACAGTTTAGAAAGAATTTAAACACTTGGTAATTATGCAACTTTCTTTGCCTTAAAATAATTTTTCTTGTACTTTTGAGGACTACTAGACTCTTTAGTGGTTTGAAGACACATAGATAAAAAGAATGTAGATTATAAATAAAGACTATGCAGTTTTATTCATTTAACCAGTTTATTATTCAAGCTATCTATCTAAATGGAATTAAATTTCAATTGTAAGTAAACATCAGTCACCTAAACTGTGATTGATAAATTGTTTTGAGGTAAGGTATCTGCGTTATTGATGATTATTCTAGCCCCCTACTTGTGAAAATGTTGGAAAATTGGTTGCTTTTCTTATCAGCATTTAGAATTTGAAGTTTACAATTCTTGAAACCAACTCATTGTTTGAGGAAAATCCAAATGACCACTCTTTAAAAAGTCTATCAATGACTACGGATTCACCATATTTACTAAATAACTTACCTATATTGCTATGTGCTAGGAAAAAAATAATTTCCAGAATTTTTTTCTCATGAATAGGAATAATTTAAACACCATTTTAATGACTTTCAGTTAACTGCAGTGAAATATACACAAAGCTCAGTTACTAGACTGGACAAGGTTTAAGCAGGTAATTAGTATTCATTAAAATGCACACCAACATATTTACACACATCCCTTGATTCATTTAAGATTAGGTTTTATTTGAAATTGTGTTAATTCAAACAAGTTTTTTATCATCTGTGCTCTGAGAGAAACAGCTTGATATGATTTGTGTACACTACCATAATAATTTTGAATTATAAACTGTATGAATAAACTTTACTAACTAAATATTTATGAAAATAAATGTGAATTTAATGCAGACAATGGCTGATTTGGAGCAGAGATGGAGGATTGAGGTAGATGACCGTCACCAGGATCATACATTACAAACCTTGCCTTTCTTCCATGATTATCACATTCAGGATGTAAGTTTTATGTCACTGATATAATTTGAGCCTTTATAAATTATTAACTGAAATATTTTGTTAAAAATATGTTTCATTTCATTTTCAGTTGTAAATTTATTTCCATTTTGGTTTTTGTATATTGATTTTGACAATTTTTATTGAGCTAATAAATAAGAATAACATCCTAAATTATCATTTTAAGATACTTTATATCTTTTAGTATAGTTAATCTTTTCAGTTAAGTTTGTAAATATTTTAATAATATTGGCAGTACCTTTGCCGGAATAAATAAGTAGCTGTCAATGGTATTTATCTGCACCCACTTATTATCTTGGAGAATTTAAACAGAGGTAAGATAGTTGAGGTCATCTTGAGTAAAGTGAACAGTCTAGGCTAAACTTCTCCCAAATCACTGATTTTATTTTGTTTATGTTGTCAGCTTTCCTTTTTCCTTTATCACTGGCTTACAGTTTTTCTTTTGATTTTCAGTGGTGTAGATGGTATAGGTATAGCCATTTTGGTTCACAACGAGGGACACAACACTCATTGCATCTAAACTCTGTATATTTTAGCTAATCATAGTCTTATAATTTCTTCTCTTCATTTCTGTTTTGAAGATATGCTTCTTGATTTCAAAATAACTCTAAATACAGCAGAGTAATTAAATATAATTTTACTGAACAATACCTACAACAAGAGTGAGACAAATATTAGGAAATGATTTGAGATATAATGAGATATAAATTCTTGATCGCATTCTCCCTACATACAAATATTAAAATTTTATTAAAGTGTTTATTCTACTATATATTCCTTCCTCATTTTTCTTATGCTGGAACCAATCATCTATTTTTATATAAGATATTAGTATCTTTTATAGGTGTATTGCTGTGACAGAACTGCCAGACCATGTGTAGATTTAACTATTCAGACATTAGGAGTTTTGAATTTCATGTATTATGATAAAAAAAATTCCTTATGAAAATCTGTCCACAATAAGTGCATCAAAGAAACTAATGCAAAGCTGTATTTAGGTTTACCTTAACAATGTAACATAACTCCGATTGTATAAGGCCTAGATTCACACAATTAAAAGACTGGCATTGTTTCTGTGCTGGTTATTGATATCAAAGCTTGCCTCAGGATCATGCTGGGTTTCAGGCTCTTCTCCCTTTAATTACAGGCACTAGTTCTTGAACTTCTTGAAGTCTTCAGTCTACAGCCACTACTTTAGATCTTAACTCCTATCTTGTATTTCAAACTTATATTCTTTTACATGTGTAAGGGCAAATAATAAAGTAAAGTTACAAGTTGTATATTTTTTAGTTTTAACCATTAGCATACTGCAGATGACTCCAAAAGCCCCTACTTAGGTACCGAGAAATTCCACTTGTTGAACTTGGAACATTGGATATAACTATAACTTAAAACATCATACCCTACTTCCAGAATAGGATTCTACCCATGAATCTATTTCGAATTATACTATTTGATTAGATCAGAAAGAATGTTCTTAATATTTTCTTTACTTATGTGTGCAAATACAAAATTCTGCCAATCATCTTATGCAGAAATTATTATTAGCAATTCCATTTCAAAAACTTTGATTTAGAAGAAGTTATAAAAACAAACAATTAGAGAAATAAACAAATGTTCATTGAGCAGTAGGTTACATATGGATGGCAGGATGGTGGTTATATTGTGTTGAATTTTGAACACATAAATGTTGGAATATAATAAAGAATTAAAATGTTATAAAAACTGAGTTATATTTATGTTATCGATGTTTTAGTAGTTGTAATATAAAAGTAATAAATATGATTTTATGTGTGCACATTTTAGATATGCTAGTATAAAAATAGAAATTGCATAACCAGGTAGTGCAAATAGAGACCACCTGATAATAAAACACTTTTATAGTAAATATCATTCTTTAAATAATACTAAATGAATGAACAAATAAAAATCTTGTATCGTATTAGCACTAATCTTCTTTTAGAGAGTGTTATTCAAATATTTTTTGATTATTTCCTGTGGACATGACAGTACTCTGCTCTATATCATCATCATTGGTTCAAAGAGTAGAGAACCCAACTAAAATTGTAAGGATATAAATTTAAAAAGTATGTCAAGAAAATAATTTGAAATTTTGTCCACACTTAACGGGATGTCCAAGGTTGTCCCAAAGATCTTACCCTTCTGATTTATTCTTCAATTTCTGCAAATAAAAAAACCCAACAAGAACAATACAAAGTAAATAGATGTGTTTCCAGTCAAATAATTGCCATACAGATCTTGGATGAGATTTGAAAACTCATTTATGCTGAAGAAATGGTTATTTTCATGTGCATTTAAACAGTGACTTTAAACAGGATTAGACTTCGGCTATTTCAGCACCATTGACTTCAGCCATTTCAGTGCCGATGCTGTATTTATTTGTTCCCCAACCCACCCCTTCCATTAACTTTATAATTTAGTTTGCTTTTTATGCACTTTTCAAGATCTGTACAATGTTTGGAATTTTAGTTGTTTTTTCTTTTTGGAAGCTAAAGCACAAAGAGCTGGCCATGCTTTGCTTTCTGAAGGATGTTCCACTTGACAACACCAGTTTGGAAGTTTCAGTCAAGACACTTATGTAAGTTTATTTTTCTGACACAGTGCAGTGTTTATAATTGACACAATAGACACATTAGTCTATGCAAATAATACTGTGGTTAATACTATAGTCAGATAAAATGTTTTCAGGTCTTATATGAGTGCAGGATGACAAGAGCCATTTGCATAAAGTTCATACTCTCCAAATGCAAATATTGCATATATGCAATTTTTGTCCAGAGTGAAGTCTTCTAAACAAACTGGTCTAGTAGAGGACATTTTTCCTGACAGATTAATTGACTGATGATTGACAATTAAAAGCATAGTATAGGATGAGTAGAATGGTAATAGGTCTCGCAACAAGTCTGGGATATTAATTTATAGCTTGAGCCAGAACTGAGTTCAACAAAACGGGAGTCAGAATTTCTCTATTCTTTATGTAGGAAGTGCTTTGTAAATTCTAATTAGGAATTGATCTGCCATAAGAACTGTTGTACCACAGTTGCAGTCCCACTTTAAGGGTTCACTCTTTCATTTATTTTTGTCATTGGTAATATGTTACAGACTTCACCCGCCTTAGAGAGTTTGAGGCTCTTACACTCATATAAGAAACAGTGATTGATGTTATACATTTATCTAGAACAGTCAGTCTGGTTTGAAAAATTATAGTGTAAACCAGATGAACAATACCACTATTTGTCTTGAAAGTTTTTGTACAAATGACTTGTGATTTAATATCAGTAAGATGGACAGTCACTTAACTAAATAACTGCACTGTAACAGATAATTAAATGATAGGATTTCTCTGCTTTAAACATATGCTAAAAATTATATTTACAAAATAATATTATTCACACAAAAGGTCTAAACACATTGTCTGTAAAAAATAAAACTGTACAAGGAAAAATATGAGAAAATGGAAACAATTTATAACAAAATATTTCAGACACTCAGAATAGTCACAGCTATGAAAGAATTAAATATTTGCATTTTTTATAGTGCTGAGAAAACAGTATATCTCAATTGTTATTGTTGTTATTATTATTATTATTATTATTATTCAGCCTCATTCCACGACCTCTGTTTGACTGTTGGTTGTGATCCAAGGTCTTGGAATCTTACCAAGATTCTGGGAGATCCAAGGTTTTACGGGGGATGTGGCCACTTCCGAGGAGCACTGCTTTGAGTAGTGGAGCGAGTCTATGGTTTCCAGGGAGTTTATTCAGATAGATTCCAATTCAGATGTTATGTTCCCAAGGTTCCTATCATTATATGTATAATTTATGCTTTTACATTCCACATTCTCTGAATTTCTAATCTGAGCTCTTGGTATTTTTCAATTTTTTCTCTTTCTTTTGTTTTTAGGTTTCTGTCACTTGGAACAGTGACATCAATGATTGTTGCTGTTCTGTTGGACTTATTGAGAACTACAATGTCTGGTCTTTGTGCAGGAGTCACCCAATCTGTTCTTATCTCAAAGTCCCACAGTATTTTGACTTCTTCTGTTTCGGGACTGCTTTTGGTTGGTGCATCCATGCTCTTTCTGGGGTTTTTATACCATAGTTCTCATACAGATTTCTATGTATGTGTTTTGACACTTCGTTGTGGCATTTGGGTAGTATGTGCTCTGTTGTCTCATCCGTGGATTTGCAGAGTCTACATTTGGAATCATTCGAGATTTTCATGATTTTTATTTAGTGTGATTGATTCTGTGCAGCAGTTATGAGTGCTTCTGTTTCTGCCATTTGTATGTTGATTGCTTAGTTGATATTTCATTGGCTTGTCGTACATACTGGCCATGGAGAGGTTTTGGGCTCCAGGTATATACTAGTGCTTTCTTTGTTGTTTTCTTCCATGTTTCTTTGTCTGTTTCTGGGAATTAGAATGGTCCACTCATCTTTACTGCTTCTAACACTGGATCATCTTTGTTGTTATTCCAGATGTAGTCCACAAGACCAATGATTTCTCCTTCAATGACACCTTTGATTTCCTTGAGACCTCAGCCTCCCATTTCTCGAGATTTATAGAGTCTGTCTACATCTGCTTTTGGGTGTAATGCTTTATGTACTGTGAGTAGTTTTCTTGTTTTTCTGTCCAGTTAATTTATTTCATTTGTTGTCCAATCTATGATACCTTCAGTGTACTGACTACAGGTATTGCATATGCGTTAAGGGCTTGTAGTTTGTTCACCCCATTTAGCTTGGACTTCAGGACTTGTCTAACCAGTTTTTCATACCCTCTCTTAACTGCATATTTTCTTGATGCTGTAGTATTCCAAGATACTTATATCCCTTTTCCATTGAAACATCGTTGATTTTTCCGATGTCGATTTGCAGGCCCTAGGTTGCTTTGACCTTGCCTTTCTGGATGACAATTTGTCCACATTTCTCAAGGCCGAATTTCAGATTATTATTATTATTATTATTATTATATATGAAGAGTGGTGATGTATACTATAATGTTTTATTTATATATTATATTTACAGTACTAAGAATGTTCCATCATGTAAACAGATGCTCAGTATTTGAATGTCAAAATTATATTAAAACACTAGTGCCATTAAAGTAAGGCCAAACTAAAATCATCACTAGCAAATAATAGCAAGTTGATATAACAAACAACAAAAATACACTTGACAACACCAGTTTGGAAGTTTTGGCCAAGACACTAATGTAAGTTTATTTTTCTGACACAGCTTATTTGGAAATGGTAAAAATAAAAATTAAAAAATGTGTTTCATTCTCTTTTGATTAAAAATAGTTCTGGGGTTTATTTTACAACAGTTTGAAAGAGGATAAGATTTTATTTCAAATTAAATTTTATGATTATAACAGCAAAATATTATAGCCCACAAAGTATCATTTACGTTAAAAATACATTTATATACAACGTTAAAATTATGCAAAAACTAATAAAATACTAAAATATTATTTTGTGTGAGCAAAATATAAATGTAAGTTTAATATAGTTTAAGAAAAATCTGAAAGATATTAAATGACTATGTAACAATATTACAAATGTTAAAAGATCTCTCTTTGCTTTATTTAAAAAAAAAAATATTTCCTGAAGACTTCTTGCACACAGATTATAAGATAAGGACTTCATGATTTATTAAAAATTTTAAAGCAACAGAATAATATTGCAAACTGAAAAGAAGATGATTCAACCTTGAAAAGTCCTTGAAAAATGAGACCCCTCTTGAAAAGCACTTGAATTTGCCTACAAACCTTGAATTATTTTAGAAGTTTTTGATTTTTATTTTAAAAGGAATATCTCCTCCCCTTTTCTTCTCCATCAGTTTGCATAAATATATTTATTTTAGCTAAAATGCTGTGAAAACATTTGTAAATCATTGATGAATCCTCAATACTTTGGCATTCACTTCAATTGTTTTTGGTATGTCATTCAAAAGCCCAAGATAGGTTACTGAAAATTCCAATTTGGAATACTACAAACATTGGAAACTAAATAACTAATTTACAACTTTTTTTTTTCAATTCCAGAATAGGACTTTTTCTCAAGAAAAGTATCCATTTTGAATTCTTGTATCTCAGCCAGTTCAAAAAGTTGTTTTTTTTTAATATAGTTTGATTTTTTTATTATTTTTTTTTGGGGGGTGACCCCAGTTTGATAAAAGTGGATGCTGATCAACTCGTAAAGAAATTATTTGCATATTACTAAACCAAATAAAGAATTAAGAGAATTTATAAAAGCAAAGTAAATGGAGAAACAGTGAGCCATATGGTGAGGAATCAGCCATGTGGTCAAGATAATGGCAGTTTTGGAACTTATGAATTTATTTGAAAATATGAGGCAGTTGACGATCACCAAAGATCATAATACAATAGCTGTGGATTTCAGGTTTTGAAACATTGTAGCCTTCAGATTTGATTTCATTTAATAAAAGGTGGGATAATGTTATATTATATTATTTCATTTCATGATTTCATTTAATAAAAGGTGGGATAATGTTTTATTATATTATTGCTGATCATAATGAATATTTGTTTGAAGCTCTTTGTAAACTGAAATGTGTTGAAAAATAAAGTAACAAATGGGAAATCCAGCAGACATGTTTTAGTGTTTTTTAGTTTGAGATAAAACTTTTGAGTAGATTGCTTTGTTGCATCATTAAATATTGGAATATGTTCACTGAACATTTTTAAACTGCAAACAAATCTAAAATAAAGAATTATGTTTGTCCTTATATTAAATCATTGCACTTCCAACTTGCGTTATGCTTGGACAATTGCTACATTCATCATAATAAATTTTAAATTTTCACAGCTTTATGACAAATAAGAGTGCTTTTATTGACAGTAAGTATCATCTGATTCTCTGTTTATGCTGGAGTTCACAAATATTTTTATTGTAGATAGGTTTGCAAATTTGGTTTGTCCACTGCCACAAATCAGCATTCTTTATTTTGTCTGCCCACCTGATCTTCAGTATGTTGCGAAGGCAGCAGTTGACTTATACTTGGAGCTTGTTGGTTAGGGTGTTGGTGACTCTCTGGGTCTCTGAGCTGTAGAGGACAGAACGTTGCTGCTGAAAATTTGTAGATTGTTGCGGACAGACAGGGATGTTGACTTCCAGACTGGTCTCAGGGTAATAAAGGTGTATCTAGCTTTCCCAGTTCTGGCTTTGATGTCCTCATCAGAACCACCTGTTGCTGATACAATGATGCCTAGGTAGGTGAAAGAGGTGACTTCTTTCAGATTGCTGTCTCCAAGGGTGATTGGCTTCTGCTGCTTTTTTAACAGGTCATGGTTTCAGTCTAGGTTGATCTGCAGTCCAGTCTTGGATGCTTCTTGGGCCAGGTTATCAGTTTTCTGTTGCATATGTTGTCATTTCTGGGACATCAGGCAAAAGTTGTTCGCAAAGTCCAAGTCTTCAAGGAACTGAGCCAGAGACCATTGGATTCCAATTTTTCCTGTTTTAGTTGCCTGATGCATCACACAATCGACCACTAACAGGAAGATCATTGGGGAGAGTATGCATCCTTGTTAGACTCCTGTTCTCACCTCAAAATCCTGTCAGTTTGCTATTGTGGATAACTTGGCAGATGGCCTCTTCATAAAGTTGCTGGATCATCATGATTTGAAACTTTGAGGGATTCCATAGTGATGAAGGAGCTGTCAGATGGTTTCTCTGTCTACACTTTCAATTGCTTGGTGAAAGTTGATGAAGCTCAGGTACAGTGTTGACTGCCACTCCAAGGATTGTTTGATGATGATTTGGAGTGTTGCTGTCTGATCTGTACATGACTTGTCTTTCCCAATGCTGGCTTGTTCTGGTCTAAGTTTTTCTTTGACTGCATCTTTCAGCTGGTCGAGGATAATACAGCTCAGTACTTTGCTAGGTATTGACAATAGCATGATGCAGTTCCAGTTTTTGCAGGATCCTTTTTTGGGAAGTTTCACCAGGTGTCCATTTTCCATTCTGCTAGTACTCTTCCTTCCCTCCAAACCTTCTGCAGTAGAGGTAGCAGTATGTTGACTGTGGTTGAAAGGTCTACCTTGAGCGCCTCTGGGGGAATTCCATCTGGGCTGGCTGCTTTCCCATTTTTCAAGATCTTCAAGGCATTTAGGATTTCTGCTTTCATGGGAGGGTTGGTTTTGACTTTGAGCGGTGAGTCTGCAAGGGGGGGGGGGGATGTCTGGTCTCACTGATGGTGGGGGTCAATTAAGAAGTTCTTCAAAGTGTTCAGCCCATCATCGTGGTCTCTGGTCTTGCTCTTTGCTGATGGGGTTTCCTTCTCTGTCTTTAATCGGTTTGTCCACATTTTTCTTCTTAGCTGAGAGAGTCTTGATGACCTTGTACAGAGTGCTGAGGCCCCTCTTTTCTGCTGCCTACTCTGCCTCTGTCGCTAGTTTATTATAATAGAGCCTCTTGTCCTTTCTGGCACTTTTAACTCTCTTGTTCATTTGGTTAACTTCATCTCAAAGAACTTTCTTTTCTTATTCGTTCTTGTTGTTGTTGATCTCTTGCTTGATTTCTTTTTTGTTCTTTATCAACTGCTATGTGTCACTGGAGACCATTCCTTGGTTGTCCATTCTCTTTTGCCCAGTACTTCTTGGTAAGTGTCTGTCAGTGTATCTCTTAAGGAATTCCAGTGTTCTTCCAGGGGTGTTTCTTCGGTCACCAAATTCAAGGCTTCATATCTGTTCTTTAGGGTGTTGGAAAAGGTGTTTCTGTAGTCTTTCTCCTTCAGCCACTGAGTGTTAAACTTGATGTGTGGTTGATTAGTTATGTATCTAAAAGCTCATAGCTTGACTTTGATGGTTCCAATCACCAAGTGGTGGTCTGAGGTTACATCTGCCCCTCATTGGGACCTTGTGTCTTGCAGGCTTCGTCTCCATTTCCTAGAAATAGTGATGTGGTCTATCTGTTTTTTTTGTGTTGCCGTCTGTTGAAATCCAGATTTCTTTGTGGATGTCTTTATATTGGAATATACTGTCGCCAATGACCGGGTCGCTAAAAGCGCAAAAGTCCATGAAAACTTGCCATTTTCATTCATTTCTCCAAGGGCCTGGGTTCCCATAATCAATTCTTTTCCAAGGTTGTCTTTTCCTATCTTGGCATTCAGGTCATCCATCAGTATCTTGATGTCTCTCTTGGGTAACTTGTTAACTACTGTCTGGAGAGAATTATAGAAATGTTTTTCACCTCTTCATCAGTGTCAGTAGGCAAGTAGCATTGGATAAATGTAACTTCTCCCCTTGGAGTTGAATCTTGCTGTCATGATTCTAGGGGAGACTGGTTGCCATTCCATAAGGGCTCTGGTTGCAACTGGGGACATCAAGATGGCAACTCCTCCTGTGTGGTTATGGTTCTCATCTGCATGTCCTGAGTAGAGTATTTCTCTCCGCTGGCAAGTGTTATGCCAGACCCATTCCATCTGCTCTCACAAATTCCTAGTACTTGGATGTTGTATCTTTTCATCTCACTTGCCACTTGAATTGCTTTTCCAGTTTCATATGTGGTTTGTACTTTCCAAGTTCCAATCTTTGTTGTTGCTTTCATCGTCAGGAGATTCGTTGGCTGGTTGGCTTCCATGAGGCTTTCACCAATCTGCATCATCTGTCCCCTTGTAGTGGCATCTCCCTGATTCAAGCACTTGTTGGATTCTTCTGTTGCTTTGATTTCTGTAGCCTGTGGGTTTTACAGGTGAGATTGCTAGCCCCATGCTCAATCCTCCTCCTTTCTCATGGGCTTGGGACCAGCCATGGATTCTGTACAGTTATGGCCTAAAAGGTCATGCCCAAAAAACAATATTGGCCCTGTGTCTGCTGCACTTATCTGAGCTTGCATTGACCATGAATAGCATACAGATTTTGATCATTGCTTCAATTCTCAATGGTCCTAGTGTATATTATATCCTTTGTGAAAAAAATATACCCAAACCTTTAGGGAAATTTTTAAATATAGCAGAATTAAACCATTTTCTCACAATTTCAACTTATCTGATTATTTCATTGTTTGTAAGAGTGATCAGAATATAGAGATTAAGGTTACTAGACAGTGGCAGTGATAGAAAAGACAGAATCTTACCTTATTCATAAACTTAACTCTTAAACCTCTTAATGATAGACTTTTAATTTGCATCATAATTGTTGTTGCCAATTAACCACTCTGTTGAAATAATAACAGGTCACAATCCTGATTTTTGAACTGAAATTGGTATCAGAGAGAGAGAGTGAGCTATAGAGAGCGAGATATAATTTATTTCCTCTCCTGTCAGTTCTACTGCTTTTATATTTATTGACAGTGACAAATTTGAAGCTGATATTCAAGAATGGAGAGAGATGACAGAAGATGAAGAAATGAAGAAAACAAAGCATGTTGTTCATGGTATCCTCTCACGCCTTTTACTCTTGCTCCATGTGAACATTACTCCTGCACAGATATCTTTGCCATTAACTCGTACTGTTTCTCACATGCAAGGATTTCAACAAGGTAAGATAATAAGTTTAGGATTATATTTCTGATCTTTAATAAACAATAATGATATGTATAAAATTCATACATATTTCAGAAACATTCACAGTAAAATTTAATTAATTTGAGTAGACTAAAAAATAATAGCTCTATTCATTCCTAAACTCAGACTGCATAAAGTTGTGCACATCAAATATCATTGAACTTGGATTATGAGAATATATCTCCATTGCATCACATTGCAATACTGGTATAATTTTAAATGATCATTCTCCCAAGAATACCATAGAAGTAAAGGCACCACATTGCTGATTAAAAATTCAGCATTAGTTTTTCTAAAACATCCTATCTATAAATTACATATTATGTTTTAAAATTTTGTATGCATGTTGCACAGAGGATATGATGGTACGATCTGATACAGAGGTGATGCGGCCAGCTCATGGCATTGGTCGAAGTCTGTCTGCTCCTTCTGGTGTTGATGATTCTGTTGCTGATATTGTACGCTTCCAAAGGTTTGTAGTTCTATATTTATTAGTTTATTACTAATTCATATGGGTGTTGAATATCACCATATGCCTCGACTTTTGATCATTTTTTTCAAATATTGTAGGCACCTTAATTATATTCTTTTTCTTATTATATTAAATGTGCCATTTTTATTAAGATCTTGATTAGATTTTAATTGAACCAAAGCAAGCATTGATATGCCCCTTTCCTATGGCTGCACAGACTGTTATCCATTTCATATCTCCAGATATATGTTTTGTGCGACTCATTTACTGGCGAGTGCTTACAGCTTTTAAATGCTTTTAAATGCCTACTCCAGGATTATCTGGAGATACTGGGTTTGCACTCTTTTTATTAGTTTAATATTTTCAGGCCTACTTCTGCACAAAATCTCCAATTGATGATATTACATTTGCATTAACCAACTCTATCCTCATATCCAGTACACATCTCAGATATTTCCTTCTGTCAGTCTGAAACTATTAAATTTCTTTTTTAATCATTCTTAAAGAGCAGGGTTTTTAGTAACCTTAAGGAGTCCTTGAAAAATGAGATCCATCTTGAAAAGTATTTGAATTTTATTTTGTCTTTGAAAAGCACTTGAATTTTGCCTACAAACTCTTGAATTAGCTAAGAAGTCTATGATTTTTGTTTTTAAAAAAAATATCTCATCTCCCTCAGTTTGCATAAATATATTTATTTTAAAAATGCTGTTAAAACATTTGCAAGTTATTGCTGAGTTGTCAATACTTTGGCCATTCACTTTAGTTGTTTTCAGTATGCTGTTCAAAATAGGATACCAATAATTCCAACTTGGAGCACTACAAACGTTTTGAAAAAATTTAAAGAACTAATATACAACTTTTTTTTTTCAATTCCAGAATAGGACTTCATTTTAAGAAAAGTAGCCATTTTTGAATTTTATTGTTCAATCAGTTCAGAAAGAGATTTTCTTGTACAGTTTGATTTTTTTGTGAGGAGTTGATGTACGAAAAAAAAAGGCTGCCAATCAACTTATAAGGAAATTATTCACATATTACTAAATGAAATTAAGAATTAGGAGAACTTATATGGAGAAACAGACAGCTGTGAGGAATCAGCATGTGGTCAAGATAATGGCAGTTTTGGAACTTCTGAATTTATCATAAAATATGAGGCAGTTGATGAACCATGGATTGCAGGTTTTGAAACCATTGTTGAAGCCTTCAGATTTGATTTCATTTAATATAAGGTGGGATAGTGTTTTATTATTTTTATTTCTGATCTTGATTAATATTTGTTTGAAGGACTTTGTAAACTGAAATGTGTTGAAACATGAAGTTGAAAATGGGAAATCCCACAGATATGTTTTAGTGTTTTCAGGTTTGAAAATGTCTTATGAGGTAAAAGCTTTAGATATGATTATTTTCTTGCATTATTAAATATTGGAATATGTTCAGTGAGCATTTTTTAAACTGCAAACGAATCTAAAATAAAGAATTATGTTTGTCATTATACTGATTAACTTTTCTTCCAACTTACATTACACACAGACAATTGCTGTGTTCATCATAATAAATTGTAAATTTTCACAACTTTACATTAAATATGAGTACTTTTATTGACAATAATTATCATCTAATTCTGTTTATGCTTCGTTTCACAAAATTTGTTCTTTGTTAAAAGGTTTGCAAATTTTGATACATTATAGGCTGACATTAACAATAGTTGTGTCCAAATTGTACTATATCATATTTAAGATTCTAACTTGTTTATGATTGAAATACTAATTTATTGAAAAACTTATATTCTGTACATTTATTATATACTCTTACATAACTGCAAATGTGTAATATTTGCATATGATAAGCACTTTAAACAAGTGTAGGCACGTAAAATTGACCAAAAATATTTTTCTTGTTTATTTTCAACAGTCATTTATTTTGTTAAAAGTAGTTTTTGCCAAATAAACTTCTATATTCATATTTATATCCATTCACCTAAAAAGGGGGAAAGTTTTGAGTTTATGTAAACTTTCAAAAAAACGTTATTTCATTTTTAAAGTTGGTATGCATGTTTGTTATTTGTTACACAGTCTATCACTAATATTATTGCAACAAATGTCTTATTTACAGACTAAGTGTGCAGACTGGTAGCCATTCTAAATCATAATACTCAGCTCTTAAAAAGTCGTAGAAAAACCCTTGAAATGCTTTTTTTGTTGTTGCTTAGTGCTTATAAATAATTAGCTGTATGCAGGAGTCAGCAATTTGTAAAGAATGATAAGTTAGCCATTCTTTTAACTATGCTATAAATAAATTGTCATGTTGATTTAAAATGGGTCTCAACTAGAATATTGTATGTAGTTTTTGTGGTGTAGGAGTCATGTCATAAAAAAATGTATTTGTAAGGTAGTTGACAGATTGCATATGCTTAACCATAGCATTAAATTGTCAGAAGAATCACAGACACAACACATACATGGTGCCAGTCCTGACTAAAATCCTGACAATAGCATTCTGCATAAAAGCCATATGTATGTATGTATGTGTGGTCCAGCTAGTTCTAAAAAAATTGAGATAGAGAAATAGGGGGATTTATTTATGTATTTTAAATACACATGTGCATATGAGAAAGTTCTTTTACTACAATAGC
Organism: Sinotaia quadrata; assembly: GCA_028829895.1. Lineage (NCBI taxonomy): Eukaryota > Metazoa > Mollusca > Gastropoda > Architaenioglossa > Viviparidae > Sinotaia > Sinotaia quadrata. Next base: position 73,270,761 of record CM054183.1, on the reverse strand, counting down.
TAGGTAGATTGATTGATTGATCAATCAGCAGATGAAATTTCTTTGTGCTGGCGGATGAAGATTCTTGTTTATAATATGTCATATCTAAATGTCTTGCTTTCACCTTCTCTCTTCACCATCTTCCTTGAAAGAATCATGACAGATGCTCTGGAACTGTCGGAGGCAGAACAATAACGAACTTACGCTTTGCTGATGAAATTGATGGCCTTGCAGGGAGGAGCTAGCTCATTTGGTAGCAAAACTGCTTTTGGTATGGAAATCAGTGCATAGAAGACCAAATTGATGACCAACAACACCAACAGCACTGACATTTTGGTAATCAAAAACTGGAAACATATAATAAATTTAAGTACTTAGGAGCCACCTTGACGACAAGGGATCAAAACCAGAAATACTGACCAGGTGTGCGCTAACAATAACAGCAATGGCAAAGCTGAAGGCAGTTTGGAAAGACATTAACACCTCAGTCAGCTCAAAGATCAGACTGATGCACTCCTTGGTTGTATCTGTGTTCTTATATGCCTGTGGAACAGTGGATCTCGAGGATACAAGCTACTGAAATGAGATGCTTTCAAAGGTTGCTTGGTATTTTATATTGAGATCATGTCTTGAATGACAAAGTGAGAAACAGAATTAGACAAACCATTGGGCCCATGAAGAGCTATTGGTCATTGTGAAAAACACAAAATGAAATGGTGTGGGCATGTCACACGATCAACAGGGCTTGCCAAGACAATCATGCAAGGTACTGTGCAAGAAGGGTGAAGGAGAGGAAGAAAGAGGTAAAGATGGGAGGAAAACATCTCAGAGTGGACAAGACTGAAGCTGATACAGTAAGATTATCAGAGAACAGAATGGAATGGTGGAAGCTGGTTGTCAGGTCATCAGTGATGCCCCAATGGTCAGCAATATTAAGGGATAGATAGATGGATCATCAAATATTTTCTGTCATTGTAAATAAAACTGATTAAGAATGTTTCTAATTGCTGAAAATCTTTGTCCTATTCATTAAACATTTTAATTTTTTAATGTTCTAGAATATTTGATGCCTAAATACAATCTCAGGGATTGAGTGGAGAAAATGAATGGAGAAAAAAAATGGCATCTCTCTGTTCACAGATCCTTTGAATTGTAGACACATTGGAGAATAAAATTCTTCAGCATATTAATCTGAAAATAACATCACAAATGAGTTACACTGATGTTAAATTTATTTAGTGATGAGCTGTTCATGATTATTTATTTGGTGCTAATGATTGATTGAGAATCCTTCATGTTATGCATCATTTTAAAGTATTTAGAATTTCACATTTAAAGTAAATGTACTACAGGGTAGGTTGTATTGATTACAAATCTCTATGATCACTAATTTATTAGGCAACAGACATGTTTGTCAATGCTGTAGTTCTAAAATTAAACTATAATAAATGTTCCCAGGAGATGTAATTGACCACATTATTTATGCTAGTTCATATAGTCCTGCATTACCCCATATAGGTGAGGAAAGGTATATATTTTAGTTTTGAAAGATCTCCTTCATTAATGGTACTTATAAACCTTGATTATAAATTTCATAATAACTAAAACGTAATATTGATATTAGTAAACTATTAGTACCACCCATCCATTGGGAGTGAATGCAGGTATATGATTTCTTAGTAAATAAAACACATAATGCTGATTTCAGAAAACTTTTAGTTCTGCCCCTAGATCTTTAGAGTGGGAGTGAATTATGGTGTGATCTGGGATTTATAATATAAAATACACCATATCATTATGAACATGCCAAAAGGAATTTCTTAAAAAATTGTTATTGATAAATAATTTTCAAAAGGTCGTATGAAATTAAATTTTTGTTACAGTTACACATATTAAATTTTTAATGAATCCAAATTTTCCACAAAATGTTTTATAAAATAGAAGGAAGTTGATTGTGTTATGGTTTTAAAATGTTACATTTTAAAATCTATTAAAATAAATATCTAAAAGCAAGGAATATGCACAGATGAGTGTTTGATGGGTTTTTCCTATTTTTTTGTAATGTTTGGTTTGGTTGTGTTAGATCTATAGAAATAAGAATTGTGTTACTGATTTTTTAATTTTTAGATGGAGATTGGCTGAAAGGAAAAAGACACTGTCAGTACTACAAGATATGACAGAGGATGATAGTGATGATAAGCCACCATACATTGCCCTCATTGACCAACTTTTCTCCTTTATTGGAAGTGATCCAGAGAAGGCTGTGAGTAAAAGATGTTTTGATGTTTTTTGAACATCTGATTAATAATGTTTTACTGGATTTGTTTCCATTGAAATGTAAAAGAATTGTTATATTATTCTATTAGATGAATTCAGCCCTTTATGACTTGTCTTGAAAAGCTGTTACAGGTCGAGTCCACTTATTTCGGCATCGGTTAACTTGCCAACCCTAGTAAGTTGACATTTTTGAAGTGGAACTGCCAAATTCCCTCTTTGTCTTAGCATTTTCTCATCGGTTACGTCGATTCTTTTATGTTGCCGAACCCTAGTATCTCGGGCACAAAAGAGTGCCAAAATCGCCACTTAAGTTGGTTATCTCGACCCTACTGCTGACTAATCACTAACAATAAATGACCATGTCTTGTTAAAAACTGCAGCTTAAACTTAAGAAGGGCATTGTTTTCTTAATTGGGCGCGGTGTTTGCCACGGGCAAAATAGGCATACTGTTTGTTGCCCTTCAACTGGTTCAGAACTTATGTTAGCCCACTTTTGAAGTAACCGCTTGTCCGCTTGTAGGATATTTTCAGAGGCGGCTTCGGCCCCCTCCCCCCCCCCCCCACTGACGGAGAGCTGTTGAGGGTGTGCGCCTAATAGGTGCGATCTGTTTTACCCCCTTCCTCCTGCCCTCCACCTTAGACGCACCAGGAGGCAAGAAGCAAATCAAGACGAGAACATCATGAAGATGAAAGGTCTATTGCGGCTTTTGATGTGTGTGAGTGAAACACACACACACACACACACAGACAGACACACACACACATACAAAATGACTCGCGAATTTAATTTTGATACTGGTTAGCTTTTATAAAAACGAACTACATGTACACTGTACACCCCGCAGATTTTTTGTGATTTTGTGAACGATCTTTGTGTTTGCAATGTTGGAGAATATAATGAAAGGTTTGTACATTTTTATTGTATACATGTTCTGGTAAATCTCTGCTGTTAGTTGGTGCACATAAGCCTTTTCTTGTTAGCAAACAATGTACATGTACATTTTAAAACAAGCCGATCGCGTCATCAAACAAATCGCGGCAACGCTGTTCTGTTAAATAATCAAAAATATGTGCATGTATATTCTCATTTATTAATGCACATCATGTACATAAAGAAATTTCAAGCACGTTATATGTAATATTGAAGCATTTGTTTTCAAGTAGAATGTTAAAGGCAAAAAGCAACAAAGCAGTTTAGACTTTGTACAGAAACCATATTTACTGCGTGTACATAAACCTTTTGTTGTTAGCAAACACGTACATGTATGTACATTTTTATAGCATGCCGATCGCGTCATTAAACAAATTGCGGCAACGCTGTTGTGTAAAAAATCACCAAACTCGTGCATGTACATTCTCATTCATTAACGCACATCATGTACATAAAGAAATGTCAAGTGCATGTTATAGTACTGTAATATATTGCCGCCATATTGGTTTTCTGTAATCTCGATCTTTAGTTATCTCGACACTTTTTGGCAAACCCCTAGGCCCTCGACATATCCGGACTTGACTGTAGTAGAAAATAAACATTTTAAATGTATATTTTTAAAGCTATTCATATATGAACCATACTATATATAAAAATTATTTAGTTTTTCTCTCTCTCTATAAAATTTATTGGTGCACCAAATATTATTGTCACAAATATTATTGTCACAAAAGAATTGTTATATTATTCTATTAGATAAATTCAGCCCTTTATGACTTGTCTTGAAAAAGCTGTTAGTAGAAAATAAACATTTTAAATGTATATTTTTAAAGCTATTCAATTATGAACCATACTATATATAAAAATTATTTAGTTTTTCTCTCTCTCTATAAAATTTATTGGTGCACCAAATATTATTGTCACAAGACAAACGTAGAGCCAAAATTATATTTTTATTTTACTGTTCGTGCTAGACCACTGTGGTGAAAGGGGAACAACCCTCTCAACAAAAAAAAGCGTGATTGCAAGAGCTCTCATATGTATTAACACGTACATCATATACATTAAATGTTTTTATGTTCACCTAATTTCATCTAGCTTAGGACTGATGTGTGTAGACAATAGAATATGTGTATCATATCATGCATAATAATATATATTAGAATGAATTTATATATTGAGTGAATACAATTATATTCACAAATGTGTGTGTTTATGTGTGTACACTTGTTTACGAGCAAATGAAAAATAGGAAAGCCGGCCAGTGCGTTCTTAGGGAAAGCCAGAAGTTTGCCTAGGTAGTGGAGTATTTGCATTATACATCACATGCACCAGTGAAAGAAAGTCACAAGACCACTGAACCTCCTAGAATTTTTAAGGAAAAAATAAAAGGAGGAACTGGAGGGTTAGAAATTTCATGAGAATGGGAACTTTTTGTGAAAGTGACAGTAACTTCATAAAGAGCAATATTTTGGAAGTTAAACTTCATATAACGGAAACTACATCATGCCCACTAGGGAAATTTGGAAATATCTTTCTCACTCCTCTCATCCGTCAAACGCCAAGTATCACAGGCCATGTTTGTGATACTTGGTGTTTGACGGATGAGAGGAGTGAGAAAGATATTTCCAACAGGCAAGACTGCCAGACCCAGCCCACACACAGGAGGTCTAGAACAGTGATTTGAACAATCATCATTGTGAGCATGCTACGACTTTGCGTCACCCTCTTTGAACATTCACAGTATCAATGAGTAGAAGAATAGAGACAAGGCTTGATAAGTGCATTTAGAACATTTTATTCTTTCTGGGACAAACATTTTGATATATGTACAAAGAATTGAAGTATGGGGGTTAATCCATGTTTTTTGTGTGAATTATTTCATGTTGGCGTTATTGTTTACTGCATAGAAATTTTGTATTTATACATTTTTTTTGACATTTTTTGAATTTCATCATTTTCATCCCCCCCCCCCCTCCCAGAGTGTATGTCATTCGAAAGGTGCATGATTTAACCACTGTATGAGAGAGATACCCCATTAGGTTAATAAAACCTAAGTCATACTTTCTAAAAAACTCATTCACAGTTTTTGAAAGGGGTGAAAGTGTTCATGTTTATATTGTTTCGTTGCATTTGTCTGTTCATCCAAGTATTAACAAATTAAATAAAATGTCAATAGTGGACAAGTTGCATGATGGCATTCAGCATTCTCATTCAACTACATTACACAGCAAGTTAGACATGCACTGTCTCAATAAAACAAAATTTAAGGCTTTATGTTTTTTCAGTGTAACCCAAGATAGAAGTATAGTTTCTTTATAATAGCCACACACACATGCGCATTGACTTATGCATTGAACTACTGGAGTTGGCATGACTAATTTGTCCCTCTAGAGAAGAGGTGAAATGAGCCACACATCTGATGCTGAATTCATAAGGTTAGAAAGGTTAGAAGATTGTGGGTTGAATTGAAAAGGCACATTAGAGAGAAATTTCTTACATGCATTTTATATATACACCCTATTAAAGGAAACATGATACAGAACAGTTTAGATAAATTGAGAAATAGAGTTGCTTACCCTAAATTAGAATTAGTGCTATGAACATCGTGATATATATTTTTCTTATCCATTAATACAAGCAGATAGGAAAGAAGTGACAGAAACACCATCTAATGGTCTTTATAAGCAAAAGGTGGTAAGAAATGGGGTGAGCACAACATTGAAGTGAGTGACTTAAGGCAGGATGATAATGTTTGACTGCAAAAGTCTCACATCAAGGGAAAATAGACAGAGAAATTAGATTTATTTCGCCTATGGAGTTGGATTTTTGTATCAAGAGAAGCTGTCTCTTCTTACATTCATCTATTTTGGAATGTGTACATTCCTTTCTAAACACCACAACAGAGTTAGTCCAGTTTGCCGAGTTCCAGGGAGTTGATCTCTTCCTGGTGCTGAATATAAACTTTTTCTGAAGTTGTCTGAAAGGATCATGAAAACTTTGTTTGAATTATGTTCCCTAATCTCAAAATAGCATAGGAATACACAAGTATGTCCAGAAATGGATATGTAATACCCATTCTCCCAGATAGGGACCATGCTTCTTGTGCACTCTTGAAATCACACAGCAACACTGGCCCATACAATTGTATATATACACATTGACTGACTTTTGTATGTAAAAGGGACTGTATGAGAATAAGGGGGTCACTCGTGCCTCAAACTAGATATGTGTGAGGAGAGGAATAAGTGGCAAAACCTCTTCCAAAATCATATATATCTGTTTCCATTCTGACATCAAAAAGAACTGGTAAATAAGTCAGCTGTGGAATTGAGTAAGCCTATCACTGATTGTCATAATCTCCAGTTCTGTCACTGTGTTTTGTACTACTATGCCACTTATCCCCAACCTTTTTGTAACTAATAGAACATTAAAATTTTCAGAAGCCTGCAACAGGTGCCAACAGTAATTTTATACTGGACAATAAATAATGCACAAAACATAAAACCCTTTTTTGGTGAACCAGATTTTAATTTTCATCTGTTGAGCACAAATTTAGAACATTATCATTTTGAAGATTCCAAAACTCCTCTTCTTTTCTTCTTACCTGAATGAGGCTTTTGTATCAAAGTAGCCACAGTTTCAATGATAATGAACTCTTGAAATTTCTTTTCAAATTGCTCCAGAGATCTTTGAATGTGGATAACCAGTGGTGAAGGGGTAAAATCACTGTCACATACCATTTTCTTCATATTTGGGAAGTAACTTCATCTTCATATGTGACATCACAAGGTCAGTTTTGTTTTGAATGATTTTACAGAATTTAAAATGACAAGAGATTTGATGGAACATCCTACATCTGCACTACTTGTCACATCTTGTCATTAGCACCTGTATGCCCATCATGTTCAAAATTCTCCTGAAATTTATTAATACAAAAAATAAAAGAAAAATAATTTTGTTGAAAACAAACCAGGAAAGGGTTGTGCATGATAAAATGTTGTGTCTTTATTTGTTTTACAGATATTCAGCTTTTGCAAACCATGTTTTATTTTTATTGAAACTTCAACAGCAAAGTGCTAAGTCATTTTTTTTTTTACGAAGTTAAATCTAAGATATTCTTTATCCAGATCTTTTTCTGTTAAAGCCATAATTAAAGATGAAGTGATTTTTGAACAAGCTTGTAGACGGCATATTTGTCTGTGCTTTTTTAAAGTCTTTTCTAAGTTCTCTTTACAATATATTTTTTCTAAATCATTCATATATATCTATAATATAGTGGGCAGTTTAAAAGAACCCAGATTTTTGGCATCCTGTGTTATGGTTCTTGCCTTGCTGTAAAAAAATGTTCTATAAAATAAATATATTTGCTGTGGGGAATAGCTAGTGATAGTATTATTTTTCACCTTCTGGTAACATTTTTTTGTCTCTGGGAAGATACAAGTCAAAATGGGTAGTACGTTTAGGATCATGATGTAAACTGAAAGCTATCCATTGGTAACTTACTATGTTTATGACTAATTAGGCTTGGCTGATATAGTAGTTGATTAGTATTTGGGTTTTCGTTTTTTTTTACTGTGGTAAATTGCCACAATTATGTTTAATTATGTCTTTTTAAAAAAGTAATATAAACACAGGCAAATAAAATAACCATTTATTTGTAAAATTACATTATTTGGATCTCACAATATTTCAAAATTAAATGGTAAGAGGAAACAGAATCAATACTTTCAGTAGCTTTGAATTTTATTGGAATGAAAATTGCAAAAAATTATAGAATCTTCAAGTTTAATTCAGGCGAACGAGCATTCTGCATGTTATTTGCTGTTATCTATTGACACATATTTTGGCACCACAAAAATGTGTAGAAAAACTATGAATGTAACCTTCTATATTAAATTTAGGTATTAAGTGATGTCTCATTTGTGAATATCATGGTGCAAGTGATGTCTTACATTTGTGAATATCATGAATATCATTGAAGAGTAAATGATTTAATGATTATGGATAAATGAAGTCAAGAAAAGAACTTAAAAAAAAATTATTATATTATATTTTACAGGTGTCATGCAGTAGTTTTCTGGTGGCTGCAGAAGTAAGACACAGGCGAGGAACTATACGTAAGAAGGCACTACTTCACATGAAGGATCTCTTGGCAGCAGCATCACGAATAGGAGGTGCTACTCATCTTGTTGCCGCTGTAGCTTCTGTTCTGAGACATGGTCCAAAGTGAGTCAGTGTGATTTTTATATGCACCAGCATTTATCTTGTGTTATATATCAGCTAATAATATAGTATGTTTAACCCTTTAAGGTGCACACGTTTTTCCTTTTTCTAACTCTGAAGGGGCAAGATTTTTCAGGGTTTCAGTGAGATTTAGGGTTTTACTTTAGCAAAAACATCATATCTTAGGTATTAGTGCATATATTTCAATGAAATAAAATGCAAAATGAAAGGAAATGAAAGCAGCTTTATTAATATCCTTAATTGAAGTATACTTTTCAGGTGTTAAATTTGAATCCATGCATGAACATATATATTTAACAACAACAAAAATTATTGTCCAGTTATTGTCAGCTCATTGAGGTGACAATCAACCACTTGAGACAATATTAATTACCTTTTGTTTCTAGTGTTTATATTTCTTACATATACATCTTTGATAATAGTTGTAAAGCCTCAAAACATTATTTTAAAAGAAAAATTATTATTAATCTGAATAAAAAGAACATTCTACACGAAAATGAGCCTAAATGTGTAGTTATGTATTTAAAGTATGTGTTAAAGATCACATGTACAGAAATATATATTATAATAAACTATTAGATATATATTTTAATAAACAAATATTTAATGATCATTCAAATGTAAATGTTGGCTTTAAATCTTAATGTTAAAAGTTATCTAATGTTAAAGAGTGAGAATATATTTTGTTAATTTTTCTATGAAAAAATGTGTGAACAGTATGTCATGTGAGGATAATAAAATATATGAAAGTGACCCAAATATAGTGTTTGTTATTTTAATATATACTTATATATAATCTTATAACTATGCGAGTAATAGTTGGATATTTATCCACAGCTGAGGGTCATATAATGTGATGTTAAAGCATTAATTAGTGTTTTGTTTCAATATATATCCAAAATAAAAATGTCATTGTACTGAATGCAGCATTAATCATGCAAAAGTGATCTAAACTTATAATTACCCAAACTCAAATTAATTTATTGATAAATAATAATATCTATCTTTCCTGCTCTTGCTAGAAGATTTGATGATTTTGTGATGTCAATGTATATAATTTATAAATATTAAGATGAAAATTAACACTGAAGCTAAATTGGAAGAGTAATTTATTTAGATACTTCTATGCATTTTTAGTTGAGAAGACATGTATGGTATGTAATGAAAATCACTATTACTATTACTAGTAATTTCACTGATGTCAATTCATTACTTGATAACTAATATCAATACTAAAAATATATATAATATGTGTAGTGGTCTGATTACACTATATTTGAGAACAAAGTTTTAAATTCTTCAAATGTGCTTTATTCTATATAAAACGTCATGTAATATTTCACAAAGCTCAGTGAAATGGGTGACGAGTAGTGGTGTCAATGGGTACCCGTTGCCGTGCTAATACCTGGATAGTAAAATTGTGAACAGGTACCTGTGATAACGTGGCCATTGGCACAGAAAGGGGTAATGCAGAGGGAGTGGGGTGCAAGGGAAACTGACAAAGGCAAGCCAATCACGCAATAGATGAGAGAACTGATATTGATGGCTCGATTTAGCATACTTGACACACACACCCTTCCGGTCACGCTGGCACCCTGTTCATAGATGGCATCCTGCTAAATTGTGCCGGCTGTGGCAGCCGCTGTACCTAGATCTAATTATGGACAACATGGATCACTGTAGCTCACACCCTTTCCTGTGCTCGTTCACAAATGTAGCATGTTAATAAGACTTCAGTAAACAAACTTGTCAGTATTTTAACATCAATAAATTAAATAATAATATTGTAATATTTTTAATATGGGGAAGATATTGTCTGTGTGGAGTCATGCCAAGTGATTGGATAGTGACACAGTGAAATGCAATCTGTGCAATGAAATTCTGTCGGCGAAGGACGATTGAACTTGATGCCCTATTTTTAAATATTTATTGTTGTTGACATTTTATTTAGTTTTAGTTTACTTTTGTTTATGTAATAATTATATTAAAAATAAAAGTTTGTATTGTACATATAAAGGTCATAACTAATATAAGTTACTAGATGCATACCATAGGCTACTGTGTGAAATAGAGAACATGGTTAAGTAGCTTTGTGTAGAGATCATGAGTTGCAATGGAGATTATGCTAATTTTCAAGCAGGTACCCGTCCAAATATTTGTGTTAAATAGTCAAATAACATGAAGAAACTGCTTTCATTGGTGCACAGTTTTATAATTTTTAGTTTTCTCTGTTTTTCATCCTTGGGAAACATAGAGCTTGATATAGTTGGACACCTGGAGTTTATAATAGAATAAACAGGACCACAACATATGCGATGACAATTACTTGTCACAAGACTTCATAATTGTAACTTAAATGTGATCTTCACAAACCAAATGAACTAGAAATAATCTGACATCCTTGACCTGAAGGGTCACCTGCATACATAAATCTCCAAAATGGTCCAATACATTTTAAATTATCCTGAAATTATTAGGTGCTTGAAGTATAATAAGTTCATTTTGCTTTGTTTTGAGTATTCCGTGAATGATGCATTATTTACTATATCTTAATTTATTTTAAGATTTTTGTTTGTTAGAACTATGTATCTGATTCATATAATGAATTGTTTGTTGTAGGGCCCATGAGCTAGCATGTGGTGGTATGGTCACTCAAGTACAAGAGGCATTTGCTGAAGTCATGACATCTGTAGTACAACTGGCTGCTCGTTATCCCATTGCCAGCTGCAGCAGTATTGGACTCTTATGCACAATTCCATATAGAAGGTCATGTTCAAAAAATATTAGGACACATATTTTGGATTAGTGTGTTCTTTGTTGTTTTTTTTTCTTAATATACTTACACTTTAAATGTGTTAAGTTTATTTTGGCTAAATTAAGTGTATAAAATAAAAATGTCTGTTTTTCTTCTTTTTTTTCAGAGCTGAAGAGCGGTGCTTAGTACGATCAGGTCTAGTGCACTTGTTGGACAAGTTGTGTAGTCTTGCAAGTCACCGATCAGATGGTATGGGAGTAGAAACACAAACTACTCGCCAAAAAGTTTCAGCACTAGCATGGGCTGGTTTCCAGGTGCTTGCCAGTCGTTGTGTCAAGTGGGAAGTGGAAGATGGTACGCAGAAGGATCTATTTTTAGTTAATTTGTTTATTGTGTTTAAATCAGATTACAGTCCCTTTATTTTTAATATATATTTAATATATTTTTTAAATATTTTTTTGCAATATAGAGTGGTAAGATAAATTGCTTTTTTTTCCCTATGATCTCATCTTTGCAGTTCTTATTTTGATTTCATGTTCTTTTGTTTAAATTATTTGCCTCTTCCTTATTTTTTGGGGGGCAGATGTGCATAGCTTTTGTAGTATGTTTTGTTGAACCAGTAAGAAAAGTACTTGATGTTGTCAGTTGAATGTATCCTAGTAGGTTAAAACTAGGTTTGGACAAGGTAGGATTGTCCTCACATACAGAACAAATAAACTCAACAAAAATTTGTACAATCTCTATTTACATTTATGAAATACAAACACGCATATACACAAATACCATTCACAACTATATTCCAAGTCTGTTTACTCCACAACAGTCACTCTATAAACTAATTTTCAATTAGAGTCTTAATGACAAAACACACATTTGTTTGCAACAAAAACATAATGCCTTAGTTATTATTGTAACAAATTTCATAATTTTGAACTTTAGTGCACATACTGGTAGCCTTTGAATATAATACATGGCTCTTCAAAAGCCCTTGAAAAGCCAATGACATTTTTCTCTGAATTTTCTACAAATCCTAATTCCTTATTACATAGTTTGATGGTTACAGTGGGATAAAAGGCTTGACAGTGTATTGGATATCAACAAGTCCAGGAGCCTGAGATAGTTGCTAGGAAATCATTGCAGGATTGGAAATGCATTGTACATTGGTCTGCATTGTTAAGGTTGAGGTTGCTTGACAGATGTTAGAATACCAGAGTCACTGTGCAATAGGAAGTCAAAAGCATGGAATGTCTTTCACAATTATTTATTAATAATAGTCTGTAGATAACCACATGTATCTGTAAGGTCTCGATAGATCAATTTATTCCTTATGTCTGTTCACCTGGGAAGGTCAGCTGGTTCTCTTTACATATAAATATAGCACACCTATTTATTCTTAAAGTTAATGCTAGATCTGAAAAAATGCAAGAACAAGAAACAAAGAAATCTGATTCAGGCAGTAAAGGGTTTCAGCAACAGAGATTAAATACAGCACAATTTCACTGAGTGTTTGAGAGGAAGAGATAGAATAAGACAACATTCAATAAAAAAAATTCATAGAATGGATAGAAATTATTTCAAAAGAAATACTAATACCAAGATAACTTTCACCCAGAATCAAAAGTTAAATAATCTAAGGATATATTAGAAGATAGACAAGTATGTTTTTAAATAAACAATTTATTTTATATTAATAAATCAGCTAAAATATTGAATTGTAAATAAGAAGTAAATTACTTTTATCTAAGGTTTAGTTAATGAAGTCAAGGAAAGACAGAATGGATATGTTACAGTTACTTCTTTTAAAATGTTATCATATACTTTAGCAGATTGATATAGTAAACTTTATCCTTACATAGATTTGTAACCAAAAATTTGGTTAAGAAACATTTATTCTTCAACAAAATATGGACTTTGCTTCCCCCCAGAAAAAAATTACAAAATAAAAAAAAATTCAATTTATTAGCATGCATGGGGGAATAGTAATAATACTTTGTCCCCTGATGTTTTATTGACCCCAAACCTATTATTTTTTTAATTTATTATCCCAAAATCTTTGAAGTTTTGTTGGCCCCAGACCTATAATGTTTTGTGGCCCAAACCTATGATTTGTTGGTGTAAATGCAGTTAGTGATGTGTATCACAAACCTCTCCTCTCACGCCCTGAATTTGGATTGAGCCAGTCATAAACCCGATTTGATTGGATGATACCTGAAAGTCAGTACAATAAAATGATATAACAGTGGTTCTTTCTCCCTAATCACACTCATTCATACTAGAAATTAATATATATAATATAATATATACTATTAATCAAGAAACAAAATGGGAAATCTGATAAATGTTTTGGTGACTTTTATTTATATAAAATAATCATGTTAAAACCATTAAAGATACTTTATTTAATGCAGTCACAGCATATTAGATATGATAACTGTCTAATATATATTGGCCTTCACAAATTCTATACATAGTAATTAATAGAATATATTGCATACACTCTCTTATCTTCTCAGGAATAAATCTGTGTATGTATCACTTTCCCTTGCTGCAAGTCTGAAAACTTCCTGGATGGTCATGAAATTAAGGGTATCTTCTAGTCATTAGTATATCTTAGACAGGATGATAGTTTCAATCTGTCCCCTGACTTAGAAATTAAAACCACTGTAAAAACAGCAATAAATATTTTGGTATCATATGGATTCCCTCTAGCACCCTTGACTTAGCTGTAAAATGTAGCTGTGCAGTGGTGAAAGAGTTTAAATAGTATTTTGGGGTTTGAGTTGGAGTGCATGTGCACACACGCACCTTTAGTATGGACTATGGGTAAGTAATTGAAAAACTTATTTTACATTAATAAATGTATATTTTTGTACATTTATCAAAATAACTATTGTTCATTTTCTTTTTTCAATATGGTAATATTGTTTCAGCAGCTCAGGTAGAAGAGTTAGAACATTCTGGATTGGCCAGACAGGTGTCTATGCTGCTGACACATCACTTGGTTCGAGCAACCAATGCTATTGGTAATGCAGCTGGAGGAACAGAGGCATTGCAAGAAGTTTTGGGATTACTTAATAATCTTTCAAGGTCTGTTCCATTCAGAACCTCTTTTTCAAAAATTACGAAGTTCATCTGCATTTCTTGTTTAATTCTTTCATTTTCCACACACTTTTGTTTTTACCAAATGACAGGTTTTAGAGTTAACTCAGTTGGAGGAAAGGTATATTTTTTATTGTTATTATCTAAGCTCTTATGCATACATAATTCCTTGTACATCATACAGATAGCTCTTGTTATCTTTTCCCCCCTCTGCATTTTTTGCATATCCATAGTTTCATTCCTGTAGGTAGGAAATCTCTTATTTTTGCCATGCAGGAGGTCTTATAACAAAAGTTAAAGACTGGAAGTAATGTTTCAATCACTAGATTTTAATAAACTTGCTGTTGCCCACTTATGAGCCTACCTATTTCTCACTAATTATTTTTAGAGTACCTCTGACATAAAAGTCAGTAGAGTTCAAAATAAAGAATCACAAATAAATCAATATATTTCATAAATAAGTGAATTTTGGATATAATAACTAACACAACATGAAATTGTAGTAATCACAGTATTACACTAATTCTTGGCATAACAGATTTCAAGTCAAAACTATTCTTGGTTATAAGCACATCACAACTTAAAGCCTCAATTATTTTACTTCACTTGTTTTGAAGCCTTGATGTTAAGTTGTGAAATAAGTTGCTTTCACTTTTGAAACAATTGACGTCTGTACTTTTTAAATGTATACATACAGTAGTAATTTGAGATACTATTTGCAATTACTTCTCACTCAGGAATAAAAACTGCAGTTAATTTTGTGCAGCTTTAAGTAATTTATTAAAGAAAGGCAAATTTATTGTGAAACTCTGGACTATTCCCTTATACACACTTTATACTATATTATATGAAAAAGAAATAATCTGTTAGTACAGTATACATACTTTTTCCTTAAGGGTTTTGGCTCCACACAAAATGAAGAAACTAGAATATTTTTTGTCTCTCTTTTATTCTTAGCCAAAATTCTTTTCTAAAAATTCAGTACTTGTTTTTTAATGGCCAGACTTTTCCCATCTCAGATGACCTTGCTCTAGGGTTGCAGGAATAAGTAATTAAAATTTTGTATTTGATTTACAGTTTCACCTTTCATCACATGACAGATGCTAATCTGCCTTCCATTGAGTCAAAGAGGTGATAACAGGTTTTGCTTCTCCTGTAACTCACATTAAGCCATGTACTTGTCGCTTTCCAGTTCATTCCGTTGTTTTAGTTTTATGGTCTGGTGCACATGGCTAGTTTAGCAGTGGTTATGTTATCATCTCACTTTGTTTATCGTGTGTTTTTTCCCACACCTATCATCTCCCCAGTGATCAAGTGGATCATCAAAAGTTGATCCTTCCACTTTCCATCTACACTCATTAGTTTGAACTGATTGGCAGTTTAGACACAAATTGACTTGAGACTAGAAGGTAAATATTGTGATTAACATCACTTGGTGGGAAAATATGCGTTTACAATTCTCAGGCATACTCACACTGTCAAAATTTGATTAATAATTAACAAACAAATACATTTGAATGTATAGGTACATGTTGCTCACCATACATAATATTGATATTGATTTCAGCGTCACATTAAGAAAAAAAGTATTTTAAAACAAAATCCTAAAGAAGTATTAATATGTACATATAAGCAGCAGTTCTTGCCAGACTACTTGAAGCCGCAGAATGGTATAGACATTTTATTCTCAAATCATAGTGAATTTAGTGACAATGAAGCAAGGAAGAAAGGCATTTACTTACATGATTCTGATATGTTATATATTTTCAGTTTATGTTCAGCATAGAAGATTCTACTTTTTAACTTGTTGTGCACTTTAGAAAATCATATTAACTCATTTGATAAACTAAGTCAGAATCATTCTTCTCATTCTTGCCCTGAGAAGATAGTATGACACACTTAGTACTTTACAGAGAAGTAATGACAATATAATATTCCACCAAGTTAGGTTTCAGGCTTTTCTGTATGCTGAATTTATGCCTATAAAATAGACTATACTTAATGTTTGATTGTGGTTTATGATATCCATCTAGTATCAGTATTAATCAAGAATGTGTGTGATATATGGTTCCCAGAATAATATTAACTCTTTTTCAAATCAACAAAAAATTACAAGCAAAAGTGACATGACACAATATATCTATTTCTCTTTTCCACAAGTATATTCAATATGTAGTTCATTAGAATCATCCTTTTGAGAATTACTTATTAGTATGCACATAACTAAACTGCTGTATTGTTTTATTTTCTTAGGAGTAAGATGGGGAAGGCAATCCTTAGTCAACCAGCCTGTGTCTCCAAGCTTCTATCTCTTCTTCTGGACCAAAGGTCGGTAGCAGCATATTGTGTTTACCTCTTAAGTTATTTTCTTTGGGTTCTTTTAGAATATATTTTTGTTTCAAAATAAAATAAATTATTTGCTAATGTGAAATCTGAAGAGGCATTTGGATTTGTTACCTATATGAATTGTTACAAATTAGTATTTAAAAAGCTCTTATTTAAGTTTTAAATTATATCTGAGTTAAGTGCTGTAGTTTTTTAAATGATTCCATAGCAGAGGGACTGAATCATCGAGAGGGTAGTTTAGACACTAATGTATTAGTATCTGTTGTGAAATCATAAGTAGAAGGATTATCTCAACTAATATTCTCTCATGTTGTACACATGGTAAACATGCAAGTGCTCAACCTTATTGCCCACATCTCTTACTATCTTTGCCTTCTAACACATGAAGATATAGGTGACTGTGGGAAAATTTTCTTCCTTCAGATTTATACATGCCCACCTGCATTTATTTCCTGAAGATGTAAAAATCTTGCCTTGGAAGGCATACTAATGACTGTTTCGAGTCCTTACCTGCTATATTTGTTTAGTACTACACATACCACCCTTCTTCCCACCTTCCATTAAAATGTCTTTTGGCTACTGAAGAGAATTGCATGTTGCCTTTCTACTCCAATTGAAAAATAGCATAGCAGGAAGCAAGGTTCCATATCAAGGCTTACAGTCTGTCTCACTCACAAAATGTAGAAACATTTGATATCTGTCCTGTTCATCATGATCCTTTCAACAATTTTACCTTATGGCTTATATTCAGACAAGGAGGTAACAAAATCACCAAGAATCTATTGGCTTAGTTGCATTGATCCTGCATTGATCCTACTGTGGTGTGCATAAGGAAACGCTTCTATGAAGGCTTTATACATTCCAGAAAAACTGAACGTGGTAGCAAACAGTCTTTTTAGACGGGAGAGTCCCTTTCCATCAGAAAGGACTACATGCTGTCAATTTCAAGCAATATTTTTTTTCTTTGGGAAAAACTGCAAATAGGCCAGTGTTCTTGTCATCTTCTTGGGTCAGATGGCATTTGCAGTGATTGCTTTGTCAATCTGCTGGAGAAACATTTTGCATACTTACACTCATCATTTTCCCAGCCATATTGATTCCCAAGATACTGATTCTGACAACCATTGAAGTGAAGAAAGGCATAGATAGCTTGTTACTTTGTTGGAAATTCTGTAACTACCAATCATACTAGATCTACTGACACAACCTCATTTTGAAGATTACTAGCTCTACATATTATGAAGTCATTAGTGCAGAGGAAGACATTTAGTGATGAGGTATGCATGGTGACTGTTAGCAGGTCTGATACTTTAACAGTATATCATGCTCATTGGAATGTATATTGTTGCTGGTATAATAGAGTGTTTGATCCTCTTACTATGTTGTCACTAATACTTATCTGACTTTTCCATTTTTCTGATATATCCAGATGTGACAAAATTTAAGACTATACATACTGTATGACAGATATTTCATACTTGTTTGCTAATATGGAAAGAGAAAGACCCATGGCCATCTCCATTCTTCCTGCCTGGGATTTAGAGATAGTATTTATATAAATTCCAGTAAATTTGACACTCTGGAGGATTTAGCATTTTGAAATTTGCCTGTCATGAAGAATTATATTACATCTGTTTTAAAAGACCAGTTAGGACTGACAGTTTATCTGCAGAAATGAAAATAATTATAGTTTGAATAAATCTAGATCTAGCTTTTTCTGTTACATCTTCCCACTTTTGAGAGATATTTACAGCATTGTCATCTTGGTGTAATCAAGTTACTATAGAGGAATATATCAACAACATTCTTGCCCACATTCTGTTAGAGTCCATGAAATTAGAGCAATTTAATCCAGTTAAGCATTCTAAAGGAATCTAGCCTTAAGGATATAACAATGGTGAGCTGCAAATCCTCATTTCTTTTAGATTTTATCTTAGAGACATATCTACTTTTGCTTCTCACTTTTCACTGGATACTTCACAATCAGACCATTTCATAATGAGGAGCATGTGATTTTTCCTGTATTTTGTTTTTGTTGCCAGTATTTTGTATATAAATACTGAAAAGAGCAATTTTTTAAATCACGGTGGAATTTCTTGCCACCTGTTCATGATTTACCAATGTATACATATCTTGTCATAAGATGGACAATTCCTTAGAAAAATTATTTTTTTCTAAATATTTATTAGATTTGAATTCACATAGACACTCCCAGGGATTGAATATGCTGAAACTAAGTAGTGAGCTATATTAACTAAAAGAATAAAGAGTTGAACTTTTAAAATATGTATTGGGCCAAATCCTTACTATGTCTGATTTTTCTGATTGTTCTCTTTTTCATCGTACACTTACAGCTTTAATTTTAACATAAAAATCAGTTCTGACAGTAAATAGATTGATATACATATCTTTCTCTTTATATAATAAGCAGCAGTATTTTGTAACAGTAATCTAACTGAACACCTATGTTTATCTTTTAGTGAATATAGTAACAGAAGGCAGCATTATAATGATCTTGCACATGTGATTATATGATCTTCAATTAGGTATTTGTATCTTGACAGCAAGAGATTAAAGCCTAAAAGAAATTTTCCTTTATCTCCTTCATTCATAGGTTTAACCTGTTGAGTGTCGGCCTTGAAAAACTCACCCGATGTCATGGTGTCAGGCACTTATGCCGCCAAATAATTTTTTAATAGGCTACTCTACAAAAATATGAAAAGCGACGGTCATTTTACACGGATTTTCAAAATGTTAATTGAAAATTAATCTTGACAAACTAAATAATTAATAAAGTATTATTTTTAATTGATTTAAAATTTTAAAATAAATAAATAATAAAAAGTTTTCTTACCTTTTTGTTGAACTTGTGAATTTCTGCATCAATGCCATATTCCTGGAAGGCTTTACATCCACACAAGAAGAATATTTTATACTCCAAATGTTGTGGGGATGTTTCGGCAATGTTTAGGATATTTAGGAGAAATATCCAGGGTTATTTTACACGGAGCATCAAGCACACAAACACCAAATACTTGTGCTCAATGGCTAGAGTGTCCAAGATATCTGATGAAAGCTTATATAAAGTAATACAATATAAACACAGTTCTAAAGTTCCAAAGGAATACTGAAGTAAAACCACTGAAATTATATATTCAGCTGAAGTAATGAAAGCTGACTCCATTTGATTTATATTTAATAAAATTATAGTATAGTCAAAGTTAGTGAAGCACAAATCCAACTGAAGTCAAGAAACATTTTTTCACATGTCCAGTTCAAGAATAAATTTTGTTTTCACAAATCCCAAATGAAGAAGGAAAGAATGAGTCAATTTGCTTGGTAAGATGATTTATATATAATAAAATTGTAGATGTAGTCAAACTTAGTGAAGCACAAATCTAGATGCAGTATACATAATGAAATAAAAAAACTGTTTTACTCTTGCAGATTTCATTGTGTGTGTTTAGATTTTATATACTGCATGAAATCTAACCGGCCTTTCCAAAGCATCAAAGATTCATCCACACAGATATTTTTACCAGGCACATAAATTGATGAAATTACCTGTCTGAAATGATCATAATCAATCTGATTTTTTGGATACAGTCAGGATGCTGATCTACGTAGTTAGCCGAAAAATGTAAACAACTTAGTAGTAACGAAATCTTCAGCCTGACAATACTTTTCTAACTAGCAAATTAGAAAACATTTCAGCTGTTGTAAAGTAATATGCAATGGAAGGTTTTCTATCCAATCCCATCAAAATAACAATCCACAAAAACTGATAAATTTCACTTACCTGTGTATCTCGCCATGAGACTCAGCAGATAGATTTGGTCGCAATTGTTGATCAGCAACATACATATTCGTGTACTCCACAATTTTTTGCATGAAATTTTCTGGAATAAATGCTTGAAAAATATCAAGTACTGTAGCATTTTATCCAAATGGCATTTGTACTCAACAGTTTCCTGAAAAAAGCATGGGGTTTCACGCTTGTGTCACACGTAGTAATCCATGATGACGCCATACGGTCGAGGTGACTGGTTTGCAATGTGTTGGTAGCACTGTCACCTCCTGCATCTAAAATTTTAGTAGGGGCTGGAATTTCATCATTTGATAATAAAAATCACTATCATCACCTGGGTTAAACTCTGACCCAGATGTAGCTTCAAATTCTCCATCAAAATCGGCATAAAAAGTGGCCATGGCAAAGTAGAATTCAAATGAAAACACACACACACACACAATGGCTGCTGTGTTGCACACAAAGGCTTAGGGTTGTATGACAAAAGGCGGGAATTTAGTCATGTGATTTTTCTAATTACCATATCCATCATAAAATTTTGAGCAGACTGGCTGCTGAAGCTAACCACATGATGAGTTCAGTGGGAGTGATTATTTAGAAAGATTGGCACATCTGAGACTGAGGGTGCGCAATGGTGGGAAGGCACTCATCCCGCTGGCACCGGCAAAACTTTTTTCCATGGGAAGGCAGTCTTCCTGCCGACACTCAATGGGTTATATTACATAAACCCCCCCAAACACTCACAAATATATATTTCACAAATAACATTATACATTTTTTGCCAGAGTAAATTTGCCTATCCCTATTTCTAAAATTAATTGTTATATAAATTGTTAAATGTCAAAGTGACCCAACCTTGGGCACTGCATGAGGTGATATTTTTAAATATCAAAGTTAGAAGTAAATAACTCAGGTAAAGAATGTGCTAGACTTGCTGATATAATCTAAACCAGTTTTAGGTGGATGAGTAGTTTTTATTATCCAATGGTTAAGAACGAGACCAGCCAATGGGCTGAGATAAAAAGTTTACATATTGAAAAAAATTGTATTCTTTAAACACTTTGAATTTGAGTGGCAGAGTCCGGTCATGAAAGCTTAACACTGAATTAACTGACTGATTGAGAGAGAGAATGGACTTAGAAATATTTCATGCAATTTGCTTTTGATATGTTATACTTGTGTTTTGCATAGAGATGTAATATGTGAGTAGGCTACTATTTCTACAGAGTGTGAACTATGATGCTTGTATGTAGTATGCTAAACATTGTTTCTAGTGAAACTGTTCATACAATTATTATACTGTATTTGTTATGCTGTGTGTGAATCAAGCTAATAAATACTGTTGTAGAAACTGTAAGTTGAGAATTGAATGTAAGAAAAAGTGGAGTTAAAATGAATAAACTGAAAACTTAGTGTTTGTTTCCCTGATTATATTTTACAGGGAAGAAGCATCCTTTTTGGGTCTTACTAGATCCCCTGGTTTACTGATTTATAAACCACTCCTACCATGGTAGGCTTGAAAAGTCTCTACCCATAGTGTATAAGTGTAAGGATGCACTGCACTCTGTTGATGTATGGTGGCAAAGTATGCTGACTACATCATGGAATTTCTGGTACATGGAGGTTGCTACATTGTTGTTCTGCTTAAAGGAACTAATATGGTGGAGCGCCCAAATTAGCCTCAAGAGAATAGCAGCTCATCAGTGTTCTACAATGTGCAAGAGAAACATATGGAACTGACAATCCTATTGTGACATTGAACTTGTGACTTTGTTACGAAAGCAGGCAAAAGTCTATTGCGGCAGTCGTCTAGACAAGGTTATGTTGCTATAATTTCTATAACTCCATTTCTGTTATTTGATAAGAACTATCCAGTGATTTATATTGACACTAATCTGTTGAATTATGTGTTAGGATATAAGACTGTATACACATAGAAATTATTCAAATGTAGTTTCATGAAAATATTGATGTCAAGTAATCTATTCATTGTATTTGTTATATGTATATTTGATTGTTGATTTAATACATTTATTGTTAAATTTATTGACCTTCTTACACATATTGATAACCTGATGTTGGTAAAGATAGTGGGTGTATGGGGGCTGGCTAAATATAGATTAAAAGATGGATTTATCATCTCCTTTGGTAAGAAGTTTTTTATCTATGAAAATATTGTGTGATGGTAAATGTTTGTCTTCAATGTTGTAGAAAAGAGAAATATGTTACAGCACCTGCTTATCAGATGAGTGGTGTCTTCTAGAGAATTATTAATAACCTAAATAAGATTCTCATCACTTGTAATTAGTTATGGATTATTAATTAGTAATAATAATCATAACCATTAACTAGGGTGGCTTTAGTGTCACAACTTGCATATGTATGTATTCTCATGACTGAATTTTAAAATTCTTAGCTGGAATTTTCATTAATCTTGCATTATTCATATCTGAAGTTCAGAATTCATAGAGATTTGACATTTACTTGTCTCAGTAATAAAAATGGTTTCCTTAATAGAATGATCATTCTTAAACTTAAACTAGTCCTAAGCATTTTATGCAACTGACATTATTCAGACAGCTTAAGACACATAAAAGGACTTTTAATATTTTTAAGTGTAAGCAAATGATATGCAAAATGACATGGGGTAAATAAATTAGTTTACACAAGAAATAACATGAAGAAATAAAGAATTAGTAACTTATATATGGTTTAACACTAAAAGTAATGACTTCAGAACAACAATACTATTGTAGTTGATAAACTAGATTTATCTTGAGAGCTCCTTAACAGTGAAGGCAGTTCATTTCAGGTATTCCAGGTATTTGGTGAATTTGAATGATGGACTTTGCCATTGATGATGTTAGAAGTAATGTGTGTCTGATAATTAATCAGCACAAACATCTTTCAAGAGTGTACATGTGTAATGTATTTTTTCAGTACTTCTCACAAGGGTGTATATGTTTGATGTATTTTTTCTATACTTCTAACAAGAGTGTAAAATGTTAATAAATTTTAAAATGCCTCTCGAACAGAATTCACAGGACTCAACTTACAGCAACATGTTACTGAAAGTGCTCTATGTCCAATAATCCCATGGTAGAGACATAGGTACCCTAATGGTCCTACTGTTTTAAGAGTTCAAAGGGCAAAAAATGGTTGAATCTTGTGGTACTTCACACAACACAAACAAAAGTGCTGGCAAGAACACATTCCAATCATGTGGTTCTTTCCACACACAATTTTCTGAAGGACTTTGTTAAAGTAGCGTTAAGATTTTCGTATACATAAACCATTACACATAGGGTGGTAAATAGCAGTTCTAATCCTACTCCGCAACCAGTATCTCAGAGGACTAGAAGTAGAACACAATGTCCATTTATGTATGCGTTAAAATGAGGTGTGCCCTTGGTTCTATGACATTTATGTTATCTGAGCAATAATGTTTGATATGGCCTGGTTTGCCACAGCTAAAGCACACTACTGGATCGTTCTTAATACCTTTGTCTTTAATGTTGTGTGACTTGTGGGTACTCTATTTTTTTCTCATAATCTAATGATCGCCTTTACGACCTGACTTGAGTTTTATCAAATTCAAAGTAATCGGAATGTAGACAAAATAACTTTCTGTCCATCCCCATTGGAATGAATTTGTTATGAACAAGTTTGAGACTATTAGTCAAAAAACTACTCATCCATTGGAACTAGTTTGGATTGCATCAGCAAATTCTCGCATATTCTTTACCTGAGTTATTTACTTCCAACTTTGACACTTAAAAATATCAGCATAAGCAGTGCCCAAGGTGAGGTCACTTTCACATTAACAGTTTATATAACAATTAAGTTTAGAAATAGGGATAGGCAAATTATAAATTATAAATTAATTTTACAATATTTCTAATAAGAATGTGGATGTAATATATTTTTTCTGTACTTTTAACAAGGGGGTAAATGTGTACTGTGTTTTACAGTACTACTAAAACGTGTGTGTAATGTATTTTTATTACTAAGTAAAATGCACATGAAACTCAAAACATAATTTTAACAGAGGAGAAAACAATCTCTTTACTTGTTAATGTAAAAATTATTGAATGGAAATAATTGGTTTCTGATTTGATTGCAGACCTTCACCCAAGTTGGTTCTCATTATTCTACAGTTGTGTAGAGTAGCACTGCCTCTTATGAGCACCGATGACTGTGCACATGTGGTACTGCCAGCTTGGGGTCAGCACCTGTATTCAGCACATTGGAGTTCTGCAAGACCTGTATCGGATCCACCTGCACGAATAATTTCCCTTCTACTAGCAAAACTGGGTGACCTTTTAGTGCCTGGCAAGTGTCTGCAACTATATATTATTTACAGCATTATATACTCTAGTTATTTAATATAAATGTTGCAATGTCAGTTTTCACTGGAATTGCAATTTATGTATAAATTGATTTTTCAAAATTATTTTTTTAAAGAATTAGGTAGATTTCTTTATTATTTTTTATTGATACAATTTCAATTAAAATATTTTTTCATTTTATTCATGTTATTTAATATAATTACATTTTCAGATTTATGTCATTGAGCTTATATCTGCTATTCTGTTTATTTTTCTCTTTGTGTTTTTTATTAGCTGACTAATGTACTTGTATTATAATATTTATATGCATAATTAAATTTGAAGTTATAAATGAATTAGTTTTTAACTTAATTTTTTTTTATAGAAGTTTTTGAAGTATTTGAAGTTAAGGAAACAATTTCGAGGTAATTTTTTTCTGTATACAAATATGCATACATAAACAGTACCATATGGTTCCACTAAGCAGGCCAAACTTCCAGGAGAGATAGTAAAAGAAATCATTCAGTAGTGACATCATTTTCCTGGTCTGCTTGCCTTTATTTACACTTTTTTTAGCAGTCATTGTTAATTAGTGAAAGTACTTTCATTAATAAACATTAGTTGTGGGGAGAACTCTTTTCACTAGAGAAATGCAACCATCTTATTTAAAAGAAGTCCAAAACACTCTACAGTAGTGTTTCCAATTGCTGTAATCTCATTTGTAGAGCCCAATCATCCTAGTTTGGTGCAAGCATAGTGATTTTATGTGCAGATTCTAACTTTGTGTCAATACTCAAGTGTCACCATAAGTTCTAATGTTTGCAGAATATTGTTATACAAACCCAACATGCAAAGGTCCACTACATATGCCATTAATATTATCAGAAAAATAAGTTAAATGAAAATTGCATCAGTCATTATAAACTACTAATAGTTATTGCATAAAATACCCATTTGTATACATATGTAATTGTTATTCATGAATACAATGGAGAATATTTCTTAATTTTGGGGGTTAATCTGACTGTGTGTGTGTGTGTGTGGGTGGTGAGGAAAGAGCTTAGCCCTGATCATTTAACTCTTAGTATTTTCAATTCTTAAAGTAGGTGCATTGGTTCACATATGGTCTGGCTTATAGGCAAGTAAATATGGTAAACTGAATGCACTGAAGTTCAATATTTAATTAAATATAAGATACAGACATCTGCTGAGAACCTGCATTGTATATGAATAAACACCAGCCTGTACTTGGCATCATTTTTATATAACTAAATGCAATCATTCTTATTTGGGCAAGTGTCAACAATGGCACACAAGCATATACAGGATAATCAAGAAAAGACTCAGAACTTTTAAATACCTCTATCTATTGATGCATATATTCACAACACTGAAAGAAGCAAAAAATTATTTATTAAAAAGTATTTTTATTATATTTGGTCAGTTTATGTCTCGCATTGCTGATCTGAAGCCTTAGTATTTCTGTTGATAAATATATACTGTATATAATTTTATTTGGGGAAGCACATGTGTATATTTTCTGCTCTTTTCTATTTCTTTTCTCAGGGAGTGGGGTTGGGGAGATAGTCATCACTCAGCAGTAGGTTATGAGATTCTTGACATGAAACATACTGATATCTATTCAGTAATTTATTTTCATAAATAAAGGCATGTATAAATGCTGCATTTTTTTTCTGATGAATAGCATTACTTATGATTTAAATGCACTTGGGACATTTGATTAAAGGAAATTAATATACTATTATTTGATCATTTTTATGTCCAGGTGATCAGGTAATGTTGTCCAGTCGCACACCATCATCAGAGTCATCCACACCCAGTCATCCAAACAGCCCAGGAGGCAAGGAAAGGGGTGAAGACAGTGATGTACAAGGAGGAAGAATATCAGTTTTTTTGCACAAACGTGAAGATCAGTTGTCTCATGATGTTATTCAGCCATTACTTAGGTAGGTAATAATTTAAATAACATCATTATCACAAAAAACAATTTTATAACATTTTTGGGGGGATAATAATAATTATAAAATTATTTTTTCAAAAATATTTACCGAGTATCTTCACAGCTGAAACCATTTTACTTTATATTTGAGTAGTTCTACCTATGTCCCAAGAGGGAGTGTTGCAAAATTAGGAATTTCTTGTGTATTTTTATATATATATATATATTGGTTGATATATATTTGATATATTGGTTATGAACTTATTAGACTTTCTAATTTACATACAGAACATTGGATAATAGAAAGATGAATGAAAAACTAAATTATTTTTATAGATTGTGAGAAAATGATTATTGTTAAAAACTTTTCTTTATTTTGAGGAATCAGACACTATTATTGTAAACAAATGTATACAGAAACATGATCATGCATTATAAGTTGTTATATTCTTGGAAAATAGGTTATGACAATTTTCTGGTAATTGCTTATTAAACAAGTTATCACAGATAATCTATCAAGCACATTTAGGAAGGCAAGATGCCTTAAGCTAGATATTTTCTATTAGAAATGGTACATACTCTCCTCTTTTTATTTTTTTACTCATATAAGAGAAGCCCCTTAGTGCATTTTTCCAGTTGAAAAATGAAAGACCAAGCAGAGTGTCAAAACTACTCTAAATCATTATTACTTTACTAAGCCCCACCTTAATCTGCTCAACTTGAACAAATCCTAAAACATAATGTGCTCTAAGCATAAGCATTCCACCTTCCAAAAGTGAAACAAAAGTTTTTTCCTTCAGTAGACTTAACTCTACTTTTAAGCTTAAGCTATTTACTATATAGTTGGAAATATTGACATATATGAACTCCAAAAATAATCAGCTATGGTGGGAAAGTCAAGGAACTATTACAAAAATAGCTACAAGTGTTGTGATTGCATCTTCTGGTGTGTGTGCCTTCATTTATCTGTATCCCATAAGTGCTAACTCTGCTTGCAAATCTCTTTCAGTACTAACTGAGAAAGGTGTAGATGAGCTGAATAACATTACAGTATTTTTGAGCCTATTGTTTAGACTAAACATTTAAAGAGTCTCTAGTAGTTAATATATATTCACATAGTAAATAAATTTCTTTAAATAAAAATAAATTGAATAGAAAATATTCTTCGTGCTGTATTGATCATTCCATAATAATTTATTGCCTGAATTGAATATATGAATAGATAAGATCATTAAATTTAGATCTAATCCGCACCTTATAAACATAGTCAGTCAAAGAAGATACCAAGAACATTTGCTTGAGAATTTTATATCTTATCTTATCTTTGTATTAAATTATTAATACTAAAATATTTCTAAATGATGAATGCAATCTATATACCTTGAAGAATAGTTTTTGTATAAAATGTAGACTCTTTACTTTCTTCAGTACTATAAACCAGATGAGTAAAGTATCAAAACAATAGCTGCTTGCTATATCAGTTGTTGTAGCATTGTAATTTGTATATAAGGAAGAATACTATGCATAGGACTGATATATCTACCCAACAATTAAAATAATCATTTACTTGATAACTAACAATACATATGAATTAGTAATTATTTTTGTGTGTGTATAGAAAAACATAACCATTAAATTTAAATGTCAATTTTACTTTCCATTTTTTATTTTAAACTCCTCTCATCACCAGAGAATATTATTTTTTTACACCTGTAATTAATTCACTAATTAAGGAATAATATGCCTGATATATTTAGTTTAGTATTCCTTGTTTAGTGCATGATGCAAGATTGAAGCATTAAAAAAATATTGACCCTGTATATTAGTGAAATATACCTAATGTAAGATATATATAAGTGCTAATGCCTCAATATAACATGGTCCTTGGAATCCCCAAATTTAATTCAATTGTACTCGAGGCTGCGATATAATAAGGGATCCATTCATAGTCACATATGAGCAACACATGTCACATAGTGGCTGTTTTTCAAAACAATATTGATTATTGTTAAGCTGTGTTTATGAAATGGCAAGATATGTACAATATACTTATACCGTATAAAGTTTAGGCATGCTTGGCCAAACATTTGATCAAGGGAAGTCAAATAATAGTATTACTCACCATGTGAGCTAGGTTAATATTGATTTGATATTGATTATCAATAAGATTTCTATATGGTGTAGTCGTTGGATTGGGTTTTTTTTTTACATCTTCACTAGACAGTTTTCAAAATGTTCAAAATTATTAGGCTGAATCAATTGATGAATAGATTTAAGAATTAATGAAATAATGTTGAAGCTGTTGAACTGTTGCTATTTATTTGATTGAATTTGTTAGAGTTTAGAATGAGATGATCTATTTATGCTTAGCTATTATGAATATTCAAACCAGACAGTTGTATGAAACTATTATATAATGAATGTTTATAATATTTTTCTCTAGGATAATAAAAAATTTCTTAATGTATAATCTTAGTAAAAGCTAGTTGCACTATGAGTTAGTAATAAATGTATATTAACTTAACTTGATCAGCTGATAGGTATTCATATATCAGAAAAGTGTGCTATAAAACTTTTTTTTATTACTGTGTTCTGATTGGTTGGATTGGCCAGTAAAACTATACATCTTAAAACTCAACACCCAACACAAATACGACACAAACGCGCAAAAAAAACTGACATGGACAATATCAAAGGGCAATTGGAAAACATTCAAACTCAACTTAGAACAAACAACTGACGAGAAATTAACACACAAAGACGCAAACATATGGGCCTCCAACATAACAAACGTTATCACCCAAGCAGCCAATCTAGCCTTCCCAATCAACCAAACACAAGCCTCCTCCTGCCCCCTCACACCATGGTGGAATCAAAAATTGGAAAAAATGAAACAACAAAGAAAAAACGCACTACGACAATTCAGAAAACAACCTAACAACACAAACCTCAAAAACACATACCACAGAATCAACAAAAACTTCATAATGCAAATCAAACTAGCAAAACAGAAAGCCTGGCAAAAACATTAACAGCCTAAACAGAACCAATACAACCAAGCAAATATGGAGCACAATAAAACAAATGATGGGAAAGGGCAAGACAAAAAACACTATCCCCATTCCTCATTATAGACCCACAAACAAAAACACACGCCACTTCACAAGAAGAAAAAGCAGAAGCACTAGCAGATTCATTCCAAGCGAACACAAACAACACAAACCCACAAAAAAGTAACCACATCACGAAAGTCACAAAACAACTCTCAACAGCAGAAGAAAGTAAACTAAATGAAAGCAAGCAGCTCCAAGATTTAAACGCACCCATCACAGAAGCAGAAGTCAAACATATAATAAAGACTAAAAAGAACACAGCCCCAGGCCAAGATAAAATACCCTATCAATTCCTCAGACGACTACCAGACAACATAATATACAACATAACAAAACTATTCAACAAAATATGGCAAACAGGAGTAATTCTGAACCACTGGAAACAAGCAATCATAATACCCATACCTAAACCAGACAAAGATAACACCCTCCCAAGCTCATACAGACCAATATCCCTTCTACCCACATTAGCAAAAACACTAGAAATAATAGTGAACAAGAGATTAACACACTACCTAGAAACAAACACCCTCCTCTCGCCTGTACAACACGGATTCAGACCGAAACGCTCCACCATAGACACAACAAATAGACTAACAGACAACATAATGATAGACAGACTACAGGGAAAACACTCAATAGCAATATTCATAGACATTTCCAAAGCTTTCGATACAGTATGGCACCCAACAATACTGCTCAAAGCACTCCAACTAGGAATAAGGGGAAACATATACAAATACATTAAAAACTTCTTCACAAACCGCACATTCAAAGTACAGATAGAAAATACATTTTCCACCACAAGAAAAACAACACATGGCACCCCCCAGGGGAGCACGCTCAGCCCCACCCTCTTCAATATAGCCACTTACGACCTAAACACAATCACCGCACATACCAATACACAGCTAACACAATTCGCTGATGACTCATCACTTTACAGCGCACACAGAGACCATGGGAGACTGATAGACAACTTGCAACTGACTCTTAAAAAACCTAGAAGACTGGACAGACAAGTGGGGACTAGATCTGGCACCCGACAAAACAACAGCCATAGATTTCTCAGCCTGCAAAAATAAAACATACCCAACACTACACCTAAAACAAACAAAAATAAAATACTCCAAAACACACAAATTTCTAGGAATCACGTTCGATGAAGACATCAGATTCAGCAAACACATAGAAAATACACTAACCAAAGTAAACAAAACACTTAACATTCTAAAAGCAACAAAGGGGAAAGAATGGGGTGCAGACACCCAAACACTACTAACATTCACCAGAGTTCTAATCTACTCCATCATAGATTACGGCAGTGCAACATACACAGCCATGGACAACCCAAAAATAAAAGCACTAGAAATAATACAAAACCAAGCCCTAAGAATAAGCACATACACACTACCAAACGCAAAAAACGAAGACCTATATCACCAAACAGGACACCTAACGCTAAAAGAAAAAAGAGACAAAACAAACCCTAAAACAATGGGCCAACAGAACACTCCATGGGAAAAATCTCCCCACAAACATACACCTTTTAAACAAAAGTTGGGATAAAAGAGGATACAAAGGACAGAAAACAAAGAAAAACAACCCCAACAGATGGACAGAACACAAGGTACCCCCTACCAACTAACCAAACGACTGCTAGAAAAACACAAATTAAACACAATCAAAGGGGAAAACCAAACACAAAACCGCACACCCCCCTGGACAATAACCCCCCCCCAAACATAGACCTAACATTGCTTAAACAACCCCAAAAATACAGCAACCCACCAATAGCCAAGCAAAAAGCGCTTGAGCATATAAACAAAAATTACCCCAACCACCACCACATATAAACAGATGGCTCAAAAAAACAAAATAGGAACAGGAGCAGCAGCACACCCACCCACAGGCACGCATACATACAAACTAGACCAAAAACACTCAATACTATCAGCAGAACTTATAGCGATCAAACAAGCATTAACATTAGCAACCAACACCACAAACATGTAGATGCAACTACTCATACTAACAGACTCACTAACATCATTACAAAACATAGCAAACCCCTTCCAAACAACTAGAACAAACATAACAAATCAAATAGCAAACCAAATACAAACACTAGAGAAAAAAGGAGTAAAAACAATGCTACTCTGGTATGGAGCTTGACCCATATACATGTGGATGTGTGTATAATTTGTGCATATATGCATATGTGGGTATATATTGTGTATGCATATGTACACAATGTACACACTTACACATATAACAACATATATAGGGATATGGCTCATTATGTGGCAGATATAAGTCTATAGATATACATTGCATATAATGTATTTTGCCATTATTCTGATTATTACTGATTTTTGAGGAATTATAATGTTGTATTTTGAATAGAATGATTGACATAATATAAGAGTATTCATTTATCTCATTTGTTTATAGTCAATTTGTTATATTTTTCAGTTCAGAAAATCGTCCATTTCGACTGGCGGGTGGTGCAAACATGGAAAAGGTTGTGCGAATGGATCGGGAGCTTTCAAAGCATAGCAAATGTGAACTGACAACTGAGGAGGCAATGATTGCATTAAAGAAAGCCTACAAATGGGCCCAGATGGGGATGGTTGTGTCCACTGCACCCCCAGTGGAGAGCACACCCACAGATAGTAACTCCTCCACAGACAAGAAAAAAACAGCAGCAGAAAGTGTTTGTAAAGAAAACAATGCAGAGTTAGCCAGGTTATTTATTTAAATTTTTTAATTATACTGTTTTAGCATTTATAATTTGTGTTTGACTTTGCAAAAACAAGGCTAAAGTCGCTATAATTAATTATGCACTACAGCCATTAGTAGTTGTAAAGTTTAAAAAAAAAGTCAGTTTTGGGATTACTTTAAAAATTACTTTATTGATCATTATTTTTCAATAATCCAAGAGTATTTTTCTGTTTGAATAAAGATGATAGCATTTAAAAGTGTAAAATAACTTGGTAATTGTAACAAATGTGATACATTTGCACAACTGTTGCGAATCCATATATGATATATATCGCATGATTTTAGCTAAATTGGCATTCATAATTGTGTTTTACATTGCCACTAAATATCATGCATAAGTGATGATGCCCTTGTAATAAATAATAGACTTTTAATTCCATATGGAATATTTTGTTTTTTTAACGATTTCTAACCATATTCATTTTTATCATTTTTAAATAACTCCTTCTCATGTTTGTAACACCTACAATTTATGAATATATTATACCATGTGATCATGTATATGCCAAATAAGCTAAGTTTAAATTTTAGTATTTAAAAAATATTACTTATTTCGTTAAAACATCATTAAAAATGTATTTAAAAAATTATATGCAGCTTTATTTATATTATATTTAATATTTTAATTTATATGTAGCATTTACATATATTTTAGCAGTAAGTATAAAAAAGAAAATAATTTAAGGTATAGAAAGAAATTGTGTGTGATTTTGTGTGCACATTCATGCATTCATGCATATGAAATAAAAACTATTAATGTAAATGAACGATCATCAAGCTCATTGCTTGCTTGCTTATTTCTTTGGATTCCTCATGGAACAAAGGACCTCGCATCAAGCTCATTAGTTAGAAACTAAATAATTAAAGATAGTGCATTTTTCTAGGCAGCAGAATAATAATATGTACTTGACTGTAAAATAAACTTTAAGAATAAATATGATGCCTCTTGAATGGAATTATATTATTAATGACAACTTTGACATACAATATATAATAGGAATGAATGCCTGCCTACATGATACAGCTAAAACAGCACTCAATGAAAACATAAACCTAAAATGACAAATTAACACATTTATGTAAGAGAGAAACAAACATTCATATGTTTATGTTTGATGTAATTATATCATCTACTTCAAGAGAACCATCAAAATAAAAATGCATATTTACTAATTTGTAGTTAATACAGTTATTTGGTATTAAAATTAAAGTCAGTATTTATTCCTTTGTCATACTAGTTCTAAGCACACTTTTATTTAAGTCTGGAAGGATGTTTATGTTATTCACTTCATGATTACAGTTTTCTTGTATTAGCAATTATGATAACCTGCATAAAATACTGACAGAAATTGATTTTCACTATCAAAAGTCAGCATCTATAACACAAAAGTTAAGTGGGTTCATTTAAACTTTCATGTGCTTTTTTTAATCAAGTCATTCAAGGAAGAACTGCTCAATTTACACTTAACTGATCAATAACAATAATATTAATAATCACAAACTGTATTAATCACATAACTGAAGCACTTCAAATTATATATATGTATATACATTTAGTCAGTAATTTTTCATTTTTGGACACTGTTTAATACTGAGGGCTTGACGAAAAAAAAAAATCATATTATT
Source organism: Sinotaia quadrata (assembly GCA_028829895.1). Lineage (NCBI taxonomy): Eukaryota > Metazoa > Mollusca > Gastropoda > Architaenioglossa > Viviparidae > Sinotaia > Sinotaia quadrata. The sequence goes on along the minus strand of CM054183.1, from coordinate 73,236,508 downwards.
ATATTTTATCTGTATTCATATTTAAAATGTTGAAAATGTTTATGCATATACCAGCAATTTCTAATGCATGCTCACAATAAATTCATTAGTAAGATGTTTATTAATGAAAAGTAGTATACTATAATTTTTTGTTTATATTTTATATTTGCAGTACTAAGAATGTCCACTCTTGTAAACAAATGTTAAATATATAAAAATATTAAAAAACTAGTGCTATCAGATTGAGGCATATATCCTTGTTATGTAATTTTTAAATTATATATCAGTAGCAAATAGTAAGCAGGTTGATTAAAAAAAAAAACTGCACGAAGATCAGTTCTAATCAACAAAGCAGTAATATTATGGATATTATTATATTATTAATTCTGAATAAGTAAAGTAATATTTGCATAGATATAATAATAAATATTAATTATAATTACAATATGCAACTCTACTTGCCTCAAGTGTAAATTGAAATGAAAATTGTTTCTAATAGATAACTACTACTAATAATACTGACTAAACTTTTACTACTGATAGTAAAAGTTTAGTCAGTATATCCATAATATATAAAATGCACTTGTACTTAATCCATTATCATTAATTTCAGAACAAATTAAAATTAACTACTCTTCAGAGTGGAAAGTTTGAGAAAGATTTTTTTTATTAGCAAAAGTCAGTAGTTTGTAATGCTGTCTAGTAGGACAGATTACTATATTTCTGATGTGCACTCTTAAACAGGGAGATTTCACTAAAATATAAAGAATTCAGATATTGGGTTTGCATATTAATTTTATATTTCTGCTGGACTTCAAAGCCAGATAAAAGTTGTTTTTTTCTTTCTGGAGAGATTATAAAAAATAAGTACAACTTGCCGTTGTTAATTTAATGTTAGGACTGAAACCAATCAGTTATTTTCCTAAATGACTGAAAAAGAAGATATATAAATAAGTATTTATAAATTTAATTACATTGCAATAATTTTTGTAATTTAAAATTGTGCATAATACTTAATTTATTTATTAATTTTATACTGGTATAAATTTTATTATTTTCATAATTATTGTTTTAAACATTATAATATGTGTGTATTGGTTACTTTATATATTTTATTAAGATGTTATTTTATTATTATCAATATTTATTTGTACCTCACCACAAAATTTCAATGTATACATTATATCAAATTGATAAAATAAATGCATCATAGGAATATGACCAAGCTAAAAATCCTAAAATTGCTTTACATTTTTTTTTATAGATATTTTTATAGCGAAAGTTAAATTTTTTCAGTAGGATCAACTACCTAGATCTATATTCTAAGTAATAAATCTGTTTGCTACTCATTCAAATATTATATATTATTCAGAGAGGTTAATTGTGATTGTTGTCAGACTAGACAAATCTATCATCTGGTTCCATTGAAATTGACTTACAAATTCAGTGCATCCAAATGGATCCTTTTTTATAATAGATTTGAGATATCTCTGGTGATTCATTATCACTTACACTTTCATCTTGACTAGTATATTTCTTGTCATGTCTTTTATTTTCCCACGCTCCTGATGTCACAAAGATTATGCATTTCCAAAGATGACTAAAACCTTGTGTTCATCAAAGTCCATAAAGGAATATATATTTTAATTCAAAAAAAAAAGCAAGTATCATTCATTCATAACAAATGACTAGGTTTTATCAAAATGATAATTTTTGTTTTAAAATGTTACGAAAAATGTTTGGAACAATACTAATCCTTTAAAGTTATATTCTTTCTGTGTATTGCCACTATCCTCAAAATATTCCAGAAATATAATTCTGCAGAAATATTTTGTAGCCTTATGAGATTTGGGTTTTTTAACTTATGCAAACTTGTGAACTGTTTAAGAACATTTAGTACATTTAGGGTGGGGATGTGCATATTTATTTTCTAGATAAAACAGTTGGTAGCTTTTTAAATTATGCTTTGAAAACTGAGTATATGATTATCACACTTAAGGACTTGGAATTCACGTAATGGATTGAACCATTTTTACTAGAATATTTGTAGGTACAATTGATATAAAAATTTGTCATCTGTAGCAAATATTTCATCAATGGCTGATTGTTTTTGGTACCATTTTCTGTTTTTAATTTTGTTCTGTGAAGTTCATAAAAATAATTTATATTTTAATTTTTAAAATGATATTACCAATTTTTAATAACTAAAATTTAACTACTCACTGGATCCACCACCAAAATACAAAATACAAAAATTTACTAAAATCTACTAAAATCTACTACTCAAATTCAATCTAAGTGAAACTTGAATTGCTCACTGTGCGTGGAGGTCACAGTGAGTATAGCCATGGCCTGTGTGTATGTATTTTACTTTTTAAATGATGAGCTTCCTTATGCACTGTACTATTTCATAGGTTTAGGGCTACTGGTGAACTCCCTTATGGGATAGCATGATTTTATATAGTCTATCTTGATTCTAGGGCACTAAGGTACACAACAGTAAAATTCCTACATATCTGTCCTAACTTTTTTTTACATAAGCCTTCACAAACTCACAGATATAACAGTTTTATTATATATATATGTGTATAGATATGAATTTGGAAAGCTGAAGAAAGGCTGGTTTAGGGTATAAGATCATTTCTACATTATTTTCCACCTTTTATAGTTTCTTAGATCAAACAAACCATTGTAAGAATTGACAAAGACTTAAAAACATAGTCACTTTAAGTGAGCTTAGCAAGCAGTTTTAAATCATTTTTTTACTCTCTTAATTGAAATTTTATATGTAATCATATACAGTACTTTGTTTTCATAGTCCCTACTTATGATTACTAAAATCTCATCTCGAACATTTGTTGACTGTTGCCAAAGTAAGAAAACTACAAACATGCTTAATGTTGTCAGCAATTAAAAAAAGTTATGTCTGAAGATTCATTATTTATTTCATATGTTTAACAGTGTTACAGCCTTATTTGAATACAATTTTAAGTACACAATAACCAAATGATCTATATACTAACAGCAGTATATGTCCCTCAACTGTGGATACATATCCTATTAGCATGGGCTTTATTACATAACATCTTTCAAACAAGTCTGCTCAAAAATATCCATGCGAGGTCCTGTTTGGGGCAGAATATTATATAGTTGTTTTTTAAATCTAAGAATTTAAGTGCATAACTACTTTTGTTTAGAATGTTTGCAATATTTTATTTGATTTGAACCATATTTTTCTTTGACTCATGTCTTTTAACTTACTTATAAATTTGTTAAAATTGTTTTAATTATTGCAGGACAGATCCATTGCGTGCATTTATTAGTGGCCATGTGGCAAACACCATGGCAGCAGAAGTGATTGCACTACTGCACAACTTGCTTACAGCGCCAGTGACAAGTACTGCTCAGACGTGGGCTGAGGCTGTACAACGAGTGCTGTGCAATGCCTTGTCTGGACTCCCCGTGCTTCTTGCTTCCACTGAAACTCTTACTTCTCCACGCAGTCATGCACAGCAGCTCATGTCCACAGCCAAACTGGCTAATGCAGCATTGGCTGCTCTGGGAGCTTTTCAAGAGACGGTCAAACCAGGCTGTGCTGTGAAGGTATGTCAGAGTAGAAAGACGAATCAAAATAAGTTGACAAATAGTTGACTCAGGCTATGCAATGCAAATATACATATAATTGATCTGCTGCACAATGCAGATATAATAATAATTGATCTGAATAAAAGATGCCTTTTGTATATTAAAAATAATCAAAATCAAAACAGGATTGAATTTTTTTAAATTGCTTTTTATATGTGGGGACAAATATTAGATTTGACAAGACAGCAGTAGACTTAAGGTAGTTTAAAGGATGATGGATATGTCACAATCACCCCACTCCTCACAACCTTGCAGCTAGGAATTCATAAACAAAATGTGATTGGACATCAACTGACAACACTGCTAATATTGGATAATCACTCTAAATCACATGCCAAAAATTAGTTAAATGGAGAATAAATATGAAGGTAGTCTAATAAATATTCTTTTACACTTTAATAACAAGGTACAGGGATAAAAAATAAAGTTCTTCTAAAGTTCTGTTTGGCCAGGGTTAACGAATAAACTACATGACAGATTTTGATTGGACTTTTACTGTTGTATATTTTAGTGCCCTAGATTCAAGATTAATATCATGCTATCCAATAAGGATGCTTGCCTTTGGGAATTCACCATTAAAACAAAAGTGCATGCACACAGGTTTATACATCACTGGATGCACATGGATGTTTCATGGATTCACTCAGATTGAGTTTCTCATTCAGGGTACCAGATTTTAGGCTTTAGTAAATATTGTATTTTGCTTTGTGGTTAGTGTTATTTTTTAAATGCCCCATGAAGAGATCAAACCTTAATTCTGTCTTGGTGAATGCAAGGAGAAAGCAACTTATGCAGCTCACTGAAAGCCAATCACAGAGAGAGAGCTTAGCACACTGGGCTATAAATAGTGGTACGTTCGGTGGAGACCGCTCCTATGATCTCAGTTTACTGTGGATGTTTACTTGCTTCAATATATGCAGCAAGTATCATCTACCATGCTCTTATGTTGCTGTCTCCAATTCCTCTTCAGTTTCTCTTTCTTCCATTAACATTTCCTCTCATTTCTCTTTTTTCTAACTCTTTCTCTCTACCTTTATTTTTCTCTCTCTCTCTTTATCATTTTCTTTCTATAATTTCTTTCTGTCTTTATCTTGATCATGCACACTCTTTCTCTCTCTCTCCCACTATCACATTATTTTCCCTTAATCTCAATCTATTACTTCTTCCATTCCATTCTTTTTTCATTTATTTATCTCTCCCTATCGTCTCTCTCATTTTTTCAGTTTCCCCCCCTCCCACTTTTCATTTCTGTCCTTTCTGTATGTGATTTGTGTGTGTGTGTGTGTGTTTGTGTGTTTTATTTGTCTCTCTCTCTGTCTCTCCCTCTCTCCTCATAACCTTCATATTTATTTCCCTCTTTCTTTCTGTCTTTCTCTCATGCACTCTTCCTTTTGTAATTCTTGTGTATCTCCTTTATTCATTCTGTCACTTTCATTTTGTTTTTTTCTTTCTTCCTTCCTTCCCTCCCTCCCTTCCTTCCTCCCTCCCCTCCTCTCCCCTTCCCTTTCCCTCCCTCCCTCTCTCCCTCCTTCCTTCCTTCCTTCCTCCCTCCTTCCCTTTCTTTCTTTCATTGGTATCATGATGAAATGTCTGAAGAAGTATGGCTGATTTATTGAAAATATTAGGGGACAGGAATAATCTTCATGTAGCAATGTCTTATATCCTAACACACAATTCAATAGATTAATGTCAATATAAATCACAGAATAGTTCTTATCAGAGAACAGAAATGGAGTTTTTAGAGATAAGTGATAATAGTTTGTACATAACCTGTTTTAGGTGCTGTTTCTATAGTCATTTGCGTGCTTTTTGTAAGAAAATCACAAGTTTATTGTTTACTGTCAATTCCACAGGATTCCTTCCTCACATTGTAGAAAACTGGCTAGCCGCTATTCCCTCGAGGCTAACCAGGTCACTCCTTCACCGTAATAGCTCCTTCAAGTAGAACATTTGTAGCAATTTCCAGTAAATTCCTTGTACTAGAAATTGCTCAATGTAGTCAGCATATCTTTCCACTATACAACAGTGGAATGGTGTGTATCCTTTACATTCACACTCTGCAGTAGATACTTTTCGCATCTTCCACATTCATAGCAGCTTATAATCAATAAACCAGAAGATTCAAATAAAACAAGGAAAGGCTGCTTTTTCTCTGAAAAATGTAATCAAGGAACAAGCGCTAAGTTTCCAATTTATTCATCTTTAACTCCATTCTTTCTTACATTCAGGTCTCAACTTATTGTTTCCTGCAACAGTATTTATTAGCCTCATTCATGCACACAGCATAATAAATACAGTATAATAGAGTATGAACAATGTCGAGTTTTTTGCATACTACACATGAGCATCTTAGTTCACAATTTGTAAAAATAATACTCACATAATAATACTCTACATAAAATGCAAGTATAACATATCTATAGCAAAAATGCACAAAATATTTCTAAGTCCATTCTCTCAGTCAATCAACTCACTATGAAGCTAACAGCCACCTTTCATGACTGGAATTCTTTCCACTCCAAATTCTAGTGATTAGACAATAGAATTCTCTAAAGCAGATAAACTTTTGATCTCAGTCCATTGGCTGGTCTCGTTTCCATAAATATTAATCACTGGATAATAAAAACTACTCATCCAGTTGGGACTGGTTAGGTTGCTTCAGCAATTTCTAGCATATTCTTAACTTAAGTTGTTTACTCCAACTCTGACATTACAAAAATATCATCATAAGGAGTGCCCAAGGGCTGGTTACTTTGACAATTTAAGAACAATTAAGTCTAGAAATAAGGATCGGCAAATTTGCTTTGCCACATTATTTGCTATTAATTAATAGTTAATAACCATAATGAGTGAAGGGTGCCCAGAGGTGTCACATTTTGTGGTTACAGCAAGACTAGGTGAAAATGGAGATGAAGTTTTAGGTTGAGTGCAACCTAAAGTTGATGTTGAACTATAAGGTTAAACTTTAAGGTGCTGCTAAATGTTTTATGCAGCAGCATAATTTTCTAACATGGTAAAAATACCATTTCACTAAACCTTTCCCATCCTTCATTAACATATACATGAGAGATTGTTTTTTCTTTTTTGTGTGTGTTTAATATACAATCTTAAACTCTGTCAGTTACCCCTGACTATTCATTAGCATAATTAATTACCAATAGTGTGCTTTATCAACATAAAATCACACTGCAAAAATATCTTTTAATGACTGCAAAATACAATATATAAAGTGGATAAATAAATGGATGGATGGATTGATGAATCAAATGTAACACTCTTTATCAGAATTAAATTACACTACAAAAATCATATAGTAACTTTTTTATTTTCAAAATTTCAAGTGTTGGTGTTATTTATAAATCCTCAAGGTATTTGTGGTCAGTTTCCTGTTTTGTCAATTTGCTATCGAGAAATATTTTTGTCTTCATTAGTTCATTATTAGTTAGTCATTTTTTAGAAACTAACAAAAAAATTGGTACTTTAAAAGTAAGATGGGATCATCAAAAAAGATAACTTAAGGAGATGATCAGATGGTTTAGAATTGCTGCATCCATCAACAATAACTATTTGGAAAGATTATATGAAACAGTGGACAACTATGATGACATTTTCAACTACCAGGTATTATCAGTTGTAACAAATGAGGAACTAAAAAGTCTGGAGTCGTATAATTACTTTTATAGTTCAAAAGTTGGCTATGTTTTTCATAATGAGCTATCACCAGATTTCATCTATTTGAAAGTGGACATGACCCAGGTCAGTCAATGATGAAAAGCACAAGACCTGGGTTTTAGCAAGAAAATCTGGTGTTATCAAAAGAGCAGGATCTCTTGTTTGGCAGGAGAATCATGCAGTCTTGTAGAAGCTGTGTTATGGAAGGTACATATAAATATATATTTTTTATATTGCTCTTTGTTTATTGTTATTGTAACATTTCCTATTAATCTTCAACCTGCTTGTTACACCCACTTGGTGAATATTTCAAATTGTCTGTTTATTTATAATTCTTTATGATAAAATAGTTTCCCTGTATTATTATAAACCTAATTTTCACCTATTATAGGTGAAGATAGATAGAGAGAGATAATTATTTATTGAAAAATAGAGGCAATTGATAAAATTCTGATTATGAATTAGAAAATATATAGTATGAGCTTCATTTATTTTTTTCATCTTGTATATATAATGGTGTGTGTGTGCTTATCCATAATATTTTAAGTTTTTAGATTCCTTTAAAAAAATCCTTGAAACATTAAAGTATGACAAAATATTAAGTACTTTTATTTTATTTAGAATATTATTTTATATTGAAATTAGTAACAGTTTATGTATTGTCTTGGTTCTTCAAAATCAGGTTTATTTAGCACTCATGTTGTGTGTTTTTGCACTATAAAAATATATTTCCACACTATAAAATTATAAAACCATTGTTCCAAAGATATAAGTAAGCACATGTTTTTTGTTAATTTAAAATTAAGATTTTTTCCCCTAGATTAAGTTCCTCAAAATCTTTTATCAATAAAAATGTTTGCTTAGTGAAAATATTTTGCAGTTTGCATAGCAACAGATTAAAATAACAATTATGATAGTACTTGATTTTCAGAATAAAATGTAATTATGTGATTACTAAAATTAATTTTACAATTATTCATAGGTGAAGTATGCGGTCAATACTGGTCAGACTAGCATTTCCTGTACAGACCAACAACAAAGATAGACCAGAGGAACAATTAGAAACCTTGAGCCAAAAATGTTCATGATATGTTTAAGACCAAGTAGAGCTTCAAACTACAGATAAACTAAAAATGCTGTCAGTAAATTGGAACAACCTAGCTATAGTTCTGAAGAATTTAGATGCAGTGCATCTAATTCATCTATGCCCTAGCTTTTACAATTCCAAATTCCTGTATTGAGCAAGCCTTACAATGCCTCACCTGTCCCTGAAAGACACAGATTAATCTTGAGCATAGGGAACACAATGGAGAACTGGATTGTTCCAGTTGCAGAGACTTTTATAACAGGCCTATTAAATATTACTTCTCTTTCTATGCTGGAAGAAAAGGCATGCACAGAGTAGCTCACATTTTTTGCCATGATAAGCTGAGAATTACAGCAAGTACTGCTAAAAAGTACCTATAAAAATGGCAAAATGTTCTAACATCTTCTTGCGAGAGCTCTTATATCTGATTTTAAGGGAAATTTTGCTACACAGCATGGTCAGAAAAGTGAGTTATTAACTGCCAAAAACTTAAAAATATAATTGTTAGAGGTACAGTTGCTTGTCAGATTGAGCCATGTCTTTCAGCCAGTCCTGATGAAGGGGTTTTAAATTGAAATTAAATGTTCACTTTCTGAAATGAGGTGAGAGAAGTTGATTTTGAATCGGATGATAGGATTAGAAGTTACATTAGTGTCAGTAGCATGCACATGTCAGATCTTTCCAATTGGGGAGGAGAGTGCATCAGATTCTGAGGATATAGAAGAGGAGTAGGGGGAAGGGGTATCTGGAGATGCATGCAGTTGGAATACTAGTACTTCAGCACTGAATATATTGGAATTTGTAAGAGAAACAGGACCGAATGTGACTGTAACTAATGAGAGTACTCAGCTGGCTTTCTTCTACCAGCTTTTCAAAGAAGAAACATTTGACAAGATAGCGGAATAAATGAATGAGTATGTGGAAAAACAAAATGGCAATCTAGGTTGGAAGGAAACTAATGCATCTAAAATGAAGACTTATTTTGGACTTATATATGATTTTGATAGGAATTCACAATCTGCCAAGAGAAGAGATGTATTGGTCATCTGATGACAGGTTAGGTGTTCCTGGCGTCAACAAAATATGTGTATAGGCCTATAGTGTGTGTAGTTGACAGTCATGGGACGATAATTTTTTGTGTGTAAATATATATGCTCATGCATGGATTAAAATTTGACACCTGAAAAGTATACTTTAATTAAGTATATTAATAAAGCTGATTTAATTTCATTACATTTTGAATTTTATTTCAGTGAAATATATGCACTAATACCTAAGATATGACCTTTTTACTAACATAACCCTAAATCTCACTGAAATCCTGAAAAATTTTGCCAGCAGAGAGATAAAATAAAGGAAAATCGTCTGCCCAGTAAAGGATTAATGTCACTATTTTTATACTCATGTTAGAAATAAGCCAGCTCTTAAAATTGAGTGATTTTGATGTAGATTCATAATACTCACCTTATTTAAGTATGTAACTTAAAACATTGTTAGTTATGTCTTAGACTGTTAATGAGAATATAGTTGGGGGCCTCCTAAATATATTAGTAAATAAATATCTTTGAATGGTTTGCAGGTAATTGGGGAGGGCATTCACAAAACACAAGGTGTGGTGCAGAGTGTATCAGAGCAGACAGAACAAGTAACTATAGAACTGGATGAAATTACTGATGGCTTGCTAGCTCCTTGTTATTCTAATACTATTAAAGTGCCTCTTGCTCGAGTACAACCACTTAGAGACCAGGTAAGAGGAAAATTATCTTCATATTCTTATAGTTTTAAAATAATTTTATTTTTTACTCACTTTCCTAAACAAATTTATTGTTTTTTCTTCTTATTATGTACATTTGTTATTCCCTTTTTTTAAAACAAACATTTTCCATAAATGGTTTTCAAATTCTGTTGTTGGATTTTTTTATTAGGGGTGGGGGTGTTTTTTAAAAAAAACTTTACCACATTTTTTATCATTTAAAATCATGGCATATATAAATAAAACCCTGAATTGACTAGGATTACAGATTCTGTGTAATATTCATTGCTACAAATATATATTCAGAATTATGGAAGAAAATATTTTATTTGTAAACATCCATTAATCTTAACTGAAGTATATATACATAAAATTGTGATATGGTACACATAAGTATGCATAATGGTTTCATGCACTTTCCTCCCTAGACTGATAATTATCTTGGTGTAGTACATATACTTTTTCACTTTCTCAAAAGTTCTGTTGTGCATAGTTTTCAGTTTTAGGTTTGCTGATACCAGTGTGGCATAATTTTATAAAAGTTACTGCAGATAACTTTTTATTCCTTTCTTTCTAACAAAATGATAAGAAAATAGCCAAATCATTAGCAAATTTATGAGAACTTAGCACTGTTTCAGTACTAAACTCAACAGCAAATAAATTTTATTGACATTTATATGAGTTTTGTAATTTACATTTAATGTTACAATGTAGTACATGTTATAATTATTTTTATTTGTAATAAATAATATACTTTTTATTCAAAATGAAATATGTTTTGTTTTCAATTTCATTCACTCCTGCTGTTGCACTTCATTTTAAAAATCACTTTACTGATATGTGATCACTAGTAATTTGATCTGCTTCATTATTAATTAGCTTGCTCAGAGCAATAACATGTTTATTTTATATAGGTCACTCATTTAGGTCACTCATGTTTCTCACATTACAGTCTGCCAGTATGCAGACTGATAAAAGAGTGTACACTTCCTTGCCAGGTGGGTTACTTGTCATACCAAGATAGGTTTTAAATATTTTTATTTTTATTTTAAAAGCAGTTTTTCTTTCTATGATTACTAAATAATTGATCAACAGTATTATTCATGAAAGAAAAACTCAAATAAAGGCCATAAAAAAAAATGATGCATAATTTTTCATATACAACCTGACATCCCACCCCATTGTTGCAGCAGTGCTACATGCTTTCTTTATTCTGAGCTTTGAAAAGTTGATTGTGATAATAGTATTTTGACTTTGATTTGTTGAGAAGTTGATTGTAAATTTTGATTGTAATGGTAATATTTGACTATTTGACTTGATTGCAAAGGTAGTATTTGACTTATTGGAAAGTTGATTACAATGTTAGTATTTGACTGTTTGACTTGTGTTGCTTGTGTCTTTACAAAACAGTTCTAAATTCTAATAAAATTAGAATTTCTGAAGTATCAACAGGATATCAGTATGGAAATCTTTCCTTATTATATTGATTAAAATGAAATACAAGTCTTTCTCTGTAATATTGAATTCTGTTATATTGGATTTATCCTGGAATCTAAAGTAAAACAGCCTACTTATAGACCTAATGATGATCTTTGTAAATTCATTTATATTGTAATGGAATTTCTTGTTCATTTAATTTGAGATTTAAATTATTCATTTTTTACTGTCTAACTTTTGATGCCATTTTATTTTGGTAACAGAATCTTCTCCTGTTTAAATTAAATTAATCAGCTCTTACTATGTCACTTTTGGACACTATTTTTATAACAGAGTTCCTTGATTTTTTCTAAAATTAACTATTTATTTATTTAAACTACTGGATCGCTCACACATATACTGGCTTTTTGCATGATGTTATTGTCAGGGCTAACATGATTGCATTTGTCTAAGCATACTATCTACCAATTTAATGATATGACTGAACATATGCAGTATGTCAACTTTCAAATACACATTCTTGTATAACATTACTATCTGACTACTTACATTGAGACATACATTCTTGTATAACATTACTATCTGACTACTTACATTGAGAACACACATTCTTGTATAACATTACTATCTGATTACTTACATTGAGAACACACATTCTTGTATAACATTACTATCTGATTACTTACATTGAGAACACACATTCTTGTATAACATTACTATCCGACTACTTACATTGAGAATGTTAGTGAAGTAGTGAAGATCTTTGAAAAGAACATAATAACTTAGTGACAGTATGGCCAAAGAATTATTATCAACTACTTTCTATTCACACTTATTATATAACTAATAAATAGAGGACTTTACTACATTTTTCTCAAGATCATCTCCATTAACTATTCCTTAAATTAAAAACAAAACAGACCAAGTTTGACAGTGTGCTGACACCAGGACCACTCATTTTAACTTCTCTGGTTCTTAACATTGTTTCTTCACTAGACTTCTTGTCAACCACATGCTTAAATTGTTAATTTATCAGATGGAAAGAAAGAACAAAAAATAAATAGACAGAAAGAAGGCCTACTGCTAGTTGGTAGTGGGAACCAGAGTGGTGTATTGGGTCATAGTCTATCACTTTGTAATGTACATACCAGTTTCACTGCATTCATATTATTCTCGAGTTTGAGTTGTCAATGTGAATCTGACTGACTATAACTCTGAATACACTACATATACTGGCTGTATCCATACCTTCATCACTCTATCTCTTGCCATACCTTAATGTGAAGTAAAGTTATTGGAGTCAAGCTGAGTGTCTAAAAGTACACAAAGTAGAGTGTAGGAGACTAACCATATTTTCAATAATTCTTCCCTCATAATAATCTTCTCAGCATGCTGCTTGGGCCGCCCTCCTTATATGAGTGGGCATCCATAAGGGTTCAGGTCTAGAGTGGGTGAAATTGCCCATGAAACATGGCTTTTATGTTTCTTATACATCTTATAAACCATAATTCAATGTTTAGGAGCTAAATGTCAAAACAAACATATATCAAAATTGCCATAATCATACTTTAAAGTGCAATAATTAGTTAGCATAAAAATCAAAGAATTAGAATAGAATGTATGGTGTCACATTACAGAACAAGCATTATCACTCATTCAAATCACAAAATACATAAATTTAAAAACATCGAACATCATGTCAACATGTATCAATCAAAAATACAAATTATCTACTTTTATAAGGTTTAAACTTATAATACAAATGAAAAATATATCTAATCAATATTTACGGCTAAAGATAGATACAATCACACACACATATACACACCATGTGCCAAGTCTTAACATAAATGGGTTATAGTCCGGCTTTCTGTATGTCACCCAACAAACACTAATAATACCAGGACTTACATATATAAAATAAAAACTCTTACTAACAAAATTTTATTTTAAAAGGAAAAACTTTGGTCACCTTATTTGATGGAGACCTCAGATCAAGTTAATTCATTTAGATGAGCTTTACTGCCAAAGGTTGTAGTAGCTGAGAGATAGGGTCATCCATCTTGAAAATTATTATTGGTTATATACAGTTTTGCTAGCCAAACCAACCAGTCAGAATGCATGCAGAATTAAAAGTTCCTTGGTGCGCTTTTTTTGGTGTCAGATTATTTATTAGCTGATCAAGTTAGGGTAATATGCATTTATTACTAAACTCTTAATTTGACCAATTATATACTAAGATTATGCATGAAGACATTCTCTATCATTCTAGCTGTTCAGTTTATTTTAATTTAAAAGTTTATTTTCAATTTGGATATATACTAACTGTTAGGAACTAACTACATCTTTAGTCTTAACTTAAAAGGTGACAGTCTTGACTCATATTTTAATTCATACAGAATTTAGTCCTACTCTTAACTCTTTGTGCTGTTAGTTTTTGCTAGGGAATCAAACTTATCATAAACTTTGTTAGTTATTGTCAGTTTTAATATTTCAGGAGAAATATTCTAATTGTTCTAAATTGATTGTATTCATAAATTATTTAAAATATATTGAATTAAAGAGAATAATTTTATTCACTTGCCTAGCACCTATATGCAGTCTCAGAACAGATTTAGATTCGTGAGAATATAACAAATAAAATGGCAACATTAAACAAAATGGTGAGAATGCACTTATAAGTGTATTTTCATACATATTTTAAAATTGTACATTCCATAAGAAATTAGACATGCACTATTTTATATTTTTCATCCTAACTAGAGACAGAAATACAGTTTCTTAATGACAGTAATAAGCAAAAGTGTTGTTTGGTGTGGGTGTTACTATGTACAAAAGCAAGCTTTGGTCAAATAACAAATACAGAGGAATTATTTAGGCCAGAATAACATTCTATGTTAATACTATGTATTTTAAGTTGGAAATGAAAGAAAAATCTATTTTTAATAGCTGAAATATTTCTTGATTTTGAATAATATAAATACCATACAAAGAGCAGAGCATTTTTTGAAAAATAGAGGATTCACTATTGACTGTACTATACTTAGGAGCAATCATTATGTAAGTGAGCAGAATCACATTATGCTGCATCATTAATCATTAATCTGTCATACCAGCTGTTTCAAGCTACAGTCTTGCCTGGTTTTGATTATAGACATTTGCACAAATGCTTTCATTGGAAAAATGAAACTGATACAGACTAATTGTTGAGTGAAAATGTTAGTTACAACTAAAGCAAGGCATTAAATTGGAGGGATAGCTAGTGTGGGATTCATAATTCAATTTTAAATACAAATTTACAAGTAAGATTAAGTTTGTGATAGCTTAAAACAGATTAATTCATGCTTTGTGTATTTATAAGGACTTTTTTATTTTCTACCCTTTAACTAAAACATTGATATTTCAGTTAAACATATTTCTTTTTGTTTCTAAAAAATTTTTGAAAAAATTGTGTTGATCTCTTAGATATTTCAGCAATACCACATTCAGATGAGTGAATCTGTCATATCAGCTGTTCAAGCTACAATCTTGCCTGGTGATGAAATGGCATCTTCTCCACTGCAGCAGTCCCTAGGAGCAGTTTCAGGAATAGACGGAAACTCACTTGGTCACCAGGTTTTGTATTGCATATTGTATAATTGTTGTCCAAACAGTATATTAAAATTAGAACTCAGGTAGTTGTATGTATGTATATATAGAGGTATAGATATAGACATAGATATAGGCATAGATATTAAAGTGCTTTGTCTTGCTTTTAAGTTATTGCATATCATTTTCTAAGAATAGCATTTGATCGTATGTCAAAAACAATGTAACAGTATTGAATTAAATTACCTTTCATGAACATTTTGTTGGATAAACATTTTGAACATTAATTTTCCAAAAAAAAACTATGATCACTGACATTGGGTCCACTCAGTATTGAAATTTGATTGGATGATTGTTATAACTTAAGGATTAGTTTCTTTTTTTACTTTTATTAAACCACAAGACTTTTAATAAAAAAATGTGAATTTAACTAAATAATTTACAAAAGTAGTGTTTTACTAAACTTTTCTGACAGAATGACTGACATTTAAAAAAAAATATTTGTTTTACAGCAGCAGTTCTGAAGCTTTAGTAGCCTAAGGACCCTTCCATTATCATTAAACAAAATTGAGAAACCCCCTTCCAATGAACTATAAATATAACTATCTAAAAAAAAAAAAATATATACATGAAAAGGTTAATTTATTCAATAGAGTTACAAAAATATTTATATTACTTACAGTAAATTTGTTCTCTGCAAACGATGATGTTATTTCTTTGTCAGAATAAAATGTTTCAGTACTTTATTTGTGAAATGGATGTAATAAAAAATCTGTGAGATTAGTTTGGTTGAAACAGAGTTTTAAATGTGTCGCATAATAGTTCACAAAACTATTTTCTTCAACTGCACTTAAATTTTGGGACATCATTAACATCAGTATTCAGGGAATCTCTACTCCAGCTGCTACCAAAATTAAGACAAGGAAAATAATTTCGGGGTGAGGATCAATAACAGTTTTATATCACTGGAGTTTGCATTGATCATTTTGTCATCAGACATTCTCTGATCTGGAGTGCTTCCCACTTGTGTTCATGGTGGAGGGTGGAAGGGCTGGCAGAAGAGGGTGAAAAAGGTCACACCAGTTTGGCACACACCCTCAACCGCCCTCCATCAGTGGGAATCAATGGAAAATAATCCTGAAGCTGCTTTTTAAAAAAGTTTATTAGTGTTAAGGTAAACCTGTCACACTTAGTTGGAGAATACTTTATTGGAGGTTTTTATTAAATTGTCGAGTCTCTTGGAAATGTTATTACCACAAGTCATGGTTTTTTTTTTTTTTATTGCTTCTACTTTAACTTCAACTTTGAATTTATTTGCAGCTGCTTGTAGGCTTTCATTTACTTACTTTAAATAAGTAAGCTTATCACCTATATAAGCTACCAATTCTGACACAAAAACATCATATAAAAACACACTCACATGAAATATTATTTCTTCACACAACTGATGTCATTGGATACTTTACTGTGCGGCAATCAGCATACTTCTGCTTGTAATAGAAGATACGTAAATCACAAAAAACATTGGAAATTTATTTGAGTCTTAATGAAATTGATGACTCTAAAATCCACTTTATCCACTATTACCTTCAAACTTGTTGACAATATTTTGGACAGCTAATAATTCCTTATGTGTTCAATAATGAGTCCAGATAACTGCAGAGGTATAACTCTAACAAGCAAAACCAGTCCATTGAATTTGCCTGACATTGCACAAGCACCACCAATGCTGATCCAGTTCACTGTGGCAACGTTCCAAGTTCCTGATTAATTAACTGTCAATCTCTCTCTGAATAATTATCCTTATATTATACACAGATAAGATTCTCCCATTCAGCCAATTAATCAGTCACCGACAGGGTCTTGTCTTGCGGTCGAGAGTGACTAAGTCAGACCTTGAGAGTTCTACCTATTGGTTATCTCCTCTCCAAGCGTTACGTGTCTTTAGAATAATAGATTCTGCAGCTCTATCTTGTCTGTCAATCTATTTTCTAAGCCCCTCCACACATCTCTCATCCCAATAGCAGGAACTACTCTAAAGCGAATATGTGACTGACTTGCAGTACGTCATTACGTCATCTGGCTTGCCCCCACCCGTTACCTATATATGCTCCTCTCTTACCTAATAAGCAGAGTGAATAGTTTTAAAATTTAACAAATTTTATTTAAAAAAATAGAATAATAAAATTATCTTGTTCAATATTAATCAAATCACATCAGATAATAATACAGAGTGCATTATGATATTCAGTGTGAGCCTCTGCTTACCTCTATTCTTACCTGACAGTCTAGGGCAGGGGTCACCAACCTTTTTGATACTGAGAGCTACTTCATGGGTACTGAGTCATAGGAAGGGCTACCAGTTTGATACAGTCTTCTAGTTTGTCTTTATACATTATTAATAATGTGAAGACTTAGAAAAGGCCTGCGGGCGACTCATGTAGTCTTTGCGGGCGACCTGGTGCCCGCGGGCACCGTGTTGGCGACCCCTGGTCTAGGGTGTGGTATGCCAGAGCCACCCCCCACATTATTTGCATGAATGGATGGTCTTCTATTTTAGCCTTCATTGTTCCAATTCAGGTTCAGTACAGCTTACTGGTAACCTAGAGATAGTAAGAGACTAAGAAAGTTGATGTTAGCATTCTGCAGACTTTTGTATTCATTCATGCGCTTTAAAGTCTAAGCAAATGACACAGACTGTCAGAATAGTTTCTAGAAAGAGAAGTAGCAGATCTTCTATTTTCTTTTTACCCCATGACCAGCAACATACCAACGGGACTCCACCCTTTTTCTCAATCCATACCAAAATGTCAACATCATTAGATTGATAAAGAAAATGTTGGTAGTGTTGCTGTCAGTGCCCTTTTCTTTAGTCAACATAGTGCAAAGGAGAGGTATATTTTATTATTCATGTACCAAATTTCATGGGCAAGGCAGTCTATATCTGAATATTCTCTCAGTCTTCAGATGTTGCCCCTCCTCACATAAGAGAGGAGTGCACATGATTTCAGGATTACCTAGCCACACTGGATCTCCCAGGAACTGCAATAATAGACACAAATCCAGACAATCTCTTGTAGCAGCAACCATCCTCTTTACATTGTCCTGAGTCCAGGTCTGACAGATTTCTTCAGACCATGCTGATGTAGGAGATATTTCAGACTGACAGAGAAATTGTGATCTACAGCTGCTTCCAAGGACAGCTATTCTGATGATCCTCAGAACACTAGCAAAAGCCTGACTGTCTGTTTATAACCACTCTGAAGAGAAAGACATGGTTAAGTATGCTCTGGAAGCATACATATGAAGATTCCAAGGAATATCAGTCAGACTAAATTTCCAGAAACATTCTTGGTGCTCTATGTATTTTTGTTTGTTTGTAGATGTTTCATTTATGTCTATTATTTATTACTGTTTTTAATTATATTATGCAGTCACTAATGATTTTTTTAATGTTCGGATATTTGAATATTTTTAGGTTTGTCGCGTTATAGGGGAGATTCAGACACGAGCTGCTAAAGTGCTGGCCCTTTACATGAGACAGCTGGATTTTGCAAAATTGTTCATCTCCAAATGCAGCACTTCCATACAGATGCTGAAAGCCCTAGCCAAAGAATGCAGCACAGGTAAACAGTTTATGCTTGATCCCTGAAACATTGCAGACATTAACATACTTTTTAACTGAGTTACAACTGATTTATTTATTTATTATTTTATAAAATGAAATGCCCTGTCTTTCTGAGAGTGGTATGATCTTTATCTGTGCACTGATATTTTTTGGAATGTAATAGTGTTATTACTGTTATAATCTTAACCTGTTAACTCTTAGATATTTTGGGGAATGTATTTCATTGTGCCAAAAGATTTTTAAAGTTTTATACATTGAAAAACATCTTGTAATTTTTTCCCCCACAGTGTACGTGTGAGATGTTTAAGATTTTCTTCCTTTAACCCATTCGCAGTCTCTGTGTCAAGTTATGTCACAACCGGAAGTGACTGAGTCCTTGACTGCGTGCCACTGTTTGTCACAGGCTTACGCATACGTGCGCGTAGTTCATTCATTCATGAAACCATTCATTAAAAATAACCAATCAGAAAAATTGAAAGATATGTTTGGCTTCCGCACCCAATCTGTTATAAATTTTTTTATTGGATACTTATAATCAGTATGCTAATGAGCTTGAACTGGCGGCTTTTTCAATACAACCCACTGTCTTTGTGAAGACGCGCAGACATTTTGTGTTGATCTCCATGGCAAGTTTCGTTGTTTTCAAACTCACAGTTTGAAGCCACAGCTGGGTCAGAATTTGATTCATTTTAGATGAATCTGATTTCTTAGAAATAGAAAATTTCTAGAAAATAAAAATGTTCCACCAGCCCCTATTGAAATTTTAGACGCATTTGACCTCGAGGCCAGCACTACAAAAACTGAAAACCGGTCGTGTCGAAGCGTGGCGGCGGCGTCTGCTACAAGTGCTAGGTGCATGGAAAAGCCACATGCTTTTGCAGGAAATCGTGAAATACAAATGCCATTTGCAGAAAATACTGGAGAAGTCGATATTTTGGAAGCATTTTTACCAGTGAATTTTGTGCAAAAAATTGTCGAGTTCATGAATACTTATGCCGCAGCTCTACTATCGATCATGTGCAAATCTTTCTAACTTCGTCTCTATCAAACAGTGGCGTGATACAGAGGTGACTGAAATATATCAGTTTTGGGGACTTATTTTATTGATGTGTAAAAAAATTCTTATGGAAATAGTTTTTATTTGTACAAAAAATACTGAACTGGACATATGTGAAACATTTTTCTTCACTTCATAATGATTTGTCTTCGTGGATGCGATCTATTTTTCTAGATCTATTTTCAAATCTCAGGCGCTGTAGCCATTGAGTAAAAGTACTTGGTGGTGTGTGCTTGATTTAAAAAAAAACTAATAAACTAAAAAATTGGATTAATATTTGTAAACATTGAGGAAACATCTCCACACAATTTGGACTATTAAATAAATGTGTAGAGCAATGCCAATCCTCCAGGAATACGACAACAGATGATGAAAATCGCAAGTTCAACAAAAAGGTAAAAAAAACTTTTTATTATTTATATATTTTTTAATTTAAAAAATTTTTTTTAAAAGACTTAACATATTTTATAATATGTATGTAATAGTTTACAATTAACGTTTTTAAAATTCATTTAGTATTAGCTTCACTTTTTATTTTTTAGTTTAGTAACCCATAGAAATTATCGCTGAATGCCAAAAGTGCCTGACATGGCGCTGCCGACGCGCATTTTTTTGCCTGACAATGAACGGGTTAATGTGATTCACATAATTCTTTTGATGTTTATAAAATGAGAAATAAAAATTATGTGCACACTGAAAACATGTACTTCCATAATAAACAATCCTGAAGGTAATTTTCTTGCCTCATATTTTTGCATTGTCTTTACATGCTTGTATTTTCTTATATATATATATATGTTAGAGTATTAATTATTAAGACTATTGGTTTAGATATTTAATATTAATACTATTAACAGCCCCATAACCTAGTCTGCTCCTCCAGTCACTATATTAATACCTGTTGCACTAACTTAACAGGACAATTATAACACATAATATAATGACCCTCAGACTTGTTAATGTTGCCTCAAGGATTGGCAAATATTACCTCTCAACAGATTAACACTCATTCATCCAATGTGCAGCTCGCGCCAGCTGATCCCAATTAATGGTCATCCAAAGAATTAATTAAGATATGAAGAAAGATGACAGCAATTTAATAATAGGAATAACTAAAATAATAATTATAAGTTGCTTGAAATAAAGAAAAATGAGCATGTGTTATAATTCGCATTACCTTTATCCCCATTATTCAATTTGTTTGAACTGATTGCCTATTAATTCACTATAGTCCTGAAAGCCTAACTTAACCTTCAGTCCAAGATGGCAAATGCATCAATAATATGATCATGTGGCATTATGCTCTCAGTTTGATCCTTGAGTGGTGATGATTAGAGTTTTCCTGCAGCAATCCTAGGAGTGTTTTGGTCCCACTGAAGTCCTTCACTATAGGTCCTAATCAGAGGCCCAGTTTGACTACATATAACATTCCCTTTTGTAGTCTAACATATTTATATTCTTCACTAGATATTAGCCATACTTGCTTAAATATCTGATAGAGAAGGGGAGGAGAAAAGAGAGATATAGAAGAAAATGAAAGAGAGAATGAAATAAAAGCAATAGATAAGAAATTAAGAAAAAAGATGTGCATGATGTCACTGGAGTGCTAACAAAGCTACCAAGTGAATCCTTTTATTCATTGTTTATGTGTTGTTTCTTTAAAGGGATTTTCATTTCATTTCAGTATATGTATTTTCACAATGCCTAAGAAATTAGATTCTTAGCAAATCCATGATTGAAAGAAGGCAGCGTTCTGTCAATAAATAAATATATAACTTCTCTGAAGTTAGGTTCAAAACCTACTGCCTAGAGACTAAAGTCTTCGAAATATATATCAACTTTTAAAAAGCACATTTATAAAGACTGCTGTAAGGTGATCAAGAAGTTAAATCTAGCTGCTATACCTGTATAGTTTTTGTCCAGTAATTGCAAATCTATATGCCAAGATAATTTAAAGTTTCATCAAAACAATCAGTTATGTTTGTCTCAAAGCTCATCCAGCAACAGTATGTTTACATACATTTAAAATCTAGCAATAATACAACACTTTATTTTGTATATTTGTTTAAATAAAGATGGTTTCTCCAGCACATTTACCATACAATATATACAGACACACAGATAAAATGTCCTTTTATATTATAATTTAAAATGTAGTTTACAAATTTTAACTTGATTACAATCATATAATCCATATCTTTATCATATATTAGTTTTTATTGCATTCATTTTACTCATTTTGCAAACAGATATTATTGTTATTAGAAACAGATCCAGCAAGTATATGGTACTCAATACAATATTTGTAATGATAAAAGAGAAGTAATAATTAATAATAATAATAATTAATTCCAATACTTTAACATTAATTTAATTTATAATTATAGGGCACCTTTTAAATGCTTTACATCAGGGGCGGGCAAACTTTTGAGACCGCAGGCCAGAAATGGAGTATTCTCTGACACATACTACTGAATTTTGCTGATTGAACTTTTAGTATTAGTAGTAGTAAACTCCCATAATAATATTACTGCTTTGTTGATTAAAAACAGATCTTGTGTGTATTTTTGTTGCTTGTTGTATTATTTGCTTATTATTTGCTACTGATAATTTTTAAAATACATAACAAAAATATATGTTTGGATTTTTAGTTTGGCTTTATTCTTATGACACTAGTTTTTAATATAATTTTGATATACAATGTATTGAACATTTATTTATATGAATGGACATTATTAGTGCAAATATAAAATAAAAATAAAACATTATAGTACACAACTTTTCATTAATTAAATAAACATCTTGCTAATTAATTTACTGTGAGCATACACAGGAAATTTCTGGTATATGCATAAATATTTTTTATATTTTAAATATGACTACAGATAAAATATAACACACTACTTCTAAGTGATTATTAAATATCTTTTGATCAGTTTATGAGCTGAGCCATCATTATTAAACAGTTTACAAAAATGAAAATTTACTGATTAAATTTTTCCCAAAAGAAAGGACTTAGATTTGTATTAATGTTTTCATTCAAATTCTTAACTTTAAAATAAAACTTTTAATCTTTCTGCATTGTTTTATCCATGCTTATTTTTTTATAGGCTTTCACTCTTTTCCAACCCTTAATATTTTATAAACAAAAAATTCTCTTCTTTCAAAATATTCACTATGATTTTACAGTAAATATAAAATTAAGAGTTAAACTGTGTTGACTGCAAATATCTTTCACCTTAGGGGAGGAGATGAGTATAAAAAGCTTAGACTAAATTAGAATAGGTAAATTTAAGTGCTCTGACTGGGTCCTGAATATCAGAATTATTATTCTGCTTTTTCCCACGACTTCTGTTTGACTGTCAGTTATGAACCAAGGTCTCGGAATCTTACCAAGATTCTGGGAGATCAAGTTTTACTGAGGATATGGGCATTTCCAAGGAGCACTGCTTTGAGTAGTGGGGCGAGTCTGTGGTTTCCAGGTAGTTTATTCAGATAACCTTCCAACTCAGATGTTATGTTCCCCAAGGCTCCTATCACTATAGGTACCACTTCTGCTTTATTATTATTATTATTACATCAGAAATATTTCTATAGAAATATTACAATTTTCTTCTCTTGTTATTATGAAAAAAGTTGTCATTCATGTGTATGCATGTTTATGCTTCTTTATGAGCAGCCAAAATGAAACAGCACTAATATCCTCTCATTCCACAGATATATTCACAACTATTTCTCACTGTGATCTTATGCTGTGTCTGTCTTGACAGGGAATTGCCTACATGTGACGGAAATCCACTTACATATTTGTTTTTTAGATGGATTTTAATTATTTTTATTTTCCTGATTGTAGGGAGTCGCCTTCCTGTAACTGAAGCCCACTGCCACAGGCTGCGCATGTTGTACAGAGACTGTGCTAAGCCACCACCACCACCAAGCAAAACAGACACCAGACCAGTAGGTTATCAGATATAATTTATGGTAGCAGAGTGACCAGTTATATCTTTATATTCTTCCCCCCCCCCCCCCACTAATTTTAACATTATCACCAGTTTTGGGGGGCTTTTGAATGACTGGCCACCTATTGACATGTCAGACTCTGATTTTTTTTTTTTATATACTTAAAGTTAACAAATAACTTGTCATGTATCATATGATTATAGTTTTATTTTTATATTTGTATTTGTGTTTATTTATCTCTGTTTTTTTTAATGTTTATCAAACATATAATTAGAAATAATATTTTTAAATTTGAGTTCAAGGATGTTTGTGATTGTGTGAAGATAGCTGCTTCATAGGATTTTATACTATTTCAAACTGATTCTTTTAAATTACATGGATAAATGAATCAATGGATTAGCATGTTAAAGTATATCAATCCCAAACAATGTATATTACTCTTTTACTAATTTTACTAATATCCTTATACTTATTAATATTCAAAATACAGACAAATGAAAACATATACAATGTTTTATTTAATTTTGTTGCTGTTTGATTAGTCTTTATTATACATTTGTTCAACTAAACAAACTATTTATATAATATTATATAAAGGAAATATAGCATAAAAATAAAAATACTATTAATATAATTAAACAGAACAAAAGTATTGAAACAGATTTTATTAAACAATATAAACAGCATGACTACTAAGAAGCCAGTGGAACATAAAAATTCAAAATGCTCTATAGGTATACAGTACTAAAACAACTACAAGTGTTCACGTTCAGCTAAATAACTTTTATCAGGCCAGTGTAGTTATTAATAATGATAATAATATATGGACAGTGGAATGATTAATTTTTT
Organism: Sinotaia quadrata; assembly: GCA_028829895.1. Taxonomy (NCBI): domain Eukaryota; kingdom Metazoa; phylum Mollusca; class Gastropoda; order Architaenioglossa; family Viviparidae; genus Sinotaia; species Sinotaia quadrata. Next base: position 73,211,853 of record CM054183.1, on the reverse strand, counting down.
AAAAGTTAATTGATGTATGATAAACTTATCTGAATAGACAGCAAGTAAAATTAAAATGATTGTTTAGATCTTTATATTAATATCTGTTATGTAGTTTGAAGAGATATCAAAGATAGTCAGATTTTGTAATTGCATTGGTTTAGTCTGAAGTCTAAATATTTCTAATGCTATCTCACAGCCTCATTTCATGTATAGTAACAATCTCATCCAGAATCCAGAAAACCAGAATATCCAGAAATCTGGAATGAAATAAGTTCATAAACAAAACACTGAAAAACCTGTGCTTTTAGAATGATGATGATAACTTAATTGAGTACTTATAAGAATTTGTTCACTGTAAATTTCCCTATCAGTTCAGATCCTTAAATCAAATATAGATATTAGTGTCATGCTAATACCCGGGTAGTAAATTTGAGAATGGATACCTGTGGTAATGTGGTTGTTTTGTCTATACACAATTTAGCACACTCCCCCGTCCGATCACATTCGCATCCCGCCCGTAGATGGCAGCCTGCTAAATCGTGCCGGTTGTGGGTTGGCTTACGTGCTGAACAGCCACTGTATCTAGATCTAATTATTTACGACATAGATCACCAATCACCATAGCTCATGCCCTTTTTTTTTGCTTGTGGTTGTTATGCTCGTTAACAAGTGTAATAATAAGACTTCAGTAAACAAACTTTTCATTATTTCAAAATCTGGACGGGTACCTGGGCAGCATTTTAGAAAAAATTGACAGCCCTAATAAATATGCTAACTGACCAGCTTCCCTCTCCTTTTATAATTCTGGTGGTCTGAATGGTCATGGCCCTCTTTGGGGCAATCCATCATATAATAGTAGAAGGAAATTATTGGAAAAGGTTCTTTGTGATTGACACCTGTATTTTAAATGATGGTTTTCACACCTTAGTCCATTCTTCCAGAGTACTATTGATCTTTCTGTGTGCCACCCATCATTACTGCTTCATTTTAAGTGGAAAATTACTGATAACTTAAGTAATAGTGTCCACTATCCTATTCTACTCTCAACAACAAAAGTAGAAGAATCTTTTCCATGTAATTGGAAATTTCGCAATGCCAATTGGATCTTTTTCAGACCTTATATGAGTCTCAGCTGAGAGAGACTTCTTTTAGTTCTTCTGCATCAAAAGACCCAATTGAAAAATTCTTATCCATTTTACTAAATATTAAAGGGAAAATAATATAAAAAAACTCAACAGTCCAAAGATGACCCCATATTTCCTGGTTCAATGAAGAATGCAAGAAAGCAATTGGTAAGCTTAAAAAGGTTTTGCACAACATTTTTTAATCTCCTACTCAAGATAATTTGATGATATTCAAACAAATTAGAACTAATGTCCATAAAACTATTAAACAGAAAAGGAGAGAATCTTTGAAAAAAAATTGTTTCTAGTTCTAAAGTTTTAAGTTCTAAAGCACCAAGTGGTAGAGTTTAGGAAACAATTAATAAATTTAAAGGAAAAAGTTCTCTAGCTTCAATGGGCCATCAGAAAAGCACTGATAACCTTAATAACAGATAAATAAGGTATTTCTAATATGTTTGCAGAGACTTTTCCCCTTAACTCTTCTTCAGATCACTATCCTCCAGCATACCAAAGAGATAAAGAGCTTAAAGAAAGGTATCCCCTAATTTTTTTATCTGATAATTCAGGACACCATAAAGCTCAATTCTCTCTTTCTGAATTAAAGCAGTCTTTGCTAAAGACCACAAATAGTGCTGTTGGTCCTGATAATATGCACTATCAGCTTCTACAAGCACCTTCCCCTTGCATCTTTAGAATTGCTTGTTAAACTATTTAACAATAATTTGTCTACTGGTGCTTTCCCTCCCTCCTGGAGAGAGGCACTAGTAATTCCACTCCCCAAACCAGGAAAGTATCCTTTAAGTTCTAATAATTATAGATCTATAGCACTTATCAGCTGTTGATGTCAAACAATTGAAAAAAATAATCAATGCTAGCTGAAGTCCCAATTTCTATAGCACAGTGAGGCTTCATCACTCTACCTGGACAACCTAATTAGGCTTTCAGCTTTTATAAGAGGTGCCTTTAGTAGAAAAGAGCAACCTGTAGCTATCTAGAGAAGGTGAATGACACAATATGAGGGGGGGAGGGGGGCATGGAATCCTACAAAATCTCTCTACCTTGGAATCAAGAGTCATCTCCCCTCTTTTTATTGTACCGCCAATTTAGGGTCTACATGGGAACAGTCATTTCTGAAATGTTGATTGCTTAGGTATTCATCATAATTGTTTACATTTTTTCTTGTTTGCAGTCCAAAGAAATGTTGTGGGATGTGACACGATCATTTCCTCCAGTTCGTGCATGCCTTTTCTCTCAGGGTTTGACTGTCATCACTTTCCTTGGGGATCCGAGCGCTGGGAGTGGTTTACCTCGTGGTACTATGGTCTTTGCTAATCAGCCTATACCAAAAGAGGTTAGTCTTATCAGTAAAGCAATTGTTAAGCTGCAATACAACTAGAACCTCTTACAAAATACAATTTTAAAAGTAATTTTTTAAAAATCAGACATAATTCAAGCTGAATTGTAGCGTGCATATTTTCTTTAAAATTTATTTGCAATACACAAAAAAGGTACACCAAATGGACTTCAAAAATCAAGGAACTAAATTGTAAAGACCTCACTTAATGAATACTACATCTCTCAACAAAACTACAATAATGTACACAAAATGGAACAAGAACAAATAAGTAAACTTGAAAAATATATACCACTCAAATGACTACCACATTACAGTGCACAAATCTACAAAAAGATCTGCAGAAATGCACCAAATGGACTTAATAAAAAACAGAGAAGTAAACATTAAATTTGCAAACCTGTTTAGTTCTCCTCCAAACATACCCAAACTCTACTACTGATGGCCCTAAAAATTTCATTTGGTTCTTTGAAAGAGAAATCCACATGTATAGATATAATTGTTGTCTATGGGTTTGTGCAGGCTTAAGTGAACAAGTACTGGACAGATTTTGATTGGACTTTTACTGTTGTATACCTTGGTGCCCTAGAATCAAGATAGGCTATATATCATGCTATCCCATTAGGGAGATCACTCGGGGGGGGGGGGGGGGGTTGTTTTTTTTCTAAAGAAGCTGAAAAGTTTTCATGCAATTTCTGTGGAGCAGAAGTTACTCCTACTAAGGAGATCACCAGTAGCTTAAAACTACAAAAATATTATAGCACATAAGGAAGCTTGCCATTAAAAATAAAGTGCATGAGCATAGGCCTTGGCTAATATATCACTGTGACCTCCATGCATAGCAGACTGTTTCACTCAAATTGCATTTCTCATTCTGGGTATAAGATTTTAGGCTTTAGTTAATATTATATATTAGATTTTGGTGGGTGGCATTATGTTGTGTGATTAGCTCTTATTTATTAGTCTCCCCAATAAATATCAAACTTCATTTTCTTTCTATAATTCTCTCTTTCTATTCTTTTATCTCTTCCTCATTCTTTCTCTTGATCATGTTCTCTCTTTCTCCCTCCATCATTATCAGAGTCTCTCTTTTTCCTTATTATTAATCTGTCACTTCTTCCATTTCCGTCTTTCCTTTTTCTGCCCCCTCTGTCAGCTTGTTTATTCTTTCTATCTTTTCAGCCTCTTTGTCATGTCCTAACGTGATTTCTGGTAAATGTGTCTCAATCTCTGTTTCTTTGGCTGTCTGTCTCTTCCTCACGTTCTCCCTTTTCATTTCTTTCATTCTTTCTGTTTCTTTCTCTTACACCCTTCCTTCTATAATTCATAGCTATCCTTTTTATTTCATTTTCTCTCTTTCATTCTTTCCTCCCATTTTCTTCTTCTCTCTTTTTTAAATCTCTTTCTCTATTTTCTCTCTTGCTCTCCTTTTCTCTCACTTTCTCTTTCTCTATCATTCTCTTTTTTCCTCACTTTTTCTCTTTCCCCACCCATCTTCTCTTTCTTTATCTATATCTTTCTCTCTCTCTTTCTTTCTCAATTTCTTTCTCAATCTATTTCTCTCGTTTCTATGTCTGTTTCTCTCTCTACACCAAACATGCCAGCTCCCTTAGGAACAAAGGCATGTAAGTCTACTTGCCTTATGCCTGCTTTTTAAAGAAAAATCTATTTTGGTACGGACTACAAAAGAAGCTGGCAGGGTGACTCAGAAAAAGCGCACGTTAAATTCAAAACCAAATTTCAATCAACCTTTAAAATAAAAATTGCCATTCTAATAAGACTTTCATGACACTGATATAACAAACCTGTTTTTTGGCATGCTGTGTTATGGTTCTTACTTGGTGATAATCAACAATAACCGTATTATAAAATAATTTTACTTTTTAAGCTACACGTTCAGAAAACTTACATTTTCGCGTGTGAAGCTGTGGACAAAGCTAGTAGAGAAATACATTCTTTGGAAGTAGATTTTTCTTTTACGATCAGCTGCTGTCTCCAATTATTTCACTTTGTAGTACTTTCACATTTGTCTGTCATAAGTAAGCATGATGTATTCATTTTTCAAATCCTATGGATGTCATATAAGTTTACATATTGACTGCTAAGGATTTAAATCACCCCCTGACATAAGCGACTTTTTTCCGCTCTGCTTTCTCACACTATAAATACCTTTTGCAGTTCTGCTTTCTCATTTTCATAAGCGAGTTTTTCTGGACATGTTTTCAAAAGTAGATGGTTTATACATAACACTAAATTGAGGCTGATTTTGAAGCCAATCAGAACTTAATTCATTTTAAAATCAGTTTAGGATGTCAACATGTGTTGCATATTACATTTAAAAAAAAAAAACTTTTATGCTTGCCTCAGTTTGCACCATGTGCTTATCACAAAATGGAGAGATTTCATAGCACTTGTGAGTCAGGTTGATGTTAACTGTTCAGACCTTCATTTTTTTCTTCAATCCAGTAAAAAAGGATCATTTTATGGGTTTGAGGGGCAGGCAGTTCATAATTTGTAAGAACATGTTAGTGGTGTGATGCCAATGCCACTTAGTTAATGGTTATGATTATTATTAATTAATCACTTATAACTAATTACTGGTGATGAGAATCTTAATTTATGTTATTAATAATTCTGTAAAAGACACTCCTTGTCTCTCTCATTTGGCAGATATATGGGTGCTGTAAATGTTTTCTCTCTTTCACAATGTCAAAGATAACATTTACCATCACACAATATTTCCATAGCTGGAAAACTTCTTACTAAAGGAGAAGACAAATCTGTTTTTAATCTTTATTTAGGGAACCCCCATCCACACACTTTCTTCTCCAACATAAGTTATCAGTATGTGTAATAATGTCAATAAATTTAGCAATAAAGTTATTAAATCAACAATCAAATATACACATGACAAATACAATGAAAAAGATTACTTGAAATCAATATTTCCACGAAACCAAGTTCGAATAATTCTTATATCCTAAAATACAATTCAATACAAATCACAGGATAGTTCTTATCAGAGAACAGAAATGGAGTTATTAGAGATAAACAATAATAGTTTCTATGAAACCTGATTTAGGTGCTGTCTTAATAGTCTTTTGTGCACTTTTGTAACAAGACACAAGTGTATTGTTTGCCGTTATTACTTCATTTCCACTTGTTTCTCTCGCAAGTTTGTAGGACACTAGTTTGCTACTATTCTATTGAGGTTAACTTTGGTGCCTTTGCCGTTTTAACTTCTCAAGCAGAACAGCAATTTTAGCAGCTTTCAGTAGTTTTCTTATACCAGTATTTTCTTGATGTAGTCGGCATACTTTGCCACCATACTTCAGCAGAGTGTAGTAGTATTTTCCACACTTACAAATTGCCCCCTCCCCCCCTCCCCTGCTTTTACATGGTTGGTCATAGCGGTTTATAGTCAGTAAACCAGGAAATTCAAATAATTCAAAGAAAGAAAGGCTGCTTTTTACCTGTAAAATATAATCAGGGAACAAACGCTAAGTTTCCAGTTTATACATTGAACTCCATTCTCTCTTACATTCAAGTCTCAACTTACAGTTTCCTGCAACAGTATTAGCCCAATACACGCACACAGCATAATAAATGCAGCGTATCAATTTATGAACAGGTTCACTAGGAAAAATGTCAAGTGTTTAGCATACTATATATATGAGCATCTTTTATAGAAGTAATAGTCTACTCACATAACACATCTCCATGTAAAACCCAAGTATAAAACATCAGTAGCAAAAATGCATGAAATATTTCTAAGTCCATTCTCTCAATGAGTCAGTTAATTCACCATTAAGCTAACGGCCACCTTTCAAGACTGGACTTCTTGCCATACCAAATTCAAGTGATTAGACAATATATTCTCTACAACATATAAACTATTTTATCTCAGCCCATTGGCTGGTCTCATTCTTGTAAATCTTAATCATTGGATAATAAAAACTACTCATCTATTTGGAAGTGGTTTGCGCATTACATCAGCAATTTCTAGCATATTCTCAACTCAAGTGTTTATTCCAGCTCCCACACTTAGAAAAATACCATCATAAAGAGTGCCCAAGCCTGGGTCACTTTGACAATTTAACAATTTATATAACAATTAAGTCTAAAAATAGGGATAGGCAAATTTACTCTGCCACAGTGAGAATGGACTGCACAAATTCATACACCATTTACTATCAATGATTTATTTAATGCAGCTAGTACAGGAGCTGTTTCCAAATGGATTTGATTTAATGATTGCAACAGCATTGGATTATTTTTCTTTGTTATTTCCTGAAGTGATATTGGTAGATATGGTCCATAATACCTACAGGTATGCTGTATTTTGGCAGGTGGCCATACCTGTGCCAATTTTTAGCAGACAACAATAGCAATATTTTGATGGGCCTGTCTCAATTACCAGAGACTGATCTCTACTGGTCAACTTTTATTGGCAGTGTTGGCCATAAAAAATCAATCATTGCTAGAAATCATTTTTTGGCCTGACTATATCTTCACGTTAGTGACAGATGGGCAGAGCCAGCCAGAGGAGATCTGAACTTTTATCACTTATACAAAGTGAAAGGAGTGATGGATACTCTGGCAATTACATTGCTGCTACAATCATACCTGGACATCTTTTGACTATAGATATATATATTCATTTTACCAGATGCCTTCCATATTTTCATTATATGCTATTATAACCAATCAAGCATGGTATAAAAGTTTGGACACTTGTGTGACAGTGACAATGAATATTTGTGCCAGTTCAAAATTTACCTTGGCCATGAAGACCCCCAGCCAGAGCCTAATGGATTTGGTCATTATGTTCTCACAGATCTGTCAGCAGAACTAGGCTTCATACAGAGACTTCTTTTTTCAACAATTTTTATGCATTTCCCAAACTTTTGTAAGATTTGCATGAGAGAGGGCTGTAAGAAAGCAGAGAAAAGGCTTTCCACAAGACCTGAAATGGGTTCAACTCTACAGTAAGGTGAAAGCAAGATTCTGATGCAGGGGTGTGGCCGGATAAAAAACAAATGGCCATCCTTTCACTGCTGGTGACCCGACCTCAACAAGCATTGAACCCAATGATGCTGTCAATCTGTTCTCCAGCCACAAGCCCTTTTTGAATACAAAAGCTCACATGAATTGAGTGGACATTTATGACCAGAAGAAAATGAAGTATGACTATGAATGGAATTGCTAAAAGGCTTGGAAATACATTTTTGGGTTTCTAATAAATTCTGCCTTCATAAATGCTTTCATACTTTATGACCAGACATCAAATGCAATCCATCAATGCAAACGTTTTTCTCTTCTTGATTTTTGTTATGAACATGACACACAACTCATTGCTGGAATCAGTGCCAGAAAATTATGTCACGAAGTTGTGAGAGCATTGTCCTGCGATGAAAATGTGTCAGGTTATGTCAGCATCATGATGCCCAAGAGAAACTGCTGCTATTTATCATCTAAGGCAACAAATCTACATGGATACAATTTTTGGTTGTGCTCAGTGTAACTTTATGCATAGAATGTCATACCCCATATCACCAATAAACTGTAAAGTATTAGTACTCTAATATCAGTCCCACCTACCCATCTTGAAAGTAAAGGTGGTTTATTTTGTTTGTTTTGCAAGCATCTGTTTGTTTGTTATACTAACATTCACAGGATTATAATAATTTAGAGCAGCATGAGTAGTTAATGCAAATGGTTGAGATCTCATTAAGCAACCAATCATTACCAGAAAAATTTTACAGTATGAAATGTAAAGTTTAAAATCATACTTTTCATTTAATTAAACATTAAAATTATTTTGTCTTATTTGTTTCAAGGCGCCATCATTCTACTGGGAGTTAGAGATTTGTTCATTTGGAGAGTCTCAAGAAGATAGTTCTGCAGTGGTGTCATTTGGTTTTGCACCCCCGCCTGAGAAAAAAGATGGAGCTTGGACCAATCCTGTAGGAACATGCCTCTTTCTCAAGTGAGTGAAATAAAAAATCAAATACTGCTTAGTAAAGTAGGGAAATTAAGAATATGCCTCATTCTCAAGTAGGAGAAATAAGTTGCATATATTTTAAAGACACAAAACAGAAATCTGTATCATGCATATATGTTTATTACTACAGATAAATTAATCAAAGCAAATGGATAAGTAATTTCAGGTTTTTTTAAAAAACTTTTGGCAATGTTTAATAAACCAGCTTGCTTTAGCATTAAATTAAAGGTCTTCACATGATGAATCAACAAGATTAAATGTTAGTTTTTTTAATGGAGCGCTCATAAAATTTCTCTATAGCTATTTACAGGTCTTTTAATAGAGACTTCTGTTGACATTATAAATATATTAAGTCATTTATGAATTTCTGTAAACTACATAGAGGTTTGCAAGTGATGAACAAATAATTAATTATTTTTTCCCTCAGAACCATGACATTGTACTTTTGCCATATGTTGTTGGAATCCTTGTTTGTTTTAATGAACCATGATGTTAAATTTCATACTATTGATTTTTACTACTTACTCATTCATTGCAACCTTGAAAAGTACTTGAATTTGCTTATAAAACCTTAGGTTAGTTGAGAAGTCCTTGATTTTTATTATTATTATTATTATTATGTAAACACAATGTTAATATTATTTCTTTTAAATGAACATATGGAAAAAAGTTAATATTTAGATCAGAAGTGTAATGGTATAAATAAACCTCCAGAAAATAAACTGCAATGTCTTTATTAAAATTGATTCAGTACTTAACAAAAAATTATCTAATTTTATTACTGCAAAGAAGAATAAATTAGAGACCAAGTGACTCTTCACTTAACCATGAAAATAAGCTAAATCAATAAGTATGCCATAAATATTTATTGAGATGGTGCATACAAGAACTGTGGAGTCCAAAACAAAATGGAACTCTGAGGACTTTGAAAACTAAATAGGACTCATAGAAGTACAAGACCTAGGCTCAGCCAATCTTTGAAAATTAAATGGGATGACAGAAATACAAGAAAGAGAGAGAGACTATACATATACTTGTATGGTTATTTGGATTTGTATGTAGAAGTAATTGGAGAAAGTGTTTTGTAGAAAGTGTTCTTTTTATGGATTCATAAGTTTTTCCATTTAGCACTCTCTTGAACTTTAATCTACCATTTTCTATATAATGGCCAGCCTCAGACTACATTATTTACTTTTGATTATCCACTGTTATATCATCAGTAAGCTTAATTTACTAATTTCATTATATATATTTAGATTGTTTTTATATTATTTATTTGATTTTTATTTTTTAATTTGTTATTTTGGGATGGTAGTGGTGAAGTTGTTTTTCTTCTTTGCTTGTATTATTCCTATTGTTGTTAATGATTGGTTTGTATGATGAGAGTAAATCATGCTGTAGATAGGAAATGGCTGTAATCAAACCTTAAGTATTTGTTTTGTTTTTGTATTTAGGGATGCACACTAAAAGACTGCTTATTTTTTGTTTTAAAATTGAGCATTCTTACTGAAAGAATTTTTTAAGAATTTTTTTCTATACTTTGAATATTAATCATACTAATGCCAATTAAACTAGTTTGTGAATATGCTTCATAATACTGTATTGCTTTTTAAACAGAAACAAAGAGTAATTGGCTCTTATAAAAATCACCACTCATTCGGAGAAATGTCAGAATAGTTTTGGGAACATTCACTTTAATTTGGAGATAAATGCAGACTAGGCATTAAAGTATTAGGTGTATGTGTGTGTGTGTGTATATTAAAATTTTTTAATTAGATGAAAAAGAATCCTACATTCTTTTTGTGTAGCAATGGGAAAGCTGTGCACTACAATGGTGCCAGTTTGCTTCAGTGGCGTAGTGTGCGTCTTGATGTGACTTTAGGAGTGGGAGATGTGGCAGGCATTGGGTGGGAACGGACCAATGATCCAGCAGTAAGCAACATGGCCATACCTAAAGGTCAGGTATACTTTACATATCGTGGTCAGCGACTGACTGCTACCCTTGACAATGTTGCGGGTGCAATGTTTCCAGTTGTGCACATACAGAAAAAGGTAAGCATTGTTGTGCTGTTACAAGTATAAAAGCACATATGTTGAAACTTTTTAATGATGCAGTTTAGTTCTATCATCATCTGTCACAAGATGTTTAGTTTTATGTACTTTATTTGATGCTCCAGAACTAGTTTTTCTCCCATTCACAATATGCTTTGAACCAAATAAATTTGTGAAAGCATGTCAGTACACAACTATAAGCTAAAAATATAGTCAAAGTCAGAAAGAACTATACTAAATCCTTCCCACACCTAATTATTTGTTAAACTAAAGCAAATTTTGTAAAACTAATAAAGTAGACCTTTCTCATTTATAAATATAATTCTTTATATATAACTGTCAATTTTTATTTTTGGAAATAATGGAAAAGTAAAATAAATTATTGAAAATGTATTTGGTAAGGGGAAAATAATAAAGGAATTTTCTTTTGCTAAACTTGAAGAAAAAATAATATTTTAAAATTTGCTCAAATTTATGATTGTCTTGGAGCTTCTGGTTTAACAACACTATCACACACTCAACATCTTACTCAACCACATTAATGGCTTTTGCTGCCATTAGTCAGACAAGTATGTACAAGATTAAAATGATTAACTTTGCTGAATAAACAAAGGTAGCTTTAAGAGTTTTTTTTTTTATAATATAAATTGTTAAACAAGACCAAGACAGTGAAGGTTTTTTAATACTGAAGCTGAATATTAAACATTCTCTCATAGCTAAATAATCAAGGTTGTGAGAGAGTTTTTCCCTAAATACTGAACATCAAACAATGCCTCTCTGAGCTACATAATCAAGACAGTTAGAGTTCTTTTTTTAGTATTGAATATCAAACAATGCCACTTTGTTCTAAAAATCAAGGTAGTGAGATTTATTTTTGTGTTTATAAACATTAAATATCAAGCAGTATTTCTCTGAGGTAAATAAGACAGTGAACGAGAGGGTTTTTTTAATTTTTTTAATGCTGAACATGAAACAAGCTTCTTTGTTGTTAACAATTAATCAAGGCAGTGAGGGGTATTTGCTTACTAAATATGCTTCTTAGAGCTAAAAAGGTGTTTTTTAATGCATTGCAAGGTGAATTGCAAATAAAGTCTCTCAGAGCTGAATAATAAAGTGAGAGGTTTTTTTTTAATACTGAATAGCAAATAAAGTCTCTCAGAGCTGAATAATAAAGTAAGTGAGAGGGTTTTTTAAATACTGAATAGCAAACAATACCTTTCTCTTTGCTAAATAATCAAGGTAGTGAGATTTTTTCAAATGCTAAATATCCACCAATGCTGCTCTGACCTAATAATAAAGGCAGTAAAAGAGGGTTTTTTTTTAATACTGAATATCAAATAATGCCACTTTGTGCTAAATAATCAAGGCAGTGAGATTTTATTCAAATACCAAATATCAAACAGTGCCTCTCTGAGCTAATAATCAAGGCAGTGAGAGGGTCTTTTTTAAATATTCCATTAAATTAAGTGATTAAGAAAGGTTGCATTGGACTGAATATCAAACAGTGCTGGTCTCCCTGAATATGAAACAGTGCTAGGTGAACACAAAAAGTTGTGTAAATCCTGAATATCAATGACTGATCTATCTATACTGCTAAATAATCTAGGCAAGCATGGGTTCCTGCAACGATTGACTCGCATACAAGTGTAGTGACAAAGATAAAACCAGAGTTGAATAGAAAGAGCACAAAGACAGAGGACCTACACATTCTTCACTATACTATACATCAACAGAACCTGTGTGCTGAATCTATTAAATTCAATGTGATGACCACCCTAGTTTCCTGCATTTATTTTATTCAGGTAAAAACTTTAAATCACTGACAGTTTAAAGAATTTCTCAGTGACCTGGAGGCTGACCACCAAGACTTAACATTTTGATTTTTGGGTGTATGCTGGTTGAATAGAGGAAAGGTGATGAAGCACTGAGAGCAGGGAACATATAATTTTTCCACATTAATCGATGAGAGGAATATTCACAGCATTATCAGTTTGTAGATGAAAGATTTGAGAAGTGAAATTCATTGCGAGATTTCATGAGATCAGTTTGAAGATATTTTCATCTCCATTCGATGTTGCTGTAGAAACAGCTCCATTATCTATGCAAGTACAACATATTGATTTACAACAGAACTCAATTCTGAAAATAAAAGCCAGACATTTCTCTATCAGAATTTTACCAAGATATTTTTCACTTGATAAGCACCCTAAATTTGGTGATTTGGCTCATAAAAGAAGGGCACTTTTGGGAAGTATGTATGTCTGTGAACAACTTTTTTCAAGAATAAAGTTTAATAAAAATATTAGTTGAAATACTATAACAATAGCTTGAGTATCTTCTTGATGAAATGATTTGTCAATAATATATGTAATTAAGCTTTGGCTCTGGTACAAAATCCCTATAAATTATGTCAAAATGTGGGTGTCATGTTTATAGGGAATTTTTCAGTCTGGTCCCTGACCTCCCACTTAATTCAGCATTTGGCCCTCAAACCCCCCGAAAAAGGTTGCACATGCCTGATGTAGACAAACAAGGAAAGTTGTGTAATACTGAATATCTAACTGAATCTCTCCATGCTGGACAAAGAAAATTATGTAATACTGCATATCCATCAGAATCTCCCAGTGCTAAATAATCTAAACAAACAAGGCAAGTTGTGTAATACTGAATATCTAACAAAATCTCTCCTTGCTAAGTTGTGTGATATTGTGCAAGATTTGTCCTTTCTATATAATCTAGAGGAATGATGTAATTGATGTTAATAATGTATTAAGTAAGACTGAACATATCAAAGAACTATCCCAGATAATTGTCTGAGGCAATCAAAGAGATATTGGTTAATATTGGATATCAAATATGACCTGTCTGTGTAAAATAACCTAGGTGAACAGAGAAAGTTATATAATATTGAATATGAAACTTGGACCTATCTACTTATCTTAGTTGTTAATCTACTCAAACATAGAAAGTTGATAATACAGAATATTAGACAGCATCAGACAGTACCTATACTTGATAAATAATACAGACAAATATAGAAAGTGTGTCACATTAATGTTAAATGAATGTTAAACAAGACTTGTTTGTGCTAAATAATCAACCAAATAATCTACACAGTGAGAAGTGCATTCAAAACATATCATACAATTTCTACCTAAGCTAAATAGATTAGGCAAACAATGAGAATCATGTAATTAACACTGAACACATCAGACAAGTTCTATCCAAGCTAAATAATCTATGTAAATAATGAGACAAGTAAATAAAAATAATTAACAGTCAAAACCTATCTGTGCTATATTATCTAGGTAAACAGTTAGAATTGTGTAATTCTGAATTTATCAGATAAGTTTTATCTAAGTTAAATAATCTAGGGAAACATTGAGAATTGTATAATACTGAATAATATACATCAACAACATAAAATTATCTCTATTAAATTATCTAAGCAAATAATGAGAATTGTTAAAAACAGAATATCTGCAAAACTTATTCATGCTTAAGATCTGTTTAAACTAAATATCTGAATATGCTAAGTATTAGACGAGACTTAGTAAAGTTAACAATCAGTGAAGAATTGCTGAAGATGAAATGTGGATATTGTTTTAAGAAAAGTATCAAAACAAATGTTGTTTGTTTTTATTCAATCTATATTATGGATGTGTTGTTTAAAATGCATGAACCTCTGTGTGTGTGTGTGTGTGTGTGTGTGTGTGTGTGTGTGTGTGTGTGTGTGTGTGTGTGTGTGTGTGTGTGTATGTGTGTGTGTGTGTGTGTGTGTGTGTATTTACAGAACTGCAGAGTTAAGGCCAATTTTGGAACAAGACCATTTGCATTTGCTGAAGGACAACAACACCGTGAAGCAGCAGAAGCAGCTAATGATGTCATGCGAGATATTCGTGAGTCTTTTGGGCATCTTCCTTTCCACTGTGTTTCTGATAGTGACAGCGATGGAAATGATGCAGCCAGTGGAGTTGTTGAGTCACGAGACAGTCGCACTCCACCACGTGTCCCATGTAGGACTGCTGTTGCTCCTGCTGCATTGAAAGGTTTGCTTTCACTTTTAAACTCTAGATTCCATTTTTTTAAAATCAGTTTTTGTGATTTTATTTCTGTCACGAGGAAGAAGCCTAGTGCCAAACAATTTTTTTTTATTATATAAGAATCACCTGTATTTCATTAGCAAAGACTGACAGTCTATGTTGACATTAGATTATAGAATATATTTCATAAAGTATTTCTGTGTAATTAGAGATTTATGTTTTGTATAAATAATACAGACATATGCATTGTGTGAGTGCGACCTATTCACTATTGTGTATGAAAGATTTTATTAAGGAATAATTAATAAATATTTTGATGTTAAGAATAACTTAAACAATATGTTATACATTTAGCACACTTTGGTAGGTTTAGGAAGTCTGAGGTCTTGAATGATCAACTCGCGCAGGATGCATTCTAAGCTTGGGGTCATGATCTTTCATTGACACATGCCTCAGTAATAATTGAGACAGTGTGTTTCATACATAATAATATGCATTTTAAGTATTACAAACATTTTTATTTTCATTTTTATTTTGATATAGAACTGTCATTTATTGTTCAGAATAGAGAGACAATTCAATAGAAAGATTTTATGATACATAGATTGAGAATCTCAGAGAAATAGATACTAAGTAAAATAAACAGATAGGTTGGAACAACTAAAATGTTTCTTTACTGAGACCAACAAAAGAGCTCACCATTTTACATAAGACAGTTTATGCATGCACTTTAATTCTTTTAACAATAATCTCAATTTGATGATAGAAGGGATGATCACTGTTGTGCATTTCCTGTAACAGTAACTTTGTTCTATATGAAGATGAGTCCCTGTGCATAAAGGTTACATAATATTCATATCAGAAATTTTTAATCTTAGTGATCTTGTAATCGCATTGTGGAAAGGGTAATATGTTTGTTGTTTTGTTTTTATTTATTTTTTATATCTTTTATATTTTTCTTTTGTGTTTTGTGTGGGTGGGTGGGTGATTTGTTGTGTTTTGTTTGTTTGCTTGTTTGAAATTCTGATATAGATATGTTTTTATTTTAAATAGATTATATATATCTTAGTCCAAGACATGGTAGAATATCTTAAAGTGGCTTTCCTTCTGTTCAACAGATTATATAAATATCTACATCTTAGTGAATGACATGCTGAGCACTATACAGACTATCATATTGCCTTATATTGCCATATAAACTGTTTTCCATAAATGATGTTTCACAGACTTGTAGAAATTTACCATAATGTAAGCAGCAAACATTTATATCAGTACTTGTACTAAAGAAGTGGACAAAATAATCAGTTTAAAAAAAAACAGTCTTTAATTTGTTTCCATTTATCTTATCTTAATTACAGAATTAATATATGTATAGTGTGTGTGTGTGTATATATATGTGTGTGTGTGTGTGTGTGTGTGTGTGTGTGTGTGTGTGTGTGTGTGTGTGTGTGTGTGTGTGTGTGTGTGTGTGTGTGTGTGTGTGTTTTGAGACATCTTTAACTATTACATCATTTATAGTTCTCTCAGTACTCTGGCTAAAGAGATACATTTTGAAATAAGATAATGCATTTGTACCATTAACTCATCACAAGGTACCAATAAAAGATGCTAATAATTTTGTTGCACAGGCTGTAATGGCATTTATATGAGAAAAGAAAACGGGTAGTTTTGGGTGGCTAGGAGAACTGGTGAGAGAATGAATGCTTAATTGGTGTATTATGTACATTGGAATTTGGTGTATTTTTTTAAAAAGAGACCTTTTGAGGAAAAATACTGATTTTTGCTGCTTGACCTGTTTTCTGATATTTGACTATGATAAATACTAATGCTTGTTAGGACTTGGAAAAAATGTAGAAAAAATATGTTTTGTTTTAAACAAATTTAAATATCAAAAAGAATAAAAAAAATAAGAGTATTTTTCTTCTGATGTTTTAATTATACATTTTTTATTTTTTTATTTTCCTGGGGATGTCTTGTAATATTTTAAGAAAAAAGTATTGTTCTGTATAAAGCAGAAATTGTAAAAGAAGAAAAATAATTATATTTACAGGTAAACAAGCCCTTTATCATGAATGAGCTTGTATACATGTTTTTTTTTAATGTAGATTATGACACCAGCCAGTGCTTGCTGTATATTCGCCTGCCTAGCTATGACAACTTTGTGCTTACTGGCCCTGATTCTCATATCCAACCTAGCATTGAGGATGACTCTGATGAAGAACAGATAGCTGATGACTCAGCATCAGAAGATCACTATGCATTGCTTGTCAAAGCTTGGGAACAAAAGGTTTTTCCAGTCATACGTCGCAGATTTCGAAATGAGGCTGAACGAAAGGATGGACTAGAACAGATTCGTGGAGCTCTTCAGTTGGGTTAGTTTGATGATTTGTTAATATTTTGTAATTTTATATATAGTAAATTGGAAAAGAATGATTTTTATATTTTTATTTTGGAAATAATCATGAATACTTTGATTGGTGATTCCATGGACTAATGTAAATACTATTGGGGAAAAAGGTAAGTGACATCATTAATTGTTTTAAAGGAAGCGTTTGAATGCATGTCTTGTTCTAAATGATATCTTCAAAAAGGCAGCCATCACAAGAGCATATACAGAAGGATGAAAATAAAAAAGTGAATGATCAAAATGGTGCCGAACAAAACACAAGCAATCAGAATGGCACTGCTCAGTCCAAAAATGAGTGAAAAATACAGGTACCAGTCACAAGAATGTTTCTCAGAAAGATAAATAACTATGCAGTTAGTGAGCACTTCAAAAGTGTTCTTCAGCATTTGCAATGAGTTACAATATTTAATGAAAGTAAACACTGACAACTACAGATTGTCGCTTTCTTAAAAGTTTGTTTAAATAGTGTGTGAAGCCACTAAAAAATCACATCAACTCTTTATTGCTTGTTTGTAGAAATTGTTGGTTTATGTCAATTGCACATTTGAAGAGTGAGTTTAAGTCTAGAATTTGTGTAGAACCTAAAGACAGTTTTGTTTGTTTAAATTTATGTGATTAGTCAAAAGACACTTCATATACTAAAGTAATTAGTATATGCTATAGTAAAATTTGATGAATATATATGTTGAAGATGATACATTATTTGTTAGTACAGTGTAGTTTATCAGTATTAACTAATATATCTTTATATTATATGTTTTTATATTCATGTTAAATTCTGTGTTAAAAAAAATTGTGAGTTGCGATGGTTAGGATGAGGTTAGCTCATTTATTACTTAATGAAGGTGTGAAAGAGTGATCTTTTTGAATCCAATTGATTGGTAAAGTGTTGTTTGTATTTATGGGTTTCAGTAACTGTAAATAGTAAATGTTAAAGTTCATTGTTGAATATTTATTTGTATGATACATATTCAGTGTAGAGGATTAATTAAGCCCACTTTAGGAACCAATTAGATTTATGCTCAGTGATAGTTGATGAATTACATTGAGAACACTTGGAATGGAAGATCTCTCGATGTTGTCTGCATAACCCATTGATCAGCATTAAAAATTGGCATTATCACTTTTCAGCTCTTTTCAAGATCACCTAAAGACATATAGCTTAGTTAAAGATTGATATAAAGCATTTATTCAAGAGTTTTGTGTGCTCATCCAATCAACCAAAATTTATAGATGGTCTTAAAATCAGAGATAACAATGATAAATATGATGGTAGCCAGTACCACTCCCAAGCCCTTTTCGGGGCATGGAGATAAACATGACATACCGTATCATGAATATGCCATACACTCAAGTCAAAAGACATTATTTACGACATTTGGATGTCTCCAAAAAGCTTTCTGGTAAATTTTGACAATAACAAAAAAGTAAATACAGCCTTTTCTGAATTGCTCCATTGAATCTTCTACATGACATGATATAATGATATACCTGTTAGGTTTATGTGGGAATTTTGCTGAAAGATCACCAACTATAAAATCCATCTTACATGGGCCAACAAGCCAACATCAACCACATAATCTTGGTATTTTAAGCATTGGTCAACCTAATGCTATGATAAGGTTTTCTGTACCACACATACACATACACACACATTTCTGCTTTAAATATTTTTGGTTCGGCATTTTGTCTGGAAGCCTTTTAACATTTTCATAAGTTTTGCTAATTTTACTTAACATTACATTTTTTTTTTCACTCCAAGTATTTCAATCTACATTATCCTCCACGATAATGGACTTAAATTACTGTATTTAAAAGAAAGTTGTGTTGTGTTTAGTTCTTGATAGATTATTTTGCTGGTTACATTTATTAAATTTATAAAAATGTTGGGTCTGCTATCATAATTCCTTTAACAAAAAATACTCTTAATCTCTAAAATACTCTTAATCTCTAAGTCCAAATGTTGGAACTAAAGAATATCTACAAACTTAAACTAGTTGATATTATTCTTTATGACAATTGTAAACTTGAGTGGGTAATTTATAACATGACTACAGCAATGTCTACACAACACTTTATACACCAAAGCAACTAAATCACAAAGCATGTTCCTAAGGCTTTCAAAGTCTGAAAATTTTGATTGACTAGAAAATAAGATATCAGTCCAAGAGTTTGTATAACCTTAATTGCAGCTGAGCGTGATCTAGGGTCTCAAATTTAAGCTTTACTGAGTATCATGCCCATTTTAGAATATTTTATATTTCAGTAGTCTCTATATCCTTTTCATTTTCTTAATTTTGCAGTATATTTTTCATTCAGATTTCTATAACAAGAACAGATTATGGTTATGAAAAGTTTTTTTCTTCCATTTTTTAGTTTGAGCCATATAAATACTAATATGATTGAAATAATTTAGATCTCACAAACTGATCATTTGCATACATGAAACATAACACACATAGATTTTGTTATATGCCAGATTCTAAATTTTCCAGTAAAATAGATCAATGTCGACCATGGTGGCCACTTTGAAATAGAATGAAACAATGTTAGACCATGGTGGCATTATTTGACTTCTGTTAGGAATAATAATTCTAAACTTTCAAATAGAATGGAACAATGTCAGATCATGATAGCATTGTTTGACTTTTGTTAGGAAATGACCAGAAGCTGCCACCTGACATGACTTGAACAGTAATTTGAACATCACATAGAGGGATATTTGTACTATCATATATTTTGATTTTTTTTTTCACAAATAGGGCTAATTTTAGTAGTTAATATACAGTAGTCATTCTTCTACAAAATCACTATTTGTTCTATTTCCCCTTGTCATGTGTACATTATATTATACATTTTTTTTTTCACTGAAAAGTCATGGACAGTTACTAATTTTTTTTAATATGGCTGGAAATATTTGACATTAAAAAATGTGTTTGTGTATGTGTGTATCTTTTTTAATTTATTATTATTTTTTTTAAAACTTTGATATTGTCATTTCATTTATATTTACTAACTTTTTAATGTTATTTCAACAGGTATGACTGATATTGCTAGGCAGACAGTGGAGTTTTTGTATGAAGAAAATGGTGGCATACCCAGAGATCTACATCTACCAACAATTGAAGATATTCGTGAAGACCTTGCCAAATTTACCATAGAACGAGTTAAAAAGGGCACCACTGTTATTATTCGTATACCAACTAGTCTGAGTAGCTCAGCTGGAGCTGCCCTCTTGCCTAAATTTGCTGTCCGTGCAATGCTTAAAACTTTTGGTTTGGCAGGGACTGTTCTTGACATAGATGTAGTGAGTTAATTTATACTATTTCTTTTAAGCATATGTACTCCACTATATTATTATTTTAAAGAAATAAACAAGCAAGTTTACCTAATTTATTTTAGTGTTATACAATGGACCTAGCTTTTCATTTCATTTGCCATACTGTCATTTGTAACTTTGCATTATCATTATTACTCAACAATAATTGTATTATCGTTTAATTTTAAGACACAAACAATAGAATGTATTTTGCCATATTCCATCACTATGTCCATTTGAAATTTTTGAAATAATACATAATTTTTTAATTAAAAAAAAATTTTTTTAACTTTTGTCTAAGAGGCCCTCATTTCATTCAAAACGGGGTGGATTTATGTTGTCTTTATATTGTATTTTCACTTTTTTAATTTGCTTTTCTTGACATATCTGACAACTTTGGTTGAATATAGCTGTTAGAAAAAATCTTTTTGACAAATCTCCTAAAAATGCTAATAGCTTATTGTGTATTTGACTGACAAATATAATGTGCTATTTATGTTAAATTACAACTAAATACAAAACATAGTTCTCAACCAATTTGCACATAGGTAATGAGAACTTCAAATTTAGGCATGAAAGGGACCACCTTACTTGACTTCAGTTAGCAGGCATCAGCTGTCATGAACAAAATTGCAAAAGTTTAGAAAATGAAATTATGGAGAGAAGAAAATAAAAGCATTAAAATCAACCTTTCCTTGAAAACATAAAAGGTATGGGAAATATAATAAATAAGCCTGAAGACAGTGCAACGTGATCCCAATGACATTCTCCTTACAAACCAAATTCGTGTGCGTGCATGCATGTGTGTGGAATAAAATCAGCTAGTTGTTGTGCACATTTACATACAATGTATGAAGAGCTGAAATGGAGTCTATAGAAGTGAAGGTTCATAAATGAAAAATCAGTCACTTACAAATTAAATCAAACAGAAGTAATATTACATGTTCATAATGGATTAATTTTAGATCTTTCTACTTATTATATATATTGTTTTACTTATAACTAAAACATTTACCCCTTCCTGCCCAGTCTATAAATTCCTTAAATGCTGTATGAACAGATGTTTGGCAAATCATAGACTGATAAGGCACAAGTCCTACATGTGTTCATAGCTAAATTATCATTAACCAGATAATTTTCAGTGTCCTTGAATGAGGGTTTTTAATAATGTATATATAAGCCAATATTTTTTGGATGTATTTTGTCTTACAATAAAGTTCCGTGCTCTGCAGACATAAAATTTCTGTTAGCCATTTCCTCACTGATGACATATTATCCTGTCCTTTTTGCTCAATTCTTGTGACATATAGCTGAATTTAATGTTCCATATACATTTCAAGGGAGTAAAATATTTCTAATTTTTTACAATTTACAGAGGATTCCTTCAAAAAACAAATCAACCTTCAAAAACTCAATTAAAATATAGTCCATAACTTGATTTCACAATGACTGTGGTGACAAAAGATGAATATGATTGTATACTAGAAATATGATGGCATACAGTATGACTCTTTTAATATTTACAAAATAATACGTAGCTTTTATTTTATAGTAGAATTTGGAAAGTTTAGAATGAATTCATCGGAGAAAATGTTTTGTGGGTCCATATATAACTGTTTTTATGATTTAATCTTTGAAAATATGAGAAATGACTTGTTGCATCATGTTTAACAAGTAAAATTCATTTAATCTTGAAAAATGATCCTTAACATATTACCATTCCTTTAAAATATCATTATGACTTATAAAGAACAATTACATTAAGAAAATAATTTGTCTTTTAGGCTAATGAGCTGGTACAGGTGGAGACTTACCTCCGAAGTGAAGGGGTACTTGTGAGGTTTTGGTACCCATTAGAGATGTTAGAGAAGCCGCAGCAAGGATTGCGCAAGTCCTCCATTACAGGGGGGCAGACAATGGATACATCTAATGTGCACATTCATAGGTAGGTTTGTTTGGTGTCACAGAGTGAAGTTCTGAGTACATATCTGGCAGGTTTTTCAGTACTGGAATGATCTTGTAACATGGTGGCTCACAGTGAAAGTAGAATTTTAAGTATAGGTTTAGTAGATAATATAATTTGTCAAATACTTGAGTAATCTTTGACATAATAAGTCTCAGTAATGACAGTGAAAATAGAAGTTGTGAGTACAGATCCAGCAAGCAATTTGTCAATAATGGAGTGACCTCATTGAAGACACATTGTGAGTGGCACAAATGCTGGTCTTGTTCAATCATGTTTCATCTCTAGTTTTAGTTGATTTTAATATTGTATTTATATGTATAATCAGTGCAAACATATCAGTTCATATTGATACCATAATTTCTTGTTTTCATGACATCTTCATTCTTCTGACACAGAAGTGACTAAATAAAACTTACAAAAATTTTATGATTTTGATTTTGAGAAAGAAAAATTAAGAAAATAGATGCATTATTCTTGAGAGTTTATGGATTCTTTCTTCAGTGATACCCCCTCCTATTTCCTAGGGCATATTATGCTCAAATTTATCATGAAAATTTCACATACAATAATGAGAATTATTCATTATTTTTAATCTTTTCAGTTGTATTCATTTTCTCTTCACATATGACATCACCTTATTTACTAAAGTTTTACTCCTTGTCAAAATAAGCTTCTATATGCCCTTAGAACATTCAGTTTTTCATACCCTCTTTAAATTTTTTTTTCATTACTGTGCTTATTTTATTAAACTAATTTATCAACATTTTTCATTACTGTGCTTATTTTATTAAACTAATTTATCAACATTTTAAAAGGTTTTTTGTAGTTATATTTTTTTTGTATGTTTTATTATATATTAATGTAAGCATATTAACATTACATTTTCCACCTGTTTTCATTGATGATTTTTGTTTTGTTTTAACCATTTCATTAACAGAGTTTCATAAATTTGTTTTTTTCAAAAAAATTGTTTTATGGTAAGATTTAATGGCATATTTTACACTAAATATCGCTAAAATTCATATATTTGATCATGTTTATTGTCAATAATAGAGTGACCTCATTGAAGACACATAGTTTATTTTAAAAAAACCATTTATATTCAGAACAAATTTTCAAATTATTTTACATTTTGTGCTAGGAAATATCTTATTACTTTATTGCTTGTGTTTAATTTATATCTTTTACTCCCTATATTTTGTTGTGCCATCAACTTAAACCCTGTTGTGTTTTTATTCATTGAATTATTAGTCCCAACATTTTGTTAATTCCTACATTCACTTAGGAATATCAAAGTTTATAGGAATACAATCTTTAGAACTGTACATATATTTTATAATCCTGCAAATATATAAGTTATATATATTAAAATCCTGCAAATGTACAAGTTATTTATACTTTTTTCCTGTAATATGCAAGTTGTATATACTATTATTCTTTTTTACATATTCCATGAAGCTTTATTTATTTGTCTCCAACTTTAAATGTCTTTACCTCTCAAGATTATGAAGTCACTTATAATCAGTATATCTCATATTTTTTCTATTAATTTTTAAAAATATTATTAATATCTCTGTTTTATAGCATTTGACAAATATTTTTATTATTTTATTATTTCTGCAGAGAACTGCTTCAGAGTGAGGCAGTCTTAGCTCGCATGTATGTGCGCACAGCATTTTTGCGTTTGATAGACCATTGTAACTCACCAGCCATGGATGCAGAACTCCTCTCAAGTGTTGCTGCTGCTGCCTCCTCTAATTCTGTCAGTGGTATGGCCGCTTGTGCTGCTACCCTTCAGGAACTTGACCTTGAAAATCTACTTCTCTTGTCTACAGAACTCCTTGCCCCTCCTCTCTTGGACAGCACATTGGTCACACTGTCTCCTAACACGGCCCCTCTTGCTCCCCACCAGTGTCTGGCACCTATGTTATGTTCCTTGACAGGACTTGTGTATTTTCATGGTGATCGTTTGCAAAGGGAACTGGCAACTGCTATAGCTCGTGCAGCTGAACAAGGAGAGGATTACCTGATAGAACTGACTAGTCAGCTATGCATGTGTCTTCAGGTTTGCCTCTCTTTCTCAAGCAAATGCTCTTTTTACGTGTTCACAAAATAGTTTTATATGTTAATAATAATAAAAATAATATTCCTGGTGAATTAATAAAATACTTAAATAAAATAAGATATGCTTTCTGATTTATGAAAAATATGATAAAAAGTAAGATTGAAGCATATTTTCTGATAGCTTATTTATTGAAAAGAAAAATTAAAAGCAATTAGACTTTCAAAATCATCAGTATATTTTAAAACAATTATTTGATACAACAGTAACTTAGCATTAATAATCCAAATTTAAGAAAATAAAGCATTGACAATTGCCTGATCATTTGTTCAAATTTATTCCAGACCATAAATTATTCCTACATTAAACAGTAAGGTCTTGATATATACCAGTCAGCTCTTGATACATGCCAAACAGTCAGTCAGTTCTTGATTCACATGAATCAGTCAGTCAGTTAGCTCTCATCTTACTCTTAGATTGATAATAAGTCACCATTTCATATATATATTTTCTTGAAATGATTAACTATGAGAAGACAAGTTTACATTTTTTATCTTTTTCTGCTAAGAACTTTAAAGCAGTTACATTTATTTAATTAGAAAATTTTGTAATTGAATGTCATGTGTGCAGACTGCTCCTGAAATGTTTCCATCTGAGGAATTTCCTATTACGGAAGTAAAAGTGAATACTGATGTACATTTTCCAGGAGTGGCATGTCTGGTCATATCATGCAAACATGACCCTAAGACAGGGAAGAAGGAGTAAGCTAATTTTTGTTGTTATTCTCTCATATATTCTTTTAATTATATTGTATTACAGTTATGTTGTTTCAATTAAATCTTAACATTTTATCATCATCAGATTTGAGTTGTTTTTCAGAATTTTGCTTGATGATTGCAGCTCTTCACCTTATAAATCTCCTTGGGCTCGTGTTTATACATATACTGGGAAACGTATAAAGAAGTCTGGTCAAGTAACAAAGCAAGAAGTTGTGAGCTACCCAAGAGATACAAACACCACCAGCACTCAGAGTGACCAGTTTTCCCCAGTCATTGTACCTGCAGAGCTGGTATGTTGCTCCCTCCTATATGAACTTTACTTTTATTCTGCGTCCTTGGGGTTGAACATAGCTCTAGCCTTGTTTCAATATTTGTTGCTAAAATGCCTAGACTATTAGTATTAATAATGAGGCATATAATTGCAATGGCTTAGTTTTATTTCTTTACACTAATTTTTCTTAATAAGAGATTACTCTACTTTCTAATAGATGCTCTCAGATTTATCATCTTTTCCTGAAAAGTTTAATTGAGTCAGATAAGAACTACAATATCAATACTTAAGAATTGTGATCTGATATGCTGTTTTATCAAATTATATCAAAGTCTTCACTATATTAACAGCTGCTGAAGATATTACTAAATAACTTATTTTTTAAAGCACACTGAAAATATTTTGCATTTTTATCAATAATGTCTTAAGTAAATATTCCAGCTGACTCAAAAAAATGAAACATATGGTCAAATTGATGTACTTGACAGCAAGATTCTACTCATACTATTACACTGATACTGAAGGAGAATTGACTTGGAACTAGTAGAAGACTATAGTGTCTAAATATGCACATGACAAAATCTTTATTGACAACATTAGCCACTTTTCAAAGCTCAGATTTATAGTTGTATGTTATATTTATAATTATAGATATGTAAAGACATTCTAGCTTATAGTTAATGGTAATGTATTGCATTGTCTTAACATAGATGTTAGATTCTAATTATAGATATGTAAAGACATTCTAGCTTATTGTTATGGTTATGTATTGCATTGTCTTAACATAGATGTTAGATCAGCATTAAGGCCACATTCTAATAGGCACTGTCCCTTCAACTGCGGAATAGAGAATTCAGACAAAAAGACGAGGCAGAGAGAGATGAAAAGTGTCCTCTGCCATTAACTGCATGCTACCCCGTTGCATACATAGGCTGTCTAGAAAACTGAACTAATTTACCCGCCAGGTAGTCATTAAGCAAATTACCTCAATGCTTAATACAAGGCGTTCGAAGAGATGAAAGATGGGTGGAGAGAGATATTCCCGGCTCTCCTCAATAAATCTCCCTATATGTAATGAGACTTTACCACATCATTGAAGATAATAGTTTCGAATGTTTCCCATGTTCATCAAACAAATAGAATCTTCTTTCTTCCTTCTAGCAAAAGACTGCATTCTTGGACAAAGTTGCTGTTACAAAAGCTTGATGTTACATGGAAAGAAATGCTTCTTTGTCTTCATCCGATGGCCACACTGTATGACATGAGGTCATAACAGCAGGCATGTTTCTCAAAGTGTTCCCATAGCTGATGTTAAAACTCTCTCTCTCTCTCTCAGATTTAGTTGGTTGGTCCTCCTTATTTATACAATTTTGAGAACTGTAGAACCTTCTAGAAGTCTTTAGTCTTGTGACTGGTTTTGTCCTTGAATGTCTATTTTCATCACGTTGCACGCTCTCTTAACCAGTCACTTCTAATATGCATTGCTTTCTTCTTCACTCTCTGTGGTCATTTTTAATACGCATTGGCTTTCTTCTTCGTAAACAACATTTGACCAGTCATGCGTAATTACTCTAATTCATTTAATATATACATTTAAAAACCCTTCTTAAATATATGTATACACATGCGTGTGAAATAATATACACATACTATGTCTACATAAAGTCTGTCTTATCTAGATGAGATAGTTGGATAAACTAGTGTTTAGAAATTAAAAGTTATCTAAGCGTTAGGGTGAGGCATTACAAAAATTGCGTCCTTGACCGCGAATTACCTCCCTTACTTTGCGTTTTGTTTACGTGGTACGTACGTGAAATAAAATATTAATTCTGAGTCCCCCCCATCCCTGTGTCACTTGTGACAGTATGCAAATGTGTAAAAATATCAAAACTGAAAAAAAAATTAGATAAGAAAAAAACTGATTTCTCGTGCCGAATGTGCCCTTAAAGTGGCACACTTTTGTTTGCTTGCATCACAGATTTAAAATATAGTAGAACATCAATTATATGAATGTCAATTATTAGAACCATCAGTTATCCAAAGCACAACTAGCTGTTATGCCAGTGCACTAATTTTTAGATTCCTCTTTCCCCAGTACCACCATTACTAACCAAAGCTTCTTAGTTTCCTCTTTTCACATTACTAGCCAAGACTTCTTAGTTTCAATTTTCTGCACTATCAGCCAGGACTTTTTCTCTTTCCACACTACTAGCCAAATCTTCTTGACGTTTTCACAACACAGGCATAGTTCACACTGTTCCAATCTGTTGGATGCAAATGATGATTTTATTCAATAGAATATAATGAAAAATACCCTTTTGATTCTGCTGCTTATCATATTTGTTTCCAATTATTTATTTGAAGATTTATTCAGGTATTATATACACCACCTCCTGAGAGTTAAAATAAAATAAAATCCAGCATTTATTCAGTGTGTTGTTTAAACTTCATATACTGGTTCTAAGGTTGTTTTTGGACAGGGAAAAAAAAATGCATTCACTTGACCCTTTCTCTCACAGTCAATTCTGACCTGCATGCATGCTGACACTTTGACCTGCTGCAAATGTTTAGGAGTCGATACTTGTTTTGAAAGGGTTTTACCTCTTTCTGATGGTGGACTCAGAAACAATGTTCTCAGGAGTAAATCTCTTCTGGCCTTGTAAAAACATGTTCCCACCAAACCTGGCAGACCATTTCCATTATCCCTTGCAAGCAGACATGGTATGACCCCTTGATAAAACAGTAACCATACCAAGGTATCCCTAACAAGAATTTATCAGCCGTAATTAAGAGAGCAGCATGTGGCATTTGTGGTAAGTGCTACAGCCTGTACACCAATATACACACTATATGGCCTGAAGCTGTGTACTATCAGCCTCTCTCAACCATGACAGGTCTGACTGCAACTAAATAACAGAGATAAGTTAGCTGCCTTCTGCTGTCACTGTCATTTTATGAGCTACATGACAGAGGCCTACAAGTGGTCATTTCAGTGATGATTTCTATAAAATCTTTTCATCTTTATCATTAAAATCTCAATCATACTCTTGTTTATTGGCAAAAAAAGGATGCAAACTATATCTTGAAAAATATCTCCAAATCTACTTTTATTGCACTTGTATCTTTTAGCCAATTAAGAAAAAAAGTTAATTTCTCTAAAATATGATTCTTGATTCTTCCAGAGAGATTAAACAAAATAAGATCAAAGGCAACCACTAAAAATAAGAAAAAAATAATAAGACTAAGCCCATCAATATATTTACTTGCACACAGAAATCACAAATCTGTCCTATCTTTTAGGCTATCCTGGCATTGGCTGTATCAAGACACCTCCCTTTAGTTAAACTAGGGTATAAGTAAGCCATAATCACTATAGAATAATCCAGCCTTTAACAAACTGTTTGTTTTTATTCTAACCGAATTGTTATTTTGGTCTCTGATAACAGTGTTACGTTTCCAGTATTTATTTAGAGACCCTGCTTAGGAAATTATGGAACTTTAATTTACTAATTAAATTAATTCCCTCTCCTTTAACCTAAACAGACTGGTTGCTCAAATTATCATCCGACTAAATTAAAATGCGTCTTTGTAGTCTAGATCACAGATTTACAGACTGACAATTTGCGTACATTAGCTGGTTTGGAGATCGTTAAAAACTCTCTTAGATTCATATGCATTCAAAACATTCATTTGTTCAGCTCAAACAGCCCCCATCCAAACCACGTGTTACGTTAGGTCTATATGCATACAAATTACTACGAAAGAGGTTCTTAACAAGATGAAAAATGAATTTAATGTTTAACAACTAACAGTAACAATTAATTACGAGCACGAAGTCTAGATTCAAAATAATTATGATTTCCTGCTCTATCGTCAGAGTCAATTGTTTTTATAGAGAATTGTTCTGCCAAATATTCACTTGATCCGGGAGGTAGTAGATATACTTATCTACACTCCTGGTGCCACGTGGGGTCCACACTCGTTAGAACTGGCCCACATCACTTTGGCTCATCGTCAGTACGGCTCATAGCATAACAGTCAATCGTCCACTCAATTACTGCATCGCTAATGTACTTGCGACGATCGTTAACCGTAGTTAACACGATGTACTTCTATGTAGTTCACGTATGGGTCATGAAGATACCCGAGTCGGCATACGACTCAAGAAGTACGAAGGTAGAGAGGAATAACATAAGAACCCGTCTGAAATAAAGGATTTGGGCTCTATAACTATTTGCGTCTATATTCGCAAAACCCAAGCACGTGTTTCTTTGTTTAAAGGTTCTGAATTTAGAATCTTTGACTATCGTGTCGTTTACAATTCAAATATGGTTATATTTAAATATACATTGTGGTTCACGTGTGTGTTACATGTAACATTACACGAACGTATGAATTCCCAAATATTTACAGCATTAAAATTGGAATTCACACAAAGGATTAATTCAAAATGAAGCATGAATGCCTTACAATTTTACATGAAAAATTATATGCAAGAACAATTTGAATTACAAAGAAGAATTCACAACGTGCACAGACATTCTGGCGGCACTAGGGAATTTAAGATTTATATAAATTAAAAATAAGAAAGAGTTACAATAATTTATATACAATAACTTTTAGATTTGTCCTTTTACATCGAAACAGGTGCTTTGGCTAAAATAGCGATAAGCTGCACAAATACATACATCAATTCAATTACAAAATACAATCAATAAATGCAATAATTTTGTAAGAAGTAGGCGTGTTACTGTTACCTCTTAAAAGTAGATTTACTGCTCTAGCACGGGTTCTTTCTTTCGACTCTCTCACGACTCGATGTGCGGCGGGACGGAGCTAATGCAGCTGGCTTGTGCGTCTGCCGATCTGGGGAGCGAGTACTGTTTTCGCGCGCGTTATCGTATTTTATTAAACTGCATTGAACGCATCACGTGACTGCTCACATGGTATGTTGTTGATTTCGAAGGTGCTGGACAATGGCCTAAAGTTATGCAACAAATCTGACCTCCTTGCTAGAAGCTTCTCGATACTGATGTATCATGGGAGAACTTCAACAAGGTCCCTTCAAAATTTAATTTTTGAAAACTAGCAATTGGGTCACGAGATCATGACACAGAATTTGTCAGACTCGTCACAAACAGTGTATTGAGTATTTCATAAGAAATTACAGATTCTAAAATAAAAAACTTAGTAAAATGATTCAAGCACAATGAAAATATTGACTTCAATGGAATATTACTCTAGTATAAAGACATATTGGTTTACATTTGACACGATATATCCTATATTCTTAAGGGCAGTGGAGAGAAATGCAGTGTAAGTTTTTTTTAATATTTCAAATGTTTACTCTATAGCAGTCCATCTATTAGTTCCATCTTTCCATTGTTTCCCATTGATTTACTATTATTTGAAATAATTTTCCTCTATCAAATGTTTACAAATCAGGTTCATATCCGACTGGGTGTGTCCCCACCTCCTGGGTTTATCCTAACAGTTCATGGGCTGCCACCACAATTCTTACTAGCTATTGCTTATATGGAGACGCTTCTTACAGAGCAGTTTGGCTGTGGGATGAAAAGTTGTGGTGATCGACGTGGAGGTGTGGAATCACTCTTTTACACCCATTCTAGTGTGCCAACACTGAGTGAAACTGTCAACTATCCACCAAGTTTGTGGAGTGTGGATAATATTGAGATTACAGCTCCAATTCTAGTGCAGGTAAGCTGCTGTGTCAGTTTAGAAATAAAATTAATTTACAACTTTTAATATGTAAAAGCTCAGGGAAATATTTTTAAAGAAATTGTAGAGAAATTTCACTTTTAAAGATTGACTAACTGAGAATTTATCAAAAGGCAGCTAGCATTGATGTTAGTGGTGGAAGTTGTGGTGAAAAAATTAGGCCACACACTTCTAGCTATAATAGAAAGGCAATAAGCAGTGGATTTTTTATGTTTGTGCTGTTATATGTATGAATGTGATGGAGGGGAGTATTGGAATGAAGTGATCAAATTAAATGTCATACTGCTGTCGAAATGGCAGCACATACCAAGCTGTGTTTTTGGAGAAGTAAGGGGAAATTTTTAGAACTTACATTGAAAAGTGCAGGTGTATACTGGAAACAGGTATTTTATTTCCGTCTTTTGAATGGGATCAACCTTTTCCTGTCTCCTATTGTTAATGTGATACTTTGTATAAGTGTGACAGATACTAGACATATTTATGCATACTCTCACTCAGGATGTATAAACTGATGTGTACTATATATTCAGTGTCAGTTTGAGTGAACTTCCATTAAAAATCCCATTGCTATATACAAGCGGTACACACATCAACACACACAAGGCGGCTCTGAAAAAACCCTAAGAGGAAAAAAAAAAACCACACACACAACACAATAACACACACACAATCACATAGCCAGACACGAAGATACAACACAACGCACGAACGCCACACCCCACCCTCCTTGAAAACAAGAGATAGGAGGAAGGCCCCATAGGAATCTTCCAAGAACCGAAAACATCGGCAAGATGAAAAGTTCTAATGCAATCCCTGTGGGTGCATTGTTAGCGGTACTACTACACTACTACTACCAGAGTAGACTTCTACACTTAGTTATTAACCAGAAAATTTTCATAGCTTCATCTCTTACAATGTGTAGTCATCTTTAATCATCCATCATATTACTATGAATCAACAAAATCAAGTATCATAAACTGCAGATGATTTAACTTTTATATCATTAATTTTTCATATTTGACCAGTAGTCTTTGCAGTTTCTTTTATCAAGAGACAGTGCACAGCTCACGACAGCAAAATGGCATTTGGTGAGGGAATGTACCACCACACTATCCATCTATTGATTGCAAACAGCGTTTTGTTTTTTTTAATTTCTTAATGCTTAAATTTGTTCATGTGACTTGATTGTACTTTACTATCAGCACTGATATTTCAGTATGTTCTCCTTTTGTAAGTTTGCAAAGAGGAGGCAAGAATATTTTATGTTTAGTCCAACAAAATGAATTAGCAGGTAAATGCTGTTAAACTGATGATCTTCTAACAAGAAGGATCTTGTCAATAATGTTATAAAAGTGTTCTGTTTGAGGATGAAGTGATATTTTTTCTTACCATCATCATCAGAACAAATACTTTAATCAGTTTACCAAGATAAATTAAAACACAGATCTAATGTCTTTTATAAATATTTTCAGTGTGGTCTGCCTTTTGAAACTTAAAATATGGCAATTTCTTTCTTTCTTTTTTTTATAGTTTTTTTGCTGGCACTGTCTGTGTGCTAGTTACATTTAACACAGAAGTCCAGAATATCTCCTGACCTAAGATGATAAATTTAAAGAGATCCTCTATTATTTTCTTTTTAGTAACTGTTTAGATTGACTTCTGATTGCAACTAATTTAGAATAAAGTGATGTGTTTGAGGGGATTATGTATTTTTTTTTTTACTGCCATCATCTCTTTCTCACCTTTACTGTCCCATTTTGCAACAGTGATTAAAGATAAATTGAAACAGATCACTTGTATTAATTTGTTTCTTATAAAGTGTTGCTTTACTGACTTCCTATTGAACTGTTATAATTTAGGATATGTGATCTGAAATTTTGTCATGGTGATTTGCACCATTCTGACTATATGCTCTCTCTCTCAATCATTTCTCTTTGTTTTTGTCCAATGATTCAAGATAGATTGTTGAAAGAGATCTTATATTTTGTTTCTAGACAGATTTTATTGATCCAAAAGAGATACAATGCCTACATCATAAGATTCTAATTCTCTTTATGCCAGTCTCAAACATTTCTTTTTAAGTTTAGTTAACAGATTTTAATTTTTAAATTGAAAATATTTTTTATAATTTTTAATATAATTTTACATTTAAAAGAATCCATTTATAAATGTCAGCTTTTCAACTTGCATGAGTGTAACCCTAATGTGGTCACTGAAGTGCAAAAATGACCTGGCTGGGAGATGCAACATTTTTTTGCAATCATGTAAAAAGAAGGCTGACTTTGAAGGTTTATACAGATTTGGCTGTCTAACTATAGAATTGACAAAGAACTGTGTAGTGGTTTGTTACATTACATTACATCATTAATTTCAGCATTAAAAATAACTTTCAGTTTTTGCATTTATTTTTATCCCAATATTTATGCATTCATGATTGTGCAGGTAGTTGAACTGCTGTGTGGCTATCTTTGGCGAACTGATGTCCCAGCATTGGTCAAGGAATACATGTTCCATCTCCTAGCCCAAGCTGTAAGGATGCTGCATTACTGTCAGGGTCACGGCTCAACATCCTTAGCAAAGCTTTCTCCTCGTTTTTCACCCACTCAAGGTATCTTTCAGGCTCTTCTTCGTGAACTTAAAGTTATTTATGAAGAGGAGGTCAAGGACATGGCTCAGGCCACCACTGTTGCAGGAGCAGGCATAGGCATTGGTGTTACTGACACTGGGAGATTTTCCTCTTACTTTCAGACTTTATTTGAAGCAGGTCTAGCTGTGGCAGATGTTATTCCTTATGAACTGCCTACTTTGAAGCCAACATCAGCAACAGTCATAGAGGAAGGTGGGGATGTAATGGGTCCAGCTGTGGGTATAAAAACACCAACAAAGAAAAAAAAGCTGAAAACAAAGCGGGAGCGAGGGACTACTTCTCCTGGTTGTGCAGCTAGACAAACACCCCCATCTTCCCCCCGACTTAGTGAGAGTGAAAGTGTTGAGTCTGTGACCAGCTCCACCAGCAGCCCACCTTTGCCATTCATTCATCAGGAGCTTACTGCAGCTTCTTCTTCGTCTTCTGCATCATCAGGTGCATTGGTGTCATCAGGACCTCCTAGCATCTCTAACAGTTCAGCTTCTGTCAAGCTTGAGGATATCACTTGGCTCCAACGAGGTATCATGGTTTCACGTGTTCTTCGTTATTTGGGGTTTGGTGAGGAGCACTGTAAAGGTGACTTTGATCATCTTGTGCGTAATTCAGCCTTATCAATTCAACCTTCAACTGTATATTCTCGCATTGTTATTGTGTCAGGCATACCTGCTCACATACAACCAGATGTTGTCAAATCTGCCCTTTACAAAGTTTGTATCAACCATGGTGGTATTGAACATGATGAAGTCTACGTGCCAGAGATTTCAACTGTAAATCAAAAAACAGTAACCAAATCACCTCCTCCTATTGTAGATACTGATGCTGCTTCAGGAGGAAGCACTAGTGGTGGTAGTGTAGGAGTTGGTGATGTCATTGCACAGGCCCAGGATGGAGAGATAAAAGCTCTGAGCACTGCCCAAAAGCAGCACCAAGGAGCAGCACTACAGCCTTATACCCAAGGTTTTGCTGTTTTCAGCCTTATTTCAAAGACAAAAGTGGAGGCTGTTCGCAAAGCAGTATACCGCAGCAAGATATTAATGGAGTCTTTGCAGTTAGGTGGAGGAGCTGACCAACTACCTGATGCTCCTCCTGATGATACTCTGACTTTTTCTACAGTTAGCTCTGCACTACAGACTGATCCTGAGGCCAATCTGGCTTTGGAGCAGTACTTTTCTTTTAAACTCTTTGGCAGTTCTAATGAATTTACAGATGAAACTTCTCAGGCATTAACTGAAATCTTTTATAGTTGTTTTTTTATAGAACAACAAAATAGCACACAAGAAACACGGCAAGAAACTGGATACATTTGCCTTGGACGTGAACAGATTTTGCACTCAGCCTCTGAAAACTTGTTACTGACATTTTTCATGCATAGTCGTCCAGCTAAGAAGTCAGTTGGAGATCACGTGACATCAGTTCTGCGGCAGTATGGTATTAGCAAATCTTTAGACAAAGACTTGTAAGTTGTTATTTTATATAATCATTTAGTATTAATATAAAAGAATATAGAGATTTAAATGAAACGAAGTGTTTACTGTCATTTTATCAGAAACTTTCCCTGATGCATATGCATAGCTTTTGCTAGCACTTTTTATTGTCCGATATAATGTAGGATTTGAAATTTCCAGCCAGTTTGCTGAAAAATGTAAGTAAGATGAGTAGTGTGCATTGTTTGTTATCAAGTTCTGTCCTCATCATCAACAAAATCAAAATATCTAGTTATTTCTGAATTTTTCATACTTTTTCTAAAACATCTAGCTTAAGACCAAATTATTGATTTGATATAAGCTTATCAGTTTATAATTTAGGGGGCACTAAAGGTATTTATCAATTTCACATTTTGGGCCAAGTGATCATGATTTTTTTCCTATCATATTTGCAGATGGTGTACACACAATAAAGGTTGAACATACCCATGATTGTATTAACTTCTCAAGGATAATAGGGTTCATGTAGCCCCAAAGATTGAAAGCAAAAATACAATGCAGTTTCATAATATCACACTTGGATTTATCAAATGCCCATTTGTATTTATAGCATTCAATGGTCCCAGCTGTGACACATTCTATCCTAAAAGATAGAAAATAATACTCAGTTTTATTGAACTTGTTTCTTGGAAGGTTTTGATTAGATTAAAGGATTAAAGATGATTTCAGTCCCTGTCAGTTTCATTATCTAGCAGATGTATTGAATATACTATTGTCAGGTTTCTTAAGTATTTGGTGAATATATTTATTATGCTACATTTACATGTATTAATTACATTGACTGTGAAGTGCTTTGCTCTGGTGGCAATAAATTACTTTGATATTAGACTTTAGAGTTATTCACTTTGATTGTGAAGCACACAACTGTGAAACATCTGACGGTATCTGCTACTCATGCAAGCTACATTAAATTTATTGTACTTGTAAGTAGTCTTGATTTAACAAAACTTTTTAAAGAGATATAATAAAATAATATAATATAAAATAATAATATAATATAAAATAAATGAGAAATTATTCATTGAACATCACTGGCATATATAAAACTTTGCATATTGTGCTATGAATATTCTTTGTAATATATTCTGTTTGCAATATAACTGATTCATTTCATAAAGTTGAGATTCATTCTTGAAAGACTTCAGCAAATGAACACCTTGGCACTCATTATGTTGACTTGTCCTACTAATTCTGATAATTAATCTAGTGCGGGTCAGTGTTTGTGTGCCATACTGTTCCACGTATTATGTCTGGATGTAAACATATTAAGGTTTCTTTTATTTGAATATTTCTTTCAAATATTTTTTAAGCAGCAAATGAAGATAATAATTTTTCAAGCATACAAATCATATTATGGGACTAATTTTTAAATCTTATAATATAGGTGCCTATCAATTACTAAGTTTGTTTTAAAAGTTAGATGGCTTGAAATTTCTTTAATAATTTTCAAACCTCTTGACAGTCCCTTGAATTTTGAATAGTTGAAACTGCAATGTAGAGAGTTTGTTCAGTTATCCATCCTTTTACCAGAAGTCATGTACTTCATTACACTATCTTGCTTTGTTCACCTATTGTTGTGTACTTGTGAGGGCTATTTTAAGGATTTTCTGTCATCTTCCATCCATCCTATGTTTATTGCTCTTGCTTCTAGTTTATTCTTCTTTTATTCCTGAGTTTCATTAAGGCACATTTACCTTACTGTTTTCTTGGCTATTGGTTATTTGTTCTTGTTCTTTCTTCTATTCATGAGTTAGAGAAAAGTAAAGCACATTTACCTTATTTGTATCTTGGTTGTTGCCTTTGCTCTTGCTGTCCTTGTTGACTTTTGTTTAGTCTCATGGCTGATTTTCTTTTTTAGTGCTTGTGACTACAACATTTTGATTCATATATAATGAGAATACGTTTTCCAAATTCGTCTCAGTTATGTTGGGAAAAGAATGCATACAACAAACTGTTGATTCCATTGTTTCAGCAAATATAGTAGAAGTATGGTCTTGAGAACATTTAGATGTCCACCATTAACCATGAGCAAGCCAAAATGGATAACATGACTGTTTACAAGTACAAATGGATTTCCAATCTTTATCTGATGTTTTTACACATTTCATTTAATCTTGATTCGGTGTATGAGGGCTGCTCCCTTCAGCTATAAGTCTGTATGAGTGAGGATGGCCCTAGTACCCTACACACTGGGATGTAAGGCAGGAGGAGGAGCAAACAAAAACTCAAACCAAATATTGCTATACACCTGTGCAAAGTACTAAGCATTCAGGCATTATTCAAATTCAGACCCTGTAAGTCAGATAAAATAGTTATCTGCAGTCCAACACTATCATCCTGGCTTTAAAATGAATCATTAAGGATGTCATTCAACATATGCAGTGTACTTGTCTAGACTATTAGAGCACATGAGATGACAACCTTTCATCATTCTTTAGAAACAAGGCCCTATTGTCAGTAGTTGATTAAAAGGCTCAATCTTTCTCTAAATTTTGTCTTAGCTACTAATCAGTATAATTTTTTATGTGCATATGTTACCCTAAAAAATACAGATTATAACTGTAATTTGTAGTTGTGATTTATTTCCTTCAAGCATAAAACAAAATTAATAAATTTCTTGAGTTCAGGAATTATTTATCTGTGGGTATGTAACTGTATATGTCAGTTTGTGACTTGGCTCCTAAAAATAAAATAAAACTGATAAACTTTATATATTCAGCTCCAGAGCACATTAGATGCCATTTATCTCTTTTTCTTATTTTCTTATGACATTTTAAAGTACAGTTTTTATCTTCTGCCAGTATTTTTTTTTTTTTTTTGGGGGGGGGGGCGGGGAATTTGTTTAATGTATTTGAATAATTATATAAACTGTTATTACTTAAGACTCAAAATTATTACAGAAATGCATTGGATTCAGCAATGACTCTCGTTCACATGCACACAATATAAATTATTTTCACAAATTTTGTTTTGGCACTTTGGATTTAATGTACATATAAAAAGTACAAAATAGTGTACTTTAAAATTTTAGTTGCTGTTCAAAACTTTGATGTAAAGTAGAAAATGAGATTTGCATTATGAATTTGCAATAATATAAAAATTGAATGTTTCTTTAGTATTTACTAACTTATTTCATTGATATAACAGAAATATACAGTGTCAGTTAAGTCCTAAAATGCACAGTCATTCACGCCTGCCTATCTGTGTGCCAGCATGAGTGTATGTTTGTGTGACTTATAACAGTTAGCTGTGTACTGTGTATATTTCTTTACTTCTGATGGTACAGCTATAAAATTATCCCTGTGGAACAGAGGCATAGCTAAGGGGGGAGCAGAGGGGTACATATGTCCTCGGGCGCCAAGGTACGGGGCGCCAAAATGAGGCTTACAAGGCTTACATTATA
This sequence comes from Sinotaia quadrata, assembly GCA_028829895.1. Classification (NCBI taxonomy): domain Eukaryota; kingdom Metazoa; phylum Mollusca; class Gastropoda; order Architaenioglossa; family Viviparidae; genus Sinotaia; species Sinotaia quadrata. The sequence continues at coordinate 73,173,217 of CM054183.1, read as the reverse complement.
AGTGAACAAGGGTAATAAAGGGTGATTAAACAGGGAGAGGGGTGCCAATTTTATAGTTCATCCCCGGGCGCAAAATATACTAGCTATACCTCTGCTGTGGAATCACTAATATATATATATATGTACATATATAGCTGGGAGTTTGTATAGTTATTACTTTTTATACTTAAAAATATTTAGTTATCCTGGAATCTTCTTCCAATGAATGTTATATATGTTCAGGCTAAAGATTGTATAATATATATTAGAAAATGAACTTATATCACAGTTAATTGGCACATGTGTGTACTTGAATGGGGAAGCTTCTTGTGATAATGTATTTGATGATATTGGGTCTATTAAAAGTTTTCTCTTGTACAGATCTCCACCTACAGATAAAGGAAGTAAAGGCAAACTCAGGAAGTCCAATAGTAAGACTTCAAAGGAAAAAGTTGTCCTTGGCCAACAGATCAGCGATAAAGGGTAAGTATGATAAGATTGTCTTTTATTTTGATGTCATAATGTACATTTTGTGTTTGTGTGTGTGTGTGTGTGTGTGTGTGTGTGTGTGTGTGTGTGTGTGTGTGTGTGTGTGTGTGTGTGTGTGCGTGCGTGCATACATGCGTGTGTGTCATTTTTTCTACTATGTTGTGTACACTCTGTGGATAAAATTGTGGTTGATGTTTTAAAATAATATTTGCTCATTGATTTGATTCTATCAGGAGCAGTACCAAAGAGAAAAGGCTGAAGGGAAAAGAAGTGTCTGAGAAGCAGCCAAAGGAAGGAGCTACTGCTGACATGCCTACTAAGGAAAACAAGGTCAGCTTGGGACAGAACATAAATGTTACAGGGAAGGTAGCTTGAACATTTTTCTTATTAATATTTTAATTCAGTAAAAGAACTTATTAATCAACTTTTGTGGATATTGTATGGTCATATATCTCAGTATTTGTATTTAATATTTATAAAAATAATTTTACAACACAAATACAGTATGTTTTTGTTTTATGCACTGTTCAAAGTCACTGTAAACTATCAGGCTAGCACTGAAAGGCAATCATTACATCAGCAAAGGCTTCTCACATTTAATTGGTAATCTAATTAACAATATACTTTTGTACTTGTGATAAAACATGCCTACTCACTGTGGAGAGAGTTGTATTTGTGCTTTCAGCCAGACTGTTACCAACTACTAACACTGAAATATATGGTAAGAAAATGAATGAATAATAAAGTACTTGAGTATATTTCATGCCATTTATGAATCATTTGACAGAGTCATTCCAAATGATAAACACTTAATTGAAAAGTACATAGGAAAGTATATTGAGCATGTAATTATATAGGTTAATTTCTCTGTTAGATAGGCAATCCTAACTGTTTCATACTCACAGGTTTTCAGATCTCCCACTTCTTACTAGGATAAAAATTAATTTTATTTTATGCTGCTTTAGTTCTAGTGCTGGTGGGATATTTTTTTTAAACTTAGGTTCTTTTGAATATTTATTAGTCTGCATATAGTGAATCAAAATTCTTAGAAAGTCAATGCAGAGGAATTGTATTTTCCCTTGTTTAGTAATTGGTCCATTTCATATATTCAGGAACAAATTTTGACAGTTTAATAGGATATTATTATACACAGAAATTTATTTCTACCCAACAGAAAAAATGTACATTTGTTTTGTTGATTCAAACATTTTTGTGAATGTTAACTGTATTGCAGCCAGTGGTCTCAGCCTTTTGTTACTTATTAATGCCACTTGTTCATTTCTTTTCATACTACTCAATTTATACCTCTCTAGATGTGACTGATAAATTAGTGGAAAAGAAAAACTCTTCACCACTTCCCATCACAATCTCTAAAGGTACTACTGCAGTCTGGCATAACAATTTTTACTGTTTTTACACCAGAAAGTATAACATTGACTCTTTTGTGCCATTGTTTATTCAAAATGTACTGTAGTAAATCAGTTTCATTTATGTGTTTCTTTGAGTAAATACATTTATTCATATTGTCATTTTGTATGTGGATACACTGGAATAAGCGTTTATCTAATTAGAGAAGTTTATAAAGAAACTAACTGAACAGTATTAGTGGCTTTTACCCATCTCTTCCCTCCATTACAAAAAAAAAAAATTCTTTGTTCAATAATGGCAAATTTGGCAAATTTCTTTTTAAAATAATTAAAATTATATATTAAACTAAACAGATTAAAAGAAAAACAACTAAAATAAATAAATTTGGCAAATTTCTTTTTAAAATAATTAAAATTATATATTAAACTAAACAGATTAAAAGAAAAACAACTAAAATAAATAAAAATATCAAGAAATGTACCAGGTTGCAAAATTGGATAGGATGGTCATAGGTATGAATATGCACTACATTTATACTATGGTGTCATCTTATACAAATTTAATTTAAATAAGATATATGAGATATTGAGATATATGCATTTTTATTTGGGGGTGGGTGGATGGAGAGTTGGCATGAGCATTGAAATGAAAAAATATAAATCTACTGAACCCTCATTCAGTTATTATCACTTCATGCGTGCGTATTATAGTGTCAGCATCTTGCCACATTAAATGTAAATCTAGTTCACAGTATTTAAAGATTCTTTTTTATGTGACTTGGCTGCTAAATGCAAGCTAACTACATATACTTCATCTGATGCTCATCCAAAGAAGCAGAAACACTAAATGATTTAATTTTTAATAGGGCTGTTAATGATTAATTTAAATTTAATAGGTAACTTTTGAAAAATTAACGATTAATTAATAGTTAATTTTGATTAAAGCAAAATATTTATAGTCACATAACTCACATTATAGTCGTATTTGTCAAAAATTGAAATAACACTGGATTGCCTTGTTCATATGTCATTTAATAACCAACTATGCAAACAGCCGACTATGTTGACAGTATTTGGTTCAAGTGACGAGCACGTCTTATTAACAATATAACCAGCAGAGCTGAACAATCGTTTACATGGAACTGATGTAGCCGGTATGCACAGAATGGTCTTGGCAAGGAATGCCAATTTTGGATATTGATGTTCATTAAGTTTCCACCATTGTAGAGGGTCAACCGATTCAGCAACCTTCTTCTCCATTTTATAAAGCAGTAATTCATCACAAGAGCTGTCGACATGATCTTTCATGTCTGAGTCAGACTCCATTAGCTTAATATGCATTTTATTTGGTTCACATATAGTTTCATTGTCAATCTCCATCTCTTTTAACTGCTGTCATGTTGTTCAGTATGTGACCAAGTTTGTTCTTTTGCATCTTTTGACAAACACTTAACGTATTTAGCATGGACCAAGTGCAGATGCAATCTGTCATTAATTGATGCTGCCTTAAATTTAGCTATGTAGCCCAGATCATCATTGTATACAGTCATGTGCTTTGTCAACAAAGATAGCAGTGACAATACATAGCTACATGAAACATAATCCTGACCGCCAAGCAGGACCGTGGTCTGACAGAATAAGTCCAAAACTTTGACATATTTCGAAATCTTCTCTCAATCCAAATCTGACAGGTTTGGACCTTTGTATTGCTTCTCTGGCCTGTAGAAGACTCTGCAGCATAATAAAAATACTGTTTCATCTTGTTGGTACATCTTGCTGCAGCTTACACAATGGTGACTCAGTATAATTTTGCAACTCGGTTGTGTTTGCAGCACTATGTTTAAAATATCCAACAATTTTTCAACATTTGCCAAACAATGTTTCAGTATCAGCGGCTTTAAATCCATGCAATATGCTCAGTTGTAGGCTTTGAGCCAAACAAGAAATATGTGCAAAACTGGTTTTATCAACAGCTGAAACCATATTTCTTGCATTGTCAGTAATTAGAGCCTGATTTCTGTTCGTTATATCCCAGTCTATTGCAAACTGTTTATATAACTTGGCAACACTGTCAGAATAATGACGTTCAACAACATTCACGCATTCAAGAACAACATTTTTCAATTTCCATTCATCGGCAATCCAATGGCCAGTAATTCCATGATAGCTTTCATTGCCTAGAGATGTCCAAAAATCAGATGTCAGTGCAATTCCCTTTGCGTTTTTCACAGATTCTTTAACACTTTGAATCTTGCTGTTATACTTAGCAGTCAACAGTTTGACAATAGTGTGGCGGGAAGGTAGCTTATATTCAGCATTTTGCAATGCTGTCCATAATACTTGTTGAAGGCTGTCATCATCTACTCTTGATATTGGTCTGCCACTACTAACAATCCAGTTTGCAAGTGATACTTGAATATCATGTTGTAATGCAGCACTCACTGGATGATCAGATGGATGACAAAAGTGACTCAAAGTAGCCTGCTTCAAAGTAGGTGACAGTGCTACAATAGACCATCTCAGCTGAGGTTTCTGATACTGTAGTGGATGTTTGTTTTGGAAGTGGTAAGTAAGCGAGGTGTTAGAACCATGGTAGGCAAATGATTTATCACAATGAAAGCAATAAACCTTTTCAGCATTTTCAATATTTCCATCAGTCAGTACTTTAAAACCAAAATGTTCATGTAATTGTCCGGAAATATTTCTCCGCTGCCATGGTGTTACTTTTAGACTTCCAGTTCATTTGTATAAGTGATGGGAGAAGAGTTTTCTATTAATCATTAAAATTGTAATTGTTAATAAGAATTAACTATTAATTGATTAATTAATCAACAATTTCCGCAGCCCTAAATTTTTAAACAACGATTTCTCTTTGGAATGAAGCCTCAAAATCACATAAAGCATTGTAGAAACAGTACCCAAAAATGTTTGAGCAGCTCATGAGGCAGCACCATCAGTTGCTGATCATAAATTTTTCAAGAAAAAAATTAACCAACAGATGAGAGCATACAATCAACTAAACAATGCATGTATAATTCGTTTTCCATCACACAGCCTAGCCCATTATCTCCTGAATTGATATTACTCTCTGATGAGTGTTCTAGGGGAAGAGGAAGATTAATCATTGCAGCATGTGCATAGTCATTGTCTCATAGTTTATAATATGTATGTTATACAAATAATCTTCATAATTTTGACTATCATTTTCATTTTATATGCTGATGTCAGAATATAACCCTTGCATATGTAAAATGCAACACCACTATATATCTGGATGTAAAATTGGGTTTGAAAAGGAACTGGATATTATGTCAAGAACAGAGATACACTGAATGCAGTGTTATAGTTATAGATATGATACCATGATATTGAAATCAGATAAGACATAATACTCAGAAATACACAGAGTTAAACATGGTGTGGTGTCACAGGTATTGATTTGATTTTATGAAAATACCCAAATGTAATGTCATAATCTTTAATGTGTGATCAGTTGTGATACACAAATATATATATATACAGATGTTAAATCAAATATAGCATCACAGAAAGTAAAATTAGATGTGATGTAACAGGAAGTCATAATATCATGGACAAAAATATTTGGAAGTAAAACCATGTATATATATTATGGAAATATTAAACAGGATATACTTGCCTGTGTCGCATGAATATTAAACTGGATGTGATGTCATGGGAATGTAAGAGTACAGATATGATGTTACTGGTGAGAAGTGTCCAGGTGTAAAAATATATTTGATGCCACCCAAGTGTATATCAAGATATAAAACATATATGAAATCACAGGAACGAGTGTCCAGGTGTAAAAATATATTTGATGCCACCCAAGTGTATATCAAGATATAAAACATATATGAAATCACAGGAACGAGTGTCCAGGTGTAAAAATATATTTGATGCCACCCAAGTGTATATCAAGATATAAAACATATATGAAATCACAGGAACAAAAATATCCAGAAGTGAAACTGAATATAATATGATCAGAAGTGACATCACAAATGCAGATATACAACTGAATATCATTTATCAGGAACAGAAATTGTCACACACATATATTCCCAGATTTAAAACAAGGTGTTGTGTTATGGAAATGTAAAATCAGACACATATTTTCAGTTGAACTCTCAGATATTTTGTCACATTAATGCACATCAGTATAAGACATGTATAAGTGTGGTCACAAGAATATATATATATATGTATGTATATGTATGTGCACAGAAATAACAGCACATTAAACTAATATGACTTCACTGATGTATCCAAATATAAAACTTCAGTAAAGTCATGTCATGCATGGATATTCCTGAATGTACAACCAAACAGGAGGTCATGGGAAATCTATCTATCTTTCCCTTAGTCTTGTCAACTGTTGGGGCACCACTGATGACCTGACAACCAGTTTCCTCCATTCCATTCTGTTTTCTGATAATCTTACTGTATCGCTCATCTTCAGTCCCGTCCACTCTGAGATGTTATCTTCCCATCTTTTCCTGTCTTCCTCTCCTTTGCCCTCCATGCACAGTAACGTGCATGATTGTCTTGGCATGCCCATACCATTTCATTTTGCATTTTTTCACAATGGCCAATAGCTCTTCATAGGGCCCAATGGCTCGTCTAATTAGGTTTCCCATTTCCTCATTTGTGACCTGATTCTGTATATGAAATGCCAAGCAATTTTCGAAAGCATCTCATTTCAGTAGTTTGTATCCTCCTTTTGAGATCCACTGTGAGGGTCCATGACTCACAGGCATATATAAACACAGATACAACCAAGGAGTGCATAGGTCTCACCTTTGAGCTGACTGAGATGTTTCTGTCTTTCCAAACTGTCTTCGGCCTTGCCACTGCTGTTATTGTCAGTGACAATATTTCTGGTTTTGATCCCTCATCTGTCATGATGGCTTCTACGTACTTGAATTTATTAACTATTTCCAGTTTCTGATCACCAATCATGAGGTCATTGCCAGTGCCACTGGTTTTGTTGGTCATCAATTTGGTCTTCTTTGCACTGATTTCCATACTAAAAGCAGTAGCTGTCCTGTCCAGTTTTTCTAACAACTGAGCTAGCTCCTCCTCATTTCCTGCAAGACCAACGATGTCATTGGCAAAGTGTAAGTTCTTATTGTTCTGCCTCCAATACTGACAGTTCCTTCATGGTCTTCCAGAGCAATTGTCATGATTCTTTCAAGGAAGATGTTGAAGAGAATAGGCAAAAGTAAGCAGCCTTGTCTGACTCCCACATTTGGCTGTTGAAGCAGATTGTGTCCTTGCTGTAAAGGCTTTCTATAACATTGACCAGATTGGCATTGACGTTGTACAGCTTCATGGGGGACCAAAGGGCTGCATGCCACACCCTTTCAAATGCCTTCTTAAAATCTACAAAGACATGGTAAAGGTCTTGATGGTGCTGGAAGTACTTTTCACATAGCAGTCTCAGATTAAAAATCTGTTCAGTTGTGCTTCATCCTGGTCTGAAGCCTGCCTGTTCTCCAGCTATGATTTCCTCTGCCTGCAGTTTTAAGTCTGTTTAATATGATCTTTAGCATGACTTTGCTTGGGTGGCATATAAAACTTATCATACGATAGTTCTGACATTGCTGCAAATTGCCTTTTTGGGGAGAGTTATGAGTGACTGAGTCCATGGTGTTGGCCATTCCCTTGTCTGCCAGATCTTATTGCATATTGTTAGAAGGGTGCTTATCATGGCTTCTCCCCCATCTTGGACTAGTTCTGCAGAGATATTGCCTATTCCTGCTGCCTTCCCCTTTTTCAATGATTTCACTGCAGTCTCTACTTCTTTTTAGAGGATGGGGTAGTTGTCAGTGTTGGTAAATGGTGGGGTCTTGAGTATGTCTGGGTCCCATGTATGTCTGTGGTTGTATAGGTCTGAGCACCATTCTATCCATCTCTTAAGAATGTCTTGATCTTCTATAAGACAATTCCCTCCACTATCTTGAATGGTTGATTTCCTTGTATTGTTTTGCTCCTTCTACTTCTGATTTCTTTTTCTTTAGCTCTCAGCACTTGTCACACCACAGATCAAGGATATCAGCTGTAACCAAGGTTTCTTTGCTCATCTATGTTTGCCAAGGATCTCATTGGCTGTTTGGATCACTGCAGTGTTACAATATGTCATTGTGTCTGCATCCATATTTTCTGCACTAAGTATAACAGTGGTGCAAATTTTCCTCCTATCTTTACTTGGAAGGCTTCTGATACCTCTGGGTCTTTTAATTTGTCAAGGTTGAACTTGATTCTTATGGGGCCTTGCTTGTTGACTTTCTTTAGATGTAGTCAGAGGGTCATCATCACTAAGTCATGGTCACTTCCAATGTCTGCTCCTGGGAAGTTTCTTGTCTTGGCAATGTTTACACCTCTTCACCATGATATAATCAATCTGATTATGGTGTTCTTCATTCAGGCTATGCCACATCCATCTTCTAATTGCTTTTTTGTGGACCAAACGTGTTCTTCAGTTTAAGATCATTAGAGCTGGCAAATTTCAGGAGCCTTAAGCCACTGTTGTTTATCTCTGCATTGCAATAGCATCCACATGTGCCTTTCCAGTTCTCAATGGCATCCTCTCCTATTTTAGCATTCCACTCTCCTTGCACCACAAGAATGTCTTTCTTTGTGGTCTGATCTTGCAGTTGGTCATAGAAGTCCTCTATTTCTTTATCATCATGGTCTGTAGTTGGAGTATAAGCTTGCACAATGGTGATATTGAGTGGAGTTGCCCTCAAATGTATGGTGATAAGCCTGCTGGAGACTAGCCAACAACTCATGGCATTGTTCATGATGTCTTTGTGGATGTCATGAGAAAAGCACAGAGCCAAAATTAAAATTTTTATTTCATGGATCGCACAAGCCAAGTGTGGTCTAAGGGGAATAACTACATATGCAACTAATGCATATATAAATATGTAAACATTTATTTGTTCACCAATTTTCATTTAGTTTGCGACAATGTATTACTGGCACATGTTACATGCTGCCCACTTATCGAAAGAGAGAGGTACATCGGAGCAGCCAAACAAGACCCCACACACACACGTGACAGTGGACAGGAAATCTGACACGATATTCATATTTATCATCTCTGCCGGAGTGGTATAGTTTATGGCCATCCTGTGTTGATGTTTCCCAAAGGTTCTTCCATCATACTTCACACAGTCCCAGGATGGTCCACTGGTATCTGTTCATTTCATGTGTCAGTTCCTCTACCTTTCCAGGCATTCTTAATGTTCTGATGTTCCACATACCGATGTTGATGTTGTTTCTGGCATGAAGTTTTGATGGTGATGGTGCATCAGTAGCACACTTAACATTTCTGCCCTGGTGCAAGACAGAAACGCATTCTTGTTCTGGGCATTGAATTTCCATTATGGTTTGAGGTAAAGTTATAATTGCATGTGGTGTGTCTTGGACAAATGAACCTGGCAGAGCCCATCCCTCTCAGGCTGTTGACCATAGCCAAAACTCCAAATTATAAGTGGCTCGCCTTGACCCAGGACACATGGTCATTGACTCCTTCTTGGGACTCCTTCACTCTGGGCAGTGACCTCAGTGAGGAAGTTCATATGCCCAACCAGGTACCATTTCATCACCCTAGCCTTTGGTTATCCAAAATCTAACCTGCAAGGCAGCAGGGGGCTTGTGAGGGCAGGGTCATCTTTATCCCATGCAGATGTGAACAACTGCCCATGTGGACACGTGAACAACTGCCCAACTGGACACATGGCTGTTGAATCCTTCTTGGAACTCCTCCACCCAGGGCAGTGACCTCAGTGAGGAGGTTCATATGTCCAATCAGGTACTGTGTCAGCACCCTAGCCTTTGGTTATCCAAAACCTAACCTGCAAGGCAGCAGGGGACTTGTGGAGGGCGGGGTTGTCTTTATCCCATCTGCTCACTGCCCAAATGAAAACTTGATGTGACCTCACTGAAACCCCAGAGGTCAAATTGGATATGACCTCACTATAAACCCAGAGGCAAAACCAGAAATTATATTATTGATATCATGACCAGTGTCTTCAGAAATCTGGACATTAATACAGGCAATCATATCTAATTTCACTTTTATATAGTAAATTATAGTTTTAGACCATTCAAAGCTTAGAACAATTGAGTTAAGATATTTATATATCTATATTTTCTTGAATTGGTCAAGCCTTCTCCACAGATAGCTACCTTATAAGAATGACTGCCAGCAAGCGAGATTTGTCAGTCCGTAAGTCATGGTATACAACATATTTGGTGGGGGGGGGGGGTTCCGCTTTTACATTTCTTTTTAAAACATGTGCCTTAATAGACCATTGGTTGTATTTTATAGCAGACAAACAATAAGCCACTTAAGAACTATTTGATTGATTTCTTCATTATCACAGATAAAAAATAAAACTTTTTATTATGCTTTTGGCATATTGACAGAATAAGTCTTTGTAGTTTGTATTTATGTCATGTGATAGAAATCTACAGGTCTTGCACATCTGATGTTAACATTTAAGCAATGGTTTGATGTTTGCACAACTTATAAATATCCTCATACACTTTCATTTTAGCCATTATCAGTCTGTTTATGGCTTTCTCAGTTTTTACTGAATCATGTCAACATTTATCACCTGGCATAAACAATTAAATTTTTATTTCTTTACAAAATATACTGTTCAGTATTGCTATAACGAATTGATATTTTATACATAGACTCTTCATAATGATTTGGGACATGTTTGTAATAGAATTTAATTTGATTTGTTTTGAAAGAAGAAGCAATATTATTTACTCTATCTTATTGTTGTAGAGTAACATTAAAGGTGAAACCCGCTGGCTGACACTAGATGGATTTCTGCAGTGTGCAATGGACATTGTTAAACAGGATGTCAGGGCCATTTGGCGTGGCCTCTTCTCTGCTGGTTTTGATATACACTTGCGAAGGTTTCAATTTATTTGTATTTTTCCAACTTGTAATTGATTTCATTTAAATATTTTTAATACAATTCTTTCCAGTTATTATCCCATCACTATAACTTGGATTTGGATACTCTGGGCAGAGCTGTATCCCCCTATTTTGGCCATCAAACTTGCCAGTACCTGAATTTTCAAACTAAATCATGCATAGGGATGCTGACATAATATTATTATTATTTTATTAATTAGGGATATTGTTTAATATTTTTAAAATATTTTTTAAAATGAAAAATACAAAAATACTCTTTAGTACAGTAAATTTTGTTCCAGACAATTTATTTGACAGTAATGTACAGTATTACTATTTAAGGTTGACAGTTTATTATATTTTATTTAGCAATAAAATTAAAGTGTAAATATTGTTTTCTTCAAACCTTTATCAGTCCATTTTATATTAACCACCTGTAACCAATTAAAAACAAATGAATTAAAAAAATATCTGTACCTATTAAAAAATTGAAAGAGACCAGCTATTCTTGCCATTTTTGTTCAACAGCTCAAATCGTGTAATTTTTAAGGAATTCTAAATATAGAGCTCTGATGTCATGTGCATGATATCAAATGAGAATGAGGAAATCCATTGCTTCATCGTTTATGTGTCATTTCTTTAGACCTTTTTCTTTTGGTACAGTCAAACCCGGATATGTCGACGGCCTAGGGTTTGCAAAAAATGTCAAGATAACTGATGATAACATGCGCTTGAAATTTCTTTATGTACATGATGTGCATTAATGAATGAGAATGTATATGCACATGTTTGGTGATTTTTTTATGCAGCAGTGTTGCCGCGATTTGTTTGATGATGTTATCGGCATGCTATAAAAATGTACATACATGTACATATTTGCTAACAACAAAAGGTTTTATGTACACACCGTTAATATGGTTTCTTTACAAAGTCTAAAATGCTTTTTTGCTTTTTGCCTTTAACAGTCTACTTGAAAACAAATGCTTCAGTATTACATTATAACGTGCTTGAAATTTCTTTATGTACATGATGTGCGTTAATAAATGAGAATGTGCATGCACATGTTTTTGATTTTTTACACAACAGCGTTGCCGAGATTTATTTGATGATGCATTCGGCAGGCTATAAAAATGTACATACACTGTACATTGTTTGCTAACAACAAAAGGCTGATATGCACCAACTAATAGCAGAGATTTACCAGTACATGTATACAATAAAATGTACAAACCCTTCATTATATTCTCCAACATTGCAAACACAAAGATCGCTCACAAAATCACAAAAAAAACCTGCGGGGTGTACACTGTAGTTCGTTTTTACAAAAAGCTACAGCTCTGAAAAGTATGTACGCGCGGTTACTTCAAAAGTGAGCTAATTAATATAAAAAAGGTGTGAGCCAGTTGAAGGACATCGATAACTAACATTTTCAAAAGCCAGCGATGATTAGTCATGGGGATCGAGATAACTAATGTTAAGTGGTGATTTGGGCCCTTTTTTTGCTTGAGATACATGTACAGTACAAAGAAAGAAACAAACAAACAGACCTTGTATTAGTGTTCGGTGACATAACTGATGAGAAAATGCTACGACAGTTGGGAATTTGGCCACCGTCGATTCTCGATACAAACCTTTCATTATACACGTATGTAGTGTACATTATTCTCCAACATTGCAAACACAAATATTGCTCACAAAATCAAATAAACATGCAGTGTGTATGTGTAGTTCGTTTTTACAAAAAGCTAAGTATCAAAATTAAAGTCAAGAGTCAGTGTGTGTGTGTGTGTGTGTCTGTGTCTGTGTGTGTTTGCTCACACTCCAGAAGCCGCAATAGACCTTTCATCTTCATGATGTTCTCGGTCTTGGTTTGCTTCTAAGGTGGAGGGCAGGAAGAAGGGGGTGAAACAGTTCGCACTTATTAGGCGCACACCTTCAACTGCTCTCCAACCGGGGGGGGATGGGGTGGGGTGCGAAGCCGCCTCTGAAAGTATTGTACAAGCAGTTACTTCAAAAGTGGGCTAACTAACATGAAGGGCAACAGTATGCCTATTTTGCCCATGGCAAACATCGCACCCGATGAGGAAACAATGCCCTTCTAAGTTTAAGCTGCAGTTTGTTAACAAGCCATGACCATTTATTGTTAATGAGATGGCGAAGAGGCATCAGTACTTAATATTTTCAAAAGCCATCACTGGGGTCGAGGTAACCAATTTAAGTCGCGATTTGGGCCCTCTTTTGTGCCTGAGATAGTAGGGTTCGGCAACATAAAATAATCGACGTAACCAATGAGAAAATGCTAAGACAAAGAGGGAATTTGGCAGTTCCACTTCAAAAACATCAACTTGCTAGGGTTGGCAAGTTAATCAATGCTAAGATAAATGGGTTCGACTGTATATATATATATATGTTTACAATTACTTTGCCTAAAATAAGAGATTTGTAACATATCCATGATTGAAAGAAGGCAGTGCTCTGTTGATAGATAAATAAATAATAGCTTCTTTGAAACCTACTGCCTAGTGACAAAGTCTTTGAAATGTACATTGTATAAAAATTAAACACAAATAAAATTGCATTACATTTATAATGACTACTGCTTTGTTGAAGGTGATCAATAAATTATTATCTAATTTGCATGTATAGTTTGGGATCATGTTTTTATTACTTATTTATGTACTCAGTCAATAATTTATAATTATTTTTATAGTTTTTAATTTAATTTCTTTGTTAAATTTTTCAAGTATTGCAAGATCATTAAGAGAAATATATAAAACAAAATTTTATGTCCTGAATAGATTGACTTGTGTGGTGGAGTAAATTTGCTATCCCCATTTCTAAACGTAATAATTATATATAATTGCCAATGTGACTTGACCTTGGGCTGCTTATGATGATATTTTTGTAAGTGCCAGAGTTGGAGTAAACAACTCAGGTGGAGAATATGAGAATATGCTAGAATTTGCTGATGCAATTGAAACCAGTCCAAGCAGATGAGTAGTTTTTCTGACTAATTGTCTTACTTGTTCATAACAACTTCTTCCAATGGGAATAGACCAAAAGTTACTTTGTTGAATGAAGTGATGTGAACCAGAGTGGTCTAAGGTCATTGAGATTGGAGATGATAGCGTCAGTCACACCAACACTCAAAGAGAGAGAGAGCAACATGAGACACATAAGACACTTTACTGCAGGAATTTGCATTTTATTTCACCAACATGGACCATATCATATCCTACTGGATGGAACATAATAGAACATAAAGAGACATATCATTTCCAACTGGGTGGAATATAATAGAACATAAAGGGACATATAATTTCTAACTGGGTGGAACATAATAGAACACATGGAAAGTACAAGTTACGTATTCACAAGAAAACGAGGGCTGTTTCTCCTAAAAGAATATCGTAGAACATCATAGAACTTCAACACAGTCATCATAATAACCTCAAAACTGTCTCACTAATAAATATTATCATTATCTCAATGCTCTTTATACTGTTTTCATCTCCTTTCTGTCATCTCTTATGTACTAGATACTGTTCGTTGTATTCATGTTCACCATGCTGCTTTCATATTTCACTCATGCTCCTATTTCTTCTGTTACCATAGCTTCTTTTCTTATGATTTTGTCTGGCCATGCCCATTATGTAGTGAGTGAGTGGCCATCCATGGGCCTCCTAAAAGGACTCAGAGGCTAGATAGGGCAGAAATGCTCATGAAACATGGCTTTTGTGTTTCTTCATTTGCTTTTAATTCTCAATTACAGCTAAATGCCTAAGAGTTATATAATATATCAAATATATAATGAACCTACCATGATTATACTTTAACACATAACTCTTTCCTAATATATAATCTAGAGGATTAGAGCTAAAATAAAATAAAATCTGTTTGATGGACATTCTAATACACACAAATCATCAAATATGCAAATACATATTCATCATATAACAATACATCTATTAAAAATCAAACAGTTTCCTTTCTAAACATATAAACTTCTACTACAATTAACAAATACATCAAACAGCATATGCTAACACAAGTATATATTCTGGCAATGTACATAGCTAACATGGGCACAAAATACAGGTGCATGGCTGAAAAGTGAACTCCCCAACCCCCAAGCTGTAAATCTAGTCTCCAGTGCCAGAGGTCAGATTTCATAGATGGGCTATACAGGCTGCAGTGAACGCATACAAAAAAAATACATTAAACTCGCAGGTGCTACATGAAGAAAATTACATATTCTAATCACTTTGATTTTTATAAAACTCAAGTCCAGTCATAAAGGCAATAGTTAGCTTATGAAAGGAGCACACTTTTTTGTTTTGTAATCTTGTATCTGCTTCAGACAACAGTGACTGCTAGTGTATATATCCAATGTTGTTGTTGAACTTATCAGTAAACATGTTGCTGTGAGTTGATTCCAGTGAATTCTGTTCGAGGGACAATACTGTGAAAATTGAGGCTTGAGTTTGGTCTCGAGAATTCACAGAAATTAATTTTAACATTCCTTGTGGTGCACTTAAGTAGTGCACACGAAAGTTCTGGAACACTCCTTGTGATGTGCTTTGGATGATTCTCCATGGTGTGCTTTGTGAGTGTATCTAAGATTCTGGAACAGTTGTGTAATGTACCTAGAAGGGGACATCATCAAATAAGAAAGAGACTTGTTGCAAACCTCATGATTGTGAACATGTGCTAGTGACAGCTGCCATCATTGAAGGGTTATGTACATTGATTATAATTATTTCTCTAAAACTCCACTCTCATTTCTACATTTCCACATTTTTATATCTATGAACTTGATTTTATGTTAATTTGACTGTTGATGTCTGTGCTAGGATAAACTGAATAAATATCTAACGTTTAATCAGGCATTTTTGTGAAGTGATATAAATGTCGGTTCTCTTTTGATTATATTCGTATGTTGTCTAATATAAAAAGATAGATTTTGATTACTCCTTAAGTAAGAAGTTTCCATCTGCAGAAACATTATGCAGCAGTAAAACATCTTATCTTATTTTTGAGTAAAGAGTAGAATTTTACGACACCCTTATAATCCACCAAGTGAGAGACATGTTGGTCTTGTGGGAGAATTATTAATAATTATTAATTAAGTTTCTTGATCACTTGTAATTAATTATTTTGTTAGTACTGCAAACATTTATGCAGTCTGAAGCGGATACATTACAACAAAATAAAAAGGTGCATTCCTTTCTGCAAAAGTCAAATTAAGGTAGCACAAAATTTCAGGCATATTTCATCTCAAACTTCCTTTTCCCTTACACATATTCTCAACTTAAAATCCTGCAACAGTATTCATTACCCAATACACACACAGTAAAAGAAATATAGCATTGATCAAAATTCACAAGTATAATGAACATAGAATTAATGGTTCAATTACATAAGCATTTTCCAATTCAAATCATAGATCAGTAGCAAATGTATGAAATATTTATAAGTCCTTTCTTTATCAGTCAGCTAACTTTTATGACCGGACTTGAGATTCATCAAAATCAGAATTAGAATATAGACTTTCTTCAACAAGGTAACTTTTGGTTCATCCATATTGAATGAAGTTGTTATGAACAGTTATAAGACTATTAGTCAGAAAAACTACTCATCTGCTTGGAACTGGTTTGGATTGCCTCAACAAGTTCTAGCATATTCCCACCTGAGTTGTTTACTCCAACTCTGGCACCCACAAAATATCGTCATAAGCAGTGCCCAAGATTGGGTCACATTAACATTGGCAACAATATTTAATTATTAAGTTTAGAAATAGGGATAGGCAAATTTATTCCAACACATAAATCAATTAGTACAAAATAATTTTATTCAAATCAGTAAATTTAATTTTAAAGGGAAAAAAAAAGAAAAATGTTTCAATATGCTTTGAAGTCCTTGACCAAAATAACCAACACTTAATTAATCATAAGCCAGTTTCAGTATACTTTAAAAAAAATATGTAATAACTTTCTTCATTTCATGTGATTTATATGTCATTTAAAATAATAATTATATGTTGTGCATTTAACTTCTTTGCTTTGAGATCAGATTATGCTTCAAAAACTTTAAATGTCTGTACTTACCATCTCTCGCAGATCTTTGAAAGAATCTTTTTACCAAATGCAGTTGTCCCATATGAGATTTAAAATACATGATCTCTATTATAAAACATAATTCAAAACATCGTCAGCCATAAAAGTATTGAAGCTAATCACACTTAATCAGTGTGATTCACTAAATGCTGCTATAAAATTTTCCAAACAGATCTTTCTGATATGCACTTTTGTGAAAGGGATATAATATAAATGGAAAGAAGGAGCAATGCTTATAATATCTTCATTCAAATGAAACAAGGTTTAATTTTAAGCAGTCAGTAGTTTCATCATTCAGATACACTTATATTAACAATACTATATTAAATAAATTTCAGCACATCTATTTTTGTGGAAGGCTAAGATAAACCTTGTTTTCAAATAGTTTTAGAAGAAAGAGTTTATGACATTGTGTCTGGTTGGATTTAGTCAAATTAGTGAGGATAGTGTGTTCCAAGAAAATAATAATTAACACATCCCATTTCTTTTTGTTCATCTTATGTTGTTTCAAAGGAATTAAATACCAGGCTTTTACCATTGTTGCCATTGACTAGCTTCCAGAACTAGATGTTAACAAATCAAAGATGGTGACAGAGTTAACTTATTTGTGTAGATTGCCCTAGTATCTAAAGATTATTAATAAGATATCCTTGCTAAGTAGTACTTAGTACTTTGATTTTAGTTGCATTAAATTATAATATAATTAAATACTGATAATGATACAATTAAAAATGACACATATTGATTTTGTTATGTGATTTTTTTACTTTTTAATATAGACAAAGGAGGATGTAGGGCAAATTAAAAAGTCATACCTTGGCATTGTGGTGGTAGTTGTACGTCTTTCTTATAAAAAAAATTAAAATAATGTTGACATTTTTATTAAAACCAGTTATTATGACTGGATAATACAAGCAACTAGGCATGGTAGATGATTTGTTGCATGACTTCATCCGTTGTTTTTGTTTATATTGAATAAACATCTCTAGTGATTTTGAGAGGTTTTTCTTATCTTTTGTATGAACAGATGAGGAAAATAAAAGTAATAAAGTATAGAAAGTTTTGTGTGCATGAAAGAAGTTGATTGAGACTAAGATAATAAGGAGTAGAAATAGACAAAATGTAAGATAATAAGGGGTAGAAATATAGAAAATGTAAGATAATAAGGGGTAGAAATAGAGAAAATGTAAGATACTAAGGGGTAGAAATAGAGAAAATGTAAAATACTAAGGGGTAGAAATAGAGAAAATGTAAGATACTAAGGGGTAGAAATAGAGAAAATGTAAGATAATAAGGGGTAGAAATATAAAAAATGGTTATGTACATGAAAGAAGTTGATTGAAACTAAGATAATAAGGGGTAGAAATATAGAATATGTAAGATAATAAGAGGTAGAAATATAGAAAAAGTAAGATAAGGGGTAGAAATATAGAAAATGTAAGATAATAAGGGGGAGAAATATAGAAAATGGTTATGTACATGAAAGAAGTTGATTGAGACTAAGATAATAAGGGGTAGAAATAGAGAAAATGGTTATGTGCATGAAAGAAGTTTAATCAATATCAAGACAGATTTTTTTTAAATAAGTAAATGGAATGTATAAATTGATTTTCCACAAAAAAATAATCTGAGATTTTTAAAGTTTGCAAGATGAATATTACATCTTTTTGCATGGGTTGTCATACTATCTATGATACAGGAAATTTCTCACATTTTCATTCACTAAATTCTACATAATTTGAAATTGAATCTGAACAGATCTTTGAAATAGTGGTATAAATAATTTTGAAAAAGACTAAACATACCAAAGATAAATAAATAACTTTTAATCTCTGCTTATATATGTTTTAATAATGATAGAAGGTTGTTGTAATTTTTTTAATTTGATCAACTTGCTAAAAATGTGGAAACATTGTATAAATATGTCTGATTCTGGATGTTATAAAAACATATTCACATTACATATTTACTGTCTGTTAAATACTCAGTAAAAGCCTTGATGTACTTTGACTACAAGACTGAAACCCATTGACAGTATACTTGCATCACATTTTAAAAAAAAATATCTACTTTTATTTTTCTTGTTTATGACTGGTATGTTTAATAGTAAAGCTACTCCTTTTTTCTTTGTTCATGACTGGTATATTTAAAAATAAAACTACTTTTTTCTTGTTCATAATTGGTATGTTTAAAAGTACAGTTACCAGTATTCCTATTTTTCCTGTTTGCAACCGGTATGTTTGTTTGTGATTGGTATGTTTAATAGTAAAGTGACCCCTTTTTTTTGTTCATAATTGTATGTTTAATAGTAAAAGTATTCCTTTGTCCCTGTGTGTGATTGAGTCATTTAATAGTAATGTTATTTATTTCTTAGTCATAATTAGTACGTTTACACATAATAGTAGGTAATAGTTATCTTTGCTTATTCCTGATTGGTACATGTAATAATAGAGCTGCTTCTTTTTCTTGTTCATGATTGGAAAATTTAAGGGCATAATGGCTTACTCACTTGTTACATTACACCACAATATGGATTAAATTGATAGTTTGATGATGGAAAAGTATAGTAAACTTTAAAAACTGAACACCTATTTTCTGAGAAGAGAAACAGAATGCACAGGATTGTTTAAGCTGCATCCCAGGTGTAAAGCACTTAGATATTTTATTTATTAGGAGCACTAATAAAATCTCATAATTTTATTTTATTAATTTATTTATAATTAAATTATGATACTAATAATATATATTTTAGGTTAGTTTTTGTACTCTGTATTTTGTGGCTGTGATGATTAATTTTATATTACAGGGGAAAATGTTTGATTGTCCTTGTTTAAAACTTAAAATTTTGATTTATATACATCTTTCATTGAACAGACCTTTTTTTAAAAAAAATAAATCCAAGTCTCATTGTATTTTGACTTTTTTTTAAAGCAGCCAACAAAAGATTAAATAAATGGACATGCTATGTAAGCATTGTATATTTGATTATTTCTCATTTTCTATATGAAAACTTGGTGATGTATTTTCTGTACTTTTGTTTGACAGATGTGCTTATCTTGATTTGAGTCAGGCCCAGACGATGATGCACATGTGGAGCATTGAAATGGACACTGCTCTCGTGTCTCTGGTCAATGAAATATGCCGTTCACTGGCTGTTTCATCTTCCCGTCTCCATGCTCATGAATTATTGTTGACTGAAGTTCATCTTGCCAGTCAGACCTACTCCTGCTTACAATGTACATTGTTTACAGTTAATTATATTACTACTTGCAAAGTACAACATTATTTACATATTATACTTAATCTTGCAAAGTAACAGCATTATTTTCAGTTAATAAATTATGGTACTGCTTTCAAAGTAAATATTGTTGATGGTTAGTTAATTATACTCTTTTCTGCAGATACAGTATTGTTGACAGTTAATTATACTTTTGCTTTAAAAATTACAAAATACATAGTTTACAGTTAACTCTGTGCCTGTTTTGAACTACAAAATTATTTATGTTTAATCACTTTTACTTTTGCTTACAAAACACATATTGTTTACAGTTAATTTGTACTTCTGCTTGCAAAGTACATGTATTGTCTACAGTTATCTGTTGATACTTTTGCTGAAAGAGGGTTTTCTTTTATAGTTAAGAATATCATTGCTTGCAAAGTACAACATTGTTTACAGTTAGTTAATTATACTTCTGCTAGCAGTGCAGCATTATTTACAATTAGTTAATTATATTCCTGCTTGTAAAATACAGCATTGTTATTCACAACTAATTAAACTGTTTCTTGCAAATTACAGTTAAACCTGTGTCTGCTTGAAAAGTACAACATTGTTAACAGTTAATTATTTACATATTTGTTGGCAAAGTACAATATTATTTTATTAACAGTTAATTATATGCCTGCTTGCCAAGTTTACAGTTTACGAATTATACTTTTGGCTTGCAAAATACAGAATTGTTTACATTTAATTATACACTTGCTTACAGTTGACGTTGTACAGTCATATCTATGCCCACTTGAAAAGTACATCAATATTACAACCATACCTTCTGGTTGTAAAGCAAAACGATTTGCAGATAAACTTAGCCATGATTTCTTTTTAAAAACAAGAAACAGAATAACATTTCATTCATTCTTACTCTTGTTTGAGAAATACTACATTGTTTATTGTCAAACCTTTTACTATTTGCAGTATGTAACAAAATTGCCACATTTACAGTTAGTTGCACTCAAGCTTTGAAAGTATAAAACATCAAACCTAACCATGCTTGCAAAGAATGTGGTGAGTGTCAGCTTGGAGTAATATATAAGGGTGATTATATCTAGCTTTTCTTATAATATCCTTATTACTGCCATGCCCGTAGATCAATGTATATAAATCTCTATCTAGACCGATGAACATATCATCCTAGAAGTTCATTGCTATGCCCCAAGATGATATAAAACACGATATAAACACCTTCACAATTTACAATTATGATATTGTCATGAAGATATGAGATTCATTTGGGGTTGCAATTCCAAATTTGAAGTAAAATGGTAAATAGCCAGTGTGAATGGTTCCGTAGTCAGAAGTGTGGACTTCTGTGGGTGAAAAGGGAGGAATAGTTGTGTCTCTTGTGTAGGTGTATAAACAAACATAGGTATGGGGGGGGGGGGGAGGACAAAACGTGAGAACCTAAGCTGACGTTGTGCCAGGCTATCACAAATGATGCTGCATGGGTGAGAAATTCATAAATTTCTAGTGGGAAGTGGTAGTGGATTGCATTTATATAAACATTAAATATTATTGAATCAGTATACTCACCAACAGAGATGGAAGAAGGTCTCCTGAAGCGGCCAGGTGAAGTCCATGTTTTAAGAACCCTTTTGAAAGTAAATGAGTGACTATGAATGAATGGAAGTAGAATTTAAATTGTATTCTTATATTGAATTTTGTAGTATTTTAACAAATTTATTCAGAGATCGGTAAGCATTATTATGGCTAATCTAAGCAGTTTGAAAAGAAACTTAGGGCCAGTGAACATTATTTATTTAAGGGTTTCCATTATACAACAGATGTGCACAGCTTGGTTCTGCAGAATTGACTGCTGTGGAAAGAAGCAACACTGACACATGCTGTGTGAAGGCAGACCTACAATATGAACTAACGACATGAAACTTAAGTCGATTGTTAAATGAGAAAGTTGTGGCCCTAGTCTTCCTAAGAGCACTTTGGTTATGAACATTTAGTTCGAAAAACAAATTATTCCAAAGATTGGAAGTATAAAGATGGAAGCAGATAAATCCAATCATAGAAAAAGAGAATGTCATGATTTCAGTTAAAACCTGTATTATTATCTCTCTCTCTCTCTTTTTTTTTTTAATGATTCTTATAATTAAATTTTATTTATTTAATCTTTTTCTATTCTTATGCATCATTGTTAATGTAGCTTGTTAAATGTAAGTGTAAATTTGCATACTGATTGATGTCTCCTTGTAATATTAATGTCATTGTTGTGTATTGCTTATATTCTATGTATAGTTATCTGCTGGGGCTTGTGAGTCTGAAAAAGACCTGATTTAAAATATGTCAGGCTGTCACCCCATAAATCCATGCCTTACTACTTATATCAGCACATGCAGATGAATTAGGATGGAGGCTGGAAATGTATTTTAACAAATTGCATAAATAGAAGTCACCCCAAGTAGTGTACGACAGATACAAAACATTATAGTTATGGGATATATAGAGATGAATTAATGATAACTGTGACAGAGTAAATTTGCCTATCCCTGTTTCTATACTTAATAAATATATCTTTGTTGCCAATATTAATGTGACCGACCTTGGGTACTGCTTTTTGGAGTAAACAACTCAGGTGGAGATATGCTGGAAACTTGCTGATGTAAAAATCTAAACCAGTTTTAAGTTGATGAGTTAGTTTTTATTATCCAATGATTAAGATTTACAAGAATAAGACCAGCCAATGGGCTGAGATCAAAAGTTTACCTGTTGAAAAGAAATGTATTTTCTAATCACTTTAAATTTGGTGTGGGAGAAGTCCAGTAATGAAAGGCAGCCATTAGCGTAATGTTGAGTTAAGAAGTGACTGATTGAGAGAGAATGAAATATTTCATGCATTTGCTATTGATATATTATACTTGCGTTTTATGTAGAGATGTACTATGTGAGTAGACTATTATTTCTACACATTGTGAACTATGATGTTTGTATGTTGTTTGCTAAACACTTGACATTGTTTCTAGTGAACATGTTCACAAAACTGTTATGTTATATTTATTATGCTCCATGCATGTTTCAGGTTAATAAATACTGTTGCAGGAAACTGTAAGTTGAGACTTGAATATAAAAAAGAATGGAGTTAGAGATGAATAAATTGGAAACTTAGCATTTGTTCCCTGATTATAGTTTACATGGAAGAAGCAACCTTTTTGCTTTAATAGAATCTCCTGGTTTACTGATTTATAAACTGCTATAACTGTGGTAGATTCGAGAAGTCTCTACCTCCACCCCCCACCCCCCCAGTAAGTGTAAGGATACACTGCACTCTGTTGATGTAAAGTGGCAAAGTATGCTCTACTACATCATCAAATTTCAAGTACAAGGAAGTTATTGGAAATTGCTACATTGTTGATCAGCTTGAGGGAACTAATATGGCAAAGGAGTGCCCAGATTAGTCTTGAGAGAACAGTGGCTGACAGAACATTCTACAACATGCAAGAAGACACATGAAACTGACATTTCTATTGTGACAATAAACTTGTGACTTTATTATGAAAGCACACAAAAGAATATTGTGATATTGCCTAGACAAAGTTATGTACAAACTATTATTGCTATAATCTCTATAACTCCATTTTAGGCTTTCTGATAAGAATTATCTTATGATTTATATTGACACTAATTTGTTGAATTATGTGTTAGGATATAAGACTGTATACGCATTGAAATTATTTGAACATGGTTTTGTGGAAATATTGATGTAAAATAATCTTTTCATTGTATTTGTTATATATATATTTGATTGTTGATTTAATAAATTTATTGTTAAAATTATTGACCTTACACATATTGAAAACCTCATTTTGGAGAGAGTGGGTGGGGGCTTGCTAAATACAGATTAAAGTTGGATTTATCTTCTCCTTTGTTAAGAAGTTTTCAAACTACAGAAATATTATGTGGCAGTGAATGTTTGTCTTTAATGTTGTGAAAGAGAAAACATTTACAGCACCTGCATATCCACCAGGTGAGAGAGATGAGTGGTGTCTTCTGGAGAATTGTTAATAACATAAATTAAGATTCTCATCTCTTGTAATTAGTTATGGATGATTAATTAATAATAATAATAACCAAAAACTTTATCACAATGACAAATACACAATGCACTTATGAAGAATTTAATTGGATATTTATATGATAAATATGCTAGAATATGCTATGCTATATCATTTCACAATTTGGTTTCTACATATTTCACAGTTACAGTAGCAAGTACACTACAAGTCTGTGTTACAATAATAAATACAGTTTCTGTTGTATAATATTATTCAAATGCTAAGAAAACCACTTTTGCAATCATTAAGAGAAGTTTTTAAAATTATGTTTATGAGAAGATAATGTTATAACTACATAATAGTTTTTGTTCAAGTAACTAATGAAATAATGTATGCAGTCTTACCTGAACAGCCATACGCTTGAAATAATTTTGATTTACTGATTGTATTTGTTTCTTTTGCTTTTGCTAGCCCAGCCACCAGAGAGTATTCGCCTGAGATTTGCTTTTATCCAAGCTCTAAACAATATTTTGGAGACATTTTTTTTCCCTCTTGTTGACCTTCGACCTTCAGCTGTATTCAGTCGCAGCACTGCAACTCTTTTAGCAAAGCTCCGTGGCATATTTTTCTATGATTCAAAAACCAACTTCATTAATCGTGTTCTAAATGCTACTGCAAAACGAAAACCTGATCAAGCAGCAC
This sequence comes from Sinotaia quadrata, assembly GCA_028829895.1. Classification (NCBI taxonomy): domain Eukaryota; kingdom Metazoa; phylum Mollusca; class Gastropoda; order Architaenioglossa; family Viviparidae; genus Sinotaia; species Sinotaia quadrata. Next base: position 73,148,324 of record CM054183.1, on the reverse strand, counting down.
CAGAGATAACATTGGACCCTCTTGAAAATATTGGAGGTAATTTGATGCATGTAATTGGCCAATTGAATAATTAGCCAATTATTCAATTGATTTCTGTTTTGAATTTTTGTTTGTTAGATTAAAAAAAAATACTTTCAGTCCTAATTGAGCTTAAATTCCCATGCAGTCATTTTCATTTAAACTAAAAATTACCACTTGTCTAAGAATATTTATTAAACAATGCTTTCATTTGTATATGCTAATGTTAACCCACTACTTAGTTGGTTTTTTTAACCCACTACTTAGTTGGTTTTTTTTAACCCACTACTTAGTTGTTTTCCCATCCATATGTAGCTCCGCTGTTCATTTTTTTGTATTATACTGTTATGGAATTGGTTTTCTTTGCAAGTAATTTTTCTTGTTGTCAATATTTAAAATGCCAACAAGTTCCAATTTGTTAATCTATACCTGTTAAACTTAGTTTGTACGTTAAACTTAGTTTGTACCACTAGCAGTTGGATGGCATGGTTAATTGACAATCCGGTAGGTTAGAGACTAGTGGTGGATGTGAAAACTCAGCAAATTGAGCATTTAAAAAATAGCTTCTTTGGAATGCTTACAAGTTCTGATATGTTCACCTGCTGCACAATCTACACCATTTCTTGAATCTGTCATTGCTTAATATGCTATAAAAGTACAGAGTCCGTTATCATGCACCACCCTGTACTCCCATCATTGTCAGATAAATGAGAGTTCACTCTTGTTATATTAAGTACAAATTATGCAGAGTTAATTTAACTGTTATCATGATGCAAGAGTTAAACTGAAGCATTAATAATCCAGTAAGTTGAGAGATGGCAGTTTCTTTATCATTACTATAATCATGTTTTGGTTTCTACTGCAGTCATTAGTGAAATAAATAAATATATTTATCCATTTGAAGGACCAAAAATGAAAATAGACAATATTTTTAAATAAAATATTTTATAAATGTTTTAACAAATTTCAAATATTTGATTATATGGTGAAAGTCAGTTCAGTATATTTTTCATAATTCTTAAGTATCATATTATTAGCTTGGTTGTTTCTTGTTCCTTTCCTTTTATTAAGAGTTTGTCTTTTCATAGCCCCACTCTTTGCAATTGATTGACATTTTGTATTTTTCTTGCTCCTTCTTTCTATGAGTTTGTCCTTTCAAGACCCCACTTTTCTTGTGTGATTGACTAGCATTTCTTGGTATTATTCTTATATTTATGAAGAATTTAATTGGATATTTATGAGTTTATCCCTTCATAACCCCATTTTTTGCAATTAATTGGCATTTCATGGCATTTTCCCCTTCCCTTTAAGAGTTTGTTCTTATATGACCCCACTTTTTGTGATTGACTGGCATTTCATATTTTTCTTGTTTAGAATGCATATTTACAAAGGACATGAAAAATAAATTTACTGGAATATAATGAAAAAATCAAAGAAAACCAGTATTTTATGCTTTGAAAAATAATATAATTTATAATATTCATATTTTTCCCATGAACTGGTGGAATAGAAATGAAAACTAAAAGATTTCCCATATTGCTGATCCTTCAGTTACTGACTATATGGTGCTTGGGAAATGATGAATGTAGATTATTTATACAAATCCAAATATGGCCATGAGTTCACACAAGTTTTTTTGTTTTTACCCATAGATATAACTTATTTTGATTAACTTTTTTAAAATTAACAATTCTAAATATAACTGCTTTCAAAATTGATCTTACCCACTAAAACACTGGCAGACATTGAGAACAATGGATATTTGCAAATATGACGCTAAACTGTTTACAATGGAAACTGTTATAATATAAAATTCCCAAATTAATACATACTCCTGTGAAATATCTGGGTGGTCCAAAGCCCCTGCAACATAAAATAGATGGCTAGTGGTGGGAAGCTAACTGACTGGACCACCCACAGTCCAAGGCCTGCCAAAGTCTTAAGGACTAGCCACCTAAACTAATGATTGGGATGACACCTTCAAATCAAAACTTTAACCAATTAAAATAAAATAACAGACGAATTTAGAAACAACTATATTAATATCAAAATCCAATCAGCTGAAAGCAATAATTACAGAGAATCTAAAATAAGAGAAAAAAAACAAATAACATTATACACAACTATATGAGACAGAATAAACATCATAAAAGTAAACATAGTCCTCCCAACCACCTCCCAAACAGTCCTCATAACCCACCCCCACAAACAATCCCCAATGTAAAATCAGCCTAGGCCAGAAGCTCCCCATAAATTAAGTATTTTTAATTCAGTAAGGTGTAACTAAACTTCATTCGCAAGGGCAGTAATTTTTTAAAAGTTGACACTTGTTAGAATTCATGAAAGCAACTTATTTACATAAAAAAAAATAAGTTTCTATTGATTGTCATAATTCTAATGTATTTGGGAAGTACTTTTGAAAATGATTTTATTATAAAACGTTTTTTTTAATTTTTCAAAGCTGAACAGTTTACTAAAGAAAAAAGTATTGATATGCTTGAGGAATACTATCAACACATTTTTTTTTCTTTAGTTGAACAACATGTTTGTGAGACCACAATTTACTGCCAGGCATTCAGACAGCTAGCCAACATCAGTTCACGACAGTTTTGTGTTCGACTTGCCAGTGGGGGTGACCCTACATATGCCTTTAACGTCCGCATGACCGGTGAGGAGGTCCATGGAACAAGTAAGTTGACCTTCCCTTTTTCATTTGATGGAGAGTGTACTTATTAAGGTAGTTTTATAAAATTTTAGTTGATCTCCAAATATTATTTGGTTTGGGTTTTAAGCAAAGGATACAAAGACATCTATATGTAAATGTCTTCTGAGTCATTGATTATTTAGTGAAATGATTATTCACTATCTTTGGCATGTGTGATATAGGTTTTATTATTTTATATACATTTATTGACTTTGGCATATGTGGTGATGGTTTTATTATTTTGTAAAAGATTGTAAGCATTAATTATATTCACAATCATTTCAGGTGGATCTTTTCGACAGTTTCTCTGGCAAGTAGCAAGAGAGCTTCAGGGATCCACTCTTGGGTTATTGTTACCAGCACCAAGTGCTTCTGTTGGAGGCAGCAAAGGGAGGTCATTTTTCAGGCCTGGAAACATGACATTTTCAGAGGAAAATCTACTTATATTCTTGGGACAGGTTGGTAGCAGTGTCAGATTCATTTTAATTGCAAGCATTTTTTCACTGCATTCAAAAATTACTTTTGTTTTGGAGCCTCCTATTATTGAATATAGTCTTTTCATGCAGACATACTTATTGTTTTGCGAAATAACTAAATTTAGTCTTCCCACAAATATGTACAGTCTTGAAAATCCACATAACTGTTATTAAATGTCAGTTTATATATACAGTTTATACAATTAAACTCCTTCCCTACCCACAGTTAACTTACTGTCTGACAGAGCAAAAGCTGCCTGCACATATTTATGAAATAATTATTATATTTATGCTACTGATGTTTTAATGTATTGAGAATTTAAAACAAACTTTGTGCACTGCACCTTAAGATAATATGAAAGAAAATCAGTATTCTCCAGAACCATATCAACATGCTAGACAGAAGTAAGGTTATTTTTCATAGTCAAATTTTCTTGAAGTTAGCAAACCAGGCTGAGTAATAAACAACTCACACAGTGACACTAACCAGCTCTAGGGGGGCTGGTTAGTTATAAGCAACCAATTGATCTATACTGGTCAATAACAAATCTAACCAATAAGAGTCAAACAGAAAGTGACCTGTTAGAAAAATTCTTGTTCATAACACTTTGATTTTATCTATGGTCAAGTCTGGATCTTAAAGGCTGATTTATTTATTTGAGTTATTTGACTAATAAAGAAAGAGTGGACTCTGAAATATTTTCTTGCATTTTGAACTATTGATTGATGGTTTGTTACTTAGAAATATTTTCTTGCACTTTGAACTATTGATTTATGGTTTGTCACTTGACTCAGAGATGATTTCTTGTATTTAGAATGTTGACTTTTATGATTTTGCAATTAGATTTAGAAATGTTTTCATGTATTTGAACTAATATTCTATGACTTGTAATTAGACAGACTTTGTATATTACATTGTTAAACATGTGACATTGTCCCTAATGGAAATGCTATTCGTGAATTTGGTTATGATATATTTTCTGTTCATGTTTGTGAATTGGGCTAATGAATTTATTTAGTGTTCTTATCAATCATCAATGAGAAGCGTGTCTCTCTGCATAGATTGCTAATGGGTTCTTTTGAAAATGTAGCCGGGCAGTTTTTTATATTAACTGTTGTTTTGGTTCGCTTTGAACAAAGCTTCTTGTCAGGAAATATTTCAGCTGCCAAGTCAGAAAAGTAATCAGCTACAGAAACAGCTATGCTGGGTGATGATATTGGCAACTAATACTTCATCCTTCATGCAATTTTGCCCTGAAGTGTTCTTGCCAACCATAGGCACTAATTAGCAGTGAAATATTTTTGACAAAAGTAGTGAATTTGAAGGGCAATAAGTGAAGTTTCAGAAATTCTCATAATTTTTAACTCTTTCATTGATGGCCACTATTGAGCAGTTTTCTAACTAATGCTTATTTAGTTCACAGCAGCTGCATACTGACCAATTAGTTTGGTTAGACAGTGTGTTTTTATGAAGTCAGAGCAAAAATGGGTTACTGTGTTTGAACTATAACATCTCCAACAAAATGACTCTTAATCAATTTATAATAGTAATAAAAGTTAATCATAAATGATTTTTCATTCAAACATCTATAAAATAATCTGCATCACTGCATGTGCTTGAAAACTAATGATACCATTTTTCAAAATCTAAAAATTGATAATAAGGAATAAAAATATATTTTTAAAAGTATAAATTAAATAAAAGATTTTTTAAAATTGTGTACTCACCAAAATTATGGTGAATGAATGAACTTTGATGACTGAACTAATTAATAATTACCTTTGCATATTCAAGAACAAATACAACACACTCTAGAGGGGAGTGGCTGTCACTTGTTTTTGTTTTTTTATCAATCTTATCAATGTAATTGGAAATTTAACAATGTTAATTGAGATATTTTTCAGACCCTATGTGAGTCACAGCTGTTAGACCTCTTTTAGTTCATCTGTATTAGAAGCCCCAATTGAAAAATTCTTATCTGTGTACATTAGTGAGAAAACAGTACCAGAAGTCCAAAGATGACCTAAGGTACCCTGGTTTGATGAAGAAAGTAAGAAAGCAATTGGTGAGTGAAAAAAAGACTGCGCAAGTTTTTCCAGTCACCTACTCAAGATAATCTGATGGCATTCAAACAGATTAGAGTTAATTTCAGTAAAAATATTAAACAGAAAAGGAAGGAATCTTGGAGAGAAAAAAAATTGTAGCCTAAATTCCAAAACACCTATTTGTAAAGTATAGAAAAAATTTATAAATTTAAAAGAAAATCTCTCTAGCTTGATTGGGCCACCTGAAAAGCACTGATAATCTAATAACAGATTCAAAAAATATATTTGTAACATGTTGGCAGAGACTCTTTCCCAGAACTTTTCTTCAGATCACTACCCCCAGCATTCCAAAGGGTTCAAGAACTCAAAGAAAGGAATTGTGTTAACTTTTTATCTGATAATTCAGAACACTATAATACTCAGTCCTCTTTTATGAATTAAAGCAGTCATTGCTAAAAGCTACAAACAGTGCTTTTGGCCTCGATAATATCTTCTTTCACCTTTTACAAGCACCTTCCTCTTGCTTCTTTAGAATTACTTGTTAAACTAATGATATTTGGTCCCACTGGTACTTTCCCTCCTCCCTGAAGAGAGGCAATAATAATTCCTATCCCCAAACCAGGAAAGAATCCTTAGAATTCTAATAATTATAAACCTATAGTGCTCACCATCTGTCTCACCAAAACAGTGAAAAGAATAGTCACTGCTAGATTAATAGAGTATCTGGAGTCTCAAGGATTAATTTATAAAGTGCAGTGTGGTTTCAGACACAATCACTCTATCCTGGACTACTTAATTAGGCTTGAAACTTTTATAAAGCTTGCCATTAGTAGAAAAGAGCATGCTGTAGCTATCAATTTTTTATCTAGAGAAGGCATATGACACAGCATGAAATCCTACATATCTCTCTAACTTTGGAATCAAGGGTCATCCACCCTCTTTAATTGTACATTTTTTTTTATCTGACCATCATTTCAGGGTCCATATGGGAACAACTATTTCTTATATTTATACACAAGAAAATGATATGCCTCAAGGCAGTATCCTGTCTGTCATACTATTTTTAATCAAAATTAATAATAGCATTAAAGCTATCAATCTAGGTACAGGTGCCTCCCTGTTTGCAGATTTCATGCTGGGAAAAATATTGCTCACATTGAGCACCAACTCCAATTATGCATTAACAATATTCAGAAATGGGTTTACTAACAATAGATTATTTTTCCATATCTAAAACAACTTGTAAGTTGTATTCATCTGTAGACTGAGGAATCTCTTTTAAATAGCGTCTTTCAGAAATAATGAAAATATACCCTGGCTTGGAATGTATTGTTTGTGATGGATCCAAAATAAAAATAAAGTAAAAAGGTTGTAGCTGCTGCAGTATCTGAAACAGCATATCTCTCATGTTGCCTTTATAATCATAGTTCAGTATTTTCAGCAGAAGCCAAAGACCTTAAAATATATTTATGTTTCCAAATCCTCTAACTTTTTAATTCTCTCAGACTCTCGGTCTTATTAGCTTTAAAAGAACCCTAGCTTTAACCAACACCTGATTAATGAAATACCTGAATCATGTGAATCATACACCTCTGTACTAAATAAGGAAAGGACATAGTGTTTTGTTAGATTCCCAATTGTATCAAAAGCATCCCTTTGTAACTCATCACCCATGGGATAGTTCCACTTTTCTGATGTTAAATTCTGTGTTACTGATTATGTTGTTTCTTTATGGCAACAAGATTTGGATGACTAAATTTACAGTAAATTGCAATCTATCTATCCAGTTTTTCTGATATACTTGTGAAACTATACAATTCAAAACTGATGATACACTGCTATGACAACTTGTAGGCCATACCTAACACATTCATATCTGCTTAAGGCAGAAGATGATCCAAAATGTCACTTTTGTTTGGGGGCCCATATCATTTGAATAGTCCTATTACAATGTAATTACAATTACCTATTACCATGACTCTTTCATAAGATACAAATATTTTAACTATGAATCCATGAAAACATTATTCTGTACAAGTGTTTGACTTTCTCAAGAACTCATACACTTTTTTTTTTTTTTATAGAGACTGTCACGGTCAAAGGGGTGTAATCAGGAAAAATTTATTTTTCTTAAAGTATTTTCTTACCTCCCTTGCCCATTGCATGATGTGTTTATTTTGTTATTTTGTTATTGGAGCGATGAGTGTCAAATACATGCATTGTCAGTGAGTTTGTGTGCATGCATGCTTATTTTGTGCTTTTAGCACTTTAATTAAATTAATTTGTTTATTTATTTATGTTAGATATTAGCTAATTATGTTAGGAAATAGATAATATATTTAGTCTTTTATGGTTCCTTATTGTAAATTTTAGATAGAAACTATATTTTGTATTTAGAAGTGGATGCACCTTAGTGTAATGCACCTTCACTTAGCAATAGGACAGTCATAGATTCACGTGTTTATCATGCGAGCCTTCTAGAAAGCTATGGAAGCATCAGAGGAGTAAGTAGTTACATAAAAGAACTTTGTAGCCATTTTATCTCCAGTGTGTGTGGGCTGTCTACAGTTTGTGTTGGAACTTTGTTGCTATTTTTCTTCACATTGGGCCCATGCACAGATTTTATCCCAGTTTATCAGAATTGGGGATTAATCTTTTGAATGTTTTCAACTCCGCACAGACTGTAATATACCAGTGTCTTGTCAGAATTGGGGACGGTTAAGTTTGGTGCATGGAAAAGACATCTCGACGTACACTCAACGTATCATGCCTTCATTCTTCTTGCTATTCAGCGAAAGATAATCCACGCTCATCAGTGGGGAGATTGACACTTAGGTTTTCACCTGTGTCCAAGTGTGTGCCTTTTTTCAGTGCAGCTCAATGTGTGTCGTGTGTGATTTTTGCCTGCATTTATGTTCATGGTCCTTTTACCAGTGTGGCTGTGCATTATTCATTGACTTGCATATTATTGCCAGTGTGTTGGCAACTTCATAAATTTTGTGTTTTCAGTGTGTTGGTGAGTGTGATTCAAACTCTTCATTGTTCATGCAGATGTGTTTTTCCTGCAGCAGCATTTCAAAATTTCGATTTCAGTATTTGTAAGTAGGAGAGAGTTAGTTTAAAGGTGCATTACTAGGTAGGTAGATTAATTATAGTTTATTCTAAAAAATTATTCAGAGGATTATTACTAGGTAGGTAGATTAATTATAGTTTATTCCATAAATTATTCAGAACTTTACACATTATTGACACTTGGGTTTTCACTGTGAACTTTTTCTATGAACATTTAACTTTGGTTAATTAATTTCGTGTTTATTATTGCAGTTATCACCGCTACTGAAATTAACACTTATTGTTGACATTGGGTTTTCACCTTGAACTTTTATTCAAATATATAGCTTTGTGATTATTTTTTGTGGTTATCACCACTATCGTAATTAATGATTCATTTTCGGCATTGGGTTTTCACCCACATATTCATAATAAAGATTTTCATTAGTGTTTGATATTTGCGGTTATCACTGCTGTTGTAATTGATCATTTATCATTTGCATTGGGTTTTCACCCAGTGCCTCTCATTTTATTGGCAATTGTTAATGCGGTCATCACCGCTGTTCATGTTGTTGGTTTTTGCTACTTTTTATTTTATTTTATTCATCATTTCATCGCTCTTGTTCCCCATCCCATGAATGTTGTGTGTGGATGTTTCTGGATGAACGACTAACAGCCATATGAAAGTTAGCCCCATTGTTATAATAAATTCTGTTAACTCTTTATCAAGAGTTGGGCTTTCTTTCACTGTGAGAAAGTGTGTTAGTGTGGTTGCTTGTTCATTTGTCCCATTCATACCCGCATACCCACACACTCACAGCCGACCTTCACACATTACCCTGCATTTTCAGAATAAAGTACCCCTCCCCACAAGAACATCATGGTGTCTGAATGCGAGAATTGGTTATTTTATATCTTGCCACTCAGTGTGATCTCAGCATCGCAGCTGACCCCCCATCCACCCATCCAGGAGGAGAGGGCCAGCCTGCAACATAAACTTTAAGTAACATTGATGTTTTCCATACTCCTGAGTAATTTTATGTACAAGTGTTGATATTAATATATGTTGATATGTTAATATTAATATAATCTTTTAATGACCTATCCCCTCCTATTTTCAGCCTGTTTTAATTTTTAAATTTAAATTATTTAAATTAATTTTTTAATTCATTTCTACCTAAGTTTATACCATCTTCATCTGAACCATCCTACCATGAGATAATCTACTTGGTTGATTTAGCATAAAAAATACAAAAAACCAAAGAAACAAACCCATTTGTCAGTAAGCTTCTTGCATGGAGATTGGGTCATTGAAGTTTGACAGGACAGCAATTTGTTTTTATTATTCTGCCACACCACTGTGATCAGACTACTGTTTCCCTCAAAATTCTGCTTTCACCTTGTAGATTTGGCAGCCATTTCGGGTCTTGTGGGCAACCTTTTCTCTGCTATCTTACAATTCCACAGGCATACAGCCCTCTTGCGAGCAAATCTTACATACATTTGAAAGATGTTACAAAAATGTTGAAAAAATAAGTTTTGCATGAAGTGTAATTCTGCTGACAACTTTGTGACAACATAATGACCAAGTCCATTTCTTAGTTATTGGCTTTTTCAAGGGGATTTTAATGGCCAAGGTAAATTTGGAACCTGCACTTGATTATTCATCACTGTCACAGAGCATCCACCATTTGATATCACTCTTGAGTGGTTTTGATGCCATGTGCTGTAGATATTCAAGACACCTGGTAAAATGAATCATTAATTCATCTATTGCCAAATGCCACCAGGTATGAATGTAGCAGCAAATGTAGTTGCCAGTATCCATCACTCCTTTCACTTTGTATAAGTGGTGATAGTTTAGGATTCTCTGGTGGACTCGGCCCATCTATCACTAACATAAAAACATGGTCAGGCTGATAAGTGATTTCTGGCAAATATTGATTTTCCTCCATCATTACTGATAAAAGGATCTGCTGACCAGTAAAGATCAGTCAGTCTCTGGTAACTGAGACAAGCCTATCAAAATATTGCATGCAATAAATGCTTTCATCTCTGCTAGTGTTGTCTGCTCAAAGTTGGCACGAGCATGCCCATCTTGTCAAAATATAGCATACAGCATATTGGTATAACAATGCCTATCAATAGTGCTTTAGGAAGTAAAGAAAAATAATCCAATTATGTTGCAGTCATTACATCAAATCCATCAGGAAACACAGCTCCTTTACCAACTGAAATTAATATCATTGACAATAAATAGTGTATGAAGATGTGCAATCCATTCATTATCAGTATGAATCAGTGGGTCTGGATCTACTTTGATGTCAGAGTCTAACTGGCTACTATCACTGTCCTGATTAAAAACAATATCACTTTCATTCTCACTATCATCTGCATTCAAATCATGATCTGCAAAAAAAATTGTTGGGACTGAACAGTTAACACTACTTAACTCAGAACTGCTATGAAACGTCACTGCCATTTTCTGATCAGAACATGGCACAAATTTTGTCGGTGAAGGTAAAATCTTTATACAAATTTTTTTTAAATTAGCAATGCATGTTAATGTCATAAACTGATTTGAAGTTGATCGACGTTCGGATTTGCTTCAAAATCAACCTCAACTTGGCATTATCTGAAAACCCTCTGAAAACAGATGCACTCAGACTAACTTATGTAATTGACAAAGCAATGTGCTCTGGCTCACTACTATCAGGGGATGGATTAAATCATTAAGAACAATACAGAAAAGTTAAAATATTTGTGATAGTGCTATTTACAACACTGCTAAATAAAAAAAATGGTTTTGATCTTAATTTTAGATATGCTGCAGTGACAACCTTCAACCTCTTAAGTCAGTCAATTGTGACACTGTTCACATAGTTAGCATGTCTTTTCATGCAAACAAATAAACTAATCTTAAAGGCAAAGTCTTGTATATTGAAAAATGTATTTCATTGTATTGGTTTTTTTTTTGTCAGGAGAAACACTTTTTTAAACTTTACCTTATTGATTGACAGCAGCCATAAATTCTCTTAACTATGATTTGTCAGTCTCATCACTTAATAATTTGTTTGTAAAGAAAAGTAACAACCAAAAATTTTTTTTTAAATTTTAAAAATATGTTTTTAGGAACTATTTAAAGGTAAATGTTATATAAAAATTTATACATAAACGCCTTGAAGATTAAAGTATATAATGTAAAATACACTGACTCTATAGCAGAGTAACTTTCCACAGCACAGACAGAATGCATTCCAGCATTTGTTTTAGTATGAAACTAAAAATCAGTACTATGAATTCCTATACTGTAATGAATACTAACAGCTTAAAAGAGAATGGTGAAAAGCCAACATTTTTGATAAAGTCTATAATAAATGGTAGGCATTTTTTTTTATTTGGCAGTAGTCATCACAGTTGCTGAAAATTTTGTTATTCTTGTGCTTTTATGATATTTAATAATGTGTTTGTATTGAAAATTAATCAAGCTTTAAAAAAATATTTAACTAGGACCATTCCAAAATAATTTTAGAATTTACTCTTTCTACAGCAAAAAGTACAGTAAATAGTTCATGTAAAACTCATGTGGCATAGTATCCGGGCTATCACAAATGCAGATTGAGTGTGTTTTGGCTTGTAAAAAATTAATTTTTAATAAATAAAAACATTGTATTTTGATTAAGGGTTCTTTTGTTATAATTTTAAGCAAATAACACAAACTAGTTTGAGTAATAAAAAAGGAAGATTTGACTGCTTACTTTAGATACATTTCAGTGCTGTAACACTATAAACTGCTAATTAAGTATGAAAATTTTGTGTAAACTTTTAAAAGTATAAATAATAAATTAAAATCATTTGTAATGATATATAAAAAAGGAAACTTATACTTACTATACAAGCAGTTATTCAGTGCCGAGAAAACATCAGAGTTTAGAGTCAAATAGCACATGGTCTTCTCAGAAAGAGTTGCTGAACAATGAAATGAAAATCTACATCAGACTCTCTGGATTTTAAAAAGCTTTTAATGTTGAAAGAATCTAAAAAGTCATATACAGAATATTGACACTGACAAAAAATGAAAAATTCCCATACCAATTATGGGTAATTGTACTAGTTGGCAGGTATGCATCTACTCAGACATTTGTTAGTGTGTAAATGATATTATCTGTTTATTTTTTCTTGAGTCAGTCTTCTCCCATTCTTTGCATAATTTCAATTTCAGCATTTTCTTTCTTTTTTTTTTTTTGTTTTGTGCACAGTTGTTCGGAATTACAATACGAGCTGATATTCCACTTGGTCTTGACCTACTACCAGTTGCATGGCGCACATTGGTTGGACTGGCCCCTGATGCTTGCACAGACCTCCAAGAAGCAGACCTTTTGACATACGCCTATGTAAAGAGGATTGAAATGGTAAGAACTCCTTCAGCTGCCTCTTTTGTTCTTCTGTGTAGACTGCAGCATACCTTTCCCTCTTACAAATCAGCATTTTAACTAAATATGTATTTGAAAGTGTGGTGGAGTAATCTTGCCTATCTCCATTTCTAGACTATAGGTGAGTTAACTGACTGATTGAGAGAGAATAGACTTAGAAATATTTCATGCATTTTTGCTGTGCTATGTTATACTTGAGTTTTACTTAAGATGTATTATGTGAGTAAACTATTACTTTTACAAATTGTGAACTAAGATGCTCATGTGTAGTATGCTAAACACTTGGCATTGTTCCTAGTGAACCTGTTCATAAACTTTTATACTGCATTTATTATGCTGTGTGCCTATATCAAGCTGATAAATACTGTTGCAGGAAACTGTAAGTTGAGACTTGAATATAAGAAAGAATGGAGTTAAAAATGAATAAACTGGAAACTTAACATTTGTTCTCTGATTATATTTTACAGGGAAAAGCAGCCTTTCCTTTCCTTTCCTTTTCCTTTCCAGAATCTTCTGGATTACTGATTATAAACCACTACAACCATGGTAGACCCCGCAAGAAGTATCTACCGCAGTGGGTAAGTGTAATAAATACACTGCACTCTGTTGATGTATGGTGGCAAGGTATGCTGACTACATCGAGCAATTTCTGATACAAGGATGTTACTGGAAATTGCTAAAATTGTTGTTCTGCTTGAGGGAGCTAATACGGCAAAGGATCACCCAGGTTAGACTCAAGAGAATAGCAGTTGATCAGTGCTTTACAACGTGAGAAGGGAAACGTAGAATTGACAGTAATAACAGTAATAAACATGTGGCTTAGTTAAAAAAAGTGCACGAAAAGACTACTGCGACTTCGCCTATACAAGATTAAGTAAAAACTATTATCACTAATAACTCCATTTCTGTTCTCTGATAAGAACTATCCTATGATTTGTATTGACACTAATCTATTGAATTGTGTATTAGAATATAATACTTAAATTATTTGAATGTTGTTTTGTGGAAATAATCTTTGTCATTGTATTTGTTATATGTATATTTGATTGTTGATTTAATAAATTTATTGTTAAATTTATTAAGCTTCTTACACATATTCATAACTTATGTTAGAGAAGAAAGTGTGTGGATGGGGGCTCTCTAAATATAGATTAAAAGATTGATTTATCTTCTCTTTTAGTAAGAAGTTTTCCGCCTACAGAAATATTGCCTGACAGTAAATGTTTGTCTTTAATGTTGTGGAAGAGAGAAAACGTTTGTATACATGTCTGCTGGAGAATTATTAATAACATAAATATAAGATTCTCATCACTTGTAATTAGTTCTAGATGATTAATTAATAATAATAATCATAACCATTAACTACGTGGCTTTGGTGTCACATAAAGATATTCAGTAATTTCTTGGTAATTTATCTATTAGGGTTTCAAATGGTGAATAATGTGTAGAATTACTCATATACAAATCAAATATCTGAGCTGTTTTGTCCAAATTGTAATTTTACTCTTCTTGTAGACCAGTAATAAAATAAAATTGAAACTCATCTGGCACTTTTCTGTCATACTGCCAGACGAGTATACTTTTTTAGAAATAAACAAGACGTAACTTTTAGAAGAGAGTGTGAATGGATGTTGTGTCTCTGATTGCTTAATGTATGATAAAATTCATATTTTAATAATTATCTCTCCACATTCAATTTCTCCTGCAATCATACACTATGTCCACGACAGGGTCTTTGTCTTTCACGGTCTGGGAGTAACTAAGTCAAGCCCTGGGGTACGTCACTAATTACCTCCTTCCCCCAAGTGTTACTCGTTCAAGATAACCGGCCCTAGCTGAACTATTCTCATCAGTCTGAGTCGTTGTCTCGGCCCTCACATTATCTCCCCATTTGATGACAGACCTACCCTAAGAAATGTGTCTTTAGACCATCTTTGTCATCATTATTATGTCATTGGCAGAGCCCCCACCATCATCTACACATTTACCCCTCTTCAGAAATGACGAGAGTGGATAGGTAAAATAATAACAATTTATTAAAAGAAAAGAACAATAATAAATCAGTTACAGATAGAATAACAATTAAATTACACTCAAGGCGAGATATCATAGATTCACAGATCTCAAAACTTATCACTCTAAGCTTTAAATTAGGAATATTAATCATGTATTAATTCCCTAAAACAATTACTTGAAAATTATACAGTCAGAAAAATGAATAGTTTCAACACTAGAACAATTACTAGGACTTCAAATAAGGAAAATATATCTACTTTACAATCACTATAAATGGATTATAAAGAAAAGAATCAGAATCAGAAATTACAATAAATCAAAGAACAATTACAGACCTATGACACAAGCATAAGTAAAGATTCAGTTGATGTATTTGTGATTGCTGTCTTCTGTCTACGGCCTGGCTGGTGAACGATACTGGCCACAGATTAGCACACCTGGAAAAGTCTTTCACTTTGCGCTGGAATGTTCGAAAGTTCTTTCTGTCAGGAACTTGTTTACACATACACACAGTTTTGGTATTTCACTTTGTTAACTAAGTGTCCTGGGTTACAGTTCCAATCCAAAAGGAATTCTTACAAAAAGTCAGCTATTTAAATTCGTTACACTTAATGCATGAATCACTCATTACCCTGTTAGTTCATCCATTTCGTCTACTTCCCTATTTGGCAGAAACCCATATTTGCGTCACGTGTAATACCCACCTGGCATTTCTGTATCTCTTTCCAATAGTTCTGGCTCGGATGAAGTTTACTGCTTGCCTCCCCTTTTCTGTTGTCTTCTTGACCAACTGGGTTTCTTGCAACAGTCTGGCAATGCTAAAGTGACAGTACCTTTAGACCAAGGATACTCAGGGCCAAGGTCTCTAAGTTGAAGCTCTCAGTGTAGATGGAATTTTAACTGGTAGAACTTTTGACTTCCGAAGCTGTGAAATATATAAGTGTTTGCGCACATCAGCTCATGGTTTACTAAGTGTTAAGTCTGTAATTTTATTCTTGGTTCTCATTTGGATTTCTTTACATGCATTTGCTCGATACCAACAATAACATAGACATATCCTATTCTGCCCCAATCTCCGCAGAAGTCTTACAGGACTCTGAGAATCTCATAGTGAAATTAAATTCACTCAGTTGCCCTATTTAAGCATTTGGGTTTTTCGAGTACCTTCTTACCCTCGGGCGTGATTAATGCTTTTGTCTTGATCTTTTGTTAAATAGCCACAGTTGGCTCACTGTGTTCTAAGGGTCGGTGTTCCTATTGTTGTCTCGACTCTTAGATGCTAACCGTGATGGGTCGAACCTTGCTGCCTGCTCCTGTGATGTCATCAGAGCGCTCTCACCATGAGCATCTGTCAAACACTCGAGCTACGTGGATCGCCTCTATTCAATTTACCCTCTATGTTCTTTCTTTCTCAGACTGGATCAAAGTCCAATACGGCTTACAAAGATTTATACGGCAAAATTTGGAGTTAAATTTTGCCATAATTGAAGAAATAAAAATTCAAATAATTAGAATTTATATTAAATTTAGGTTAATGTAGTAATCTGCATTTTCGACTTTACAGAGAGGAATATTTATTTCCTGTTGGATTCCTGCTGCAGTGCTATATCAGTTTCTGTTTCTTTATTCAAGCATCATTTAGCAAATTCCTTCCTTCCTCCCTCTCTTCCTTCAAGACTTCCTTCCTTCTTACATGAAAAAAAAGAAATTTCTAAGCACTATTTACCAATTACTTATTTTCTTATTTCAAATTCTCATGAATGCTGTTTACCATCACCACAACACAAATTGTCAATTACACAATTTATAGAAAGGTGTAACAATGCTCCACACAATTCTTGTATTATAGCACAATAAAATTATAGCAAAATAAATGGAAGCATTTAATCAAAGGAATACACTGTACATAGTCTGTGTAACTGAATATATTTCTTTCTGTGTGTGTGTGAGAGAGAGAGACTGAGCATATATTAGCAGTGTAAATTGAACCATTTGATCAATTAAACTCTAATTTGGGGGTTTTCATAGTCTGCGTGTATATGTTACTTTGTGAGTTTTGTGTGTGTGTGTGAAAAAGAGAGAGCATATTACATTTACATGTACATTTCTAAACAATAAAGCAAGAGGAATTTAAATGTCACTTTATGAAGATGGAGATAGATGGAGAGATAGGTTGATAGATAAATTGTTAGTTAGACAGTGTGACAGTGCAAAGTTGCCCAAACAAACAGTGCAGCATAAAGATGGCCATGTGTGTGTGGAGTCAGAATGTGAGTGAAAATTTGAGCAAATGTATGAATACTTTATGAATACTTCAAACTGACAATACAACATAAAGCTGCCCATATGAAAGAAAAAAATAACAACAAAATTCCCACATATTTGAAGGTCAAGGATGTTTTAGCATCACTTCCCCACGTAAAGCTGGCCAAGTAAAAAAAAGCTCTCTGCTCAAAGGAATGAGTTATGCACTTGACCTGGAAAACTATATAAGAGATTACCTATTTTCTTATTTCCCATTCTCATGAAAGCTGTTTGCCATCGCCACAACAGAAATTGTCAGTTACACAATGTATAGAAAGGTGCAACCAACCCAGCTTAGATCATTTTCTTTATAATACGAATATAGAAAAATTTCACATTCCAAATTCACATGAGACAAAAGATAAATGCACAGTACTTATTCAGAAAATATAAATGCTGCATATCCTCAAAAAAAATAAATACAGGCCTTCATCAATATCACATGTTGGTCACAAATTTGCCACTTATGCACAAGAAGGTATGAAATCCTCTTGTGAAATTCCGCAGGAAAACTCTAGGTGAATTCAATCAGGTTGCAAAACAAGCAAACACTTCCTGGATGAGAAATCCAAACAAGATACCACTTTTCAGATCTCCACAAAAGGCAATATTGTACCAGTGACAAATCCTATCCATTAAATGCTGGATGCTCCTTTGTTTCTGTCTAAAATAGTTTAAATCATCTATTGCTAATATCACAATATTTCTTCTCTCTTTAACCACAGTCAAAGAATCAAATCTCACATGTTCATAAAAAATGAATTTAACAAAAAATGCACAAAATATTTCAAAGTAAAAAATGTACTGATGCAAGTCATAAAAATTATACTCACATCAGTGAACACTTATCCACTAGAGGATCAAAATAAAAGAACCTTGTTTAAAGTGGGGGTGGGGGTGGCAGGAAAGAATAGGGTATATATAAGAATTTCAAAGGCCCCTAAGGTAATTTTGCCTTGTATCAAAGCAAAAGAAATTGGTAGTTAGTTTGACCCTTAGATCAACTGGCTAAATATAATGTAACAGATCACATAAATGAGTATCTTACTTTGAATCTGACAACCTATTCATAATGCCACACTTCCCATACAATCTTACAGCTCAGGCATATGCACATTCAGTTATCATCAATAAAAATTATTTTATATCCCTCGGAAGGATGGGGGTTTACACTAGCCTAATGCATTGTGGTTTACGCTGATTTTTAAGGACTAAACAAGTTTTAAATCAGTCTTACATGTTAGCTTTGCTACAGACCATTTGTAACCACTACATCAAACAAGTGTATAGCTTGATCTTTCAAATTTTTACACTTAATTATTATATAGTTTATTAAATGTCCTTCAGATATTGCATATGATGATATTTCTGTCAGTACCAGAGTAACATCTTGGTTAAAGAATATGCTAGAACTTGCTGATTTAATCCAAACCAGTCCAAAGTGGATAAGTAATTTTTGCTATCCAGTAGTTTATGGTTTACAAATAACAAATGGGTAGCGCTGTTGAAGAAAGTTCTATATTCTAATCACTTTGATTTTGATGTAAATCAAGTCCAGTCATGAAAAGGCAATCATTAGCTTATGGTAAGTTAACTCATTGATTGAGAGAGAATGGACTTATATTTTGTGCACTTCGCTGTTGATATACTTGTTAATTTGATGTAAAGATGTATTATGTGAAAAGACTATTATTTCTACAACTGTAAATTATGATACTTGTATGTAATATATTAAACACATGACATTGTTTCTATTAGAAACACATTCATAATTGATAATGTTGTATCTGTTATGCTATACATGTGTAATTATCGGGCTAATAAATACTATTGCAGGAATTATATGTAGCAAATAATTATAAGAAAGAATGGAGAATAGAGATGCTTTAACTTGGAACTTAGCATTGCTCTCTGATATGATGTTTCAGAAAGAAGCAAGCCTTTTTTTTCCTTTTCTTCATTGTAGGCTTGTGATGGATTCAAGAAGTTTCCATTCTCGAGTGTAGCGGTTGTGTTGATTCACTGTACTCTGTGTACATCGACAAGTGTGTCTGACTCAACTGTGGAACTTTCCAGCAAAAGGAGTGCTAGAAGTTCATTATTATGATTGCCTACTCAAGAAGCTGTTATGATTAACATAACCTAGATTAGTCTCGAGGGATCTACAGTGTTGGAACATTCTACAACATACTTAGCAGAGCACATAGAAGATTGACTATTCTATTGTGAACAATAAACTTGTGACATTGTTACAAAAGTGCACAAAGAATTGTTGCAGCTTATGCCATTGAACAGATTATGTACAAACTATTATCATATAACTCTATAACTCCATTCCTTCTATGATAAGAGAGTCCTGTGATTTATTTTTGATACTAATCTGACTGCTGAATTATGTGTTAGAATATAAGACTGAATAAGTATTAGAAGAACTTGAAATTTGTTCCATGGAATATTGTTGTCAGATAACCTTCTCATTGTATTTGTCATATGTATATTTGATTGTTTTTATTAAATAAATTTATTGTTAAATTTATTAAACTTCTTGCACAAATTATTAAACTCTATGTTGGAGTGACTGGGGTGGTGGTGGTGGGGCTCATTAAATATAATTAAAGATGGATTTGTTACTCCCTTTAGTAAAAAATAGTGTGAAACGTCTGTCATATTGTTGTGGAAGAGAGAAGACTTTTACTACATCCGTATAATATGCCAAGTGAGAGATGAGTGATATCTCCTGGGAGAATTAATAATAAAATTAAATTAAGATTTCTCCATCACTTGTAATTAGTTATGGATGATTTATTATAATAATTATTATAACCATTAACAAAAGGGTGCATGTCACAGTTTACATTAATGTGAATGTTTGATATCTAATGTTGTAATAGGTATATGTTTAGTGCAAAATGTTTGAGTTAAACACTTGGCTCATAATACTTGTGTTTAGGTATGTCTGATACATAGTGTCTGTGTTGAGGTAAATATTTGGTGCATAATGTTTCTGTTGAGGTAAATATTTGGTGCATAATGTTTGTGTTTAGGTAAATGTTTGGTGCATAATGTTTGTGTTGAGGTAAATGTTTGGTGCATAATGTTTGTGTTGAGGTAAATGTTTGGTGCATAATGTTTGTGTTTAGGTAAATGTTTGGTGCATAATGTTTGTGTTTAGGTAAATGTTTGGTGCATAATGTTTGTGTTTAGGTAGAGACTGAGAGTGAGCTCCAGGCACTGTGTGGAGATGTATTTCCACGATTTGTATATTCCTCTTTGGATGGCCAGGATGTGGAATTGATTCCAGAGGGCCAGCATGTTGCTGTCAGGTATTGCACAAGCGTTTTAGTTTTTTTAATGGTAAATACTTTCTTCATCTTAAATATGATACATGAATGGGAGCAGAAGTGATTATAGCTTCTTGTATGAAAAATGTAAACAGGCTGTATTTAATCTCCAGTAATCACCCAAAATCTTTGACTAAATTCTGAAGCTTATTATTAACCTTAGAAGAAACATTTCAGTAGCCATATAAAGCTATTAATCTTGAATGTTTTAATTTTATTAGTTACCCATATAACAGTAAAAATTACCTAAACAGTAACCAATAAAAAAAAAACCAAAAAAAACAGTAAGACAGTAAGACTTAAGTTTCTGGTTGTTAAAACTGATAATATTGTGATACTTGTGATACTTTCATTAGTTAACAAAATCTTCCCTAGATGAGCTTCTGGGCTTGTGCTGATCTTTTAAGTATTCTGTGATATTGTGATAACATTAGTGTAAATATTGTAATAATACGATGATAATACTATAATAATGGAGTGATAACGTAGTAATACAGTGATAATCTGTTGAATTTGCTTCATTCCAGCTTTACATGAAAGATTGTTCACAAAAATAAAACGAACACCAACTTCAATCGAAGTCTCTTCCCCCACCCCCATCTGAAAGAAAACAAGTATTTTTTTAAAAAAGAAAAAAACAAAAGAAAGAAAGCTGATATAGTTTAAATATTTCTTTCAGAGAAATTTTTCAGGACTTTGTTTTAAATTTTTTACTCTTTCTGACAATGTTTACATTTCTTGTTCTTGTTGAATCCAAAATCAAAATTATGCACTTAAAAAAATATATATTGATTTGCATTAGAGCTGCCCATTTTAACAATTAATCTTCCTGAAGCAATGCCAATGTTTAGTTGCACCATAAGTTTTTATTTGTTATCATTTTTTACTGCCAAAATGGCTGGTTCTCAGATGAAAGATTATAAACTGGTTAAAGGTAAATTGCATGACCATTTTGGTTTTAAAGTAGATGATAACATTATTAAAAGTTATTAATGGTGAGAAGGTATACATTTTTAGTTGGTTTTTTTTTATCTATTAATTAATAGTTAATTGTTGTAAGATTAATCATCTAAGAAATCATTAATCATTAACAGCTCTAATTTGCATACTTCATTTTTGTTTGTCACACAGTCATTTTTTTTTGTTTTGTTTTTTGTATGAAATTAAGCATAATTATAAAGAAAGACATTTGATTTGCTATTTCATTACAAATGCATTAGTGTCACATGTTAAGCAGGGATTTGTTCTTATGTCTTTGTATAAAATATACATTTTGTTTGGTTAAAATTACAATGATTATTAATACAGCATGATGAATATTGAGACAATAAATTTTGGAGCTATACATTATGTACTGTCACACTTAGTCTTCCCCTTCCCCTGACAAACATTGCTGGGCATCCTCAGAGTGTGATTTCAGTCCAGGAAATGATGGTTTGTATGACAGATTTGTATGACTGATAGTCATACATAAAGTGGTTGACTTATTCAGGTTGAGAGTTGATTGCATAGGTGTATCTGCTATTGGTTGTTTTTCTTAAAAATCATAGTAAGTTGCTGTCTCTTAAGCTGCTTAAACATTTCTTGGTAAGATATTATATTGTCCATAGTATTTCATTGAATTTTGAAGCTT
Source organism: Sinotaia quadrata (assembly GCA_028829895.1). Taxonomy (NCBI): domain Eukaryota; kingdom Metazoa; phylum Mollusca; class Gastropoda; order Architaenioglossa; family Viviparidae; genus Sinotaia; species Sinotaia quadrata. The sequence goes on along the minus strand of CM054183.1, from coordinate 73,126,302 downwards.
TATTCCATAGAGGTATCTTATTCAGAAATTAAATCACTCAAGTGTTTCTGCTTCTTCGATTGAACATCAGATGGAGTATATGTTATTGGCTTACATTTAGAACCATGTTGTCTGAAAAATATGTATGAAATGTTTATACTATCTGGCATGCAGGAACTGAGGACAACTGAGGAAACCCAGGTTCAAACCTTTTATCATACTGTTCATTCCATATTATATTTTTACATTTTCCCACAAATGGTATGGTTGAATTTGTACAAGTTAAATGCACGTATGATGTAACATCACTCTAAGATGTTTTCTTTTAAAAATATTTTGTAGAAGGCAGATTGATGTTACTGTTATTTATTGGCCAAACTGCAGCTGTTCTTTGTCAAAGTACAGCTAGTGGAAAGTTAGGCACCAATTATTTTTATAAATTTACCATTTAATGAGAAATCTGTGGTTGGAAAAGTCCCACTTTCACTACTTGGACTGGATATCTCGCCACTTAAAATTCCTCTACTCTAAACCACACTCTTCAAATCACAAATTAACTTAGATAGCAAGTTTAGATTAATATACATATACTAGTTTTGCTGTATGTGGTGTTTATAACAACATTGCTATTTTTTACAGTTACTCTGAGGTCTCAGAATCATGTTTGTTATATTTCACTGAGCCATTTTAAAGCAATTGTCTTAAAACACAATACACAGCAAATCATGCAAGTTTGTCATCTCTGTACATGTATACCTTCCAGTCTTTTGTAGATGAAAAAGTTAACTGCATTAAAACCCAATATACTTGGTATTCAGATACAATTTTATAATTCAGCAAGGCTGCTAACAATGCATTTTGTTATTTACAGACCAAGTGTAAGATTACTAACTTTACACTGGAAGCAAGTTATGTTATTTGCAGACTAAGTGTTACATTCACTAAATGTTACTAATTTTAAATTGGAAGCAAGTTATTTGCAGACTAATGGTATCATTCAACAAGATTGCTAGAATTGCAGTTGAATCTAGTTTTGTTATTTGCACTTAATCAGCATCATGATTTGACAAAGAAATTGTTAAGAAGACTAGTTCTAAAGTTCTATTTTTTTTATCCCTGACTAACTATTTGTGCTACCTATTGCTTTTTTAATTTGAAATGTAATTCTACTTCTTAAATTTAAATTAAACTCAGCATCTATACTCTGATGGACAATTGGCTAATAGGAATAGTTCTGAAGTCTTTATTTTTATTTTCCAGGCTAACCACTTGTAGTGTCTGACATCCGTTATTGAAATGAAAGTCTATTTCACAAATTAAATCATAAGTAACATCCATGCTCTGATGGATACTTTCTTAATAGGTATAGATCAATAGATCTGAAGTATTTGTTTTTTAGATCCAGGCTAATTTGAACTGACTAACCCCTGATTCATCTTGTAATTCTGTTCTTAAAAAAATTAAATCAATACTAAACATCTATGCTCTGATAGGGAATTTGTTGATAGGAATTGCTTTTAAGATTCCAAACTAAATACTTGGTTTGTCTACCACCCCTTTTATGAAATGTAATTCTTTTTTTAAAAATTCATTTAAAACTCTAAAAGTTCTAAATTTTTAATTTTAAAAAGTATTGAATTTTAACAAAAGTAGCTTGAAAAGATAAAGTATCACTTTTGCAAATAACAAATAAATGTATGGGGAATTTCCAAGCCCACGCACCCCTCTTGCATATGCCAGATGAAGATTTTAACTGTTAAACGCATGTTGTTTCAGGTGCCTAAGCTGATCTTCTCTTTAACCCCACTATTTAAAATTATATTTTAGGCAATCTTTATTTACAGCAGTCTGAACTTAAACATTTAAAGTTATATTCTTTAATTTAAAAAATATTTAACTTTGAAAATAGAAATAGAAATCAAGAATAAATGTACAAAATTAGAACAGAGTTATTGGTTGTTTTCTATAAGTACATAATAACAGTTCTATAAAGATTTTTGGGTTTGTTTATTCTGAATTACAGGTTAAAAGTACTATGAACATGTAACTCCTTCATCTGTGTTCAGAGATCTTTCTCTACTAAAAAACTCTGATGTGTAAGTGACTGAGTCTTAAATGTGGAAAGAACTTGGAATACTGTGACAGGTATGATTTAAATTATTCCAAGTTCTTTCCACATTTAAGACTCAGTCACTTACACATCAGAGTTCTTATTCAGTATTCAGAGTTCTTTCCATACTTAAGACACATCAGTCTCACATATATCAGTATTCATATTCAGGACAATTCAGTTTCATCTATATGTGTTCACTTTGCACACTCAAGAGATAATTCAGTCACTCTTACATTGGTGATTAGATTACTTTCTACAATCAAAAATATAATTTGATCACTCATATAGAGTGTTCAGAGTTCTTTCCACACTCAGGATAATTCAGTTACTCCTACATCAGAGTTTTTTTTCCACATTCAAGAGATAATTCAATCAATCGCTCATCCAAGACATAATTCAGTCAGTCCTATTTCAGTGTTCTGAGTTCTTAACACACTCATTACTAATTCAGTCACTTCTACATCAGTGTTATAAGTTCTTTACATTCGCGACAATTCAATCACTCCTTATCAGTGATCAGAGTTCTTTACATACTTAAGAGATAATTTATTCAGTTCAGCATACAGTAAGTTTGTTACAATTAACAAAAATCTTAAATTTGTATATAATTTAATACTTTCATTCTTTTTAATAGTATGAGCAACCGTCATCAGTATGTTGATGGCATTCGTCATCTAAGACTGCGAGAGCTTACCAATAGCTTTCGACTTGCAGCTATTGGTGTGGGCCTTGCAACTGTTGTGCCAAGACAGTTACTATGTCTGCTATCATCTTTTGATATGGAGCTTAGGACAAGTGGTTTACCAGTTGTAGACTTGAACTTTCTAAAGGTATATTTAAAAATAAATATTTTTTATGTACTTTCTAAAAGTAAAATAACTTTTTTCTCAGTACTCACCAGATGACTACATTGGGATACTGATACTAGCCTTGCATTTCAGCTTCTGATAACTCACTGGGTCCCCTCAAAAATCCCATAGAAGTAGGAAGTAGAGAATTTCCTTACGAGTGGACACCCTTTCACCTCTGAGTCTGAGTTAGTAGTTTGAACTGAACAAATGAAATTAAGGAAAAAGTGAGATGGATATATGGTTGTAAACATCTAATTCAAAAGAAAAATATTTCACTTATAAAAATATCCCTTTTCTACCATAGAATTATCAGTACAAACAATTGCAATTCCAGAAGTACACATAGATAAAACTCAGAAAAATTAGAGATTTCCATTTACTCTCTCCATACATTGATGTTTGTACTGTCATAATCATTGTTGTGATTAGAGTCTCTTTAACTTTAATTGTTGTGATTAGAATCTCTTTAACTTTCATTGTTGTGATTAGAGTCTCTTTAACTTTAATTGTTGTGATTAGAGTCTCATTAACTTTAATTATTGTGATTAGAGTCTCTTTAACTTTAATTGTTGTGATTAGAGTCTCTTTAACTTTAATTGTTGTGATTAGAGTCTCTTTAACTTTAATTGTTGTGATTAGAGTCTCTTTAACTTTAATTGTTGTGATTAAAGTCTCTTTAACTTTAATTGTTGTGATTAGAGTCTCTTTAACTGTAATTGTTGTGATTAAAGTCTCTTTAACTTTAATTGTTGTGATTATAGTCTCTTTAACTTTAAGCTTAACCCTTTGAACTCGAGATCCCGCTTTATCAGGATTACCAGAAAATCGGATTTCCCCGGTGGCCCGCAATTTAGGGATGAACGTATAAAATTATATTTTGATATAATACAACATAAGTATATGCTGACTTACCCTAGAAATGAACTCTTCCAAAGATTTTGTGTGTCTGCATCTTGGCATGCAAGTTCAGTGTAGTGTACAAGGCTAAATATACGAGGCTAAATATGGCGACGGTCTTTCGATGTTCTGCATCAAAGACTACCTGTGCATTCATATTCACAGCTGCTGTTGGTCACATTATCATTCCAAGAAGGAATTTTGGCGATAAAGTGTTTCACACATTGAGTGGCTATTTCATGTAGAAAATTTTTTTAAAACTTTTTTTTAAATTGACGTTTTTTCGCTCAGGGAGTTCGGATTAGGTTTTGTTATGTACAGGCGCATATGGTTCAAAGGATTAATAAATCACTATGTTTTCTTATAAATGTTGTGGGTCACTAATATACTTGATGAATTAGCCACAAGTAAGCATAGTAATATAAGTTAAAAATAAATAATTGGTTTTTTGTTGACTCTTTTGTAGACATTGTTTTGTAAGTTTGATTGAACACCTAGTTGGGAATTATCTGGAGGGAAAGGAAAATTGATCAGTATGTAAACCACTTAGTTCTTATGTTTGTTCAAAAGTTAGATAGATCTCTGAAATATTGTCTGATCTCCTTTCCACCTGTTAGAAGACAGTAATTTGATACAATCATTAGCAAACATGGGAACGAAACATATTACATCTCCAAAGAATCTGCTATAAAGTTCAACCATCCTGGAATGTGTCATGCCTTCAGTATTGCATTCCTGTGGACATACCACAAGAACATCTGCCTAACCAGCATGCACAGATAAAGGAACCATTTAAGTCTCTCCATCTCTCCTGGTATGAAATATATGCCATCACTAGATGTTATCTGAGAGTATAATGATAAATGATATATATATAATGATAAATCTCTCTAAAAATGTTTATTATCCTGTCATGAGGATATAGAAGATGGTATGGCAGCATCTCCAGAAAATTCATATATAATAGCTTTTTTGTCAGAAATCATGTCTCCTGAGTGAGGGCAAAACTAGGAAGTAATACCATCGGCACCATCCACAACATCCAGAATGAAGTGGAAGGGAATAAGAGAAACACTACTACTTCTTACTACTGACTGTTTATCTATGCTGAAAATGCTTCTCACTCTCACAGTTGTCTCCAAGAGCACATAATTTTGTTTTCCATGTGATAAATATTAATAGAACTGAAAATAACCACTTTATTTTACTTTTAAAAGTACATATAATTTAAAGCCTTTCTTTGTTTTAAAGTTGAAATTTAATATACAATATAAGGAAATGTTAGGCAAAACAAATATGAATCTTTTAGTTTTTATTGTCATCAGTAATAAGCAATATGTCATTTGATAATCACTTTTGGAAAGTCATTCTGGTTTTCTGCACTTGCTCTCAGATATGTATAGGCCATTAATATTTATAATATTTATTTTGTTGAATGTATTATAAAACACTTGTATATCATTATGTAATTTAAGAAGGGAAGGAGACAGGCTAAAGTATTTTGTTCATTTCTCTCTTGAACATTTCAGGCACACACAATGTACCAAGTTGGGCTCATAGAGACAGATACACACATTGAACACTTCTGGGCAGCACTAGATAGCCTAAGCCAGGAAGAGTTGTCTCGCTTTATCAAGTTTTCCTGTAACCAAGAGCGCATACCCCAGACTTGTCCATGTCGTGAGGGAGGTCATGAGGCCACACATGTGCCACCCTATCCTATGAAAATAGCACCACCTGATGTTCAAGGTTGACTAATAATTATTGTAATTGATTTAGTTAGTTTTTTATTTATACTACTGCCAAGGTATAACTGAACCATAAAGTATATCAACAGAATTTGTTTACATTGTAATAATACAAAATTGTTTAATAAATTTATTTTAAAAGTATTATGTCATTGTATTTTTATTTTTTAAATTATAATAGTACTCATTATATTAATTTTTTCAGTGAAAAGAAAATTTTACTTCATTATTAAATTATTGAACAGTTAACTGTTATAGTTTTAACGTACCATCCCTTTCATTAAATGGGAAAATATAAGTGCAAATGTTTAATATTCTTATAATTAACTTTACAGTATTTCTGTTCTTTTTGTACATTATAATGTGTGCTAAACCTTCTAATTAATGAGCTAATATATAGTATGGTAAGCCTTTCTTTGCTGACCTACTTTTATCTTTTAACTTTATCAGTGATGAATAATTATACTATTTCTAATATCAGTTTTACTTAATTGTTGTTCTCTTTTTTAAATAATTGTTTTCCAGCTGTTTTTGCACACTTGCTGACACTTTGTCTAGTTTTTATCTTTGCACAAGAGGGGAACTGCCCCAAACAAAATCAGACTCATAGATGGCTACACTCTTTTATTAAGTCAAAAATTATTTGTAAACAGTTACCGTAGTGAAAAATAATATATTATTTTTAATATTTGTTTATTTCAAACTGTCATTTATTGATTACTCACATGTTATACTACTACTTGCCTATATTTTTTAAACAAAACAGATAATTTTATTATTATTGTAATTACTAATCTCTGGTATTTTTAATGTCTTCTGTTAATAGTTACTAGAAATCAAGGTGATGGTTTCTTCTGATTCTTGTATTATTACATTAACCATTTTGCATTGATACACAAAATTAATATTACTAATAGTAGTTGAAACAACTTTTCTTTTTAGACATTATTACTGATGATAATTTAACCATTTATTATGTATGAACTTGGTAGTCATAAAAGTTTAATATCTATAATGCTAAAGCCCTCAATTTTTTTTTTTTAAATCTTGCATTTATCTTAAACTCAAATTAGAAATTCCAATATTTTCTTATAAAGTGAATCCCTAGTTTGCTAACATATTCAAATCCAGATGCCATGTTAGATATATATGTGAAAAGAAGTGAATCTTACACTTTATGCAAGCAAGAAATGTAACAAATTTCTTTACATTTAAATTAGTCTTTGATACTTTTAAATATGACATGAATATACCTACAAAATATGAATACCTTATGTTTGACTTTGCTTATTATTTTTTTGTGCAGGAACCCCAGATGCTCGTTATATACGTGCTGAAACATGCATGTTTATGATCAAACTTCCACAATATTCATCATTTGAGATTATGCTTCAACGACTTCGCTATGCTATTAACTGTCGAGAAGATCCACTCAGTGGATAAATGCATTTGATGTGTCTTGAGTGTTGTCTTGAAAGTTCCACTCAATGGATAAATGGATATGGATTTCTTGAGTATTGTCTTGAATGTTTCTTCTTGTCTGTTTAATGCAGTGTCTTATATTGTATATTTAGAGAAAAATTTGTGAATATATATATACACACACTCATACGCATATATAGTAAAGTGAAAAAATAACAGTGAATGTATAGAGAGCTTAATTAAGGATGCAGCATTTTGTTGATAAAAGATATCTTACTACACAAAAATATTATCCTATATAGTGTTATTAATTATGAGCAAAGTATAATGTTTTATTGTCATTGTACAATTGTTCAGGCAAAATTGTTTATGAATAAATAATATAATTTCAGCTAGTTTGTATGGATTGTCTCCATTGTTATTATTTCTATCCAGTTACTGTGATTGTTCAAGTGGAAATGCTGTAAAATGTGTACACAGACTTATTATACATTCTTTAAATTATTTTTGTGATGTATGTTGATATGTACTTAGTAAAAAAATTAATTTAGACACTAAATCATCTTAGTATCTCTTATGAAAAGTGGACAGTATGCATGCTATTCATAAACAAGTTTGATAAACAGTTTCTCTAATAAAAAGTGGACAGTGCAGTGTGCTATTCATAACAATTTGATCAACTCTGAATTTTGATAGAACTGTGGCAAATTGTTGAAATGGAAGCTGGCTAATACATAATTGTGAGATATATTAATATAGAGAGATGGGTTGTCAGACAAGGATGTGTAATCCACATCAGATATTTTGCACCAATATCGTAATGTTAAATACTAATATCTGTCTTCATAATGTTTTATGCCAGTGTCTGTCTTTATGATGTATTAATGTCTGTTTTATAAAGTTTATTACCAGTCTATAATGTTCTGTACCAAAAGTGGTTTTGCCAATAAGTATGCTATATTGCCAATTGTATAACATCGCTAAGTTTTGCCAGTGCTATGCACTGCAAGCAGAAAATAAATGATAGAAGATTTGACATTGCTTGTCAGTAAATTCATTGATTAGCCCTCATTGTAGTCAATCTCAAAAGCCCAGTTGCTTCTACTTGATGTTGCATTATTTGTGTGATAAATTTTTAATTCAGCTACTTTTAGCAACATCTGAAATCATGTGCTTTTTATGTCATTATTTTTATGATCTTTCTTTCAAGGCTCATTTCCCTCCTCTCAGTCAGTCCTAAATGTTTGACTGAACATATTTGCTGATAGCATGAGATCAAACAGAAAAATGTGTTTGGTGCATAAAGAGAATTTTATATCATTTTAAAGTGTTTTAAAAACAACTAGTTATGGACATAAGGTCACTGGATGAATTTTGAATCAACCTTTTATTTTTTTTTTTATTTGTTAAATATAAATGTATTCCATATTTTAAAGTGAATGATCTTGCCTCATTGTAATTAAAGCAATAATAATATAAATATTATGAAAAATTAACATGCATCATATTAAATGTACTTTTAGGACATTTTAAACACTTCACACTTATTTGGGTCAGTATTACTATTTTTTTTTAATCATTAACTTACCGTGCAGTGAGATTGCCAGCATCTCATTAATGCATTATTCTCAAGGGACACCATGCCTTTAGATAATGTCTGCTGAATTCCATTTGTAATTAACTCAACTAAAAATTCAATTGAAAAGAAAAAAGTGTGCACACACATTGAGTTACCTTTTGCAGTTAATGTTAGTTTTTTTTATTAGTAACAGTACCTCACTGCCAATTGAATGGAAGAAAACAAATCACATTTCAACTGCACCTGATCTTCATTGCCCAAAGTTTGGTGAGTGTCACTTTAAAACAAAATATATTTGTCACTTTACAACATGACAGAAATAATGGTTTTTATCTTATCACTGCAACCTTGAATCACTATTGGAACAACTTTTTTAGGGTTTTTTTTTTGTCATTTAAATTGTTATTTCTCTGATGCTTGATGGTGATATTTCTTTATAAATTAAAATTAGATTTTCTTACGTTTTAACAGGGTTTGATGGCACCATTGTTGATCTCAGAGATCATGGACAATCTATGCTGGTCTTTGAATTGTTTTTTTTTCCCCAGGTTTTCTATAGGACCATTAAGAAACCCCATGCTTTATTAGCTGCTAAAATACATAAGCCTAAAGTTTAAACTTTATTGTATATTTTACATTTGTAAATTTCCCCTATTTGTACAGTTTAATGCAATACTTTTATTAAGTTATAAGTTTGAAGATCACTGATAGTTAAGCTATCAACATTATTATTCGAGTAGTCATAGAATTATTTAATTTCATAACCATATATACCACATTAGAATATAACACACTTAACTTTTATTCATTCATTTTATGGACATTTATCAACCTAATAGGTTGGTGCAGTGAAAGTTGACTAATCTTCTGATAGTATTAAAAATGGGAGGAGGCAATATTAGTCATATAAATGTCAATGTTACTTTCTAAAGAAAAACTCTAAGTCTGATCTACTTTTGGAAAACATTGGTAATGTTTCTTTCAGTAAGTCTGCTTGAGAAGGTCAATAGGATTTGATCATATTTTGAGGTTATCAGAGCATTTTATCTGTCTGTAAGATTTTGGAGATTGGTGACTTTAAGGTCAAGATGCTAGCCTTGTACGCAACAGTTTAATCCATCGTCATTGGGAATTTTCTTGATTGATCCTCAACCTAGCTCATGAATGTTGATCTTAACTGCTATGATTGTTAGACCTTTTTGAAGAATTAACTCAGAAATGCCCATTATTATTATTATTATTATGAAAGTCAAGGACTTATAGATCCCATAAAGTTAGGGCAATACTGCATAATTTATCATTTTTATTTAAATCTTTTTTCTCTGTGTAAGGTTTGTATTTTGTAATCTATGTAATAATCTATGTAATCTACCCTTACTTACCTCAGAGTTCATTTAGTGAGTATTATTAATGTGTAAATGTTCTTTTTTGTTTGTAAATTTTTGTTATTTGAGGTTATTGTCAGATTTGGAGCTCACTGCACCAGGTTTGTTTGCTGTATAAGGAATCCTATTTTTATATTTATTTTGGGTATTTTATTTATTTATTTTTGTGCACATCACTTTTGGACTGAGATTACTGCATTAAATGCATATGTTAACCCATTCACTTCTGTACAACAATTTTGTTAATTGTTATTCTCTGAGCTTTCTGCAAGTGAGTGCACATATATTAACCCATTCACTGCTTTGCAGCAATTTTTCAAATAATTTATGATACTCTAAGCTTACTTCACTGAGTATACATATGTACCAATTGACTGTTTTGTTCTGTATTTTCTTTTGCTTTGACAGGTTGCAGCAGCATCTGTCCATGATATACAGCAAACATTTTCATTTTTCTCATAAAACGACCAAAAACAAAAAGCAGGAATGTTTTACATGTTTTCCTTTCCTGATTCAGTACCATTGTCAGTCTGCCATTTAATGCTCTCTAAAAGTGTACTACCTTTTCTCATTCAGTGCTGTTGTCAGTCTGCTGTTTAATAATCTCTAAAAATGTACTAATATTTGTAAATCTTCTAATTATTAATCTCTAGCCTTGAAAGCAATCAGTAAAACAAAAGAGTTTTTCTTTTTTTCCCCAAAATTGGCACAAAAATAAAAGTGATTGTAACAGACTTAAATGATGTTTATATCTCTGATGATTGAGAGTACTGAAGCTGTCAGTTTGGGCTGATTTACCTGTCCATGCAGAAATTGAGAAGTATATTTGTATGTCTTACAGGTTAATATTTAATACACATATCTTACCAAGTACTGGTAAACACCAAACATTTGCTACTTAATGTATTATTTAAAATGCAAACCAAAGCACGTATAAAAATTCTTTTTTACAAAATCTAAATGGACCATAAAATGCACAACCACACACACACACACACACATTACATTCTGAATAGATAGTTAATTTCTAATTATTTAAAGTAATTTTATATTTTAATCATTTATTCATGACAGCTGTTTTGAGTTTCTCTTCCTTCTTTTAAGTGTATGGCATTTGTAATAATTTGATTTATAAAACTGAAGAGAGCAATTACCTGTTTGTCACAGTCCTCTGTATATAGTTAGATATTTTCTTAGTATTTTTACTTATTTTGTACAATTTATTCCTATTCTCTTGTTCAGTAAAGTTACTCTGCTTGCTGATTTGTCTGTATTGGATGTTTATTGTTAATCAGCTATAAACATATCTGTTTTGAGCAACCCAGACACCAGTCACTTTGTTAAATTTTATTTAATTCTGACAGTTTTAAATGTAGATATATGTGCCTGTATATATTATGTTTGTATCATATATGACTTTTGAATGACATTAGTGTATGAAAGTTCCAAACAAATTTCACATTATCATATTTTGTTCAAGGCATGCAGATAATGTACCTAGTGTAGATCTGAAATGAAGCAATAAACATTTATGTTTCCCATTCTTTGTGTTTGTTTCATTTGGTGCTGTAAATTGTAACTAGTATCCTTTTAATTATCTCTTAAAAAAAAAAAGAACTTCATTTTATTTGGTTTGTTTACCTTTTATCTGCATTTTTTTTAAATTCAGAACCCTCTTAAAAGTATTCCTTGTGTTATACAGAATAATCACAGAAAGGGTGAAGATAAACCTTACAATATTTTGTTTTAACTTTTGCATTTAACATTTTAGAGGCAAATAAGATTATCTTCCAAATGTTTGAAAGAACTTTTGATATTAGATCATATCTGGAGTTTTCTTTACAGGTTCAAGAATTTATTATAAAGGTATTTTCAGTCATTGATAGGTGCATTTTATTTTGTTTACATTAGGATCAATCATACATATTTTTTTGCTTTAAAAATCAGCAGTCTTTAGTTGATTTCACATGTTCTTAGAAAACTGTCACTAGATGTTTATGAGTTATGAAATGCAGTTCCCTTAAGCTGATTTCACACATTGTTTAGAAAGCTGTCAATATATGAGTTATGAAATGCAGATCCCTTAAGGTGATTGCACATATTGTTACAAAACTGCCTTTAAAACTGAGTTTTTTAAGGTGCTAAGTTAGATTTGGTAAAATAAAAATAAAACACAAAATCATTGAATAATCAGAATAGCCATATTTGTTGAAAATATTTGTTTTGTTTGTTTTTTATTGTATGTAATACCAGATTCCAAATATGATATCATTTAATTTACTATTTGGAACCTGCCACACTATTTTGTGTGATCATTATCATTTTGAAGTCTAACAATGAATTATAATTATGCTATCATACTTTAGCAAAAATTACATATTGAATTCATTTTATTTATGTATTAACTATTAGCCAAAGCATTTAAATACTAAATCAGTGGTAGTATGGAGAAAATGCCCCAACTCCATTTCTGATGCCAAATCTTCAAGCTTACTGCCTTAAATAGTGTTGCTGTAAATAATAACAGCAAAATGACAAAAATTATTTCTTCACAGCAGACTCAAAAGCAAATGAAAGGAAAGATTTTTGCAAATAGGACAAGCCTATTTAATATTTTCTGATGAAAGTCAAGGGTTTTCTATATTCCAGTCAAAGCATTTTGATATTTCAAGTAGAAGATATTTGCTTAAAGAGAATGCAAATTTATGATCTGATTTGTATCTTGCACCCCTCCCCCCCCCAAAAAAAAAAAAATGAAAATGTTCACTCTGCTATGCTATCTGCAAACAGCTGATGATAATACAGGATTTCTCAATTGGATTCTAAGAGAGGTCACTAGGGGTTCCAAAGAGATTGTGCTTTTTAAAAATAAGCATCTAGACAGTATTTTTTATGCAGAGGTTCCTTGAGGCCTGAAAATATTTTCAAGGGTTCCTCCAAAGTAAAAAGGTTGAAAAGGGTGGGTATAATAGATAAAGACATTATATGAAGGTGGGAATAGTGGTAAATCTGATTCACAAAAATATGCAGATGAAATAATCCACAATTTTGATCACTTTTTCAGTGTTGCTTTAATATTGTGCATTAATTAGATATAAAGAATTATAATTTCTGATAAAAAAATGTTTAATAGAAAAAGCGCTTATATTTATATTATTATAGATGTTTTTGTGGTTCTATAAAAATTCATTGTCCAATACAAATAATTAGTGTAAACACCTATGTTCATATGTTCTTTGTGGTTTTATTAAAATTAATTGTCAGATACAAATAGTGTAAACAGCATTTATTACTATAATATATTAATGTGTGATATGTTCTTTGCATTTCTTTCCAATAAAATATTTTATACAAATAATTAGTAAAAAGAGCATTGTATCTCACTGTAATAGTATGAGTATGTTTCTGTTAAAATTATTTCTCAGATACAAATAATTAATGTGAATACTATTATATAAATTAGCATATATATATGTATGTTTTTGAAAGAAGTACTCACCAACTTGCAAAAGTTCAACTTTTTAAAAGTTTACCTTCTTTATATTACTGGTGTTCTTTGATCCATATTTGATTATTGTACAAAAAACCTACTTTGTGTTTATTACAATTTTGCAAATTACATAAGGTTGTGTTTTGCATTAATTTTAAATCATTTTGTTACAATAAAGTTACATTTCATAAAGGATTCTCAGTTATATTTTCTTTTTACACACATTTTCATGCATATTCACCCAGACATTTATTTCAATCCTCAAGAAAACAAATGGAAGATAAGGTGCATAGGTAATCCCCTATATCTTGAATGAAATATGATGCACAATTAATCCTCTATAAATCAGGAGAAGTGGTCATTGTTAAATTCCATTTATATCTTCCATATCAGTAAATGTTAAGTGAATCCTGTTACAAATTGGGAGAAATGTGTATGCATTTTAAAAATATATTTTGAATGACAAAATGCTTAATTAATCTGTATAATAATAAATGGAAGATTTCATTTATATCTTGAATAACAAAATGCTTAATTAATCCTATGTAAATAAGGAGAAATATATGCATATGCTTTTAATCCCATATATTCTGAATGACATGACAGATTGTATAAAGACTGCATATTAATTATTGTAAAGTGTTTACAACTTTTACCAGATAAGTGCTTTATTAAATCTTTTTATTATTATCATCATTATCAAAAGGCTATATTGCACAAAGATCTTATGGGCTATAACTTTAGATTATGAATGATTACTGAATACACCCTATACAAACTACTTGTCCAAACTGGACTTTGAATGCTCCATAAATTGTTCCATTGTACATTAGCTTTATCTGTACAACAGAATATTTATTTTGCATGACATTTTAAGGACAAAATATTTAATTTCTTTAATTGTCAATAGAATAATTTGTCCTTTTTATTAACTAAGCTGCTAAAATAATATGTAAGCGTCTGGCTATCACCATCATTTACTTGGTAAGCAGTTATTTAATTTGAAATAAAATAGACAAGTAAGAGTGCACAATATTTGTGAGTAATTTTATTTCTTTACTGTAGCAATATATCTTTATATTTTTTATCTGTTAAGCATTCGCATATTAATTTGCTCTTGAAATATGTACTTTTCCTTGAAATTTTGCTAGTCTTAATTTATAAATAGTCAAACCCAGATATGCCGACGTCCTAGGGGTTTGCCAAAAAGTGTCGAGATAACTGATGATCGAGATTACCATAAAACCAATAAGGCGGCAATATATTACAGTACTATAACATGCGCTTGAAATTTCTTTATGTACATGATGTGCGTTAATAAATGAGAATGTACATGCACGTGTTTAGTGATTTTTTTACACAACAGCGTTGCCGCGATCGGGCATGCTATAAAAATGTACATGTACATGTTTGCTAACAACAAAAGGTTTATGTACACGCGGTTAATATGGTTTCTTTACAAAGTCTAAAGCGCTTTGTTGCCTTTTGCCTTTAACATTCTACTTGAAAACAAATGCTTCAATATTACATATAATGTACTTGAAATTTCTTTATGTACATGATGTGCGTTAATAAATGAGAATGTACATGGATATGTTTTTGATTTTTTTTACACAACAGCATTGCCGCGATATGTTTGATGACGCGATCGGCAGGCTATTAAAATGTACATACACTGTACATTGTTTGCTAACAACAAAAGGCTTATGTGCACCAACTAACAGCAGAGATTTACCAGTACATGTATACAATAAAATGTACAAACCTTTCATTATATTCTCCAACATTGCCAAGATCGCTCACAAAAAAACCTGCGGGATGTACATTGTAGTTCGTTTTTACAAAAAGCTAACCAGTTTCAAAATTAAATTCACGAGTCATTTCGCTCTGACACAGTTCTGAAAAGTATTGTTCGCGCAGTTACTTCAAAAGCGGGCTAATTAACATAAAAGAGGTGTGAGCCAGTTGAAGGACATCGATAACTAACATTTTCAAAAGCTGACGATGATTAGTCATGGGGATCGAGATAACTGATGTTAAGTGGTGATTTTGGCCTTCTTTTGTGCTCGAGATACATGTACAGTACAAAGAAAGAAACAAACAAACAGACAGACCTTGTATTAGTGTTTGGTGACATAACTGATGAGAAAATGTTACGACAATTGGGAATTTGGCCCACCATCGATTCTCGATACAAACCTTTCATTATACACGTACATGTATTCTCCAACATTGCAATCAAAGATTGCTCACAAAATAAAAAAAATCTGCAAAGTGTACGTTAGTTCGTTTTTACAAAAAGCTAACCAAGTATCAAAATTAAAGTCGCGAGTCAGTTTGTGTGTGTGTGTGTGTTTCGCTCACACTCCACTCCAGAAGCCGCAATAGACCTTTCATCTTCATGATGTTCTCGATCTTGGTTCGTTTCTAGGGTGGAGGGCAGGAGGAAGGGGGTGAAACAGGTCGCACTTATTAGGTGCACACTCTCAACCGCTCTTCAATGATAGGGGGATGGGGGGGGGGGCGAAGCATATATTTTAATAATAGAAATGAATGCATTAAGGGCAGGATATATTTAAAGCCTACTGATAACGTCATCATTTACGTCCAGTAGATTGGAATAAACTAGTGTCACCAGCACCCGAGAGGGCATAGTAGTCTAGCCGACAATGCACCGAGTTTGCAGGATGGAAAATAACAAATTCTCTCTCAGACGCCATGATGTTCTTGTCAGCTGTGTGAGTGCATGCAGGTAGGGTTGAATGTAAAATGTGGATGGACAGGACAAACAGACAAACAACCGCTCTGAATTCCACTCTCAACAACCAAAACAAATACTTTGAATAAAGGTACTGACGAGAATTTATTCTCAGAAATATGGGGACACTCATGGTCAGCTGTTTGTCATTCATCCAGAGAAACATCCACAATGAATAATGAATGAAAATTTAAAAAAATAAATTACATACAATGAAAATGTCTCAGGGTGAAAACCCACAAATTATCATAAACAAATTATTGGCAAAATGTTCGCTGGACCAAAATTTCAATGGCCGAAAATATTAATTTACAATAATATTATCAATAACACTAGTAACGGGCATTCTTTCCTTGATCGCACTGACTGCATTTGTATAGAATGCAAAAACATCAACCATAAACTTTTGAACAGCCAACAGATCGTCTACTTTTTGCAACTGTAATTTAGTTTGATAACCAATGAATATGTTTTCGTTTGATTTAAATTTTGAACTTTCAAAGTGATCAAAACTTGTTAACTCTTCAACTGATAACAACACTTGTGGTCGTATATAGTATACCAGTGCAGTTTTCAGCAGTTTGATTTGCCTCTAAATATAAATCGGGTAAAATCGGAGAATTTGGTTGAAACACTTTGATGAATTGAGTAAACATCGGCAGCACTGCTTAAATAAATAAGAAATAACATTTCACAAAAGGATTTTGCATTTGAGTGCTATTTCTATTCACTGTAACCAAGTTTAATGGACTACATCTCGGAAAATGTTGCAGATTGGTTTCCTGATTCGAAAATCGCAAAAGATTTCAGCTCTAGATGGACAAAAGGGTCTTTGATGGTTAAAAATATTATAGGTGAACTGAATAAGGATTTGTCAACTGATATATCTGGTTCCACTGGTTCGAATACGTACACAGGCTTAATGAAATGCTCTGTTTAGACTTATGATAAATTATAGCGCACTACTGAAATTATTTTAAAGTTTATTTTTTTACAGACATCCTAATGTTCTTACGGGCTTTGATGGATTGTCAATAAATTTATGGACGGTTGGCAACCCTGTATGATTTGCTGTTGATGGGTTGAGGGGTCCGACAAATGACTAGATAGAGGCCGGTACGTCTGAACCATGAAAGACGCCTAAATAAGAATCTCAGTCTCACTCAGAGAGCACTCCAATGGCTCCTTTTTACGAATTTATGAAAAAAATGAACTCAGGGTGAAGAAAAAAGCCTTTGAGCTTTCTGCACACCATATTAGAGTCCCGCGCACACAAACACTGTCAGAAAGAGATGTCTCCAATCCTTATAAATGATTTCTCACCGTCGAAGGTTCGATATTCGAGGCATGACGAAAGCGTCCCTAAAGTTGTAAACATCTTGTATAGTCGAAAATGCAGATTACTAATATTTATTCTAAATATTTTTGAATTTGTATTTTTCTTAAAATTTTCGACAAAGATTAACTCGAAATCTTTGCCGTGTAAATATTCGTAAGCCGTTTTGGACAGCCGACTTTGGTCGGTCTGGGAACCGGAAGAACCAAGAGTGGAAACTGAATAATTGTGGATAAACTGCGGGGTGCATAGCTAGAGTCTAGATCAGTGGTCCCCAACCTTTTCATCGCCGCGGACCGGTCAACGCTTGATAATTTTACCGCGGCCCGATGATGTGGGGGGACGTTGATTGTTTATATTTTAGATTGTTTTGATTTAATAATTTTAATTTAATTGTATTTAAACGTGCCTTCAAATTAAAATACAGTTACACCAAAAAATTAATATAAAGTGATTTAACATTTCAACTCACTATAACGCTAAATCAGCGAGAACCCTGAGCTTGTTTCTTTGTAACGAGACGGTTCCATCTGGGGGTAATAGGAGACAATTACACCCGAAGTGAGTTGCTTATGTCCATCCGTTGTTTTGTTTTGGTTGCTGTCACTGCAGAAAACCCCGCTTCACACAAATAGGATTCGGAAATGGCAATACGGATTTAAGTGCTGTGGTGGCCGTTGTTGTATTGGCAGATAGGGGGGTGGGGGTGGTTACAGAGCCCAGGATAATACCACATCGTCTGTACTTAGTGTGTATGTGCGCCCAGGATGTTCACTCCCCACCCTGTAATGTTCAACAGTGGTGTTGTTGTCGTTGGCAGTGTTGTTGTTGATGTCCCCGGTATCCGTTGGACTGTATGCAGGTGGGTGTTGGCGGCAAGCATTAGTTGAATTAGATCCGCAATGGGGTGATTATAATATCCCCACTGCATGTGATGTTGCTCCCTGTGCTGCCACCGTTGTTGTTGTTGTCGGCGGTGGTTGTTGTCGCAGCGCTGCCTTTGTTGTTGTGGATTCTGTTGTTGTGGCTGTAGTAGATGATACTGTTGTTGTCGTCTGATGTGTTGTGGCGGGCGCCTTCTTTTTGATTTGGGGCTCCGTTCTGTAGTGTTTCCTCGTGTATCTGTTGTGGTTGTCTTTGTTGCAGTCCCTGGTGGTGACTCTGGCTGTGGATTGGGGGCAGTTGGTTTAGTCGTTGTTGTTGTTTCTTGTGATGTAGTTGGAGCGTTGTCGACTTCTGTTTCGGTCTGTGCGTCAGTTGTCTTCACTTCTTTTTCTGTTTGTATTTTTCTTTCTTGCGTCATGATATGTACCGTTTGTGTGCTGGAGATTTTTTGGCGTTTCTTCTTATTTTCGGTGGTAGTTGTTTTCATTTCTTTTTCTTTGCTGATAGAGCTTGTAGTCTGAGTTTCCTTATTATCTGTTGTTGGTTTTGGAGTTTGCGAGAATGCCTGGCTGATTTCTTGTTTTGCTGTTTGAGTTGAATTCATTTTGGCCGTAGATGGAATTTTCCAGATGATGGTGTTTATTCCACTTTCTCTTATAGTGGCTTGTAGAGTTTGGGTGGAAACGTGACTTTTTCCTTCAAAGACTGTTTGAGTTGTGCCGTCTTCCTGTGTGGGTTTTCGCGTTGTTTCCTCCTTTTTCGTTTGTGAAGAGCGTGTTTTTGTTGTCGGCGTTATTTTCCAGAAGATGTCTGTCTGTGTTTCACAGTCTGTTGATGTAGTTTTTTTTTCGGGTTGTCTTGTCAGGTGCTTGTTTAAAATCTTATGGAGACCAATTGCGGTTAAGATGGCTTGTTGTCTAGTGTAAGTTCATCTTCTGTTTTTGTGTGGAAGAGGGTCAACAGCAAATTAGTGAACGCATTTTTTAGTTCAACGTTTTTAGTTTCTAGTGTGAAGGTGAAGGGGGTAACTTTTCGTATGCCCCCATTTTCGGTTGGTTTGCTGATTTCACAGCAGTATTTTGTCCAGTCTTCTCCTTTGTACTTCTTAATGTTTGCACCTCTTCAAGCCTCTTTTGCCGTATCTGTCTCAGCTGGGCTATGCGCTCGTTTGTGAAACAGAAAGGGCCGTCCGCATCTTTGTGACTGACTCAGAATCGCGTAAAATGTCACTTGGTGGAGTGGGCAGTAGTGACATTTTTGCCAGCCCTGAAAAGGGCTGAGTCTTAGTGCTGGTTTGTCTTGTGTGGCGCTTTGACATGACTCTCCTCCCGGCGGTCCAATGGATGGAGTGCGTTCGTCGGTAGTCCGAAGCGAAGTGTGTTGGTGTGGTTGGGAAGTAGAGCTCGAATTCTTTAAAAGCAAAGACAGATGATCGTGCACCAACTGGGAGAATGAATGCTCAGACTCAATCTCGTCCATGGAAAGTCGCACAATCCCGAAAGAAATACACCAGAGTAAAAATAAAATTAGGCGGCCCGGTACCATTTGGTCCACGGACCGGGGGTTGGGGACCACTGGTCTAGATGGACGCTCACGAGAAGAGCGCTCTGATGGGATAATCACGCACGCATCCAGGATCGACATCATACCAGATGCTATCGCGGTCATCTTACAAGAGACTAGCTAGGAAGGCCGACCATTAGCACAGGAAATCACCTTTTTCTCAGACATACGATAGCCCTCAAATTAAAATCACACTTGATACCTATTAAAAAATATATATAAATTTACATTGGAACTAAGATCATACAAAAGTACACCATTTGCAAATACGAAAGTCAATGAAAATGAAACAGTTGACAAGCACAGAAAGTTGTAAATTCTAGCAGAGTTTGAAAGCTGAACTTAAAAATATTGGATATTTGTAAAAAGTAACTTGGAAATCATGCTCAACACATCTGATATATAGTTTATTTGTTCAGTGTGTATTGTGTATGTCACATACCACCATGCTCTCTTGCGTAAGTGGGGGTGGTTTAGTCAGCAGCACATAGGAATGTGTATTGATGGTATTACAGAATCCACACACAGAAACAGCATGGATGTTTGTCTGGCTTTAGTTTTATTTTATTCTGCATGCAGGGTTACATTTGCTGATGTGTGTGCATGTGAGAATGTGAAGTGAGATGGTAGAATGGCGGACAGTACAAAGAACAACATAAAAATGAGACAAGATTAATTCAACCACATTCGCCCTTTCAAAACAAAAGTAATCAAGCTTATAGTTTGAAAAGTTTATTTATCTATGGGCTCTCTTTTATGTGGTGGTTAATTCAATCACAAGCAAGATGTTCACAAACATATACTCTGGGGTGGGGGTAAAAGATGAATGATAAAAAAAAGTAAATAAATGATACAACCAGATTTCTCTAATAGAGTGGCAACTTCCGCTATCAATAGCTACTCTAAACCATAACATTACATCAATGACAATTTACTTAAAAGTTCTGGAACTAGTGGTTCTGCAAATAATAGTTCTCAAGTCCGAGTTTATGAATAAATGAATAATGTTCTGAATAAAGTGTCTCATGTTCCTTAATTTGAATGTATCTATATGCACTGAGGTTTTTATGGATATTATAAGTACTCACAAAGTGCTGTTATCATAGTTATGCTGATAGGCAATTGTTCCTTGACACATTATCTCTAGTGTCGAATCTCACAGTCTCCACTATCGCTGAAATCACAATGAATTACCGCCATACTCTGATTCACAAAGTCGACCTGCCTGTCTGTAGGCCATGCCAGAAAAATGGTTTTTCAATACCGTCACTCTACGACAATGCTGATGTCGCTGTTTGACATTTAGTGATGTCCTTGATGGCATGGTCCTTTTGCCCTTCTGTCAGAACAACTGCTCGGACGCAAAATGCTCCACCCTCAGAATAGATCTGTCATCAAGGCTCCTTGGTGTCCCCAGGTAAAAATGTCCTAGTATATTTGTTTACACTGTGAATTGGCCTCAGTTGTTTGTCAAAACACAGTGGAGACTTTTCAGTGAACGTCACTGCATTGAAAATATCCAGTCCCTTTGCCATCATAACTTGAATAATCAACATGGCGATGAGAGAGAATGCAAAAGGAAAATAAAGGTTTCCTCCCCTTGTACACCAACACTGCACTCCTTGAATATTTTGGTGTCTCTCTGCTGACTCTAATCTCTTTCTTTTCTTTTATCGCTAGTCAAAGTTTCTATAAAAATTCTGCTGAATTCACATTTTTAGCTTGTGTCCTTGAAAGTTCACAAAGTCCTTGCTTAGAATGCACTAGCAGGAAAATCTTACTGCTAGACTTCAGGCATTTCTATTCTCAAGTGCACATTAAGTTCTAATTAAATAGACATCTATCATAACTATAAATATAACATTAAATATTTATCATGGGTATATAAATGTAACATGTCAATCTTTCCTAATTTAATCTTCTCACAATTAAGCATCTCAACAATGAAATAACTGCATCCAGACAAATGCATAATTCAAAGACATCAAATGTAGTTTTAATCTTATTGTTTTGAAATGTAAGTGAATTTATGCTTGCACTCTTTAACCTAGCATTTAAAAAATAAGTACCTGCCGTGTTATGCGGTGGTCAGGTGACCATGACCGGATGACTGACATAAACAATGATAAAAAAAAAATTAATTTTGGCTTCTTCCTCCCACTTCTGTAACAGTGTAATATTGCTGTGATTTAAAAAAAACTGACTTTGTATATTTTTTAATTTTTGGCAAAATTCAAAAATAGGTGATCTTGATTAACCTCATCCAGTTTTAAGCTGTGTTTGCTTTTACTGTTGGAAGATTGGCAACAAATTTTTCTTTCAAAAACAAGAGAGTGACAGTACAATGAACACAAAAATGTGTTGATTTTTTGTGCTAATGAAGCTAATTATCTTTGAAAGTAATAAAAGAATAATTATCAAATAATTCAAGCTTGTAGAGAATGTGTATGGCTAAGATAAATCCAAATTTAGTTACAATCGACTAACAGTTCCCCAGTTAATGTAACTTTGAAAATTTTCACATCCAGATTTTGGTGGTGGTGGTTGTCTGAAACAAATATCTCTGAAATTAACAATGAAATTTGAAATCTGTCTTTTGTTTCTATTTTAGAATACATTAAGTTTGATGCATGTCAATCTTGGTTGCCTTCTGAAATGTAGATATTTAAATAATTAATTAAGAAATTTCACGAAAATAGTGTATTCCTTCATTATTATATTTGTTGGTGACATAACTGTTTTGTTTTCCCAGCTATCCTAAAGATATTCTTGAAAGGTGTATATGGCATCAGTGTAAATAAATTTCTCAACTAACAAAATTAAATTCTGGCAATTGTTGGAGTTGAAATTTTTTAAATTAGTGTCTATTTTTCATAAATATGCAAATATTTCCAAAAGTATTGTAATTTAAAGAAAACTAATTTCAGAATCATGCTCAGCACACATTATTATAGTTTACTCATTCATAGTCCAACGCATGTGCCGAGATTTACAAAAATTAAATTTTGTATTTTCGTGCACTTGGGGCAAACAAAAATGGGTAACCTTGATTAACCTCATGCAGTATACATCATTTTGAATTACAAGTTTGCAATTTATGTCCAGCAATTTGAAATTGATTCCTCTTTCAAACATTTTCAAAAGAATATTAGTACACTGTACACACATATGCAAGGGGTAACTGGAAAATGTGCAATTTTCAGCACTGTGAAGCTAATTAACTCTGTATGTTATTAATGGAAAATTATGAAATAATTCAGGCTTGTAGATGTCATGCACACATAAAATACACCCCAGTTTGGTTAGAATCAGACAAATGGTCCCTGAGTTATGACACTGTACATGCACGAAAACTGTGCCACCCTGATTTTGGGGGTAGGGGTGGGGGATGAGAATACCTGCAGAAGTACTGAAGATATTTGAATTTTGTTTTTTGTTTCTTATTCAGGATAGAATCTTCTTGCTTCAGGTAATGTCTGGTGTATTTCTGATGAGCAGTTTCAAGAAAAAAGTTTTTTTTGTTGTGAAAATTGGTTCTTCTCTAGGGATGAAAGTTAGTTTTGTAAGTTATGAAATTGACTTGATATTTTAAAATCAAAATTTCTGATGAGCAGTTTCAAGAAAAAAGTTTTTTTTGTTGTGAAAATTGGTTCTTCTCATGGGATGAAAGTTAGTTTTTTAAGTTATGAAATTGACTTGATATTTTAAAATCAAAATTGATGCTTTTTTTATCAATAAGAAATTATGGGAATATCGAAGTGAAACAAAATTAATGAAAGGATGATAAAAAAGGTCAAGCAAAAAATAGACTTGTAAATATTGGGGTAATCAAATAAAGATGTATAGTTCACATTACTGCATAACCAAATCAATACAACTCCGGAAATTTTAATGTAAATGCACCATATTTTGAACATAGGTGCAGGACTTTTTCAATTGATTGCAACTGGTTTCAGGTTGATAACACCATACACTAATGGATTTTTTAAAGAATACATTTCTGTGTAATGCAATTACTCCGAATGCTTCAAATCCAGATCTGTGCAGAAACCCTGGAAAAAGGTGACTGAGTAGAGTAAGTTTGATTAACTTGTTGCCAAATTGAGACACACTCAGTAATTTGACAAAACTGTATTGTTTGTATACTTTTCAGTCTTCAATCAGCATCAGGGAAAAAGAAGCTGTCTGAACGGGGCAAGTACAGTCAATTTGTTGTCATATTCATATTCAATGTCATTAATGTGACACAACTATATTATTTGTAAACTTTGTATTCTTTAATCATGAACTCACTTTCCATTTATCAAAACCTGTTTCATGTAGATCTGGCATTTTCAATTCAAAAATTCAAGTGACTGTTTCAATAACTATCTTATAAAGTATTGTAGATATTAATACTTGCATTAGAAGAGAAAATTAACTGTGCAACACAATTTTTAATTTCAATAATCAATATTTAAGCTTTAGTTAAGAGATTCTCTTGTTTAAAAGAGCTTATAGATACTCTTATATATTAAATAAGTTCACTGTTTACAGAATTGTATATATCAACACTGTATATGTTATACTATAATTTTCACTTAATTGGCCTTCTGCTTAATAAAATCAAAATAGGAAAGACCAAAAAGATCATTTACTGTTGTTAGGTGTGGGGCATATCTTTTTTCTTGTAAGGGATGGATATACTTTAGGATGGTATTATACTAAGCATAATAATTATACACATTTCTATACTTACAGGATCAAATATATGACTTAACTGCACTCTGAAGACTATGCCCAAATGAGGTCAAACCAAAGCCAGGCAAAAGTTAATTTAGTGGGTCTTCATAAGCAAAGACCTACACTACAATACATGAAAATGAGTTAGACCACATCCTATGTCTAATGTATACTAAAATATTCTGTGTATTATTAACAGCATTATCACAAGTAAATTATAAAAGTTTCATTTATGAACACCATGTCTACATACAAAATCCATGCATACCATATTATGTACTCTAAAGCTTGTTGTATCATCACAAGTAAATTATAAAAGTTCCATTTTATGAACACTGTGTCTACATCAAAATCAATGCCTGCCATATTATGTACTCTGAAGCTTGTTGTATCATCACAAGTTGCATTATTGCAAGTAAATTATAAAAGTCTTATGCATGAAAACATAACTTCATGAAATGAGAATATTAAATATTCCTTTTTATTCAAATAAAAATAGGTTATCAACACAATTTTAGAATAATGTAAGAATCATAATATAAATGTACATCTATGTATATAAAATATAATGAAGCTAAAACATTTATACTTTTATTAGGAATTTTCTGTAAATGACTTGACATTTGCAACAACAGCAAAATGTGATAGACATTCTCTGTTACTGTAGATCCCTTCAAGTTCGAGACAAGGAAATAAGTACTAAAAGAGAGATGATAGGATTTACTGCATTTGTAATTAATGGTATTCTAAACACAAGCTGTTAGTAGAGTACACTGATATTTGGAAACCTCACAATATTTTGAGAGTGGATCCCTTTGAAATGATTGGAGCATATCCATGTAAAACTGACACATTACTGTGATGATGGCAAATATTTTAAATGTAACACAAACAAAATGTATCTTATAGAAAATAGGACGCAGTGCTACAGATTCTTTAGACTTTAAAATCAAAGCAATGTGTAATTACATATAACGTCAGGGCCACAAGATTCCAATCCCTTTCCAGAGAGGATCCATGCCCAGCCAATCATTTGTTTTAAGACTAATTTTGAAAGTAGATTTATAAACAATAATAAGTTTAATTAAGTAAAAAATAAATAAAAGGAATCACCACCACCCCCCCCCCACCCCCCGATTCATGTGTTGCCAGCTTTTTAACTTGTTCACACACCCAATTTACTCACAAAATTTTTATTTTATTTTTGTCCAATATCTCTGTTTTCAACAGGTAAAATTATCAACAACAATAAAAAAAATAATCTTTACTAAGGAATTAAAGAACTGAACATTATTTCAGCCAGTACTACCAACACTATATCATCTTACCAAAAATGGAAGAGAAGAAGAGCTTTATTAACTGCAAACTTTTACAATTTACTATAGATTTTAAGTCAGCAATTGAAAACACTGCTGTCCACAATAAATCTGGACATGTACCAATAGCCATAAATAAAGAAAAATTCTTTGTGGATGTTTCAGCATATAATGTCTTTGTGAAATATAATTTTTAATATTGCATTAGTCAGCTATGACCTGTTGCTAAGATAGTTTCTTTGGTAGATGTGCAGATTATTGGATAGTGCATTATTATTAGTTACAACAGTATATGATTAGACATAATGTTACCAGCGACAGTTTTGTGTGGCTGAATATGCTGCTTATCCTATACTTGCATTAGGGTGGATATACAGTATTTTGTTTGAATTAACACTGCATTCAGGAATGGATACTGCATTATTATTGTTGTTTATCAGCTACAGTATTGTGTGGCTGGATATTTTGGTGGATATGCAGTTTTTCAGGAATTGCATGAGTTGATGTAAAAGTTGTAAATCAACACCATCAAGCCAAGTCAATTTGAGGAGAAGATCTGGCCCCTGAACATGTACACAGGCGTGGCACTTTAAAATGAAATCCGAAGCTCTCTTAGTATCATTAACTATGGTGCTTGTTTCAGATGAAACAGCTTGTACAACTGAAGATTTAGCAATT
The DNA here is from genome assembly GCA_028829895.1 of Sinotaia quadrata. NCBI lineage: Eukaryota > Metazoa > Mollusca > Gastropoda > Architaenioglossa > Viviparidae > Sinotaia > Sinotaia quadrata. The sequence goes on along the minus strand of CM054183.1, from coordinate 73,099,580 downwards.
TCTTTTACCAAGCTCTGAGGCATGCTATTTTGTTTGAAACATTTTGTAGGTGGCTCTTCTTCCATGCCGAGTTTACTGTTATGAGAATATTCTATGGCCTTTTTTATTCTCTCCTTTCTTTTCTTTCTATTAGCCTTTCTTTTCTTTCTATTAGCCTTTCTTCCCTCAGAAGAATCCACATTTATTAAATCTGATTCTAAAACATTTATTCCTGAACTGATCACTTCAGATAAAATTTTGCTATCTTCAAATGTCTTGATAACTCCAAATGTTTGTGCTTCTGAACATTCAGGAACCATATGATTACTTCTCAAAGACTGAATCAAATTACCTTCAAATACACAATGATTATCTTCTGATACCAAATGCTTATCTTTTACTGGCAAAATCTGTACGCCTTCTGATACCAGCTGGTTATCTTCTGGTATGTAATTCTTGTAAGCTTCAAAAACCTTTTGATAATCTTCTGAGGGCTGATTGTTGCAACTTTCAGATGTCATCCAGTTATCATCTGATGTCTGAAGCTTTTTACCTTCAGCTACCAATGCCTGTCGTATCTCATCCGAAGTCTGATTCATGTTATTTTCAGATACCAGTCGAATATTATTTGATGTCTGACTTATGTTATATTCAGATACCAGTCGAATGTCATCCGATGTCTGACTCATGTTATGTTCAGATACCAGTCGAATGTCATCCGATGTCTGACTTGTGTTATTTTCAGATACAAGGTGATTATCTTCTAATGCTTGATCTGCTTTTTGTGAGAATACCTCACATGAAATAGTTTCTCCACTCTGTAATGTTTCAGTTGACTCATTTTGAAAAGACAAATGTTCTTTGGAAGACAATTTCATTTCAGAAGTAAGAGCAGATTCTCTTATCATCTGTCGTCGCTTGCGTCGAGAATGTATCCATGTGTTTTCTTTAGCAGTCAGTGTCAACAAAGCAAAATATTTTGTCTGTTTTCCTTCTTGGTAGTGTATCTGAGACAATTTATAAAGTGAAATGATTAAGACATTACAAAGTCAAAATAAAAGGTATATAAGAAAATTAGAAGATACATAAGAAAATGAAAAGATCTTGAGAAAAATTCATATTGGTTTGACAATTCAATACCAATACATTATACTATAATTTAATTCTTCTAAATGTGTTCTAATGAAAATGAATCTTTTGTCACCTAAATGACTCCAGTGGCTACCAATCCCAGAATGGGATTTGTCTCTAGGATCCAGAACCATAATGAGGTGCTTACTCACTTATCTTCTGAAGAACCTGCTTCCAGAAACTCATTTGGTTAGTCTTATTCTAAATAGTAAGTAAGTTATACAGGATGTTTGGTAAGAATCGTGGCATTTACCAATATGTTCTTCTGATTTGCAGTCAGAGGAAGAACAGATTTATTCTAGGACAAAGTTTCTTTTTTCCTGTTGGTCTTTCTTCACCCATAAGAATCTTCATTTATTAAATCTGACTCTAATCCATTTGTTCCTGAAATGGCCTTTTAGGATAAGATTATTGTATAATGAAAAATAAATCTGTATTAGGGAAGATAAAAATCAATTTTATCAGGTCCAAATTGGGTGAGTTAAGGTTTGTTAAAAAGGGTGCACATCCTCAGCAATCAGTCATTTAGCCATATAATATAAAACTATTCATCAGCATAAAAAGTCATAAATTTGTCAATAAATAATTGAGTAGTGAAAATGAGATATTTGTCTGCTCTAAACAAGGAAACAGTTCGCAAATACATAGTTCTGTAACATATAAATCTTGGTTTCTGACCAGAATTGTAAGAAGTGACATTGTATGGATGTTTAGGAAGAATGCAATGTGAAGGCAATGATTTTCATCCTTGAATCTAGTTTGTCAAAGACCTACTTCATTACAGATTATATGTAAACTGTCAATATTGCAGAGTGGACTATAAAGTTTTTTCTAATTTGTCATAAGGTCTATTTATAGATTATATATGCACCTGTGGAAATTCACACTAATGAAGGATGGAGTGTGAAACAAAATATCTAATCTGTCACTGATCTATATTATTATAGATTACATGTGCATATACAAAAACTTACAAAACTATCAAAGATGGAGTTGATATATATTAATATGAGAAAAAAAACTTTCTAGTTTGTGAACTTTGTGCCACAACAATTAGATGTTTAAAAAGAATTTAAAATTTGAAATTAAAAAAACCCAACTGATTCCATAAATTTTATAACTCTCACAAACAATTACTCTACCCTCATAAACATTTTGCTTGTTATTCTCACAAACACCTTGCTTGTTAAGTATTTTACAACTCACAAATAACTTGCTTTTTTTGCTTTACTCTCACAAACACTTTGCATGTTTACTTATACAAAAACCTTGCTTGTAAATACAAACCTCTTAGTTCATGCTTCCCTTGCTTTCACAAAACTTTTCTTGTGCTGCCATTGTTCTAGAAGTGTACGAGTTTGCTTTTCAAGACATTACAATCAAAGTTCATTATCTACTGTCATAATTAACAAAAAAATGTCAGCCAATGTTTTAACTTAACTGCCAGTTTCCTAGTGGTATTTGAGTTTACTTTTTATCTACTGTCATAATTAACAAAAATGTCATCCAATCTTTCACTAGCTGCCAGTTTCCTAGTGGTATTTGAGTTTACTTTTTATCTACTGTCATAATTAATAAAAATGTCAGCCAATGTTTTACTAGCTGCCAATTTCCTAGTGGTATTTGAGTTTACTTTTTATCTACTGTCATAATTAACAAAAATGTCAGCCAATGTTTTAACTTAGCTGCCAGTTTCGTAGTGGTATATGAATTTGTGTTTTATCTACTGTCATAATTAACAAAAATTCCATTGTTTACACTCAGTTGCCAATTTCCTAGTGATGTATCAGTTTGCTTTACAAGTCATTACAATCAAAATTAATTATTTACTGTTACAATTAACAAAAATGACCCTCACTGTTTCCACTCAACTACGAGCTCCCTACTGGTGTACGAGTTTGATTTTCAAGTCATTACAATCATAATTCATTATTTACTGTCACAATTAACAAAAAAATGCAGGACACTGTTTTCACTCAGGTCCAGTGACAAAGTTTTTATTTAAAAAAAAATCAATTGCAAGCAGAGTTCCATAGTACTTTAGTAGTGAGCCATTTCATACTATATAGAAATATTACATTTTTGAGATTCTGATCCATTTTTTCATAGACCATTGCAAAATTAAATGTTTTGAGGTTTGGCACTGGTAATACCTAATGTTTCAATCTCACTCACATCTGAAAAGATTAACTGTTATTATCAAAATTCTAACAAATTGTTCAAAATAAAATGATTACAGAAATAAACAGAAATAATACCTTGAGTGTGCTTAGCACTTTCTTGAGAAAACAGACAACATCATGCACTGGCTGGCGTCTTTCACCCACTGCAGTAGCAATTTTATGAACAAGTGATTTTTTGGGACTATTCTTGCTTTTTTCAAATTCAGATTTCTGTGGTTTAAAAACAAAAAAATTATATACATACTAACATTAAAAATAAAATAAAGTAATAAGTATATGCCTGATTGATGGCTATTTTAAGATACTGCTTGAATATTATTTAAACTATGACACCTTCAGATTTGTATTTAGTCAACAAAAATAATAAATAAAAAAATAAATAAATACATCAATCATTTACCGGGAATACAATGGACTTATCAAATGTCCATGCTAGACCCCAGCGCATTGTCTTCCCTTGGCAAAATTCTGTGGTAGCAAAACATGGAACCTGTGTGCAGTCAAAGAAACAGAGAATGCATAAAATATTGCACAAACAAAGCTAAGGCCTCCCCTGAAGATATATCATGAAAAACTGGATGATTCAGAAAAGTAGGTATAATAAAACTTCAACATTTGGAAGTATGTTTTACAGTTTTTAAAATTCAAAATATTGCATATGAAACAAATATTGCACAGAGTACTTAAAATCAAACTGCTAAAAACTAAAAAAAAATAATATTAAAGAGCTGAACAAAATTACACCATATGAAAAGAAACAGTGCTTACACATATTATGAAAGTCAGGGATAGGGATAAATAAAATTACAATCCTATTATATAAAGTGCAAGATCACCTGCTGGTTCTGAAGCTGATATGTCCACAGGCTCAGTCGGAAGATGAATCGCACAGACATTCATTGTTCAACTGGGTTTACCCCATTTCTAACTGCGACTCAAAGGGCACCACTCTGATTACATCTTTGCTCAATTGGTTTTACCCACTACTGCACACATTTTTATGTCAGTTGATGCTTCCAAATATATTTAGTGCACAGTCCATTCAAGGTTGAAATATATGTCCCTGAACCTGTTTTTAGCCATGGTCAATATGTAACCTTATCAAGGGTTTGATGGTCTTGCAATGTCAAAATTAAATTATTGACGGATTAGAACAGGGAAAACTGGTGAATGGTAACGATTTAACATTTACTAATATGTGATTTACAAAGAAATATTTTTCTGTGAGTATATGAAAATTATGATTGCAATTTAATCACACAAATCAAAAATTAAAATAAAAACACAAGCAGCAAATGATCTACTGGTTTCCGTCTAGTGTATTATTTTTGTGATATGTTGTGACAGGCATATAGATCAAAAACAGGCTTGAGGATTAAAAAAAACAAACAATAAAAATCTGATAGAACATATAGGCAGTCCCAATTTAACCTTTTCAATTTTTCTATTGGTGTGTTATGGTTCTAATATGCATGTAGCCACTCAGTACCAATGTATATGGCTCACGAAAGCTATAATGACATAGGAAGGTGTGATGTGCGTGTGCTCTCAAATTCAACATGACAGTAACTGAGATGTAAAATATCTAGATACAATTTAATACTTGTACCATAGCATATGACCTAAGAATGGGTATTCAATACTTGTGCATACACAATCTTAGTGTAAATTATTAACTAATCAACAAAAAGGACAATCTTATGTAACTAATGTCTACAACCAAGAGATAACAATCACAAAACTACTTAACTGTATTGCAAACACAAATAAATAAATAATAGCAGTTACTTGTGTCTACTAGATGTAGATAAATAAGAAATGCTTAAAAAATATGTTTACACTGTAAAGTTATGCAGCAGTAAATGTACATTTACATCATGTATAATATGTGGAAAATATTATTATTATATAAAAAAGATTTAACAAAATGTTTTCCTTTAATCAAATTAAATTATGAAATAATAATGATGACATAATGGAGTACTTATTTTTATAAAAGGGGTGTTGTTAAGCAAAGTGTGAAGCCTATGTAAACTTGGAATGATTTCCTTGTTTATGTGGAGTATTAAAATCCATTACTAAACAACCAATGAGTAGCCCATGTATGCTTAGAGGGATTATTATTGTGTTTTTTCACTTAGTCTATCTAAACAAATGAGGAACAGTCTAAGAATACTTGAAATTTTTATTACCTTTGTTGCTACCAAGTATGTCTAAGCAAATGATGAACAGCCCTTGCATAGTTTGAATGATTAGTACCTTATTACTTCAGAGCATATCTAGGTAAATGATGAACAACCTATGTATGCTTATAGTTATTATTACCTTTTTGTTACAGAACATATCTAAGCAATGATGAAAAACCTAAGAATGCTTAGACTAAACTTGAGTGATTATTACCTTGTGGCTACTGAGCATATCTAAGTAAAGGATGAATAGCCTATGCACACTTTGTGATTACTACCTTGTTTTTGCGTAGTACTTCTTTTAGTGGGCTTAAACTGCTCTTTTTGCCAAGCATGCTGCTGTAAATCCTGTCCATTAAAAATAATAAAACAAAATAAATACAAAAAGTTTTTTATGTTACCAACCCTTCTCACATCATAATAATAGGAATTTTATATTATTTATATTTAAATAACTAACAAAACTAAACAAAAAAGTTAGTAAATTTAAAATGACTTTGGAAGCTATGAGGAAAAAAATTAATGGAGCAATACAAATGTGTCTCAAGAATCCTAAGATCATATTGATTATAATATCCAGCAATATTTACTTTATATATGAGGGTAAGTGTAAAAAAAAAAAAAAAAAAAAAAAGCAAACAACTCAATGATAAAATTACCAATTTAAGATTAATATAACATTATAAAGATGCAGATTTCAAATACAAATTTGGATTACTCACTTGACTTAATCAAGAACTTTTTGTTATTGTTTATAGCAAATAATAAAAAATCTTGTGCCAGTGACACTGATACTTATGAATTACATACAAAATCACATGAAAACACATGAAAAAGCAGATAAGTGAAATTTAATTTCCGTCAACAAAGCAAGCACATATTTGTACTCTAATTAGATGCATTAGAAATATGAAATAAATTTCTGGGATCAGAATCAGTGTGTGTCAGAAGGGTGATGATGCAGTGGGGCACTGCCATTGCCATTTCTAATTAACATTGACCAGTTTGGCTCTTAGTTTTAGCTACTATTTTTAAGACACTAACACTTGTAACAGTGAACTTTTAGGTAAACAAAAATTATATTACTTCAACTGACATCATCATCAGTAATCATGAGATACATTTAGTTTGTTCTGTTTTGTATCAATTATTTTTTTTCAAATTGACAAAAAAAAGAAAAAATAAACAATACATGATGGTATCATACATATGTGACCAATTCTGATGATATGAGATTACCTGAGATAAAATGCATGATGATTCATGTGAACTGCTCTAGTGAAATGAATCTTGAGTCTACCTGAGATGAAATAAATGATTGGTTTCATGCATATGCAACTTGCTCTAGTGAGACGAGTCCTAATTAACTAGAAGACCTGAGATATAACACAATGGCTTCATGTATAGGAAACCTGCTTTGATAAATCCTGAGATATAATACATGCATATGTGACCTGCTCTGATGAGATGAGTTATAACTCACTAGAGAAGATTTGAGACCTGATACCTGGTCTGGAAAGATGAGCTTAACATTTTAGAGACAACCTGACCTGCTCTGGAGTGAAGAGTCCTAATTTGATAGTGAAGACCCAAGACCTGCTCTGAAAAGGTGAATCCTTACTTCCTAGGGAAAACCTGAGACCTGTGACTTATTCTGGAAAAAATAAGTCCTAACTCGCAAGGGAAGAATAATGCTAAAAAGGGCACTAAGGGTCTTTTTATTTGTTTTTAATTTTCATCAGATCTTAGTCCTTTTAGCAATATCCAATATACAAAACAATATCCAGTCAATTATGGCATCCATTTCAGCACAAGTATTAAAACATACAATCTAAGCGAGACAGGTGGTTTATACCGACAAGTCTTAATAGAGTGTGTAACATTATGCACATGGCTTATTCTCTGGACAAATGTACTACAAAGAGTGGGTCCATATGAAATGTGTTATATTAAAAATAAAGCTCTGAAATAACACGTTTATATTTTATATATTCAGAATTAATACATAAGATAATTGCACAAATTTGTGTTTATTAATTTTGTAATTATCTCTAATACAAATTCGTTTTGTACTGAAAATGGCACCTTTTTGTGCGATTTACTTATTCATTACTACTTACTCTAAATTTCATTGTTATAAATAATCCAACTAACTTACCCTATCAAAGTTTTCTTAGAAAAGGTAATATATTAAAGCAACTTTCCAGATCCCCTTTATCTTGAAACTGTCAATTCTCTGAAGAAATAATATTTAAAGGAATTCCTTTGTCACACCATCTTTCCACATAAATTGGATCCAAAACTTACATTCTTTTACTGAATATCAACACGTCATACATAAATTTCATATGCTGTTTAAACAATCAATGTAAATGAAACATTCACATTTCAAATTTATTTGATGTTTTCAGAAATATTCAGCTTTAAGAAAACTAACTGGCCTTCATTTCTGTTTTAGCACATGACGAAGAAAATTATAAATTCATAAATTAAAAATAATGACAATAATATCACAAACTACTGCTTACATTTTTCAAAGGTGCCATATTGCAGAAAGATAACTCTCATTTCCATCAAAGATTACATTGCGACAAAATTTTCAGAAGCACCAACTTTTGAAAACAGCTAAGATTTTTGATAATCTTGAAATATTTTGATCAATTTGATTAAAATCTTAAATAGCTTACATATTTATATACATATCCATATGGTCTTTGTTACTTTTAAACTGGATTACATTGTGTGTATGTTTTAAACCTGAGCTAGAAAGGGTAGAAAAACCTAGTATGAATCACAATAAAGAATGTAAACATCACAATTATATTATAGATTAAAAACATTTAAATAGACATTTTGTTTATTACTTAATATTATTTTTGCAGAATAATATAATAACGTAACCCATTTTATGTTTACTGTGTTTACTGTTTAGTTGATAAAATTGGAGCTACTTTTATGATACTGATAATGATATTACTGGAAGCTGAATAAGTTTTCCATGTTATGAAGTTATAGTTTTATAATTTATTTTAAACAAATCTGTATCCAGATTCAGTTAATAATTTAGGTTAATAAAGAAAAAATATTAATTATATTGCTTATTTTAAAATATTGTTTGTCTTGTGAAACACATCTCAACTTTTCTAAGTTTTCAACAGAAACATGCTTTTCCTATATCAACATTTTTAACTTTTTAATAAAATGCTTTTATGTGAACATTAGAAAGGTGTAGTTATTAATATGCAAAATAATTAGATTTAATCCACATATTTTTTTTTGCACTGAATGTCACTAAATGGTACAACCATAAGTGCAATGTAACAAGTTAGATAATCATTAAATATTGCATTATAAATTTTTAAAAAGTTAGAACTGTAAGTAAATTTAAAACAAATCTTGGCAAACCTGATTTTCTGCTGAAAATAAACAGATTCTTCAATCATTTTTCGAACAAAACCAACCTCTCCACCCTCTGCAACACATTCTTGGGGACTGGCTGTTGAGATAGTTCTAGGTTCAGGTCTATTTACTGTACGTGACAGGAGGCCTTGTGCCTCAAAGTGGTCAGCAAAAAATGGTGGATTACACATACAGAAATCGTAGGTATCAATGCTAGTACCAATGACACTCTCCAGTATGCTACCTTCTGACACTCTGATCACTGGAAACAATAAGATTATTATAATAAACATAATAGATATTCAAATGGAAAGAAAACCCAAACTATTCAAATACTTATAATCAAAAGTGAAAAACAATATAAGCAATCAGTTACAACCAAATTAATGGAACAATTAACAAATTACAAGCTATAGTAACATTTTGATAATGGGAAAAATAAGATTACAAACATAATTAATTACAACCATCAACTTAATCAATGGAAACAAGATTACAAACATCACTGTCACTTTAAGTTTAAAAACAAAATTACAAACATCACTGAAATCAAGTGAAAATAAGATTACAAACACGAGTCACACTTAAATCCTGAGAAAACAAGATTACTAACATCAATGACACTTTAATCAAGTGAAAACAACTTTGTGCATAGTTCAGCTGACAATTTTGTGACAACATAATGACCAAGTCCATTAGGCACTGGCTGGGGGTTTTCATGGCCAAGGTAAATTGTGAACATTCAGAGTCAATGCATTCATAGCATATTTCTTTGACCAGGGTGTGTGTGTGTGTGTGTGTTGTCGAAGTATGAGTGCAGAGAGAACTATATACCAACAGGAGGAGGGAATAAGTTGGAGGGCTGATATTATATCTATATATGTGGCTGTGTTTCCATGAAACAAAGTCTCGTGTAAACATGAGTTGAGTGTTGTCATCTCTTGCTGTGGCTGTGGTCAAGCATGCACATTATCCATCATCATTGTCTTGCATCCACTACACTACACCAACCATCAAATAAGCAATGAAAAATGAACTAAGTTCCAATTGGCTTCAAAATCAGCAATTTGGTGTTATGTAAGATAAGAAATGCTTTTGAAAATGGATGTGCTCTGATGTGCTAGCATCATGAGAAAAGGGGATAGAAAAAGGCACTTCCATCTCTAAGAAAGGAGAGTGGAAAAAAATGAGTTTATGTATGTGAGACAGCAATGCACTTTGATTAGCTTATGTGAGGAAATTATTTATTGTACAAAAGATGATACACGTAATGATGTATTCCAGCTTTAAGATTGAAATCTTGCAAAATCTAGCATAAAAAAAGTAGCAGCATTTTTTGTGTGTGTATTTGCAAGTTGTTTCTTTTAAAAATAAATTACATTAAAATCAGAAAGAAATGTCTCCTAGTACTAAAAAGGAGAGAATATAATATAAATGGAAAAACTTTGTGAAATGGGATAAAGCTGTGTATGCATGCTTAAAAAGCTAATGATGCATTATTGCAAAATCATTGTAATAAACATAGAGAAATAAAAAATATGAGCTGAACTGAAGACACATTAAGTTTAAATGAAATGTATTAATTAAGACTGAAACTCTAATAATAGTCATATTTTATTGTAATACTAATAGTTACTAAGTTAGTAATACTAATAAAAAATAATAAATACTCAATACTTACCAAATAAACATAAATAAGATTAATAATAATTAATATATAAAGAGTTTTATATATTACTTTATTAGGATATAAACATTTAGGATACTTATTTAAAAATATAATTTGTAATAAATATTAGTTATGTTTTCTTTTTGTTATACTATTTTAATAATTTTAACTTTCTGACCTGTTATTCTGTCAGTCAAATTATTTCTTTCAAGGTTTTTTTTGGCATATGTAAAGTTAACTTCATCTGCCTCAGTTGCAAGAAAATGCCATGGGTTGAGTGAGACTGCCAAAATGGGATATATACAGCAAGCACCTGTTCCTGATGAAAACATTACAAATTAAGTTTTAAAAAAAAACAGTAGGCACCTCTGCTGCATCTAAGTGGATAATTTATTTTCTTTATTCAAAAGAACAAAGATTATTTTGTCAGTTTATTTAATTATTTAAACAACCACACATTCTGATTGTAAAAACAGCTGCTTCAGTCTCTTTTTTAAAAATGTTTGTTGTACTCCAGAATCACAAAGAAAAATGTATCTATAATTGTAGAAATCATTTGTAAATTATATGCTAAGTAAAGAAGCAAGAACAATTATATTTATAAACATAGTGGTCTCAGTAATTGTTCTAGATATATTAATTTTTGTAAAGAAATAAGTGTATTAGTAGTGTGTCACGGTAATGAGGGAATATTAATACATTTTTTGTTCCTCTCCCCCTAAGTGTTTTCTAACTCTAAACTATTATTTATTAACGAAACAGCCAAATGAATTTACACAAAGACAGGGGTGAAAATGACCATTTTGTCAACAACGCGAAACCTAAAGTGTAGGGGTGCTAGCTGAGGAAAATAGGTTTCATGCCAGGGAATGGGAAAAGTATAATTAACTTGAGGGAGAACGCTGGCTGACCCTCTGTGGTCAGGATGCCACGCCCATAAATCTATGTCAGTGTTCAGAAAACGTGGACCGCCCCCCCCCCCCCCCCAGCTGGGACGCCAATTTTGTCCTGAAAAGGCAGGCTCTGAGTTTTGGAAATGTAAACAACTTTTAAGAATCACCACTATAAATGTTTGGTAGTTTAACTCTTTACCAGGCAGACGTTTTTCCTTTTTTTTGGCTCTGAACGGGCAAGATTTTTCAGGATGTCAGTGAGATTTAGGGGTACGTCGGTAAAAACATATTATCTTAGGTATTACTATTAGTGCACATATTTCGATGAAATAAAATGCAAAATGAAAGGAAATGAAGTATACTTTCGGGTGTTAAATTTGAATCCATGCGTGAAAATATATATTTACACAAAAAAATATTGTCCATTTATTGTCCGCTAATAACACTATGTACACACACTTTTTGTTGATGCCAGGAACACTAATCTGTCGTCAGACGATCTATACATCTCCTTTTTCGGCAGGTTATGAATTCCTATCAAAATCATAAGTCCAAAATAAGCCTTAATTTCAGTGGCATTAGTTTCCTTCCAACCTGGATCGCCATTTTGTTTTTTCGCAATTTTCGGACGTGCGTACTTGTTCGATTATTCCACTATTTTGTCAAATGTTTCTTCTTTGAAAAACTGGTAGAAGAAAGCCAACTGAGTACTAGCATTAGTTACAGTCACATTCGGCCCCATTTCTGTTATAAATTCCAATATATTCAGTGCTAAAGTACTATTATTCCAACCGTGTGCTTCTCCAGATACCCATTCCCCCTACTCCTCTTCGATATCCCCAGAATCTGATGCACTCTCCTCCAAAATTTGAAAGATATTACATGTGCACGCTACTGACACTAATGTCACTTCTAATCCTATCGTCCCAATTCAAAATAAACTTCTCTTACCTCATTATCTGATAAATTGAATCCATTAAACTTCTCATTAATGATTGACGACACTAAGAAATCCATTTGAAACACCGAACGCGAAAAACAAAGAAAACTTTATGAAAAAATGAATGCTGCCACATGAAAACGCTTCAAAATGGCACTGAAATCGTTGTACAAACGTCATGCTTCCTGTAGAGACCGGATATGATGTAAATATGGAAAGGAAAAAGCACTCTAAGTGCAATGGTTGCTATGGGCGGCGTTGGGCGTTCTTCCCTGTACGATGTACGGGTGGCGTTGGGCGATCTGCCCGGTAAGTTGATATTGTATTGTGAAATTACTTATTGAAATAGAATTTGAGTTATTGGAAAGTTAATATTTATATTACTATAGTTAAATGTATTGGTTTGTGTGTACAACCATTTCTTGCTGTGATTAATGTACGGCTTGCCAGGTGGCCATGAGTCGCCAAAGTAACTGTAGTTTTAAAATAAAATTAGGACTGTTGCTTTGAGATGTAGTTCAGTGTGCTGTGAGAGTTAGCTAGATAGTTATTCAGTGGGCAAATGGATACGTAAATCACAGGTGCCAACTGGGAACTCGGTACTTGGCACTAATAGAAAGTGGACAGCCAGAATGGTCAGAATAAGAATATTCGTCAGCACGTACAGCGGTACTGGATGGGGGTACCTTGTGTGCTGGAGGGGGTGTGTTCTAATCAGCTCAGAGAAAGTGATGTACAAGAACTTTTGTGTATAAAAGGGGATACGGAGATAGAAACAACGAGAAACCTCGAGAATGTAGCAGCGTTTGGTAGAGAGGGTGGAAAAGGCCCTCAGAGTTTCTCCCTGCTTTTTTGTATCAGGGACTTTCTACGAAGCCGGGAGGCAATCAGCTGGAGAGTTCTTGGACACTGCAACAGAGTGCCAGATGTCTACCCAGCTGCATTTGAAGGCGCGCCGTGTCAAGGCTGTCACAGTTTTAGATGAACCAGTCATGCAGGACAGTCATCTCTGGGTTTTCAAAGACTGTGCAAAGACCGCGGGCAATCGATTATTTCCCAATAGAAGTGATAAATTGGCAGTATAATGTCGCAGCGGGATATGTTGTAGAGCGATTTATTACATAGAGGTAGTATTATCGCTGGAAGCAGTTGCGATTATGTGTGACATATCGCAGAATACGGCAGGGTTGGCCGTTACGGCGTTAGTTACGTAACGTGAAGAGAAGAGATGATACTTTGATAGTCGTAAGAGAAGACGAGAAATGTAACAGAAGAGGAGAAACGAAGATAAGATAAGAGGAGAGACGCAATGAGATGAGAAGAGACTTTGGTGAGAAGAGGAGAAAGAGAGAACGTAACAAGAATTGAAAAATAGGCCTAACGAAGAGCGCAGCGAGAGCGTGAAATTGTAGCAGCTGTCGTAGCAGCCAGGATGGCCGTTGGAGCGAACCATGACATCGACGGTGATTTTGTGTATCATCAACCCCCCCCCCCAGCACAAGAAGAAAGTGACGATAACTATGTGAGCAGAGCACAAGAAGAAAGTGACGATAATTATGTGAGCAGAGCACAAGAAGAAAGTGACGATAACTATGTAAGCCCAGCACAAGGAGAAAGTGACGATAACTATGTGAGCAGAGTACAAGGAGAAAATGACAATAACTATGTGAGTAGAAAAATATTAGTTATGGTAGGAGTCTCAGAGCACCTAAACGTAAACCTAAACTTAAAACTAAAGCTAGGAATCTTAATTAAGTTATAAAGTATTAAACCTAAAACTAAAAATAAACCTTAAGTTTAAATCATTGTTTATAATATAAGTAAAGGATGGCTTTAAGATTAATATAAGAAAATATTGATGGAACTGACTGAAGAGGACTTGCAAGTCAAATGACATTGTTTACAGTTGAATTATTGAATTTTCATATAGGAGCAGTGGCTCCAGAACTTTGAAATAATGACTGTTATATTATGTTGTAAAATGCTTAGGCAATTTTAGAAGTAGTACTGCATAAAGAAATTGAATTTCACATTTCTTTTATTTTATTCATCATTCTTTCTTTCTTTCTTTCCCCCCCTACCCATGGGTGTGAGTGTGGCTGGCTGACTAACCAACATGTGAGAGGAAACGCATAGACCAATAAATTTGAATTTATACTCTGACATTGAGACTTTCTCCTGTCTATGGTTTTGAAAGAGTGGTTGTTGTTGTTGTTATACGTTGTGTTGTCTGTGCCATCTACACTTCACCCTTACCCGTATGCAAGCACACATGCAAACATGTCGGCAATACGTAACCTACATGCAGAATAAAATTCGAGCCAAACAACCATCTTGGTATTCTGTGTGCGGATTTGTAATAATCTTTATGCAAGTCCTACTGAAGTCGACTAGCCACCACCCTCCCCTCATCAGAGAGAAGGTGGGCAGGCGATAGAGTGAATCAATTTTATTAAAAAAAACCAAAACATATCCCTATTTTCGTACTAAAATTTAAAATACCAAAAGAAGTTTAAAAGATATTCATAATATTAATAATATTATGAATATTTATAATATTATGCAATTCACTTTTGATTTAGCAGTATCTTATGATAATATGTAATTCACTGATGATTTAGCAGTAATAAATGAAAAATATAAGATTAAGTAAAAAGGTATTTTTTATATAATAATTAATATTAGTCACTTATTCTCTGGGCAAGTTTTTATGAAGTGCAATAAATAAAATGAATTAAATCTAATTATTTTATATTAAACTTAAAGTCTACATCAATGCTCACATAAATACATAAGGAAAGATAAAAATGTTGATTTTATAGGAAATATGTAAAAAGCATGTGTTTCTGTTTAAAACTTAGAAAGTAAGATTGAGTCATATTTTACCAGAGAAATATTTTAAAATATACATTATTATATGATTATCTCACTGCAATGAATATATTTTCTTCATTAACCAAAATTAATAACAATCTGGATGCATATTTATTTTAAATGGGGTATAAAACTATACCTTTGTAACATGGAAACATTATTCATCTCCCAGCTACAACATGAACATTATCAACCATCATAAATTAAAAATAAGCTCTATCTTTCTCAACTAAACATAAAACAAGCTAAGTTATTATGTTGTGAAAACAATATTAAGTAATAAACAAAGTATCTATTTAAATATACATGTACCATATAAAAAATATATAATAACTAGCTTAATCATGATGTTTATATTATTGATACTAAATGATAGTAATTGACTAATTTAGTAATTCACATGTTTTTCTACCCTTACTAGCTCAGGTTTAAAACACACAGCTATGTGAAACTTTAAATGCAAAAGAAACAACATGGATATGTACATAAATACGTATGCTATTTACGATGTTAATCAATTTAATAAAAAATATATCAAGATTATCAGAAATTTTAGCTATTTTAAAATGTTGATGATTCCATAAATTTCCCCACCTTTACTCAGCTTTACTGCTGCACCAATCATTCAATGTGATTTTTCTTATTTGGTACTTAAACTCATCACACTTAAGACGAAATGACATGACAGTTATCCTTCCGGAATACGACACCTTTGAAAAATGTTAAGACATTCTGAGCTCTGGATATTACCATATCAACTATCAATATCATGGTTTTCCAAGAAGTGATAAAACATTAGACTAGAGAAACATTCAATATTCCTTTTAGTTTGATCTGCAAATGGTCAATTTTGTGAAGGAATAATATTTTTAAAAGGCATAGGTATAAGGTAATGCTTAGTTTCTGAATAAATCGATTCCAAAACTTTTATTCTTTTGCCAAACATTGAAATGTCAAACAAAAATGCCATTTGTGTTTAAATAATCCATTTACTGGAAATAATGTTTTTCAGATTTATTCATTATAATTTATATTCAAAAATATTCAGCTAGGAAATCTAATTTGACTTTGTTACTTTTTTAACTTGCTACAATGGAATTAATAAATTTGTACATTACTATTAGTATAAATGTAATCAGAAAAAAGATTAATGTTTTAGATGAATGTTTTCAATTTACAAATTAAATCACAAGTGTACAACTACAGTAGGCCTACATGTGTGTAAATTAAATATAAATTTTAATTACTGATTTAAACAAATTCAAATCTTGGTTCCCCTCAGTATATTCTGGGGTCTCCTATCAATGCCCCCCCCCCCCCCCCAGTTTCTGGGGTATCGGGTAGACCGTAGAGCTATAGAATATTATGGTTCATTCTTTGGGCAAAAGTACCACAAAATGTTTTCTTAAAAATAAAGCATTGAGATATGTGTTTATATTCAGAATGCGAGATATACATAATTCGTTATCAACTAATTTTATTTAAAAAATACTTACCAATGTCAATGCCAGACAGAGTAGCACTCCTGTGCAACTTCAAGCTGTTGGTAATATCCTCTATCCAGTGAATGTAGTTAAGACGCAGTGGTAATGTTGGTACCAGACGATCTGGTGGAAACTCTATCTTAAAACCAAAATCTTTTTCAAGTAAACGAACTGTTAACACTCTTATTGCTTCTGGGTTCTTAAAATCATATATCAGCTTCCCTTTGTGATCAACAGTAACAAATTTCTTGAAATCTGCATACAGTTCACTTAATGCTTTAAAATCAGGTTTGTTAAATTTGTACCTATTTCTCGGATGCATATATTTATTCAGAGACATTTTTTTTAAATTAAGCTTTACTTTATACTCGACTACTTTTAATTGTATTATATTCTAAATGTTGGCTTACGCCTATAGAATGATCGTTTTGAAATTATATTGCAAAACAAATATTTTTCGCTTCGTCGTTTGGTATTAGAAACATTCAATGAGCTCGGACATATTAAATCTCGAATAGCGTCTCGTTTATAACGAGATTTGCATATAAGCATTTCCCCTGATGCGTTCATCGTTTGCGCAAAGAATCTGACATCAGGAAGACTTGTCAGTTTACGTGTGCCACTGCATGATATTTTCGTTTTGAAGATTATTTTCGATCGTGTTTTGTAGACACACAATCTCTCAGAAGGTATTTCCTTTATTGTATTGCCAGCTACACAATTATTTTCCTTATATTATTTTTTATATCACATTCGGCATTGGACTTGGATGAGATAATGTAGCCTGTCTGAGCATGGCGGTCGAAATCTTGCAAAAATTATCATCGATAATTTATTGTAGTGTCCTTGATAATATTGACCATAGATCATATTGGTCTTGAAATAAGGTTTGATTGTTGTGGTGCTTTTTTTTAGTGTAAAGATAGATCGTATTGATTATTTTAACAGTCTTATTTCAAGGGCATTAACTTTAGACGTTGTTTGATTACACCATATCCAACAAATGAAGTATGATTTTACTAATGCAGTAATAGTAATACATGAACATGTTAGTGTAGGCTTATGTGTACGCCTTAGTTTATGATATAAATTGCATTAAAAAGTTTCAGAATTGAAAACTACCAAACAGAAACATCGAAACAGAACATTGTGTGTGTGTGTGTGTGTATGTAAAACAGGCGAGATTATAAAATTTGTAAATTAGTTATAATTAGCATGCATTTGAAATTAGTCATTGAACAAGGTTTACATTTTTACTTACATTCACAATTAATATTTTAATATTAATTAATTTAGCGAGCATGGTTATTTTCGTTACCTTATTTTTTCTTTAAAATAAATAAATAGGCCTAAATTTTATTTCAGATTTGGAATGGAAGGCATACTGTAAAGAAGTGAATTAGATTCTTTACAGTTTGGGACTAGTAATTTTATTCTTCTTGGTTCAGTTTTTGTGACTGTAAAGATGGTTCTTTCCCAAAGACAAAAAGAAGAACTGTAAGTGCATTTGTTTAATTTTATTTAATTAGCAATCACTTGAAGTTGTAATTGATTTATAATTATTTATCATTTTTCAATTTCTAATGACATATACAATGCATATTTACACCAAATAAATAAATAAGCACAACTGTTTTCCTTTGGCTCATTTTTAACCAAATGTCTACAGAGCAAGATTTGCTGCAGAAATACTATAAAATATAATAAACAATAACTTTTATTGTCAGATTTTTAGAGGGACTTCATATTGTGTTTATTTATAGTTACCTCTTTATATCTGATATATTTTATGAACATTTGGACAGATTTCTTCTAAAGGCTCATAGTAGAACACTTTGGTAACACCTGATTTTAAGTGAGCAAGTTTTCCTAATGGTATTACCTAGGAGTGAATTATTATACTTTGTTTTTAGATGACTTTTACTTTTTAAATCATTTTACTATTTTTTCTTTTATTTCAGTTCTTGGGTGATTAGATCCCCCCCCCCCCCCCCGGCCAAGAAAATGTTTTTCTTTTTTACTATTTAGTTGCATAGTGAATTAATTTGATTGAAATAAAATTATTATTTTCTGTAAGAACTAAAAGCTTCATATGTGGTTTACACTAAAAATGTTGTATCAAAATTATATTTGACAGTTATTCAACAAAGTTCCTTTCTTGCTTAGTTCATATATTATCTAAATATCTACAATCACTATCACTCAACCTTCCAGTTTTTAGCATCCCTAATATGTTCTAGATTGAATGTTTTGTAATAACTTTAAATATATAATTTATAAGCAGCTAAGTTTTTTGCCCCTTTTAATCAATATCTGAGACTGTAAATTTGTTGTTGGTTAAGTACTTTTGCTATTAGTATTATCAATAAATCATAAATATCTACTTCGGTTTCTTGCAGCAACAAGGCAATTGCTGACTATCTTAGTGTTAATGGCTTCCAAGCGGCCCTTGAGTGTTTTCAGAAAGAGGCAGCAATGGTGAGGACTGTATACTATTTTCTCTAATTGATTTACAGGCATTCCTTGATTAATGATCTTAGGTCATTCTGAGGGGGGGGGGGGGGGGAATTTTAAAGATAGTTACATTCAGATTGCATATTATTTATAATATGTTCCTAAGATCTAGGAAATACAGTGAAACCTCACTATAAAAAAAACCAATAATTTGGGTCCATAAAATCGGATCACTTTAATTGCGTGGTTGTGTTAATGCAGGGTGTACATGTATAAAACCTATTAACTAAGTACAGTGGGCCTGCAGTGGTCAAGATCCACTTTTTAAAAATAAAATTAAGCTGACCACATGTACAATTTCATACCCTTTCAATTTACAGCTAATAAAGTGGACATTATTTACTTTCAGCTGATTGTGTCTAACAACACCACCAAGCCCAGCCAATATGTTGGCGGCTTTAGTTCTTTGATGTTTATTAACTTGTGAGAATCTTTTATCAACCACTGCTTTGTCTTCTGCTTGGCTGTATATGCAATTAAAGAAGAAGCATATGTTGGCTATTGCTTGTGCAATGATTGTATACAGAATTAATTGAATATAATTACAAAAAAGACAACTTACTGGTTTTACTCATGGATCAGTAATAAGTAACATTTCCATAAATGTTTATTTTGGCATAACACTTCAAGAGCCTGGTGAAATTGTTAAATATTGAATCATTTTATATTCAAGTCATGTGCAAACTCTTCCCCAAAATTAATAAGTTTTACACACTATTGTACTTAAAAAATATTTTTTCTCAGTATGAGAAAAATACATGTACATGAATTTAAAATTTCAGGAACCACGCCACAATCATATTACATATATATTCATATTCATTTGCGATCTTATCCACAAAATGAAAGTAAATATTTTTTATACCATTTTTTATGTATTTTGAAAACAAATTTCGTGTGCGGATGAATATACGAAATTTCGGGAGCCACGCCACAACTGCATTATATCCGAATAGGCATTATTGCGGGGTGCGTTATTGTGGGGTCCACTATAGTATATGACTCAGTCTTACATTAACATAGTATTTAATTTTGTACAGTATCAATTTTGCTTATTTTGCTTCACTTATTTCATATTAATTAAAATAACTTTATTTTTCTTTACAATACTTAAAAATAATTTTCAATTTACAGAATGTGCTATGTCTGATAGTTCAAAACTTAGCATTTGGTAGCATTTCAAGAAAACGTCTATCTGCTCCCTCTACACTGTGAATGTAAGAGCAATATTTTCAGGTTCATTTCTACAATGGCTGTCAGTCCATGTGATTTTGGATTTATCTCTTAGTATATTGTTAATAACTTAACTATTGTTTGTACCACACTTTCTGGCTTCTCATGCAAAATGTCTGTGAAGGTTCACTCATTTTATATAAACTCTGGCTCTAATATGCTTGACTAAGTGCATTCACATTAATGTTGTTTACATCTACTGTTCATTGAGGCATTTTGCTTCTGACTTTCAACTCCAAAATTACTTTCTGATTTATAATCCACAGTTTAATCTTTTTACTTTAACTATCTGTATTCCGTTTAGGCAACAGGATTCATGTTTGTATTTATGAGTAGGTAAGACCACTCAAATTTTGAAGTCTGGCCAAATAACCTGATATTTGCAGATTATGTTATCTACCTCAAAATAAGTTTGCATACAAAATTTTGGAGCTCTAGCTTTAATAGAAAAAAAGTTAGGACAAAGTTTGGTGTAAATTGCAGAAAAACTCAGATTTCATGAAGACCCCTTTTGAAATGACCACACAACAAAAACTATGAAACATACATAGCTCATCTTTACTATTTCAACTCTCTGTAACACAAATATATTGCTGATTTTTTTTAAGGATCACAGATGCATAGAAAATAAAATACAATCCTGTCAAATTAGCATTTTGTTTAAATTTTCAAATGGCAGATTTCATGAATGTTTTGATTCCTTTAAAGGGAAAATAAATTATAAACACTTGACTTACTTGACATATCTTCTTGGATTCTCTGTGGAACAAAGGGCCTCAAATTATAAACAACCCTATTTATATTCTCCATTGTTGATTCAATCATTTGCAAAACCATTATATTTGAGATACTGAGAGAAAAAAAATAAATCAATCATCCCATTATTTTAGATTTACTAATTTTTGAGGAATATTTGATTTTTCTTTCATATATTTTAATTATTTTAAAAAATAATTATACATTTTGAGAAATATTTGATTAAAAAATGCTGTTTTTTTTAAAAACCCTCTAAATTTTAATGATCTTGTTGATAAAAGTTCTTTTAATCAGAATGATATAATTTGTATCCAAGTTATTAAAATAAACTTGAAACTTAGGTTACTGTAATTTTTGAAATGCTTAAAAATATTATTTCTTACCAAACAGAACCTTTAAGTCACAAAACAAAGTATTATTTTTAATGGATTTTGTAAAAAATAATTCATCTATTTCAATCTCAAACTGGTTATACATTCTTTTTAGAGGCATGCTTTTAAGAGAGAATAGGTTTTCTTCTAAGCTGATGACTAATTGCTTTAGTCTTTTTCTTTTTTTTGATATATTGATGCAATGTATTGAAACAACAAGTGCAAGCATTGTATTGTGCATTTTGGGAGAGGTTATGCATTTTTTCTCGAAATATATTAGTCTTGTCAATAAATAAGTTAAGAAAAGTTTGTTTTATGTACTGAGCTATCTTTTGTATCATTTCAGTCTGGAGAAATAGAAAAGAAGTATAGTGGTCTACTTGAAAAGAAATGGACATCAGTAATTCGTCTTCAGAAAAGGGTAAGTTTTGCATTTTCACTTTCTTCTTATCATTTTGTTGATGATATTACCAAGGCATCTCTTGAGCTTGGATGGCTTCTCAAGTTTCCATTAACCTTTACTGTCTGAGCACCAACCTCATCACATCCCATTGACCTGGCAATATTTGACTTTCCTTTTCAGGTTACATTTTGATTTCCAAATATTTAATTTTTATTCTTACACATGTTATAATATTGTCCTTTGTATAGTTTGCATATGAAGCACAATCTTCATACACTGAATAAGCTTACTATGTTGTTAAAACAGTCCTAAGGCATTTGAAAGTACCACACTTCAGAATACCCTTACAGAAGTCTTTTGAAACAATAAAATTGTCCTCAAATCATTTGAATTTACCCCACTTCAAAATACATTTACAGAACTGTCCAGAAGTCATTTGAAACAAATAAAACAGTCATTAAAGCTTTGAAAAGTGTCACACTTGCAAAATACACATACAGAGTTATACAGAAGTCATTTGAAATAATGTCACACTTCAAATATGTTCATATAGCACTGTTTCAATGCATTGTCACACTTAAGGCAATGTACACCAGTGAAAAATCATGACTTTGGGTTGTTTGCATATTTAGACAGTTCATTGTCTACTTTCAGAATCATTCATCGTTTTTTCATAAAACTGTTGTTTTTATGTAATAAAAGTGCTTTTATTACACTAATCGTCATGCTTTTGGAAGCTTTTTTTCAAATTTTGTGTGAAATTGCTGATTTTCAAGCTTTGAAAACATGCCTTTCGTTGGCGATAACCATCATGGTTTATATACTGGGGAAATCTTCATTATTTTCCCTGCCTTTGTTCAGGTTTCTATTTAAAAAATGTGAAAATAACATCAGATTAGTTTATTTTTAACATTGGGTCACCCCAAGCTATGTTCTATATATGAGGAGCATGATCCTTCAACTCTGCAATCATGTTTCTGATTGCTCTAACATGTCAGGTTTGAAAAATGGTTGGGGAAAAAATCTGTGCTTGAACCAGTTTATAAAAGCAAGCAAACAAGAAAAGCAGCAAGTAATTGCAAGGAAGAATTTTTTAAAAGTTGAAATAATATCCTTACTGCTGCCAAGGAGACAAAGTTGGACCTGCTATTGAACGGCATTCAAAGTTCACACACTACAAGTTCAATTTCTCCTTCTAGTGACAGTTTTCTTGGAGATAAAGTCAGGACACAATTCAAAAGTGAACTGTATGCTTTCTGAGAAAGGAGATGGGAGTGACAGTGCTGCATCAGTTCATTGTGAATCCAGTGCTGAGAGATAAAACTAATGTTGCTAATTTCTCAAGAGCTATTGTTAGTTTCTCTACACTTGATACAATTGTTGAGTGCAGAAATGCTACATTGGCACTGATAAATAAAAAACCCCAAGGATCTTGCTGTATATGCAAATATTTTTTGTTCAACATGTGAAGAAACTGTTGATGGTACTGGTAGGTGCTTAGAAAAGGTAATACATTCAAACCCGGTTATGTCGCTGGCCTAGGGGTTTGCCAAAAAACATCCAGATAACCAAAAACCAATATGGCGGCAATATAGTACAGTACTGTAACATGATGTGCGTTAATAAATGAGAATGTATATGCACATGATTTTGGTGATTTTTTTTTTTTTTACACAACAGCGTTGCCATGATTGGCATGCTATAAAAATGTACGTTTAATAACAACAAAAGACTTACGTACATGTGGTTACTATGGTTTCTTTAGAAAGTCTAAAATGCTTTGTTGCTTCTTGCCTTTAACAGTCTGCTTGAAAACAAATGCTTCAATATTACATGTAACATGTGCTTGAAATTTCTTTATGTACATGATGTGCGTTAATAAATGAGAATGTACGTGCACGTGTTTTTGGTAATTTTTTTTTTTACACAACAGCGTTGCCGCGATTTGTTTGACGACGCGATCGGCTTGTTTTAAAAATGTACATACACTGTACATGTTTGCTAACAATTAAGAGTTGTTCCGTTTTTATTTTGAGATTTTGAATACAAGATATAATAAATATATGTCTTATAATCTGATAAATTTATCAGTTCACTTTGATTTGGTGCTTTTTTTATTTCTTTCTTATTTTTTTCATAGAGTTTAGGCTACCATTTTTTTTTTAAAATTCAAGAAAATGACTTGTAAATTTTTAAAAACTGATTACTAAAATTGAAAAAATGACTAGCCAGTGGCTAATGATTTAAAAGTCCTATGTGGAGGGCTGATGTATGCTGTGATTTACAATAGCACACATTTGTTATAAAAAATTAAAATTATGACAAAAATACAAATTTTGTATATATTTGAATTAAAGTCTAAGGAAAACATTATATAACACCTAAGACTAATAATATATAATTAAGCATTCATGTCATATAACCTTTAGAAAACCCAGATTACATAATCAAGCAGTTATTAAAAATTATATTTTTTAGTTAAATTTTAACACAAAATAAAAACTCATATAACAATATCAAAGAAAATTTTTATTAATTGTAATTATTTTTTGTGAGTATTATTGATATTTTGTATAGGATGGAGAGTAAACAATTTTGGAACTTTTGATAAGATTGGCATATTGATTATAAAAATTAAAATAAGTAATTATTAAAAATGTAAATTGTTTTAACAACTTTTGCATTCACACTTTTAAATGTCATGGCAAAAGTTCTTTAACTTTTGCCACGAAAAATTTATGTTACAACAATAATAAAAATTACTTTAAAAATTCTGCCTTTCTTATCGAGTTTCAGTGGGAGATGATTTTTTTTTTTATCTATCAGCAACCATTTTCTAATTTTATTTAAGTAAAACTCCACCCCACCTGCTTTGTGCTATTCAGAATTTGAAAATGCTGTGACACATTCAAGGAAACAAGAGTTGGAGATTAAATTAATTTGTATACCCAATTATAAGCATATATAACTAATTTCCTGAAAAATATTATAATTTAACTCTTTCAGTTCCACGTGTAGTTTCACATTTGTCATTTAAAAGAGAATGTGCCAGGGACAAATAGTGTTAAAGTTTAGTCAACACATTTTAAAATAATTTATTTCAAATTTTATATTGTATGTTTATTTTTATTGGTACAAAAAATAATTATATGAAAAAGAACAAGAATGCATTTAAGATACTAATTAAAGAGCTGAACTAAGTGTTTCATCTGTTAGGACTCTTCATTCTATCACTGTAAATCAGTGAAAGCATTTGTTTTAATACAATGATAACAATTTGAGACCTAAGCAGATATCTTCTCAATTGGCTTACTTTTCTTATTTTAAATTTCTTCTTTTATTGCTGATCCTTTGCCATTTTGGAGATTTTATCCTTATCTGTTAGAGTTTTTAGTTGTACAATGATAAAATATATATTTTGTTTAAGTAAAATAAGTTTTCAAGAATTCGCACAAAGAGGATTACTTGATATTTAATGCCTTTCCACCTTTTAGTATGGACGATAGAATAAGTGATTTTGGGAAAGTGATATATATGTGTATGGAAGCGAGGCTGTACATATGCTTTGTGTCATTTGCCTTGGAATCACAGCTTGCTATTTTGCGCACTTTCATTTAACTTCACTTAGCTGTGCATGTGTGTTGCTTTCTTTCATATCAAGGGAACTTAGTACAATCTCTGCACACATGCTTACAGGAGATATGCAGGAGAGAGACCACTCAGTGATATAAGTCAAGGGAGGTAATTTTTTGCACATATGCACTGGATAGCCAAAGGCCTTCAGTTAACTGCCTTTTAGTTCAAGGAAATTAATCACAAAAATTGTACAGGTATACATTCATATGGTCAGAACTTATTTGAATGCATATAGCTTTAGTTTTATGATCCTGAACAATTGAAATTTGGCATACAGATATTGAAATATTGTCCCATTGCCAAGATTCTTAGATTGGGCCAGAGTTGTAGTACAAAATAAAAGTGTATGGATCCATTTGACTTTGCAACAAAAGTGTTATTTACATGTCAAATAATTATTCACTTAATCTCTGAAGCCATTACCATTGCTGAAACAGTGACAATTCCTTCTGTGAGAAGGATATTTGTTAAGAAGTGGTATCACTTAGGAAGACTTTTTATATTTTATACACCGAAGTGGGTTCCTCCATTTTATTTATAACAGTTATTTAATTTAGTGAGACACCCAATATGTTTCAAAGTTGGAACAAATAAAATAAATAAAAATTAAACACATTTTGTGGATCTAGGAAAATATTATTTATTGTTGTTGCAAACTTTAAGTTGTAGAAGAATACTTTATAAAATTTAAATTTTATATATGGACATTTTTAAAATCAGTATATTAAACAGGAAATTTTGCATGTAAATTAGAACTAAAATGAGAATTACATCTGACATGAAAAAAATCTTGAGGCTTTATTCTACACAAACAGACTCATATAAATGAATGTGTTGTATCTTAAAGTCCTTTTTCATCTGAAAGTTTTTCATTGTTTATCAGGTAATGGATTTGGAGGCCAAGCTGGCTGAGGCTGAAAAGGAAGTCAATTCAGGTGCACCTCCTCGTGACAGGCGCTCTCCTGCTGAATGGATCCCACGTCCTCCAGAAAGATACACCCTAAGTGGCCACCGCAGTCCCATCACAAAGGTGGTCTTTCATCCAGTTTTCTCTCTTATGGTTTCTTCTAGTGAAGATGCCACTATAAAGGTAAGTTGTGCAAAATTCGTTGTGGAGAACTGAAGATATAAGAGATTTTTATTTCTTTAAATAGTATTATATATTTCATTTAGCTTTTTGTAATTTATAAACAAATTAAAAATTTAATCACTACATATTTTATTTATATAATATTGAAAATGATATTGTGTCTGTTTTTAAGTGAATCATTAAAATAAATTTGATGCTCATTTTCAAGTTGACTTTGCTATATTTGTCAACTCTCTCACAGCTTGTAGTAATCTCACACCATGCTGATTTCTCCTGCTCCCTGCAAGATGACTTAATTTAAAATTTTAAAAGAAAGAACTCTTTCTTTATGAAAATCTCTGGTTTTCTAGTAAATGAACTGTGTGTGTGTGCGTGCGTGCGTGTGAGAGCTGAAACGTTTTGGCATCTGTGGAATACATCTTTGATAATTTTAATTTAGAAAGCTAAAGCTTCAAAGAAAAAATAATGATTACTAGAAATGCAAGCACAATATCAGGATCATTATGGTTGTGAGATTTTGACTGATAAATTAGCTAATTTTAAAAATGGAATTGTTTCTTTTTCTTTCTTTAAATAATATTTGGCTACTGATAATATCCTTGCATAAAATAAAATTCTTGCCTCCATTTTGTCTTTCTGTTTGGTTGGGGTTAACCCCAAAACTACAGGACATATTTTGATTGGACTTTTACTGTTGTATACCTTAGTGTCCTAGAATCAAGATAGGTTACATCACACTATCTCATAAGGAATCTTACTAATAGCTCTTAAATTATGAAAATAATAAAAAGTGTGAGTACAGATTGTGGCTTGTGCGACATGGTGGGGTATAAATTGCTCCATGCACAGCAGATCCTCCATGCACTGAGGAGGCTTCATGGATTCAATCTGAATGCGTTTCCTATTTTGGGTATTAGATTTTAGGCTGTAGTAAATATTGTATTTTGGTGGATTACATTACGCTGTGTGGTTTGCTCTTATTTTTGTAATGCCTTCCCTAGAGAGATAAAACCTTAATTCAGTCTTGGAGAATGCAAAAAGAAAGTGCTTCTGTGGCTCTCAGAAAGCCAATATGAGCATTATGAGTTCCCAGAGAGATAAGGCAGTCCACATTGAGAGCATCTATTTGCAAAGATGATTAATAAATCATAAGGACAGACACTATGGACCACAGGCATGAACCTTGCTCCAGTTGATTCTCACATGCACATCTGTATGTCACAAACTCCAGGGTCAGCAAAGTGACAGGCTCTTTGTTTGTACTCCAGATAACAAGACACAATATTGTATACAAAGAAGCACATAGATTAACCTTTGTAACTTAACCAAAAATTTGTAGTTATCATTTGCATGTATTCTGCTAATTACTTTATTGTGCACATCAAATTCAAAATCAAATTTCAGCCTAGATTTAAAGTAAAATTTGACATAACACTTCACATTTCTAGGACACTTAGATATTAACCCTTTAAGGTGCACGTTTTTCCTTTTTCTTACTCTGAAGGGGCAAGATTTTTCAGGGTTTCAGTGAGATTTAGGGTTACGTTAGTAAAAGCATCATATCTTAGTGCATGTATTTCAATGAAATAAAATGCAAAATGAAATGAAATGAAAGCAGCTTTATTAATATCCTTAATTGAAGTATACTTTCAGGTGTTAAATTTGAATCCATGCATGAACATATATATTTACACACAAAAAATTATTGTCCAGTTATTGTCTGTTACAAACACTATGTATACACATTTTGTTGATGCCAGGAATACTAATCTGTCATCAGACGACCAATACATCTCTTTTCTCGGCAGGTTGTGAATTCCTATCAAAATCATAAGTCCAAAATAAACCTGAATTTCAGTGGCATTAGTTTCCTTCCAACCTGGATTGTCATTTTGTTTTTCCATGATTTTTGGACGTGCATACTCGTTCGTTTATTCCGCTATCTTGTCAAATGTTTCTTCTTTGAAAAACTGGTAGAAGAAAGCCAGCTGAGTACTATCATTAGTTATAATCACATTCGGCCCCGTTTCTGTTATAAATTCCAATATATTCAGTGCTAAAGTACGACTATTCCAACTGTGTGCGTCTCCAGATACCCCTTCCCCCTACTCCTCTTCGATATTTTCAGAATCTGATGCACTCTCCTACAAAATTTGAAAGATGTTACATGTGCATGCTACTGACGCTAATGTCACTTCTAATCCTATCGTCCGATTCAAAATCAACTTCTCTTACCTCATTATCTGAAAAACTGAATCCAGTAAACTCCTCATTATCGCTCTACGATTCTAAGAAATCCATTTGAAACACCAAACATGAAAAACAAATAAAACTTTATGAAAAAATGAATGCAGCATTGAATCGTCATAGAAATGTTGGACTTCCTGTAGACACCGGTAGTCTCACGATTTCTCAAACAATATGAGAAAAAAAGAGCACTGGTTGATAGGGATGCTTTAGGACATTATGGTACTTATCTGGTGGTAAACAAACACAATAAAAACAACATTCTGTAAAATACATGTAATATACTTTAAGCAACATATTATGAAAACCAACATTTACATGGGCAAAACCACAGGCAAAATCTAGACTTAATAATTCTGGTAAAAGTGCTTTTATGTTGGAATTTTGCCAACTGTCTCATGATACTATCAGTATTATTCAATGCTCAGAATTCATATGGCAGCATTGATTTTTCAACCTGAACTCTTTGCTGTATCCTGCTGTCTGGTTTTATTCATTGATACATATTTTATAAATAATGTAAGTATTTAATTTTTGTTAAGTAAGAGATTAGATTATTTGGGGTTGGTTTTTTTTACTACTCCCACACCAACTAAAGGTAATATTTTGTTGATGATTCAGCTTTTGTTATTTCATTTACAGCTTCTGATGTACTGAAGTGATAGCTAAAAAGTTTAGGAAATTGTCTGCCATTTCGTGCATTCATTTGGAAGATTATTTAACCACATTTACAGTAATGAGCACATTTCAACTTGCAGAGCAAAGATATAACTCTTGATGTAATAAAACAATTTAAGACTGTTGATAATTGAATTGTTATTTTGTTAAGAAAATGAGTTTTCTACCTTTAATTATAAATATAATTAACATATATTTACTTATTAGCATGTATACTGTAATGTATGTATATTCTTAGGCAGCGCTATTGTGCACAACTTTATACATTTAGGGTCACTAGTATTTGTACTAATGTAGTGTATAATTTTTAATCTGATTTGATTGTTTGGTCTTTTTTATGCAATATATATATATATATTTACAAGCTAAAATATTTTAATAAAATATTATGTTATTAGCACTTAGCATTCATTATTTTTAATTATAATAAAATATTTTTTACTATAATTTATTTTTTTATATTATAATTTATTATTTTTCATTATAAAATTATTTATTTAGGTCTGGGATTATGAGACTGGTGATTATGAGAGGACACTTAAAGGGCACACAGATTCTGTACAGGATGTTGCTTTTGACAACTCTGGCAAGTTTCTTGGTAAGTGAAACCAGCATAAGTAAACAAAGACATTTAAGTATACATTGATCTTTTCATAAAGTGACTTTTCAGCATGGTTGCTCATTACAATGAACCTTTGTTGTAGCTTTAGATCTATCTTTCTTTCTATGTATGTTGATATTAAATTTGCTTATTCTATCTTAATTTGTTTGTAACGAAAACATAATGTCATAGTTATTATTGTAAACACTTTCATATTTTTGAAATTTAGTGCACATACTGGTGGCCCTTGAATATCATGATAGTCAGCTCTTAAAAAAGTCCTTGAAAAGTCCTTGGATTTTTCTAAATTGTCTATTAATCCTGATACACACGCTTGTCTATGTTCCCTTTTGCTACAGATGCTGCACACATAATCTATTTTCAGACAGGCCATTTGATCCTCATCATGGCCTACTTCAGCAGATAACTGCCTTTTTCAGTTATCACTGACAGGAATGTTTTCACTAATGTTTTGGAAAACCAGTCTCCAACATATCATTAAAGTCACTGTATAAGTATAAGCATTTTTTTTATCTGACTGCACTTTCCAACATCTCTTCTTTGATGATGTTTTGAATTTGCATTTTTTCCACAATTTGTAGCAATAAAAATTGAAGTCTCACCTTTCTCAATGCATCAGTCACCATTACTCTTCAAAAGTAAGGACTTTCCTTTTGAAGACATTTGAAGTTTTGGTCCACTGGGCAAAATGTAACTGAATTCACTCACCAATTTTGAAGACTTTCAAACTGAGACGGATGGAGTGATAGCTTGCTTTTTCTTTTAAATAATCTAAATCTCATAACTCTCATGAGCAAGAGCAAAGAAATCATGTACACAACAGTCACAAACTTTCTAAATCATAA
The DNA here is from genome assembly GCA_028829895.1 of Sinotaia quadrata. Classification (NCBI taxonomy): domain Eukaryota; kingdom Metazoa; phylum Mollusca; class Gastropoda; order Architaenioglossa; family Viviparidae; genus Sinotaia; species Sinotaia quadrata. The sequence continues at coordinate 73,068,447 of CM054183.1, read as the reverse complement.
AAAAACATTGTTGATATTAATTTTTTAAAGCACAAGGAAAGTTTATGATGTTAGCCACTTTTTAAAATTTCAAGCTGAAGTTTAAAAAAAAAATTACTCCAGTTACTTTCAAATTAATGATTTTCCACAAATTGTCTACTTTAAATAATTCAATAAAGTCTTAAAATTGTAGGAGGAAGATGTAAAGTGGTCGTTGATGCTAAGGAGGGTGTTGTAAAGTGGTTGTTTTTACTATAATGTCTAGTGAAGCACATGGCCATTACAAAAACAATTTAAAATGAAGGGACTGTTAAGTAAGGGGTGGGATAACATTACGGAGGTTCCAGTGTGTTTTTTTATTCATGAAATAAAAGAATCTAAACAAGTTATAGAGTGGAAGGTGATTGTATACAAAAAGTAATATGATTGCTAAGCAGCATAGAGTAGTTAGAACCAGCCTCTATATGACGATAGCGGACAACTTCTAAATTCTGAAAAATTTACCCTTTTGTCACAAGTGCTGTGTTTATGTTCCATATTTATCATGCTTGTGAAATAATTTGTCGAATAAAACTATCTTCCAACGTTTCATTAATGTATTTTTTATTTGTGGGAGAGCGAGTGGAAGCATGTAAGATTGCATTAAATTTGCTACGGAGAGTGTGTTTCGATGACCATTTCTTAATCTCTGGTTTTACTGTCCTTTTTTGGTATGCCTTGCAAAAACTAACACAGGTTCCGCTACGATTGTCTAATCAGAATGTATCTTACATCAAACTAAGGCAAAATGAATGTAGAATGCAGCCGCGTTAGTTTCAAATCTGTATTTTTATTTTTATTGTTCCTAAAAGTCGATTAAAAAAAAGCCTAAGTTTTACTATTTTATGGGTTTTTTTTTAATATCATTAGAAAGTAGAGAATCTCTTCTTTAAAATGGTATATAGCATGACAAAGTGGCATTTTCATAGCGGAACCCGTAGAATGGGAAAATGTGCAACCCAAGCATGCACAAAGTAAACATAGGCCTAAACATAAATGAAGCATGTGATCATCATGGTGTTGTCGGCTGTACTTGTTTCTCTGCTGCGAAAGTAATTCACTAAGCTTAATTAACTATAACTCTTGCAGTTGTAAAAAGATTTTAGTTAATTATCTGGATAATCTTTTAAGGCTAATTGACGGAAATAAAGATTGTATCTGTCCAGAGGTTAATGCGTTCGAGATTGTCATGGACGTGAGTGAGAGTAGACAAGTATAGGCCTGCTAAAGTTATTTATAATTTCTGCTATAAAATTTATTAACAGACAATGGTCACACATTGATCCTAGATTGTTTTCCCCCACAAAAAACTGGTTTATTAAATAAGTTATGATGTATCACGAATGACAGCCATTTAATCATAATGGGTAGCGCCAATAGCAACATCTTCAAATATGCATTAATTAATTATTTTTTTATGAGGCTATACCCATCATTGTATCTTTTAGTGCTGGTAATAGGTTAAATTATTGTTAGGGTTCATTTTACTTGTAAAAATTGGCCAAGAGTTTGAGGGACCATGTTTCAGAATACATAATACTCTTGTTTTTATTTCAACCTGCCACTAGGTTTCAATCAGGCCTCTATCATTATTTTTAAATAATCATAAATTTTAAAACATAAGACATTAATAAGTGCATTTTAAATGTCAGCTAATTTTAAGTTGTTATTTCATTATAATTACTTAAACAAGTCAAATGTTATTTCATTATAATTACTTAAACAAGTCAAATGGAATTCAAAATAAGCAAAAAGCATTAACCCGTTCACTGTCTGTGGTAAATATGCTTTACCACAAAAACGGGTCACTTTTTATAGTTGACCTATTTATATAAAACAACCAATCAGTTACTTTTTAAATTCCTTAACACATTTCTAAACTACAGAGTATCTTGGATTTTTTAAAATCACTTTATAAATAAGTTTTTAAAAAATATTTTAGTACACTGACCCATTCCATTGTCACTAGCGAAAACATACTGACAGCGAACAGGTTAATATCGTTCATCTTCAGTGTTGGCTCAAAGTGCCATTGCTCAATTTGTGTTTTTTCTCATTTTTGAGAATCAATAACTCAAAAATTAAAAAAGCTATTGTCTCTGAAAAAAAAAATCAGGCTTCATGTCAGCATTGGATACATGAGGTATGCAAAAATTTAGCTCTGTCAGATAATCAATTTTTACATTAGGGTGATGCAAAAATGGCAAAACTAAAATACGTGTAAAAAGCATCTTTTCCCCATTTTTGAAAATTGCGTTAAAAAAAAAGTAAGAAATATTAAGCAACCATTTTTTGTAAATTAACTTCTTTCACCATGTTAGTTATATGGTGTAAATTTCATTAATTTCCAAAAAATTTGAAAAATAGCTGGTTCTATCTACATAGAGAATGAAAAATAAAATAGAGTGGGATTGTGTGATAGATCATCAGCTAGTAGTAGTAAAAAGGTAATCTTTCCCTAGAAGTGGCTCAAAGAAATAAAAATAAACATTAATTTTCACTTATAGACATTTAAAATTTTAATTAAATTTAATTAATTTAATACAAAATAATATTAATTTTCCTAATTTTATATCACTACTTAACAAACACTTCATTGAGCAGGTAATATAAACACTATCACATATATCAGTTTTGTTATTTCTTATAAGTTTGCACTTATCTACTGCTTTTTTTTACTTTTGCCATTTCAGACTTTCAGCTGATTATCCTTACGATTCTAATTATTATATTTTTACTTATAATTAACAATCAAGAAGTATTAGGGCATTCATTGTTTCTTTGTAAGGAGTCTTCTTCAAGCACAAATCACATTTAACTGGGCATATTAGCTGGAATCAACCCCTTTTCTAGGAAAAAAACCAGGTTTGACTAAGAACCAAGTACATTAATAAAGGCTAGCCCTTTTTATTAAATTACTTTTGTTATTTGAGAATTATTGCATTTAACCGGTTACCGGTGTTGAATGTCTGTCTTTCACCTGTTTATTTGTGAGTGTGTATACCAAAAGCAAATATGGAAACTGGATTAGGAGAATGACTGTATGAGCACAGAAACCTGTGGCAAAACTCCCCTTAGGCTTACCTAAAAGAATATAAAATTGGCTGTATAACTAAATTAAGATGGTTTAATGATTGGTGAGACTGCCTAGGAAGAGTTGTAAAGTTGGCTGTATAACTAAGTGAGTTACACTTGATAAGTTTAGAAAAACAAAATAAACAACAAAAATCTTTTCATTATTATTTTAAAATCTTAATTCTTTTTCAGACTCATGAAATAGTTTGAATTTTACTGGGAATTTATAAAACAGCATTTCTGATTTGAAAAGTAATATTGAGATTGTATTGTAGACTTGTGTCCATGAGAAAACCAAAACAAGCAGACAGGACATGAAATATTATTTGAGTTGATTCCTGAATCCTTTCTATAGCTATTTGAAGTGCTAAATTTTTTATACCAATTAATTAATAAATCTTTCATTTGAATTTCAAGCATAATCTTGCTACATGTACTTTATGTTCAAGATTTAAATATATTAAAAATCTGTTACGTGTATTTAGTGTTTGTTTAATGCTTAGCAAGCAGTTTGGTCTTAGCATTAATTAATGCAACACATATGCACACTGAAGAACCATAAACATTTTTTAAATTCTCACTTCAGTATAAACCAATTCAAATCAATTTGATTTTTTTCTTTTTTTTAAAAAGTATATTATTAGATTTTTTTTTTTTTTAGGTCTTATTTTAAATTGAAATTTAAAGTTTTTAATAAATTACTACAGTTAATCGTAGATACGACTATAACCTATACTGCCAATGCTTTAAAGGACTATTAAAAATATGATTTTTTTTTTACAAATACAGTGAATAGTTATGATTTTTAAACATATACTATTAGGTATTCCAAACATCACTGATTGGCTGATTGTGACATTGTTTAGTCAATTTTTCTACATTTTCATCACTCATGTTCCCTCTGTATATTGAAGCTTTGTAAAATAAAAGCACATGAAACAAAAAGGTTGTTCTCTATTCTGTCTTTCTGTGTATTTTGTTTTAATAAATAATTGTGAAAAAATAATAAGAAGTTATTTAGAAGTTACCAACCAAGCGACTTTTTGACCAAGTCGCCATAACTTGTCCAGTGGTAACACTTAACACATGCACTCTTTCTCGGTCTGTGGGTACGCATGCAGTATAGTAATCTAAAAATAATAACTTTTCATGTAGGGGAGAGAACAAGGTTCATTTCCATACTAAATAATTTGCGGGAATTTCAAGATAAAAGTGTACATTTTAATTTACATTTTTGTAATGTAATTACTCCAGTTAGCAACTGCTGAATCAAGGAAAGAAGATGTAGCTGAGTTGAAACTGAAAGGGAACTATGTGTTTTACTTGGACTTTAAAGTTATGCAGTTTCTAGTGAAGGCAGAGTGTAGAATGTTCCAGCAGTTAATAAAATAACAAAGGACTATCAGTGTATTGCATCACTCACTTAAGTTAGGCACCAACCTTGAAGTTAAAGATGACTGGGCTAGAACCTTAGTACAGAAAACATTATGTAAGGTACAAATATTTTTTGTAAGTACATATGTGAAAAGACTGGCTGAGAAAAGATGATGATGAGGTAATAAATAGCTATTTTTTACAGTGACTATGATTAGTATGAAGTTCCGTCGGTGTCCAGTGAAGGTAGATTGTGGAATAATGGTCTATCAGCAGATTGCATCACTTATTTAAGTTAAGCACCACAATATGAAACATGCTGTTGTGGAAAGCATGTAATTGTTTGCATACAGCATATAGGAACATTCCTTGTGGTACCAAGCTAGACTTGATTAAAATCATTGAACTGAAAAAGCATTCATTTGGATGAATGATTGTCAAATGTCTGAGCATATTTGTATAAAATATGAAGATTTCTTTATTGTGGTGAGTACATTCTTAATATAGATCTTTCCAAACTGAATCCATTGGTACCAAAACCATCTCTGTAGCTCAATTACAAGCAGAGTTATTACATTTTTAACATTTGTAGCAGTTTCATCATTTTGTGTTAACTCCATTATGAATGTTTTCCAACCTGAAAATAAATAGAATGCTAATTTTGACTGACAGTATATTGGAAAATAACAATGCAAAGCCGCTTCAGCCATATATATATGTTGGATACTACTTATGTGAAGAGTTTAAACTATATTGTTTATCATTTGTTCATTTTGTGGACCTTCATAGTGAGTTATTTGTGAACAAATTCATTTTTGAGCGTAAAAGTTTGCAAAAAATTAAATATTGACAAATTTGTAACTTTGGTTCTAATTGAGTTACAAAATTGATTTTAGTATCATTGAAATAAGGCAGAAAAAGTTCTATATGTCTATTTACTTTTAAATTATTAGTAATGATTTTGAAAAATATGTTTGGAATACCCAATACTATTGTATAATAACACTTTTAAAATCATTGTCAATTACTGTAGCTTCCTGCTCAGCAGATATGACTCTAAAGCTGTGGGACTTTCAGGGATTTGAGTGCATCAAAACAATGTACGGTGAGTATTACTGTTTTGAGTTTTATTAGGTGCTAATACAGTTTTTCCTGTCACATTACAGTCCTATCTGTTAATTTGCAGTGCACATTAGTTTTTGACACTTTTTTCTTGTATTGTACTTAATTCATGTTGACTTATGTGTGTTTACTTCAAGTAAACATTAGATTAAGATAGTACTTTAATAATTATTTACTCTTTCACCTGTTATTCTGGAGGCTGACTTTTTGCAAGCTTAGTTTTTATATTCATCAACTCACAAATTGAGCACACACCTATATGCATGCCTGCAAACATGTACACACACATACACAGACTAAAATTAGATTTTACTATAAATGTAACAATTTTGCTGAATTGTATGCACCCAGTTAAATAGAGATCAGTGCCAGATCTATATAGAGATGTATTAAGATTTATTTTTCCTGAAATATTTAATTTCAAGGCATAATTCTATGTCATTGTTCTGCTTGTGAATTTGATTTGTTTCTGGCTTGGTTTTATTGTGACATTCATCAGTTATAGTAATGTTAGTATTTAAGTCATCCAGTTTAACATAAAACTTATTTTTGTAATCTGATTTAATATTTTAAATAAATTGGTATGTGATTTTACGGGGAGTGAAATGTTGGTTTTGTGTCATGCTCATTCCACCTGCACCCATAATTTAGGCACATGATTTCAAAGTGATATAATTGGTTCACACCAGACAGATTGATAAACATATTGGCTTGCCCCAGTCACACTCATTCATTCTTTGACAGTTGTTAACAAAAGAGTGATGAACAAACCGGTGGCATATAAGAAATATAGCTGCTTAAATATCTTACAACAGTGACACAACAGTATTACACTTGGCACAGTAGACTTGCAAAGTCAAGCTTCCAGACTGGGTTAAAAAGCATCCATTACAAGCTATTTGCAGGTTGTCTGTGATTATTGATCCCTGGAATTTCAACTAATTACTATAAGTCATGACTTGCATTCATAAATATTAATCCACCATATTTATTGAAATTTTGGTGGATTAAATATTTTGTGGCATGTTCTCATGCAGTATACTCTTTTGTCTTCACATCTGTTGGCTGTGGGAAGAAGAGGACTACCAATTGATTTATAGCATAACTTGATCTTCTCTAATGGGTGGGGTGGGGGAACTTGTAAAGAAATTTCAGTCTTTGCTGAAAAGTATCTTTCCCTTATAAGTTGGTGATAGCATTCCACACCTGTCAAGCTCATAAGCTTATGACCCTGCTCAAGAGCACCCTTTTAACAACTGGGAAAATGTTCTTTCCACACCATCAAAATTAAATTATATTGGACCAACCCTTGAAAATTGTAGTCTGAGTAACTTGCATTTTGTTATGACAGCTCACTAGTGAAAGAATGCCAACATGCCAACAACAGGGGCATGAGGGGAGGAGGGGGAGAATGACAACATCTGTTCAGTGAATATATAATAATATGTTAAGATCAACAAAAAAATAACTAAATATATATTTATATATCTAGTCTTAAAAATAAGAAATATTTCAGTTTGATTACTTCTTTTTAAAAAAAAACAACCCATAATAATTGCAGTTTGTATTTTAAAAAAACAACACTTTACCTAATCTATAAATCAGCCACTGCCACCTTGCTTTGTTATTTTTATTTGCATTTGAAGAGTTAGTTTCTGCACAACACACTTCTACTTCCCCCCCCCCCTCCCCCAGGTAACAGTTGATTCATCCACTCCAACAGATTCACCAATTTGCTGTGATGTGCAGGGCAATGATTCTTTCAAGCAGTTGGTTTCACTATCACTTTTTCAAAAAGTGAACATATATATGACTGGTTCATTGTCACTTATTATGTTGAAGGTTTAATTATTTAGATTTTTTAAAACTATCTTTAGAAGTGGGTGACGAATAAAAGACACTGTATATTGATGTAGATTGAAAAGAACACAAAATGAAATACAGATGAATCTAAAAAAACTAACACACAGTACATGATACCCATATCGGCATGTGATGTCTGACAGTGATAGGATGTTTGATGTTGATGCAGTAAACTTTTCTGAATCAAACTGATCCAAATATTGCTGAGTTACTTCAATACAGTTATTGCGCAATTGACAATATGCCAAAATTGGTGGGTATCTATGCACTGAACATGCCTCTAAAATGCATACATACCTCTTGTCCGTACCTGGCATGCATTCAAATGTATAAGCACATTATTATTGTTATTCTAATTCTATGTTATGTCTAACCTGAAATGCTAGACAGATTGATTGCAAGTAATAAAATTATTTTCTTTAAAAGAAGATAGAAAATCATGATTTTTGTGTGTGTGTGTGAAAAAATATCGCCTAATATAACCTAATTGTTATTTTCTGAGCTTGCAAATGACATTTTTCAAGGTTTATATTAGACCATTGTACGATTAAATATGGCATTAGTCATGACTTGCTAGTGAATGCATGTAATTCTTTATCATCTTCCCAATTTTCTAATGGTATATGTTCAGAACATCACAGTTTTGCAAAGAAATTAAGTTTGAAAGAGTACAGTCTGAAAGGCTAACTTATACAAATTTGCACATCTCTCAAAACATGCACACATTTTTTTTTAAAATTACAGAAGCAGTAAATTATGAACAAGGACTACAGTGCTCTTCTGTTTTAGTATTTGTCACAAAACCTTCAAAATAAAAAGATATGTTTTGCTTATTATTTTGTTATAATTAATAATGTTACATAAAAAATATTACAGTAAACCCTCCTAATCCAACTACTGTAATTCAGAATTTAAGGTAATCCAGAGTTTTAGGAATTTTTTTATAAAATAGATAAAATACACATTTTTAGTTTTATAAAAAAATCAATATCAAGTACATTAAATGGAAAGAAACAAAGATAGCTATCATAAAACTTCTACAAGCCTTATAATCTCTATAAATTTAGTCTCATCTGATGAAGCAGAGAAAATCAAGATAGCAGCATTTTGTCAGCATTTTCATGATGTCATGACATTTGTGTGTGTATCCTTTTGCCATGTGCTTGATGTATCATAGTGCCACCTCCAATTCTTCTGCGTTCTCAGAATACTAAATTGGGTCCGTCTCAGAAATCATTGTCACCTATGATGTGACATACACAACATTTCCCTGAAATTCTGCTTAATCTGAATAAGCCTTGGTCCCAATTAGTTCATATTAGTGGATTTTTTTTGTAGTTATCTGTAAGTATCTGTTGTTATCTTGTTAGCAATTTTGAAGCAAATCTTTTCTTCATATTTCACAAGACAATATAAAAATCAGAGAATGAATTAATTTTTATTAATTTCCTTCTTTATAACCAAAGATTTTTTCAGCTTTTTAAAGTTTTCTAAACCTCAAGAATAGATGTTTCTTCTCTGACTGCAAATAAAATAATTCTGTTAGAAAATGTAATTATGATCGATTTCAAGGGTAAATAATTTGACTTGTTTTTAAGTGGAAACTAATTATGCATTCATCATGTAAACAGTTAGATGGCATCTTCAGTTTAGCTTCTTTGTTAATAACGATCATAGCTTGTCATATAATTAAAATAAATAAATATGTGTGTGTGCACTCTAATTGTTTCCACATTTATCCTTGTTACAAAAATGAAATAATTTTAATTCTATAAAAATGTGAGATTCCTCATAATACATCAAGAAACTTACACTTTTCATTGTTCATCTGCATTATAAACTATTGTTCAGATGAAGGCTATTTATTAAATCATTGACATTGGAATTGTTTTTGAATTGTATTTTGTATTAAGCGTTTTGAATTTTCATATTAAATTATTTTTTCTTTACTATTTACATTTAGTTCGATAAAATGCATTCAGCATTATAAGCATGCTCAGAATTTATCTTTATATTTGTGTTTGTAGGTCATGACCACAATGTATCCAGTGTGACATTCATGCCTAATGGAGATTTTATTGTCTCTGCATCTCGTGACAAAACCATCAAGATGTGGGAGGTTGCTACTGGGTAAGTTACTAATTTTAGTCACCCATAGTGTTTTTTAATGCTTTTTATTAGTGACACAAATTGAAAAATGCCACATCCAAGGGATTACTTAATGGTTTTAATATTTATGATATTTAAAAGCAAATTTATGTACTATTAACCAGTTGGTATAAAACCTTATAAGGCATCAAGACATCTCATTTTAGACAGTCATAAAACCTGAAAAGGCTTCTCGCTCAGTGTAAATCAATTTAAAAAATTTAAATTTAAATCAATTTAAAAAATAATTTAAATTTAAAAAATTTAAATCAATTTAAAAAATAATCAAGGTGAAGGAGAAAGATATGTTTGGGTTCAGCAGCCAATCTGCTCAAAATTTTATCATTGGATAACTATTTTTAGAAAGGTCATATCATTGAAAATGTAGGAATTTCCACCACCCCAAGCTTGTCGAAGTTGAACCGCCATTTTGAACTGAACTTTTTGTCAGGCATGGCACATTTCGAGGATGATTTTCAGTTGTTTGCTTGATCTTACCTAACGAACTTTATTGGTTAGTTCTAATCAATTGTAGATGAAATTCAACCAGCCTACTGAAATTTTGGATGTGACCAAGTGATAATAAAATAAAAACAAACGGTCGTTCTCAAAGCAAAGCACCATGGTTTTCATGTGACACTTTCGTTTTGTTCAAAAGCATCCAATTTTTCCAGGAAATAGTGAATATTTACACAAGAACAATTATTATTTTATATTATATTCAAGTGGTAATTAACATAAATTGTTTTCTTAGGATTTTATTCAAGGAAACAACTAACAAATTGGTGAAGATCAACACAAGAAAAAGATAAGAAAACTTTTCATTTATTTATTTATTTTTGAATTTGAAATAATAACTACAACACGTTCAGTAATTACATTTAAATAAATACTTTAAAAAATGTCTCCCATAATACTTATTTTGAAAATCATTTTAGAATTAATCTTGCTTTTAATTATTTAGTAGACTAGTAAAAAAAAAACACGTTGAAAACGTTCGCAAGTTCAACAAAAAGATAAGAAAACTTTTTATTATTCCTTTGTTTTTGAATTCGAAATAAATTTAAAATAATACTTTTAAACTTCCTTAGTATATCTATAATAGGTAGTAATTTAAATTTTTTAAATCCATTGATAATTACAGTCGCTTTAAATTTTTTAATAGACTTGTTTAAAAATTAAAACGATGCCGAAATTCGCAAGTTCAATGAAAAGATAAGAAAACTTTTTATAAATTAAAAATAATACTTTTAAAATTCCTTAGTATGTCTATAATAGGTAGTAATTTAAATTTTTTAAATCCATTGATAATTACAGTCGCTTTAAATTTTTTAGTAGACTTGTTTAAAAATTAAAACGATGCCGAAATTCGCAAGTTAAACAAAAAGATAAGAAAACTTTTTATTATTTCTTTGTTTTTGAATTCGAAATAAATTTAAAATACTACTTGTAAAATTCCTTAGTATGTCTATTATAGGTAGTAATTTAAATTTTTAAAATCCATTGATAATTACAGTCGCTTTTAATCTTTTAGTAGACTTGTTAAAAAAAAACGATGCCGAAATTCACAACTCCAGCAAAAAGATAATAAAACTTTTTATTATTTCTTTGTTTTTGAATTTGTAATAAATTTAAAGTAATACTTTTAAAATTCATTAGTATGTCTATAATAGGTAGTAATTTAAATTTTTGAAATCAGTTGATAATTACACTCAGTTTTCATTTTTTAGTACACTGATCCATTCAATTATCGGTAAGCGTCAAAATAGCCTGACATGGTGGCATCAGATTACGCAATTTCGCCTGTCAGCCAAATGAATGCTCAACTGTTTAATAATAATAAACTTTAAAAGTTTACAGCAAATAGAGCATACAGCTTAAAAATATTTATATAGAGAAGCAGAATTACATAGTCATTGACCGTAAAAAAAAACCAAAAAAACCTTCACTAGTAAGCTTACACATTTGTAAAACACAGGATAGATATACAAAGCCACTGACTGTAAAATAACCTTCACTAGTGAGCTCATACACTCACATAAATACATATATTTGCAAATACATGCTATTACAAAATAATGATGTTAGTCTTTTAGTTTCTCATCAGTATAAATTAGTAAAGTCATGTAGGATTTTTAAACTTATATATGATAGAATTTGGAACATTAATCCATACTGTAAATCTATATATCAATACATGTAAAATTGGATGTCTGTCTGTTTGCTATAAAACCTAAGATTTCTCATTTTAAGCCCAACATATTATTTATCAATGGATTTGTCTTGATGGCAGAAAGCTTTTATTCTTATTCTTTAGAAGCCTGAACTGGGATATTAGGCTCCCAAACCCCCTAAATCACTAATTTTTCACTCAAGAAAGACAACTCAAGAAGAATGCATTTCATTTTGCACAGTGGTATCCCTTTTAGATTGTTAAGCCTAAATAGCACGTGATTGCCAGACATTTTGCACACAGACTTTTTTAAAAAGGATATTTCACCATACAAGGTGATCGTTCATTACAAAAGATGTCTGACCACAGAACAATATGTTTATGGGGATGAAGGGGAGAGGTGTTGGATGGTATTTTGGTAGTTTAGTATTTGGTAGTTTTTGGTAGTTTAGTATAGTTAGAGTACTTAGGTCTTAGGTTAGTTTACTTTGCAGGAAATTGCCGGACATTTCACACATGGACTTTTCATAAAGGACATTTCACTCTTTGAGTAAAACAAATAATTATGAAGCACAATTTAATAAAACTAACATATCTACCATGTGTACTTTGGACTATAAAAATGAAATATTTACTCAACATGTCATCTCTGAGATGAATTCATACATAAAATAAAAAAGTAATTTAGTGCAAACAATTATCAGTGGATTAAGCCTAAATCATAAGATTTTAAGATTATTTATTGTTATAGTTCACATCATGCCGTCTAAGAGATGATCTACTTTTGGATGTTGAGGCTTAGTCTAAAAATATAGCCAGGGCTGCAGAGATGATGAATGTCAACAAAGAGGAACTTGTTTACATGCTGATGCAGTCAGGCAGACAACAGTATGACAACAGGAGGCAGACAGTGGAATGCCAACAAAGACTCCAAACCCAAGCAAGCAGACAACTACAGTAAGACAATGGGAAACACCAGCAACTAGGGGAGTCTTGCTTTTCACATGTAGGATGTTCAAGAGTGGACAGTCCACATAATGGTTTTATATATGCCCCTGCTGGAAAGACGTGCAATATTGTGTATACAGAAGTGTTCAGTATTAAATAATACATCATTGAATAAAAATAATTCTACATCTTTATACAGATCTAATGAAACAAGTCTTATTTCTTTTTCAACTGACAAGAGCTATTGAAAGTTCAGTAATGTTTTTTAACTCAGGCAAAACTGGTATCATATACTTTTGTGTGCTTTTTTTTCATTACTTGTACAAGCTGATAGAGTTTTGGCTGCCATTTTTTCTGAAATTCAGGAAAGTGGCTAGTATATTTTAAAACTAGCAACTAAATTAAAATACTTACTAGTTAGTGGCTGGTGATTTAAAAATTCTGTGGAGGGTCTTCTTATTATATGACTTGAGGAAGGTAATTCATCCAAAATATTAATTTTTTTAGTAACTGCTTTCTATTACATAACTATAAATTGTTTTTAATTTTTGTGTATCATTGATTTCACCAGATCACTTATGCTGTTTATACTGAACTTTTCTTTTAGTTAAAGTGAATGTATTGATCTGAGTAAGAAAAGTTAGCTGAAATATAACTTCTTGTAACTGTTTTTATATTATGTATTTTAAAGAATTTTGAATTTTCATTCTTCATTGTGGAAGAGAAAGATTTTTTACATGTAATAAAGTAGATAATATAAGATTTTTTATGTATAATAAAGTATATAATATTTGAATCATTTTGCTGCAGCTACTGTGTGAAGACATTCACTGGTCACAGAGAGTGGGTGCGTATGGTTCGAGTCAACCAAGATGGTTCTCTTCTTGCTAGCTGCTCCAATGATCAGGTCAGCAGTAGTTTTATACATCAGCAAAATTCTTTATTTTATGCTCACATCTGTCTAAAAGGATACTATTGTCTGATCTGTCATAATAATAATCAATATCTTGCTGGTAAATGTCTTTGGAACTATTCATCGGACTTTTTACCTTTACATATTCACCATAATTATTATGGAGAACTGACTGAAATTATGCTGTTTTAGATAATACTAATAGGCGAAAAAACACAGAGAGAGTGAAATTTTTGTTACAAATACAGTGACTTGTTTCATATATCTTTAATTAAGCCAGTTGAGGAAGGATTGCTGAATTTATACTTTTCTGATCAAGATGATAATATTAATAGTTGCCATGACTGAAACATATCCAAAACACTTCAGATTGTACAAACATTTAATCAGTAAATTTTAAGTTTTGAAAATATATTTAATAATGATGGCTCCCCTCAAAAATTCATCAGCAAGATGTTTAATGATCACTGAGGAGTTGTTTCAGTATATCAGAATGATATTAAAACACTAGTGACATAAAACAAACTAAAAATCCGAGCATAGCTTTGTTATGTATTTTTTAAATTATCTGTAGCAAATAATAAGTTGATAAAATAAAAACAGAAATACAGACAGTTTCTAATAAAAAGTTATCAATAATATATATTATTATTAATTCTAAATCAGTTAGGTAATATATGCATAGATTTAATAATAAATATTACTAATAGTTACATGTACAGCTATACTTGCCTCAAGTGTAAATTGAAGTTAAAATTGTTTCTATGAGTTTACTACTGCTGTTTAAAGTTCAACCAGTATATCCATAAAATGTAAAATTCATTTGTACTTTGTTACCCATTGCCAATGATTTACAAGAACAAATTAAAATTATCTACATTACAGAATGGAAAGCTTTGATTTTTTTTTAATAGCAGAAGCTGGTTATTTCTTTATTTCTGATTTGCACTCTTAATCAGGGAGATTTTACTAAAATATAAATAATGCAGTTGTCGGTTTTTGCGTATATTATATTTCTATTGAACTTTAAACCCAGACAAAAATTAAATGTATTTTTAATATCTTAATAACAAGAACTTTAAGCATAACATGCATTTGCACATTAGGACAGAAATTAATTATTTTTTTTTTTTATTATTAAATAAATGACTGAAAAGAAGTTTCTGTGTATAAACTTTAATTTATATACAAATTTAATTACATTGCAGTAATTTAAAGTTTGCATAATACTTTAATTATTAATTTTATACTGTTGTTAATTTTATTATTTTCATAATTATTTATATTTTAAAAATTATTTGTTTATATTGATTGCTTTATTTATAAATTTTATTAAGTTTTAACTTTATTATTATTATTATTATTATTATTATTATTATTATTATTATTATTTATGTGTAAATCAATACAAAATTTCATTGTATACATTCTATCAGATTGATAATAAACACAGAGAAATATGACCAAACTAAAATTCCAAACATTGGTTTTAAAAAAAAAGATATTTATAGCTTACACTGTCTAGATCTACATTCTAAGTAATAAATCTACTTGCTGAGCATTCAGATATTATAATTTAATTAGAGAGGTTAATCATGATTGTTGCTGGACTATAAGTCTATTTACATAATACATCTGCAGCTTGACATTACCAAAAAAGAAAAGGCAATTTTCAAAATTTGTCCTACAAGGAAATTGCTTTTCTCAGCTAACAGTTCTAATGAGTATTATGAATGCAATAAAATGGTATAGTTATTCATAATAATTGCTGCAGTATTTTAGTTGGAAGGTGACACTTTAATCTGAGTTCCTGACTAAATAAGAAGCAAAAAAAATTGTTCTCCACATTCTTTTCTAGAAATTCCTTGCTAAAAAATGCATGATTCACACTTGTTGGCAATTTTCAAATTTTGCCAGTCATAAGAAATCTGGGCATAATGCTTGTCAATAGTTGTAGTGTTGAAGAGAATGAAACATTTACAACCTCATTCATGTAAAGTTACAACAACTCTTATTTCTTAGTGCTGTCAAGACAAATACTGCAAGCTCTTATCTGGATCATTACACTGGTGTTGATTATTTTTGACTTTTCTCAATACAGGTGCTCTGATCAGTCTAAGAGCCCCAAATGCTCAAAACACTACTCCTTTCTCCATCTGTTAAACTGGCTGCCTGATTACTAAAGAATCAATTTTGTTCAAAATCTGTATATCATTTGCTGTTTCTGAAATTCTAACTGTTGCTTTAAGTGTCATATATTTTATGCCATAGAGCTTTTGTCATCAATCATTCATTCCATCTGTCTGACCAAAGACCAGGAGGTTTACTATATATGTGATTGTGTAGAGCATAGCCTTTCTATCCCAGGTTGTTGGCATACTAAATGCCCTACCAAAATAAAATAAATTTTATTTTTTTTTATTTTGTTGTTGGTGACCTCTGATAATTTGATAGCCTAAGCAGCTGTCTAGATAAGATGCTCGATGGTATGAATTTTGTATCATTTGTTGCAAATACAAGATGAATGAATCTACAGATATGTGAAGGAAATGTATAAACAGAAATTACTTATTTTATTGCTATTGTTAAACATAAAACATCCACTCTAACCCAATATAATCGCCAGCTTTCAACAACAGAGCTGGAATGTAGTGTTAGTATATCTGAGTTGAAAAATATTACTGACTTGTCCAGTGTTGAAATACTGAAAACTTTTTTATTTTCCTGCATTAGATGAAGGTTTACTGTACACACTAAAACAATTATAAAAAAGTAATGAAAATGCCCAAACTGATACTTTTAAAAATTAAACTAAAACACATGTACACTTATAAAAATATTTTGTTTATTCTTAGAAAAGTAAACTTTGATATGATTTTTTTAAAAATTGGTATAAGATACTAATGATTTAGTTTCCTGTAACTGCACCTGTTGGGTAAGATTCATTTGGCTCAGGTTGAAGCAAGCCACAAGTCAGTGCCAATAAGAACAAAATGTTTAAATGCTAACAAAACAATAACTGCATTATTTTATATATTATTTTCTTTTTAATTGCAGATGTTGCATAGTTTGTTTAGAAAACAGTGTTAAGAATATGAATTTTGCTTACAGATGCTCCGAGTATGGGTGGTATCAACCACAGAGTGTAAAATGGAGCTCCGTGAGCATGAACATGTTGTAGAATGCTTGGCATGGGCACCAGAATCTGCTGCACCTGCTATCTTGGAGGCTGCTAACATAGATGTGAGTTATATTTACTAGTAGTAATTGGAGAGGCTCATCATTGGTTGAGCAATATAAACGAAAGATCCTTTATCATCAAGTTCTATGTTCACAAACTACTTAATCAGTGTTTTGGATGAAAGGATGTGGTAAGCATAATGTAAATAGAAATGGAAGTTGACACATTTATAATTACACATTTTAGAGTAAATATTTGGAGAATGTGAAATGTGTCACATTTATGGATACAATTTTTCTTCTGCAGCAGCTTGATATTTTGACTTCCCTCTTATGGGGGGCCCCATTTTGTCTTTGGGCCTGTAGCACATTGAACCAAATATACTTGTACCATTTTTAATTTTTATCTTGAATGAAAAGCCATATTTACAAATTTTAGACTTATATGAAGCCATCTGTGAAGCTATGGTGAGATTCTCAGGAACTGCAGCAATGATTCATCCTGGTTTAAAAAAACAGACAAGTTAATGTCTGTTTACTTGAAACTGATTTGGTTTAAGATATCATATTTTTGGTAATTGCAATAAATATGGCATATAAACATGCATACATCATTACATGAATGTTCACTGTCAGAATTATACATACTTTCATGCTTATTATGCTAAAGTCTCTTTACAATTTCTAAAATTTATTACAAAGGCACAAGAAATTTATGGAGACAGGGACAGTGTTTGATAAAGGGAGTAGTAGATGACCAAGAACATCTGAGGAAAACATCCCCTTATCAAACACTGTCTCTGTCTCCATAAATTTTTTGTGCCATGCACGAATTGATGGACGTGACGGTGGATCTCTTTCATACTTAGTTCTGAAGTTTTGCTGATTCTGCAGATCTGATTTTGTTTCAATAAACCATGATACATGCTGTGTCTTCTCTTGAGGAGTAGCCATTTTGTACGGGGTTCATTTCACATTATTCACCAATAGGGTATCGAAATACACAAATGCAATGTGATTACAAACTTTGATAACCACTGAGTACATAGAACAAATCTGATAGATATCTCATCAATTTATTGCCTTTGTAATAAATTTTTGAAATTGTAAAGAGACTTTATGGACACCCTGTACATTTTTACCTGTTTCTCCTATAAGATCGACACGTACACTATAATTAAAGTATGCAGAATGGTTATATGTACATTTGTCCTTATTGCCTGAGACCCATAACTTGTTATAAGAATGGTTTGTTGAGTAAAGATGAAAATTCAACTTCAGCATAAGAGAAAAGTGCATTCAATATATTGGAGAGATATTGCATTTCTGTTTAATTCTCTGCATTTGTAGAGTTGACTACAAAAAACAAAAACTTTATTTATTTATTTTTATTTATTTTATTTTTGTCTATCGTTATTCATAGCACAGCAATAAAAGTTTAGTTTGATTTGTGTTCATTTATGCTTTTATTTCAGCAGCAACTCATATTTCTCATCAATATTTTTGGTATTGAAACAAAATTTAAGACTGACTGCAGAGCATTTAACTTTAACATTAATACTATTGTTGTTTATTTATTTTTTATATATATCTAAATATATAAAATTAAGCATTCATTAATCAAAATCTACTATATTAAAGAGTTCATTTAAAACCAGTTATTAATTATTAATTAAAATTATTAAACAGTTTATGCCAAACAATTTAAGAAAACAAGTAATTTGACAGTGTGATTATATTGGCTGGTTCATTGCTTGGGATAAGTTCAATCTTTAATAGAGCTGTGGTTGTTATATCTGAATATACAGTAGTTATGAGCTAATTTTACTTTATATTCATTGTTTTCTTATTCTAACTCACTAAAACGTGTGTGTTTGTAATATCAAATATTTTAATTAAATTGTACCTAGTGATCACATAATTAGTGATTATTGCAATGTTGCTAAGGGAGATTACTCTTTTCTTATTTGCTGTGTATCCGAATTTTTATTGCCAATTATGTATTACATGTAAAACTTATTCTGTCATGGAAAACATCACATAAATTCAATTACAGATTGAAGAAATCAGTAATTAATTAATTAGAGCTTATTTTAATAGATTTGTTATTGGAGAAAATTGAAATTTGTGATCCTGTGCAGTATTCATTTATAGTATGTTATCCTTAACAGAGAAGTATTTAGGTATTCTGAATATATTGGAGTATAAGTTGAGAAATTTACTTCTATTTTTAATCAGCCAAATAACTTCATGACTTATACTGAGGTAAACTTGTTTAATTATGTATTTTGACATATGCCAATACCTCCATCCTTGTTCCTTATATCAGTATTTTATAGATTTAAACTTTTGTTCCATAATTTTAGTATTGTGTCTTAAAAATTGTTTAATTAACAGTCTTAAGTTATTTTATATATAAAAGAAGTTCTACACTTGACCAAGTTGTTAAACTTGGAAATTATTAAAATAAAAACATCTGGATAGTTAATATCTGTAGATGATACTCTCGATATAACAGAGAGAAGTGAAGATATATAATTTACAACTTAATATTTATAATTTAATTAGAAGTTTTATTGAACCAATTTTTTTTTTTTGATCATGCAGACAAAGAATACAAAGCGCAGTGGTCCATTTCTAGCATCTGGTTCACGTGACAAGACCATCAAAATGTGGGATGTCAGCACTGGACTTTGCCTCTTTACTCTGGTAAATTGATCATTCACAGATATTAATAATAGTAATTTGTCAATCAGTAAAACTCCAGATATCCAAGGCTGGGTTCAAATCTATGACCTGCTGCAAATGAGGCAGCCACCTTTACCTAACAGTCACTGAGCTCACCAAAAGGTAGTGTATTGAAGTAAAATATTTCAATGTATTGCACTGCAGCATGCATTGAGTTATGGGACTTTTATATCTTTTCTGAGAATATGTAAGCATATGTTTTAAATCACTGAATTATTTATTTCCCATGTATTCTTCTGCCTCATGATTTATTATATTCAGCTTTAAATAGAGACGCTTCATAATTTTTAATATTATTCCAAATTTATGATTTAAAAACTTCCCTAATACATATTTAAGCTGACAAATGAAAACAACTGATTACCCATGCCAATCACAAAAAAGTTATTAAAAATATACATATTGTAGAATAACAGATTTTTCTGAGATTATGCAAGCATATGTTTTAAATTCATGAATTATTTATTTTCTATGTATTCTTCTGCCTCATGCTATTTTAATTGTGTTCAGCTTTAAATGGAGAAGCTTCATATCAAGTTATAATAATTTTGAATATTATTTAAAATTTATTATTTAAAATTGTGGGTATTACATATTCAAACTAATAAATGAAAAAAATGATTACCCATGCCATTCACACAAAAAAAAGAAAAATCTACATATTATGGAATCTCTTATATGTATATATAATCATTTATACACAGTACATTGGATAATCAATCCTCTCATTTTTTTCTACTTAATGTTATACAGCTCTTTTATGTTCAAAATGTAACTCTGATAAAATAAGTTATGTAGAAAAAATTATTTTGATAGCTGTAATACTTTTTGAGATATCATTAATTTAGTGTCATCATTTGTAATCAACAATCATTAGGCATAATTAGAGTGTGATTTATCAAGTTCTATAAAAGTAAAATATAAACCACTTGAAAATTAGTCCAACAATTCAGATAAATATAGCCATAGACAACAAGAAAAACGGGAACAATGCAATGTTGAGATTTTAGTTTGTTAAAAATTGCCAAGAAAAGCATGCTTGCAAAATGCTACAAGTTGGACTAATGGGACTAATTGCATTATAGCATCTGCAACAGAAGAACAAAATACACTCAGAATACATATTAAATCATTTGCCATTTAACTAAAGCCTTTTTTTTCAAAGGCATTTCAACAGAACTGGAAATTATTGGAAACTGAATTACTATTTCAACAAATTTTAACACAGTAAAACAATAACCAAGTGGTACACAGAAAACGTAAACATGCAAATTGTCGTATGTCTGAAACTGTACTTCATACCTAGATTGTTCACATATGAAATTGATCAGCACACTATCTCTCTCTCTCTCTCTCTCTATATATATATATAGAGAGAGAGAGAGAGAGAGATTAACAAAAGTTGTCTTTTATATATAATCATTATTAATTCTATTTTTGAAAATTTTCATTGACAGTGCAAAATGAAAATGGATAAATTGTAACATTTCTTCAACTATACATAATACTGTCATGGTTCACCAGTTAAAATGATCAGCAAGGTACTATCTATTTCACTAAACAACATACATGTTATATGTGACATTTTGTTTTAATATTTTAAAATATATTACGAACTTGAATATTTAAAATCTTTAAAACATGCGCTTGGTATGTTTGCATCCTCCATATGTAGATATTAAACACATATTATTACTAATAATACAGAAATAATGAGCAAAACATCTTATTTTGAAGGTTTTGTGATAAAGTATTAAAACGCTGAAAAATTCATGAAAACTTTATTGTTAAACAGCGCTATACTCATGTACACATAAAATGAAAAACTCATTGTTACAATTGTGCTGTAGCCATATATATATATGAATTAAATAAACCAATTCCAGCATGATGTTTAACATAATTGCATTGTAAATTCTAAATAAAAATAATTTTAAATCTGTGATATTTATTTCAGATGATGAATATGCAGGCTAATATACACATACTCAAGTAGTAGCATGAATAACTGCACAGTGAGTTTTAGACAGAAATAGTATACTTAACATTACCTAGTGGCTTCCAACTAGTGAAGTAAAATAAATACAACAGAAGTGAATTCTACTATTGTATTAGTCCTACAATAAACAGAAAATTATTCTTATAATGATCTTAAGTTCATAGCATTGGATCTTTTCATTGTTATGACCTATTTAAAAACAAACTTGGCATCTGTCATCTCAGTCTATGCTATCACCCAATTAAAAATATTTTTGTTTCTGTAACAAGAAATGTTACTAGCATATTAGTGAATAATAATAATAATAATAATGTAAAGACAAAAGTACTTTGTAGCTAAAAGGATTTTTAAAAAATACTGAACAAAAAATTAATTCCCTCTTCAGAATAAAGTACAAATATTTGCAAAAAATATAAAGTTTGCTTAAAATGTTCAGTAAAATTAGCTTACAACTGTGCCTTTATATTTAAGTTTATTCTTCATTTATGTGAATCTAAAGAAATAAAAGATTGTTAAACTAGACAGCAAAAAACCAAATGATGAAAAATGAAAAAGTTTGAATTGGAAAAAATAATGTTCGAATTAAAAGCAGAATGTGACAAAAAACATTTTAAAAAATATGTATGAAAGAACACAAACAGTAAGATAAATATCTTTGTTCTATAGTAAATTCAATGTTTGAAAGAATTGAAACATTTCACATTCTTAAGTTATTTTTCTTTTTTATAAATTTATCAATTTTTGAAAACTATTTATTCTGAATAATAAAATTATCACCCATGATGCAAATGAAAACTAAATAAAATAATATCAACCAATATAATCTGCATTTTTAGAACTGATTATTTGAAGAAAATAGCACACTCCCAATTTTTGCAAAAGTTACACAAAGTGGCCTATATTCAAACTAGCAAAGTGGTAATTCATATATATATATATATGTATTAATAATAATTATATATATATATATATATTATTAATACATTTAAAAATAAGAAATACTGCACTGAAGAAAAATAAATTTCATTATTGACTGAATTTATAGAAAATCTACTATTATTAAGTAACAACAAGAAATCATTAAAAATTATCTATGGTGATCATGCAAGCAGTTTCAGTTTACGTTTGTTTAATTTATTTGACACTTCCAAGAATTTAGCAATTTAACTCTTTCCCTGGTGGCCACTGTTTATAGAGCAACTTTCTCATTGATTCTCATTTAGATCAAAGCAGCTTCTTACTGACCATTCAGTTTGCTTAGATCTGACACCCTAAAAATGGTGGGCTTTTATGAAACTTGAGCAAAAATAAGTTATCATGTTGGAACTATTAATTATATCACTCACAAAACGAATCCTAATCAATTTATAATAGTAATAAAAGTTACTCAAATATGATTTTATCATTCAAAAATCTATTTTAAAAAATATCTTGGTTCAGTGAAATAGAAAACCAATGATACATTTTTAAAGTAATCTAAATAATTAAAGAAGGAATAAAAATATATATTTTTTAAAAACTTAATAAAAGATATTTGGAAAATTGTGTACTCACCCCTAAAATGGTGAAGATTCCACACTTTGATGATGGAACTAATTAATAATTAACTTTGCTTATTCCAGAACAAACATACATGCAAATACAACACAAATTATCTAGAGGAAAATAAAATAAAATCAGAAATGTATACTTACACTTAAGTTTGAATTAAGTTATAAATAAATAAACAAACAGATATTTGTATTTTCTTGTTGTTACATTAACTACTTATGCTGCTATAAATGTAATTATTATAATCTTGTGACTGCTTGTAAAGCAAACAAATGCTCACGAAACAAGCATGTGTACTTTCTGGGTGGGTACATGGGATTGATATGTTAGTGTACTAACACTTTATAGTTTATTGGCTAAATGAGGCATTGACATTTGCATAAATTTTGTTATTCTGAGCTCAACCAAAAATTGTATCCTTGCAGACTTGTTGCTTGAGATGGTAATGGTAGTGGTTTCTTTGGGGTATCTTGATGTTGATGTGACCTAGCACATTTTCATCATCGCAGGTTAGCACTTTCACAACTTCAGGATGTCATCATTTTCTGACATTGAATCAAAAATGAGTTGAGTGGCAAGCTCACGACGAAAATCAAGATCAGAAAAACATTTGCATTGGTGGACTGGAGTTGAAGACTGTCATAAAATATGAAAGCATTTGTGATGGTAAAATTTACTAGAAATCAGAAAATGTATTTCCAGGCCTTCTTGGAATTCCACCCAGTCATACTTCATTCTCTTCTGGTCATGAACAGGTTGATGAGTATCATTGGGACCAATGCATCGGTAAGCTTGTTGCAAGGAGTTTGGGTCACTGAAGGTTGACAGGACAGCCACCTGTTTTTTTTATCCTGCCACACCAATGTGGTCAGATTATTGTTCTCTTCCTGTTTTTTACCTCAAAGATTTGGCACCCATTTCAGCTCTTGAAGAAAATGTTTTCTCTTTCGTCTTATAGTTCCATGTGTGCAAACCCTTTCTCAAGCCAATCTTGCATAAGTTTGAGAGATATAAAATAAATTGTTGAAAAAATAACTCTCTGTTTAAATCTAAATCTCCTGACGGCTTTGTGACAACATAAAGATCAAGTCCATTAGGCATTGGCTGGGGATTTTTTTATGGCCAAGGTAAATTTTGAACGTAGACAAATTTTTTGCAATGTCACTGTCACAGAGCATCCACACTTTGATACCAAGCTTGACTGGTTTTGATGGCATGCACTTTAGATATGCAAGATGCCTAGTCAAAACAAGTAGGTCCTGGTCTGAAGGACATGGTCAGTTAAATGTACATTCTTAAAAAAAAAATCATATTAAAATATCATACCCAAATTTATTTGTTTCAAATTTAGATTTATTGTGTGACACCAATGCCACCTAGTTAATTTTTATGATTTAATTAATTAATTAATCATCTATAACTAAATACAAGTGATGAAAATATTAATTTATGATATTAATAATTCTCCAGCAGACACCAATTATCTCTCTCACTTGACAGATATGCAGGCACTGTAAACGTTTTCTCTCTTCCAAAACATTAACGACATACATTTACTGTCACATTATTTCCGTAGATGGAAAACTTCTTACTAAAGGAGAAGATAAACCTGTCTTTTCATCTTTATTTAGTGAGCCCCCATCCATCCACTTTCTTCTCCAACATAAGGTTATCAATATGTGTAAGAAGGTCAGTAAATATAACAGTAAATTGATTAAATCAAGAATCAAATATACATATAACAAATACAATGAAAAATATTACTTGACATCAATATTTCCACGAAAACCACATTCAAATAATTTATTACATGTACATATACATATATCCTAAAACACAATTCAACAGATTAATGTCACTACAAATCAAGGGATAGTTCTTTTCAGAGAACAGAAATGGAGTTATTAGAGATTGGCAATAATAGTTTCTCTGTAACCTTGTCTAGGTGAAGTCGCAATAGTCTTCTCGTGCGCTTTCATAACAAAGTCTATTGTTCATGTTTTTACTGTCAATTCCATGTGTTTCCCTTCTCATGTTTTAGAACCCTGCCTAGCTGCTATTCTCTTGAGGCCATATGGTGCTCTGCTCTCAGGCAGAACAACAATTATAGCAATTTCCAGTAACTTCCTTGTACTAGAAATTGCTCGGTGTAATCAGCATACTTTGCCACCATACATCAATGGAGTGCAGTGTATTCCTTACACTTACACACTACAGTAGATACTTCTTGCATCTTCCAAGGTCATAGCAGTTTATAATCAATAAACCAGGAGACTCAGGTAAAACGAGGAAAGGTTGCTTATTCCCCGTAAAATATAATCAGGGAACAAATGCTAAGTTTCCAGTTTATTTATTTTTAATTCAGTTCTCTCTCTGTTCATATCTCAACTTACAGTTTCCTGCAACAGTATTTATTAGCCCAATACATGCACACAGCATAATAAATACAGCATAGTTTTATGAGTGCATTCACTAGAAACAGTGTCGAGTGTTTAACTTACTATATATGAGCATCTTAGTTCAAAAATTTATAGAAATAATATTCTACTAATACATCTCTTTGTAAAGCACAACATATCAGTAGCAAAATGCATGAAATATTTCTAGGTCCACTCTCTCTTAAGCAGCCAGTTAACTCACCATTAAGCTAATGACCGCCTTTCAAGACCGGACTTCTTGCCACTTCATATTCAAAGTGATTAGACAATAGAATTCTCTACAGCAGGTAAACTTTTGATCTCAGCCCATTGGCTGGTCTCATTCTCGTAAATCTTAACCATTGGATAATAAAAACTACTCATCCATTTTGGAATTGGTTTGGATTGCATCAGCAGTTTCTAGCATATTCTCAGCTTGAGTTGTTTACTCCATCTCTGACACTTAGAAAAACACCATCAACAAGTTAACAGTCTATATAACAATTATGTCTAGAAATAAGGATAGGCAAATTTACTCTGCCATATATTGTTTATGTACTTCTAAAGCATGTTGTCTTAAATTTTAAAGGTGGGCCATGACAATTGGGTTCGAGGCTTGGTTTTTCATCCTGGTGGTAAATATTTACTTTCGGCCTCAGATGATAAGACTCTGCGTGTATGGGACATTGCTAACAAGAGAAATCACAAAACTTTGCAGGGCCACACCCACTTTGTCACATCATTGGGTAAGTTAAATTGCTGATCAAACATATTCTTATTTTCTCATTAGTTTTATGCTTTAGAGATGGCTTTTTAATTATTAATTTAATAATATTGAGTGTTCATATTGTGTGCCCATGTAAATTTTGTGTTGAATATCTTGTTTATAGAGCTGCCAGTTGTTTATTTTCACCAACTCTCACAGATTGTTGATGATCAGCTTTAAAATAAATGCTGTCATCTGATTATTTTTGTTCAACTAATCCTTTCTTTTTATTGGAAAAAAAATGAATGTAGCATCTGGGATAATATCTTGCCAAACCCAAATAAGAAGTTAACTCTGAAAGAGATAAGTGTAGCATAAAATTTAAAATGTTTTTCATAAATAAAGTCATGATTGGGAATTGTACACATATCCCATTTACTGTCTTATTTGATTTTTCAATTACCTATCATACCTTCTTTTTTTCCTTCTTTGTCAAAATGTAAAATCTAGATTTTTGTCCAAAAAAATATTAAATGAATCCTTATATTTAATTTATTAAAATGTACAAATATGTAACAATACATTTACAACTGTATTTGTATTAAAGCTCATTCAATTTCCTTTAAAATGACGTATAACAAGTGTATGTATATGTATACTTTAGAACCTAGACAGAAATAAGTTCTAATAAACCCAGTGCATAACGAGGAGCAAAATCTCTTGTCATAAGAGAGTTAAGCAGCAATGTAATGTTTTAAGCTTAATTATATATAATAGCATTAATATTTTTGTAACAATATAAGATATCCAGATATTTGTAATGGATATTTTATGAAGCACATCCTCAATATTGGTTTATTGAGACTTCTTGCACAAGATGAATTGAGTCTTGAGCTACTAATATTTTTGCATGATACCCTTAAGCCTTCACAGGTTTATAAAATTTATCATTATTTGATAACTGCATTTATTTAGAACATCATTAAAAAAATAGCTATTGAACTGTTCTATTCATTTTCCCCCAAATACATATATCATTACCACATAACCACCCTTATATAGAATGTCTTTTTAAAATATAGCTATCAAACTTTACAGTTTTTTCCCAATGTACATGCAAGAAGTTTACTAAAAAGATAAAACATAAATAATAAATAAATTATTATAATGATATTAAAAATAATGCATTTTACTCTTTTAAGATAAAAGATTGGCATTTTGTTGGTATAAGAAATTCAAATATTCTTCAAATTAGTTAGTGCACAACCTGTATTGAAAGTCTTTAACAGCAGAAATATTTCTACAACTTATAATTATACAGTATGTAAAAGATGTACTGGACATTTTTTTCAGACATGCATCGGAACAACCCCTTTGTGCTGACAGGCTCTGTGGATCAAACTGTCAAAGTCTGGGAGTGCCGCTAACCCTAGTTTTGACTAGGTTTGATGTAAGGGACTCAGTCTTGCTCTTATAGCAACAAGAAGTGGCTGTTGCTACCCTTGCATCCTGGGGATGAGGCAATCTTTTAGAAAGCATCCAGTTAAGCAGTGACACTGTTCTTTGTAGTTAATTTTCTGGAAGAATATTCTGCATCATGCACTGAGGGATAGATCTCAGTATAGATATATATTGTATTTGTTGTTTGTACTAAGTGTTCTGTGTGCATCACCTTCACAGATTAAAAAATTTAGCAACCATAAATGCCAGCCTCCCCCAAAACTGTATTTTACATTTTGTTCTGTTTGTAAATTGCTTAAGAAATTCTGTCTTTGACATTTATTTTATTAGTGTGTGAACAGATGCCATTGGTTACAGATTTTAGTTTCACATCTTAATGACTAATACATTTCTGTATAGTGTAACTTTTTCATCTTATGTCAAGTGTTTAAAAAAAAATAATCCTAATCTAACACACCTTTTTTTCAGAAATGAATCTCTTTTTACTGTTTTTCTTCAACAATCCATACTGTATCTTAATACGGCTGCTTAATTTATTGTAGCTTCTATTTTAAGCACCAGTCATTTCTTATAATCTTCCTACGATCATGGAATATTATAGTTGGGGCTTTGGATTTTGGTATTGTATAGTTATGTATAAATCAAGAGTCATTCTTTTTTTTAAATACCATTGTTCACGAAACATTTCTTAGTGTACTTATATCCCTCTACTGAACTGAACAAAAGTATGATTTTTATATTACAGTTTTGTTACATGAAGAATATAGATGATGATTTTTTGAAACAACAGAAGAAAAACACAGATATGATAGCCTATCTGTAGAACAAGATCAGAAAAAAAATCAATTTAAAATTATATTTGGATCACACTAGCTCCCCAAATGTTAACTGCCTGATCTAGGATGTTTTTTGTTTTGTCTGGTGCATTTGTTAATCTTGTTTACTTAACAGTGTGAAACACATGATGACTGTGTTCAGTTGTTCTGTTAATCATTGTTTCTTCTGCATTGTCTTGAATGTATCTTGATTATCCTACATGTAATTGCATTAGACATGATACTTAGTCACCAAAGAGATTCATTGATGTTTGTTTGGACAAGGCTGCCATTTGACTTGTGCATCATGCTACATATTTCATATACTGTACCTCAGAAACTATTATTTACTGGCTCAGTAGATCTTTATTTTCATTTGTTCTGGCTTCTACTGAGTTTCAGTTAAATTGTTAATAATATCCCATTTCTTTTTCATTTTAATGTTAGCAGCAGGGCTTGTTTTGTACACATATTTATTTCTATGTGCTCAGTGGCATTAGCCCAGTGATAGGACTCCTGTGTGACCCAGTGTAAAAGCAAGTTGTTTTGCTTGGTTTATTGTTATGAGGGGTGTTTGGGTTTTTTGAGGGGGGATTTTGTGTATGTATGTATGAAATTGTGAGAATGAAAGACAATGTATATAATGTAGTCCCTATTATTTATGTTTGCTGCCATATTCTTAAGATGCTTTTTTACTATTTTTATTTTGGTTTACTTGCTTAATGAAAAATTCAATACATCCATAAATTTATTAGGAGTAGGAGCTAACTAGGATTGGATTTTTGTTATTTATATCTCATTATAACTTAAGCAGGTTGAACATTTTTATACATAGAACAATATGTGTGACAAAGACATAAACCACACATTTATTCTAAAAGACATTTCCATTCATGGTAGAGAACCATACAGTGTTGAAAGGTTCACAATAAGGTAACCATTGTCAGTTTATTTGGGTACATTATAAAATCTGCACAACATACTAGGTTGTTTTATATAATAATGATTTTAGCAAATAGTTACTTTTCTTCCCACAGGATGAGATATTCAGTAAGTTTTTAGAAGCTTCAAGATGCAGTATTTATCGACTTGGGCAAGCATTTTCATTTCCATTTTGTTAATTTTAAATTTACAGATGCTTTGAATAATATTCCTATTACCTTTGAAAGGTAGTGCATGGTTCTTAGTCTTTTACTTGAAAAACATGTATTACCATGCCATCTGTCAGTGTGGCTTTGCACCATACACTTATATTATTTAAGATTGTTTTAGAGAGCATATTAGCACCACTACATTATGTCACTAATAAATATCTTCATATCTATGTGCTTTATTTTTTTTAATGGACACTGAATGTGCAGTTTTGCTACAAAGTAGTATTTAATTATTTCTGAACTATCAAAAGTAATTTGATTCCTGGAAATGTTTGTATACACTCATTCTAAAATTCTGCAAAATGATGAAATATAGAATATGTCTGAGTGAGTTAATCTGTGATTAATTGGAAGGAAGTAAATGGTTTACCATATTTATCAGATAATGTACCTTTCTATGGAATTCCATTAAAATTACCTATGAGTATATAGCTATCCCCAGATGTGAACACTTTGGAAACACTACCTTGTTTCTGATATAAGTAGGCTACTTTCTTCTGTCAATTTTTGTTTAATGTGACTAGCTTGGCTATTTTGTAAGATTTGTTAGATGTTCAGATTAGTTATTATTTGTTGTGTGCTTGTTTTGGTCACCAGTATTTATTAAAATGAATACTTGTTTGATTACTGCTTGGTCTTTGTCCACCAGAACATGAGTCTGTCATCAACATTGTGGAAAGCAGTTATGTCGTCTTGCTTCTAGGTGTGATATTCTTCATTTAAAAGCACACACACACACACACAAAGCTTATGTGGTATTTTGTTCTTCCAAATCTTAACAGATGCTAGTATTTTATTATAAAAATTAAAAGAAATCTGTAAGAGATTCTTTAATATAAAATATTTACTGCATATCTTTGAGAAAAGTACTAAGCTTATTACAGTGTAATAGCTGTGACTATCTATTTACTTATGAACGGGCTTGATAATGTTGCAGAAATGAAAAGATTGTTCATATTATTCTCAGGTTTCCACTTCCCACAAAATAGGCTTTATACAAGGCATTCAAAATTTTATCATTACAACTTTGATACTAAGTGAAATATTTTCGAACAAAGAGAAATTTAAACACAGAACACCCTAAATTTTAAAAATAAGAAGTTATCATGAGTTCTAAATTTTAATTGGACATGTGTATCAGATTTTGTTTGAATAAACCACTCAATACACTGTGGATTCATTGTGGCTGAAGGGATGAATGAAGATCTTGAAAAAAAAACAAAGTTGAGGAAATTTATCAAAACTTGGTTTTCAGAAAAAATTAATGAATTTCTCTGTAACATGGGACAAACCCAGCAATTTTGCACATCCTGGTTGACTTTTTAAAAGTTGTAAAGGTAAATTTGGGCCCTGTACATTCTCACATCTTAAAAAGTGCAATCATTTTGTTTGAAACATTTTCTTATAATTCATTTGGAATTGCTCTTATTTAACATCAGTAATTATGAAAATCTTTAATCTACCGTAACCATGAATCAGTTTGAAAAACTACCTTCAATTTATGTGAAGATAGGCGATACTGGTATAGCTTGAATTATGCCTTAGATACATTCCTGAAGTTTTAGCATATAGAAATAGCATGAATTGAGAGTAATTTTTATCATAGAATATTTGTAAATGAGTGAATTTTTTATGACAATTATATCTTGAAGGTAATGATTATTAATGCATAGTTTTCAAAGAAATTACATGAGCAGCCTGCCAGTCACCACAGTAAAACATGGTGTTGATTAAAGTGATGCAGATTGTATTTTTTCTTTATGACTGAATATAAGCACACAAATTGAGATGCTTAAAAAAAAGCTGTACCTGTGTTTCACGTTTTCATCATTAAAACTGTTTTGAACTTAATTTGGCAATATCCATAAGGAGAGTGGTGCAACTGCAAGTTGTATTTGTCAAACTTTTCTTTTGTTTTGAAAACTTGTTTCTATGAATATGAAAGCAAGTTCTCTTACCTATTTATTTGGAGTAAGGGAGAGAAAGTTAAATTTTCGCACTTTATGATTAGTTTTCTCTCCCAATTGCCCCACTTTCTTATAGCCAGTGTGACTGGCTAAGATGTACAGAAGTTAAATGTGCTAGTCAGGGACAGTCAATTTTTAAAAACTGTTTTTCGCAGTTTTAATATTTAGGTGATGGCATTTATGATCTGTTTAGGACAACCATATTTTTTTTCAAATGTACTCTTGCAAAATTTCCATAGAAATGAGCAATATAACACAAAATGCACCCTTTTTTTCCTTCTTATTTTGTTTTACACCTTTCCTAGCCCCCTACTTCATTATTAATGTATTCTGATTACAAATTTATCCTACTTGACTGCAAAGCTGAGTCATTTTCGTGAATAAAGCATCCTTTAATTCACATGATTTCCTTTATGTAATTACAGTTAATGAAAGTTGTGAAAGTAGAGTGATAAATAATTCAGTGTATTAATGCCATTTTTTTGCAGCTAAATAGTGTATTTCACATTTTTAATTAAATTAAATTTGCATTACATATATTTGTGTGCCACATGATGCATTAAATTTCTCCGCCTAATGCTAAGCAAGATCTCACAAACACGTTTCATCGTCTATGCAAACCCAATTAAAGATGCTATAATTAATTATGCACTAGAGCCATTTGTAGTCAAAGTATAAAATCAATTTGGGGATAACTTTAAAAATCACTTTATTGATCATTTTTCTATAATCCATTCAATTTTTGCTGTTTGAATAAAAGATCATGGCGTTTTAAAGCGTAAAATGACTACTGGGGTAAACTCCTTGATCCAGCATGGAACTACTTCGTCTGTATTAACATGACTTTGCATGGTATTTTTAGGTGCATACACGTGAGAAGGCTCTTTGCTTTTATTTATAATACATAGGACATGTGGCTATGCATGAATCAGTCACAGTCGCCTAAATTTATTGTTCTGGTGCTTCACATTTTTCATTCTGACTTTGGCTGGGTGTTTTAAAAATTAATTTTAGGATTGAAACTATTTTTTAGTGATCGGTTGTGATTTATTTATGGTAGTGCAGAATCTGTCTACAAAGTAACATTATAACTGTGCAAAATTGTGCTATCTGGGGTGTAAATTAATTTCATTTAGAAGCTAGATGTCAAATTGATACCTACCAGAAGTAAGCTTTGATGGCATGTACTACTCGTGTATTGGCTGCTGCATTAGCTAGACTGCTGGACAGAAGGGTTTTAGACAATAATATTGACATTTCTGATGTAATAGCAGCAACGATAAAAATATTCAAGCAACAGATTTGTGCAATTTTATGTAATCGGGTAGACCTACATATGTCAGCACACTTGACTGTGACATTGCTTGCTCAGCCAGCACTGTCATTCAATCAGTTAATTATTTGTGTGTTGTTGTTAACCTACATAATATTAGTCAAATTTATTATACCTCAAGATATGTTTTTCAAAGGTAAATTAAAGGTATTAAATAAGGCTTAAATATTAAGCAGTAGGCCTACTTAATAGCTTAGTACTTGTCACTATCTAAACATTCTATCTTTTTTTTTTTGTTTGGTGTCTTTATGCACAGTACATACCAAGATGTGATTAAAACATATTTTAAATACATTTTGTAGGATAATATTTGATAACATTGATATAGTAATGTTTTATATACTATAAATCTGAAAAGTTTCACTAAATTTCATTTATAGTATACCCTGTATAACTAAATTTGTGGGTAAATGAAAATTTTCTTCTAATTTTTCATTCTTTGAGGATGTAATTCAAACATTTTTGAAGTTAGTAGGACCAGTCATTTTCCACAGAAAATTCTAGTTTTCAGGTAATAAGCATGTAAATATGATTTTTGTTTGTATGTTTTCTCCCATTTGATAGGGGAACTATGTACTTTAAAAAAAGAGGTATAGTAGAAAATCTATCTGACATAATTAATAAACATGAGATTAAGAATTTTTGTAAATTTAAAAAAAAACACTTTTGAATTATTTTTACTTTAGCCTGCTGTTTGCAGGCAGTAACACACTCAGGCAGTTGTAATACCTAAACAAAAAGTAGACTCTAACAATGAATTATCTGTACTATTAATAATACAGTTGCAAGTAGAAGTCACATTACAATAGAACTTATTAATTGGGCAACAGGTAATTTCCACGTATATATTATTCTTCATAGTTTACAACCTATAAAAGTTTCATAATGCACTCCTAAAATTCACTGTTAAAATGCCACATATAATCACTGTAATACACTATAAACTATGTAAACTTTGTCACTACTGCTGATCAGTATAACTGTACTTGTATCATTAATAAATCATTTTTAGAAATCATTCATAATTCTTTTCTTAAAGAAAGTAATATGATCCACAAATGCAACATTGCTGTTGCACATTAATATTACACTAAACGTAAACTAGTTTGGTTGTTTTTTTACTTTTACTGTTACATTCACCAAATATGTGTTTGAATGTAAAAGAACTTGTCAAAACATGAAGTTAAATCACAATATAGTTTACAAGTCCATACTTCTATTTTTTAATTTGTGACAAAAATAAAATTTCATCAGAATACTTCAACCGGCAGTTGTTACAACATTCAATGTCACACCACATTAAAAATTATACAGATTTCTTACAACTTCCATTCAATTAGGGCCCTGATATTAGATAACATTTTCATACATTTATTAAGCATATCTTAATCCAATTATATACTAGTCTGTCTGCAGTAAAATTATCATTTAATAAATACAAATTTCTTATAATGTCTAATACAACAATGCATTCCACTTATAAGATATTTGCTCTAATTCCACCATTTGAGTCATATACAAATGCATACATTACATACATAACCCAGGCATTGTTTCACATTAACAACAAATAATTAAAAAATATTCCAATCAATGCATGACATGTAAATCAATCTATGTGGATGCAGCTAACAAAACTGACCCACCTGAGTGTAAATGACAATTTATAATAATTTATTATTACTAGTTTGAATTTAACAATGCTTATTTAAAACTACACATATATTGCATTTACATGGGATGTAATCAGAGCCAGCACAAAGAAATATTTTGTCTGCCAGTTAAGTGTGTGCAGTCATCTTTCTTACACATTTTCACTCATTACTCCTACACCATAGTAACTATATGCAGTATTTAGTTGGATTTATTTATTTTAAATATTATACAGGTATGTAAGAGAGTGAATAATAAGCACTTAAAAATTGGGTTAGTAATAGGTCATTATATTACAAAACAAATGGAACATAAAAGTATTTACAAATGAAAAAGAAACAAAACTGATGTACTGAACAATACATACTCCCATGAAACACACACAAACAATACATGGCTAATATTACTACCAAACGATCTTCCTAGTAAACAAGGGGAAAAACCCATCACAAATCCTTGTTGGCTGCTTGATGCAGAACAATGAGTTTAAATTTCCTGCTTTAAAATCAGATGAATGTTGTACAATAATTTATGTAAAATTATAAATTGTATATTTTATTATATATTGCTGTAAAAAAATTTTTTTTATAAATGAGTGCACATTTGTATTTCGACAGAAATTAAATATTTATTTGACCACAAATTGTTTATTTTAAGTTAAATCTGAACAGCTGTAAAGTACAATATAAATATGTCTCTTAATTAAGTATTGGCATTATCTTAATACTGATGAAATGGTAATTGTAATTAGAAATACCTAACCTCTGCTATAGTGTTGTTATGATGATAGCAAATGTTGAAAATGATGAATAAAGTTGAAAAACCAACTCCAACAAACATGAAATGTTTACAAAATAAAAGAAGTTAGTAAAACATCATGAATGTGATACAGCACTATGATGATATCTCACAACATTACACCTGACAACACCTCTCTGCACCTGTTTCCTCAGCAACCTTACTCCGACATGGTAACATCATTTCCA
This sequence comes from Sinotaia quadrata, assembly GCA_028829895.1. NCBI lineage: Eukaryota > Metazoa > Mollusca > Gastropoda > Architaenioglossa > Viviparidae > Sinotaia > Sinotaia quadrata. The sequence continues at coordinate 73,032,843 of CM054183.1, read as the reverse complement.
GTATTGAGAAGAGACTCTGCAACAAGCATGACAACTAATTTCTCCATGGAGAAAAGTTTTACATGCCTCATGTTTGGTGGTAAGCAAAAGAGTTATAGCCACCATTTGTTCATCAGATTCTCTGTACATTCTCTCAACTGTCAAGTTGAATGAGTGTGTGACTTGGGAATGAGCTGACCATTTGTATTTCAAACTGGTGTGCAACCAATGACATCAATTTGCATCTTGGTATATGCCTTAACATCAGGGTGTAAGACAACACCAACATTTGTACTTGCATTCTCTATCCACACAAAAGCTGTTATTAGTTCATTCATGCAATACTGGATTGTTGTTTCCCCTTATAATAATGTTGCAAAACTACTTAATTAAGAAAACCTGGCTGGGAGAAGTTTGCTTTGATGCTCTTCAGAAAGCTCAACAGGAACTTCAAGGTTCATGTTTTAATAATACTAATAAATGAAATGGCGCTGATCACAAAACTTCCCTAGACTTGGTAGCAAATCCAGTTTACTCTATGAAGATTTCAGTTAGAATTCAACAGCATTTGAAACAATTCTAGTAAAGAAAATAAAGGCTATGGGAACACTGACATAAGAAAACTGGCATCTGATCTGGCTGATAAAGCATGCAAATGGTAAACCAGGTAAGGAAAGAATTCAGAGCATAAGTAGTGTGAAATGGACAGGTGATGATTACAGCCTGAAATGACGTTTTTGCATGCCAAAACTGACTGATGACAGTGAATGATTTGTTTCATTCCAGAACATGTAAACTTTAAAATATTTTTAATTTAAAAATAGATATGTAATTTTTTAGGATACTGTTAAAGAATATCTTTTCATACTAAGAGCAACTTTCCATGAATTTTATATATTTGTTAATTAATTATATTAAACAATCCTCTACATATTTTATTCACGAGCAAGAAAATATTGAGTTATTTTAGCACATGGCTGGCAAAAGCAGCAGTCTTGAGCACCAATGATCACAAGTTGAAGACCTTATTATTTCTAAACTATCTTTCTATGAAATTAAATCTAATTGTACATAATTCAGCTAGCATTCATTTAAAAAAAAAAATGAAACAAGTAAACATCAAATTTTTGGTTGTCTTCATTTGGAGGAAAATATTCTTGTATAAAAGAATAATACAGTGGGTTCTGCTAAACATTCTGAATAATAAATAATAATATTGATATCCAATATTGCTTTTAAAGTAATGTACTTATATCTGAGAATAAGCTGGGACATTTCTATCTTACATTATCTTATGCACCAATATACAGGATTTTTAAGGAATAAAAACTAATTAATTTCTATCAGTTATTTTTTTTTTTTTTTTTTGGGGGGGGGGTGTCGAATAGACTGAAATACTATTACCAAACAGCTGACTTTTCAAAGTTATACAATAAGGTCCCAAAAAGTCAGTAATGATGCTACAGAGAGCTGATTAACAAATAAAAATTATGATGCATCTTGTACGACAAGGTCCCGAACAGTCTGAAATGCTGCTACCAGAGAGCTGAGCTGAATAAGTTCACTGGTTCCACTGGCAAGCCGATATCTGCACAAAACATATTTTTATTTTACATGTATTTCCTTTTAAAGTACTATAAAATCTTGTTTAAATTTAAATATTTGCTTATATCAAGCACCATTTATGGCCCCAATTACCAAGCTGTTAAATGTCTTCCCCACCTGCCCCCAATATTTGACTTAGTCAAAATCACTTATTACAGAAGATTCAGTTATAACAAAGGTATCTTTAGTCCACCAATGTCTAGCAGATATAACAAATAAACAATGAAATTGTGAGTTACCTTTGCTAAATTCTGCTGAATATTTAGCTGTCATATGCAGATCTAAAGTACCTCCCTTTGACTATTGCACTTCAAAAACAAAAGCAACCTGCTTTCAAGATTAACCAAATCAATCTGAAGACAAAGTTTTAAAATAGAATGCCTTTCAACAACAATAATTACAAAAGGCTATTACTGATTGAAACAATAAATTTAACATATTTATAACTGATTGATGCTTTAGCAGTTTCTTTTCTGAGCTTCTAGGCATACAGTGAATATGGAAACACTGACATGAGAAAACTGGCATTTGATTAATTATGTATTCTAATTTATCAATGCTCACTACATAATTTCTTATACATGTATTCTACAGGATTTCTTATATTTTAATATATTTATACTGTAATGAAGCAAAGATCCTAGCATTAATACTAAATAATTAGATTACCGTACCACATTTTAAAAGTTATTTTAAAATCGTTTTATCTATTTTTTTTTTTATTTCAAAAAGTGGATGTCTTGGAATTCTGGAGTTTGATTAGAACCTCAGATATTTTGAATCATTTATGACAGTTTCTTCAACTTTGATGTAATGACACTACATTGTACAGTTTTGAAAAATAAAATCCTTAGAAAATATATGTTCATTAAATGATTCAAGTACAAGTTGAACCTATTAAAAACTTTCAACCCACAATTTTTTTTTAATTTTTAAAAAAGGCAATAGATTGCACCTAAAGAAAATGTAAAGGTTTAAAATGCAATGTTGTCCTGTGAATGAGCGACAATATTTTGCAAACAATTTTAACTTAATGACAGTTTTTGTCTAAGCTATGGCCATATAGATAAGAAAATATCTAGAATTTTTAATTTATTTTTTTTTGGGGGGTGGGGGCTGAGAATATTTGGGTATTTTTACTTACAACTCTTTGATCCTATTTTGTGATGTTGAAAAAACTGGTAGACTGAAAGTCATCCATGAAGTGTTAAAATACCACTGACCCAGAGAACCCTGCTTCTTTTGGGTATGATGGAGGAAATGGATAGATTATTCAGGAAGTTTCTTGTTAAATTTGTTGAGTGAGACATGTCAAACAGGTGGACGACTTGAGGCTTATTAAGTATTATTATTGGGAGTTTACAGTAGGCCTCTCAAACAGAGCACTAATGGAGGAAAGGGAGCTTGATTGTGCAAAGAAAAGGTAGATGTGCAAAATGTAGATGTTGAAGATGTGCAAAAGTTTTAAGAAGCAGTGGTGAGGAAGATAATGGATAAATTTCCTTTTGAAAGTCCGGTTCTTAAAGGATCTGAAAGCACTGGATCCAGCTATGAAAGATAACTTGCTCCACATTATCAGGAAGCTCTTAAAGATGAGTTTGATGATTACTGCATGTTGCCTGAGGAGTGAGTGCCAGCTTTTGTACCTACTGGATGGATATTATCAGCCAGATAACAAATATTGGTGGCATCTGCTTCCAGTCCCTGAAAATAATTATTCAATGCTTACCTTGTCTCAAGCAATGCAAACTGAGAAATGGTCTCTATAATAAAAATATATGAAGTCTCTGAATGCAGACACAATAACATCTTACATGTAAAATAAACACTAGATACTGGCTGTACAGATTTTAAAATCTTTTCTGATATATTGTAGCAGTGATCAAATCCTAACAAATTAAAATAAACAAGAACTTACTCAATGTCAGACATCTTTTCTAAAAGTTGCAGGCGCACATGGACAGGTAAATCAACTATAACAAACCACAAAAGGAAAAATATAGAAAAATTTAATAATAAAATTTGTTGGTAAATAAAAAATATAAGTTAAATTTGTGACATATATTTATATTTTACACATACACAAAACTAGTGTCTGAATTGCATTTTCTGAGTTGACATGAATATGCCAGACTTTTGGTGGTGGTTTATTCAGTATACATCTTGATGTCACTTACATTTAGCATAAAATGTAGGCAAATGTAAATAATGTTTGAGACTAATAAGGAATGATGGCAAAATGTAACAAGTAACTGATAAAATGGTGATTGCTTTACACAATGCAGCCTAGGTCACAGAGCATTATTATTCTAGAAGTGCACGGTCACAAGCAACAAATGATTTTAGGAAAATAAATAATATCCTTTTAATTCAAAGTGCATATTTCTTTTTTTAAAATAATTCAATATATAAACCTGGACTGGTTTTTATGACCAGTCACTGTTATCCCTGAGTAGATTTTGCATAGTTCAGTCATGATTTTATCATTAATTCACTGCTGGGTTAGTTATTTCGGTATAGTTATTTTAAAAGTAAAACAAAACTTACAAAAATATATTTTGTTTGTGACTGTGTTCAGAGCCAGTCATTTACATAAAGTATAAACAAAACTCACTCACAAAAACATATTTTATTTTTGACTGCACTCTTATGTTGTCAGTTACAATTAGCGCATGATCTAGTTGGTTGTATTTATCCAGAAATTTGATCAAATAACAAACATACTTGTGCCTTGCACTTAGTTTTATGGCTCTTAATTAACATTAACCACCTTTTCAACAGGTTGAATTTAATGTTTGAATAAATTCATATTCTGACAGAGAAATGATGATGGTGGGATTACAGTCATAAAGTAGTGAAAACATCTTTTTAAGATTTAAAAACAAAACAACTGGCATAATAATTCATCAAATGGTAAAAATAACATTTAAGTGAAATAAACAGACAAAGAAAATAAAATGCAGTTAGTGTTTTGTTTCCAACCTCTGTGAATATATGTATGGATTTCAGTCAGAACATCTTGAAGGGCCAATCCCTTTGCTGTCTTTAGTTGGACTATTTCTGAATAGAGTCAAGGTAATTTAGTCTAAAATAAAGCTAAAGCACCAAATTCTATAACTGAAAAATAGCAATATTTTACACAAAATATATCCTTACATTTTTAATTTTCTATCAGAAAACAAATAAATACGAATCTGTAAGACTGTACATAGGTTTGGAATGCTGCAGCAAAGTACATCAGACTTTACCAGACTTTACCAGACTTCTAGTGAACAGTTTGTGATTGCCAGTACATTTTTTAATGAAATCTGATGTTCCATGTATAGAAAAAAGATATTTGTGCTGGGTGAGTGATTTTACTGAAAGCATGATAAAACTATTGTGAAATTTGTGAAAGAGCTCTGAGTGCATGAGCCCTAACAGAACTGCTAAGACACTTAAGCCAAGAAGATGAAGTCTGACTGCAAAATGCCTCTAATTCAAGGACAGAGAGGTAAAAATATTCAAGACTTAATCTCTCTATAAGACTGAGAGCTATGCAACTCTCTCAAGCTCCAAATGGGTTCTGAAAGAGTGAGGTATGCTTGGCAAAGAGAGATAATCAAATTAATGCCTCAATCTGTAAGTCAGTTTAGAGGAGGGGGGTTTGTTACCAATTTAATATTGTCAGGATGAGACCATTACCATTTTATTAAATGATCCATTACTAAAGGAAGTAATTTTTTATGATTTCACTTACCATTGCATGCTGATGCCAGACCAGATACAAGAATTTCAAAATAGATTACTTTGAAAAATATTTATTTTTTAATGGGTTAAAATGGTCAAAATTCAAATAGTTTAATGCCAGTGATAAATCCCATACTGGAAAAAAAAAAGACACTGGTTATAGCCTTTCTCTTTTCACATTAGAAAATAAATCTGAGAGATCTTATGTGAGATAAGTCTTGTCCATTAATATGTCAGCAAGCTTCACCCATTTCCCCCAATAGTGGGAATTGTCAGACCTTTAACTTTCAAAAACCAAATGAAGAAATCAGTCAGAAAAATAGTGGATTCAAGAAGGTAAAATAATACACTATCACACAATGATAAAACAAATTCCATTTTGCCTGAAAATGGCTTCCTCAAGTCACAATCTGAGCAATTATCAACTTCCCAATGGATCATTGTAGTTCAGTTTGTTAGGATCAAACCTCCCACCCTTCCACCTTCCACAGGGAGCTGTTTGCACCCCCCCTCCCACTCCACACACACACATCACCCACTGGACATTAGTGATTATCACCTAAATGCTGTAAAATTAGCAAAATTCCCTGCAATAGAAATTGGTTTTAGCTATGCACTTTCTCACATTGCTTTAATTTCAAGTAAAACAGAATAGTAAAATTAATGATTTCTAAAAGTCAAAACCCACTGAAAGCTGTTTAGCTTTGCATTCTTTTACCTCACACAGAAAGAAAACAAAAGAAGAATATTAGTGTTTAAGGATACTGCTATATGCAACGATGAAACTATCATTTAGGATCCAATTGACTATGTTCTCAATGTCACATCTCAATGGGTGTCCAACACAGGTATAGACACTGTCTTCATTAACTGTATCAAAAGCCAGGTAAGTGCTCTGGAAAACAATTCAAGTGATGTAGTTGTAATGATTTACATACAAGGAATAAATTCCAATAAATTTTCATATATGATATTAATACAGACTTGGTTCCTGAAAATTTCATATCAGGAACGTGAAATCAATCAGAAATATGAATGGCCTATAGTGGTGCCAACGGGTACCCGTTGTCGTGCTAATACCCAGGTAGTAAAATTTGAGAACAGGTACCTGTAGTAATGCAGCCGTTATGTCTATACACGATTTAGCATACTCCTCCTCCGGTCACATTCACATCCGCCCATAGATGATGCCTGCTAAATTGTGCCAGACCTAGGTTGGCTTACACGTTGAACAGTCTCTGTACCTAGATCTAATTATTTACGACATAGATCACCAATCACTATAGCTCGCACCCTTTCTTTTTGCTTGTGGTTGTCGTGCTCGTTAACAAGTACAGCATGTTATTGATGTTAATAAGACTTCAGTAAACAAACTTGTCAATAAATTAAATAATAACATAATATTTTTAATATGTGACCTGTCACCACAAAAAGATACTTAAGTCGGATTTTGGGGGTATTGAGATATATATATCAATAGAAAGAAAATTGAAAAGGGCTTTCTGTTGATATAAAAATAAAGAGTGTAGGACAAAATATGGAAAAGTTATGTTTGTTTGAAGTGCACTACTGTCCGGACGGCCATTTTGAGAAAATCGGCCTCAAAGATTGAACACATTTCTGAGAGGTTTTTCCTTAGCAACCATATATTAATCTGCTTCATTTGCAATCAGAGTTGAAGAAGACACAATAGCTAACACTGTAATAACTATAAACAACAAATATATTGTTACATCATTTACAGACAACAGTCTTTTTAAGCCATAACGATTAGAATTTCTGTATGCGAGAATGATTATTGTGGCTCACAGAATATTCTAAAATTAAGGCATAATATTGAATTGATACCTCTTTCTAAATCTGATGCTAGCTCCACTAAATAAATCACAGATTAAAGCTGCATTACTTTCACATTCTTAAAAAAAATATCGTTTAAATAATCCAGTAATTATAGCACACCTTTCACTTCAGTGTACAGTCAGTTATCGTCAGCTGTCGTCTGCTTCGTCTTTTTCGTTGTTCGATCACGCGATTCGCTGTCCGTGTCACTTTCAGATGAAAATCCATCAGCTACATCCTCATTAGCAAAATAATCAGATATTAAATCTTTAATCTGAATGCTTTCTTTTTCTAAGATGTTGCTTTCTTTACATGAATTCAACAAATTAGCGATTCGTTTCTCCATGTTTACGTTACGCATTACAGGACGAAACTGTCTCCCTTGTGTGCGTTTCAACAAATCGCGACCGTCTTTTTATGAGAGCATGCTTGGTAACTTATAGCAAGCTTTGATAAACTGTCTGCGGATTGGCTGACGCTTTTCACTTTGTTTACGCCAAGCACAGCCTTATAAAACGTTATAAATTAGACGTTATAAATAACCAGTGTCGTCAGCATAAAAATAGGCTTTTTCCTGAGCATTCTGATATACAACATGATGAGGTTCAGCCAGGGATTCTACCGTCTACGATCATCAGATTATAGCACTTTGGGGCCATATTTTTCCTTCGAAGTTAGACAGTAGGTCACAAAAAAATAATAATAAAGCTATTTCTAGTTCGAATTAAGGAAAAACACGCTAGTAATTTGTTGTTCGATGGTTTGGGAACACGCTAAAATGAAAATCTCAATTTCACCCATGTAGACCCCCACCTTCGTTTTTGCCGTTTTTCTTGGCTTAGCCTTGCGCGACTTAAGTATCTTTTTGTGGTGACAGGTCACATATGGGGAAGACATCGTCTGTGTGGAGTCATGCCAAGCGATTGGAAAGTGACAGGGCGAAATAAAATTTGTGCAATGAAATTCTATCGGCAAAGGGCGATTGAACTTGATGCCCTATTTTTAAATATGTTATTGTTGACATTTTATTTAGTTTTAGGCTTACTTTAGTTTATGTAATGATTGATAATATTAAAAATAAAAGTTTGCGTTGTATATATAAAGATCATAACTAATAGTAAGTCACTAAATGCATACCTTTGTCTACTGTGTGAAATAGAGCACATGCTTAATGGTTAAGTAGCTTTGTGTAGAGATCGTGAGTTGTGATAGAGATTATGCTAATTTTCGAACGGGTACCTGTTCAAAATTTGGATGGGTACCTGGGCAGCATTTTAGAAAAAATTGACAGCCTTAATGGCCTATCAGTTATATGTATTACATATTCCATTTATGATTAAAAACTAAGTTGTTTATTACAAAGTAAATCATTAAAAAAGATAACAAAACCGAAATAAAACAATCTGACAAATGTCGAAAATATATACTCCATCATAAGAACTCAATCTGAGACAGAAAATTTTATAACCAAAATAAAACAAGCTAATAAACTAAAACAGGGATTTGGGAAGTTTATGAATGATAGTGGTATTTTTAACAATTCAAGTTTTACTCTTCTTCCTTTCTTTTAAAAAAAATAATTTTATATCTGGCAAGAAATTAGTAATTTATATATTTATCATTAAAAGAAACAAAATATGAACCAAACTTTAATATATCTTATTAATCTTATATACAACTAGAACAAAAGAGTATTAATATAATTAATTAAAATTTATAAAAAATATAATCTCTAATCAAGAGTTCAAAAGTACATATTTATTATGTTTAGATTTAAACCTCTTAGAAATACTGAGTCCATTGTAATAGCAGCAAGATATGGAATGATGGCAATAATAGAGATTCAGCAGAGAACTTCAGTATAATGGCACTGATGAATAATGGAAACAACAATGAACTAAAATTCAATGAAAATAATAGAAAAATAATAATTAAGAGCGGACTTCAAACAACAGAGAAATAAAAGTGAACTAAAGTAAAATGGAGATAATGGAGGAAGAGCAGTAAACTACAATATAAAAATAGTGTCACATCTTACATGAGAATTATGTTCTGAGTTGACATATACATGAAAGATGCAACACCATGATATAATGACAGTAATAGAAACAGCAGAGAACTAGAGTGTAATGGCAATAAAGAAGAAATAATAAAAGGAACACAATCTTGTGAGACTAGACCACAATATGTACAATTCCATGATTGTTATTGACAAGTAAATTGGAATTATTGTATTTAAAGTTGTTCCTGTCAAGCAAACACAACTTTAAAAGAAATAGAGCAAAATTTGGATTTTTCTCAGATTCATTAAAAGTTTATGAGATCATGTTATTCAAACAAATTAAGCTTCCTTAAAATAAGTTCTAAGATTAACATAACCATCTGCATGATAAAAGTGAAAATTTTGATATATACCAATTACCTGAAGGATGTTTAATGCTCGCCTCATGTCTCCATTGGCAAGAGTTACAACAGCTTTCATGCCATCCTCTGTCACATGAACTCTGTTCAAATTATAATCCCAAAGCCACTCTTATAATAGCATGAAAATCTCACTGCTAGATCTCAGGCATTTCTAATCTTCAAGTACACATTAAGTTCTAATTAAACAAATATCTTACACAACTACAAATATAATGTATTTGAATTGAATAAAATGGCTATATAAATGTTGTCATTCAATATGTCAATCCTTTTTAATCTTCTCACACTCAAGCATCTCAACAATGAAATAACTGCATTTACACAAATGCATAAATCTTAACTTCACATGCATAACTCAAAAAATACATTTGTAAATACAACATCAAATGTAGTTTTAATCTTACTGCTTTGAAATGTAGGTGAATTTACGCTTGCACTCTTTAACCTAGCATTTAAAAAATAAATACCGGCCAGGTTATGTGGTGGTCATGCAACTTTGACCGGATGACTGAGGTAAACAATAATAAAAAAATTAATTTTGGCGGCCTACCTCCCGCCCCCATGACAGATATATATTACATGGTCAATATAGTACATCCATATTATTATTATAAAATTAATAAAAATGCAAGTATATAATAAATGTTAATGATATTAATTTTCATATTTGAAGCATGTTTTATTTTTGTTTTTTTCTGCTGACAAAACAGTCTATATATAAATATAACACAAAAAAAGATTTACCTTTCTTCAGATATTATATGTTTTAGACGAGGAACCATCTGGCTTGTTTTTAAAGGTCCAAAGCGGAATCGTGTACAACGCGATTGAAGAGCAGGAATAATCTTAGACAAATAGTTACAGATGATGCAAAACCTGGTGTTTTCTGTGAACTTTTCAATCACTGCAAAAATTAAATAGAACATTAGAAGCAATATTGCTGTTTTTAGTGAACTTTTCAATCACTGCAAGAGTTAAATAGAAGCAATATTGCTGTTTTCTGTGAACTTTTCAACCACTACAAAAATAAAATAGAAGCAGTATTAATACTGTTTTCTCTGAAATTTTCAATCACTGGAAAAATCAATCATGATCATTATTACACTTGAACTTCAATCTTGTTCAAAACCAAGTACAAGCAGCGCAGTATTATACCAGTTTCTGTGAACTTTTTAATCACTGTCGAAATCAAGTATAGACAGTATTAATTCTGTCCACCCCTACCCCATCCCACAGTACCCCTCCTGACCCTGATCTACTCTGTGAAATTATGGGGGGAAAAAAAATACATTCATGCTTCAATCACTGTCAAAATCAAGTACAAGCAGTACTATACCTAGTATTTGCTGTGATGGTATCAATAACTCTATATGTAGTATTACACTGAGATATTTGCAATGTATCTTTTACTTTGTGTTATCAGAAAATCATTAAGTGCCATAAGGTTTAAAAAATATTAAAATTATTTTTTAAAGATTAGTTCATATTTACTTTTATGTCTTTTAAAATTCTGAAACATGGGATATTTCAAGTTCTATTTTTCAAAAATAACTTAGAACACCCTACATTATTAAAATGTTAAATTACAATACATCTTGCAAAATATTTTAGTTATTTTCTATTATTCTATGAAAATCTTATAATAGTAGAACCAGCCATTTTTTCAAAATCTTTGGAAATGAATGAAATTTCAACCATATATCTATCATGGTGAAAGAAGTCAGTTTACAAAAAATGGTTGCTTAATCTTTCTTACTTTTTTTTTTTTTTAACGCAATTTTCAAAAATGGGGAAAAAATGCTTTTTACACATATTTTACACTTTGCCATTTTTGCATCACCCTAAAGTAAAAACTGATTATCTGACAAAGCTAAATTTTTGCATACCTCATGTATCCAATGCTGACATGAAAACTGATTATTTCTGAGGCAATAGGTTTCTTAATTTTCGAGTTATTGATTCTCAAAAATGAGAAAAAAACTACAAATTGAGCAATGGCACTTTGAGCCAACACTGAAAATGAACCATATTAATGTGTTTTTGCTTAATTTGAGTTCCATTTGACTTGTTTAACAAACTTTAATTAATTATAATGAAATAACAACTTAAAATTAGCCAACATTTGTAGTTAAAATGCACCTATTAATTCTTATGTTTTAAAATTTATGATTATTTAAAAATAAGGGCAGAGGGCTGATTGAAACCTAGTGGCAGGTTGAAATAAAAACATTAGTATTATGTATTCTGAAACAGGGTCCCTCAAAGTCTTGGCCAATTTTTACAAGTGAAATGAACCCTAACAATAATTTAAACTATTACCAACTCTTAAAAGATACAATGTTAGGGTATAGCCTCACAAAAACTAAATAATTAATGCATATTTGAGGCTGTTGCTACTGGTGCTACCTGTTATGATTAATTAAATGGCTATCATTTGTGATCCATCATAACTTAGTTAATAAACCAGTTTTTTTGTGGGGAAAAACGATCTAGGATCAATGTGTGATCATTGTCAGACAGATATTATCAAACACTGATATAAAATTTACAGCAGAAATGATAAATAACGACTGTTTAGAAGGACGATACTTGTTGACTCTCGCTCACGTCCATGACAATCTCGAATACATTGCCGTCTGTACAGATACGATCTTTATTTCCGTCAAATAGCCTTAAAAGATTATCCAGATAATTAATTAAAATCTTTTACAACCGCAAGAGTTATAGTTAATTACTTAGTGAATTACTTTCGCAGCAGAGAAACAAGCACAGCCGATGACGCCATGGCGATTACATGCTTCGTTAATGTTTAGTAAGCCTATGTTTACTTCGTGCACGCTTGGGTTGCACATTTTCCTGCTCTACAGGTTCCACTACGAAAATGCCACTTTGTCATGCTATATACCATTTAAAAAAAAAAAATTTCTACTTTCTACTGATATAAGAAAAAAATCTATATTTTCAGAAATAACCAGGCAAAAACGTAATTGAAAAATAGGCTTTTTTAATCAACTTTTACATACAATAAAAATAAAAATACAGATTCGAAACTAACACGGTTGCATTCTATATTCATTTTTCTTTAGTTTGATATAAGATACATTCTGATTGGACAATCGTAGCGGAACCCATTTCAGTGTTTGCAAGGTATATCAAAACATGATGGTAAAACCGGAGAATGAGATTTTTGCCACATGCCAACCGTACCTAATTTAATGCGATCGTACACGCATCCACTCACTCTCTCACAAATAAAAAATACATTAATGAAAAGTTGAAAGATAGTTTTATTCAACAAACTATTTCATAAGCATGATAAATACAGAACATAAACACAGCACTTGTGACAAAATGGTAAATTTTTCAGAATTTAGTAGTTGTCCGCTATCGTCATATAGAGGTTGGTTATACCTAATAATAGGCTCAGATGTGTACTTTCAACTTTAAAATAAATGACAGTGCAATCAGATTCACATCATACAAGTTACACACTTAACAGTGGTCATGTGGCAGGCAACACAATAACATTTACATAATACAACTTACATATTTAGAAATTACTAGTGAAAATGCAATGATGTTCATATCTTACACAGACCATGTAACTTTGTATATTCAACATACACAGAATATCAAAATTTAATGCAATGATATTCACACATTACACAAAATACTATTAACACATTTATTATATATAAAGCAATTAAATGTCAATGCAATGAAATGTATGCCTTATGCTCATAGTCATACAACTTAACATATATAATGTAATGTTACTTCTACACATACACCATACAACTTACATATTTAACATACATACAGTGATCAAATCAATGCAGTGATGTTCACTTCTACACATACACCATACAACTTACATATTTAACATACATACAGTGATCAAATCAATGCAATGATGTTCACTTCTACACATATACCATACTACTTACATATTTAACATACATACAGTGATCAAATGTCAGTGCAGTGATATTTGTATCTATAACTTTCATATGTAAGACACATTTTGTAATCAAATAAAAATGCACATTCATATCATACTTTCACAGTAAAAGATACCTGCAATTAAAAGTCACAATACAGTGACATTCACATCAAAATACTTTTACAGTAAACAATGACATCTATTTTATTTATTAATTAATCATTTTATGTAATAAACCAGATGGGTAGAAATGTTGCATTTAGGCGATTTTGGTCTGTTTCGGTGGAACCCCTGGCTGCCACTCACGGAACCCCTGTTGAAAAACACTATTCTAGGCTGTTTATTAGGCCGGCCCTATTTATATATTTTGCAAACCTTATTATATGATATATTCTATTACCAAAGGTACCCATAAACTTTATATGTACCTTTGGTGAGCCATATTTTCACCAGTGACCCCTAGTCCTCTGCTTTTCTTGTGTTACAATAGGATTTTAATTATGTTTCTAATTCAATGTCTTTTTCATTTTTAGATCAAGTTTACTTCACCCTTCATTATGGCTACTAAGAAAAGAAAAGTGGATGCAGAGTGTCAAGTTTTTAATGAAGAATGGGGAGTAAAGTACTTCTTTGTGGAAACAAAGGACCAGAAAACTAGTTGCATAATGTGCAGCGAAAGTGTTGCCGTTTTGAAAGAGTACAATCTTCGGTGTCACTGTGAAACAAAACATCTATCAACATATTCAAAATTTTCTAAGAAGTTACGCTCTGAGAAATATGAATCCATGAAACGTGGTTTAGAAACCCCCCAAAATCTCTTCATTAGAAAGTTTTTTGAAAATGAATCTGTCACTCATACAAGTTACAAAATAGTGCATAAGATGGTAGAACGAGGAAAACCGTTTACTGATGGCAACTTCATCAAAGAGTGTATGATGGAAGCAGCAAATGACTTGTGTCCTGAGAAAGCTAATTTGTCTGGAAGTATCAGCCTTTTGGCAAGTTCAGTTGTGTGGAGAACAGAAGAATTTGGAGAGAACATAGTGCTACAAGACACGCGAGAAAGCTAGGAACATGTGGTATTCTCTGGCGCTGGATGAGTCTACTGATCTCTCTAAAGTCACAACTTCTCATGTTCATTTGTGATGTCAGTTTGGACTTTCAGATAAGGGAAGAGTTGGCATCCGTTTGCAGCATGCATGGAACAACAACTGGAAAAGACATTTTCATGGAAGTGCAAAAAAATTTGCAATGGAATCAGTGGAATCAGTTTAGAGGTGTTACAGTTGATGGAGGAAAAAACATGGCTGGAGTGAGGAAGGATCTGGTGGGGCAGATCAGGACTAAGTTGGAAGATTTGCAAATTCCAGGAGCACTGTTCATACACTGCATCATACATCAGCAAGCACTCTGTGAGAAAGATTTAGATATTTCTTGTGCACTGAAACCAGTCGTTTCTGCTGTGAACTTCATTTGGGGACATGCACTCAATCACCGTCAGTTCTAGGCTTTTCATGAAGAAATTGATTCTGAATTCTGTGACTTGCCTTATCACACAGCAGTGAGGTGGCTCAGTTGCAGTAAAGTCCTGTTTCGTTTTTACAAGCTCCAAAACGAAATAGATGTTTTTCTCACTGAAAAAGATAGAGCTGATCCACAGCTGTCAGATCCTATCTGGCTGTCAAAGTTGTCATTTTTGGTCAACATCACATTCCACATGAATGAACTGAATTTGAAACTTTAGGGAAAGGATAACCTCATCTGTGATCTCTAAGGATTTCAGAGAAAGCTGTCATTGTTTGAAGCACAAAGTTTCTTTTGATGGTAAGCATAGCTATAATGTTCAAAAGTGAAACATTCCAAAAAGAATGGCAAAATATATTATCGTCAATAGAAGATAAAATGTAGACAGACTGTATTTTCAATCTAATGCTATTCAATGGTGACAGCTGTAAATTTGCTTCACTCCTAGCTTTTTAATAATGTATTTATTATTAAAAGTACATAAAATCCAGATTTAAAAAGTATTTTAGTGATATCATTCTACAATAATTATGTAATCTGATTAAAAAAAATTCCTGACACTTTTATTGTAAAGGTAAAATAAAAGAAACATACCCCTTCTCAGAGCATTCTGTGCATCTTTGGTCATTGCATCAGCTTCATCTAAAATGACAAGCTTGAAGCCTGACCTGCAATAAATATAAAAGTCATCTTAATGCAATCCAAATCTTTAGATAAAAAATAAAATCCTGAATAGAGACAAAGTCAATTCTTTTCTTTCAAATTTTTCACATTAAAAACAAAAACAATTCATGAAACATGATGTACCAGTTGTCAGTTATGCAAATGCATATGTCAGATGTCAGTCATGCATGTGTGTTGTGGTGTACCAGTTATGCTAGCATATGTACAGCTGTCAGTTAAACAGGCATGTGTACTATAGTTCACTACTGTCACTGAGTCATTTTACAATTTTGGTATATGGACATCTATAAATAAAATTTTTTTCTGAGTTGGACTAGCCTAATGTGAGTTTTGAATTAACCTGTCCACAGTACTATAATTTTTTGAGAAATTCTCTGTAGCAACTACAAAGTCTGCAGTCCTAGTTATTGTGTAAAGGTCAGTATAACATCAGAAGATTTCAGGAAACTATTGTGTGTGAAGCGTTAGGTTGCTATGTTTTGTTTTGAATATTTAACCTTTATTTCTTTCAGAGGCCTGTGCCAAACTTAGTACTTATTAATGGAGTAATTGACAGGACACTTAGACTGTAATTACTAGTGTTTCAGGAATTTTGGTTTCATCTTGATCTTTTATCTTTGATTTCAATGTGGGATTTAGAATCATGCTCTGCATCGGCACTTGTAGATGTTTTGTATCACAACTAATTACCAAAATTTTATATGATTCATTATTACAAAGTCACCCCAGAGTATAATGGCAACACATAAGATATGTCTATTGTTTTTAAAGAACTGTTAATACATTCTTAAACAATGCATCCTCTATTCATTGTTAATTTTTTTGTAGCTCATACTTATATAGATGTGTCTTAACAGATCCAGATCCAGAAATGAATTAGAATCCAACCAACATATCCAATATGTATATTAATAAATCAGTTTTGCATAAATAATATATATATTAAGTATTTATAATTCAGTTTGAAACTTTTGTCTTGAAAGGCAGTTAAGTTTTTTTATTAAATTGAATTTTTTTAATTTCTTGCTTTCTAAAATATAAATGAGTTGTTTGAATGTAATTTTGAAGTTGCATGTAAAATATTATTTACACTTTTTTTTCTTCTTAAAATTATGTTATGTTTGAAAGATGTTTTAAAATGTTACAAAATTAAGCAAGAAGAATGTTTTAATACTAGCAAATAATGGGACATATTTATTATTATGGTACCAAAATTATTTATTTTTTAAAAACTAACATACTCTTCTTTTGACGAATTATGTTATAAATTTTGAAATAAGAAAAGTTTATGAATATTATATAATTTATTTTGTGTATCATGTCTTTCCGTTGCAAAAATGTTAATATTTTTTATAACTAGATTAAGATAGCCAACCAGAAGTCTCAACTGTAAGCTGTGTGTGTGTGTGTGTGGTTGTGTGTGTGTGCGGTTGTGGTTGTGTGTGTGTGGTTCGGGGTGTGGGGGTGTGGTTGTGTGTGTGTGGTTCGGGGTGTGGTTGGGTGTGTGTGTGTGTGGTTGTGTGTGTGCAGTTGGGGTGTGGATGGGGTGTGTGGGGGTGATGGTGTGTGTGGTACACACAGTGAATGGCATAAGAACTACAGGAGTTTTAGACTCAAGCAACCATTATGTATCATGACGGGTACCGCTAGTGTATCATCAAATTTCACAAAACAATCTCCTTTATTCATCAATTGATAAATGAAAGCAGGAAATGCCTATTGTTCTCACAGAATTGTTGGTACATTCTTAAATAACACGTCCTCTACCCACGGCTAATTCTTTTAAAACTCTCATTGATACTAATACTATTATCATCACAGTTTTGTTTGCTATCACCTCAAGGGAAGTAACTATGGATGCACAGATTTTTGAGAACTTTTCATATGGGATTTCAATTAATGCTCATATCTAAGCATACTCAGATATATATCCATTTCTACAGACATTGGAAATACACTTCCTCAGTGTCCTGTGTAATATAATAAAGCAAAAGATGAATCTATAGAAAAATTTTAAAAAATGTCTTCGTACATAAGAAGAAAATTTTAAGCAACAACAGAAGTATCCAATTCCATAAGTGAAATGAATCAACTGATATTCAAGATGGTGTGTATATTTGCATTGAAAGCAAATAATGTAAAAGCAGTGCATAGCGGAAACAAAAGATTAAGCCCCATTTCGGATTTGGATTATGATTTTTTTAAAAGCTATATCTGAATGTTCAAAATCGGAAGTTCTGGTAGCCTATCTTGAGACGCAGCACTTAAATAAGTGAAAGGAGCTAAAACAAAATACCAAAATTAACCGCAGTGAAATCTGAAAGTAATGAAACTGCGCTGGTGGTAATATGACTTTTAAATATTTTCATGGCATTTTATTTAAAAAGGGGTGAGGTGGGATATTTCTTTAAAAAATTAATTTATTTCTCAAATAATTAAAGGGTTTATACTTATAGGCAAATTATTGTGCTTTTCAAGGACTAAAAAAAAAATTCAAGTAATTTTCAAGATGGTTCTCATTTTTTAAAGGCTTTTCATGGGGATACAAACCCTGACTTAGCAGAGACTCGTTTAAAAGAAAGTTTAAATATTAATTATTAAATCACAATAAAACATCAAATAAAATTTAACATACTTAAATATAGTTCTTGTGCTGGCAAAGTTCAAAATTTGTCCTCTCACAATTCCAATTCCTCTATCATCTGAGGCATTCAGCTGTTCACCAAAAACAAAACAAAAATTAAATAGCAGTCTCATATTCATATAAAATTTTGTACAATTAAGTGGTAAAAACAAACTCATTAAAACCCAATGAATCCATATCCTCAGCATCTTCAATAGTAAATCTTAATATTCTAAACTCTCAGTGTCCTCAAAACCATAATTATATTCCATACCCACAAAATCCTCAATAGCTACATTTCATGCTCTGTGAGAGAGAATTCATAGAAAAGAGAGGAGGATGGTAGGAACTGTTTGTATATACCAGGGGCAGGCAAACTTTTGAGACCACATCACATAAAACTGTTGGAACAGTTCACGGGCCGGATAGATGACCAAATATCTAAGTCCAGCAATATAAAATGAGAACAAAAGTAATTTTTAAAAAACTCAGTTTCAATGAAAGGTTAATGAGATGAATGGTGTTGCTTACAATGAATCAGTGATTCTATGTCTGGCTTAACTGATGAGGTTGACAAGCAAAGAATGTCATTTAGATGACGTTAGAGAGTTGAGAGCGAAGGCAACTCTTTGTATATTTCATCTTTGAGAATAGTTGTTCACAGCAAAATGTGCTTCTGAACATAGCTACAATGCGCTGAGCATGTTTAACAAAATGTGAAAACTTGCCTGATGGAAGGATGACATCACGAAAAAAAGAAAGAGAAGAATTGCAGAACTTTGCTTTTAACTCATCGCTGCATTGTATATCAACCACCTCCATCTGCAAGGAAGCTGGAGCGTCATCCACTGTGATTTCAAAAGGGGGCTCTGAACAACTTGAAATCTGCAGTGCAAGGAGTGGTCTGATACCCCCTAAACATGAGGCAAATTCTTCCTTCAGTGAGGTAATGACCACACCACAAGTCTCCAAGTCGACATCTGCTATGGAACAAGCAACAAGACATGGAAAATGCTGAAATTGACCATTAGACAACTGGAAATGCTGTGATGCATGAATACATTTCAGGAACGAGAACATCCTTACCTTGCAAATTGACATTGAGGGTGTTGAGGTGTGTAGTGATATCCATGAGAAAGGTCAGACGAGCAAACCATTTTAGGTCAGTGAAGTTATCGGCATAGGGAAGGTTCTCTTCATGAAGAAAGGTAAAAATTTCTCAACAACTAGTTTGGTTGTGATGGCAAAAAACTGTGTTTCAAATTCACATGCACCTCTGTGCATCTCCCGCCTCCTTCCCACGCCCATTTGTTGTGGTGAAGGTCAGGTCACAACAGAGGCAGAGTACAGATGCTGACATACATGTACAATTGTACATCTATCCTAGGCCTGGGAGAGTTCAAAAGTGAATGAACTATAAAGAGGTGCTAGTGGAATATACACAAATGCAGGCATAAATTGTACACGTAGCGCGATCCTGTGTGAGTAATTCAAACTGTTAAAATTACATGTAACGCCCATTTGTTTTAGTGACTTGTCTCGTGAGCTAGATGTCATTGTTAACTATGAATAGCTTGGCAGGCCAAACGAAAATCCTTCGTGGGCCAGAGTTTGCTCACCCCTGGTATATACTTATCTGTTAAGAATTCAGGAGAAAAAACAGTTTACTTATAAAATTGTTTTGTCCTGAATAATGATTAGAAAGAGGATGGTGGCCCCGAGAAGATATGAATTTAATTACTATTATTAAGCATGAAACGCTTGTAAGCAAAAACAATAAGGAAATCAAACTCTTCTTCGCTAGAGAAGATAGCAGGCAGTCCTAATCACTATTAGGTCAGAGTTGAAAGAAGACATATCTCAAAATGTATTGTATATAAAACTGAAAATCATAATATTTGGAAATTTGTTTTTTTGTTGTACTTTCCTGTAAAATATATTGAAAAATTAAATCTTTCTGTAATAAATTTGTAAATGTGTGATAGTGAAAGCTTCATTTTACTTAAAAATAAAGAATTTGGATAAAAATGTGACACTTACCCATTAATCTAACTTGTTAAGCTTTGATTAATACTATTAAACAGCATTAAGCTAAGTATATTGGAGTGATTATTTCTTATCATTTGATTTAATTCAATAATATTTTTAAGCTATCAGCTCAATCAATTAAACTGTAGGCAATCTTAGAAAAGAATTTCAAGAACTTTTTCAGTTGAGAACTATAATATTCAAGAGCCACAACTATGCTCACTGAAGTTTGAAGATAAGAAATTTGTTACAGTGATAATTATGATGCTATGCTTTTGTGCAATAAATTAAGATAGTATATGTAAATTTAATACCAATATACAACACTGAGCAACACCTACCATGTTTGAAATTAAAATAATTTTTACAAAAAATGTTCAAATAAATTCATAAAACTTTCAATCTAGTGAAATCTACTTTCAATGGATATATAAATAAAATAACACTACAGTGAATGCTGTAAAGTGAAAAATATGTTGGTCAATTTTATGTGTCTACACTTGCCCATAAGACTTATGTATGCATATAATTTTGAATTTAACAAATATGCAGTTACTGTAAGAGTATATAAATATACAGAATGCAAATTTTTCAGTGAATTAGTATTTCAATCATATATGAGTTCAAATCTGAAATACAATAGAAGGACAGTAACGTATTTTGTCGTAATAATGAAATTCACAAAATAACTGTAAATGTTTCAGCTTCAAGTGAGCGCAACACCTGTAAATTAAACTTTCCTCTGAGTCAGACCAAACATAATTTTAAGTATATGTTTATTTTAGGGGAATATTGCAGAAACTAGATTAAATCATATCCCTAGGCAATTCTGTTTTGAGAATTGTAAATAATTTTTCTAAAATTTGTGAATGTCGACAGTAATTAATGGATAACTTTTACCTCTGAATAGCACTGGATTTTACATTACTTCTTATGATGACTAATTTCTTTATATTTACTACAAGATCAAAGTTAAAAAAAACTATAAAATGTATTCCAATACATATTCTGTCTTATGGACAAAAATCTCCAATTTTCATTCTTGTATTATTTGTCAACATCAGAGTACATAATCCTGATGAATAATGGAGAACTTCATTAAAATAGTAGAGTCCCTGTGACGGCAAACAATTATGTATGTAGAAAATAAATGAAGGCAGTTCTTTAAAAAGAGAGTGAGCTTACCTCTAAAACCATAGAATTAAACTCTTTAGGTGAGTAGATCTGTTTGGCTACTGCCAGGATTGTACTGGTTTTTCCAGTTCCAGGAGGTCCATAGAACAGAAGATGGGGAAGCCGGTCCTCATTTACAAATCGACTAACTAGAAGGAAAAAATGCTTTGTAATTTTGTTTTCAAATGATCATGGACTTTTAGTTATTTAATGCTGCACAAACATTTCACATATTACAAATGTCTACTTTCTAATACCGCACAAATATTTCACAAGTGTGCAAACATGTCTACTTACTAAATACTGCACAAACATTTCACACATTGTAAACATGTCTACTTACTAAATACCGGACCTGCATTTCACACATTGCAAGCATGTCTACTTACTAAATATCTCACAAACATTTCACACATTAAAACATGTCCACTTACTAAATACTGCAAAAACACTTCACACATTATAAACATGTCTACTTACTAAATGTGGCACAAGCATTTAACATATTACAAATATGTCTACTTTAAATACTGCACAAACATTTCACACATTAAATAAAACACAAATTCACACAACTATCTTATGTATCTCTCACATTAATTCTGAATATATAGAATATAAACACACGATATTTCAATGCTTTATTTTGAAGACAACGCATTTCAAATGTGGTACACTTGCCCAAAGAATGAGCCAAGTATTATTATAAACAATAACTAGGATACCACAGAATGATGTATAGTTGAACCCGGATAATTCAACGGCCTAAGGGGTTGCCAAAAAGTGTCGAGATAACTGATGATCGAGATTACCAAAAACCAATGCGGTGGCAATATATTACAGTACTATAATATGCGCTTGAAATTTCTTTATGTACATGATGTGCGTTAATAAATGAGAACGTACATGGACATGTTTTTGATTTTTTTTTACACAACAGCATTGCCGTGATATGTTTGATGACGCGATCAGCTCGTTATAAAATGTACATTGTTTGCTAACAACAAAAGGCTTATGTGTACCAACTAACAGCAGAGATTTACCAGAACATGTATACAATAAAAACGTACAAACCTTCCATTATATTCTCCAACATTGCAAACACAAAGATTGCTCACAAAATCAAAAAACCTGCGGGGTTTATGTGTAGTTCATTTTTACAAAAAGCTAACCAAGTACACTGTATCAAAATTAAAGTCGCGAGTCATTTTGTGTGTCTGTGTGTTTCGCTCACACTCAATCCAGAAGCTGCAATAGACCTTTCATCTTCATGATGTTCTCCTTCTTGGTTTGCTTCTAAAGGGGGTGAAACAGGTTGCACTTATTAGGTGCACACCATCAACCGCTCTCCAAAGGGGAGGAGGGGCGGGGTGAAGCCACCTCTGAAAGTATCATACAAGCGGTTACTTCAAAAGCTGGCTAAAATGAAGAGCAACAGTGTGCCTATTTTGCCCGTGGCAAACATCATGCCGATGAGGAAACAATGCCATTCTAAGTTTAAGCGGCAGTTTGTTAACAAGCCTTGACCATGTATTGTTAGCGAGATGGCGAAGATGCATCGGTAACAAACATTTTCAAAAGCCATCACTTAACTCACAGGGGTTGAGGTAACTGATTTAAGTCGCAATTTTGGTCCTCTTTTGTGCCCGAGTTAGTAGGCTTTGGCGAAATAAAAGAATCGACGTAATCTATGAGAAAATACTAAGACAAAGAGTGAATTTGGAGGTTCCATTTCAAAAACATCGACTTACTAGGGTTGACAAGTTAACCGAATTAAGTGGGTTCGACTGTACTTTCTAAGGATATTATTTATTGTATTCATAAATATTCAGCTTTCAAAAGTCTGATATGCCTTTGTTTTCATTTTAGCGTGTGACAAAGAAATTAGTAAATCTATTAAATATAAAATAATGACAATAATATCACAAACTACTTCTTACATTTTCAAAAGGGACCACATTGCTGAAAGATAACTCTCAAGTCATTTTGTCATGGTGTGATGAGAGAATTGCCCCTTACCTTCCCTGAGCTTTCCAGGATGTTCAAGCGGACCATGTGCCTTTTAGGGAGCACCTATCTCAGTATCTGTGTGAAAAGCTCTTCTCCACCATGAATTTTAATAAGTCAAAATTCAGGTCCAAACTTACTGATGAGCATCTTCAAGTCACACTGAGGGTCTCAGCTGTGTAAGAGGAAGCGCTGCCAGGTCTCTGGCGGTAGGGAGTAATGATGTGGCCCAGTTTCTACTTTCAGCGGCCCCTGCCGTATACAGTCCATCATTCTATATATCCTAGTTATTGTTTATACTGCCCAGTGTTGATATAAGAGCCTTTGACAGTCCATCATTCTATGTATCCTAGTTATTGTTTATACTTACCAGTGCTGATAATATCCTTATGGGAAATCAGATCATCAAGCTGAGCTGGACGGTATTTCTCTACCCTTAAAAAAAAAAAAGAAAAAGAAACAATAAGTAAAATGCAGATCTATTAAAGTATTACAGAACATGTATAAAAGTGAACTAAAGTCTATTTACTTTGTGATCTTGCATTCTATTATAATGCCATACCCACATATCTAATTTTGTACAAGTGATGTCATATCCGATTTTACTTCCAAGTATGAATGTGTGCAATGTCAATATCATATCTGTTTTTTATTCTGAGCGTACCTATTTTTTTTTACATTTGATATTTGTGATAAGGTTCTTGAAGTCATTCATATCTTATTTATAATTTTCATATTCCCATATGTTGCAAAGAATTTGTTCTGGTTAGTTTCTGTGCTATTTTTTTTGTTTTCTTATATTTTACTCTTTAACTTTGTATTTGTTCTTAAAATTTGGGATATTTTATTTAGTTTATTTGGGTTATGATTCAGCCCCCCACACCCATGATTACATAAAGTCAAATTTGATTGAGCACTTAATTTCTATCATATATATTAGAAATGTCTGAAATATTAGACTCAAAGCAAATGTCCCTGAGTGATGTCTCCTGGCTGGTAGCCATCTTGTTTCCTGAGAACAGGGTGCCTTTTGAAAATTAATTTTTTTCCCTTTTGGTTTTGAATTTATGGCAGTTACTGATCAGTATTGCATTATATGCTCTGAAAATTATTCCAGTTTGTTACATTTTGACTATATTTGAATATCAACTTAACTATTATCATGAAGCTTTGAATATAAATGATATTTTAAAAAAATTATATTGCCCCAAAATGGGATGCCAAATTAATTACGTTTAGAGTATGTTTGTTGATGTAGTTCTTGCACATATGTGATAAAATTGATGGGGTAAAAAATATTATCTTTGTTTTACTTTCATAAAAGATATATAAAATACTATGAATTTATAATAATGTTATATATTTATGAAAGTAACTAACATGGCAGTAAATTTCTTTAAATGGGATCAGTACTTAACAAACTTTACTTAGTTTCTTGTGTAACAGTATGAAAATGTGTCATATTATCTAAAGTTTGTTTTTGTATTATTTAGAGATTAATAAATTATGATTCTTGATATGCCACCTATTCTTTTCCATCTATCTTACAGAATACAGAAATGCCTTCAACAGCAGCAGCTGAGCAAATGAAACTATACAGGCAGAGAATGTCAGAAGAAAAAAAAGAAACTATGGAAGAAGAAAAGAACAGCAAAAGACATACAGACTACAGAGCTAAATAGAATACACACTGAAGAAAGAAAGAGAATCCATTATTGCAGTGTCCAAGAGTTCTCTAGCTTGTTGCCTCCCAACCTGTAGAGTCCTTGGTACAAAAGCAGGGAGAAACTCAGAGGGTCTCCCCCCCCCCCCCTCTACCAACCTCTACATTCTTGGTGTTTCTTGTTTGTTTCTGTCTCCATCATCCCCTTTTGTGCGCAAAGTTCTTGTACATCATTTTCACTGAGCTGATTAGAACACACCCCCTCCAGCACACAGTACCCCCAACCAGCACTCATGTAGTCGAATTTTCTGAATGTCTACTTCTATTTAGTGCCAAGTATCGAATTCCATTGACACCTTTGATTGACATATCAATTCTAACTACCTAACTCAGAGCACCGCTGGCTGACCCTCAGAGGAATTTTCTGAATGTCTACTTCCATTTAGTGCCAAGTATGAATTCCAAGTTGACACCTTTGATTGACATATCAATTCTAACTACCTAACTCAGAGCACCGCTGGCTGACCCTCAGAGCACGGTCCTATTTTTATTTTGTTTTTAAAACTACCTTACCACAGTGACTCATCGCCACCTGGCAAGCGTACACTAGTCATATAGCAAGAAAGGGTGGTACACACAAACCAACACATTTATTTAACAATAGTAATATAAATCTTAACTTTCCAATAACTCAAAATCTATTTCAACAAATAATTTCACAAAACAATATCAACTGTAAACTACCAAACTGCCAGGTATACTTTGCCATTTTAACATGAATTAGCATTCTGCTTGAATAATGCTGGCTTAAAGTTAGTGGAAGCCAAATTGCATGCACTAAACTTAAGGCTTGATCAAGTATAACTAATTTAATTAGTTCTTCACTTCTCTCATTGCATAATGATAATGTAACACTGGCCTCTTTATAAGATCCTAGCCTCTCAAATCAGTCTCTCACTAGTCTCAGCAATTGATAATTAATGATATATAGCAGGGGTCGGGAACCTTTTTGTCTGAGAGAGCCATGGACACCACATATTTTGAAAAATAATTCTGTGAGAGCCATACATTATGTTTAAAACTAAAAATTCAAGTAAATGTGTGCATTTTGCGTAATTTCAACACTAAAAGTACAATAATTATGTCTCTGATTTCATTTTAATAACATTGTTATGCTGTTGCTAATCAATAATGAGTATTTCTTACCATTAATGCGACTTATGTTGCTGCATGGCTTTGCTGATGGCTTTGTAGTCTGGTTGATACGTGGTGAGGTTAAGCTTCATGCTGGCGTTAAGATTTTAGTAGACTTTAGCTCATTTGTAGAATGAAATATTGATATGCAAATAATATGTAGATCAAAGGAGTCTAAAGAAACATTTTTTTTTTATAATCCAACATTTGTCTGCGAGCCAGATGCAGCCATCAATAGAGCCACATCTGGCTCGCGAGCCATAGGTTCCCGACCCCTGATATATAGTAATAAAAATACTACTATACTAAAGCCCATTTTCTTTTGCAATTTATAATAAACTGAAAAGTAAATTTTGCATTATATCTGTTTTTTCTTGTTGTATCATGTATGTCACTATGTTTATTAGAATTATTAGATTGTTTTTCAGTGAGGTTTATATCTTACTTGTAATAAACTTGTAAAATCACACATTCATTAGTCTAAAAAAAAGTTGACCACAAATAACGACACTAAATTTGTAATATCTCAAAAAGTATTATAGCTATCATCATAATATTTTACAAACCAAAGTATATTTACAATACTAAATATGGACTTTCTTTTTGTCAAGAATTAACTACTTCACAGCTCAGTATATCATTATATGTGACATTAACTAAGAAAAATTGCTAAATCTTTACAAATAATGAAATAGAACTGATTCACTCATTCAATGATTCATGATTCAGTGATTGGGAAAACCAATACAAAACATGCATGTTCTCAGCGAACTGAAACAAAAATTATTACAAATGATGTAATGTGAAGGTTTGAAAATTATGCAAAATATTAATGTAACAATGTGTTGTCTTCTTCAAAGTTCAATGGTTTTTCTATATTCTACATAAATAAAATATATATCTTTAATCTTTATATGCAATAGTTTTCTCAATTTAAAATTGCCTTTAAAATAGATAACAGATTATAGGCCAATAGCTTTTCCTTCAGTTACAATGTATACACTATCCTGTTAAATCTTAGTTTTCTAATATAAAAAAATATTGTTGGTTCAATAAAGTAAGAGTTAGGGCATATTATTTTCTATTAAAGTTAATTACGCAAAATAAAAAAATAACGATCGGCAAACACTTTGCTCCTAAACAGTAGTTTAAAAAGTGCAAATGGCTTAAAATAATATTTTTAGATGATAAAGAAGTATTCGGAAACGAACAACGAAAAGAAAAGAAGAAATTCAAACCATGGAAGGTTAGATGTCTTGTCCATAATGTAATTTTTTCCAATGCAGAGCTCAAGATGCGCGCTCTATTTACTTCTCGCGTTTAATCGCGTAAATATGCGAGAGTTACGGTTCCAGTATGGCCGAACTTAATCATCGACAACTACGAAGTAGTCTTCTGCTTTCCGGAAGCTATTGGAATCTCTTATCTTTGTTTTCATATGTCAATGAAATTTGTGAAGAATCAATGGATCCTTGACCCACGTAAACATGTCATCTTTAAAAGATTTAGAAGAAGCCGAGAAGCAAGCGATTAAGACTTGCACAACATACCAGTGTATGATAGATTTTACTGCTAAACAACTTAATGGATTAAGAATAGAATGTGCAACTACGGAAGAAATAACACAAAAGGAAATAAGAGACACCGAGGTATGATTTGTTTATGAATGATTTATTTATTTTTTGGTAGTAATCATTAGTGTCTGGATGGTTCGTGTTGCGAGCCTCTAAATTCTAATGACTTTTTATCTCACTCTGCTGTAATCGTAATTCGTATCCTGACGCTAGCCGTAGTGACGGTGTTAGAATAGTAGTTATAGTCCACAACAATTACACTTTAATTAAAACTAAGCAGAAATCCGAAAGTACTATTTTCAGACAAAAAAAAGATACACTCACTTTTTGAAGAGAATCTTATCCAAAATAATAAAAGCAAAATAACCGATAAAATTTATTTCTAATAAAACTATTACAAGTAATACTATTAGTATTACAATTACTGTATTAGTATTACAGTATTAGTATAATAATACTAATGAAACTAAACCAAAATAAAGTTTGCATGGTTACAAATCTAAATGCTGAAATGTTAATTATAATTATAAAATATGTTACACGGTTTTTACTCAATGTCTTACTCAATAAGTAAATTTACACCAGATATTGTTACTCTAAACTTATACTCTCTCTATATATATATAGTAATACTAATTATTTATAAGTTCATCAGGTTAACATAATTAGGCAATGTAAGAAAGGGCACAGGCATTTTAGTGTTTAATATTCTGCATATATCATATTAATTATTATATGTTCAATACATACACCACTTTCATGTGATTTACTATTAGTATTAGTAACTATTACAGTATTACTATTAGTATAATAATACTAATGAAACTAAACCAAAATAAAGTTTGCATGGTTACTAAATGCTGAAATGTTAATTATAATTATAAAATATGTCACACGGTTTTTACTCAATGTCTTACTCAATAAGTAAATTTACACCAGATATTATGTTACTCTAAACTTATAGTTATGCTAAATATATATATAGTAATACTAATTATTTATAAGTTCATCAGGTTAACATAATTAGGCAATGTAAGAAAGGGCACAGGCATTATCTTATAGTGTTTAATATTCTGCATATATCATTATAATAAATATTAATTATTATATTTATATGTTCAATGCATACACCACTTTCGTGTGATTTACTTTTAGAATTACACCTATACACACATAAATGTGTATTGTACTGATGAAGAAAATCAACATACATACACATAAACAACTTGTGAAAATTGTAGCCATGAGTAACTAGAAAATTTGTTATGACAACTCTAACAAAAGAATGCCAATAACTGGGATGGGGGGAATGAAGACAACTGTTAACATCAAATATCAAATAATAATTGTTCAGGTAAACAAAAACCTGACTAAATATTTGTCTTTCCATAATAATAAGAAATACTTCAGTTTTTTTATTATTTCATTTTTAAAATTGCAGTTTTATAAAAACATTTAACCTAACCTTTTTAAATCAGCCACTTTTTAATTTTTTTATTTGCGTTTGAAGAGTTAATTTTTGGACAACACACCTTTACTCTACCCCTGGTAACAATAGATTCACTTGCTGTGATGTGCTGGGCAATTATTCATTTATTGTTCTACACAATTGGTTTCAGTATCACTTTGTTTTTAAAAACAAAAAATTGACTGCTTCATTTGTCACTTATTGTATTGATACTGAAGATTTAAATGAACACAAAATGAAAATAAGTGAACCTAAAACATAGCCCGTGGAAACTAACACAACACATGATACCCATAACACATTGGCCACATGATGTCAAGCACTTGCTGCTGATGCAATTTACTCTTCTGACCAGGTTTGTGATGTTGGTCCAGACATTTCTGACTCTGGCTCCTGAAATTTTAGAGTCCAACTCCAGACTCTGACTGGAGTTATATTATTATATAAATGATATTGTATGGCATTAAATTTTATGGAGTTATATGTATGAGTATGGTTTAGATGTAAATAATTGAAGAGGTGGCTTTTATAGATTTCATTTTAAACTACATTTCAAAATTCAAGCATACAATAATACAAAAAAACCTCAAAATATATTTAATATGATAATGTTTGTCTAAATTGAAATGGTTCTTTTAAAAGCTCACCAATTCTAATACTGTAATAGGTTTGACTTCATTGCTGTTCTCAAATCGGATTTGATGATTCTGAGGGCAGAAAACACATTCCACAGTGACTTGAGTTGTGGTAATGCTGTGACAGTCAAAGCAGCATGTTGAATAATATCGGGGTAGCAAGTATAGTATTTTTAGTGTTCATTTCAGAGTACAGTCACATTTTTCAACCTCTTCCAGTACTTGGTAAAGCATTCACTTTAAAATAAAAAAACACAACACAACACAGGACACACCTATTCGAGCTGCTGAGCAGATCAGATGTGAATAATCTTCTCCACAGACAGCCAGATTAAGGATCAGTTACCAGTCCATTCCTACACCCTTTCAAGAGTTGGATGGAAAAAACACTATTACCTAATCCCAAGCCCTTTTCACTGAAAATTTCAGGGTAGAAAAATCTGGAGAAAGATGCTGAGAAACAAAAATTAGCAGCTTTATCTGCATTAGTTTTCAGTCCCTCTCTCAAGCCTATGAAGTATGAATCAGGAAGAAGAAAAACAACTTCAGGCAATGTCATCCCCAAGCCTTGTAAGGGTGAGAAAAAGAAGAAAGACAGAAAATAGAAAGAGAATACAACATTGGAAATTATACATACTACTGGCCAGATGATGATAAGCCAGAGGAAAAAAAGAAAGAACTCCTCTTCACTACATCATTATGATGGGAAACAAGCAACTTGATACCTTTTCCGAACTACTCTGGACACTCTTTGATAATAACAAGGAACTGGAAGAGATAATAAATTCAGCTCTTGGTCACACCATACTACTATTACGACTATCCAGACTTCTCCAAAACTGCATCTCAACTACAGACAACCAAACTCAAACAATTAAATGGAAAATTCCAACAACAACAAAAGTCAATACCACACAGACTGAAAAACAGAAAAGCAGACAGTCTTTCTGTCAGACACCTACTTTTCTGGCTGAAGCGAAGAAAAGCCAGACAACATCCACTGTGATGGAGGAAAAAAGAACACAGACTACAACTACAACAAAGAATGAAGAAAACAAGAAAAAGAAAGACTTTAAAATCATGAACACACAGACAAAAAACAAAAAAAAAACAGAAACAAAAGAAAAACTTGTATAAACTGAAGATTATACAGATACTTAGGAAAAATCAAGTACACCCTCAATGATTATACAAGGCCTAGAGATTCATTGTCAACGGCAACAATATCAACTGTTGACATCAAGGCATTCCTCGATAACAGCATAGCGGTGGAGGTCTCCATCTACCACTGACAGCAACATCAGAGCCACCAACAGATATGTAAGCCTAATGCAAACAAAAGAAGAAGAGAAATAGACTGCCTCAATACATCAGGTGTGACACAAGACAGAAACAACAGCAGCCACAACAACAACCCCAACATGCCACAGAAATCACCAGCAACAATAGCAGCCACAACAGCAATGGTAGTACTATGAAAGTATGAGCAGCAGTATCCACTGGGGGGATATTTCAATCACCCCATTGTGGAATGATCCTTACTGCTGCTCGATCTTTACTGGCCACCAGTGCCCATCTTCGAGCATCCCAACAGATACTGGGGACAGTGTCAGCAATAATAACACCACCAATGACTGAATGAGGCCAGGGAATGTGAACATCCTAGATACATGTACACACTAGGTACAGACTTGGTGTGCTACTAAGTTACTAGCCTGGATTCAGTAAGATACCCCCACCCTCCCACTTTTCAACATCCAGAGCAACAACATTCACCACAACTTTAGCCCATGGAATACTGGGCTAGAGTCCACCTTTGCCAGCCAGACATATTTGCAATGGACAAGTATATAACACTCAGGCCAACACCACCACCACCCTTCCTCCCAGCACAAAAGCCGAAAGTGACCCTATATTCATACATACTAGGTAAAATATTATTTTTGAATTTAGTTAGATATGATGATTAAATTTACCAAATTTAAGCACGCTGTTTGGATCAAACCTGAATGTCTAGATATTTTTCAAATTCTTCATCTTTGTGGTTACTAGGGTGGTTGATGAAGATGAAGGTAATTGAATGTTATCATTTAGCAACCTGGCTATCATCTCATTTTCCTCTTGTATACCTTTCACAGAATATTTTTTGTTTATAGTTTAATGTAAAGTTAGTTTTACCCTCCCTTATGTTCAAACATAGAACTGCCTTAGCCTCAAATCTCATATTTCAGAGTCGGGACACTTTTAGTTTTACTGATCCCCACTCTACTAAAAAAACAACTTACTCCATGATTCCAACTCCAACAACCTGCTTCAAAATCCAAACTGATACATATTGCTGAGTTACTTTGGTACAGATGAGCATTTGACAATATGCTGAATGGGATGGATATATATGCGCTGAATATGCCTCCCACTCACATATTGAATACATATAGTAGATATACATACATTTTTATTGTTATTTTAAGTCTATGCTCTTGGGAATCACATCTAACCCGAAATGCTACTTGATTTTCCAGTAATTAAATTATTTTCTGAAAAAGTAGATAGAAAATCACAATATTTTGTGAACAAATATTGGTTTATGATAGCTTGCATGTTATTTTCTGAGCTTCTAAATGATATTTTTCTACTCACAAATTGTAAGCTTGTAAATATATATATATTGAGGGTCTCTGAGGTGACATCCATTGATCTGACCTTTTTTGCACCTAAAAAATTATCAGTTTAATTTAACACGGAACTTGAATCTGAATCAGAAACAGTATGAATGAAAATTTTAAATAGGTTTACAAAGTTATAACTATATAAGATACAAAGTGTTCTGTTAGTATTGCCCTGGTGCAAAGGAACCACCAATATAATTTAATTAAGTGAAAGTTATAAGCCTACTAATTACTATAACTTAAGTATAAGTTATAACTCTATATTTTTTCAACTGACAATTCCATAGCTTCAACTACATCTGCATCATTTGAGTAGAAATATGATTAGTTTTTTCATTGCACTTGTGATGCATTTTGGTGACTTACTGTGTGTAATATTACTAATAATACTAATATGTTAATTTTTACTAGTAAAATTGAAGAAATTAGAAACTATATTAGACATTTAATGAAATGAAAGTTAAAAACATGGTGACTTCAAAATTAATTACAAGAAATAGCTCATTATGTAATAATATGAAACTTAAAAGCTCTATTTTATTTTTTTAAGTTGCATGACTTACAAGTTGCAGTTATACCTCATAGTTTGAGCCCACTTATCCTCTTTTGGTTTCACTCATTACTCTAAGAATTGTGCTAAGTGATTTGATTATGATCTCTCAACTTGCTACCCACCCACCCCCTCAACATACCAGCAATAGCATTAGCATTCACCTGAAATAAGATGTGTAGACTGTGTATTACATTCTAAAAATATGGATTTTGAAATTTTAAATTTGTTGCTATTTCTTACATATGAATTATGATTAAGATTAGTTAATGCCTCACTTTAAAAAAATAAGCATTTCACTCAACTCACATATAAAACAATTAAAATATGTTGGACAAAGTTCACTCAGTGACTTTTATTTTTAATATACAGTCGAACCCACTTATCTCAGCATCGGTTAATCCGCCAATCCTAGTAAGTCAACGTTTTTGAAGTGGAACCGCCAAATTCCCTCTTTGTCTTAGCATTTTCTCATCGGTTATGTCGATTCTTTTATGTCGCTGAACCATACTATCTTGGGCACAAAAGTGCCAAAATCATGACTTAAGTTGGTTATCTCGACCTCTGTGATGACTAACCACTGGCTTTTGAAAATGTTAGTTATCAATACCACTTCACCATCTTGCTAGAAAGCCGTGGCTTGTTAACAAACTGCAGCTTAAACTTAGAAGGGCATTGTTTTCCTCATCGGGCGCGATGTTTGCCACGGGCAAAATAGGCACACTGTTGCTCTTCAACTGGCTCACACCTCTTTTAGTTTTATGTTAGTTAGCCCACTTTTGAAGTAACCGCTTGTACAATACTTTTCAGAGATGGCTTCGGCTCCCCTTCCCACCGACAGGGCGGTTGAGGGTGTGCGCCTAATAGGTGCGACATGTTTCACCCCCTTCCTTCTGCCCTCCACCTTAGACGCTCACACACAAAATGACTTACGAATTTAATTTTGATACTGGTTAGCTTTTTGTTGTTAACTAGTGCTACAAAAGATTCTCAAAGGCATTAATCTCCTAGGTGAAAATAGCTTTCTATCATATTGTCCAACAGCTGGGGGTGCACTGCACATATTCATAAGAATCATATACATAGTGAAACTATAGAAATTTACAGATGGATTGTGCCCTATTCATCCTACTCTGCCCTGCTATATCAAACATTCAATGTGCACATTAACATGGAGTCTTGCAGCAGTGTTCAGTTTATAAAGTATATTTGCCACTATGTGAACAAGGGGAGTGACTAAGCTACCTTTTGGTTAACAGAACAATATGATGAAATGCTAAAATATCAAACTGACAGGTATGTCTGTACTTCAGAGGTTGTGTGGCATATTCTATCATACCCCATATATAAAGAGGACCTCCCATTATGCACCTCAGCATTCACCTCAAGAACATTTATTTTATTAAAGTTTATTTCAATACTTACAACATAAGAGGACAAGTGGAGAATCCCCCAAACATTACCCTGATGGCATTCTTCCAGTTATCCTGAGATGATTTTGCAAGAACACTATTATGTGAGGAAGTACCATCCTGTTATAGTATTACTTTTAGTTTTAACAGCCAGAGGACATGGTTATCCTGTGGAAGGTCATGCTGGTGTTGTAAAAGATGATATACTCAGAAGATTTACACTGTTTATCCAAATAACATTGAATGCTACTTTTTGTTTCTCTGTAATGTCATTTGATAGTCTGAGATCACACAGTAACATAGTTCATACTGTGTATCAAGTGGTGTGCAAAATGCATGGTTTGTTACAAGATGATGCCAATTGGGATTAAACTTTGCAGGAAGCCCGTGTTATAATGATAATTCTCCAAAGTTCAGACAGCTTTTCACTGTTATTGTAGTTGTTTTGTTTTTTTAATTTATTGAACTCTGCAGATTTGTTGACTAAATACAAATTTCTCAACCTCTTTCAGTGCATGGTAAAAATGTATTTTGAATTTAGTTAGATTTGATGTATTTTCTCCTTCTCCAAAATTTTTCAGAAGTGCCAGTGTTTTGATCAATCCTGTATGTCTAGATATTTTTCAAAAATCTCCATCTTCATGGTTTCTGATGATGAAGTGATTGAATGCTGTCAGTGTCATATAGCAACCCAGCTATTGTCTCATTTTCCTCTTGTATAACTTTCATATGAACTTCTAATTTATGTAGCAGATTTTTTTGTTTTTAGCTCACTATTTCAATAACTTCACAAACTCTTTTAGTTTTACTTTCATTGTTCAAAATATACAAAATTAATAATAAACAACTACCTTTAGATGTTATTTCAATTTGTAAAATTCCCCCACCCTCCAAAGTTCAAATGTGGATCTGCCTTAACCTCAAATCTAATATAATATGGAGCGGAGTAAGGACATTTTTACTGACTCCAACTTCATTATAAAACAACTGACTCCACACCCCTCCTGAATTTGAACTTATCTAAATATTGCTTAGTCACTTTGGTACAGATGCTTATTTGACAATACATCAAAAGGGGTGGGTATCTTTGCACCGAATCTGTCTCCCACCTGCACAAGGTGTGCATTCAAGACATATAAGTACATTATTTTTTAATGTTATTCTAATTATATGTGTTTGGCAATCACAACTTGCATCTATTCTAACCTGAAATGTTGGTCAAATTGATTGCCAGTATTCTCTTAAATTGAGATAGAAAATCACAATTTTTTGTGGAAAAAAAAAATATTGCCTTCTGATATCCTATTTGTTATTTTTTGAGCTTGCAAGTGGAATTTTCGAGGGTTGTTCATGTTCAGACTTCCCATCAACATGGACAAAGCAGACAATCCAGTGGACAATATTTCCAAAAATAGTGATAAAGCAAAAGTTTGCAGATTGTGTACTTACTGTGCAGGATGATTGCACAATGGCTAGCTAAAAGTAAAAGTGGAATCAAAACCCTGAACCAAACTGCAGAATATAAGAAGCAATCACAAGATCATGGGTGGTAACTGGTATGACCATTTTATTCTCAGGCAATTTCCATCAAACTCTACTCATTATACCTAGAAGTATGATGGCAGACAAAAATAAATGCCTGCATTAAGCGATCAGTTCTTTGGCCAAACATACAAAAATTATCCATCACCACCAAAATGAGAACCCATCTGAGAAGTTAGAGAAGTGACGTGCACTGCCAAGAGTTTTCCCATTTATTGTTGAAAATAGAAGGCATTTTGAATAAAGAAAATTGTAAAGTCATTCTTCCATTTTCAATTTGCAAAATGGTCCTTACTATTGAGGAATGAATTTCATGTCTCTCCTGATGTGGAAAATATCCAACAACAAAAAACTGTTGGTTTTGTGAATGTTCTTTATTAACCCCCTAAGAAAGACCATGCCACTACAGCCAACAGTGCTATTCTGACCAAATTTCAAATAGCCATTCATTATCCAGTTGAATTTCTTAACTGCATAACAGTTTCCTGCCTTCCCATCCATAAAATATTAAAAGTTGGTATACCCATAATGCTACTTTGTAATTTGTACCTACCAAAATTGCACAGGTGTTACAGCTGTGTATGAACTATAAATCTTTTTGAGACAACATATTGACAAGGTACAGTAAAGGAGAATCAGTGTTCACCCCCCCCCCCCCCTTATTCCGAATAACTACAGGTCGTGATGAGAACTAGTCTGGTTAAGATTTTGAATCTCAGAGTTTCTATTACTGTATTGCAATATACTTGTTGGAGATATCTAAAAGCTCTGATTTTGTAGAGAACTTTTTTCCAGGCAATAGCTCCAATACTAGGTAGGTCAGACTACAACTAGTACAAGTCAGACCCGTATACCAAACTAAGGTATAGATATACCTACTGTGTTTGGAATAAACTTTTGCATAGGAACCATTGTAAAAAATGCAGTCTCCGAAGTGGTATTCACTACAGTGATACACTATTATTCGTACAATGTATACACCATTATTCAGTACATCACATGTAAAAATGTATGCTACACTATTCAGTACAATGCACACGCTTCTGTTAAGTACAATGCACATGCTTCTGTTAAATACAATGAACACAGCTTGCAGATAACTTTAGTAGCATCAGTCAACAATGCAGGTTTGCTGCTCCACCATGAAACAACTACAATATTGACATAATAAAATTATCTGGAGACAGTTGAATATGCACAGCATCAGATAATTTTGGCTAAAGCAAAGTATATACATAGTACTTTTGCTTACATAGTCAGAGGGTAAATGACTAATTTATAATCTCACAAAACAAATGAGATATAACAGCCACATAGATATGTAATTACGCTGCAAACATAAATATTCATACTGCAAACACAGATAATTGAATAATACCAACTACCTTGGATTTGCCAATCCCAGTCACCATGGCACCTAAAAATTTAATGTTGGTGACAGTATTTTTTCTTTATAAAATATATTACAAGTTTTTAAATTCTGAGAAATACTATGGAACCAAAATGTCTTAAACATTGTACAACCTTGAGAAAAAGATAGTTTGGAGACTTCAGGACAAATGACCCCAAATATTCAAGTTGTATTATAACATCTAGAAATGAAAAGAAGTCTTTTTTTTTGTGTGGACAGCTACAATTTAACTGACAGTGAGATTTGAAAGACTGCCAGTAATTTTCAAGTCATATACATAGTTTACCTTTCTACTGCCAATCAGATCCTTTTTTAGGAACAATAGTCTGTAAGTTGTGTTATATCACAATATGTTATTAACTTAACTGTTACTAGATAATATTAATTTTGGACCTCGTGAAGGCATTTGTACTTGTTTTAAGTCACAAGAACTTTATCTTGCTTTGAAGATTGTATAATAACATTTTAAGCTTCTGCAATACCATCAAATGCTGATTTAAAATTTATTTGATAATATTTCATTCTTATCACAATCATTCATTTACCAGTTATATTAAGTCAGTAAGTGTTTTACTTTTACAAAAATATTTTTCTATTGATATTAATTTGTTTTCAGAGCAAGTTGATAAAGCTTTTCAGCAATCAGTTGGTGGCCAAGCAGAAACTTCAAGGACAAGAAATGCCACAATGCCTGGCTGAGTACCCTCGCCTTGAACAATGGCTTCTTGTAGTGGGTTTCACTCCAAATTTGATAAAGGTTTGTATTTATGCACAACTTTGATAATGGTGATTTGATAGTTGGACTTTTAAATGAATAATGAATATGTAAATTATAGTTCACATCTTTACATTCCTATAGATCACTAGAGAATATGTATTCAAGAAACAGTATAACTATAAGTAAAAGCAATGAAAATAAATTACCATACAAAACTTGTATATAATCTTTTAATTTTATGTAAAATACAATGTTATTGAAAAGCAGGCCAAAATGTGACATTGAGAGATGATGCCTGTGAAGTAAATACCAAGGAAAAAATGGTTTTTCAAAATTAATCAACTGGTTTGATATAAATTAACTTGTATTATAAATAATTACACTAAGGACTAGTCATACGATTTTAGTAATGTCTCATTAATTTTATAACATTTCTCTCAGGCTTCAGAATTACTCTGTTTTTATTTTTTAATATCCATTTAAAAATGTGTACAGTCTTTAAAAAGACATGAAGTTCTATAAACAAGGGTTGTTACATATTTTACTGTTATATCTACCAATAATTTTTATTGTAAAGTAGATCTGGAATTGATTGATAAATTTAATGCAGGGTTGATAACACTTAATGAATACAACTGTGAAGCAGTTGAATGTACAGTTGATTTGAACTAGTTTTATTGCAGAGCCTTAGTTACAACAAATGCAGTTGTACATCATTGCAATAGTAAATAGTATGTTTGGTGGAGTCTTTTTTTTTCATAATCTTTCAGACACTATCAAGAGGAGTTGAAGTATAATACTATCTGATTTAGTGAGTAAAGCACAGTTTGATGTGGTATTTTCAAGTCATAGACTGTGTGCAGATCAAATCCTCACCAAAAACAAAAAAGCATAAATTTATGGACAAAGATTATGGGAAATAAAGTATAATTTTATTGCTAATAAATATAGAGTCAAACCTGTAGTAGACAAAATCCCAGACAAAAGCACAGTTTTATTGCTAATATAGTGTCAGAGATTGTGGTAGACAAAACCCAGAACAAAAGCACAATTTTATTGCTAATGAAGAGATAGAGATTATAGCAGACAGCCCCAAAAAAGCACACTTTTATGGATAATATAGACAGAGATAGTGTGGCAGATAAAATAAAACCCTGAAGAGCAGCACAATTTTATGAATAATGTGATATTTTTATGATAGAGAAGGTGGCAGACAAAAACTCAAAGAAATCTCTAACATAGTCAACAGTGTTCCAATTATAGGTTAGAACCTGGAGATCCTAAAATAAAACTGACAATAAGTGATGATAAACTGTTTTTTCTCTGTTATTTAACATCAGCAAAATGTTCTTTAAAATGTTTATCAAGGCTATTTTCCTCTTTCACTGTTGTTAAGGTTTGTTACTATTTGTAAAGAAAATAGCCTACATGATGTTTGTATTTATGCAGCATAGTAGTTTCTTTTGTAATTATGATTTTGGATTTTTAAAAATTGTGGTAGTTGCAATGGCTGGGTGTATTTGAAATGCTTATACTGATGGATTAGAATTATAAAGCTTAGATCTTACCAGGAGATATAAAATATTAACACTTCTTTTAAATGTTCTTTAATAATGTTAGCAGTTGCTGGCTGAGAATGTAGACTGCTTCGGTTAGATCAGAAGCGGGCAAACTTTTAAGAGCGCGGGCCAGATAAAACTGTTGGAACAGTTCGCGGGCTGGATAGACGACCAAAAGTCACAAAGTCTAGAAAGTTCAGAATATAAAATGAGAACAAAAGTAATTTTAACAGGTATATTTTATGTAAAAAGCAACAAAACAAAACCCCTTCAATTTCAACGAAAAGTTAATGAGATGGATGGTGTTGCTTATAAAGAATCATTGATTCAATGACAGGCTTAGGTGATGTGGTGGACAAGCGGGCCGGAAGGCAGTGTAAACTGTGAATAGCTTGACAAAAACCTTTACAGGCCAGAGTTTGCCTGCCCCTGAGTTAGATCTAAGTATTCTTCTGACGGATAAGCTTCGAGGATGACAATGTAAACTGATAATACTTAATAGGGCATTTGTTAGTGCTTAGATTAGAGTAGTATGATATGATAATTTTAACTTTGTTGAGAGCTACATTAACAGTATGTATAAGGTAATTCCAGCTTAGGACAAAACATTTCTTCTTCATGTAAATGGATATAATGTCAAAATTATCATCATATTGAAGTCATACTGAACAGTCATTGTAATACTGGTATACAAATTAAGAATATGAAGTATGTTGTTAATGCTTGGATTGTGGAATGGTTGAGAATCCAGTTCTTGGATTGTAGAATGGTTGAGAATCCAGTTATGAGTGGGAATCATTGGGTTTGTATTTGTGACACCAATGCCACCTAGTTAATGGTTATGATGATTATTACTAATTAATTATCCATAACTAATTACAAGTGATGAAAATCTTAATTTATGTTATTAATAATTCTCCAGCAGACCACTTTCTCTCTCACGTGGTGGATATGCGGGTGTTGTAAACATTTTCTCTCTTCCACAACATTAAAGACAAACATTTACTGTCACACAGTATTTCCATGGGTGGAAAACTTCTTACTAAAGGAGAAGATAAACCCATCTTTTAATCTATGTTTAGCAAGCCCCCATCTGCCCACTTTTTTTCCCAACATACGTTATCAATATGTGTAAGAAGGTCAGTAAATTTATCAATAAATTGATTAAATCAACAATAAAATATAGTTTAACATTTTAACAAATCCAATGAAAAAAATTTTTTGACATCAATATTTCCATGAAAACCACATTCAAATAATTTTAACACCTATACAGTCTTATATCCTAACACACAATTCAATAGATTAGTGTCAATGCAAATCACAGGATAATTCTTATCAGAGAACAGAAATGGAGCTATTAGAAATAAGCGATAAATAGTTTTTACATAACCTTGTATAGGTGAAGTCACAGTAGTCTTTACGCGCACTTTTAGTAACCAAGCCACAAGTTTATTGTTGATTACTGTAAATCCCACGAGTTTCCCTTCATTTTGTAGAGCACTGATTAGCTTCTAGTACTATTCTCTCAAAGCTAATCTGGGTGCTCCTTCACTGTATTTGCTCCCATAAGCATAACAACAATTGTAGCAATTTCCAGTAACTTCCTGGTACCAGAAATTGCTTGATGTAGTCAGCATGCCTTGCCACCATACATAAATGGAGTGTGGTGTATTCCTAACACTTACACACTGGTAGATACTTCTCATATCTACCACAGATCCTAGCAGTTTATAATCAGTGAACCAGGAGATTCAGGTAAAACAAGGAAAGACTGCTTTTTTCCTGTAAAATATAATCGAGGAATAAGTGCTAAGTTTCCAGTTTATTCATCTTTAACTCCATTAAAGATTACATTAAAGTCTCATCTTACAGTTTCCTGCAACAGTTTTTATTAACCCGATACAAGTCACAGCATAATAAATACAGCATATCAATTTATGAACAGGTTTACTAGAAACAATGTTAAATGTTTAGCATCATAGTTCAGAATTTGTAGAAATAATAGTCTACTCACATAATACATATCTATGTAAAACACAAGTATAACATATCAATAGCAAAATGCATGAAATATTTCAAAGTCCATTCTCTCTGAATCAGTCAGTTAACTCATCATTGAGCTAACGACCGGACTTCTTGCCACTCCAAATTCAAGTGATTAGAACATTAGATTTCTTACAACAGGTAAACTTTTGATCTCAGCCCATTGGCTGGTCTCATTCTCATAAATCTTAACCATTGGATAATGAAGCTACTCATCCAGTTAGAGCTGGTTTGGATTGCATCAGCAATTTCTAGCATATTCTCAACTCAAGTTGTTTAATCCAACTCTTACACTTATAAAAATACCATCATAAGGAGTGCCCAAGATGAATACTTTGAGAATTTAACAATTTATATAACAATTAAGTCTAGAAAGAGTGATAGGCAAATTTACTCCACCACATATTGTAAACACAATGGTTGTCAGTATCAGTTGTTGTTTTTATTTTACATTTTTGAAATATTCAGAACCACAACATGAAAATTTTTTTTAGCAATATTTTATCTGAATTTTACATCCAGGCATAAATTCTAATAAAATATCTTGTAGTAAAGTTGTGCAGACTATATACTGCAGACATACACTACAGTGAAAGGTGCTATCATTTAAAGCAGTGCTCCATTTCTGATGTAGAATATTTTACTTTTACAATAATATAGTATAGTAGTCTTCATTCATTAAATTAAACAGAGAGAGGAATAAAGTATTGACTTTGAACTGTTTACCATACTTTAGCCTCAAACTTTAATTTCTAGAACTGAAAAAGTTAAATAACTGTAAAGATATAAAACATAACTACTGGTGAGGCCATTTCTTCACTGGTAAATAGCCTTTCCAGAACTAAAAAACAAAGAAATAATCATTTTCATATTGTCAAACAGCCTGATGAAATAAATTTTGTTCAGTACAAGTACTACCTGATATTAATAGTAAATAAGTATGTTATTTCATATATGGAACTGTTCATTTTTATCATATATGTATGTAATTGTTGTAATTTTTTAATTGTTTCTTTATTTTCCCATTCTGCATATAAGTTCATAGCTATTTGGAGAGTAGAAAATATGACATTTAGAATATATAACCTCACTTTTGATAAACAGTATATTTCCATGTGCAGAGTGTTATGGAACGTGACATCAATTTTGATAGTATTCTGAGCATGAATGAAACAGAGATTCACAACCTTCTTCATCGTCATGGAGCAAGTGAATCTCAGATTCAGACGTTAAAAACTGCACTTATCAACCTTAAATTATGCACTGGTAATTTATTTTGTTTTTCATTGAAAGAAAGAATGGATACTGAAAATAGTTTAAAGTTTGGTGTGTTTGTATATGTGGTGGAGTAAATTTGCCTATCCCTATTTCTATACTTCTATACTTATATCTTTGTTGCCAATGTCAAAGTGACCCACCCATGGGCACTCCTTATGATGATATTCTTTGTAAGTGTCAAAGTTAGAAGTAAACAACTGAGGTAAAGAATATGCAAGAATTTGCTGATGTAATCTTAATCAGTTACAACTACTGAACTAGATGAGTAGTTTTTATGACTAATAGTCTCACATTTATTCATAACAAATTCATACAATGGGGATGGACCAAAAGTTATTTTGTTGAAGAAAATCTATATTTTCATCATGAATTCTGGTCATAAAGGCGATCTTTAGCTTTTGGTCAGTTAACCTGACTGATAAAGAAAGAATGGTCTATGAAATATTTTGTACATGTGTGCTATTGAATTGGAGAAGGCTTTATGTAATCGAATCATTATTTCTAGGTTCACTTATTTGATTACAATATACATTATACTTGTGAATTTTTATTGATGCTATATTTTTTAATTTTATGTTGTGTGTGTATCGGGCTAACAAAATTGTTTTTGTAAGTTGAGAATGTTGTAAGAGAAAGGAGTTATAGAGATGAAATATGCCTAAAATGTAGCGCTTACTTAACCCTTTACTGGGCAGAGCAGCCGAAAGCGGCCATTAATCTTATCGGGCAAAACATCTGAAAGCGTCCATATGAACCAATGCTCTTTTCTTCGCATATCGTTCAAGAAATTGTGAGACTTCAAGTGTCTACTTCCTGTGTGACGATTCTAAAGTAATAGAAGCACATTTTGAAACATTTTTTCCTTGCTGCATTCATTTTTTTCATAAAGTTTTCTTTGTTTTTTACATTTGGTGTTTCAAATGGATTTCTTAGAATCATTGAGCAATAGTGAGGAGTTTACTGGATTGAATTTGTTGGATAATGAGGTAAGAGAAGTTGATTTTGAATTGGGGACGATGACATTATCTTTCCAACTGGGAGGAGAGTGCATCAGTTTCTGAGGATATTGAAGAGGAGGAGGGGGGATCTGGAAATGCACATGGTTGGAATAGTAGTACTTAAGCACTGA
This sequence comes from Sinotaia quadrata, assembly GCA_028829895.1. Taxonomy (NCBI): domain Eukaryota; kingdom Metazoa; phylum Mollusca; class Gastropoda; order Architaenioglossa; family Viviparidae; genus Sinotaia; species Sinotaia quadrata. The sequence continues at coordinate 72,988,437 of CM054183.1, read as the reverse complement.
ATATATCAGAATTTGTAACAGATACGGGACCGAATGTGAATGTAACTAATGATAGTACTCAGCTGGCTTTCTTCTACCAGCTTTTTAAAGAAGGAACATTTGACGAAGTAGCAGAACAAATGAATGAGTATGCATGTCAGAAAATTGCAGAAAAACAAAATAGCATTCCATCTTGGAAGGAAACTAATGCCACTGAAATGAAGGTTTATTTTGGACTTATGATTTTACAACCTGTCGAGAAAAGAGATGTATTGGTCATCTGATAACAGGTTAGGTGTTCCTAGCATCAACAAAGTGTGTGTACATAGTGTATGTAGCTGACAATCACTGGACAATGATTTTTTGTGTGTAAATTATATGTTCATGCATAGATTAAAATTTGACACCTGACAAGTATACTTCAATTAAGGATATTAATAAAAGCTGCTTTCATTTCCTTTAATTTTGCATTTTATTTCATTGAAATATGTGCATTAATACCTAAGATATGATATTTTTACTAATATAACCATAAATCTCACTGAAATCCTGAAAATTCTTGCCTGCACAGAACTAAAAAAAAAGAAAAACATCTTCCCAGTGAAGGGTTAATTTGACTTTTGCAGAGAAAAGTGTGCCTTTTTTCACTTCAGGCTACAGCGACTACTGTACTCTACCTAGCGTTATCATCGAACTTATCAGTAGTGTGTTGCTATAAATTGATTTCTGTGAATTCTGTTCAAGAGCCAATACAGCGAAAATGGTAGCTTGAGTTTGGTCTTGAGAATCCATGAAGATTATTTTTAATATTCCTTGTGGTGTGCTGAGTAGAAATCACAAAAATTCAGGAACACCTGATGTGCTTGATAGCGCAAGGGAAATTCAGAATGATTGTCCATGGTTTGCTTGGAGAGCACATAGAAGATTCTGTAAAAGTTATCTAACCTGCCTAGAAAGGATACATGAGTACATCATCTAAATAAGGATAGTGACTTGTTGCAAACTGCATGATTGTGAATATGTGCTTGTGACAGCAGCCATCTTTGAATAATTGAAACTCCACTCTCATATTTATAATAAATTATACATTTGACTACTGATGTCTATGCTAAGATAAATTGAACAATTGTCTAGCATTAATCAACATTGTTGTGAAGCAATGTAAATGTCAACACTCTTTTGATTGTATTTGTTATATGTATATTTGATTGTTGATTTAATAAATTTATTGTTAAATTTATTGATCTTCTTACACATATTGTAACCATATGTTGGAGAGATAGTGGGTGGATGGGGCCTTGCTAACTATGCATTAGAGATGGATTTATCTTTTTTGGTAAGAAGTTTTACACCTAAGGAAATATTGTGTGATAGTAAATGTTTGTCTTTAATGTTGTGGAAGAGAGAAAATGTTTAACCCGACATATCCACTAAGTGAGAGAGACAAATGGTGTCTGCTGGAGAATTATTAATAACATAAATTAAGATTCTCATCACTTGCTGATGCCTATCTCAAATAGGTTTCTGATAATAAATTATCATATGTATAAATAATTTAGTATTCTTGTAAAGCATTTACAAATTGCCCAACAATTATAAATGAAATTGATGTGAAAGTTTGGAATTAATTATTATTACTCTTCAGTTAGTATTACTTTAATATTATAATGAGTATTATATACTTGATGGATCTGTTTCTAATAACAGTAATATTACCTGCAACCAGACTGAGTGAAATGAATCAAAAACTAAAATATGCTAAAATAAAGATATGGATTATATGATTGTAATCCAGTTAAAATTTGTTTACATTTTAAAGCATAATATAAAAAGACATTTTATTGGTATATATGTGTGTTGTGCAGTAATTTCGGAGAATATAAATATAAATAAATCTACAGAATAAAATGTGTTACTGTTAGTTTTATGTGTACTTAATCATATTGTTGCTGGATGAGCTTTGAGGTAATTTATTCTTGTATGTAGACCTATAATTACTGGACAGAAGCCATACATGTACATCTAGCTATAGTTTCTTGATAATTTCAACAGTCATTATAAATATAAATTATAATATGGGTTTGTTTGTTTTTTTAAATGATGTTGTACATTTCAAAGACCTCTAGCAGTAGGTTTCGAGTTTGCCTTCAAAGAATCAATTTATTTATTTATCAACAGAACACTGTCTTCTTCCATTTGTGGATTTGCTACAATTCTCATTTCTTAGGCAAAGTAATTGTGAAAATATATATATATATATATATATACTTAAAGATGAAAAGATATGTTTACAATTAGCACAGAGATTCACTCCAAATAACGTATTCCTTTGACTTCATGCACACATTTTAATGACCAATAATTAACTAATTAATTGACTATCTCATGATTGGCATTTATTCACATTTTCCCAGCACTATTAATCACAAACTGACAAACTGACTTTGTAATGTAATTAATTGAACTAAATTGTGGGGATTTTTTTAAATAATAGTATAATTCAAATTTATTAACTTAGAAGTTGATGGAGACATTGATGATAACTCAGTAATATTAGTAGACTTATTATTTTAGAATGTTTGGGTGTTTCTAAAATAGGTAAATTATATTATATATTATGTAGGTCCACAAAGATTCTAAACACCTTACTGTTAATAAATTTAAATTGAAAAATGCTTTAAAATAAATTAAATATGTTATTAAAATGAGTATAGAAGTATATATGATAATAATTAATACATTTTGAGTAATGCATTTTAAACATGGTTGAATTAATTTAAGTGTGTGTGTGTGTGTGTGTGTGTGTGTGTGTGTGTGTGTGTGTTTGTTTTGTTTCAGAAAAACAGCTTAAAGGAGAAAACTTTTCTCAATGTGACTGGCACTTTACTGATCTGAATGGGGCTTTAAAAGCAGCATCTAGTAGTCCCTGTGGTGGAGGTAGTTCTGTTAGTAATGTATCTTCAGGAACTTTTGTAGGTTCTTTTCCAAAATATCACCCACATCCTTCTGTGCCTGTGGCAGGTGACCTGACAATGTCTTTGGCCATGACAGAGAATACTTCAACTGGTGCCAACAACTATCTTTCAAATTCTTCTGCAGTGGACATTGATAGCATGCCTATAACATTGTCAAATTTTCACCAAACACCACATAGCACACCATCTTCTCCTGTGCCATTATCTCATCTTTTGAGTAATAACCAGAAATATACCCCACCACCAACTCCTCCCTCAGCTCGTTCCAAGCCAGTAAGCAATGCACCCAAATATCCAAGTACTCCTCCACCCAAGAAAAAGATGCTTTTGTTCCCCGATGCACATCCCATTACCAAGAGCAAGTCACATGAGTCACAACTGGCCAACCGTGTGGTCGACATTGACCCAGTCAAGTAAGGCTACAAATTCGTATCATTATATGTAAATAATTGTAACTGGTCTAATAAATCCCTATCTGACACATAGTTCTACATAATCAAACAATGCAAAGAAACAAATAAATACTAAAAAAACACCTGTGATGCTAAAGAAAATTAGGCGCATTGATGTATTGATTTGTTCATGATCTCAACTTCAGACATACCATTGGTATTAGGTAGTCCCAACCAATTTTAAAAATTTGATTCAGAGTAAAACAAATGTGTTTAATAATAGTATTAGATGATATAAGCTTGCTTGAAAAATTTTAAGAGAATACTCAAGTAGTTTATGAAATATAATCATTTGAATATACAAGTTCATCAATTTATTAAATGAATAAATGCTCATTTTTTAAACAGTATAAAAAGTAAAAATGAAATGGCAAAGTTAAAATTATAATGGATATTTTTTAAATGATAAAAAATGCAGAAGTTCTTTTCAGAGAAAGTGTTAAATTTTACAAACTGTTTACAAAAAATAGCTTTTCATTATGTAAACATGCTTGTAATATATTATAAAATGAATATTCAACACAGCATAATATTCAGATAAGTGGCTTAAAAATGTATTTTTTCTGTATTTAAAGCAACAAAGTACCAAGGAGTTTTAACCCAATTTTTTCAGAAGCTATTGATCTAAAAGTCAGTGTTACATGAGGTGTCAAACATCACTAACCAGCAAATTTAACACATTTAAACTAAAGATGACAAAATCCTTTAAAACACAAATTGTAAAATGTCATATCTCTGGAACTATATATCTTACTGACATGGTTCAAGTATTAAAAGAAAAAAGAAGTTAATATACAATATATCTGAAACAATTATTTTATGCTATCTGTTTTAATTTTTATATACTATTATTATATAACAGTGTTTACAGGATGTCACTGCAATTACACATTTATCTACAGTTTATAAAACAGTTTAAAGTTATTTTTATAGTTTGTTGTAAAAATATACAATTTATAACTCAATGTATATAACATTTACACTTGTAACTGTATTGTGTGTTTATGAATATAAATATATTATTATAATTAAGGGAGTTGCTAAAGAAAATTAACATATGCATGTATGGAAAGTTATGAAAGTTTGTACAACTAATTTCATCTGCATTCATAACTGTACTTCCAATTTTTACTATGTATATGATTGCTATATTTATCAAATCCTGATAATGTTCACATTGTGCCATTGATAATAAGCAATTAAGTATTCCAAAATAACCCCCACCCCCACCCCCTTAGATGTTCTAGTTTCCAAATTATTTACTGAAGATTATATTTAACATGTTAGTACAGCAAACCCTTAATACCTTCCCCCAAAAAACAAACAAAAATGTTGCAGTTCACTGTAATATGTTGTTCCTCTCTGGTAAAGCCTTTAGATGTAGCTTTAAAATAATATAATTTATAAATGAGGCTAGATCTTCTAAAAAGACATGCTAAGTTAGTAAGTACTAAGAGTAAGAGTAAGAAGAAGAAACAACAAAGAGAATGGTTAGAGGGTAATTTCAAATTGTTAATCAATCATTGTATTCAATCATTGCCAAATATAATTTTCACACAACACTTTTAGTGTAAAGCTTATATACAGCTTTTAGTTCTAAAAGAAAATAATTTTTTTTCAATAAAATTAACACTTTTTGCAAGTAAATAGTTAAAAAGACAAATAATTTTGAAGGGGTGGGGAATCTAAACTCTTAAGCATTGCAATTAAAAAGAAACATATAATGATTTAAAACGTAAGTCATCTAAAAACCAAAATATAATTTTAAAAGACATAACAATACTATATATATATTTAGATATTAATTTGCTGTTAACAGTTAAATTTTTAATCTTTAAGAGAGCAGTTGTAAACATGTACCTAGACTAATTATTACATGTACAAGTATATTATTAAACAGATACTAATTAATACTTTGTTTATAATATATATTAAGTGTAATATTTGTAAAGCCAAGACCTTGAAAATATAATTGCTTGATTAAGTTTTATCATTGAAACTTTAAAAATAAATGTGCAAAATACATTTTTAATGAAAATAAGCTGCAGGAGACTTCAGCTCATTTGTCACAGTTTGTTGAAAGTGTAGCGCTATTCTTTTCTAGTTCAACTTTTCAACCAAAAAACCAACAGAAAATCATATTTAAAAAATTATCATGATCTCAGTAAATTTTTACTTTAGAGTAAGATAGTGCTATTATTTGATTAATCAAATAATAGCACTGTCTCTGTCGTCACTATCAACGCCATGTAGGACTTGCATAAATATTATTACAAATCCACACACAGAATATCAAGATGGTTGTTTGGCTCGAATTTTATTCTGCATGTAGGATACATATTACCGACATGTTTGCATGTGTGATTGCATACGGGTAAGGGTGAAGTGTAGACGGCACAGACAACACAACATGTAACAACGACCCCCAACCACTCTTTCAAAACCATAGACAGAGAAAGCCTCAAAGGGAACCCATAGACCAATAAATTTGAATTTATACTATGACAATCATAGTATAAATTCAAATTTATTGGTCTATGGGTTCCCTCTCACATGTTGGTTAGTCAGCCGTCCACAACTCACACCCATGGGTAGGGGAAAAGAAAGAAAGAAAGAATGATGAATGACGAATAAAATAAAAGATATACAAAGTTCAAGATTCTTCATGCAGTACTGTTTCTAAATACATTAAGCATTATTTATCATAAAATAACCATCGCTATTTAAAAGTTCAGGAGCCACTGCTCTTATATCAAAATTCAATAGTTCAACAATAAACAATGTCATTTGACTTGCAAGTCCTCTCAATCAGTTCCATCAATATTTTCTTATATTAATCTTAAAACGACTATTCACTGTTCAACATAGGTTAAAGTTTAAGGTTTATTTTTAATTTTAGGTTTAATTCTTAATTACAATTCTAAGCTTTAGTTTTAAGTTTTAGGTTTATGTGCTCTGAGATTCCTACACTAGTTAATATTTTTCTACTCACATAGTTATTGTCACTTTCTCTTCGTGCTGGGGGGTTTAAAGATGCACAAAACACCGTCGACGTCTTGACACGACACTGGTTTGCTCCCTGGTACCCAAATACAGCCACCTTCGCTGTCACTGTTTCACCTCCTGTTATGCTTCTCGTTAGGCCTATTTCTCAACTCTCACTTTTTCATTACTTCGTTTCGTTTCTCTTCTCATTACTTAACGGCCAACACATAATCACAACTGCTTCCTGCTGCAATATTTCCCGTGCGTGACAACATTAAACGTCCATCAGAAATCCATCTCTGCATGGAAAATAATCGATTGTCCGCGATCTTTGCACAGAGTCTTTGAAAACCCGAGGTGACTATCCGTATGATTGGTTCACCTTGATCTGTGATGACCCTGATGGTGCGCTTTCCAAATACAGCCGGGTAGATGCCTGGCACTCTATTGCAGTGTCCAAGAATTCTCTAGCTGATTGCCTCCCAGCTTCGTAGAGTGTTCTTGGTACAAAAGCATGGAGAAATTTTAGAGGGTCTTCTCACCCCCCCTGCCAAACACTACATCCCTGATGTCTGTTCTCGTTTCTGTCTCTGTCATCCCCTTTTATACGCAAAGTTCTTGTACATCATTTTTCACTGAGCTGATTAGAACACACCCCCTCCAGCACATGGTACCCCCATCCAGCACTGCACATACGTGCTGACAAATATTCCTGACTGTCCACTTCCATTTAGTGCCATGGTATCGAATTCCAAGTCTGACACCTTTGATTGACAATTTCAATTTGAGGCTAACTACATAGCTAGATCTTAGAGCATGAACTAAAATCTCAGAGCTTTCCTTACTTTTATTTTGTTTTTAAAACTACTTCGCACCTGGCCAGAGTACACTGGTCATAGCAAGAAAGGGTTGTACACATAAACTAACACGTTTAACTATAGTAATATAAATCTTAACTTTCCAATTACTCAAAATTCTATTTCAACAAATAATTTCACAATACAATAGTAACTGCAACAACCAAACTTTTATAGTGGTGATTCTTAAAAAAAATGTTACATTTCAAAACTTAAGGCCTGTTTTCTCACAGATAAAATCAGTGTCTCAGTGGCCTATCCATGTACTGTACACTGACATGGACGATTTATGGCGTTGGTGCCACTGACCAGAGGGTTTTAAACGCTTGCATTAATTACACTTTCTCCATTCTCCAGCATGAACTTGCGTTTCTACCTCAGCTAGCATTTCACATTGTCGATCAAGTGGTCATTTTCACCCCTTTCTTTGTGTAAACTAATTTGGCTGTTTCATTAATCGTCTAGAGTATGAGGCCACTAATTTATTAATATTTCCTCATCTATGTGACAGTCTCAAAAAACAGAACTTAAATAAATGCTACTATAAAACAAAGTTAAAGTTTTATTTTTACTAAAGTGTGCTTTGTATATAGTTTTAAACTGTTTGAAATGGAATGGGTTGTCAAAAAGCAATAATTAGAAACACTAGAACTGAGGACCAGAAGACATTCTGCAATTATATAGGCTGATAAAATTAACTTGCAATTACTAAATAAATTCATATACAAATAAAGAGCTATGTTTATTGCAAGCAATACTAAATGATTATAAGCATAAGAAGTGTCCAAATTAAAACATTTTTGAAGTGTGCTCCAGCTCTACATTTGTAACATGCCCGATGAGGCCATTGCTAAAATTTGAAGCAGACTTTTTTGGTCTACCTAACAGAAACTCTTTGAGCTAAACTGCAGTTGAAGCTACATGATATTTTAAATACTAGTTTCGTAGAGGAATGACTGCTCTTCTCATCACAGTTATTGTAAATTAATATATATATACCATTTGTTGCAGATCAAAGAAGAAGCCAGTGAACATCAAGTTAAGTGGGAGTCATGAAGGATTATTTCAAAGACGATTATCAGCAGAAGGTGCTGAGACAAGTTTTAGTGGGCGTGGTCTCTCTGGCCACACATCCCCTGTAATTTCCTCTCCAGTTCGCTCACCACCTTACAAGCATGATTCTAGTGCTTTAGATGAAGGATCCCGTTACACTAGTAAGCACTTGAAATTCCTGAAATATTTGCAAAAACTGCATATATGAATGTTAATTTGTATTTATCTTATATAGATGTCTACAACTTTTGAAGAATAGTGAATAGGAGGTGTGTTAATTTGTATTTACCTTATATAGATGTCTACAAGTTTTGAAGAATAGTGAATAGGAGGTGTGTTAATTTGTGTTTACCCCTTATTCACTTGTCTACAGCTTTAAGAAGTAGTGAATAGGAAGAGGTTGTTTAATTTGTTTACCTTATATAGCTGTCTACAGTAGTGAGTAGGTGGAAGTGTTTATAGTGTTTATACAGTTATCTACAGCTTTACAGTCGAACCCACTTATCTTGGCATCGGTTAACTTGCCAACCCAAAAAATCAGACGTTTTTGAAGTGGAACCGCCAAATTCCCTCTTTGTCTTAGCATTTTCTCATCGGTTACGTCAAAGGCATTGTTTTCTTCATTGGGCGTGATGTTTGCCATGGGCAAAATAGGCACACTGTTGCCCTTTAACTGGCTCACACCTCTTTTATGTTAGCCCACTTTTGAAGTAACTGCTTGTACGATACTTTTCAGAGGCTGCTCCCTCCCCCCCCATACCATTGGAGAGCGGTTGAAGGTGTGCTGCGCCTAATAAGTGCAACCTGTTTCACCCCCTTCCTCCTGCCCTCCACCTTAGAAGCAAACCAAGACCAAGAACATCATGAAGATGAAAGGTCTATTGCAGCTTCTGGAGTGAGTGTGAGCGAAACACACACAAAATGACTTTAATTTTACTTGGTTAGCTTTTTGTAAAAACTAACTACATGTATTCCCTGCAGGATTTTTTTGATTTTGTGAGCAATCTTTGTGTTTGCAATGTTGGAGAATACATGTACAGTACATACATGTATAATGAAAGGTGTGTATCGAGAATCAACGGTGGGCATATTCCCAATTGTCGTAGCATTTTCTCATCAGTTATGTTGCCAAACACTAATACAATGTCGGTTTGTTTGTTTCTTTCTTTCTTTGTACTGTACCTGTATCTCGGGCACAATAGAGGGCCCAAATCACCACTTAACATCAGTTATCTCAATCCCCATGACTAATCATCGCCGGCTTTTGAAAATGTTAGTTATCGATGTCCTTCAACTGGCTCACACCTCTTTTATGTTAATTAGCCCGCTTTTGAAGTAACCGCCTGTACGATACTTTTCAGAGCTGTGTCGGAGCGAAATGACTTGTGAATTTAATTTTGACACTGGTTAGCTTTTTGTAAAAACGAACTACAGCTTTTGTGATTTTGTGAACGATCTTTGTGTTTGCAGTGTTGGAGAATATAATGAAAGGTTTGTACATTTTATTGTATCCATGTACTGGTAAATCTCTGCTGTTAGTTGGTGCACATAAGCCTTTTGTTGTTAGCAAACAATGTACAGTATATGTACATTTTTATAGCCTGCCGATCGCGTCATCAAACAAATCGCGGCAACGCTGTTGTGTAAAAACATGCATATACATTCTCATTTATTAACACACATTATGTACATAAAGAAATTTCAAGCTTGTTACATGTAATATTGAAGCATTTGTTTTCAAGTAGACTGTTAAAGGCAAAAAGCAACAAAGCATTTTAGACTTTGTAAAGAAACCATATTAACCGCATGTACATAAACCTTTTGTTGTTAGCAAACTGTACATGTACATTTTTATAGCATGCCAATCGCGTCATCAAACAAATCACAGCAACGCTTTTGTGTAAAAAAAATCACCAAACGTGCATGTACATTTTCATTCATTAACGCACATCATGTACATAAAGAAATTTCAAGCGCATGTTATAGTACTGTAATATATTGCACCATATTGGTTTTTGGTAATTTCGATCATAGTTATCTCAACACTTTTTGGCAAACCCCAAGGCCATCGACCTATCTGGGTTCGACTGTAGTACAGTAGTGAGTAGGTAGAAATGTTTATAGTGTTTATATAGTTGTCTACAGCTTTAGTACAGTAGTCAGTTGTCTACAGCTTTAAGAAGTAGTGAATAGGAAGAGGTTTAATTTGTTTACCTTATATAGATGTCTACAGTAGTGAGTAGGTGGAAGTGTTGATAGTGTTTATACAGTTATCTACAGCTTTAGTACAGTAGTGAGTAGGTAGAAATGTTTATAGTGTTTATACAGTTGTCTACAGCTTTAGTACAGTAGAGAGTAGGTACAAGTCTTTGTTAATTAGTGTTTATACAATTGTCTACAGCTTTAGTACAGTAGTGAGTAGGTGGAGGTGTTTCTTAATTTGTTTTACCTTATATGGATGTCTACAGTTTTAAGATAATAGTGAGTAGGAGGAATGATTATTACTACCTCTGAATTCCAGATAAAATGTTACTGGAAGGAAATGCACACAAGAAAAGACAGTAAGGCAACACATCTACCTCTAATATTTACTGAGATAAACTCTGGTATAAGATGCTTGCCTTCCGATCTTCTTTAAGGCTATATTCCCTAAAATGATCAGGTTGGATGAGTTTAAGATAAACATATTAAATGTGCAGGACCATTACCTTTTAAGTCTTTAAGAAAAATGTATGAACCCTATCCATATATATAGGTAGTCCCACTGCCTATGCTTTACAGGCAAAACTATCAAAAGCACAAATTTACCACGGAGTGGTTTTCTTGACATTAAACCTCACCTAACCATTTTTATATGAAAATAAAGATTGATGATTCGTCTTTTGAACTGTTTTATTATTTTAAAATTTATTATAATTCATAAACTTTGACGAAAGTACCATAGGTTTGAAACAAAAATGGGCCAAATATTGCCTCACAGACGAAATAGTAAAATTCACATTTTTGGGTACCGTTGTAAGAAAAAAGGGGAGCTTCCAAGTTTTGTAACCCAAAAACTGATTGGTCCATTCAATAGAGGATAGATAACTCTTTATACTCACATTTTTTTTTAACTTTTGTTTGGTGTTGTGAATAACCAAATAATTTTTAAAGCTAAAATGTTCAGGATACATTATTAGAAGAAATATTTATCACAAAATAGTGAAAAAAATTTTGTGTGTGCAGAATTTCAGTATCTCTCCAGTGATATGCCATAGCCCTTGATTAGTGACCCTTGGAATATCCGCAAAATGAAAACCTCATAGTACACCTCCTGTGTCATTCATGACTTCCATGTGCAAAACATATTGACCCTACCGCTGATTTTTCTGTCATATATGAACAATTGAAACCTCTTATTAGTAAGATCTTTTTGTAAGCATTTATTAATGATTTCTTTGTTCTGTATTATTTTTATCTGTAAACATATCTCTATTTTTAAAGCAGAATTATTAATTTTGTCCTCCTCATCACTACCATTTATATAGTTTGAAAATAGTTAGACTATCACTCTATCATGAAAGTTAGATTGTTATGTCCTTGGAATACATATTTTGAAGTTACAGATCATATTTAAAAATATTATTTTATTTACTGAATTAATTTTAGGCAAGATGGTAATTTTATTATTTAGAAAAATAGTTTATGAACAGCGATAATTTAAACAAGAAAAGAAAACTCACGATGCAAAAATAGTAAACAACCGAAACATTTGAGTCTGTGAAATGTTTATTTCAAGAACTGGGTTTACAGTACTAAGATATTTTATTTAGTGCATGCTTTTATATACATATATTTAAATATTTTGTCCTGTTTGGTTTTGAATTTGAATTAATGTTTTCCTCTAAATTTTTAAAATTTGTTTGGCTTCTGCCTTTGTTTTAGTTTCACGATCTTTTAATTTCTTTGATGGTACATAAATGAAGAATAAATTCATGTGAGGATTTTTATATTACATTATTTAATTATTAAAGATAGAAGATTCATCAATAATTCTTGTATATTTTCTTTTAAAAATGAAAACTGGTTTATGAACAGTGTATAGTTTTGTCTTCACATCATTTAATTATTAATAGTAGTAGGTTAATTAAGGTGTTCAATTCTCTACTGAATTTGGGGAATTTTTTAATTTTAGTAAATTTAACATTCTTGTATATTTTAATTTTAATGAAAATGTGAATTAAATATTTTATGGTATGTTCTGTGAAACTGATGAACAGTATGCTCTTATGTTATCACATCTCTTGGCTATGGGAAAAGGCAGATGTCCTGCTATTCCAGCAATCCCCTGTACCAACCAACTGATAGCACAACTATTAATCTTCTGAAGGAAAAAAGCCTTATGAAGCCATCACAGACTTTGCAGACAAGTATCTTTCCCTTAACTTCTTGCCTATCATATTGTTTTGCCACTCAGCAATAACTGATTGGGTGAGTTTACTAAAAAAAAAATGAAAAGCAACTGTAATTATTAATGGATTTTGAAATTGTAAATTGTTGCCTTTGCTAAACATATCAAAGAATTTTAAAATTATTATTTTTAAAATATTTTAAATTAAAATAATAAATATATAATAAAACATTCCCGTACCTTTTGATAAATATGATGAGTTTTTTCCCAGAAGAGAAATGCAAAAAAAATCATTACACTGTCATAAGAAAATTTTCACAATATTTCTTTAATATACAAATACAAGTCCAATTGCAAACTGAAGTCCATTGTTGATTATTAGATAAAAACATTTTTGTCTTCAGAAACTCCAGGAGAAGAAATAACCAATTTCAAAAGAATTTTTGAATAAACAAATACAAGTGAAATTGCACAATTTATAGTGCAAATCCATCATTGATTAGATGCAAAAGTACTATTTATTCTGCATAATTGTTAGTCCTAAGATATTTTCTAAAATGAAAATTATTTCCTCAAGTTGAATATAGTCCATCTGCATCTGCATGCCGCCAATCCCCGCCATTTTAAAAGCAACTGGTCTGGTTTAGGCTCATCAAAGTAGGAGCTGATAATTATTCATTTTCTGATGAATAATACTGCTGAATATTTCTGTTAAGTAAAATAGAAGAATCTGTTTCAAGTCTGAATTTGGCTGTAAAGCTGACACAGATTGTCAATACATTTGAAGTCCCATGACTAGCAAGATTTCCATGTTGGTAAATCACAATGGGTGACCCCCCCAAAAAAAACCCAGCTGTTCTTCATCACACAAGCAGACTAAATAAAACTATCCAATAGTAGAAGTGATAAAAATTGCCTGCTAAAACAAACCCATATTAGCTTCTCTCTGATTAGCTCATTTGAAAGACTAATAATAGGCATGCATGCATCAGGGCCCTATATGGCTGTCTGACGGAATGGGTTAAATCTGAGATAGCATTCCACTCCTTTCATTGGATATTCACAAAGTTATGACGCAGCTCTTTTGACAACTGGGAAAATGTTCTTTCTACACCATTTAAACTTAAATATATTGGACCCTTCTGTGATATGTATATCTTTAGTCAAGACTCACTATTGAATGAGTGTGATTCACTCCTGTAGAAGTTTCTAAAAAATTCCCCCCTAATAGCCTTTGTTTAGAACTTGAAAGTTTTGCTAAAAAATTAAGTGTGAAAGATCACATTCTGAATAGCTGGCTTGTACAACTTTGACCCTCACTCAAAGTAAAGTACTTAAGTACAATAAGCAAGCACTACAATGCTCTTCTTCATTGTGTTTCAAAGTCAGATGGTAACATGAACCTTGATTGAAAGATTCTTCAAAGAGACTCAGTCTTTAAATAAAGCTAGTACTTATAGCACTCTAGTTAGAGATAATTGTCAAGATTGTGAAGTCTTAAAACAACAGATGTAAAACATGAGATTGCTGTGAGTAAGAAAACAATAACACATATGCAGAAATCTAAAACCAGTACAAGTAAGATTAAGTCAGTTGAAACTGAGTTGCAGACTGAAGGAAGCTAGTATTAAAAGTAAAGTTAAACCTGAACAAAAGATTCCTTTGCTGTTTGAAATGATAGAAGAGCTCTCAGCAAACCTTTCATTTTGCCAGGCAGAAAAAAAATAGCTTAACAAAAGGGATAGTGCTGCTATTTATCAACAGAAAAATAATGAGATGAAAAGAAGCATTCAAATTCAAACAAAAGCTTTTAGTTTTAGATCAGAGGCTTAAAAATGAGAGCACTCAGCAGACAAAGTTGAGAAAGGTTAAGAAAATTTTTCAGCAGACACAACAAAGTCTGAGTAAAAGTATTAAAACAGTTGCAGATTTGAAACATAAGCATAGAGAATCACAAAATTACATCCAACCTCCAAGTGAATGTACTGAATAGATGAAAGACTCTCATGTAGACATTGTCACTAGAAATGAAAAAGGTCAGTTTACAGATTCTTTTGTGAATTGGGTTGGTAGCTTAGTTGGGGAGGGAAAGAAAGCTAAAAACATTCTTCAGACTGTAGCATCTCATTTACTGAACACCAAGATTGCAGATGCAAACCTTTCCAGTAAGAGCACAGTGTATCACATAGCCAGGACATGCCATACACTTGCAAAAATGCAGGTGTGTGATGAAATGAGTAATAAAAGGTTTGATATTCACACTGATGGGACCAGCAGAGATCAACATAAGTATGTTGGGCCCATGTTACATTGGACAACAATTCATAGCTCTAACTGTTGTTTTTTTTACAATTTTAGTGTATACAGGGAAGATGCTAAAACACTCTTAGACACTGCCATGCTGTTATTGCACCAGATAGGTGAGGCAGGTAAGAAAGATAGTGAAAATGTAGATGATATTGCGAAGGAGATTTTTCAGAATTTGGTTGGTACCATGGCAGATAGGGCTAGTACAATGAAAGTATATGGTAAAGCTCTTGATGAGAATAAATATATTTTGGAGACTGTGACACTAACACCACTTAGTTAATGATTATGATTATTATTATTTATTAATTTTCATAACTAATTACAAGTGATGAGAATCTTAATTTATTCATTAATAATTCTCCAGCAGACCACCACTTGTCTCTCTCACGTGGCAATATGCAGGGGTTGTAAATGTTTTTTCTCTTCCACCACATTTAAGAAAAATTTACTGTCACACATTATTTCTATAGATGGAAGACTTCTTACTAAAGGAGAAGACAAATCTGTCTTTAATCTATATTTAGCAAGCCCCCATCCATCCATTTTCTTCTTCAACATAAATTTATCAATATATGTAAGAAGATCAATAAATTTAACAATAAATTTATTAAATCAACAAATCAAATATACACGACAAGTACAATGAAAAAGATTTGTTGACATTGATATTTCCTCAAAATCACGTTCAAATAATTTTATGTCTACACAGTCTTATATCCTAAAATACGATTCAACAGTATTGTCAATACAAATCTTAGGATAGTTCTTATCGGAGAACAGAAATGGAGTATTATAGATAAACTATAATACTTTCTATGTAACCTGATTTAAGCACTGTCTCAGTAGTCTTTTGTGTGCTTTTGCAACTGTCACATGTTATAGCTCAGTTCAATTTCCACGTGCCTCTCTCCTCACATTAAAAATAGATTTGCTGCTTTTTCTCTTGAAGCTAACCTGGGCACCTTTCATTCACCAAACCAGTTCCTTCAAGCAGAACAATTTCTAGTAACTTCTCTGTACCAGAAATCACTCCATGCAGTCAGCATATTTTGCCACCACACATCAAAGGAGTGTAGTGTATTCCTTTATACTTGCACTCACTGTGGTGGTCAATTCCTGCATCTATCCCAGTCACAACAGTTTAAAATCAATAAACCAGAAGATTCAAATAATACACTGAAGAAAGGCTGCTTTACCCTGAAAAATATAATCAGGGAACAAACGTTCTACGTGCTACGTTTCCAGTTTATCACATTTTTTAACACCATTCTTTCATACATTCAAGTCTCAACTTAATTTCCTGCACAATATTTATTAACCCAATACATGCATACAGCATTTTACTTTTATGAGTGGTTTCACTAGAACAGTGTCAAGTGTTAGTATACTAGATAGAAGCATCATAGTTCAAACATTTGTAGAAATAGTTGTCTACTCACATAATACATCTCTACATAAAATGCAAGTATAACATATCAATAGCAAAAAATGCATGAAATATTTCTAAATCCATTCTTTCTCAACCAATCAGTTAACTCACCTTTAAACTAATGGTCACCTTTCAAGACCGGACTTCTTGCCACTCCAAATTCAAGTGATTAGATAATAGAATTTTCTACAGCAGGTAAATTTTTGATCACAGCCCTTTGGCTGGTATTGTTCTCGTAAATCTTAACCATTGGATAATAAAAACTACTCACCCACTTGAACTAGTTTGCATTACATCAGCAAATTCTAGCATGTTCTCAACTTGAGTGTTTACTCCAACTCTGACACTTACAAAAATACCATCATAAAGAGTGCCCAAGATTGGGTTACTCTGACAATTTAACAATTTATACAGCAATTGGAAGTTGATAAATAGTCAACAACATTACCTTGATATACATCAACATATACAGTGCCTGGAGCAGCACTTGAAATGTATCCTCAGATCCAGATTTCAGACAGTGACTTGGTTATCTCCTTTCATGGATTGCCCCTTTGTGATGAGGACATCACTATGTCAGTCAGCTGTTGATAACCTGAAATGCAAGAATTTGCTTCAGTTGTTGTGTAAAGGGTACCTGATGGTCATTGAATGACAGCTAGGAGATTTTCTTGTAGGTGGCAAGTATGGTGAACCACCTACTGAGGAATAACAAAAGAAAATGTCCCATTGCCAAAATGACCAACTATGGGAGAAGCCTGCTTTGGTGACCTGGATTTTACCATATTTAAGTGACGTAATTGTTCATTGTTTCATCATACAACAGTCAACATGATGAAAAGGAATCAGCCTATTGAATGGTTGAGGAAGAAATCTACTGAAGAGTAGGTGGTTGTCTTAAAGGATGCAAAGAAGAAGGCCAAGAACCTATAATAGCATGAACTTGAAAACAGGAAGCAACTCCAAGTCCATCTTCAAGAGAAGAAGAAAAGGTTACTTGTTCGGCTAAGACTAAGCTTGATGTCATTAAGAAAGTCCAGGAGGTTGGAGGACCTTGTATAGATAGAAGTGCCATTACAAACTTACTTCAGGCATGTCACATCACCACTGCTAAGAAAAATATGCTCCAGCTCCAGATAAAATACCATAGGTTGATTGTGGGTACTAAAAGTAAGTTTTTAAAAATAAAAGGTAAAGATGTCAACACCCTAAAGAAAGTGTGCTAGTGTCTGACAATGCAGATGTTGAGCTGTTAGTAGATGCAGACAGAAGGCTAGATACAATGGAGGTTGATTAGAAAAACTGATCTAAATAATGTTTGAAGCATCCACTACCAAGAGACTAAAACAAGATGCTGGATTTACAAGCGATAGGGAGTGTTGCAATGTATTATGACACTGGATTTTTCATTGTTGAGGTATTAGAAGTTCACAGTACCATACCAGCAGTACTAAGATAATATTTATGGAACAGTATAGAAATAAGAATATTTTTATGTGGGGTGATAGCGTGGACTGTGATGATGTGGATGCCAAGCTTGTTTTTAAATGGTGACAACCAACAGAAGAAGCTGAACAGCTGTTGACTATAGTGCATTGCAGAAAGAATTTTCTATTTATAAAAGGTATGTACTGTGATTAATATTTGAATCTGTGCTGTGCTTATTCATTGTTGGAAATAAATATCACAAAATTGAATTATGTCTTACTTATAGTGTACATTATTAATATATTAAATATCATGTCACAAATGTGTATTTAATTCATGTACACGTGGATAGTTTAGCAATAAAGTTTTCATACATATTTTCAATGCTTTGATATTTGTCACAAAACATAAAGATATGTATTACTTATTATTTTAATTAATAATAGTATTTGTCAACATGTTTTTACATCTATGAATTATGCATGTAGAATACCAAGTATACAGTTTTAAAGATTTTTACATATGAAAGTTTTCTTTTGTAAAAATACTAATTAAGATAAAAAGTTATAGATAACTTATCTGTCTTTGGATAAATGGATAACTTCCTGCTGATAATTTTATTAGGTGAACCATAAATATGTTATGTATAGTTTCCGAGATGTGACCATTTATCCATTTTAATTTTCTTTGTAAATAAAAATTGTACAGTTAAATGAAAATGTAATTTAATGTATGATTAAACAGAAATTATCTTTATACATATAGATCGAGTATAGTTTATTGATAATTTTGATATGTGAACCAACTCTGTATGGTGTATAGTTTCAGAGATATGACAGTTTGCTTGTTTACATTTTCTGTATTAAACTTCATTATTGCTTTGTGGGTGGTTAAAATTTCTTGAATTAGTCATTTTCAGCCTCCAATAACTTCTACATTTTCATTGCAATGGCTTTGAGAAATAAAATAGGCATTAACTACTTGGTAAATGATTTAATAATATGCATTTTGGATTTACATTATTCATCAGTTGCATATGTTATGATCCCATGAATGTTCTTGTTTGCTGCATTTTGCAAGCAATTTTATGAAAAGCCCATTTTCCTTTGCAATTTATAATAAACTGAAAAGTAAATTTTGCATTATATCTGGTTTTTTCTTGTTTTATGTGACTGTGTTTATTAGAATTGTTTTTTTTCAGTGTGGTTTATATTTTACTCGTAATGAACTTGGAAAATCACACATTCATTACATCTAAAAATAAATGTTGATGACAAATAATGACACTAAATTGCAACTATCATCACAATTTTTGGTACACAAACGTATTTCCTCAGAGCATATTTTGAGCATAAAAGATTTGTACAATATGAACTAGAAAAAAATTAGTGAGACTACCTAATATATATTCAAGGTTTTGTCAGGGAAATTTAACTTTGAGTTTTGATTTTTTTATGATGATGGTAAAGGCGGTAGAATAGATTAACTACACTGATCTAAAAGTCTAGTTTTTAATATGAAGACAATAATCTGTTGATAGTTTAAGTGATCATTACTAAAAACATCCATTGGATTCTTTGAGTACCTAATTAATTCTGCTTGCATGTGTCAAAGAGACTATCTGCAATAATCGGGGATGTAACACTTTCAAAATGCTTAGCCTTTTGTCAGAAACAAAGTAAGCCACTAGCAAATCACTAAAGAATTTCCTGACGATAGAAACAAGCAAAAATCCTCATATACAGCAATCTCCTAGTCTTATGCTGTTCAATTAGTGGGGTTTTTTTCGATATAATGTTGTTTTTATATTATGCTATATGACTGTTATATGCTTGACATCACAAACTCAAGACACCTGAATTGTTGTGTGCTATAATATTACATGTTTATGAAATGAATGTAATAAAAACTAATATTTGATAAAGATATGGATTATATTACCTCATGTATAACACATTTAAAAATTTATTAACTTCATTTTAAATTACAATATATAAAAGGACATTTTATATGTGTGTATGTGTTAGTTTTTAAACAATGTTGTACATTTTGAAGACTTCACTCATTAGGCAGTAGGCTTTGAGCTTGACTTCAAAGAGGCTATTTATTTATCAATGGAACACTACCTTCTTCCAGTCATGGATTTGCTACAAATCTCATTTCTTTGGCAAGTAATTGTGAAAATATATATATATACTAAAAGATGAAAACCACTCTAAAGAAATGATGTATAAAGAATGATGCAAGGATTCACTCAGCTTTATTATCACTTTTATTTGATGTCACACCCACAAGGTCAGAGCTCAGTATTTAGAATTTTTCCAAGATCAATCAATTTGTGTGTTTTTGAGCTGTCCAGCAAAAAACGGCCAGAATGTGTAGTTTCTTTCAACTTTTTAATAGGCACAGATATACTAAAGTGTTATTTATTCAATTGTTTTTAATTGGTTACAGGGTTTAATGGATTAAAATGGATTGATAGGGATTTTGAGAAAAAATACTAACAGTTTAAGTATAATCAATAGTAAACTGACATATATATACAATGGATTTGCAATATACAATGAAGCACTTGGTTGGTTCATTGTGCAGAAAGGTTAAATATAAATATAGGATAATGCTAGTATATCCAAGTAAAGCCTAAATTCAGAATGTAGCCAGTGGTCCTGTAATCATGTTTTCATGTATGGTATTATACCTATGTTTTTTTATTTGTTCCATATTATCTGTCTGCACTTTGGTCTCATTTAGGTCATTTAGGTTGGCTAATTAAGGTTTTGCTCTTTTACTTTTCTATTATTTATTGACTTATAGATTTATGAGGCTGCTTTAGTTATTTTTTTAAAACTTTGTGTGCATGCGTGCGTGTGATATTTAATATGCTTTCTAATGTTTCTTTTCTTATTATTTTTGAACAGACACATTAACTGTTCCCAAATCTCCAAAGACACCAAATCTAAATCTTGGTCCAAAACTTCATCACCAGATAAATCATAGGTAGGTAAAATAATTTGTTTTTAATATTTAATAGAGAATGACAGTATGCATCTCATTATTAGTGCTCTTAATTGTGACACGTGTAAATTAGTTTGTGAACTTGTTTCATTTACCTTGTACACATAAAAAGAATTCAAAGAAAGTTATGAGTTGCTTTAGCATCATTAGACCTTCATTCCACAGTACATTATTAACTTAAATATGACAAAAATAATTACAGTTAAGAACATTTTACATTACATTCTTAGCTTTAATATGACATATGCATACAGTTCAGAAATCCTACAGTGACATCTACTGACATTTTACATCACAAAATTTTGTGTTTAATATCATAAGAAATTAAACGTTTAAAATCATAAGAAATGGCACAAAATGTTGTGTTGATTTTCAGAAGAAATGGCGAAGAAGTAATTTTTATATTATAGAAATGGCCCCCCAAAAATGTGTTGTATTTGACCTGATAAGAAATGGGGATAAAATGTTTTTAACAGCATTTGTGTTTAACATCATAAAAAAATGGGAAAGTAAAAATGCTGTAGTTAACATTGAAAGATATGGCAAAGAAATTATGTTTATATCATCATTAGCAGTAATAAGGAAATTATGTTTGTAACATTATTAGTCATGGCAAAGAAATGATAAGTTTATCATTGTAAAAAGGGGCAAGCAAAAAAATAATTTGTTTAATATCATAAGAAATAGCACAAGTAGTGACATCCTAAGAAATTGTAAGGAATTGATGTGTTTGATTTCATTAAGAAATGCAGAGAAATAATATGTTTAACATCATAATAAATTGCAAAGAAATATGTTTTTAATATCTTAAGAAATGGCACGAGATATGGTGTATTTAACTTTATTAAGAAATCAGAAATCAGATGCTGTAGTTAACTTTATAAGATATAGCATACAAAGAAATTAAGTATTTAACTTCATAACAAATAGGATAAGAAATAATGTGAGTGTTTAACATCAAACAAAATAGCACAGTTATACCTTTAACTTCATAATAAATTGCAAGCACAGAAATAATATATTTAACATTATAAATAATTATTTTAAAGTGGTGTGTTTAACATAATAAGAAATAGCAAGCAAAGAAATTAGGAGAAATCATAAGCAAAGAAATTATGTGTTTAACATCAAAAGAAATAGCACAAGAAATAATGTGGTGTTTTACATCATGAGAAATAGCAAGCAAAGTAATTATTTTTTAACATGAGAAATCACAAGCAAAGAAATTATGTGTTTAACATCATAAGAAATGGCCACAGGAAATAATGTGGTGATTTTACATCATGAGAAACAGCAAGCAAAGAAATTATGTTTTAACATCCTAGAAATTGCACCAGAAATAATGTTTATAACATCATAAGAAATGGCAAGAAAGAAGTATCTGTCATAAGAAATCACACAGAAATTAAGTATTTAGTATCTTAGAAAATCTCATTACAAGAAATGCACTCCCTTCTTCTTTAGTATATATAAACTGTCAACTAAAAAGTTAATTAATTTAATAATTAAGAAATAAATTTGGAGATTCATCTGCAAGGTGTCCCAGTATTCATAGACAAATTAATAATTATTAACAACAGATAATATAATGCTTGTTAGATGCTTACAAGGGAGAAATATATCCAGGAATTACATGTAACTAAATGTAGCCATGTTGCAACATATAAATATCTAATGCAATTTTCACCTTCCTGTATCTTATTATGCATTTAGTGGATAATTAAATAGTAAGAAAAGTAGAGTAGTTCTGTTTTCTTCCAAACTTTTACTATGATATGAGCACTGTCATTGTACTTATAAATACATGTGTATCAAGCATATACCCTCTAATTTTAATAAATCTGTAATTAACAGCACTAGGAAGCAGTAGTTTTAAATGAGTCTTGGAGATTTTTTTTTATTAGAAATTTATTAGAAATTTCTGTTAGAAATTAGACTAGGCCTGTTGTATATTATTATTAATTATCTTATGCAAAAATTCCATTCTTAAAATAATGATGGTAGTTGTAAGCAAGTGAAATGCTAGGCAAAAACTGTGGCCTGGTGTTAGAAGCATCCAAACTATCCAAAAAAAATAGTGGGGTGCAGAATTTCGGTGTAGAATCTTTTCTGCTTTTGAGAAATAGAGTAGAAAGATTCAACATTGGTTTGGAGGCAGGGATATTGTAAATAACAAATTTCCATAGATCAGAGGAAAA
This sequence comes from Sinotaia quadrata, assembly GCA_028829895.1. Lineage (NCBI taxonomy): Eukaryota > Metazoa > Mollusca > Gastropoda > Architaenioglossa > Viviparidae > Sinotaia > Sinotaia quadrata. The sequence continues at coordinate 72,965,366 of CM054183.1, read as the reverse complement.
AGTAAAATATTCTTTACGAAATAAAGGGTGATGGATAGCAGCAATATGATGCAGGGTTCTTAGCAACCTTGAAACTCCTTGAGAAATGAGAACCATCTTGAAAAATGCTTGACTTTTATTTTGTCCTTGAAAAGCACTTGAATTTGCCTATAAACCCTTGAATTAGTTGAGAAATCCTTGATTTTTATTTTTTATAAATATATCCCACCTTTTTTCTTTTCCATCATTTTGCATAAGCATGTTTATTTTAAATAAAATGCTGTGAAAACATTTGCAAGTCATCACTGAATTTCGAGACTTAGCATTCACTCTGGTTGTTTCCAGTATATCATTCAAAATCCTGAGATAGGATACCGAGAATTCTAGTTTGGAGAACTATGAATGTTTGAAAACTGTATATAACTAATTTACTTTTTTTTTTTAATTCTGGAATAGGACTTCTCAAGAATAGTGGGTCATTTTGAATTTTGTTGTTCAGTTGGTCCAGAAAGATTTTTTATTGTATAGTTTGATTTTATTTTTTTTGGTGGGGGAGGAGGAGGGGAATTTACTTATAAACAAACAAAAATGGCTGTCAATAAACCTATAAAGAAATTATTTGCATATTACTAAACTGAATAAAGAATTAGAAGAATTGATAAAAGCCAGCAAATGGAGTTATAGACAAGACAGACATGGGAGAAATCATGGGATATTTTGAATTTATCAGAAAACATAAGGCAGTTTACAATCTCTGAAAATTGTATAATGATAGCCATGGATTTTAAGTTTTGACATCTTTGAAGCCTTCCTATTTGATTTTCTTTTAATATAAGGTGGGATAATTTTTTTATTAGGTTATTTCTGATCATGACATATATTTGTTTGAAGCACTTTTTTAATCAAAATGTTTTGAAAAATAAAGTCGGAAAAGGGAAATCCTGCAAATATGTTTCAGTTTTCAGATTTGAAACTGTGTCTTTTGAGATAAAAGCTTTGAGCATATTGTTTTGTTGCATTATTAAAATATTGGAATATGTTTGTTGAACATTTTTTAAACTGTAAATGAATCTAAAATAAAGAATTATGTTTGTCATTATACTGTTTTACTGTTCTTCCAATATGCATTATTCATAGACAATTGTTGTGATCATAATAAATTTACAATTTTATGATGGATGATGCTTTTACTGACAGTAATTATCAACCGGTTCTCTATTTATGCTGCAGTTCACAAAATTTGTTCATTGCTCAAAAATTTGCAAATTTTGACATATTATAGGCTGACAATATATCTTGTTTAAGATTCTAACTCATATATGATTGAAATAATAAATCATTGAAAAACTTCTGTATGTTTATATACTCTTACAATAACTACAAATGTGTAAAATTCAAAATTACCCATTTATGATAAGTGTTATAAGCAAGTATAGGCACATAAAATTGACCAGAAATATTTTCTCATTTATTTTCAACAGTGAGTTATTCTGTTTTTATTTAACTGTTAAAACTAGCTTATATTTATATCCACTCAACTAAAAAGGAAGAAAGTTTTATGAATTTAATGTCAACTTTAAAAAAAGTATGTTATTTAATTTTTAAATTTGGTACACGTGTTGATTATTTGTTGTACAGTCTAGCACTACAAACACTGATCCAATGTGCCAAAGGTTAATAACTTAATCATAATATTGTATATTGAAATTAAATTTGCATATACTATCTCCATTTCTTTGCGACATAATGTCATAGTTATTATTGTAACAAAATTTGTATTTTCGAACTTAGAGCAAATACTGGTGGCCCTTAAATATCATAATCCTCAGTTCTTAAAAAAGTCCTCGAAAAGCTCTTGAAATTTTTTTCTAAATTGCCTACGAACCCTGTGATCTAGTCAGTATACTGTTACAAAATAATGTGTATTTATTTCATTAATTTTTAACTTTTACTTAAACCTCAATATCATTGCAACAACAATCAGCAATTATTTAGAAATCTGATTATAAATTATGTGTTATTAAACTTTGTTTCTAGGTACAATATTATTTATTCGTACAACAGGTAATTCCCATAAAACTAGTAGCGCTAGTGAATGAACATTATTTGGGAAACAACTCTTGATAATTGTTCTATTAAAGTTGCAGAAGTTATTGTTTAGGATTCAGGCATAAAACAGATTTAAGAGACAGAATCCATTTGTCATACCCAAATGCTGCTTCATTTAAGCTAATTTATTTGTTTGTTATGAATTGTAAAGTTATACCTAGTTTTATAATAATGTAAATTAGGTATATCTGTGTTTGTTATGCGATCAGGCCAAAATAGTGAATTTGATGAACTTTCTGTTTAGATTTTATAAGCATTGTCAGTAATGTAAAAAGCAACCCGAATTAAAAAATGAGTATTTTGTTAATTATATATGGATTATTGTTTCAAACCCCAGAGAAACTATTTATTAAAGTTAAAGTATAATACTAAAAGAAAAATCATACAAGTAACCAAAAAGCCCAACAAGTTATAAATATATGTAGAGTTATTATTAATAGCACTGTTATTTTCTCTCGGAATAGGACAGGCAACACATTTTAAATATTTATTTGTTTATTTAGGTTAATTTTTCTTAAATATCTTGACTTTTAGAATCATATTTGTTTTAAACTCACTTTTGTTAAATCCATACAACTAGATTGTGTTTTATTGAAATTTTTCATATTTCACTCACAAACATTACAGTTGTTTATTTATGTATGACATTTTTTACTTTTCTGTGTTATTTTTTGCCCAAGGTTTACAAATACTTTCAAAATAACAACTTGTGACTATTGTCACAAGCAGATGATTCTGGGGAATAAGTGCAAAGACTGCAAGTAAGAACAGTAAAGCCATTGGATTTTCAAGCTCCTTTATAACGTTTGCTTTTTTCCCATTTTTCTCCCATGTTGTACAGGCATACTTTGTATATTCCTGCTTGTTGACATTACATAGCAATGAGCGTCAGTGCATGTCCCCTTCATATATCTCAATGCATGGCACCATTCTGTCCACCAGTGATGTATATGTATCCAATGTATCACTAGCATTGTAATTGCTTTATGTACAGAGAAATGTAAAGCTACAGATTAAGTTTATTTGCTTCATTCTTATTCTTTGATAACTTTCACAAATACAATATCCTTATTTAACATCTATGCCTAAACTGAAGTTTTCCTACCACTTTGTCTTTATTTTCAAAAAATTAATTATATCTCGCTGTTATATGCATTTGTATTTGTAGTTTTTTCATTGCTTGTTATATTCTAACCAAATGCTACCATGTACACATATTCAAACTCATTAATGTTCTTACAGTAACATTTGGTGCCATTTTATCCTTTGAGTTTGAGTTTTATTTGATTAACTTTCACATTATCTTGGTATTCCTTTCTTGTTGGTCTGGAATCATCTTTTAACATCGGTCGTAATTGACATACAGTTTTTTCTTTAGATTTCAGTTTGGTTTTCCTTAGACTTTTAGTTACCTCTTACAAAATTCCATCCTTTGCAGGTGCCTTCCAGTTTGCTGTACTGATTTCCAACTTGGTCTATTGCTTTCCCTTGTATTTACTTCCACTTTGTCTTATATCCTTCCTTAGATATACTTCCAACTTTGTGCTTGCACCATGTGATTTGTGTTCTACCTTTGCCATTCGAGGAAAAGTGTGCAAAGATTGCAAGTAAGTGTAATAAGGCTTGCTTGCACATTGTTCTGTGTGCGTGTATGTGTGCTTATAAAGTACCAAATAAGATGACAGACCTTTTATCTTTAAATTATATACATATAGAAGATATATATATATATATATAATAAAAATATTTAAAATTTCTAGAATTTATTCTGAGTTGCCTTAAGCAATAAATGCTGAAAAAATGGGAAATTATAAAAATGTGACATCTTGCAAACATAAAATGAGCAAGTAAGATTTTAATTTAATTTTTAATCATTTTCGAAATGTGAGTTCAAACTTACAAGGATCAAATGAAAACGTGATTGAACATGACACTGTATCACCTTAAGATTGAAGATCTTATCAATTACAGTGTAGTTTGTTGATGCATACCTGCTGTCAATTTTTAGTTTTTATAATTTGTATTGGTGAAAGATGTCAGGAGCAGCATTATTTTGTAATTGATAATGTCATAAATGAGGCGACAAAGGAATTTTTACACGTAAAATAACTTTTTTCCTGAATACTTGCTAAATAAATATACTTGAGAAGTCTTACTGTTCTAGATATACACAAGTCAGAACCTTTAAGGGTTGTGTCTGGACAGAATGAATGTTTCACTGATTCTGCATGAAGATGCTAATGGTAGCAAAAAGAGAATTTTAGAAGTCATAACTTAGAAACCTTTCTTTGCTTTAAAATGGTTGGAATTTAAATAATCAGAATATTTCAAGATTCCATATGGGGAAAAAGTAAAAAAAATGTAGTCTTTATTTTTACATATTAACCAAGAAATCTGACAGATCTTTGAGGATATGTATAGTATATAAAATATGTCTAAATAGATCAGCAAATGTAGATCTATAGTCATAATAATGTGAACTGCCAGTCATTTGATATCAGATAGCCAATTGAAAAAAAGTTCTACTATATGATATTAAGGGGATTTGACACTTTCCATTTCACACCAGGATCAAAAACATCCATTTCGCTTGATACATCATCAGAATGCCAGGCCTTCTGTCAGTCTTGATGCATGTCACTACCAAATTGCGGAATGACTTCCATCATAATACTGGCTTGATAAGATACACATTTTTAATACCAGCAGTCATTACCAGGAAAAAATGTCAGAATAAATAATCTGAAGTTGTTTGAAGTTATCTTTGCTATCTTTTCCTATATTGTAAAGCCGTACTCTGTTGATGAACTCTCCAATAGGGCATTGTCTTTGTCATTGTTATAATCCTTAGTGATGGTATCATCATTATCACTCACTAAGTTAAATATGATTGGAGACCAGATTTGTTGCACAGCACTTAGTCTCCTGATTTGTTAATGAAGGAGGTGGTGTGCAGAATTATGAGTCAAGCTTGATAAGTGTGCCTTGTTAGGAAGATGCAATAAAAAAGCATCTTTATCCATGAAAGAGATATCCTTGGGAAAATTGTTAGAGTGAATGACTGAAGAGTGGAATTTAGCAAATCTCTCTGCTGGTAAAGATAAAAGCAAAAAACCACTAGCTTTAGAAAATGCAGTCAGTGAGAAAAGCATTTTGACTATTTTAATAATTGCCAAATGAAGCATATTTTCTGTCATCCTCTGGAATGGTTGGATTGTCTAGACCAGTGGTCCCCAACCCCCAGACCGGTACCGGTCCGTGGATCAAATGATCAAATAGTACCGGGCCACCCAATTTAATTTACTGTGGTTGTATTTCTCTCGGGTTTGTGTGACTTTCCATGGACAAGATTGAGCCTGAGCATTCATTCTCCCAGTTGGTGCACGATCATCTATCTTTGCTTTTAAAGAATTCGAGCGCTACTTCCCAACCACACCAACACACTTCGCTTCGGACCACCGACGAACGCACTCCATCCATCGGACCGCTGGGAGGAGAGTCATGTCAAAGCGCCACACCAGACAAGCCAGCACCAAGCCTCAGCCCTTTTCAGGGCTGGCAAAAACGCTACTACTGCCCACTCCACCAAGTGACATTTTAAGCGATTCTGAGCCAGTCACAGAAGATGCGGACGGCCCTTTCTGTTTCACAAACGAGCACATAGCCCAGCTGAGAGTGAGACAGATACGCCAAAAGAGGCTTGAAGAGGTGCAAACATTAAGAAGTACACAAGGAGAAGACTGGACAAAATACTGCTGTGAAATCAGCATACCAACCGAAAATGGGGGCATACGAAAAGTTACCCCCTTCACCTTCACACTAGAAACTGAAAACATTGAACTAAAAAATGCGTTCACTAATTTGCTATTGATCCTCTTCCACACAAAAGCAGAAGATGAACTTACCATTAGACAACAAGCCATCTTAACCGCAATTGGTCTCCACAAGATTTGAAACAAGCACCTGACAAGACAACTGGAAAAAAAAACTACATCAACAGACTGTGAAACACAGACAGACATCATCTGGAAAATAACGCCGACAACAAAAACACGCTCTTCACAAACGGAAAAGGAGGAAACAACGCGAAAACCCACACAGGAAGACGGCACAACTCAAACAGTCTTTGAAGGAAAAAGCCTCGTTTCCACCCAAACTCTACAAGCCACTACAACAGAACAGGGAATCAGCACCAACATCATTTGGAAAATTCCACCTGAGCCAAAGTGAATTCAACTCAAACAGCAAAACAAGAAATCAGCCAGGCATTCTCACAAACTCCAAAACCCACAACAGATAATAAGGAAACTCAGACTACAAGCTCTATCAGCAAAGAAAAAGAAATTAAAACAACTACCACCGAAAATAAGAAGAAACGCCAAAAAATCTCCAGCACACAAACGGTACAATCAAGACGCAAGAAAGAAAAATACAAACAGAAAAAGAAGTGAAGACAACTGACGCACAGACCGAAACAGAAGTCGACAATGCTCCAACTACACCACAAGAAACAACAACAACGACTAAACCAACTGCCACCAATCCACAGCTAGAGTCACCACCAGGGATTGCAACAAAGACAACCACAACAGACACACAAGGAAAAAAGAACGCAGCCCCAAATCAAAAAGAAGGCGCCCGCCACAACACACAAGGCGACAACAACAGTATCATCTACTACAGCCACAACAACAGAATCCACAACAACAACAGCAGCGCTGCGACAACAACCACCGCCAACAACAACAACAACAATGGTGGCAGCACAGGGAGCAACATCACATGCAGTGGGGATATTATAACCACCCCATTGCGGATCTAATTCAACTAATGCTTGCTGCCAACACCCACCTACATACAGCCCAACGGATACCGGGGACATCAACAACAACAGTGCCAACGACAACAACAACAACACCACTGGTGAACATTACAGGGTGGTTAGTGAACATCCTGGACGCACATACACACTAAGTACAGATGATGTGGTATTATCCTGGGCTCTGTAAACCCCCTCACCTGCCAATACAACAATGGCCACCACAGCACTTATATCCCTATCGCCATTTCCGACATCCTATCTGTATGAAGCGGGGTTTTCTGCAGTGACAGCAACCAAAACAAAACAATGGATGGACATAAGCAACTCACTTTGGGTGTAATTGTCTCCTATTACCCCCAGATGGAACCGTCTCGTTGCAAAGAAACAAGCTCAGGGTTCTCGCTGATTTAGCGTTCTAGTGAGTTAAAATGTTAAATCACTTTATATTAATTTTTTGGTGTAACTGTATTTCAATTTGAAGGCACATTTAAATACAATTAAATTAAAATTATTAAATCAAAACAATCTAAAATATAAACAATCAACGTCCCCCCACATCATCAGGCCGCGATAAAATTATTAAGCGTTGACCGGTCCGCGGCGATGAAAAGGTTGGGGACCACTGGTCTAGACAGTCAATGACAAGACATAATTTCCATCTTTTTGACATTCCTTCTCATAGCTATTACTATGCATTGAGCAATAATCAAAACAGACATAGGTGAGATAAGCTTGGGGATTGCAGGCATAAAATAATCTTAATGTTTGCTTATGTCATGGTCCCTAGATGGACTATCATTAGCACATTTATTCCAGAAGTAGAGATTCAGTGAAGAGTGCTACAAAGAACCAGACAAGTTAAACATCCAATCTGGTAAGGCTCACTATCCTCGTGGAGTATTTTGGAACTTTGCTCTGCCATTTTTAGGTTCTTCTCTTATATTTCTCCCTCAAGATAATGAAAGTATACAATAAACTTGAACAGGATTTAGTGCTTTGTCTGCATTTGTTTATATTTTATCTGCTAAGTTCAGGTGCAATGGCTGATATTTGGTTGTTAGTGTTGTAGATACATTGTAAGCCATGCTTTTGACTTTATATAGTAACTGCTAAGTGTCTACACTACTTTTTCCTAATAGACATTTGACCAGCATTCACAAAATATGCTATGTCTTTAATCTTGGCATTTGTAATGTTATGCAGTAGGGGCGGAAGTCAAAATATTATTTTAGATTATCACAATCTAATCAAACTTAGCATGGTCAGAGACAAACAAAGGATTAATGTCTGGTTATCATTAACCAGAAGTAAAGAATAAACATCTTGCTTGCAAGACATACAGAGAGGATAACAAGAACAAGAAGAATCAACAGAAACAATCAAGAATGTATGAGAAGGCTGACACATTCAAGAAATCTGCAATATGCACAGCCTTGGGTTTAAAAAAAACTCTTACCTACACTGAGTGATAAAAATGTACTATTGGACATTACTTGCAACAAAAGGCATGCTACTTGGTAAGTTCTTTAATCACTATGTCACTTTGGAAGTGTATATGTCCGCTTACAGCTTTGGCTTGCATGCATGTAGAATCATGTAACTTTGTATAATCTGGTTGAAAGATCCACAAAGTGGATGCAGAAAGTAGTATAGAGAAAAAGTGACTTAGAGAGTAGTGCTTAAAGCCACTAAAAGGTAGAATGACTATGAAATAAAAAATATATGGCTTACAAATTAGTGCCTAAAGTCATGAAAAGGTCAAATAACTGAAATAGAGAAAAGGTGGCTTAGTAGTGCTTAAAACCACTAAAAGGTTAAATGAAAAAAATAGAAAAAAATGGCTTACAGAGTAGTGTGCTTACAGCCAGTTACAGGTCCATTGACTGTATGAAATAGAAAGTGGCTTAGAGCCACTAAAACAGTAGGATGACTGAAGGAAAGAAAATAAGATATTTCAGAAAGTAATGCATAATGCCACTGAAAGATGCTGTATGTACTATATGAAATAAAATTATGCTATGAAATGCACCATCATTAAATGTTAACATTAATTATTTGGAAGAACTTTATGTATTTTTTATTGTGATGCTTGCTTGAAAGAGAAAATTTCTAAATAAATTAATTATTGGTTTTGGGGTCATTCTTTTTATATACCAACGTTTAAGGTATAATGTGAGTAAAAACAGTTAAGGTCTTCATATTTTCAGAATTGAAAGCTAATATAATTTTATGTTGGTAAATATTGGTAAAATATGTTTAATTTTATGGAGATAATTTACTTTTTGATTTAAATTAATTTTTAACGTTAATATTTTTAATTTTAAAAAAATCATGAGAAACAAGCTTTTGGGGGAGATGTGATGATAATTCTCATTAATCATAATAATCGTAACCAGTGACTGTTATGAATACAGCTTTGGTGATACTCATAAATACTAAACTACATGCTATATTTTCTAACTGTTTTTAAAATAAAGTGATTGAAAGCATGTTCAAAGTATTTTCATTATTAGTAATAAAATATTCCTTTTACTTTTTTTTGGGGGGGAAAAAAAAGAAAAAGAAAGAAATTTGGAACTTTCTTAAAATATGTCTGTTAAAATAACCCCCATAAAGTAGTAGATGAATTTGAAAGAGTTTTTTTCATCTGATAATTGCTATCTACTTTTCATTCCGTTAACCCTGTGCCAAAATCTGTCACTATCCAAATTATTACTATTTGTCAGACTCTTTGTGTTCCTCCAAAATGAACAAAAGTAAGTGATACATTTCCTTCTCAACCAAGCATTAACAGTAACTATCGTTAGCATAAAGAGTTTTGCTGCATGTATAAGTAAGTCAAGCAAATCACTACATATATTTGCAGATCAAGTAAAGCAAGGTTAAAATTTCATTATTCTACCACCAGTAATATGTCATACAAGGGTGTCACAATGATGCATACACTTTTCTTCAAGAGCTTTGTTTGATGGGTCTAGATTTTAAGCTAGCCATCCCACTGGTTTTCTGTAAAATTGAATAAAAAATATCTTCAGCATTTTAGAATAATTCATATTTAAATAAGATTTCATAAAAAGATTTGATCATTTAAGATATGCAACTCAATTACCTTATTCATTTGGAAATAGGAAGACTTTTTGGAGAATATCATTTTAAAAATGAAATCCTCCTCCAATTTGTTCTTCCTGCTAACAACAACAAAATTCCAGTTATCTTAGGATTATTTAGCAAGTACTTTATTTGAATATATGCTTTAACAGATATCTAGTTTGGTAAGTATTGTACCTTTAACCACTATCTTATACACATATTCTTGATAATGAGTTGTTATTGCTTTTTTAAAGAGGAAGCAAGTTCATGATTATTTTTACTACTATCTTTTAAATCAGATTGTGCCTATGATATCTTCTTTGTATTTCATGAATGAAACATGTTTCTTTTGTTTACATAATTGTGACCCACAGCGAAGAATGATATTGTGAGTTTGCATTGCTTTGGATTATATGCATATTTTATGCTGACTTAGATATTGGTATAAAAATGCATGCATGAAATCAAAAACAGAAATTCACTATAAAGCTTTTTCTTTTGGAACTTGTTACAAAATTATTAGCTGAGTGAAATAAGCTTATATTACATAGTTCTCAACTATGACTGTTAATGAAGCCCTAAAAACACATAAAATCTGTTCTTAAAAGCATGTTCAGTCTTGTGAGACCATATTTGTTCAGATATGATTGAAGGCAGACTAAAAGCTAATTATGTAAAAATATTTATATAAGTAAAACTGTATTAATGAGCTAAAAAGGCAAGTCAGAAATTGAGATCTGAAAAAAATGATTGGTTTGAAAAAAAGTGGATTTTTTTCTACTTCTAGATAAGGAAAAAACCCAACTTGTCAGATTATTTATTTAATTTTTTTTAAAATACTTTTTTTTATTACAAGGCCATTTCATGAAAGCTGGTTGCCCCAATAGCCTTGAAGATATGTATCTATATGTAGCAAATAAAAAAATTATGTCTTTGACAGTGATAATTCATTCACTAGGAAGTTCTGGCTCAATCAATACAAAGATCAGAAATGATGGATCTTAAGAAAATATTTTCTGTAACATTGATGAACTATTGAAATGAAAATAAAGGAGAGAGTGGAACCACTTGATATGTCACAGACCCAAGTATTATTTACTCCAAACTCACTTTTAGAAAATTTATTAAAATTATATTACTTTTTTTAATGGCACTGGGAAATGTTCTTCCACTTTTTTGTTTGCAAGTCTTAGTAGTCATTTTTTCCCCTATATGATGGTAATGACAGGTTCACATATAAAATGTGCTAGTGTTCATTCTGTATTACAGCACGAGTGTTCTTTGGTAAAAATTTTGTATTATGTTATTAGCCAGCAAAATTCTAATTCAAAATAATAATTTAGTTACATTTGCAATTTTATATAAGAAATATTATGATTATCATATATTTAATAGGATTCATGTCATTTAATATTTTACTTTTACTGCTACCTCATATTTCTCAACTCAATTATTGACTGACTGTATATTTCCAGTCCTAAAAAGGGTAACTTTTACTGTATAAATCATAATTGTTAATTTAATGTGTAGTGTGTTTCTTTTAGGAAAAAATTTCACAAAGACTGTGCTCCAAAAGCACCACCAACGTGTGGACTGACTGATGAGCAAGTGGATGCTCTTATTGAATGGCAAGGTATATACAGCATATTCCATGTTAGGACAAGATGTTTATAGATGTTTATATTTTTATACCATTTCTTAAAACTTCATGCACTTAACTTAAAACTGCCTGGCATCATTTGAAGGTCTTCACCCACAATCATACATTTGTATTAGTCAACAGTATACTGTTGCCAAATGTATAGTTTAATGCTTTGGCCCACAATCATACATTTATTTTAAACAGCAATTTACTGTTGTCAAATACATAGTTTGTTGCCTCCATCCACAATCATACATTTGTATTAGTCAACAGTATACTGTTACCAAATGCATAGTTTGTTGCCACCATCCATAATCATACATTTGTATTAAGCAACAGTATACTGTTACCAAATGCATAGTTTGTTGCCTCCATCCATAATTATACTTTATACAAATCATACATTTGTATTAACCAACAGTATACTCAAATACATAGTTTGGTGCTTCTGATCACAATCATAACATTTATATTAGCCAACAGTATGCAGTTATTAAATACATTGTTTAGTGCTTCTGACCACAATCATAACATTTATATTAGCTAACAGTATGCTATTACCAAATACATAATTTGGTATCTCTGCCTACATACATTTTCAGAATACACATAATAAATGAATAAACCTGCCCCACTGCCTTGTATAGATATCTCACATCATACCATGCACTGCTGCTTCATCTACTGTATGCCTACTTTTCAGGACTACATAAGTGCATAATGTACTACACTGAATGCAAGAAAATTTTAATGTTGTGCTGCTCTTTAATGTTTTAGAACAAAGTGAGATGTAAATGACAAATTTAATAGTTGGTGAACAGGAGAAAGATATGGCTCATTCTCTGGGCAAGTGTACCATGAAGGGTGGGTCCATTTGAAATGTGTTTTCTTAAAAATAAAGCATTGAAATATCATGTGTTTATTTTCTGCATATTTAATTTAGAATTGATGTGAGAGATACATAAGATTACTTGTAATATAAATTCATTTTGAACTGAAAAAATGGCACCTCTTTTTGTTACATGGATACATATAGCTATTTTCTTTAATTTTCATTATTATAAATAATCCAACAAACATATCAAGTTTTCTTATCAAGCAGTAATACTTTAAAGCAATATTCAATATTCCTTTTATCTGCAAATGGTCTATTTTGTGAAGAAATAATATTTTTGCAAGGCAGATTCTTTGTAATACTTAGTTTCTACATAAATTGGATACAAAACTTTTATTCTTTTTCCAAACATAGATATGTCAGACAAAAACGCCAAGTGCTTTTTTAATAGTTTATTTATCGGAAGTATTCAAACAGTAATGTTTTTCAAATTTATTCATTATATTCAGAAATGATCAGCTTTAGGAAAACTAATTTGACTTCTTTTTCTTTGTAAAACTTTACAATGGAATTAATAAATTTGTAAATAAAAAATAATGACAATAATATCACAAACCACTTCTTTTATTTTTCAAAGATGCCATATTCCAGAAAGATAACTGCCATGTCATTTGGTCTTAGTGTGATGAGTTTAAGTACCAAATAAGAAAAATAATTTTCATTTCCATTAAGATAACATTCCTGCAACAGTAAAGGTGGAAAAATGTATGAACTCAACAATGTTTCAAAACAGCTAAGATTTCTTTTATAATCTCAATATATTTTGATTAAATTGATTAACATTGTAAATATCTTACATATTTATGGTACATACCCATGTGATTTCTTTTGCATCTAAAGTTTCATGTGTATATGTTTTAAACCTGAGCTAGTAAGGGTAGAAAAACCTGTGAATTACATTCAAGAATATAAACAGACTATTAGGCTATTATATATTTTTTTAATTTTATATTTAAATAGATACTTTGTTTATTACTTAATATTGTCTTCACAGCATAATAATTTAGCCATTATGTTTAATTGAGAAAAATAGATCTTATTTTATGATGGTTGATAATGTTGTAACTGGGAGACAAATAAGGTTTCCACTTTATGAATGTCACAATAGGGGGTGGAGCTGACCTGAAGTTAGAGACACAAGGGGTGAAGTCAGGTTTGGCTTGTTCCGGTGTATCTCCAAGAAGAACTTGTGTGATGTGCCAGTACAAACAACCATTGATGTTTGGGTGGGGCCCAATATTATTATGTCATGCAAAGGAACATTTTATTGGCTTGTATGCGGATGAGCAAGTATCATAAAAGTGAATAAACGGACGAACTGATGAATGGAACAAAACAATACAAATACAAATTTGTTCGCCTCTCTCAAAAACTATGAATAACAAGTCTGTTGAAATGGTAAATTAGGTATTTTATTACCTAATTTGGGGCACTGCTCTTTCACACAGTGATTACCAAACACACAACTTTCCAATGTCATACACTCTATGGGAAATAGAGGGGAGGTGAAAATGATGAATTTCAAAATGTAAAAATTAATTACACAATTCTTACATGGTAAATGGCACCATTTTCAACAACGATAATTCATATACAACATAGGCTGAATTTAAACATTATCTGAAAGGTCATATTACACAAAATAACAACAATCATACATTCAACAAGAATAGATAAAATGTTCTTATACAGTTCTAGATGCATGTTTGCCTTTTTATCAATTACTCACTTAGTAATGTCAAAGTTCCGAGGAGATGACATAATCTCACACATCACTCATAAAGGGTACTTTGAAGAGAAGATATGATGCAATGGTTGTGTTGCCTGATAGTGAAGATCTGCAGGTTCTAGGCACCATCTCAGATTTTGTTGCGGGGGAAAAATCTGTGCTCTGTTGGCGTGTTGCCAACCTTGGTAATTGTCACTGCTTCCTTGGTTGCTGTGATAACAGAAAACCCAACGACGTTTTACCAGATGTGTGTCATCCAGTGGTGTGTGTTGTCGCGTCTATGGATGCAAAAATGCTCATGCCCGTGGGGTACCAGGATGTTGTCCTTCCAACCGCGGAACCGGGATTCAAGCAAGCTCAGACAGGGAGACAAAAACGGCTTCCCTGTCGTTAACTGCATACAACCAATGTCGTGTGCATAAGCTGTCCTGAAGGCGGACTCCTCACTTTGCCAGGAAAATATTGAAGCAATTTACTTGTCACTTCAACACTAGGCAGTAGACGGATGAAAAACGGGTGGAAAGAGATATTCCCAGCTTTCCTTTATGAAATCTCTGTATATGAAAATTACATACATATGAAGCAAGACGTCTTCACATAATTCCATGTTTTCAGCATGAGTGTCTAAGTCTTCCTTCTTCCTTTATATAGTTTTCCTAAAATTCTTCAAAAACTTCTAGAAGCTTTATGTCTTGACATAATCTGGCCATGCATGCTTTTTATCTGCATGCCGCATGTCCGTTATCAGCAGTTCTATTATGCACTCATCACCACTCATGCACGAATACTCTACATTCACTCAATATATAATTCTCCAATATATATATATATTTAGAATGAAATTATAACATACACTGTGTCTACAATGTCTGTCTGTCTAATGAGATCTTGGGTGAACATTTCTAGAGTCACATATAGTGTTATAACAAAACCAGGTTACTTCCCCTAGTCTGTTAGTGATTTTTAGATTGTGAAATAAAATAAAATTTGGGCTCCATCCTTTTCCTGTGACAATGAAGTTATAGTTTTCTATCCCATTTTAAATAAATGTGTATCCTAATTAAGTTAATAATTTAGGTTAATGAAGGTAAAATATTTTTTTCTGGTAAAATACATCTCAACCTTACTTTCTAAGTTTTCAACAGAAACATGTGCTTTTTAAGTATTTCAAACTCCTATAGCATTAACATTTTTATGATTTTTATCTTTTCTTATGTTTTTATGTGAACATTAGACCCTGTTGTATACTTTAACATGTAAATAATTAGATTTAATCCACTTTATCTTTTGCACTTCATGTCACAAAATGGTACACTTGCCCAGAGAATGAACTCTATTATAATATAATCAATGTATGAGTTGGATTTGTGTGTTTTTGATGAATAAAATTGACAAAAACTGATTGACCCCAAACTTTGAACAGTAGTACATATAACTGTAATATAATAAAATAAAACCAATTTGTGTTTTCTATGATCATGAATAATTAAAATTAAAATAGATACTTTTTTAACACATAATTTTGAAGAGTTAAACATTAAACCTTGTCATTCTTATTATGTTTAATAATCCACAGAATTATATTTTAACCTTTTTTTGTTGTTGTTGCAAATCACTATGCAGAGCACACAAACTTTGTTTCTCAAAGTTCAGGGAACAATTTATCAGATATTATCTGTCTTCCATTGATACCTCTTGTTATTTGTTACAGAATCATGACATTGCTCTTAATTTTGCAGACATGCTCTTTATTACAGTGTCATGTCATTGCTCTTTTTTGCAGACATGCTGTTTGCTACAGTATCATGTCATTGCTCTTTTTTGCAGACATGCTATTTGCTACAGTATCATGACATTGCTCTTTTTCGCAGACATGCTATTTGCTACAGTATCATGTCATTGCTCTTTTTTGCAGACATGCTATTTGCTACAGTATCATGACATTGCTCTTTCTGTATATGGAAATATAGACCAGTTCTAGTCCCAATACATCAGCTGTACATGTTCATCAATACAGATACCTCTCACAGTGATATCTGTGTATTGAAACTATTGCTAAATACAAATGTATGATGATGGATGCATGCCTTAATTGACTAAAATAGTATTTGTGATTTATTTTTGCCTATGTATCGACAGCGATTGATAGGGAAAATTGCTATGCAGAGTTCATTGCTCTTGCTAAAATATATATACTTAGTCTCTGAGAATGTGAGCATTACTATGATTTCCTCTCTTTAAAAGGTGTGAAAATAGACAACAATTGATAGGGAAAAGTCCATTGCTCTTTCTAAGTATACACTTTGTCTCCTTCTCCTAGAATGTGAGCATAGTTATATTTTTCTCCCTTTAAGTAGTGTGAAAATATTGACAATAAATAATAGGGAAAAGTTCCATTTCTCTTACTAAAGTAGAAAAGTACATTGCTCTTAATATAGTATATACTCATTTTCCTCTAAGACTGGGAGCACCTCTATATTTTCCTCTCTTAAATGCGCTGATGATCATCTTTACCAAAAATATGTACATTTCTGGAAAACTGTTATGTACTCTTGCTCATAGTTTTTGTGGGGTTTTTTTGCATTAACAACACCAACACTGACTGGCCAGTTTCATGTTGACCAGTTTATAACTCAACTGCTATATACTTGGAAAGCTAAGTCTTGTTTTCCAGGCCAACTTATGTTTCAGGGCTAAATTAAGCCTTGTTTTCCATGCCAACTTACATTTTAGGGCTAAATTAACTATTGTTTTCTAGATCAAGTTTTGTTTCATTGCTAAGCAGTTGTAAAGTGTTATCCTCTTGATTTGCACACAATCATTTTAAAAATCTTTTTAAATGTTTTAATTTTATTTATCTTGTAATTGTTATATTAAAAAAATAATCATATTTAGCATTTAATGTCTTTTATATTATATATTACTCTTCGTACAAATACTGACTCATTTTTTTATTCTCACTATATATTTTAATATTTCTTTGTAGGTGATTCACCTGCACCACACCGGCGTACTACCAACCCAAATATTTTGGGTATCCAAATGGAGGACATAAATCTGAAACCTAACAATTCAATGCCCAACTTTCCTGGTGTTATGATGCTTGATTCTGGGTCTAATACTTCTTCCTGTAATTCTTCTACACCCTCGTCACCTGCTCTCGTTATCACTTCTTCGGGTACAATTACATCACCTTCCCCTGCCCAAGTTTCTCCAAAGAAGTATAATACGCAGTTTCATTTCCCAGGTAAGAGTCTACACAGAGTAGTACTGATTTCTGTTTTTACTTTTAAATTTCTCTTAAACATTTTAACTTTTTATTAATCTTTAGCACACAGCAGGCAGAATTTATGGATACACTTGTACAAATCCTGAGAGATTCATTTGGTGTGCCAAGAACACTAGGTATAACCAACTTTAAGTATTGCATCTTACATCTAGAATGAGACATCCTCATACATTTGATGTCCATTTTTGAATAAATCATTTAATCATTTATATTTTCTTTAAAAATATAACTCTTTTATTTTTACTTTTGGGGGTGATTAATATCTCAACAACAAAAAAAAAAGAAAAAGACTGCCTATCATCTGATATTGGATATTGATGAATAATTTAGAAGTTATAAAGCAAATAATTAGAGAAATAAATAGCCTTGGAGGTAAGAACCAGTCACATTTTGATGTTGAGAATGATGGTATAGTAAAATTGGGGTTAAAAAGTTTTGATCGTGATATTATTTAATTTGCAACTTCAAGTCACTCAAGTATAATTTAGAAAAGAAAAAAATAGTTGGTGTTTATTATTTCAATCTCCCAGCATGTTTTAAACAAAAATGTAGTAATTTTATTTATTAAAATTAAATCAGCACAAAAAAGAAAAAATGAATTTAAAGGTTATGGATATTATGTATGTTATGGATTATCATCAAAGGGGAAAAAAGTTTTTTTCTACTAAGTGCCATTTTCATACACTTACCTTCCTAAATCAGGCAGGGCTGAATTTATAAATATTTCATGTGTCAAGAGAAAATATAGGCAAGCAAGTCAGCTTTTAAATAAATTAGTCCATAATGTATCATATATAATCAAGGGACTTAAAATCTCAAATAACAGGCCCAAAGATCAATAATTAAATCCTTTTAACTATTAATAATGAAGGAGAGATAATGCTTTTTTTGTTTCCATGTGCCATATTCATGTGTACACTTAAAAGGATTGTGGTAATCATGAACCAAACCTGGCGATTCTCAGCAGTTTTGGGCTTGGAATACTATATTTTATGTTTTTTTTCCCTCATCTGTTAGTTAGAATTCATGACCATCTCCTCAGTCACAATACTCTTAATTATTCAGTTTTATTTCTGGACATCATTTAGAGGTTTATTTTTAAAATTCATTTTAGATGTGAATGATAACCGAACATCAAGCTTGCCAGCTGATTTGGAAGTGATTCATGGTCGACAGAACAGGACTGATGCGTAAGTGCCATTTTAAGACTCTTGTTCAGTTGAAGTTGAAGCTAAATTTAAGGTTTACTAAGAAATCTATAGTATCTTCTTGTGCACTTGACATATTGAGAATTTATAGTATTTTCTTATGCATTGGGAAATCTATCTTCTTGTGCACTTGAAATTTAAGATTTACTGAAAAATTGAGAAATATATAGTATATAGCAGGGGTGCACAAACTTTTTAGCCCAGAGGGTCAAATTTCCAATTGATAGTGCATGGAGGGCCGTCACGTGGATGGCTCAGTAGAAAAAAACAATACAAATAATGAAATAATGTGCTTTACATTCATAATAATGGCAACATCCAAAAGCAAAAGTCCTCCAGGGGCCACATAAGAGCCCTGTCTCGGGCTGCATGCGGCCGTGGGCCAAGGTTTGTGCACCCTGGTATATAGTATATTCAGACATCTGTAATATCTTGCTGAACAGATGAAATTTAAGGTTTATATAGAAATCTTTGTATTTCGCATACGCTTGAAATTTAAGGTTTATTGAAAAATCCGTATCTTCCTTAACCTTAAAATTTAAAGTTTATGGATTAATCTGTAGTATCTTTTCATACACTTTAAATTTAAACTTTATTGAATAAGTACTCTTGAAATTTAAGGTTTATTGACAGATCTTTAGTTTCTTCTTGTACAGTTGATATTTTTTCATCCTTGGAATATTTAACTGACATCTTCCAAAAGTGTTTGGGATTTTTAAATATAATCTTTCTATATTTTAATTTTTGTAAGGAGAATAATTTATTAGACATTATATTTTAATAATTTTTAATCCTTTTGAAACTTTCTATACTGGTTATTACAAAAAAAAAATGTTTTAAAATGTTATAATCAACTCGTGAAGGTGATTATTTTGCTAATTAGTGGTGCTCACCAATATCCTTAATCTTTCTTGTAAGGTGTGCACATCTTTCATTAGCACTTTACAAAGCTAATTTGCATGTATTTTCATATTTGTATTGAATCTTTGATGCTCATTTGAAGACTTATTATCTTTTTCATCAGACAACCAGACAAGCGCACTTTAGGAGATATATCAGCAGATCTTTTTTGCATACAAGAGCTTTACTAATTGTGTTTTTAAAGCCTTACTTTGAGAACTGGTTTTTACATTTATTTATGGACAAAATTCCCTCAACTGTAAGGGGTTCCTGGGTCATTAAGGGTAAGCTAATTGTATTGATGGATAATTTCATTAGTTTTCCCAAGAGGCCTGTTCACATATATGGAGTTTAATTTTAATTTTCTCCAGGGATCTCTATCTAGATTGGCATATTCCAAGTCCCCAGATGGTTCAGCACCAGTAATTATGAACATATACTAGTAGAACAATTCAAAGACACTGTGTTACAATGTAATTAGTTGACAAGGATTTCAGAAGATGATTAAAATTAGCAATAGATTTAATTTAACTATTTTTCAAACAGTTTACTGCTTATCAGAATATTGCATTATTGCAATCTATATAGCTTAGATTATTGCATAAATAAAAATAATTTAAATACACACTTGGTATTACAGAGTAAATATTGTCCAATTCTATTATTGTAATGCAATATTTCTAGTAAATCTACCTAATCATGAGAATAGTTCACACCCTAGTTACACTGCTTTTGGTCTAAATTTCATATTTCCTACTCATATTAATTGTCTCCATTTATATTCTGGTTACATTTAGCTAAATGCCAATGAATGAACTGATTACCTCAATAGAAATTATGTCTATTCCCTTTCTTTTTTGATGCCTGGTGTAAAGGTGTTGATCTTCAACCAGCATTTGCATTCTCCTAACTGTATAGAGTTTGCTGCCAAACTTCCACTATTTATCTCTCTTTCTCTATATCAGACTAGAGATAACATTCACTCACATAATTAGTTATTGTCACTGTAATACTCAAAGCTCCTGTAATAAAGAATTACAATAGATAATTCTCTAATAGATAATAATAAATTAGATTCTTAATTATAGATTACATTCATCCTTTACAGAATTCACTTTGGAAGAAAATACAGATTAGTGTATTCATTCTTTTTTCATTCCTGTACATACAATTCATGATATAGTTAAGATACATATATCATTAAACATTTTTAATTAAAAAAATGCAGCATACATTTTGATACACTGCTTAAATTAATAAAATGTGACATACCTCACATTCTTAATAGAAAACATATTTACCTCTTGAGCCCTTTCCTAAACTATAAAATTGAATTGTATTTCTTCGATATTTTAATGAGTACAGAACTAAGAATTGGACTTTTCCTCAACTCCACCCAATGTGTTCTCATCACTGTAAAAATTCCAGGTGCCAAATTCCATCTGTCTACTTTATTAGTTTAGTCATGTGACCATCTAAATGCTAACCATTTTCATTAGTTCAATGTCAGTAATGTCTATTTCCTGTTCATTTCCACTATATCTTGTAGTTGCTCACTTGTGTCTCCCTTTTCAGCTGAATAGAAGGTAACTTTTTGATCTGCCCAAAATTCATTCATGCTGTTATTATATGTCCCACTGACAGATCAACATCTGGCAGACAACACATTTCCTCCAATACCATAATATCTGCTTTCTACTCTTCTGGCAGCTTTCCACTGCACAGTCATGAGTTTAATAAGATAAATAATTAAATAGTATGAATTCCATGATATCGTGTATTTATGATTCTCCTATTGTTTGTGGATACTTGCTTCCTCTTGAGGTATTGTGGATTCTTGAAATGGCAATTTTGAAAGTAAAACATGTAAAATATATAAAGATGAAATTAGCTTGCAAGTATTTGTGTTTTTCCATCCAACTTATTGTACATAAAGAGTTTTTTTTTTTTTATGCAAATCATCCATACTCAGCCCCTACTGCTTCAACATAATCTTTCTGAGAGCCAGTTAGTAACCATAAAAACCCATCTCCCTTTTTTAAATATGGCCATTTGGTAATGATGGTTGTGATAATGATAATAATAAATATATATTTAACTGTTCAAAGAAAATTACTCTAATTGTTCAAAGCTTTTAAATAGATTTTGTTGCTGTTGTTTGCTTGTTTTTTTTTGTTTTTTTTTTGGGGGGGTGTATAAAAATTGCAATTAGATAAATTTTTTGTTAAGGTTTGACAAAACTTAGAATCATACAAAATGTGAAAATACATATCAGATAGAATATTCATTGAACATGTAAAATTCACTCCGCACATAAATGATTCAATTTAAGAATCATTAAGAATATACAAATGTTTTAATTTTAAATTGTGCTGAAATAGACATTTTCCAGAAATTGTGAGACTAACCATAATATATTCAGATAGTTTTAATCAATAATAACTATAAATTGAAGCACCTACACTTTTATTAACTGTGTTTAACATAAATAAGTACCAAAGTCATGATTTTCAAAACTTATAATCTATTTCTTAAAGTTTCTTGTAAATTTCACAAGTATAGGGTTGCCCTTTGAAAGCAAAGTGACAGTCACCATGCATGTTTGACTTGAAAGTTGATATCATGAGAAATTTAGATGCAAGTTAAAATGGATATTGCTAAGATCTATTAATTAATAATGTTCAGGTGGCATAAAGATGGGTCTTTGTGTGGTTTTATAACATTGCAATTGTTTGAAGTATAATTGATGTGACACAAACCTTTTAGGTATAGAGAAAGAACAAGATACTGATATGCACATGTTTATTAGTATACATAAGCAAATTTTTCTGGGAGGTTGTAGAGAAAAGTACTATAGTTAGTCATAAAAACATTCCTTTTTTCCTGTTAACATTCAACAGGCATTGTTTTTCTCACACTTCTTCAAAAATTGGAATCTTGTTATTTTGTTAAAAGCACATGCAATGAATTAAAGAGAAACAAACATTTATAAGCAAATATATAAATTTTGTCAATTTAGAATAGAAAAAAATTGAGTAAATATTATAAAAGAAAAGTCCAAGAGAGACAAGTGTTGTCCAACAGCATTAAGATAAATGTATATTGGAAAACTAGAGACAACATAAATAACCATACTTGAATGTGAATAAATATATAGGCTTGCTTGACTATTATCATTTCTGACTACTCATTCTCCCCTGGTGTTTGTGCCAGGACTGGATCAGAACAAGAGTCCAAGACTCCAATGCAGGCACTGCTGTAAAACATACAGTCCACTTTTAATGGTTTGTTTTTCTGTCTGTACTTGCTACAATATTCCAGTTTGCACAGAGCTATCATGAATGACATCATTTGATGATTTGAAATTTATGTAGTACAATTTATCGGATGTCGTGTTAAACAGAAGGAAGTGATACACAAGCTCTTACAAAGTCATAATACAGTGACTTACGATTTACCATGTGACGAATTTTGTCATATATAATTAATATTATGCAAACAAGGGACACATCACATAATTATAAAACTCTGCTGTAAACAAAGTAACATGAACAATCTCAAAGAAATTCAGAACATTATAGAGAATCATATTGCAACCTTTAATCCTTCCATTGCAGATTAATTTCTTTTTTAAACTTAACCACATCTGCACATGGAATTAATTATGATAGTTAGACTTGAAAAATAAGTATGTAGACATTAAGTTATTACTAAATAGTCAGATATAATTTATATATAGAATAACAGAATGGACAGAATTACAGAAATCTAATTTAGAAATTCATATAAACTGTCAAAACTTGCCTATTAATTGTATTCTGTGTAGTATACAGACAATTTGAATAACATTGGTCCACAGAAATTATTATCTCACAGTGCTACTATATCATTTCATTTTTGGAGAAAGTTGGTCCAAACAGTAACATCCTTTTAGATGAAGATTTGTTTTTGAGAGTACAAAAGGCTCCCTAAGACAAGTATATTCTTAAAGATGCACAGAGGTTAACTCACAGTTCAACAGTGTTTGATGAGTTTACTCAGGGAGTTAACTAAGATTTACAGCATTATACATACAGAATGTAATTAAAGGCAACCTAGTATTAAAGTATATAATGCTGTACTGAAAGTGTTAATGTTTCAGAGATATTGTTAACCTCAAATGAAAATTCCATGAATCATGAACACACTGTCATGTTGCTATCATAATTAACAGACAGTTTGTGACATAGCAATGTTTGCTGATAATCAAGATGTTTATTGACCAGTTTTATTTTTTTGGTTGTGAAAGTAAACATATACTATATTTGCAGATCACATGTATTTATATGTTATGTAATCAAATATTAAAATTTCTACAAAAATAATTTGGGGTTTAATTTTGTCATGTGGATAGATGGATGAGCAGCAGGCAGACTAGTCTATGAATTAAGTAACTCAAGTAATTAAGATCATATAGAGATGTAATTTTTCTGTTATCATTCATAACATGCACAAAAAAAGGCAAAAAGTTTCTGACCTTACATTTGTTGATACCAGAATATCAGTTTCCTTACAGCATAATTTATATTGAACATCTTGATGCCAGATGAAAGTTTCATTATGAGGAAAAAAATACATTAGAACTCAATGATAATAAAGTAACTCTACCAGATCAATATACAGTATTGGCTTATAATGGGATGCATAAATACATTAACTCATGAAAATAAAGTAACTCTACCAGATCAATGCTTAGTATTGGCTTAGAATGGGATGGAGATGCTCTTGATGAGTTGTTCATGTTTTTAAGCCAGTGCACAATTTTTATGATAATTTTAATACGGCTTTATTATCTCATAAATAATAAGTATTCAGTAACTACTATATTATTCTGATATAGTATACTAGAAATCATTTGCTATTACTGTTTTTTACACAGTGTTAGTATTCCATCACTATATAACACACTATTAAAAATTACTATTTCAACCCGCTGAATAAAATATATATTAATGTACTGGTCTAATACAAACATTAGTAACTAACAGTGATACAAGGTTGTTTATTTTGTTAAGTTATTCCTTGGAGGAAACGATTTAGAAAAATAATTACTTTTAAGAAGAATTACAAGGTGTTTATGACTGGCTGAGCAGATTATAGCTCTTTGTTTTTAGATTACAGTTTAAATGGAACACATCTGCCATTGATAAGTAGGTCATTTAACTGTTACAAGTTATTAGTTTTTTTTAAAGCAAATATCCATCCCTTTTCCCCTCAGTAATTGAAAGAATCAAATATTTTAACCTTTGCTAAATCGTTTTGTGCAACAGCTTGTTACCATATTTAAAATGTATTGTTGAACTGATTCTAAATAATAAAACTTTCACTGTGGTTTGATCTCCTTTTGCCTGCCTCCACAACAGCAGATGATACGTCACATGATCTCTGTCATCAGAAAGCTATGTACCTAGTACAAAGTTTCTGTCTTATTAAAAAGAAAACTTTTCATTTTCATTTCAAAAGATATCTAGTTAGAATCAGTGACTGCATTTCCATCAGTGGTAAAAAGTAGTAAATATAAGTAAAATACTCAGTACTGTATTATGATGGAAGTAATAGAGTTGATAGTGTAATATCAAGAACAGTAATCTGAAAGAATCTAATGGTTGAATTTTATTTCTGGAAGTGAAATATTACTAAGAGGCCAAGTACTTTTATCAACGGATGATTGTAAATACGTAAATACTTGTAGATTCTGACATTAAAAGTTTTGAATATGTGACACTTCTTATAACCTTCTATGGATGCATTTCTTTCTTTGTGTGTACAGGCACTAGCTTCACAGTAAAACTTGGCCATGAGCACATGAAGCATATTTGATTGTCAAAATCAGCTGCTGAACATTTTAATTTTTTACATTAGTATTGTACAGTAGATTAATAAGACATAATTTACAGCCAGGGTGTAATATACTATTACTACATTATTACCAGAAAGCAGCTGTTTTGACTTTTATGCATAAGTATTTTGCTATGTGTGGTGCCAATGCCATGAGAATCTCAATTTTTGTTATTAATAATTCCTACACAGATACCACTCGTCTCTCTCACTTGGCTGATATACAGTAAATGTTTTCTCTCTTTCACAATATTAAAGACAAACATTTACCATCACACAATATTTCCTTAAAAACTTCTTAGCAAAGGAGAAGACAATCCATCTTTTAATCTATATTTAACGAGCCCCCATCCACCCCCTGTCTCTCCAAACATTATCAGTATGTGTAATATGGTCAATAAATTTATTAAATCAACAATCAAATATACAATATATGAATATAATCAAAGAGCGTTGACATTTACATTTACATCACTTCACAACAATGTTTGATTAACGCTGGACAATCATTCAGTTTATTCTAGATAGACATTAGCAGTCAATTTAAAATTAATATATAATCAAGTTCATAGATATCATCACAGAAATGAGAGTAGAGTTTCAGAGAAATAATGTAAGTCAAATGCACATAACCTTTTCAAAGATGGCAGCTGTTGCCAGTATGTGTTCACAGTCACACTGTTTGCAACAAGTCACTGTCTTTCTTATTCGGGCGATGGTCTCACATGTTACACAACTGTTCCAGAATCTTCAATGAGCTCACAAATCACACTGTAAAGAATCATCCTGAATTTTATATGCACTATCAAGCACATCAGGATGAATGTCTCAAATTTTCATCTGTAGTACTCAACAAACCACTTGGAACATTCAAAATAATCTTCATGACTTCTCAAGACCAAACTCAAGCCACCATTTCCGTTGTATTGGCTCTCAAATGGAATTCACAGGAATCAGCTTACAGCAATATGTTTTACTGATAAGTTGACGACAGCACTGGATTCGTATACTAATATAACCAAGCAGTCACTGCTACTTGAAGCGAAAGGGGAAAAAAGGCATGCTTTCTCTGCAAAAGTCAAATTAATGCAGCACAAAATTTCATCTATAAACTCCTTTCTCCCTTACAAACATTCTCAACTTACAAAATCCTGCAACAATTTCATTAGCCTGAATCACACACAACATAAGAAATATAGCATCGATCAAAATTCAAAAGTATAATGTACAACATAGTCAAAATAATGAACATAGAAATAATGGTTTAGTTACATAAGCATTCTCTAATTCAAATCAGAGACCAATAGCAAGCATGTATGAAATATACCACGTGCATTCTTTCTTTATCAGTCAGTTACCATAAGCTAATGATCATCTTTATGATCGGACTCGAGTTATGTTCAAATTCAAAGTGATTAGACAGAGTACTTCTTCAACAAAGAAACTTTTGGTCCATTCTATTGGATGAGTTTGCTATAAACAAGTGAGACTGTTAGAAAAACTATTCATCCAATTAGAACTTGTTTGGATTGAATCAGCAATTTTCTAGAATATTCTCAACCCAAGTTGTTTACTCCAATTCTGACACTTACAAAAAATACTATCATAAGATGTGCCCAAGATTGGGTCACTTTGACAATTTAACAATTTATATAACAGTTAAGTTTAGAAATAGGGATAGGCAAATTTACTCCGCCACACAACATCATTTTCTAACTCACAAGAACATAAGGTTTTACAGTCAACTAAAATGTAACCCTCTATTTACCAGATTTTGCTAAAGAGTATAGTTTTGATAGGGGAATAATTGTAATAACAGTTACATGTATCTACTAAATATACATAAAATAACATAGGGAATCTTTACAAGCTTACATTATTTAAAGACATGCAGTTTTGATCTCTCAGCCATACAAATACTGTTCAGTTAAAATTTACACAAAGTAGAAAAGATTTAAGAAAATAATTACATACAAATACAATACAATAAAGTAATATACATTTGTACCACAACATATCAGTGCATAGTGTAGTATATTTTGTTTAATTATTTTAGTTGTCAAGAAATTATAAGGAAATGAACATAGCAGGAAACCTGCAACAAAAACAAAAAAAGTTTTTTTAAACAATCCAAATGTTGAACTTTTTTTTATATTCCAGAGAGGACATTGTGAATACCAACACTTCCAATGACAGTGACAAGACACTTATAGATGTAAGTCTTAACACTTATTTCTACTCTAGTATTATGTGCATGTTCCAGTAATAGTGAATAAATACTTATCCTTGTAAGTCTTTACTTATTTTTACCTTCATATTATATGACATTAGTTACAGGGCATTGTTTTCATGGATTTGGAAGCAGCATAGATATATATATTGAACTTGTCCATATATTGAACTTGTCAGTTGAACTATCATATTAATGCTATTGATGTTGTCATTTAGTATACTGTCCAATTGTTTAATAATTTTCATTATTTTTATTCTTGTTATATAATGAAATTTTGTGTTGTATATTGTCGCCACCCCACCTTTTCTCTGACGAAAGGAGGGTGGTGGCTAGTCGACGCCACATAGGACTTGCATAAATATTATTACAAATCCGCACACAGAATACCAAGATGGTTATTTGACTCGAATTTTATTCTGCGTGTAGGTTAATTATTGCCGACATGTTTGCATGTGTGCTTGCATACAGGTAAGGGTGAAGTGTAGACGGCACAGATGACGGCACAACGTATAACAACGACAACCACTCTTTCAAAACCATAGACAGGAGAAAGCCTCAATGTCAGAGTATAAATTCAAATTTATTGGTCTATGGGTTTCCTCTCACACGTTGGTTAGTCAATCAGCCATCCACACTCGCACCCACGGGTAGGGGGGAAGAAAGAAAGAAAGAACGATGAATAAAATAAAAGAAATACGAAATTCAATTTCTTCATGCAGTACTACTTCTAAAATTGCCTAAGCATTTTACAACATAATATAACAGTCATTATTTCAAAAGTTCTGGAGCCACTGCTCCTATATCAAAATTCAATAGTTCAATAATAAACAATGTCATTTGACTTGCAAGTCCTCTTCAATCAGTTCCATCAATATTTTCTTATATTAATCTTAAAACCATTCTTTACTTATAAACGTAGATTTAACTTAAGGTTTATTTTTAATTTTTAGGTTTAATGTTTAATTAAAATTCTAAGCTTAAGTTTTAAGTTTTAGGTTTAGGAGCTCTGAGATTCCTACCCTAATTAATATTTTTCTACTCACATAGTTATTGTCACTTTCTCCTCGTTCTCTGTTCACATAGTTATTGTCATTTTCTCCTTGTGCTGGGCTCACACAGTTATTGTCACTTTCTCCTCGTTCTCTGTTCACATAGTTATTGTCATTTTCTCCTTGTGCTGGGCTCACACAGTTATTGTCACTTTCTCCTCGTTCTCTGTTCACATAGTTATTGTCACTTTCTTCTTGTGCTGGGGGGTTTTGATGATACACAAAAACACCATTGACATCGTGGTTCACTCCAACAGCCGTCCTTGCTGCTACAAAGGCTGCTACAATTTCACGCTCCCGCTGTGCTATTCGTTAGGCCTAATTTCTCAATTCTTCTTACGTTCTCTCTTCTCCCCTCTTCTCACCAACGCCTCTCCTCTTTTCTCCTCTTACGTTCCTCATTTCATCACGTCTCTCCTCTTCTTTTATCTTTGTTTCTCCTCTTCTCTCACGTCTATCATCTCTTCTCTTTATGTACTTGACTAACGGCCAACCCTGCCATTTTCTCTGCGACATGACATGCATCATCGCGACTGCTTCCAGCAATATACTACCTCTGTAATATACAGCATCTGCAACATATCCCGTGCGCTGCGACATTACACTGCCAATTAATTACTTCTATTGGAAAATAATTGATCGCTCGCGGTCTTTGCACAGAGTCTTTGAAAAACCCAGAGATGACTGCCCTATATGACTGGTTTATCTTGAACTATGACGGCCCTGACACGGCACGCCTTCAAATACAGCTGGGTAGACACCTGGCACTCTATTGCAGTGTCCAAGAGTTCTCTAGCACTGGTTGCCTCCCAGTCCCTGGTACAAAAAAGCAGGGAGAAACTCTATCTGAGGGTCTTTCCCACCCTCTCTACCAAACGCTGCTACATTCTCGAGGTTTCTCATTCGTTTCTTTCTCCGTATCCCCTTTTATACACATGGTTCTTGTGCATCACTTTCGCTGAGCTGATTAGAACACACCCCCTCCAGCACACACTGTACCCCCATCCAGCACTGCACTGTACGTGCTGATGAATATTCTGACCATTCTGACCGTCCACTTTTTATTAGTGCCAAGTATCGAGTTCCCAGTTGGCACCTGTGATTTACGTATCCATTTACCTACTAAATAACTATCTAGCTAACTCTCAGAGCACACTGAACTACATCTCAGAGCTTTCCTTTTATTTTGTTTTTAAAACTAATTCAGACCTGTCAGATATGTCAAGTGTCTTCTTTGTCAGTGCTTTGAGTCTAGCTGGCAGTGCTAGCCATAATAAACAAAGGGTAAGTCTCCTAAATCCCAGCAGTTATGTCAGTGCTCTGATCCAAGTTTAAATTGCTAATCTTAAATAAAAATAGAACTAGTCCCCCAAATCCTGTTAGTTAATACTCTGAGCCATATGATCTTAAATAAATAGAGGCAAGTCTCCCAAACCCTGTTATATTTCGATTGTACTTGTCCTTTCAAAGCCAAAACAAATTTTAATAATATTCTTATTAAATATTGGTACAAAACATTGAATTTTATAACAATATAAGCATGTCATATGTACATGTTATATTTTAATTCTGAAATTATTTTAGCTTTTTGAATCATGAATTTTCCCAAATGGTCAGCTTCCCTTCTCTGAGTTCCATGAGTGTAATATCAAAATCCCAACTACTTTAATGTTTTTTATTTTTTAACAACATTTAAAAGATGGCATATTTAATTTAATGACCAAATTTAATTTTATATCTTGTTTGCATTGGTCAAATTGCCAAATTAACAACAAGTGAACAACAACAACAACAAATCAATCTAGCAAAAACTTCTGTAAACCCAGGTTCACTGTCTTTATTCCTTCTATATTATTCATAATGATCTTTATGCATCAGAATTTCCATATTAATTCTGTAACCAAAATATTCTTTCATATCATTTAGTGTCACTAAAACTTTATATAAGATCCCTTGCTTATAAGTTTTGGTGTAGTTTCTACTACCCAAACTGCTTGATTATTGGGTACAGTGACTAACAAAGAACAGTAATTTTATATAGTCAGTTATATTTATGCTTATTGGAATATTTCTGAGTCACAGAGTATTAACTGTAGGAAAGTCTTGTCTACAAAGCCAGCATTATCAGTTACCCACTCATCCTTTTCAATAAAGCCAGCATTATCAGTTACCCACTTATTATTCTTTTCAATAAAGCTAGCATTATCAGATACCTACTCATTATTTGTTTCGATAAAGCCAGCATTATCAGTTACCCTTCATTCTATTCAATGAAGCCAGCATTATCAGTTACCCACTCATTATTCTTTTCAATAAAACCAACTTTATCAGTTACCCACTCATTATTCTTTTCAATAAAGCCAGCATTATCAGTTACCCACTCATTCTTTTCAGTAAAGCCAGCATTATCAGTTACCCACTCATTTCCGTAAAGCCAGCATTATCAGTAACCCACTCATTCTTTTCAGTAAAGCCAGCATTATCAGTTACCCTCTCATTATTTTTTTCAGTAAAGCCAGCATTATCAGTTACCCACTCATTATTCTTTTCAGTGAAGTCAGCATTATCACTTACTCACTCATTATTCTTTTCAATAAAGCCAGCATTATCAGTTACCCACTCATTATTCTTAATAAAGCCAGCATTATCAGTTACCCACTTTTCAGTAAAGGTAGCACGATCACTTACCCATTCATTATTCTTTTCAGTAAAGCCAGCATTATCAGTTACCCACTCATTATTCTTTTCAGTAAAGCCAGCATTATCAGTTACCCACTCATTGTTCTTTTCAATAAATTCAGTAGATTCAGTTATCCAATATATTATTAATAATGAGAGAGCTTTTACCATCCAACCCACATGGAGGCTAATACTCCAACCTTATAGTTTTTAACTGTTCAGTGCTGGCCAGAAAAGTGGCCTTTCAGGTTCAGGTTGAAAGGGTTAAAGTTGTAGTAGGGACAGTAGAAAAATTAGTAATTGAAAATCATTGTTCTTCACACAACAGTCAAGGCAAGATAAGTTGTACATGCATATTCACACAGATCAGTGTAGATAATATTACCTAAAACAACATCCAATTAAACTGTTTAAATTGTCCAAGCATACACAGATCAGTATCACTCTATCACCTAACCACAGTATCTAAGTAGCTGTATAAGTTTTCCAAGTATACTCACACAGAGCGTCACTATTTCACTTCAGAAATAAATAAATAATAAAAAGTTTTCTTATGTTTCTGTTGAACTTGCGAATTTCAGCATTGTTTTTTTTTTTAACAAGTTCTACTAAAATATTAAAAGCGAATATATTCCAAAAAGATTTTCAAAATAAGTATTACAGACATACCAAGGAATTTTAAAAGTAGTATTTTTATTTTATTTCAAATAATAATAAAAAGTTTTCTTATCTTTTTGTGTTAAACTTGCAAACATTTTCATCGTTTTGTTGTTTTTTTTACAAGTCTACCAAAAAAATAAAAGCGAGTATAATTTTTAAAAGATTTTCAAAATAAGTATTATAAATTTTAAAAAGATTTTCAAAATAAGTATTATAAACATACTAAGGAATTTTAAAATTATTTATTTAAATTTATTTCAAATTCAAAAACAAAGAAATAATAAAAAGTTTTCTTAACTTTTTGTTGAACTTGTGAACTTTTTCATTGTTTTTTTGTTTTTGTTTTTACAAGTCTACTAAAAAATTAAAAGCAAGTATAATTCATATAATTCTAAAAAGATTTTCAAAATAATTATTATGGGGGACATTTTTTAAGTATTTATTTAAATTTAATTACCAAACGTGGTTATTATTTCAAATTCACAAATAAATAAATAAATAAATAAAAAGTTTTCTTACCTTTTCTTGTGTTGAACTTCGTCAATTCATTAGTTGTTCCTTGAATAAAATCCAAAGAAAACATTTATTTTAAATTGCCAATTGTTCTTGTGTAAATATTCACTGTTTCTTAAAAAGTTCCGTGCTTTTGAACAAAACAAAAGTGTCACATGAAAGCCATACGTTCTTTGCTTTGAGAATGACTGGGTTTGTTTTTTTTATTATCACATGGTCACATCCAAAATTTCAGTAGGGGCTGGTGAATTTCATCTACAGTTAATTAGAATCAATCACACAATAAAGTTAGGTAGGATCAAGCAAACAACTCAAAATCGACCTGAAACTTGGCATGCCTGACAAAAAATTTGGTTCAAAATGGCTGCTCAACTTCAACAAGAGTGGAAAATGTTTGCCCTTTCAATGACATGACCTTTCTAATAATAGTTATCCAATGATAAAATTTAGAGCAGATTCACTGCTGAAGCCAAACATATCTTTCTTTCACTCTGATTGGTTACTTTTTTAAATGTACCATTGCTTACACTGAGCACGCGAGTGAGTGTCCTTTTTAGTTTCCATGGCCCACCGAAACCATTTGTTTTGCAGCCTTATAAGTTCCCATGGTGACGTAAAGGTTCAACAGCTCAGTTTTAGCTGATTTTATCTGCCATGCCACTTTTAGATCTACAAGAGGGAAAGGTGCTTTTTTCTTTTGCAAAAACTAAGCATTTACACAAAAAATAATAAAAATATTAAACATCCAAGTGAGGAGAATTTTTAAGTTTACTTGAAGTAATGTTTGGACCAAACACCTATAGACCTAAATTTGTGTACAGATAATAATACATCAGACAGGTAACTTTCTCTGTTAGTATTATACTGACAGATAAGCTAATATAAATGAATTTGTTTTGCCCTGAGAGTGAGATTGGTAGAGAGAAAGAGTGAGTGCACAATAAGATTTAAAATATGTGCCCCATGCTAATAGCTTCTTATTTATAGCACTAATTATAATAGCTTAGCTATTATAGCTTAGTTATAATATTGTAATAGCCCAAGTTTCCATTCCCTCTACACCTAGGACCTAAGTTTCCACTGTGAGTTGCTGTACCTCAGTACACCTAGGGCCTAAGTTTCCATTGTACGCTTATAGTGTGAGTAGTTGTACCTCTCTGTATGCTAGGGCCTAAGTTCTACTGTGAATTGCTGTACCTCTTCAAGGCTCATGTTTCACTGTGAGCCTTTTAATATGAGTTACTGTACCTCCCCATACACTTAGGGTCCACTGCACTATAAGCCTTTTACTGTGAGTTGCAATACCTCCTATGGTCCCAGCTTCCAATGTACACCTAAAATATCAGAGAGATGTATATATGTGGACAGCACCGTATGGCTGTCTGTCTCTTGAGAAAAGATTTATATAGCTGAGCTGAGCCAGCCTGAAGAACTGAATGATACACTGATGACTGACTGTCATGCAGCCCCATGTTTTAATTTGCAACCTAAGTGTCGCCACCCACCCTCCCCTCTCCGGCCGGAGGGGAGAGGGATGGTGGCTTGCCGGCTCCACGTAGGACTTGCATAAAGAGAATGACAAATCCATACACAGAATACCAAGATGTTTGTTTGGCTCGAATTTAATTCTGCGTGTAGGTTACGTATTGCCGACATGTTTGCATGTGTGTTTGCATACGGGTAGGGGTGAAGTGTAGACGGCACAGACGACACAACGTATAACAACGACAGCAACCACTCTTTCGAAACCATAGACAGAAGAAAGGCCCAATATCGGAGTACAAGTTCAAATTTATTGGTCTATAGGTTTCCTCTCACACGTTGGTTAGTCAGTCAGCCATCCACACTCACGCCCATGGGAAAGGGGGAAGAAAGAAGAAAGAAAAATGATAAATGATGAATTAAAATCAAAGAAATACAAAACTCAATTTCTTCATGCAGTACTACTTCTAACATTGCTTAGGCATTTTACAACATAATAGAACAGTCATTATTTCAGAGTTCTGGCGCCACACATCAATGTTCAATAATAATACACAAAGTTCAAAACAATTGTCATTTAACTTGCAAGTCTTTTCAATGGTTCCACCAATATCTCTTTCTATCAAGGTTTACTTCTAATTTTAGGTTTTAATGCTTAATTAAGATTCTAGTTTTAGTTTTAGGTTCTAGTTTATACTTATGTTTATGTGCTACGTGCTCTGAGATTTCCCTAATTAGTTAGAATTTTCTTTTACTCACATAGGTATTGTCACGTTCTCCTTGTTCTCTGCTCACATAATTCGTTACTCTCTCTTGTTCTCTGCTCATATCGTTTCACTTCTGGTGCTGGGCTCACATCGTTATCGGCTCTTTCTCCATGTGCTGGGCTCACATCGTTACACTTTCTTCTTGTGCTGGGCTCACATCGTTATCGGCTCTTCTTGTGCTGGGGGGGGGGGGGTTCTGATGATACAACAAAACATCGTCGACGTCTCGACCTGGCCGCCTTCACTGTTACGACGGCTGCTACACTTCTGCTACACTTCGCGCTCCCGTGCGCTTCTCTGCTTCTCTTGTTAGGCCTAATTCCTCAGCTCTCATTGCGTTCTCTCTTCTCTCTTCTTCTCTTCAATTTCTGCTCATTTCATCTCATCTCTTAACTTCGTTTCTCATCTCTTCTCTTTTTCATAACTTCGTTTCTCATCTTCTCTTCTCTTAACTTCGTTTCTCATCTTCTCTTCTCTTCTTCACAACGGCCAACCCTTGCCGTTCTCGGCGGTATGCCTCATGCATGACCGCTACTGCTTCCAACGATAGTTACTACCACTATGTAACATCTCGTTCTGTAACATCTCCCAGCGCCGTGACATTAAACTTCCACCAGGAATTT
This sequence comes from Sinotaia quadrata, assembly GCA_028829895.1. Taxonomy (NCBI): domain Eukaryota; kingdom Metazoa; phylum Mollusca; class Gastropoda; order Architaenioglossa; family Viviparidae; genus Sinotaia; species Sinotaia quadrata. The sequence goes on along the minus strand of CM054183.1, from coordinate 72,929,820 downwards.
GCCTTCTGCCTGGAAAATAATCGATCACCCGCGGTCTTTGACAGAGTCTTTGAAAACCTGAGATGGCTATCTGATTTGATTTGGCCCATCTAAAAACTGCAGCGGTCTTTACGACGCGCCTCATACGCAGCCAGGTAGACTTTCTGGCACACTGTTACAGTGGTCAAGAATCCTCCTTCTGCTTTGCCATCACAGAATCGTAGAGTTTTCTTGATCCATAAAAGCAGGGAGAAACTCAGAGGTGACCTTCACCCCTGTACTACATTTTCCACGTCGCTCTTCCACGTTTCTCATCCGCCCCTGGCTCTGTCTCCTCTTTTATACACAAACTCTTGTACATCACTTTCTATGAGATGACTCGAACACACCCCTCCTTCCAGCACAGACACTATCCCCCATCCAACACTGCCCATTTACCACCAGCACTGTACGTGCTTAGGAATATTCTCTGCCCATCCTGGCCACCTCTGGCATCCAGTTCTATCAGTGCCAAAATATCAAGTTCCCAGTTGGCACCTGTGATTTACGTATCCATTTAACCTCTAGCTAACTCTCAGAGCACACACTAAAATCTCAGAGCAAGCTGTCCTACTCCTATTTTATTTTAAAAACTATAGTTACTGGCAGCTCATGGCCACCTGGCAAGCAGTACACACACAGACCAACCTTTTTAACTAAGCATACAATGATTAATTTTCCAATAACTCAACTTCTATTTCACTAAGTACTTTCACAAAACAATAGTAATTACACAATAGCAATCAATATTAACCTACTACCAAACATTTATAGTGGTGATTCTTTAAAAAAAGATGTTTACATTTCCAAAACTTAGTCTGCCTCCAGTCACGGACATAATTGGCGTCCCAGTGCTCGCTCACGAATTCCGTCGCTGGCCCTACGCTGACATATATTTATGAGCGTGGTGTCCTGACCGCAGAGGGTCAAGCCAGCATTCTCTTGCAAGCTAATTATATCTTTTCCATTCCCCAACACGAACTTAAAGCTAATGTAAAGCTAATGTTTCCGACTTGGTTTTTCCCGTTGTTGACAAATGGTCATTTTCACCCTGTCCCTCTTTTAATTAACTTAGCGGTTTCGTTCATAGTTTAAAGTTAGAAGTTACTTAGAGGGAGAGAAAAAAAATTATTAATAGTTCTTGATTTTCGTGACATATCCCTCCTCCTTTTTGACCGAAGCTTATGAAATAAGTGTAGGTCAACAATATTAAAAAATTTTTTTTCAAAAGTTGATTACAATCCAAGCAATTAAAATTATTCTGCTTCACGAAACTCATTTAAACTGTGTCTATTGGATGCCTAGACAATGCATTGGTTCGTACGGTGATCAGCCCTAGAAATAAATTGCATAAGCGTATTTACTGTCTATACACCTACCTATTTTCATTTTTCCGTTTTATGCAAAAATTAACAAGTGTTGTTTTTTTTCTTTCAAAAATAATCAGCCTAGGAAAACTTATCATCTATCATGATGATGGAGAACTATCGAGAGAAAAATCAAATCACCTTACAGGGTAGTCCCTTTAAAATTTACAAGTTAGATACATGTATAAACACTAGCAGTACTAGCATATTAAAGTGTATGGTTCAAAAATTTATTTGCAAAAATCTTTTCTCTAAAACTTTTCTCAAGAAATTCAAACTAGTCTTTCACAAGTTCATTTATAAATGTAAAACGATTAATTTCAATATGAGGTTATTTATAAGAACTACAAACTTGTTCCAAAATCTTGATCTGAATGTAACCTCACAATGATCTGTTGTTGTTCTATTATTATCTCAACATTTTTTTTTTCCCAGTCACTCTTGCTTTAAAAAAAATTGTGTACAAGTATACTTCTACTCCTAAGTTAGAAAATTAAAATTGCATGAAGCAATTTACGAAAATGCCAATTAATGATCTTTCACAAAAATTTATTGAGTATTAAAATACGAGGTCATTTCTAACAGCGTCCTAAGCAACCGAGCGGGTTCCTTCCCCTTGTAAAAAAATTCGCATGGTCACTGCAAGCGAGCGTAGCGTCACTGCACGGTGAGGGAACGAAAAAAAATTAGGTCGCTGGCTGTGCGGGAGTGTGCCCCGGACAGAAATGAATCAAAACAAAGTCTGTTGTCACTGAAAAATCTAACACCGCAAAACAAAAATGTCTTACTATAAGACTAACACTATTTATATGTAATCCATTCTAAACATTTAATAATCTAACAAGCCTCTTCATTACGTATGATTCAAAGCTATCTTTACAAAATGCATACTTTTGTTTCCACAATGGCATTCTTATTAAATGAAGGCGTTCATCAGTACAAGAGCTGAGATACCTAAGAATAAAAATTGCCAAAATAGAATTCTTTAACTATTTCTAACGTACACCAACAATCAGAACACTTTCTATCTTCCCGTTTTTCCAAATGCATGGCATGACTAACACGAACCTACACACCTTCTGGGTCGTGACCTTTCCTGTGGAGGGGGACAGTGGGTTTCTCGGAGTAATTATCTTACGGTCGGCTGAAATACAATGCTCTGACTGAGTCTTTCCCTTTCCTTTTACTTTTTTTTTTTTTTTTTCATCACTGTGTTTACATTTTTAGTGTAGTATTTTCTGTGCGATTCAGCATGATTTCTTTATCATTACAATAACTATCATTTACACCACGCTTATTGTAGTAGTCCAACATTTCACTACATCATTGTCAATCACTTATTGCTTTGTTAATTACTTATTGCTTTAATTCTGCTTTCTCCTGCCCAATTCTTACTAGTCATTTATTTCATTAGCCATTCGTACGGTTAGCGAGTTTTACAGAAACTCTAGCAAATCAAAAATTCGTTTGCTACAAAACGAGGTCGCTTGACTCCCTGAGTTTTCGACAACAAAATATATGCGCACGGACTTCAATACCGTCGCCTCCAACTCAAACGAATATACGCGGTTTCTACCAATACCGGCCCAAACTCAAATTTCAAACATATAACGGCTCAGTTTCCAACTGACGCAAAACACAAGGTACTTCTCTCTAAGTACTACAGTATTGTGACTCTGCACGAATACTTCATCAATTTAAAAATCAACAACTTCAAAAACGAAAACATCGGGTCGTCTCAATAGCGTTGCCTCTAAAACCGTAACGAAATTAAAAATGGCATGACTCAAAAATCAAAGTAGAATATGCGATCAACATCGGCATTAATATTTACATAGAATTTCGAAACTTGTTGCAATACATACATCAAATATTTTCAATAACGAAACACCAAAACGGAGATATAAAACTCGGACTTGCCTCTCTGACTCGGCATTTAAAGTATTAAATTTCTAAACAATCAAAACGAATTTATCGGCCCACAAATACCGGCGCTCTCAATATAAATCACGAAATAGTTACACGCAAAAATGAAAATTAAAGGCAGAATACATCAAAACAAGTTTTCAAAAATTAAACATCAAAAGATATATCAAACACTAATTCACCACTTCCTTAAATCAAAATACTGTAACCATCATTACTGCAAAATATGATGATACTACATGAAATAGATAGCAGAAAGAGAAATGATGCAAACACACCGCAAAACAATTTTTACCTATCACGTCAGGGTCACCAAATGTCGCCACCCACCCTCCCCTCTCCGGCCGGAGGGGAGAGGGATGGTGGCTTGCCGGCTCCACGTAGGACTTGCATAAAGAGAATGACAAATCCACACACAGAATACCAAGATGTTTGTTTGGCTCGAATTTAATTCTGCGTGTAGGTTACGTATTGCCGACATGTTTGCATGTGTGTTTGCATACGGGTAGGGGTGAAGTGTAGACGGCACAGACGACACAACGTATAACAACGACAGCAACCACTCTTTCGAAACCATAGACAGAAGAAAGGCCCAATATCGGAGTACAAGTTCAAATTTATTGGTCTATAGGTTTCCTCTCACACGTTGGTTAGTCAGTCAGCCATCCACACTCACGCCCATGGGAAAGGGGGAAGAAAGAAGAAAGAAAAATGATAAATGATGAATTAAAATCAAAGAAATACAAAACTCAATTTCTTCATGCAGTACTACTTCTAACATTGCTTAGGCATTTTACAACATAATAGAACAGTCATTATTTCAGAGTTCTGGCGCCACACATCAATGTTCAATAATAATACACAAAGTTCAAAACAATTGTCATTTAACTTGCAAGTCTTTTCAATGGTTCCACCAATATCTCTTTCTATCAAGGTTTACTTCTAATTTTAGGTTTTAATGCTTAATTAAGATTCTAGTTTTAGTTTTAGGTTCTAGTTTATACTTATGTTTATGTGCTACGTGCTCTGAGATTTCCCTAATTAGTTAGAATTTTCTTTTACTCACATAGGTATTGTCACGTTCTCCTTGTTCTCTGCTCACATAATTCGTTACTCTCTCTTGTTCTCTGCTCATATCGTTTCACTTCTGGTGCTGGGCTCACATCGTTATCGGCTCTTTCTCCATGTGCTGGGCTCACATCGTTACACTTTCTTCTTGTGCTGGGCTCACATCGTTATCGGCTCTTCTTGTGCGGGGGGGGGGGGGTTCTGATGATACAACAAAACATCGTCGACGTCTCGACCTGGCCGCCTTCACTGTTACGACGGCTGCTACACTTCTGCTACACTTCGCGCTCCCGTGCGCTTCTCTGCTTCTCTTGTTAGGCCTAATTCCTCAGCTCTCATTGCGTTCTCTCTTCTCTCTTCTTCTCTTCAATTTCTGCTCATTTCATCTCATCTCTTAACTTCGTTTCTCATCTCTTCTCTTTTTCATAACTTCGTTTCTCATCTTCTCTTCTCTTAACTTCGTTTCTCATCTTCTCTTCTCTTCTTCACAACGGCCAACCCTTGCCGTTCTCGGCGGTATGCCTCATGCATGACCGCTACTGCTTCCAACGATAGTTACTACCACTATGTAACATCTCGTTCTGTAACATCTCCCAGCGCCGTGACATTAAACTTCCACCAGGAATTTGCCTTCTGCCTGGAAAATAATCGATCACCCGCGGTCTTTGACAGAGTCTTTGAAAACCTGAGATGGCTATCTGATTTGATTTGGCCCATCTAAAAACTGCAGCGGTCTTTACGATGCGCCTCATACGCAGCCAGGTAGACTTTCTGGCACACTGTTACAGTGGTCAAGAATCCTCCTTCTGCTTTGCCATCACAGAATCGTAGAGTTTTCTTGATCCATAAAAGCAGGGAGAAACTCAGAGGTGACCTTCACCCCTGTACTACATTTTCCACGTCGCTCTTCCACGTTTCTCATCCGCCCCTGGCTCTGTCTCCTCTTTTATACACAAACTCTTGTACATCACTTTCTATGAGATGACTCGAACACACCCCTCCTTCCAGCACAGACACTATCCCCCATCCAACACTGCCCATTTACCACCAGCACTGTACGTGCTTAGGAATATTCTCTGCCCATCCTGGCCACCTCTGGCGTCCAGTTCTATCAGTGCCAAAATATCAAGTTCCCAGTTGGCACCTGTGATTTACGTATCCATTTAACCTCTAGCTAACTCTCAGAGCACACACTAAAATCTCAGAGCAAGCTGTCCTACTCCTATTTTATTTTAAAAACTATAGTTACTGGCAGCTCATGGCCACCTGGCAAGCAGTACACACACAGACCAACCTTTTTAACTAAGCATACAATGATTAATTTTCCAATAACTCAACTTCTATTTCACTAAGTACTTTCACAAAACAATAGTAATTACACAATAGCAATCAATATTAACCTACTACCAAACATTTATAGTGGTGATTCTTTAAAAAAAGATGTTTACATTTCCAAAACTTAGTCTGCCTCCAGTCACGGACATAATTGGCGTCCCAGTGCTCGCTCACGAATTCCGTCGCTGGCCCTACGCTGACATATATTTATGAGCGTGGTGTCCTGACCGCAGAGGGTCAAGCCAGCATTCTCTTGCAAGCTAATTATATCTTTTCCATTCCCCAACACGAACTTAAAGCTAATGTAAAGCTAATGTTTCCGACTTGGTTTTTCCCGTTGTTGACAAATGGTCATTTTCACCCTGTCCCTCTTTTAATTAACTTAGCGGTTTCGTTCATAGTTTAAAGTTAGAAGTTACTTAGAGGGAGAGAAAAAAAATTATTAATAGTTCTTGATTTTCGTGACACTAAGATAAACAAAACCCAAGACAGACCTTGAGACCCATAGTATGGAGAAACAGTCACATTTACCATTCTTTTTCTCCCCAACTCTTCATCTCCAAGGTGTGGTCTTAAATAAACAACACACAATTGAGAGAGGGATAACAGACAGGAGATAGAAGAGAAGGGAAAACAGTGTAGTTAGGTTTAGGATTTAGGTATAGCTTCAGAGACTAGCTTTGTATTAAAGTAAGAAGATGGATATAAGCTAAAAGGTTGTCAGTCATAGGAGAAATAAAAAAGTGATAGAAATACATAGATTAGTCATAGTTTAGTTGTATGAAGTAAGATTATTGTGTTTCTTTATATGGAAAGACTTAAGTGTATTTTTATTATATATGATGTGGACTTAAGTGTATTTTTATAATGTATGATGTGGACTTTGTGTATTTTGGTTTCTCTCTGATTGCTTCTTCCCTGTTTCCATCATATAAAGCATTTTCAACATAATAAAATAAATGATAAATGATCTCTATTAAAAAGAGCTGTGCTGATTATATTTATTTATCATCACATCAGTCATCCTTTATATTTCATTCTGATCCCTTGAAATGGCATTTACAAAAAGAGAAAGTTGACAATGAGTGTCATTTCATGCATTTCAGGACATATGGACTGATGCCTATTTTTTTTTTTTACTATCCATAAGAAATAAAACCTATTTGTTTCATATGTTCAAAAACTGTTTCAGTCATAAAGGAATACAACAACTTATAAAGACTATAAATGAATCAAAACATTCAAGCTATGAAAAATTGAATGGTGAACTAAGAAAAGAAAAAAAATAAGAATATGAAGAAAGCATTGACATGTCAGCATATGGATTTCCAGAGAGTTCAAAACAGAGAACAACAGTGTTGTTCAGAACAATAATATAAGGGCAGATTTCCTTGTAAGTATAAAAAATTGCTAAATTTTCAGAGCCATTTTCTTCTGGTGAAATTTGCCAAAGAATTTCTCAGTATTGTAGTGAGTATATTGTGCCAAGAAAAGAGAATGGAATTTGACAATATAAGTCTCTCTCACATTGGACAGTGGCCAGGCATATCAGTGGCATAGCTGATGATTTTCAGAGTTAATTATAATTTTAAGATCATTTTATTGCTAAATACTTACAATATCTTTTCGAGAGTTAATTTTCTGATTATTATTTGGTAAAGAATAGAAATGTATTTTTATACATCTTTTGGTTGATACTCAGAATATGATACTGAAATGTAATAGCATGCAGACTTGCAGATTTGAATATTATCCAGAAAGAAAAATTGCTATGAGCTTTATATTTGAAAAGTTTTCTACTAAGTTTTATTTTCTCATAATTTTAACTGTATTTGTTATGTTAAATCACATTTTTCTTGTCTTTTGTAACCATTTTATTTATTTATATGTCTTCTTTTTCTTTTTTCTTTATTGAAAATAAAATCAGCAATCCATTTAATTACATGCATCCATTAAAAAAAATTCCAATATGTTTATCCTTAATAGATATATCCACTTTTATTGTCATTTAAAAAACAAGTATGATTGATAGGATGTCTCTAGAACTCCAATTTATAACAAATATTGTCAACTAAACATATTTCATGTGTTTTATTTATGAAATATATTTTTCTTTATTTTTTATGTAATAGCTTAAATAATTTTCATAAGAATCTTTCTGTAATATTTTAAATACAATAACGCATAAATTTGTCCTCTAATTCCTTCAGAGTAACACATCAGAACGTAACCTTCTGGACAGGGTGGATTCAGTTGACAGCCAAGATGATCCACTTGGCCACAGCTGGAACCGACAAAATAGTGTGAGTATTACATACATGTACAATTAGTTTTTATGCATTTGGTCTTTTATTTTTTAATTTTGCTTATTAAGCCATTTGAACAGCCAAATAGCAATAAGTTCAGTGTAAAGTGAAATATATTTTAAAAATCTGAGTTAATCTGAAAAACATTAACATGGTTTACTAAAATATAAATAATAAATAGCAACCACAAAGTTATATACAATATTAATGTGAAAGCAAGCTTTTTCACAGACTGAGGTACCTCTCAGAAGTTTTAGGAACAGTGGTTTATTAAAATTAAAATAGAACATAAACTCGACTTAGAAATATTTTGCACATTTGCTGTTGATCTATGATTTGAATTGGAGAATGCTTCTGTAATTGAACCATTATTTCTTTGATTGCTAATTTGATTACATTGTACATTATACTTGTGAATTTTGATCGATGTTATCTTTCTTATGCTGCATGTATATCAGGCTAACGAATATTGTTGCAGGATTTGTAAGTTGAGAATGTGTGTAAGAGAGAAAGGAATTTAGAAATATTCCTGAAACTTAGTGCTGTCCTTAATTTAACTTTTGCAGAAAGGAGCGTGCCTTTTGATGTTCTTGATATTTTGTAATCATGTATCCACTTCATACTGTAGTGACTACTGTACTCTACCACAGTGGTCCCCAACCCCCGGTCCGCGGACCAGTACCGGTCCGTGGACCAAATGGTACCGGGCCGCCCAATTTTATTTACTATGGTGAATTTCTCTCGGTTTTGTGCGACTTTCCATGGGCGAGATTGAGTCTGAGCATTCATTCTCCCATTTGGTGCACGATCATCTGTCTTTGCTTTTAAAGAATTCGAGCTCTACTTCCCAACCACACCAACACACTTCGCTTCGGACCACCGATGAATGCACTCCGTCCATTGGACCGCCGGGAGGAGAGTCATGTCAAAGTGCCACACCAGACAAGCCAGCACCAAGCCTCAGCCCTTTTCAGGGCTGGCAAAAACGCCACTACTGCCCACTCCACCAAGTGACATTTTACGCGATTCTGAGTCAGTCACAGAAGATGCGGACGGTCCTTTCTGTTTCACAAACGAGCGCATAGCCCAGCTGAGACAGATACGGCAAAAGAGGCTTGAAGAGGTGCAAACATTAAGAAGTACAAAGGAGAAGACTGGACAAAATACTGCTGTGAAATCAGCAAACCAACCGAAAATGGGGGCATACAAAAAGTTACCCCCTTCACCTTCACACTAGAAACTAAAAACGTTGAACTAAAAAATGCGTTCACTAATTTGCTGTTGACCCTCTTCCACACAAAAATGGAAGATGAACTTACACTAGACAACAAGCCATCTTAACCGCAATTGGTCTCCACAAGATTTTAAACAAGCACCTGACAAGACAACTGGGAAAAAAACTACATCAACAGACTGTGAAACACAGACAGACATCATCTGGAAAATAACGCTGACAACAAAAACACGCTCTTCATAAACAGAAAAGGAGGAAACAACGCGAAAACCCACACAGGAAGACGGCACAACTCAAACAGTCTTTGAAGGAAAAAGCCACGTTTCCACCCAAACTCTACAAGCCACTACAACAGAACAGGGAATAAACACCAACATCATCTGGAAAATTCCACCTACGGCCAAAGTGAATTCAACTCAAACAGCAAAACAAGAAATCAGACAGGCATTCTCGCAAACTCCAAAACCCACAACAGATAATAAGGAAACTCAGACTACAAGCTCTATCAGCAAAGAAAAAGAAATCAAAACAACTACCACTGAAAATAAGAAGAAACGCCAAAAATTCTCTAGCACACAAATGGTACATATCAAGACGCAAGAAAGAAAAATACAAACAGAAAAAGAAGTGAAGACAACTGACGCACAGACCGAAACAGAAGTCGACAACGCTCCAACTACACCACAAGAAACAACAACAACGACTAAACCAACTGCCACCAATCCACAGCCAGAGTCACCACCAAGGACTGCAACAAAGACAACCACAACAGACACAAGGAAAAACTACAGAACGGAGCCCCAAATCAAAAAGAAGGCGCCCGCCACAACACATCAGACGACAACAACAGTATCATCTACTACAGCCACAACAACAACGGTGGCAGCACAGGGAGCAACATCACATGCAGTGGGGATATTTGTGGATCTAATTCAACTAATGTTTGACCACCTATACTGGCCACCAACACCCACCTACATACAGCCCAATGGATACTGGGGACATCAACAACAACAGTGCCAATGACAACAACAGCAACAACACCACTGGTGAATATCCTGGGCGCACATACACACTAAGTGCAGACGATGTGGTATTAGCCTGGGCTCTGTAAACCCCCTCACCCATCAATACAACAATGGCCACCACCGCACTTAAATCCCTATTGCCATTTCCGACATCCTATCTGTGTGAAGCGGGGTTTTCTGCAGTGACAGCAACCAAAAACAAAACAACGGAATAAACTGGACATAAGCAACACACTTCGGGTGTCATTGTCTACTATTACCCCCAGATGGAACCTTCTCGTTGCAAAGAAACAAGCTCAGGGTTCTCATTGATTTAGCGTTTTAGTGAGTTAAAATGTTAAATCACTTTATATTCATTTTTTGGTGTAACTGTATTTTATTTTGAAGGCATGTTTAAATACAATTCAATTAAATTTATTAAATCAAAACAATCTAAATATAAACAATCAACGTCCCCCACCTCACCGGGCCGCGGTAAAATTATCAAACGTTGACCGGTCCGCGGCCATAAAAAGGTTGGGGACCACTGCTCTACCAGATCATGCTGTGTGTATCTAGCATTATTATTGAACTTATCAATAAACATATTGCTGTAAGTTGATTTTTGTTGGAATTGAGGTTTGAGTTTGGTCTCAAGAATTCACAAAGATTTTGAACATTCCTCATGGTGTGCTTAGGTAGCGCACATGAAGATTTTGAAACATTCCTTGTGGTGTGCTTTGAAGTTCTCGACGATTCTCTAAGATGTGCTTTGTGAGTGCATCAAAGATTCTAGAACACCTAAAATGGGTATGTTGGACCATCGTCTAATAAGAAAGAAAGTGACTTGTTGCAAATCGCTTGATTGTGAATGTGTGCTAGCGACAGCTGCCATCTTTAAAAAAGTTATATACATTGACTATAATTATCTCTTTAAAATTCCACTCTCATTTCTTTGAACATGATTATATATATATTTGACTGCTGATGCTAGGAAAAACTTAATAAGTGTGTAATGTTTAATCAAACTTTGTTGTGAAGTGATTAAATGTCAATGCTCTTTTGATTATATTCTTATGTTGTATATTTGATTGCTGATTTAATAAATTTATTGTTAAATTTATTAATTTTCTTGCACATATATTGAAACCTTATGTGGAGTAATAATGGGTGGATGGGGCTCATTAAATAAAAATAAAAGATGGATTTTTATTACTCCATTTTTTAAGAAGTTTCCACCTACAAAAGTATTTTGTGACAGTAAAACATATATTATTATTATTGTTGAAGGGAGAAGACTTTTACTACACCTGTATATTCTGCCAAGTAAGAGATGAGTGGTGTCTCCTGGGAGAATTATTAATAAACATAAATTAAGATTTCTCCATCGCTTGTAATTAGTTATGGATGATTAATTATAATAATAATCATAACCAGTAACAAAGGTTGCATATCTCACACAGTTACATCTAAGAAGTGGGGAAGTGATCATTGGTAGCTAGCTGCACATTTCGTTATTTGGCAAAGTGTTTACTGCAAACTTAGTTAAGTCTAAGAAGTGGGGAAGTGATCATTGGTAGCTAGCTGCACATTTCGTTATTTGGCAAAGTGTTTACTGCAAACATAATTAAATCTAAGAAGTGGGGAAATGATCATTGGTAGCTGCATGTCTCTTGGTACCATATAACATAAGTTGATTTTTTTTTTCAAAAATATTTTTCTACATTTGTCTTATTGCAGATATATTTTAATTGAAATGTTGTTTCTTGATGAACAAAATACATGAAAATAGTTAATATTACAGTAGTATATTATAAAGATAATCAGAAGGTATAATGTATTTCATTTATCATATATATTTACCAGTATTTTATTTATTTCTAGCTTGAACAAATTCTGTCTTCACAAAAGCAGTTATAATTACTCAGGTTCCACTGTACATGCATTTCTCACTCCTTCTTTTTCTCTCTCTCTCTCTCTCTCTCTCTCTCTCTCTCTCTCTCTCTCTCTCATACACACAAACATATATATGCATGCATATACAACACATAATGATAAAGTATTAATACTTTGCTAAATGAACTGGAAGTAAAGCTAAATTTACTAAAAATGTTATATAATAATATAAAAGAGTTATAGTAATATTAATTTTAAATTATTCTTTTCACAAATCATACATCATTGCTTAAATGAAGCATTCTATATTTAAGGAGTGGTAAACTATTGCATTTTGTGTTTCAGTTAGCAGCAACTATGCGTGAGTGGGACATTCCATATGAAGAACTTATCATTGATGATCCCATTGGCAAAGGAAGATTTGGAACTGTTCACAAGTTAGTTCAAAATTATTAAATTCTTGTAAGAGTTGTTAATATATAATGTTACAAGATTTCTATATAATCACAAAGAAAAGGTCATCATATTGTTTTTATAGCCTTCATTACAATTACTAAATGTATGGTATTTTTTAAAAGATGCTCCAGTTTGAGCTGTTTAATTATATTTATTCATGGTTATTCTTAAGTGAATAATTTGTTTTGAAGATTAACTTGCTGATAGAAATAATTGTCAAAGATACAGAATGCACGAGCACTAGATTTCACTAATTTAAACTTTTCTCAACATCTTGGCAAAGCTTAAGTAGCATCAGCATGCCTTAATGCATAATTTATTATAAGCGGCGCCATGCTTTGTTAATTGTAAAGTAATAAAAATGTTGCCTTTCAGTTGAGAAAGATAATTTTAACTCATTTTTCACATAATTCATGAGTTGCCAGAGGTTTTATCCTTCTGCAAGTAATCACCGTTGCAATACATGGATTAATGCACAAAAGTAATGACCTCTAGTCAGCCATAGTTAAATATGTTCACTTTATTCTGTCTCCATACATAAGATCATAATAAGTATTCTATTTTTCTAAGCTATAGGTTTGGTTATTTGGTTTGTTCATTTATTTGCCTTCAGCAACAATCTCAAAAGTAATTTTGCAGGTTTATTTGATTGTTTATTTTTAATTGGTTACAGGGTTATAAAATGGATTGATGAGGGTTTAAGAAAACATACTTACACTTTAAGCTTTTAGGGGAGGTATAAGCATGTTTTCACCATATAGCATAACCATAATTTTTTATCTGATGTTTTTTATCAAGATAATCTTCAATTTGAAGAAGCAAATAGGTAAATCATTCCAATACTTTTCCTCTGCTCAGCCATCTCTCTTTTGCAGAGTCATTATGATTTTTGAAATGACAGTTTGTACCTTCTTTGAAAGCTATAACAAACTGTCAGTGAGTAAGGGACCTTTTATTTTGGATGTAATTCATGAATTTAGCAACCCTATCTGTAAAATTATTGCAACATGTATGTTCCTGGCATTTGAGACACACATATTTTTCTGATGCAGAGTGCAATCGAAGAAGGTTTTCTTGCCTTTCTTATTAAAAGAGATAATTGCTTGAAAAAAGGAGACAAATCCCAGTTTTCCTCCATTCATTATGGGCGTACTAGTTTTTCACAGATCTAGATCACATTTTTGGTAGACACTCACAGTCCACAAAACACAAGGATTTCTCCATAAATTTGAAGGTTGGGAAGCAAAAGCAAATCCCCAAAGTTAATTGTTCTGTGTCATTAAGACCAGTTCACTTGTCCAGCACCACAAAGTCATATTATCAGTTGCTCTATTTTGATAATTCTAGCACTCTGTGAATAACAGTCCTGTAGCTTAGATGCAATATTTTTGGAAGATATTATTCTTCACCTTTGAATCATAATTCTCCAACAAAGTTTCTATCAGCACGATCAGAATTTCCTTCACCATCTCAGCATCAGAAAATGGTTTCTTTTCCTGAACAAGAAAACAAACTGCTTTATAGCTAGCTAGCATCTCTAGCTCATTTGGTGAAATAAATTGTTTTTCTTAAAATTGTTATTTCATACTGGTGATTTCACTAAAATGACTAGTCATCAGCTGGAAAATTATTTATTCTGTGCATATTGCAAAAACCTAGTCTGCACAGAATGCACACTGGCTTTTCATTGACTTTTTGTATCACAACAAATTTCAGTTTCCAGCCTTGACATTTTTGCAAATGTTCTTCTATTCTCTTTTTTTTTTCGTTTAACCCCAAATAATTGAGTTCATCTGTTTCATTTACCTCATCATTATCATTTATTGCTTTTGTTTTCAAATAACCCACTTGTCCATCTCTTAGGAAGAAAATGTAATGATTTAACAATTATTAACAGTTTTTTGTGAGTGACTAAAGCTGAGGAAAATGTGAAAATTGCACTTTCAAAACAGATATAAACACATACTTAAGAAAAATGTAAAATTGTAAACACTATCTGTTCATGGTCAGATGTAGACTCTAGACCTAGACTCAAACTGAAACCAGCAAACACCATCATGAGAAATTTTTATTACATTTTATTTATGGAATTAAAATAGGGCAAATACAGATTCATCACACTTTCACGGCCAATTTGTCTCATGTGATGATTAGAGACAAGGTTTCTTGCCCAAACACTAAGACTAAGGGATGGAATGATTCTAGAATAACAATTGTTTTATCCAGTGGACTTGTGCACACTAATGGAAGGAGGAAATTCATTGTGATGGGTTTTCTTCAGGAGAGGTAACAATGCCCACATGAAACAATTAGTAGTGCAAAACTTCAATCCTTCTTCCATACCCACTCAGAAATGACATTGCATGAGTTGACCACATGATGGCATTGAACCCCTTTAACAAACATTTTATCTTCAAGCACATAAGCTTTCTTGTTGGAAATTTAAGTTATTGATTGCTTAGAACTGTTTTTTGAAAACTAGTTTTAGTTGTTTCTTCATTAAGGTTTTATCAGGAGACAAACATGCTAAGCTTTCTTCTTCACTCACATTCACTTAACTTTCCCTCTTGCTCACTCACTCATTCACTGTTGTTTTTTCCTTCAAAGCATTTACCATAAATTTCTAGGCACATGTTTTCAAGTTTGATTCATGGAGTGTGAAAACCACTTCACTCTTCATCCAAATAGTAGGCTAGATATTGTACATCGATTTGACATCACAGACTATTTTTAACTTGTCATGGGATATCATAAACAAAAGACATTGTCACATATCATTGCTCTGTGGAGAGTTTTCATTAACAGATCAGATATCACACTGCAACTATGGTATCATTCAGCCTTTTAACTTGGGTATGGGCACACAGAATAGCTTTTGAATTCAGTCCTCCCTTTTTTTGGTTAAAGATAAACTAGTTACCTCCCCTATCATTACCTAGAGCAGGGGTCTCCAAACTACGGCCCGCGAGGCCCTCTCATGTGGCCCGTGGAGACCTTTTTGTCTATGGAAAAAAATTACGGAAATTTACGTGTATCCTGCCAAGATCAGCCGCCACTAAATTTTTCTGTCTCTAATCTCTGAGAGTTGAGAGGGAACAAACAACTCTGACCCAGATTTGGAATAAAGGAGCGTTATTGATATGGGTCACTGATTGTTACATAAGTCGGACATATTCTAAGTATCCAGTCCACCCAGTCTATAGTATACAAGCGGTCAACCGTGACTATTAGACAAAGCCATTGAGTTGCAAGCAAATGACCTCCTTAGGGACAAGTTCAAAGAAGACTGGTGGGTTTTTACCAGTTTTTGCCCAAGGAAGACATTCCTAATGTCAAAACCTTTGCATCAAGGTACCTTTCAATCTTTGGATCAACATACCTGTGTGAACAAACATTTTCAAGAATGAAAATACGTGAAGAACAATTTGAGAACAAACTTGTCCGATGATAATCTCAGGTCACTGTTGATGTTAGGGACATCAAATCTAAAGCCAGAAATGTCTGCTATTTTGGCATCCAGGAAACAATTTCACCATTCCCACTAATACAGGTGTTCATGTGTAGTGGATCAATGTGTTATTAAATAATAACTGAATAAAATAATATTAAATAAATAATTTTTTAAAATCCATGTTTTGATTCTTTTTTATTTGGACCTCGAACTGCTGTTTGATAGTTAATGCAGCCCTCAGGCTGAAAAGTTTGGAGACCCCTGACCTACATCATAAAGATTAAAAATAGTCGTTTAAAAAGGAACATTAAGACAAGGGTAGAAAGTGCCCCTATCTGACTGGGTCATCTGAACCTGGTGCAGGCTGCTCATCACATTATATACAGCATTGGAAGTGATAACATCAGGTGAATGGTAAACTCAGTATAGAGCTGCTTATCACATCATTTAGCAATATCGGAAGAATTCCTCAGATGACTAGTTACTTCACATTATCCATTTGGACCATTTAAGTTCTTTTCACAACACCCTTTCCTTGCCAAGAAACCAATATCTATCAAGGTATTGTCCCAGCAGATAATGACAAATACATTATCTCAGGAAATAATCTGTTCTAAAAAAAACCCTCAAAACTTTAGATTTTTTCTGATCTGTTTTTTTTAAAAGATGGTTATATTTTCAAATAGTTTTTTGTAGTGAAAATAAAATAAGTTTCTTTGTAGTTCTTATGACATAAAATAAATTAAAGCAAGAACAAAACAGAAATTATTGATTTCTTTAAAGATATATTTTTTTTAAAGATTTTTTTAAATTTTGATGAGATTATATGCAGTTTTGACTGAACATTGAAATATAATTTATGCACATTTATATTTTTATAGTGGTTGGAATTAATACAACCTCAGGATTATAAACTCATTATATCATTGTACATGAAAACTTTGAAAAATAAAATGCTAGTTTTTATTTTTTATTCATTAAATAATATTGTAAATCTCATTTATAGATAGTAGTACATTTTTCTTACTGGTTTTATGCAATTTATGTTTTGGAGTTATCTGTCTTCCCTCCTGTTTGTTCAGAATCCTGCAGTTTTTACATGCCAAAATAAATTATCTAAATTTCTATTAACTCACTAGACTTAGTAGATGGCTCTCTCTAGTGAACACTCTGCACAGAACAGTCAGCCTTTTTTGTCATAAATTATGACTTTTGTTTTGAAATTTATCTTGAATTTGTTTATTGGTTTTTAATTTTTTTCTTTATGAATATCTTGCTGTTTTCAGTATAATCAATTGAAATACATGATTTTACATCTTTGATGTTGCAATATACGCAATCCCACAAGTCTTCCTGTGGACCAGATGAAGCCACAAAACTCTTTTTTTTTTAATGGAAGAAATGACACAGACACTACACAGTTGTGTGCACTAACAACTTCTAACAAGAAGTACATCTTTGTTTTTTGTTTAGTAGATTCACTTATTCTATCTTCATTTGCCATATGTTTTCTGTAGTAAAGTGGTGATATGCATCAACTGATCTTTGAGTTTGATTTGACTTGTAACAAGTGCATAGTGAAATACAAGTTGTTTACTACTTTAGTGTTGTGTTTTTTTTATAATATATATCTTATTCTGGTTTTCATAAATATTTATTCATGACCTGTATGCGTCTTCACTTGGTCTTTTAAAAAAATATTTAATCAAACATTTATTTGTAATAGAGTAATGATGTTAATATTAACATATAAAGAATTTATTGATGCAATTTTTGTTAATATATACAGAGGCCATTGGCATGGGGATGTTGCTATCAAACTGCTGGATATGGGCAATGAGTTGGATTATGCAGCTCAGTTAGCTGCATTCAGATTAGAGGTTTGTAATTCAGTTTTATGCACTAAACATGCATTGAGATAGTTTGGATTAGGTTTTTGTTTGCATTTTAAAAATATATTTGAGTTAAAGAATGTTCTTGTTCTTTAAATAGCACCATCATAAGTAATTTTTTTAATGAGTTGGTCAAATCTACTTTAATTATGATGGTAGTAATATATTTTTTCAAGTTTCCATCATACACCCATCATACATTTCGAGGAGTGCAAGCTTGTCAGAGCCAGTCAGGGCTCTGCATAAACTCAAACCTTTACAGCATAGCAGATATATCAGACAGACAAAAATTTATATCACTCTCTCTGAGAAAGATTGTCTAAGTCTGATTGACATTGAGAGGTAAATTGTTGGCTTTAATGTTGAATCTTTTATTGCAAGTGCCATTTATATCATGAAGAGTAAATATATTGTCTCTTTATTTATATGATAGTGCCCATAGTTTTTAAAAAAATATATTTTATTTTATTTTTTTTTATAAATCACTTCTGCTGGACTGGCCATTTAGAATTCCTAAAGTTTTTGCTTCAGAGACATTCACTCTTTTTGTTAAGAAGTCATATCAGACAACAGTATACACATGAGTGACAGTTGGAGAAACCACACCACATAGACACCAGTACCAATTTATACAGAAACCTACTGCTACTCTGGCCCTTGGCTATATGATAGTCACAGAAGCCACACATTTTGGGTACAAGTACCAATCTATGAGCAAGCCAACTGCTATGGACCAGGGCTGTACAGTAGTCACAGAAGCCACACTTATTGGACAACAGTACCATTCCATACATATACCAATTTCTGCTTTAGGTGGAATGCACCTAAAACAAATATAACTTTGTAAAGTGCCACTGCCAGTGAAAGCCATTGGGCCTGAGGGACAGATGTGCTTTGAAAGTGCCATTGCCAGTGAAAGCCATTGGGCCTGATGGACAGAAACACTTTGAAAGTGCCACTGCTAGTGAAAGCCATAGGCCAGTTTCATACGAATTGAATAGGCCAATTTTCCACCTAAACTAGGTGCCAACTAGCTTAGGTGGCTTCTAAGTACTATATAGTGATTTACAAGTGCAATTTTTGTTGTCTCTTAAATTAGCTTAGTACTACTTGAGCTACTCCCTCCTTCTCTTAACTCCTCGCTAGCACTGACCTAATGGCATACCTGCCTACCTTCCGCTTTTAGCGGAAGAATCTCCCGCTTTTACCTCGAATCTCCCGCTCTTCCGCTTCCAAAAGAAATCTTCCGCTTTCATTTTCATTTTCAATTTTTTTTTTTCACGATCGATTATGACAGGACGAAAAACTTACCGTGCGTTCAATAGAGCTAACGGCGGCGTAACTCTAACTGCTTCTCTGTCGTCTGCTATGAGCTCTTCAGCATACGAGTCCTTTTCTAACACTTCCGGAATCTTATTCGTCGGCCGTTATTAATTTTAGTTGACAAAACAGAATTTCGCTCGTGAAATAAACATTTTCTTTAAATATTTTTTATGTTGAGAAGTCAGAGCTTAGCGGGATAAGCAAATTCGGTTCATAACGTTTTTACTGCCCGTTCGACCGATAGACGAAGTTCGCTTTTTCAAAATGGCGGCCACGTAGCGATAGTATATGCGTGACAATTACGAAATATTTACTTTAATAAATAACATTCAACTTACATGTAAGACAGTCTATGCAATTTTCTTCAGAAATTATCCGTCCAAAACGAGCTACTTTGACGAATTATTTTGCAATGCTAGGAAAAAGATTGGCGTTTTCAATAACGGTAGGCCTATGTCATTGTTTGAAACCGCATTGAGGTTCAAATAATCATTTTTCTAGAATCCGTTGTAATTATTCTTATATAATATGTAAGGCTTCAAAATTTATTTTAAAAAAAAATGTGACACAAGTTTTAAAACAAAAGATCATCGGCGATAAAGAAATGATCCTGAGTCAAATTTGTTTGAAAGTAATTTACGGAATTGTGAACATTTTGATTTAGTCGAATTTTTTATTTTAATCATTTCTGCTAAAAAAATAATAAAAAATTAGAAATATATATAGGCCTATATATATACATGTATTTGTAAATTAGCCGTTGATATTTTGTGATTACGCAGCACACACATTATTATAATAGAATTTTAGAACAAATAGAAGGCATGATAATAAATACACATACATTGAAGACAAAAGAAATGCATAAAACATTAAAAATAATAATATTAATCATATCCAATTCTTAATTAACAAAGCATGCTTATTGAAGAATAATGTCTTTTTAATAACATTTTAAATGTTACAGGAAGACTTTCACTGTTTTTTCTCTAGTCTAATTAGTAATGGACAGGTAAATTTAGAAAAATACAGGTGTTTTATATATTTAAATCATTTATAAATTAAAATCTGAACCAGATATTCTAAAACTAATAACTGGTATTGCTTTCTCATAACAAAGACAACATATATTCCAAATTTTATTAATGTGGATTGATAAATATTTTTTTTTTAAATTTCTTTGCAATATTCTGGTTCTATGTAGTATTAGAAAATAAAAAGACTGTACACTGAGGATGTAAAGGATAGTAATATATAGTATTAGTATATTTAATTCTGAGAGAGCTAAATGACTAAGAGCAGTCCAATGTAGTATGGATAGGGTATATTTATTTTTAAAAAATAAACCACTTGAACACTTTTAAAGTTCTGTAGTCTTTATTTTACTTTAAATGTGTTTTTCTCAAAATGACTTTTTTCCTCTGTTGAACTAAATGCTAAGACCCCTTTTGAATAGTTGTAATTATTCCATGTCCCTGAAATTTGGTATACTAGTTTCTCATACATAAAATTAAAAGGTTGTGCATGGATGAAAGCCTATATGCTTTAGGTTTAAGTAAATTTAATTTTTATTTTTTTAAATTCTACATGTTCTCCCAAAATATATATTTTAGATGGGTACAATAAAAAAAAAAATCATAACTTTTTTCTTAAAATTTTTCAATAGGCACATGTTCCTTTTTGTGGCTTGTACATTAGATAATAAAAAGTTAAATATATATTTTTTTAAAAATCCATTTATGAAATATTTAATGAATTTCTGTAAAAGTTAAAATCATGATGCGGTACTTCAATGGCCCATTATTCTGAAATGTGAAGATCCTTCTTCAAATGAAGTCTAAAGAAATATCTAAATAAAACTGCCTAACACTTGGTGTGCTTGACAAAAATTCATCTAAAATAAACAGTGGAATGGAGACTAGACAAAATGTAGACAAATTGTTGTGCTTTGCGTTAATCATTACATTATTGGTAAGTTTATTTACAGATATTAACATTATTTTTTTTATTTTGCATTTATTTTATATTATTGGTATTTCTATTAAAAAGCCAGACTCCGCATAAAATCTTCTGGTTTCCATTCAAAATCTTCTGGTTTTGGACCAGTGATCTTCTGGTTTCCTAAGGTGGGGGGTAGGCAGGTCTGTAATGGGCAAGCAACATGGTCATCTTTGCATCATTTTTTTTACAATCAAAGAAAAAGAAACAGCTAATTTTCTATTGGGATAGTATCAGTCCACTAGACTTTTATATATGTAGAAATATTTCACTGCTTTCATATTTAATATGCTGATATTTTAACCTGAATCGCTGACATTTTGCATAACAACTGATAATTTGGCTATGGCCATGAACATGAATACACAGTACATGTATTTAGTCACAAACACATTACCAATATCTAATGGTAACAGATTGTGTGAGATTATTTTTTTTAAAGTTGTTATTATGACTGTTCATTTAAACAAACATGGTTCTTAATTTCTAATGTACACATAGCACATAAAATATAACTATAAGGCCTACCATTCTTTGTGAGACATGCAAAGACACATTGACACAGAAACCACATATAGCCTACTTTTTTATATTAAGTATAGCATTAAGTAATACTGAAATAAATCAGCAATACACATTGGAATAATCAACATGAAATATTTTTGAAATAGTTTAGGCAGATAATGTATATGAAATAACATCCAAGTGATTAATATTAATATCAAAGAGGCAGAGGTATATTTTTCACTATATTATCCTTGTTGAGTTATATTAGTTTTGTGTATGTTTATTGTGATTTTTAATTTATAGTTATGAATATGAGTATAAATTTTCTATGTAATATTTTTATTTAAAATGTGTACATTTAGTATAATCACTTAAAATAGGAATCATTCAATAGTAAAAATTTAAATTGATATTTTTTCATTACTAATAGAACATTTTATTAGGCAAAATATGTTGATATTTAAAGTATATTTTATGATAATTATATTAATGATACACAAAACACAAAGGTGAATAATGCAGTCACTTCAAGTAGCGTGAAATTATCTTTGCATGACTGACAATCACCCAAACCTGCTGACATAGTTAAAGTTGGCTTATGGGATAGAATCTGGGATGGTCCTGTGACTGTCAAATTTGCTTCTAAGTTAGTTGGCTGTTTTGAAACCAGCCCCAGACAGACCAGTACACTTTGAAAGTGCCACTGCTGGTGTAAGCTGCAAGACCTCACAGACTGATACACCATGAAAGTGTTGCTGCCAGTGAAAGACACAGGACCTGACTGGTACACCATGAAAGTGCTTCTGTTAGTGAAAGACATGGGGCCTGACAGATAAACTTTGAAAGTGCTACTGCCAGTGAAAGCCAGAGGACCTGACAGACTGATGCACTTTGGAAGTAGTACTGCCGATGAAAGCCACAGAATCTGGACAAATACTAGGTAGAAGAAATGAAAATAATGCATTCGTGTGTGTGCCTTCCTCTTACACAAAAATTTACAAATTTTATTAAAAAACTAGAGTATAACAGGTATAATATTATTATGCCCATCATATGATGAGTGGAAAATTAAAATGAATGCATTGCTAGGAACATAAATTAATTTGTTTATTGGAAAACTTGATTATAAGTCACATTGCGAGTGAAAATTCAAGCATCATGTAGCAAATGACTTAGACCATACCTAAGCTGCCGTTCAAGATGGGCACTCATCACACCACTCATCATTACATATTCCAGGCAGGTTACTAGCAAAAAAGGAGTGTGTCGCCGGGTCAATCAGTGGAATGCCTAAGGCTGTACTAACGATGTCATAAGGTACTTGATCACGTGAGGTGCAACATTTCAGGAGTTAAAACTGTATCATTCTATTCATTATTCCCTTTCGGAACTCCCACTGACAGTTTTTATAATTTTTGTTCCTTACCCACTCGGTTATTATTTTTACAAGTCACATTGCGAGTGAAAATTCAAGTATCATTTAGCAAATAACCTGTGTCAGATTTTTTGATGAGTACTTTGATTTTGTCTATGTTTAGTGAATGCAATAATGCAATATAAAGCAGGCCACGTGAAAAAAAACTCCCATGTGCTCAAAGGTCAAGGACACTTTAGCATTGCTCCCCAAAACTTCCATGTGCTCCAGCATCATTTAGCAAATGACCTTGACTGGTGGTTTGGTTTTGGTTTTTATGAGTACTGTGATGTTATCTCTGGTTCTTGAAAGTGACTAAGCAACATAAAGCTGGCCATGTGAAAAAGCCTTCCATATGCTAAAAGGTCAAGGACACTATACTTTAGTGTTTCACACAGATAGACAGAGCTGGAAAACTGATTTTCAAGCCTGCCTATATGTAAGTAGAACTCCTGCCAACAGCAACAAAATCCAGATAACCTTGGAGGGAAATGAAGGAAGTATACCCAAACTGCTTATGAAAGAGAGTATTTCATACATATAGTGCACAAATTAGCTATACCTATGAAAAAGAGAGTATTTCATACATTAGCACTGCCTGTGAAAGAGAAATGTTCATACATATAGTATGCAACATTGACACTAACAGCCTATGAAAAAGAAAATTTCACGCATATAGTACACAACATTGACACTAACAGCCTGTGAAATAGAAAATTTCATACTATATGGTACACAACATTGACACTAACAGCCTATGAAAGAGAAAATTTCATACATATAGTATACAACATTGACACTAACAGCCAGTGAAATAGAAAATTTCATACTATATAGTACACAACATTGACACTAACAGCCTGTGAAATAGAAAATTTCATATTATATAGTACACAACATTGACACTAACTGCCTGTAATTGTGTAAAAGAGAAAATTTCATACATATTGCACAGCATTGACACTAACAATCTGTAATGTATATAATTTAACACATTATTATACATAATCCTTATTATAAAGTTAAAACTAAAAATTTTTTTTATGTTTTGTCTTTTAAGATTAAAAGTTTGCAAACACAAATTATTTTTTGTCACTTGACATTTTCCATACAGAATTAAACTTTTACAAGTCTTCTTCAACTATTTCCCAAGTTTTTATTATATACACTAATTACTTCATTTAAAAATAATTATAATATTTTTTTTTTATTTAGTCCTGTTACAATTACAATTGACATTTTTTTTTCCAGTTGACCTTATCAAAGTTCTTGTATCTATATAACCTGTGTTTCTTTTCCAGTGACATTATTACAGTTCTTGTGTCTACATTATCTGTTTCTTTTCTAATAGCCCTGTTATAATTTTTGTATCTATTTGATTTGTGTTTCTTTCCCAGCTGGCCCTTTTAAGAAAAACCAGACATGAAAACCTAGTACTATTCATGGGTGCCTGTTTGAAACCTCCTCGTCTTGCAATTGTTACAAGGTAATTACTATCATAGTACTGACACTCTTACTTACCATTAATGAGTTTAAGGTAATGTTTTCATAAATAACTGACACTTTTACAAGTAACATGTTTGTAATGTTTTCATACATATACAGTACATATCTTTAAAACATTTTCAAAGCAAGAAATGCCTTCAGACAGTAAAATGTACTGGGCAGCCTGTATCTGAAACCATCGGGCTGAAACAAGAAGAACGCAAACACCAACAAAAGGCAGCAGATTCTTCCTCTTAATCAGTGTTGGTTTCACAAACATGAGCTTCAGTTTTGAATCCTAATAATTTTTGTTTGAAGACCTTTTAACCCTGCTTCCAACTCCTCAAAAACAAAAAGTGTGAAGTGTGATGTAAAATTATAATAAAATAACATATTTCTTTTAAATATTTTTTTAATCAACTTTCTTGGTTTAAACAGTTTTATTTAACACTACACTTCAAAGAAGAAATAAATGAGATGGGGGTGGGTGGGTATCTAAATTGGATCAGACTTGATGCGCAGAATTAAAGTGGATGGCTTACTAAGTTTAATATATGTTGTGAAATTGAACCACCCACTTAGAGTACATATTGTGAAATGAGACCTGCCATTATTGAGTATATGTTGCCCAATATAATGTTTATACTGTGAAATGAAACCACCCACTATAGTATATATATTGTGAAATGGAGCCTCCCACCCACTATAGTGTATAAAATACAGAGGATATCATCTTCCTGATTTTACCAATTTAGTAAACGTGAACTTTTCATCAACAAGAATATAAACGTATACAGTAGATGGCTTCAGATTTTAAATGAATAAATGTTTACATGCAAATAATATATACTCTTTATGTATAATGCTTACTTTATTTGATGTAGTAAAATAGTCACACTCTTATTTCAAATACTAGTTAGACCTAGTCTGGATTTTAAAAAATGTATTTTTCCTTTTCTGGTACAGAATAAAATTGAAAACTTATTTTAATTTTTTTTTTGTTATATATATCTTAATCTTCATTAATTTTAGATATTTTATTAATCAAAACCTGGTTGTCATAGTAGTTTGGCAATGCACACAATTTTGCAATCAATTTTTTAATGTGCTCTATCATACATTGATTGAACACCTAGCATGAACATTAGGCTCAAACAAACCAAACTGGGGTTTTGAGTGAGGAGATTATTACAAAGAGAGATTATTCAGTTATTACTATTGTACCTACAGATGGATTAACTTCTATACAGCAAGATAGAAAAATATTATTTAGATTATCTATACATTAATATGTATAAATAAAGATCTTTGGTAAACCCTTCTGATACTGAATTATAATAGTCAAAACAACACACACACACACACATCACACACACACACACACACACACACACACACACACACACATTTATAATAAGGTCATTAGTCCTGAAATTAAGGCAGGAGGAATTCGTACCTCATTGGTATGAATTCAATTTGTATGAGGAATTCATGATCATGACTACTTCTCAAAAACTATCGTTCATATCTCATATCCTGGCTACTTCTCAAGAATTAACAGGCTCATACCTCATGATAATCATGATATATTTTGATCGTAAATAGCTTACATATATATCTTGTGAATTACATTCAAGAATAGAAATATTGCTATTAGGCTTATTATTTATATATATTTTAAAACATTATATTAAATAGATTGTTTATTACTTAATATTATCTTTACAGCATGATAACTTAGCCCATTTTATGTCTTGTTGAGAAAAATAGAACTTCTTTTATGATGGCAGATAATTTTGGTAATATGGTTTCCACATTGTGAAGCTGTAGCTTTATACCCTATTTTAAATAAAAATGTATCCAGATTAAGTTAATAATTTAGGTTAATAAAGAAATACATTTGTTGTAATGAGATAATTATATTACTTATTTTAATTTTTAGTTTTCAACAGAAAAGTATTTCATACTTCTATAATATAAACATTTTTTATAAGTTTTATTTTTTCTTATGTTTTTATGTGAGGACTAGGCCCTGTTGTAGACTTTAACATGTAAAATAATTAGATTTAATCCACTTCAATTTTTGCACTTTATGTAACAAAATAGTACACTTTCCCAGAGAATAAGCTCTATAGATGTCAAGATTGTTTTTAAATGGGGCACAACAGTGAAGAGATCCATGAACTTTATGAACTATTTACAAGAAGAATTTTCTGTTTATAAAAGTATGTTCTGTTATAATAGTAGAATTAATCAATATCAATATGAAGCTCCTGGGATTAGGTACACTACCTCTGTTCAAGACTTAATTTATACACATATTGTTGTTATATATGCTTATTGTATATGTGTGTTATCTTATTGTCCATATTCATGATTTGAAATCATTAAAACAGAAATAAAATGATCTTTAATTCCTAGTCTGTATTATAAATATATAATTATGACAGTACTGTTTCTTTAAATCATGTACGAATGGGTAGAAGACACTGTTTTAACCAAATGTTTTCATGCGAATATTCAGTGATTTAATACTTGGATACAAAACATTCAGAATAAAAAGATGTCTTGATTTTTTTTAGGGGGATATATTTAGTAATAGCATGTATTCATCATCTTTATATATCTTTGTTATAAGTATGTGGAGTGCTTTTATTGCAAGCATACAGTTTTAATATAGTTTAAAGATTTTAAATATTAAATTTTGTATTATAAAATATTAAAACAAATAAAATGTTGCACAAATCTGTTGCTTAGTTACATGTATAACATCCTTAAGGCTCCTGGAATTGCCAGCTTTAATGATCTGATGCTAATGAACGTGTGTAGTCCACATAAAACATCCAGAAGGTGGACATGGCTTAGCCCGAATGGAGAAGACCATAACCAGATTGATTATATCATGGTGAAGAGGCATTTCCATACCAGTGTAAACATTGCCAAGACAAGAAGCTTCCCAGGAGCAGACATTGGAAGCGACCATGACTTAGCGATGATGACCCTCTGACTACGTCTAAAGAAAGTCAACAAGCAAGGCCCCATAAGAATCAAGTTCAACCTAAGCTAAAAGACCCAGAGGTATCAGAAGCCTTTCAAGCAAAGATAGGAGAAAATTTGCACCGCTTAGTGCAGAGAACACAAACACAGACACATTGATTAACATATTTAAAACCTCACTGATCCAAACAGCCAATGAGATCCTTGGCAAACAGACAAACAAATAAACCTTGGGTTACAACTGACATCCTTGATCTGTGTGATAAGTGTCGAGAGCTAAAGAAGAAGAAATTAGAAGTAGAAGGAGCAAAACAATACAGGGAAATTAATCGGATTATCAAGAAAAGCATGAAAAGGGCAAAGGAGTCATGAACCAGTGTAAAGATATAGAAAATATATCTTTAAAGAAAAATAATAGCAAAACAGCATACCAATCTGACCAGAGTAAAACAAGGACGCTCCTCTATCATTCAAGATAGTGGAGGGAATTGTCTTACAGAAGACAAGACATTCTTAGGAGATGGACAGAATACTGCTCAGACCTATACAACCACAGACATACAGGGGATCCAGACATACTCAACACCCCACCAGTGATCAACACTGACAACTACCCCATCCTCCAAGAAGAAGTAGAGACTGCAATGAAAAAGGGAAAGGCAGCAGGAATAGACAACATCCCTGCAGAATTAGTCCAAGAAGGGGGAGAAGCCATGATAAGCACCCTGCTATCAATCTGCAATAAGATCTGGCAGACAGGGAATGGCCAACACCATGGACTCGGTATCTCATAATAACTCTCCCGCAAAAAGACAATTTGCAGCAATGTCAGAACTATCATATGATAAGTCTTATATGCCACCCAAGCAAAGTCATGCTAAAGATCATATTAAACAGACTGAAGCCGCAGGCAGAGGAAATCATAGCTGAAGAACAGGCAGGCTTCAAACCAGGGCAAAGCACAACTGAACAGATTTTTAATCTGAGACTGCTATGGGAGAAGTACCTTCAGCACCAACAAGACCTTTATCATGTCTTTGTAGATTTTTGACACCGTATGGCATGCAGCCCTTTGGTCCACCATGAAACTATACAACATCAATGCCAACCTGATCAAAGTCATAGAAAGCCTTTACAGCAAGCTACCAGCGAAGTCTGCATCAAAGGCCAAATAGGAGATTGGTTCAGGACAACAGTGAGAGTCAGACAAGGCTGCTTACTTTCACCTATTCACTTCAACATCTTCCTTGAAAGAATCATGACAGATGCTCTGGAAGACCATGAAGGAACTGTCAATAGTGGAGGCAGAACAATAACGAGCTTACACTTTGCTGATGACATCGATGGCCTTGCAGAAAATGAGGAGGAGCTCAATTGGTGGAAAAAACTGGACAGGACATCTACTGCTTTTGATATGGAAATCAGTGCAGAGAAGACCGAATTGATGACCAAAACCACCAGTGGCATTGGCAATGACATCATGATTGGTGATCAGAAATTGGAAATAGTTAAGAAATTCAAGTACTTAGGAGCTATCGATACAGACGAAAGATCAGAACTTGAAATATTGTCCAGGATTGTGATGACAATAACAGCAATGGCAAGGCTGAAGACAGTTTAAAAAGAGAAACATCTTAGTCAGTTCAAAGATCAGACTGATGTGCTCCTTGGTTGTATCTGTGTTATTATATGCCTGTGAGTCATAGACCCTCACAGTGGATTTCAAAAGTAGGATATAAACTACTGAAATGAGATGCTTTTGAAGGTTGCTTGGCATTTTGTATAGAGATCATGTCACGAATGAGGAAATGGGAAACAGAATTAGGCAAGCCATTGGACCCTATGAAGAGCTATTGGACATTGTGAAAAAACGCAAAATGAAATGGTATTGGCATGTCACATGTTCAGCAGGGTTTGCCATGAATGATTAAATATAAATTATCTGTATCTATTTAGATAGAGCACAGTTTACCAATCATTCTGATATGTGAACCAATCTGCGTGTTGTATAGTTTTAGACATGTGCCAATTTTTAAAAAAAATTTATATATAACACTTGGTTACTGTTTTTAACAGTTAACAGTTAAACAGTTTTTGTTGAAATAGTCATTTTCAGCTTCAGATATTTTCCTCAGTGTTGTTGCTATGCCTTTGAAAACAAATAGGCATTAATTACATTGCAAGTAAATTAATAATATACATTCTAGATATACTTTGTTCTTCTGTTGCATATGCTACGATGCCATGAATATTCCAGTTTGTTATGTTTTGTAAGCAAGTTTATGAAACAAAGCCATGTTTTCCTTTGCAATTTTATAATAAACTAAAATTTAAAGTGTTGGACTGTTGATCAGTTTGGTTTATATTTTATTTGTACTGAACTTTACAAATTGCACATTCATTGCATCTAAAAAAAAAAGAAAGTGTTGATCACAAATGGCGACACTAATTGGACAATATCTCAAAAAGTATTATCATAATATTTTCTACACAATCTTATTTTATCAGAGCACATATTTTGAAAATAAAAGATATGTACAATATCAAGTAGAAAAAATGAATTCTCCCATATCTATTTTGAACATATAATTTATCACATTCTAATTATTTGTCATTTTTTTCAAAAACTCACTATGAAAGTTTTAAAAAATGCATTAAAAAATGAAATATGATAATGTAAAGGCATAATTCAATTATCATATGATTACTTTATTTCTGTTAATACACATATACTCACAGATTTTTATCATTACTTTTAAAATGTTTATAGCTCAGTAGTACACGATAATATTACATAAAATAAATAAATGTAATTAAGAAAAAATAATTAAGAAATAAATTATATTACAATATTGTATTAAAGCAGATTGTTATGTGCTGGGTTGTATTTACAATCCTGTTATTAATTATCAGGATTTTAATTTTTGATGTTCAGTATCAATACTAATAACAGCCCCACAGCCTAGCCTACTCCTGTCACTGTTAACTCCTGTTGCAGTAATCTAGTGGGGAAATTATTCAACTTAAAATAATGATGAGCAGACTAGTTAATTGCCTTTGGGATAAAAAAAATATTTTCTCTTAGTGAACTTTTCAGTCTATCACCTAATACATGGCTCACTCCACTTGATCAAAGAATTAATCAAGATGTGCAGAAAAATAAAATAATTTAATAATAAAATAACAAAAATGAAATTTACAAGTTATAGTGAGTTAGAAGTGAACATGCACTATAATCCTCACTCCCACCACTCTAGTTTGTCAGTTAGTGCACAAGGGTTCTGAGTCCTTTCTTTCTTCACTCATCTGAATCGTCAGCGAAGATGACATTTCTTAATATTCATTATAATTTTATTTGTCTGCAATTACTTGCTGTTTAAGATTTAAATGAGTAATTTATAGTTGAAACCCTGCAAAACAGTTAGGTAAGTTCAAAATAAATATAACATACCTTGTTTCTTCCAAACATTTTGATTATTATTCACTAACCATTTGTGAAATCAATTATTTTTATAATACTTCATATTTTAAAAAAAAAAACATAAATAATAATCTTTCATTCAGTAATTTAATTGCAGGTCATATTATGCTTTATATATTATAAACTGGGTATTCTCATTTATATTTGATTATCTGAACTATTTGATTAACAGAACCTACATTGGTTCCAGTTAGTTTGGATAATTAACATCCTGCTGTGTAATTCCAGTTTTACAAATGTGAAATACTGACATCTTTGGAGTCAGAATTCATAAAGAAAACAACACATTTTATTTTATCTGCTTCTTTATTTAAAAGTATTTTATTAAAGTCAAATAATAGAATATAAATCTTTAGACACTTTATTTTCAGTTTTTGCCGAGGAGAAACATTGTACACTTTAATACACATCAAGA
The DNA here is from genome assembly GCA_028829895.1 of Sinotaia quadrata. Lineage (NCBI taxonomy): Eukaryota > Metazoa > Mollusca > Gastropoda > Architaenioglossa > Viviparidae > Sinotaia > Sinotaia quadrata. Next base: position 72,898,244 of record CM054183.1, on the reverse strand, counting down.
AGGATACATTTAAAATCAACAAAGCCATGATCATAGCATCTCAGGTTGCACAGGTAAGTGGAAGTAATTATTTTAAGTATGATTTAAACAGCACGTACAGCAATCATTTGCAAAAGAAATGTTAGAATTATATCTAACATTTCAGCTTTTATTATATAATCTGATTATACCTCTTTCAAGAATATACTGCTTTTGTATAATTCTGTTTTATTATTTTTCTTCATTATTCACATAGAATGAATTAAGATTTACTGAGCCTTAGTCAAAACTTGTCAACATATATTTTACATCAACATAGATCATCTTTGATAATTATGAATTGAACATATTTATCTTCCAACACTAAACAGCTGGTACCTATATTAGTTTGTGATTCTGATAGGATGGTCTCCTTCCTACCATTTCCTTCTCCTCGCTTGGATGAAAGATTTTTAAAGCATACATTAACTTAGCTTTAGCTGACTATTATTTGTAAGGTTTACACATGCAAATTACAAATCTTTATGTCCTGAAGACTAGAAAATGCTCGGACTGATCTTCTTGGCAGTTATAATTAGGTTCCTATATATAGCTGGCTTGAATGTCACCAAGTTTTTTAAGAAACTAGTTAAGTTTTGATCACTTTGCCCATAATTAGCACTGAGTTGTTAGAATGCAGTTTGAGATAAGAGCACATTTTTTCATTATTGTAATTTGAAACTATTTTTCTTCTTTAAGAGAACATTCCTTTTTTGTTTAATTTTCTGTTAATTATTTTGTTAAACCTTTTCTCAGACACTTTAATTTAAGATTTTTAATTGTAGTGTGTTTCTTTACATTTTTTTTATCCACCAGAGCTGTTATCTATTTAGGTTTTATTTAGTGATGATAGTTGTAGAATTTTATTTTCATGAAAATGTCTGCACATAGTGGATTCTATTATATTATCTGTGTATGTGTATGTGACTTCATGCTAAAAGGTTGGGGACCACTGATTTCTATTATGATTTCACTTTTGATGTACTAAAATTATACTTGATGCATTTTGATATTTTTTTAATCAATTTTTTTTGCTATCATATTTTTAAAATAAAGTCAAAAGTTGATTTTGTTGTTGCAGGGTATGAGTTATCTGCACGCACGAAGCATTATTCATAAAGATTTGCGATCTAAAAATATCTTTATTGATAGTGGCAAAGTGGTGATCACAGACTTTGGACTTTTCCATGTTACCAAAATCTGTCGTGGCAGCAAGTGAGTACCAAATTGTTTCCCTGGTACTCTTCATAAACCACCTCTTCCAACACAGAAACATACACAAACCTACTCTTTATATATTGTATACAAATTTGTCTACTTTTCATACATATAAAAATTAACCATCAAAAGCTTTTTCTTCATCCTTATGTATCATCCATATAAAAATTAGCCAACAAATGCCATCTCTTCATTGTGGAGAAGGATATACCTAAATTTCATCACTAATTTTTAAATATTAAAATCATCCACAGTTGCTGTCTTTTAAGATCGTCTTACACACATTAATTTATAATTAATGTCCCCTTGATCTCTTTTCATAACTCTTAAGGACAGAACAATTAGCAATGCATTTTATAAAACAATTACACTATGGTACATTTACAGTTAACATTAGGGTTAAGGCCATAGACGGCACGAGCCAGTGGAAGAAAAAAAATTTTTTAATTTATTTTTCACTTTTGAGATTATTATATATTTGCATTGTTCAATGTCTTCTCTTTCAGGATTTTATATTTTCTTACTGTACAAAATGCATTATTTATGTTAATAAAGACGTTTTTATCTCCCTTACATTATTATCATTACAATACTGCCTCTAACCAGTTTTAAAGTCCAGTTTCATGTGAAACTCCGACATAACCTAAAGCCTGATTGATCGGATTTTATGCAAATCATGTAAAGGACTGGATCTGATTGGTCGAGACTTGTCGTCTGCTAAGAGCTCTTCAATATACGAGTCCGTTTTTAACACTTCCGGTATCCAATTCGTCAGCCGTTATTACTTTTAGTTGACAAAATACAATTTTGCGCGTGAAATAAACTATCTTTAAATATTTATTTATGTTTAGAAGTCAGAGCTTGGTGGGATAAGCAAAATTCGGCGCATAACACTTCTACTGCCCGATTGACTGATAGATGATGTTCGCATTTTCAAAATGGCGGCCGGGTAGCGATAGTACATGCATTACACCATGTCATTTTGATAATTATGAAATATTTATTGTAATAAATAATATCCGGCTTACATGTAAGACAATATAAGCAATATTCTTCAGAAATTATCGGTCCGAAACGAACTTCTTTGACGAATTATATCGCAAAACTAGGAAAAACGTTAACCTCTTGAAATTACGGTATGACTGAAACTGCATAGGCCTATAGTTTCAAATAATCGTTTTCAAATAATCCGTTGTAGTTATTCTAATATAATATGTAAGATTACAAACTTTATTCTTTGAAAAAAGCACCTGCCTTGAGTTTTAAACAAAGTCATCGGCGATAAAGAAATGATCTCTAGTCAGATTTGTTCTGATTGTAATTTACGGAATTGTGAACATTTACTCCAATTTTTAATTTTAATCATTTCTACTTAAAATTTTAGAAAGAGAGTAAATATATATATATTTGTAAATTAGTAATTGGTATTTTGTTTACACTGTGCACACATTATAATTGTAAAAAAAAAAGTATTCACATGGTATAATATAATTATAGGAAGTGTAATATCAAATAGAATTATATGAAGAGAAAGAAATGCATAAAACGTTAATTAAAAAAAAATACTAATCATATCCAATTCTTAATTAACAATGCATGGTTATTAAAGAATAATATCTTGTTAATAACATTTAAATTTACAGTAAGACTTTCACTAGCTTTCTCTGGTCTAATGGACATGACTAAAATATAGGTTTTATATAAAATAATATATTTAAATAATTTATAAAATAAAATCTATACTAGATATTCTAAAACTAACAACTGATATTGCTTTCTCATAACAAAGACAACATATATTCCAAATTTTATTAATGTAGATTGATAAATATATTTTTTTAAAATTTTCCTTGCAGTATTCTGGTTGTATAGAAAATAAAAAAGATGGTACAGTGATGATGTAAAGAGCAGAATATTTAATTCTATGTTGCTAAGAGAGCTAAATGACTAACAGCTGTCCAGTGTGGTATGGATAGGGTATATATATTAAAAAAATAAACAACTTTGAACACAGTTTTCAAGTTCTGTAGTCCTTAGTTTACTTTAAATGCGTTTTTCTCAAAATGGCATTTTTCGTCCGATGATTAACCTGCCAAGGGACCTTTTGAGTAGTTGTAATTATTCCATGTCCCTGAAATTTGGTATACTAGTTCCTCATACATACAGTTAAAAAGTTATGCATGGATGAAAGCCTATGTGCTTTAGTTATTTTTTTATAAATTTTAAAAATTCTACAAAAATATTTTTGACGGGTACAATTAAAAAAAATCGTAACTACTTTTTTTCTTAAAATTTTTTAATGGGCATGCAGAATTTTTTAGAGCTGGTCCAGTAGATAATAAAAATATACATTAAAATTTTTTTTTTAATGTTGGAAATATTTTCCGAGTTTTTTCCGAACTCTGAAATTATACATATTTTCAAACAGTCAAAAATTAATAAAATGAAAACTAAACAAGATATTTTAAATCTGACAACTGTTATTGCCTTCTTATACCAAGGGCAACTTATATTCCAAATTTGAAGACTGTAAGTTGATAAATAATTTTTTTCCTTCTTGGCGTGTAGTAGTGTGGCCAACTGTGGGTAAGAAAAAATAAATTTAATGATGCTATTTTACACTAATAGCCCTGTGAAAGATGTGTTTACACCACCATTAAAGTAGCAGTTAAACAACAATTATAAATTACATTTTAATGATTAACCCTTTACTTGGCAGAGTGGCCGAAAGTGTCCCTATCAACTAGTGCTCTTTTTTCATATATCGTTCGAGAAATTGTGAGACTTCTGGTGTCTACTTCCTGTGTGACAATTCTACAATATTTGAAGCACATTTTGAAATGTTTTCTCCTAAGAGCACTATGGCTAATCACTGATGGTAGTGTGTGTTTTGTCACTGGTAGTAGTACTAGCTTATCACAGCAGTACTAGATTGTCACTGGCACCACTGCTAGCTTATCACTGATGGCACTGCATACTTTGTCACTGGTAGCAATACTAGCTTATCACTGCTACTATGTCACTGGTAGCATTATCATTTTTAGCAGTCTAATTTCTTACTGATGGCACTGCTTGCTTGTTACTTGTGGCAGTATCAGCTTGTCACTGGGAGCAATACTAACTTATCACTGTTAGCAGTACTAACTTCACACTGGTCATACTGCTGCTTTATCATGGGTAGCAATACTAGCTTGCCACAGGTAGCATTGCTAGCTTATCACATGTAGCAGTACTAGTTTTATCGCTGTTACTTTGTTAACAATTCTAGGCTTATCATGATAGCAGTACTAGTTGTAGTGGCAATATTTTCTCATTAGAAAGTTACTGACATTTTGAATACTTGTACAGTCATAGTCATACAAAATAGATTACTACATCTCTCAAACATCTCTATTTTTTAATCTCTATAAATTGATAATTCACCTTTGGTGATAGAACATTTTCTGTGATCATTAATGTTTTCTAAATTGACTAGAAAAAGAAAACTAGCCAAACTTAAAAACAGTAGTGATTACTGAAAAGTATTATGTTGATAGAAGTTGTTATAGATTTCAGTAACAGAAAATTGTTTGATGCTGTTAATTTGATAATAGTATTGAAACAGTAGAATTCTGAAGATGAAGTTAAAGTATCTCATCTTAGAGGCTATTTTTTTTTTTTATTACTACTGTAAACAGATATCTTATTCAGATAGATATCATTCAAATGTTTTTCCTTAGAAAATATTTTTTGTTTTAGTTTCTATTTTGGGAAAAAATAGCATTTTTATATTGGTGGTCCTGTTTTTCAGGAAAGATGATTGGCTGAGTGTACCACGAGGATGGCTATGCTACTTGGCACCTGAGATAATTCGTGCTTTAAAGGCACTAAGGCATGCAGAAATTGACCTCCCCTTTACTAAGATGTCAGACCTCTATGCATTTGGGTAAACCTGCATTGAATTTTAAACTGTTTTAGCATATATGGTGCTTAGTTTCAGTTCTCTATAGTTAATAACACAATACAAGTAGCTAGTGAGTATTTATGTTGTAATTGGAATAATTAAGGTATATTAATTTAATTTATCTTATACATTAACTTAAAGCAAACTGCTATGGTTCTCAAACTCTTGAACAATATATTTACATTATACTGTTATGCTTTTTAAGTGCAACTGCTTTCAAAAAGACATTTTTATTGTGTCATTTTATCAAGAAGAGATAGAAATCTGTTTTGTTCAATAAACCAAGACAGAGTAAAAGAGAATATTTTATTACTTTTAAAATGTATCAGTTTAAATTATAGATTGATCACCTTTTGAAATTTTTATTTCGGGATCTTGTAACAAAATTTGTGTCTTTGCTCTTTGTTTTCCCATCTAATAGCACAGTATTCTTTCTTTCCCATCTGATAGCACACTATTGTTTGAATGTTTATTTTCTTTGCCTATCTAACAGTACAGTATTGTTTGAATTCTTTGTTTTCTTTGCCCATCTGACAGCACATATTTGTTAATGTTTGTTTTCTTTGCCCATTTGACAGCACATATTTGTTAATGTTTGTTTCCTTTGCCTATCTAACAGTTCAGTATTGTTTGAATGTTTTCTTTCCCATCTAATAGATCAGTATTGTTTGAATGTTTGTTTTCTTTGCCTATCTGACAGCACTCTACATTTGAATGCTTTCTTTTCTTGCCTGACACCATTGCATGATCAAAATTTATTCTTGTCATATCTGACAGCACTGTATAGTTTAAACTTTATTTTTTGTTGTTGACAGCACTGCATGATATGAACTCTTTCTTTTCCTTTCTAGCAGATTTTCATTTCAGATCTAACAATAGTGTTTGGTTTTAACTTTAGTGCATTGGTCTTTTTTTCAATGGTCTTATTAAACGTTAAATGTTTTTATTGTTTATTCTTTAAATGGTATAACATCCATTGCTGAAGAGAAGTTTTTTTCCTATCTAACAGCACTGTATGGTATGAACTCTTGTGCAATGAATGGCCATTCCGAAGTCAGCCTTGTGAGACTGTCATTTGGCAGGTTGGACGTGGTATGAAGCAGTCCCTAAATTCTCTTACTGCTCCACGTGAGGTCAAGGTCAGTCTTGCTTCTTTAAACTGAAATGAGTATCTAAATTTGATGCTTTATAATGAAAACTCTTCTTCCATGAAAATATAAAAATGGTAGTTTTCCTAATTTGTTATCTAATGTGAATTATGTTCAGTGTTTAATTTAGACAGGGATGCTGTTGAAGATAATTTCCAATCACTCTTATGGTTATCATTAAAGATACAATTCTTCAACATGTCATTTATAAATTTTAGCAAAAAAATAAGTACAACTAATGGATATTATGCATTTGGAATGTGGATGATTAGCAAACAGCATATGTCTGCATGTTTACCCTTCAGTGATACATATGTGGATAGGCAAAATATAGAATACTGCAAACGTAAGATATTTCGGCTTTGACAGATTAGCATGTTTTCATTAAAACAGCTATAGTATTGAATGAATAGGGTTTTAATTGATAGGGTTTTAGTTAATGGCAAAATGTGTTGTGTTTGTAAACCAAAGATTCAAAGTTTGTCAATGCATGCACATTATATGAGAAAGGAATCAAGGTCTTCTGCATAAATTAATTAAATTAATATTTTTTTAAATAGTTATTTCTTGAAAATTCCAATGCTTTACACAAAGTTCAAATGGTAATACAAGGTATTTAGTAATTTAAAAATTTTTTTTAAATTCTTTATCTAAGAAGCTTTGATTTTTTCCTCAATCACCTTCTGTTTGAAACACCCTAAAATTTATGAATTATTAAACAATTTTTGGTAAATTACATTCCTGATTCATAAAGTATAAACCATCCTTTCATGAACAAAATTTAACATTTTATAGCCATATTATTCTTTTTCATTATTACATTACTTTCAGCTTGTCAATAACTCTCTCAAGTAGACTTTATTATGATGATTTAAAAAGTAAAAATAAGTCTATTTTAAATAATTCAAAAATAAATTGTAATGCTTTGTGTGTATTCATTTTTCATGTTCTGATAAAACATGATTGGCTAGAATTTATGTTGTGTCAGAGCTTATTTTCCATGTTCTGCTCAAACATGATTGGTTAGAGTTTATGTTGTGTCGGAACTTATTTTTCATGTTTTACTGAAACATGTTTGGTGAGAATTTTTGTTGTGTCAGAGCTTATTTTCATGTTCTACTGAAACATGATTGGTTAGAGTTTGTATCATGTCAGAGCTTATTTTCCATGTTCTGCTGAAACATGATTGGTTAGAGTTTGTATCATGTCAGAGCTTATTTTCCATGTTCTGCTGAAACATGATTGGTTAGAGTTTGTATCATGTCAGAGCTTATTTTCCATGTTATGCTGAAATATGATTGGTTAGAGTTTGCATCTTGTCAGAGCTTATTTTCAGGGCAATCTTTCACTGCATTTTGGCTTGTGTGCATCACAAGTTAATTAGTATTAACTATGTAAATTTACAAGTTTCTACTTGATTAATTTTAACTGGCAGAAGATAATTAAGGGAGTTAAAAATACTGTTAATTTTCTCAATATTCTGAAAGGCCTCTGAATAATTATCAGATTTAAATCATGTTTTGTTTGTTTTTTCTAGGATATCTTGATGTAATGTGGGTTTTTTTACCTGAGACATTATGGGGGTTTTTTTTTGTTTTTTTTGTTTTTTTAGGATATCTTGATGTCATGTTGGGCATATACTCCTGAGGAACGTCCAGATTTTGTACAGATAACTAAAGCACTGGAGCGAGTGCCTCGCACACGACTCATTCGCAGCCCCTCACATCCAGTGCATCTTTCTCGCAGTACAGAGGGTATTTTCCATGCCTAATTTATTTGCAGGTAGAGCTGTCAAGAACAATTGCTGTTGTTCATTATGTGTGTCAGCTAAGTAATCAAGCAGCATCCGGCATCAAGGTTCACTATAATTCTTGTGATATATGCACATTTTATGTGTTTCTAAACTGTGCACAATTTCCAAATGAGCTTTTGTTTCCTTCATTTTAACATGAGAAATGGATTCTGTATATATGCTGAAAGGTTGTGCACCTCAAAAATGTGGGTAGGTGTAACAAAAAATAGCTTTACTTTTCTATATAGAAGACACTATGACCATGTTGACATGAGCCATGTACCAGTCAGCAAGTTTTATTACATGGATATGTTTTTTCATATAAATACTAAACGAAATTTTAGTTATTGCATAAATTTAATAAAGAGTTAAAAGAATATTCTAGAAGTGATTACAGTTATACACATGTACCAGAGCAAGAATTATTATCTTTTTTTAGCAGATTTTTTGACTAATGTTGTGGATCTTGTTCTAATGTGACAAAGGTAACATTGGGTTATAATAAACCTGGTGATATCTTGGTGTCATAGTAAACCCCATCACTTGATCAGGCTGGTAATACAATGTTATATTCAATACTAGATTAAGGCCATTACAGTATTATATTAAACCAAAGCATTTGATCAAACTGGCATCATGGTGTCAAAATAAATCTGAACACTTGATCACTAGGGTGTGACCTCTTTATTATTTTATTATGAGGCCATTTAAAAAAAAATATGCATAGCCTTTCAGGTCATTTGTCCTCTTCACTTGACTTCTTTACCGAGAGGTCATTTTATTAAAATGTGCATAGCCTTTTTCTTGACCTATTTACTGTGAGGCCATTTTATTAAAATGTGCTTAGCCTTTTAGTGTGTCCTCTTCATTTGACCTCTTTACTATGAGGCCTTTTCTTAAAATGTGTTTAGTCTTTTAGGTTCTAAGTATGTCCTTTTCATTTAACCTCTTTACTATGAGGCTATTTTTTAAAAATGGGCTTAGCCTTTTGGGTCCTAAGTATGTCCTCTTCACTTGACCTCTTTAGTATGAGGACATTTTTAAAGTTGCTTAGAGTTTTAGATCCTAAGAGTGCCCTCCTCACTTGAAATCTTTATTGTGAGGCCATTTTTAAAAATGTACATAGCCTTTTAGGTACTAGGTGTGTCCTCTTCACTTGGTTTCTTTATTGTGAGGTCATTTTCTTAAAATGTGCTTAGGTCTTAAGTGTGACCACTTTGCTTGACATCTTTATTATGAGGCCATTTTCTAAAAATGTACTTTTAGGACCTAATTGTGATATGTCTTTGGAAGTTAACTAGTGAAGTAACAACAAAATAGTTCTTCAAAATATTAGAAATTTCATTTCTGTATAGTAGAGTCCTAGTTTTCTGTCATCAGCAAGACTGATAAGTGATCATATTATTGAAAAAATGTGATAATTTGGAAACGCTTGTGTGAATGTGGGTAGGAGGAACAGCGAGAATGATAAATGAAATGGAAGCAGAGTAAAAGTATCAATAATTAGTCTGCACTACAGCAATACAGTACAAAAATTTATTTGAAAGAATAAATTTCAGTCAAGTAAACTGAATAGTGGATTTTAAATTGATTAAATGCAACACTTAATACTCTATATACTGTACACATATAAATCACAAGTGAATCTAGGTGCATGACACACTGACAGACAAAATGGGATTGGGATGTGTGATGAGTATGTATGCACAAACTGCACAAGAGTGTAACTAGCACATCATTAGGTTGTGATGGATAAAGCATAATGTTGGACATTTAGAACTCTACTGTACTTTGTGCAATTAATATATAAAAATATGTTTACTATTTGATTGTCTGTAAACCTTCATACTAGCAAGACTTATATAAATTATGTTTTCAGTCGTGTAGTATTTGCTTGCAAAACAAAAAAAGAAAAAAATAACTAGACATATTTACACTAAAATAACACAGAATTTGCATGAGAAAAGTAATTAAAAATACACATCCTACCTTAAAATAGTTTAATCATGTTTGGTACAACACCTATATATTCTGCAAATGTATGCCCAAACACTCCCCTCCTCCAGCAAATACAGTAATGATGAAAAGATTTCCATTCATCCTACACTTGAAGCAATCCATACATTTCTTACTAAAAAAGATATTAGAGTTAAAAGTTCTGCATGACAAGGGCGAGCCTGGCATTGAGTTATATACTGTGTTTACATTCTCTGTAAGTTATGGTATCATTAAAGTTTTCATTTTATACTTGCTCTGTAATACCATGAATGCAAAAGTGCTTTAGAGCAGATTGCAAAATACCATCAAAATGTATAGTGTAATTGATGCAGTGAGGTGTCCTGCTGGCTCTAACCTTAACCTGGTAAGCAGCTTAAAAAGATAGCAGTAAGCTTCAGTAATTGATCAGGCTGACATCACAGTGTTATAATAAATCTTAACATTTGATTAGACTGGTGTAAATAGTAATATGTGAGCATTTAATCAGGCTGCTATCATAGTAAATCTAAATGCTTAATCTGGTATTCTAGTAAAAATTCAACCCTTAAATAGGCTGACACCACATATTTATATTAAACCTCAAACTTGTAAAGGCTGGCATTATGGTATCATAGAAAACGAACAATTGATCAGGCTTTTGTCATGATGTTATAATAATTCTGACCACTTGATCACGTTTGTGACATAGTAGCCTAACCCTTTGATTAAAGGTATTTGAGCATTTTTTCCTGTTCTGTCATTTGGATATAACAGATAGACAGTCTATATTTAATAGTGAGTTGTTGTTTTTTATACTTTTTATTAAATTTATCTTATAGATTGATTGATATTATTTAGTTGGTTTGGTTTTAATCATATAATAGCCATTCATATACATAGCCATTGGGTTTATTGTTAATCAAATATAGATCATGCTGTACTAGATTATCTTTTCTGTCAGATATAGATTACAATTTAGTCACAAGGTCTATTTTTTATCAGGTACAAATAATGAAATGTAGATCAGTGGCATTATATTTCTCTCCAGAAAAGTTTGTTTAAAACTCCTAATGAAAGAAAAAAATTAGCTTTACTTTACAAAACATGCTAATACATTTTTAATCAGCAAAAAATAGATTGTATTTTGATACATAGCATCAGTGTTATAATTCAGTTTGATTGAACTGTAAGATGCCAGATATATACATTTCTTATCCAAATTAAACTTATGCTTATATTTCATTAATTTTTATACATTGGGATTAAGCTTTGAGCTATTTGATCTCCTAAAGTGTTATACTTTCATTAATTATTTGTTTTTAAATTTACAAACTTTAATATTTAAATAAATGATTCCATTATAAATGTTGATGTTAACTGTTTTAACTTATGCAGTAATTAAGTTTTAAAAGTTTAAACCAAGCTTTGATTCACTATAAATAGCATTACTAAGAGTAAAGCAAATCTCTTTTCATAATTCTTAATTAAAAGTTTGGAAGGTTCATGAATTAACTATAATTGTATAACTGTAGAGATGCTTGTGCAAAGAGAAGACAAGCTTACTTTCATGGCACTTTAATAAAGGTCTAAAAGTTAGTCTGAATTAGTGAAAAGTCTTTCTAGAATCAGGAATTAATTAATTAATTAAGAGAGGTTAGAGATAGTGATAAATCTGTTCAGAGTTAGGAATCAAGATTACAAATAAGCTTTTAATATATATATTTATATATATATTAAACTAATCTGCCATGAATAAGATGCTACTTTTAGAAAATGCTATATTAAATTTGAATTATAATCATATATAGACATAATTTATCAAGACCATTTTGGATTATATGATAATTTATTAAAAAAATAACTTTTTGTTTTGGCAAGCCAGCACAGACTGCTATGTTCCTTTTTAATGGATATTGTGTAAACCAACAGTTTTTTCCCCTGATGATTTGACATTTTATCACTGAATATTAAATATGTTCCATTTAATGGATGTTGTATAGACCAACAAATTATTTTTTCTCATGATTTGACATGCCACTACTGAATGTTTATTGTGTTCCATTTAATGGACATTGTGTAAAGCAGAAACATTTCTTTTTCTTCTAGCTTGGCATGCCAGCACCAGATATTGTATGCATGTGTTCCATTAAATGGTTGTTGTATAAACATACAAATTATTTTTTTCTACTGGCTTAGCATACTTGCACTGAATGTTGAATGTGTTCTGTTAAATAGATGTCATTACAACTGGTCATATCAGCACCAATGGTCTTTGTATTTAATTTAGTGACTGTTTATAAATAAAACATTGTTTTCCTGCAGCTTGGTTTACTAGTAATGACTCATTTGTTTCATTTGTTTGAAACAAATCTGCCTTAACATATAAATTAAAAAGACTCCTCCCTGTCTCTCTTTTTTTTTTTTAGGAACTTGTGTGTACTTCAGATCTATCATTAAGATAGGATTCTAGATGCTATGGTCAGAACTCAAAACCATAATCTGGTCTGTCATGGTAAAATAAAACAAAAACAAAATTATGATGTTATCTCTTCACATGAAACTGATTCTGTTAAAGATATCTTATGTTTTCTTAGTAACTGTAGTGAAATACAGTACATAAACATGTTAATGCAGGATGTTCAAAAAGAAATGCAACTCACGGGCAATGCATATTTATTGGTAAATTACCAATATTGTTGAATATGTTAGTTATCTTGCTGTGCTCATAAATGTAGTGAATAAATCATGTTTTCCACCACATTTCTCAACATTTCATTTGATATTTCAATAATAATAATTATTAGAATTTCAGTAATATATGCATAAAGGTTGTATTCTTTTTAGACATCTTGTATAACTGTCATGAATGCTATACACTTGCATGTTCATGGCATTATGCATTTATCTTGTTTTTCTCTTAAGATCAACACTTGCATGGTTATAGAACATATATTGTGCCACCACTAACACTTTTTTTTACTTGTTTAATGCATGGTTTTATTAAGTGTAGGTGAAAATTCTGTGAAATGGTAGAAGTGTGATTAGCATGGTGAATTGCACAAAATTTGGAAAAATCCATGTATGTGAGATTCTTGTTAGTTTAAACTGCATACTGAGAGATATCCTAAACTACTCATGGAAGACAATGTTAAAAACAACTTGGAACATAGACAGGGTCTTATTAAAATTTACCCCGTGTTCAGTCTTTAACATAAGTTTAATTTAAGATTGTAGTAACTTGCTTCATGTTTCTTTGACTTTGGCCATTTGAGTGAACGAGCTTCATTATTTGTCAAATGATTTTTATTTTGGTCAGTTGAGAGTTGATAGATTTGTAAACCATATTGTTAAAAATAGAATTGCTTCTGTAGGCCATCAGTCATATGTTAGACGATAGCCATGCAGATCCTGGTGAGATTTATACATTTACTAATTAAAATCAATCACCTTCTAAAGTAGATCTTGATTGATTTATACCAAGCACTAAGTAACCAGATTCCTCATTTCTCGTTGACTTATATGAGATTAGCTAAGTCTGTCATTTATTGGAAAGTGCGGTAATACTTACAAAAAGTCCTATGGTACATTTAGTTAACCATAGGAGTGCTCTTCATGAATTGACCCATTCCTTGCAAGTAAAAGTTTGGAACTTAAATATATATGGTGAATAATAGTTCTTTGTCTTTCTAAATTTTCAACAAGACTGCTGGTCCTCAATTGGGATCTTCGAGATTTCTCCAGTGAGTGAATTTCCCTGGGTCTTTATTGTATAGATGCTTTTTTACATTTTTTCAGATTCCATTGCCCTTCATCTATTATAACTTGTGTCATAGAGCTATTGAACTCATTTGGACCTTTAACAGTCCTGAAACAGTAATCCATGTTGGCCTTTATCAGAAACAAGAAATGTTGCCCTGAAAGAGGTCATTCATGTATTGCGTGGAATTTAAAGTCATATTTACTAGGAAACTTGATATGGTCTTTATGGGTAATTTGGTCCCATTCCTTTGTGAACCTGTGTATGTTGTTTTCTTGTGTCAACATGCACTTTTTATACTCCTACATCAATGTTTCCATCATTCTATTCTTGACAACAGTTTTGTTTATAAATCCTGCTCCAATTTTTCTCTCATTCTCTTCTTAACATAGTACTTTCGCTTTCAAATTCCCAGACTTCTTTTCATATCCCAATTGTCCAGTGATTACATCACCTCACTTAAGTCAAACAGTTCACAACAAGCATTTTTTTAAAATTGGATAATTTTGATTAGTTTTAAACAAAACAAGAACAAAACATAGAAAGCAATGCTATTACTACTAACTATATAATGTACAGAAAACTTCTCATAAGCCCTAGAAGTACATATGCTTGTCACAAAGAGAATACTTTTATTTTTTTCCACTTACTAAATATATGATGCTTTTCATAAAGAGAATACTGTACTTGTGCCATGGCTTACTGAAAGCATGTTAGTCATAAAAAGAATAATGTACTGTTGCCATGACTTAGTAAATGCATGATCTTAGTCATTTTTACCATGACTTACTAAATGCATGATGCTTGTTATAAAAAGATTAATAATGTATTGTTATTATAACATGATAAGTGCTTTGATTCCATAACCATATTTGATTATTTAACAAAACACTATCATATTTATGTTATGATATAATTTGCTAAATTCCATGTTCATATTATAATTTTTAATTTAAAATAAAAGATATAAATAAACTAAGTGTATTAATTAATTAACTGAAACATACAGAATAGATGTAATAATGGACTTTATTCATAGATCTTAAAAGTAATTATTTGGAAGACAAACCATTTCAGATGGAGTATTGCAGAATACACTAGACAGATTAGTTGATTACAATATGATTCTTTAAAATAATCATATAAAATTGGATTTTATATATATTAAGTAATGATCAACCATGATAGTGAATTCAAACAAGTAAAAGAATGTAAATGCACTTCACATAACATCACTATTTATCACAGAATTGCAGTTTATTGACAAGCCAAAATCACCTGACTTACATGATATTATCATCAAAATTACAAAATTATAAAGAAATTATTCTTAAATTTCCAGTAAAGAAATATATTCAATGCTGATAGTATTACTACTTTGTCTCAAGTATAAGGTTTATCTAGTCAACTTTTTGTGTTGTGCCAATTTTTGTTTATCTCTATTTATAGGTTTACTTTTTATTGACTCTAGTAAAAGATTTTATGAGAAAACTTATATGGCATGATGGCAGAGTTAAAGGCAATCACTCATTAAATATATAATCACAGACAAAACAACAAACAGAAAAACCCACCTTACTAAACTGTCCGAATTCAAGAAAAAATAATTTATCACAAGATTAAATATGAAAACTGTATATTAAAACCTTGCATCAACAGTTGTTTACCCTAAACATTAACTATTGCTATGTCTCAATATGGGTGTATTGGCATGGAGGGCAAACAATTTTAAAACTTTCAGTGGTGATAGTTTTGCATATTATACTAAAAGAACCACCCTTTATATTATACATTTTAACTCAACTGTAATTTTATATTTCTAGCTATTTTCTATCACTGTTTCACACACAGACACACCATATACACTTTACTAGTTGTTTAATATCAGTGCAGTCAAAAATACACATTTGTAGCATTGACTCGATGTACATTGAGCACAAAACTGTCTTGGCTGCATAGATTGAATTTCATTGAAAGTTGTGAATATAAACATTGGAATAATGTGGCCAAAATGGCAATATTAGTTGAGAGAAAATCACTAGTTATATTCAGCAACTTTGATAGTGCAGGACTGGGCTTCACTGAGTTGGTAGAAATAAGTACTCTATAAATGATCATTATTTGTTTTCAAGTTTTAAATTCTCACAAAATATTAATATTGCAAACAGTGATGGTGAAGAGTGTGTGTGTGTGCGTGCGTGCGTGCATGTGTGTTCGCACGCACGCGCATCTTAGGGCACTGCAGAATATGAACAATGTTTGTTGTTGGATAACTTATAGAATTTGATTTTATTTCTCCTTGGAGCGAGGATATACATCAGAATATCCCAACTGAACAGTAAAATACCTCTCTTGATCTGGACAGGGAAAATGTAATTAGCAAACGACTGCTCAGGCGGATTTCTTTTGGGGGTAATTTCCCATGGCACAACCACTTGTGCACCAGTTATTGAAAGAATGGGCATTAGTTTCTAGGATGGAGGTAATAATTTATAAACATTATCAATGAAAAATATTTTTATAACAATTATTTTTTGTAAAGACTTTCTTTGTATATGTCATTGTTGTACAATGAACAGTCATTCAAGTCTCATGATTGTCAGAGAGTGTATATACAGTAGGAGAATATTTAGCAGTCAGTATGTGTAGTCCAAACATTACATGTGTAGATTCAGTGCTGTAAGTATAAGTGTGTATGTTGTACACTCCAGACAGATATGTAGTTTCAGTCTATAAATTTGTGGAATGTTTGCCTATGTATGTCATCCAGACATTATGTGTTGATTCAGTGCTGTAATATAGGAGTGTTTGTCTAAGTATGATGTGTACTTCAGACATTATTTGTATAGATTCATTGAGCAAGTTAGGAGAGTATATGACAGTATATATATGCAGTCCAAATATTGATGTGTGAAGATTTAGTATGTTTAAAGGACAGTATTTGGCTGTGTATGGTGTGTTGTCCAAATATTGTGTGTATATTCAGTGCTGTAAAGCAGGAGTATTTTGGCTAGGTATGATGTGCAGTCTGAACACAGTATGTTTAGATTCAGTGCTGTAAAGCAGTATTTTGGCTAGGTTTGATGTGCAGTTTGAACTTAATATTTATATATTGTGCTGTAAAGCAGCAGTATTTTGGCTAGGTATGATATGTAGTCTTGACATTGGATATGTAGATTTGTTGCTGTAAAGTGTTTGACTATATATTATGTACAGCCGATCGTTGTACTAGTGTAGATTCATTGCTGTAAAGTGTTTGACTATATATTATGTACAGCCGATCGTTGTACTAGTGTAGATTCATTGCTGTAAAGTGTTTGACTATATATTATGTACAGCCGATCGTTGTACTAGTGTAGATTGAGTGCTATACAGGAAAAGTGTTTGGCTAGAATGTGATATGCAGTCCAGATATAAACGTATTGATTCAGTTTTTTTATCTGTAGAATATTTGGTGATGAAGAGACTTTTATAACTAAATCTTTTAAGTCTATTAGCTTTTACCTAAGGGCATTAAAACTGGCAAGTATGCAACAAACAAATATATGCATCAGAACATCTCCCTCCCCATACACCCAAACTGAGTTTACCTGAATTATAATGTCTTTTAACAAAACAGTTTTCTATACTAAATAATAATTTAAATATACCTAATCTCAATAGGAAGAGCAGCCATTCAAGTTTTTTTTAAAGAAAATGTTGAATATGTCAGATAAAGTTTTATATAATAATCAGTGGATTGTGGAAGGTCAGAATGCTTATATGTACAATACAGAAACTGCTTTCTATTCATACAAGTCATTTATCTATAAGCTTACTCATTTTATTGTCAGTGTTAAAACTCTGTTATCATGATAAAGACTAATTAACAAAAAAAATAACTTTAAAATGTTTTTATAATGTGGACCTGTAATGTGTTCTGAATTTTTATGTTGCTTTGGGTGTGTGTGTTAGTGCTTAGCTGTTAAACTGTTTTTATTGTACAATATGTAGAAATGCCTTTAAGTTAATATGCATGGACATAGTTATATCATGTGAATTATTACATAATGTTGGTGATGTCTAACAGAATCACACAATACATTTGTTTAATTGCTTTCATGAATATTGTTTCATGAAGTTAATTGAAAGTAATGAATGAAATTGTGTATTCTGGTAGATTTTTCTTGCCCTTTATATACATATTTTTTTTCATGACAGATTGTGAGTCAGTCAGTCACATATTGCATTTATTTGGTCATGAAGATAGAAAATGCCTTCAAAGAATTTTCATTGTCAAGAATTCTTTATGTCAAATAGAAATTTTTTAGATCAAGAAAAATATAGACCTATATTGACCTTTGTGTAGAATAAATGATCAGAATATAAAAGATTACACCCTAAACATTGCAGTTGTTTTATTTGCAGGCATAAGTTTAAAAAATAAAAGTTTAAGTTGTATATACAACTTTAGAACATTGTTGTCCCAAAGGTTCAGACACTTCTGATGTTAGGATGATAATAAATTGCTTTGTAACAGTTTTGTCCAAAGGATGAATAAGATTTTTATGTCAACATTTGTATAGCTCTCTTTAGACTGGGGGAGAAAAATTAAATGTTTAAAAAATATATACACTGAAATTATAAATAAACATACTGAAATGAACAAGCATTATTTATCTATTAAACCATTATTTCTATTTAGATTCATTTTATCCCTCAGAAAACTTATATATTCACCATCTTTCTATCAGATACAACTTTCTGGTAACCAATTATATGCACACGAATGCATAAAATTTATGTTGTGATATAATTTTTAATTCCCCATATTCTATTATTTTCTGTTTAATGAGGTAATTTAATTACTACATTTTGGATGGGCAGTATGTAAGCTTTTAAAAATTAATTGTCAGATTATAATTACCATGTCTTAAGCATAATTTCCACAAAGAAGAACTTTAAATTAAAAGAAAATGATTAACAATTAAGTAATTTTATTTCATTATTTTGAATAAAATATGATTGTGTACTTTTACATTACTTCAAATGAGACATTCCAAGCATCAGGATGTCAAGGGAATTCATTTCTCAGATTGATACATTTACTCATAATGTATCAATGTGAATTCATTGCTGTTGCTCTGAACCTGTCTTTTAAACCAAGCAAACATCCATGACATGCTTGCCTTTTTCTTGCAAATATTTTGCTTCCTATAAACCCAGTCATATATGACTCACATCCAAAACTTGTTTTTTCTTTCACTTCCTATAAACCAAGCAAAAATGACACAATACTTATCAACCAAACACGACACAATACTTGTCTTTAAAATAAAAAAAAAAAACATCTTGTCGACAGAGGACATTGCTTGTCTTTTTCTTATACTTCCTGATAACCCAAACACACAACATTTGTCACTGTTTTTTTACTTCCTGATGACTCAAAGACACAACACAATACTTGCTTTTTACCTATACTTTCTTATAGCCCTAACAAATGGCACAATACTTACATTTTCTGTATACCCAGCAAACATGATTCAGATCGAACACAGTACTTGGCTTTTTCTTATCGCAGTATTCTGCAATTATGGGGTTTCAAACTGTTTACACATTTTTTCCATTAAATTGAATGAATAAACCAAATATGATTCAGGTCTAAAACGGTACTTAGCTTTTCTTGTCAAAAGTATTCAGCAGTAATGGAAATCTGTACATAGAGTAAAATTTTTATATTTCCTCTGCAAAATTGAAATTAAATAAACATAAATCAGTATGAGATAAAATCATCTAAATATATAATTATAATAGTTCTGATATATAATTCCTTATGTTTGCCTTGAGTTAGCATAGTTATAGTAAATTATCATGGTGGATGGATAAGATTGTGGTGACAGCAATGCCATGTAGTTAATGGTTTTGATGTATCAATGTATCAATCTGAGAAATGAATTCCCTTGACCAGACTTCTTGCCACAGCTCAAATTCAAGTGATTAGACAATAGAATTATCTACAGCATATAAACTTTTGATCTTAGCCCATTGGTTGGTCTTGTTCTTGTAAATCTTAACCATTGGGTAATAAAAACTACTCATCCCTTTGGAACTGGTTTGCATTGCATCAGCAATTTCTAGCATATTCTTGAGTGTTTACTCTAACTCTGACACAAAAATACCATCATAAGGAGTGTCCAAGGTCGGGTTACTTTGACAATATTTAACAATTTATATAACAATTAAGGTTAGAAATAGGAATAAGCAAATTTACTCCGCCACAGAGTGATTCATATAATAGTTCATATAATTCACATATTTGCCTTGCGATTGCACAGTGGTTATAAATTATGCCTTTTTAACTCAATAACAAGACAAATGAGGATTATTATATTACTAAATATATTAGTTCTTAAAGTATAATTCTCATTTCTGCCTTGCTGTATAGCACATTGATCTTCAGTTTATTAAAGCATATCATAGCTCCAGTTAATGCAACTTGCAAGATGATGTTTCCTATGACAGCAGTTTCTAAATCTGTTTATTTGACCAAACTAATCAAATTCAGAAAGTACTTTTCTGCCTAGCATACTTCTTGGCAAATTGCCTCAGGTAACATATATCCATCTCTTTAACTATGTACTGGTAATGATGGGCTTTTAGTTTTAGTTATCAAGAAAGATTGTTTAAAACTGTTACTTTATGGAACAATATGATTGCTAATTTGTTTTCCTTGCAAAATAGAATAAATTGTTAAATTTCTTTCTTGTAAGATGGAAGATTGTTACTTTTATTTTTTATTTTTTTTCAATGTCATATCTGTATCGGGAAGCACAGTGAAACCTCACTATAACATGACAATTGGGGTTCATAAAATCAGATCGCATTAATAGCGGGTCACATTAATGTAGGGTTTTGCAGTAGAATGCATTATTAAGATATATATTTCGGGAGCCATGTTATCACAGGGTTCCACTGGATTCTAATGAAATTGACGTGAGATGATGTTGTCCCAGACCTTAAAGCAACACAAGTGTATTTCATTTTTGAGTTGAGTTGGCAGAGATTTTTCTCAGAGATGGACAGATTTCATATTGAATTGTTGGCTGAGATTTTCCTCACATTAGGGAGATGGCTGGATTGTATGCTTGAATTGTTGGCTAAGATTTTCCTCACAGATTATGGCAGTGCTAGATTGGCAGAAGCATTTGAATGAACCATATGATGAATTTAACTATTAATCTATGTTAAAATCAGAAGTGTGTGTGTGTGGCAGGGGAGGGGGAGGTTGTAAGTAGAAGAGTTATATATCCATCTGTTCAATTTTTTAAAATGGTTATATTTGGATGGTCAACCCCTGTTATGGATTATCACAGTCATTAATTATACCCAAGTAAATTAGCTTATTGTCCTTGTAAAAGAATGGATGTGTATCATGAGTCCTTTTCCAGTCACATTGTTTAACTCTAGTTTATATACTCAGCTTTCTTTTCTTGTAATTCTTCCCCTCTTCATTTTTTTTTTATCTTGTACATCATCATTTTCTTTCCTAGTTAATTATTTCATCTTTTTCTTCTTCATCTTCGGTGCTTACTCTGTTTCTACTATTTAGATAATTTTTAAAATTTTATTTGTAAATTTCCATCTTTATCCTAATTTCTTCATTTGTATTAAGTTTGTTTTCCTCTCTCATGACTAGTATCATTTTTAATGTGACTCATTGTTTTGTCAAGTCACCATCCTTTTTTTTCATCTTAACTCTTAAATTTTGTGTACACTTTATTTTCTATATAAGCACTGTTTTTTCTTTCACCTTCTCTTGTACCTTTTATCCCCCAAAAGTAACTTGCATGCTATACTGCTTTGACTAGGTAAGAATTCTGAGTTTGACTTTACTTTTTCTTTTGATCAGATACGTGACAAAGTAGTTGCTGCCTTTAACCCTAGATAATTTTATGCCCATCCAAGTAGGGCTGTTGTTGACCCAAGATAATGTAATACCTGTCTAAGCTGTGCTGCTTTGGAATTTTGTCTGTCATTTCTCTATTACCTACAGTTAAGATGTTGCCTTTGTTTACAAAAGGACAACCATAAGGTAAAAATCTTATAAAACTGCTGATAGATGACTATTACATTTTAAGCACAAAAAAGTTGTCTTCCATATGATTCAAGTACAAGTTTTACTTTTGAATCTTATATAGCTTGTTAAACTATTTGCAAAATGAAATGTTAGCACAAAGCGGTGTTTATATTATTACAGCGCATCATATCAAATTTGAGCTAGGACAAGAAAAACAGTAAAGTAACTAGCTACTCTCAAACCACTCCAGTAGGGTTCCACACAATTTATGCTTACCTTTAGACTGTATACACTATTTTTCCAGGGATAGTTGCATAAATAATCCATTAGTGTTAGAGAGCAAATGTATGCCTGCATCACAGAGATGATATTTATGACTTGTGTTCAACTAACAATAAGTGGGAGTAACATATATGCATGAATACCCTAATATAATGTTAGGAGCTCATCATTAGGTAAAACTTGCCATGACATGTGACACCTACTCTGCTCTCTGCCAGAAATGTTTTGTACTTTTCAAGTGGCAAATATTAACACAAGTTTACTCTTTATGTATTTTTTAATTGTTTTTCTTCATTAAATCTTGTAAATAATTTATAATCTTTACAGTTGTTAAAATAACTCATCAACCACCTCCTCACTGTATTGTTAAATGAAAAGGGTGTATGTGTCTGAGTAATTAAAAATAATGCTGTCAAACTCTGTTTTTTTCTAAATACATCAGTGCTTATGTTGAAAATAAAAAGTTTTTAAAAACCCTGAAATCAAGTTACTTACCACTTGATTTTGATTTCCTAAATCTGAAAACACTCCATGGTGAAAATGGAATGGACACTAAGAGAATTTCATAATGCTGGCATCAGGTTTTGGGACAAGACCTAAACCCTATTTACAATGTATAGTCAGTTTACTATGTCACATGCATTCCTGCAGCATTTAAGTTGGATTCCATTAAGTATCTTTTACCAGAATTCAGAATATAAAGCATTATATTAAAATAAATTATTGATGCTATTTGGTAAGATATAGGAAAGAATAATTTTTTTCACAATTACCAAGTTCATGGAGTTTCCGTTATGCAATTGTGTATTATCTAATCAATGCTGTGATTATTTGAATGTATTACCTGTTTGTTTAGAGCTTTCAAAATCATTTTTTGCTCACAATGAATGGTTGCTCAGAGGCTGACTGCAAGTTTCTGATGATGATCACAATTTTAAACATCATGCCTAATAATATGCATCATTCTTTATTTTTAAAAAAAAAATTTTTAATGGTTGTAAATTGTCAACAGATCCTCACCACAGTCTTGTGAGGTTATTAGTATGCTTGCTTTATTTCTCTAACAGCTTCTGTACATTGGAATCTATAGTGTTACATGTCTATATCATTTACACTTTTAACACAGTACAATTGAAGAAATGTTCACATTCTAACTGTAAGCTTCTATACATATGTAGATTTAACTTCTGTACATTGGAATCTATAGTGTTACATGTCTATATCATTTACACTTTTAACACAGTACAATTGAAGAAATGTTCACATTCTAACTGTAAGCTGCTATACATATGTAGATTTAACTTCTGTACATTGGAATTTGTTAGTTTTACATGTCTATCACTTAGACTTTTTTAAAATGTTCACATTGCAGACTTGATGCCTGCATTTGAAAAAATATTCACACTGGGGACTTTTTACTTTTGTACATCTTGAGAGGTGTTTTAAGTGCATGTGAGTTTGCATATCAGTTAACCATGTACATTCTTATATAACTCTTAATTATTTTATAAAATATATAACATTTATATCAGAAACTATCACAATTGATAGGGCCCCTCACTGACTTTTTTTACTATTAAAAATATCTTTATATCAAAGCATTACATATTGTATTCAGGAAAATTGGAAATGTATCTGAAATGTTCAAGTTCCAGCCACAGCACCTCTCAAGCTTTGTTATAGCCCACCTAAACACAACCATTTCTTCAATCCTTGACATAACTGTAACCCATTGCTTACCCTCTCATAAATGCTATTACTCATTACTATCACTTGCTGAAAAGAAAAAAAAAAATCAAGATATTTCTTTTATTATTATTAAAATGATATCAGATTTTGGTTTGATACTAAACATAATTAATAGAGCCATTTTGTTGCATTCTTAAGTGTGATAGATTCTGTTTGGGGAATATTATTCTTAAATTAATTAAAGGAAGTCAGTATGAAAAAAACAAGATTAACTGTATGAAAATTCAAATACATGCAAACCATTCTGGAAAGTATCTCTTTTGTATATTGGGGGATGTCTATTTATAATTCTTCATTGTAAAGAGAAAATGATTACTATGATATGTGTAAACATTAACAGTTGAATGGTTTACTGTGTATTGTAGTAATGTTTGATTTCCATGGTCTTATTTTGACATGCATCTGTATTGATTGTGCAATAATTTGACTGAAATTTGAAAAGTAAGTTTTATTTAACAATATCCATGTGTATATGTGTTGAACATTTGAGGGGGAAAAAGAAATGATATATATATGTAAAAAAAATTTTAAGTAACGGATAAAAAAAAATACTAATTTTACTTAAATGTAACCAGCTTCTGGATTTGCATTGAACTGTTGTAAAATGTCTTATCAGATTTGTATTAAATTGTTACAGATTGTTTATTGATTCGTAATGAATTGTTGTAGATTGTCAGTTGATATGTAATAAATTGCTACAGATTGTGTTTATTGATTTGTAATGAATAACTACAGATTGTGTTTATTGATTTATAATGGATGCTACAGATTGTGTTTATTAATATGCATGAACTGTTGCAAAATATATTTACCCTGTAATGAACTATTTGGCAGAATGTTTATGCAGTGTGAGTGCATGCATGTGTATGTACATGTAAATCAGGTGTCTGTTGATTTGTCCTTAACTGTTTGGGCCAAATTGTGTCAACTATTACTGATTTCATATTGAACTATTTGGAAGATTGTGTTCAGATGTTTACTGACTGAAAGCTTGAACATACCCTTTGTGCAAATAGCATTAGCTCTTTCTGACTAGTTTTGCAGGTCCATTACAATGCTATGTTTACCAATTTATAAAGAAGTGTTTGATTGGAATTTGTTGACAGTTTAAATGGTGTGTCTATAGGCAGCATTTTGCTGGTGCAAGTACATTGTGTGTACATATTCTGTTTGCTTGACTTTATGCAAACCACTTTTGTGGACTGTGCCCAGCAAATGAGCTTCATTCAGCTCACCTGTAGCAAGGTTGAACTTTATGTTAGATGTGCAAATGGTTTCTCATTATGTTGAATGTATTTTTTAAACATATGCATAAATAAAGAGTTTTAAAGCATATGTGTGTTTTCTATTTTATGATTTAAACAATATGAGACGATGCATTTTTCCCCATTTTATTTTAGTTTGTGCAATTTGAGATGATGCCAAATATCATTCTTTCAAAAAACTGTTCACAAACCAAAATTTCTTGTGCGTTAAGTACAATATAGACCTGTCAATATTAGGTCAATTTTTCACAATCGCTGTTGTTCCTAAAGTTGAAAATTAAATTTCTGATGCTGAATAAATATTATTCTTTCTAAAAACTGTACACAAACCAAAAAAAGTATCTTCTGCATTAAGATAAGATACATTTTCTCGATAAAATTTACAAACAATAGATCAACATTGTGTTAAATGTTTTTGTTTTTACATTCCCACCCACCAAGAAAGTTAACTCCTGTATTTTTTTCACAGAAGAATTCACACTATGCATTTCAAGGATAACAGCTGGCTACAATTTCACCAAAGTACTAAGGGCCAATTACTAAAGAATGGTTTCCATCAAATGCAACATAGATTTTAAACTTTCATTAATATAAATAAAACTTGAATACTATGTGGTCACAATATATTTTAACCAATATTTCTGACTATTATCTAATGAGATTGCTATTGTCAGAAGTGTAAATGACATGCTGGTAAGGTAGTCCACTCAATCAGTACTGCTTTTTATCTGGTAGACCTGAGAAGTCCCAATCAGCCCTCCACTCATCAGCACAAAGTAGAAAATGTTCAGTTATCCATCCTTGAGCTGCCAGGCTTGTCAGCAAATGTGGCATCATTTTCTCAGTTGCCACATATGTCCCATGCATTAAATCAACAGGGTCCCCTGGAAACAAATATTTTGATTTTCTTTATAATATCACAGTGGTTTTTGCATTGCGATAAATATTCTTTAGGTCAAGAACATTTACTTCTGCATTTTGATGCTAAGAATTCTCTGAGTTACTGTTCATTTCAGACAACTTTAATATTTTTTTTAAAGTGTTAGCAATTACACAGCCATTTAAAATATGCTTTATAGTTTTATTGACGTAATCCTTAATGTAAAAAAAATAAAATGTGAGCTCAATACTTCATGGTTTGTCTTTGTTTTCTGTTCTCTGATCAAAAATTGAAGATGATCAGACGAAGAGACAATTTTACAGTCCTGCTACAAATTTATTCAAAATGAAAATTTAGGTCAAATTTGATGGAAGCTTTACTAATAAGAAAAGTCTCCTTGGGTTGTCTGACTATTATCCAGAAACAAACTAATTATGCAAAAAACAAACATTATATATGAAAGTATTTAGAGTTTAGATCATTCAAAGTAAAATCATAAAATTAAATTCAAGTGAAACAAATCCTATTGTTTAAAAAAAAAAAAAAATTCACATACCTGTGTTGATATTAGTGATGACATTGTCAATCTCTGAACATAATACCTGTAAGAATATTTGTAAAAAAATTATATATTTTAGATTACCTAAAATGTAAAATTTTTCTATTAAGATTTCATATAATTTCTCAAGTTTAAAGCGTGGTTGTGACTCAGATCACAAAAGCCATTTAGAAGAGCAAGCTGACTGTAAAGGACCATAACATGATAATTATATTATGGCTGACTTTATATAATATATATAATGTATGTATATATGTTTTGAAAGAGCGCAGGTTGATGACTGATTCATTATTGTGCTTGTTATAAATTTAACAGCATGATTAACATCTCCCACATCAACTATTTTGTCATAATTATGTAATTTTGATAACTGGTTTGGAAGAAAAAAGAATTATGTATGTTACTATATTAAAATTAGAAATTAATTTCAGAATGTTGATAATAACATTCTTTTACCAGAATATTTAGTAAATGTATATTTATTGTAAACTACAAAGTCACAGATATAATTATCCCATTACTGAATTATTATAATGAACTTTTGAACTTATTTTCTGCATTTAGATTTGTGCTTCACTAAGTTTGACTACATCTACAATTTTGTTATATACAAATCAAAACTTATTCTTGAACTGGACATGTGAAAAAATGTTTCTTGACTTGTTGGATTTGTGCTTCACTAACTTTGACTACATCTACAATTTTTGTTATATATAAATCATCTTACCAAGCAAATGGACTCAGCTTTCATTACTTCAGCTGAATATATAAATTCAGTGATTTTACTTCATCATTCCTTTGGAACTTTAGAACTGTGTTTATACTTGTATTACTTCACATAAGCTTTCATCAGATAGATTTCGGACACTGTAGCCATTGAGTACAAGTACTTCGTGTTTGAGTGCTTGATGCTCCACGTAAAATAACCCTGGATATTTCTCCTAAATATCCTAAACATCTCTGAAACATCCCTGAAACATCCCCACAACACTTGGAGTATAAAACATTCTTCTTGTGTGGATGTAAAGCCTTCCAGGAATACAACATCGATGCAGAAATTCACAAGTTCAACAAAAAGGTAAGAAAACTTTTTATTATTTATTTATTTTCAAATTTTAAATCAATTAAAAATAATACTTTATTAATTATTTAGTTTTGTCTAGATTAATTTTCAATTAACATTTTGAAAATCCGTGTAAAATCATCATCGCTTTTCATATTTTCGTAGAGTAACCTATTAAAAAATCGTTGGGCAGCAAAAGTTCCTGAGAACGTGACGTCGCGCGAGTTTTTCAAAGCCGACAGCGAACGGGTTAAAGTTTAACAACACCTTTTTATGGCCAAGAGTACAATAAGGTTTTCAGAATAGTTTGGGTGCCAAAACTTATTAAGTATTGGACATTAAATAATATGTAAACAGGGCAAACCTGGCTTACTGCTCATCATTAGCACCTCCTCAATACTAAAAACAAAGGTAATGGCCCCTGGCCATCAACAACACCAAAGGCAATTCTGTTACCACAGATATATCTGCAAACATCCTGCCATTTGACTTCCAGTGGTGGCTTTACACTAAACCATCACCATGCCCACATGGATTAAACTGAGAGCACAGTAATATCACACCAAAGGCAAGTTCCAATGCAGTGGTCCAAAACTGGCAAAAGAATCCAAATATGCCTTAACTAGTCGACTAATAACATCAGTTATGACACTAAAGCATTGGTCTCAAACTGATTATGAAGACTTAACCAGAAAATATTCAGCTTTATCATCTCAATTCATCATTAAGTATTTATATCATTTGAATGTTAATGTTTATTCTGATTCAATTTTTATATATTATAAATTTAACAAAATAAAATTATTTTAAAATCTGTTCATTTACAATCATTGTATATGCTTCAAAAGAAAAAAAAGAAAACACTACTCTCTCCATTCGGTCTTTTAATTGCAGAGAATGGAATTATAAAAATGATATGATCTTTCATTGAGATTATGATAATACAAACTTTCCTTTCAAGAGATAGAAGATTAAGGGAATTTCAGAAAAAATAAAATGTAACCTGCAACTAACTATTTAAATATTGTTGCAAAAATCTTCTCTTAAGAGATATAAAAGATTTTAACAAAGTAACCCACCAAAATAATGTTAGCAGCATGCTAAAACCAAGGCAAGAAAATCCATACTTCCCCAAAATATTGGCAAGAAATGTCTAAGTATTTACTCAACCCAAAATATTGGCAAGAAATGTCTAAGTATTTACTCAACCCAAAATATTGGCAAGAAATGTCTAAGTATTTACTCAACCCAAAATATTGGCAAGAAATGTCTAAATATTTACTCAACCCAAAAATATTGGCAAGAATATCTAAGTACTTTTCTCAGCCTCACAAAACTGACAAGAATATTTACCATAAATACTTCATTCAGCCCAGAAATATTAGCAAGAATGTTTAAGTATTTCACAAAGCCCCAAATCACTGGCAAGAACATATGAACACCTCACTCATCAATGACACTGTGAAGCAAATTTAAATAAACTTAATGTTTTTTTAATCACTCATCCATCATCACAATTATTAATCCAATTACTATACTGTTTGCATTTATAAATTCAAGTCTCATCACATAAAACGTGACAAAAGTATGGTATGAGGATTAAATTCAATCTCATTAAGTCAAACAAGATAAAAAAAAAAGTGGGGGTATAAGGATTTAAATTCAATATCAAGCCAAACAATAGAAAAAAAATGGTATGAAAATTAAATTCAAATCTCAAGTCAAACAAGAGTGGTATGAGGATTAAATTAAAATCTTATTGAGTCAAAAAAGATTTTTAAAATATAGTATAGGGATGAAAATTAAATCGAACAACATAGAAAATATGGTAAAAGGATTAAAATAAAATATTATCAAGTCAAATAATACTAAAAGAACATAGGAGACTTAATTCAAATTTCATCAAATCAAACAAGACAAAAAGGATGGTAAGAGAGTTTAATTCAAATTTCATCAATTAATCTGCATACAAAAGATGGAAAAAATACTCGTGGTGAATTTGTTATTAATGTAAAAATAAAATAAATGACTTAATTCTGATAGTGAGATTATACAAATCTCAACAAAGAATAAGAAAAGCTTAGTGAGTTTGATACAAAACTGGGGAGTATGATTCCTGCATGTCTAGTGAGTCTAATATATCTGGACAAAAGAATACCAGACCTTTATTGTGATAGAGGCTACAGGCCACTGTTACATAGTGGAGTGAAAGCAATGTGCCTCAGTTACATAAAAATAAATTCCAATAAACATTCATATATTCATACTTACAAATGGAACCTTACATAGAGAAAATACTTACAAATGTGTGCCATATATACAAAGTCTTTTACAACAAATGTAAATAAGTAATAATTATATTCAAAGAGAAGAAATGAACCTACTTTAGAGTTGCCCATGAGAAAGTTCACTAATTCTGCTTGCACACATGCCTTCAGCTGGTCAATAGGCTGAGCCTGTTGCTTTAGCACAATGGAAGCCAATCCTAAAAATGGATACATTAAACTGAAACCAAAATTTCAAAGAACAGAAAATCTCTCCTCATAACCTTTGTATAATAGCCAAATTCATAAATATGTTTTCATTTTTTCATTCTCTTTAAAATCTTATACAATAGAATGCAGAGATGGTTTCAAATTCTAGAACCTAAGATCTAATTTTGTCATCTTCAAGTTAAAGCAGTCTAGCAACTTCAACTTAAAATATCAACTGTCACTTACATAAGTCTGGCAACTAAAACTTACAGCAGTCTAGCAAACTAAAACTTACAACAGTCTAGCAACTAATTTACAGCAGTCTAGCAACTACAACTTACAACAGTCTAGCCATAAAATTTGCAGCAGACCAGCAACTAAAACTTGCAGCCATCTAACAACTAAAACTTACAACATTCCAGCAACTAAAACTTGCAACAGTTCAACAACTTAAACTAGCAGCAGTCTAGCAACTAAAATTTTCAGAAGTAGAGCAAGCAACTACAACTTTCAGCAGTCTAGCAACTACAACTTGCAGCAGTCTACCAAATACAACTTGCAGCAAGCAGTCTAGCAACTACAACTTGTAGCAGTCTACCAACTACAACTTGCAGCAGTCTAGCTACTACAACTTGCAGCAGTCTACCAACTACAACTTGCAGCAGTCTAGCTACTACAACTTGCAGCAGTCTACCAACTACAACTTGCAGCAGTCTAGCAACTGAAACTTTACCAAATAAAATTTGTAAATCAACATTATATAAAATAAAATGAGAAGTTATAAGTACATCATACTTCAAAAGATCTACAAAAGTTATGCAATTTGAAGTCAATAAATGCTTCAGCTAAAAAAATTCTAGAAGCAGAACTGTTTAGGTTCCAAACAAAAATCTCCCCATAGCAAAATCATTTATAAGTAATATCTGGGCTAATGGCACCTGAGTTCAATACTAATAAAAAGTCCAACCCCCTGTGAAATTCTTTACTCCTGTTTTTTTAAAAATAAACATCAGCATAGCTGATTAGCAATGAACAATATAGTGTCAAATTAGAGAAATAGTATGAATGAGAAGTTGGAAGAAAGTCTTTTATATTTAAGGCATATTAAACAGTCCCATCATAAAAGTCAAATACCATAATGACCAAGTTCTTTGAACTAGTGGTTAAATGGGTCCAGTGATGCCAGCTGGAGTTGGAGTGTCATACTAGAATTACATACAGGACATATACATACATATGGGACAGTGTTCAAGAGGGCATGTCTCAAACTAGAATTATGTTTAATGGCAGAATAGCAGTTGAGAATCTAGAATGACATTCTAAGATATAATAGTGGCTGATAGTCACCTGTCAAACTAGAATTTTATAATATAGCATGACAGCGGCTGATAGCATGTGTAAACTAGAATTTTGTAATATGCTAGTGGCTGACAGTCACATGTCAAACTAGAATTTTGTAATATGGCATAGTAAACTAGAATTTTGTAATATGATTAGACAGTCATGGCAGATGATTGGAAAATCAATAGATAGTAAGAGAATTCAAAATGAATGTCAAAGAACCATAAGGAAAATGAAACAGTTTGTCAAAATAAGGTGACAACTCTAGTACTGATTATGAAAAGAAATGTCAATTAAAATTAAAATGAACTAGAGGCACTCATATATTTCATCATCATTAGATATACATTTAGAGAAAAAAACTATACAGAAAGTAAAACAATGGTTCTTGTAAAAGGCATGTACTACAAAGTCAAGCAGCAAACAGTGCTAAAGAAAATGAGTACCATTGCAAGGAAACTCAATTCTTAGACTTAGACATTTTATATATATATTTCCAATTTCTGTTAGTTCTAATTCTATAATTTGTAACTTTTATTTAACGTGTATTTTCACTTGCATCCATCCATTAGTCTTGTCACCATTGGGGCACCAATGTCCTCCATTCTATTCTGTTCTCTGCTAATCTTACCGTATTGCTCAGTTTCAGTCCTGTCCACTCTGAGATGTTATCCTCCCATCTTTTCCTCTGTCTTCCTCTCCTTCGCCCTCCTTGCAGAGTACCTTGCAAGATTGTCTTGGCAAGCCCTGATGACATGCCTATACCATTTCATTTTGCATTTTATCACAATGGCCAATAGCTCTTAATAGGGCCCAATGGCTTGCCTAACTCTGTTTCCCATTTCCTCATTCATGATATGATCTCTATTAAAAATGCCAAGCAACCTTCGAAAGCTAATTTCAGTAGCTTGTATCCTCCATTCGAGATCCACTGTGAGGGTCCATAACTCACAGGCATACAAAAACACAGATACAACCAAGGAGCGCATCAGTCTGATTTTTGTGCTGACTGGGATGTTTCTGTCTTTCCAAACTGTCTTCAGCCTTGCCATTGCTGCACGAGTCATCGCAATCATGGACAATATTTCAGGTTTTGATCCCTCGTCTGTCACGATGGCTCCTAAGTACTTGAATTTCTTAACTATTTCCAATTTCTGATCACCAATCATGATGTCACTGCCAATGCCACTGGTGGTTTTGGTCATTAATTTGGTCTTCTCTGCACTGATTTCCATACCAAAAGCAGTCCAGTTTTTTTCCACCAATTGAGCTAGCTCCTCCTCATTTCCTGCAAAGCCATCGATGTCATCAGCAAAGCATAAGCTCATTATTGTTCTGCCTCCAATATTGACAGTTCCTTCATGGTCTTCCAGAGCATCTGTCATGATTCTTTCAAGGAGGATGTTGAAGAGAATAAATGAAAGTAAGTAGCCTTGTCTGACTCCCACGGTTGTCCTGAACCAATCTCCTATTTGGCTGTTGATTCAGACTGTGCTGGGGGCCTTGCTGTAAAGGCTTTCTATGACATTGATCAGGTTGGCATCGATGTACAGTTTCATGGTGGACCAGAGGGCTGCATGCCTTCTTAAAATCTACAAAGACATGATAAAGGTGCTTGTTGGTGCTGAAGGTACCTCTCACATTGCAGTTTTAGATTAAAAATCTGTTCAGTTGTGCTTCAACCTGGTATGAAGCCTGCTTGTTCTTCAGCTATGATTTCCTATGCCTGCGGCAGACATATTAAACAGACTGAAGCTGCAGCAGAGGAAATCCTACAAAATAGGTCTCTTTTAAATCTAAAACATGTAGCAACTTTGTACTCACCTTTCTGTTGATTGAAAAATAGCAAATATTTACTCGAGGAACCATAATATGCTTTCTTCAGTTCTTCAAAATCTCTGTACCTGTATAACATTTGAAAACATCCATCTGTAGTTTCAATGAATGTTAAAAAAAAAATTGTACCCTTTTCTGAATATTTTACATATTTGAACCTAAACTTTATTCATTAGCAAAATTGAGATGTCAGTAGTATGTCATATATTCTTCTCCAAACAAATTTGTTTGAGTAATCTTCACTCTTTAACAAAGGCACCAATAAATGGTACAATTGCATATCAGCACAAAATATCTCATATATAATACTTTTTAATAGAATTTCTCTGTATTGAAACATTTCTAAGTCTTATGAAGTTAGTAAGTGTCACTGTAAAGAAACATTTCTAAGTCTTATGAAGTTAGTACAGGTCATTGTAAAGAAACATTTCTAAGTCTTATGAAGTAGTAGGATTCAGTAATTATTAAAATAAGTTGTAGGATTCCGTAATTATTAAAATAAGTAATAGGATTCAGTAATTATTAAAATAAGTAGTAGGATTCAGTAATTATTAAAATAAGTAGTAGGATTCAGTAATTATTAAAATAAGTAGTAGGATTCAGTAATTATTAAAATAAGTAGTAGGATTCAGTAATTATTAAAATAAGTAGTAGGATTCAGTAATTATTAATATAAGTAGTAGGATTCAGTAATTATTAAAATAAGTAATAGGATTCAGTAATTATTAAAATAAGTAGTAGGATTCAGTAATTATTAAAATAAGTAGTAGGATTCAGTAATTATTAAAATAAGTAGTAGGATTCAGTAATTATTAAAATAAGTAGTAGAAGTCAGTAATTATTATTATCAGGCATGGGATTTGTTTACAAAAATATCACTCAGCTTTTTATCATAATATATGTAAGCCTTCAATTTGGATGTATGTCTACATGTTTGTCTATATATATTTCATTGTTTTAATATATTTTTACAAATACATACGTTCAAATAATTTTTCAGATATGAAAAGTATTTTCAAACACCAGTTTTCAAGCTAACTGCTATATAAGAATCACTTCTCAGATTGTGCATCACACTGTATAATCTAATAAAGAGAGCAGAATATATGTGTTGTATCTGTATTTCTCAATTCGTGGCCACAGGGAAAGAGGTGTGGTTTACCTTCAGGACTACTTGGAGGGAGAAGGGACCAGGGTCTGCTCCCAAGAATACTACAAAATTAAACTATTTGTATTTATATAAATTACTTTCTACCTCCCAAGAAAACTACAAAATTCAACTATTTGTATTTATATAAATTACTTTCCACCTCCCATGAAAACTACAAAATTCAACTTTGTATTTATATAAATTACTTTACACCTCCCAAGAAAACTAGAAAATTCAACTATTTGTATTTATGTCAATTACTTTCCACCTCTGGGCAATGTTGGATTTTAGGACAGATTAGGAATGAATGGCACTTTATTCATAATTAAAACTAGGAAAAGTTGAATTGTATTAAATGATCATCATTTATCTTACAAATTAAATTTCAATATAAAATGGTCACATGAGAAATTTAAAGCAAAGTAAATTCACATTAATAGATACTAATGAATGACGATGGATTTTTAATGGTAACGTGAAAATACTAGGAACAGTTTTGTAATTTTAAATAAGCCAATGATTAAGTACAATTTTTAAAAAAATTCTTAATTTGACAATACAGGAGAGGTATGCTGACAATTTACAGGGTAAAAACTGAAAAACATTGATGTGGATTTTTCTATTATTTTATTTCAGCTGTTTCACAAGTGTGTGTATAAAAATGTTATCATTTGATATAAGTTTACTTTTATTTTAAATATGTGAATTTGCTCACATTTTTATGTTACTTTGCTGACACATTTTTAATGCCATCAATTAGTATTTGCATTATCTAACTGTTTTCTGATCTCTGATAGTACTAGCATTGAGTATAAGTGGTCTGTTTATATATCTTTCTCAGATATATATCTGGATTCCAGCTAAGAGGTCCATTACTGGTAGCTGTCTTTCAAACTACATTTCATACTAATAAGTATAGAAAACTTAAATGTATTTATTATAACTGTGATATTTCTCTAACATCCTTTTCCTAATTACACCTGTGGTCTCAGGTTACAACAACATTCATAACATGATTTTGCACCTAAGCTAGAATTTGCATGTAAATGATTATTGTATGATACTTGATGTACTATGCAGGGATTATAGTATGATGCTTGATGTACTGAACAGACAGCAATTAAGGTGCAAACTAGTTTAAGTGCAGATGAACCACAGATATCTATCACTTAACATCACAAACTCCACTGCAGTACCATTTTAATTCATCACTATTCTAGCCTACTGTGTATCATGCCATTTCTTGATACAACTTGTAGCACAAAGGTTATCTTGCAAAAGTTGCTGAGATGCATATATATTAGTGTACTCGACAAAATTCTCTGGTAAAAATGCCTGAAAAATGTCAAGTACTGTAGCATTTTCTGGAAACTGCATTTTTACCCCACTACTGCCGCAAATGTTTGAGTCTCTACGCTTGCGATGTGTGCGTCACTCGATACACTCCAAATGTCGC
The DNA here is from genome assembly GCA_028829895.1 of Sinotaia quadrata. NCBI lineage: Eukaryota > Metazoa > Mollusca > Gastropoda > Architaenioglossa > Viviparidae > Sinotaia > Sinotaia quadrata. The sequence goes on along the minus strand of CM054183.1, from coordinate 72,862,280 downwards.
CATGAGGACGACCAGTTTTGTTTGTAGATTCACTGGCATTGTTGTCACCTCTTTCATCTAAAAGTGGAATAGAGGGTGATTCAATATCATCTTCTTCCAAAGAAAAACTACTCTCCTCACACTCTGATCCAGCAGTACAACCAAATTCACAATAATCCAACTGAAAATGTGCGCTTGCCATTGTTAGATAGATTACGCAATCGTAATGTCTGCTGACTTTCCTCAAAAGATGCAGGGTTGTGTTACAAACTGCGGGAATTCAGTCACATGAGCATCCTAATTATAATATCTAAAGACAGAATTTAGAGCACAGTGGTTGCTGAAGCAGACCACATATTTCTTTCACTCTAGTTGGATATTTCTGAATGGCATGATCGTTTTAGCCAAGGCTGTGGGCATGGCATCCCATTTTGTCCCTAAGACATATGTAGAATTTTTTTTATGATGTCAAATTAATCCCAAAGATGACGAACGGGTTAATACTTTTTGTAGGAGAATATTTGATTAGATTGATATAGTAATGTTATATATAGTCATATACCTACAAATTGGGAAAGTTTCGCTAAATTTCTTGTATAGTATACCCAGTATAAATAAATTTGTGGATAAATGAAATATTTTCTTCTAATTTTTCATTCTTTGAGGATGTAATTAAAAAATTTTTTGAAATTAGTAGCACCAGTCAGTTTCCACAGAAAATTCTAGTTTTCATGTAACAAGCATGTAAATATCATAATTTTGTTTGACAGTCCAGTGGTTATGTACTTTCAAAAATATATAGTGAAAAAACTATCTAAAATGAATTTTTTTTTTTTAAATAAACATGGGAGATTCTGAATTTTAATAAATTAGAAAAAAAAAATCACTTTTGAATTTTTTCACTTTAGCCGGGTTTTTGCAAACAGTAACACAAATACATAAATATGGATAAAAGATTCATTACATATCATTCACAAATACTTTTGTAGTGCAGAGCTTTAAATTTATTTATTGTATTATTTTTATAACATAAAAAATAAATAAATGTAATTAAGAGGTTCATTTCATACCTTTCACAAATACTTTTGAAAGAAACTCCAAGAGCAATTCTGATTTTTCGCTTGATTGCTGAAAATTACAATACATTTCAAAAAACAAAAACTGATGTGGATTTCAAATTTAAAACAATATGATAGAGTTAGATGGGAAAACAGAGAGGCAGTCAGACTGGATACAAAGAGATAGTGTGATTGACAGGTAATCAGACACAATGATAATGCCAAATGTAAAGTATTATGTAAAGAAAAATGACAGCACAGAGTAAAATTAACTGCATTGCCATATTTTACAAAAGTGGTTCTTAAACTATGTTCCAAGAGAAACTGGTGTTTCTTGAGCTAGAGCAAAATGTTCTACCATTAAGAGTGAATGACTACAATCTTTTCTGAATTTATTTATTAAAAAAAAAAAAAAATCTAAAAATATACATCATAGTGTTCTGCAAAGAGTTCCATGATTCCATGTGCCTCATTATCTGTACAAGTCTGGGAAGCACTACTAGAAAGAGATACAATTCTGGGAAGCACTACTAGAAAGAGATACAATTCTGGGAAGCACTACTATAAAGAGATACAAGTCTGGAAAGCACTAAGTCTGGGAAGCACTGCTAGAAAGAGATACAATTCTGGGAAGCACTACTATAAAGAGATACAAGTCTGGGAAGCACTACTATAAAGAGATACAAGTCTGGGAAGCACTACTATAAAGAGATACAAGTCTGGGAAGCACTACTATAAAGAGATACAAGTCTGGGAAGAACTACTATAAAGAGATACAAGTCTGGGCAACACCACCTATAAACTACTATACTCTCATTCTAAAATGATTTACTGTTTATACTATAAATATAAAAGTAAACAGTGTTCGTCATACAAATACAAGAATGGTCAATACTCATACAAAAAGGAATTACTGGCAGAATTGTACTAGATGATAGAAGTAAGTTTTAAAAAATTAAAATTCAACAAAATACCAAACAAGTGGCAGAATTATACTATAATTACTATTTTTAATTAATTTTGTGTTCTTCAATAATGATGATAATGGAAGTATACAAACATATTCTGACAAGATTGTTAGTTGATATTATTGTGAGAAAACTTTTCTCCTTTCAGTTCTTTTGGTTCTTGTGCATTAATTTAAATAAATAGGCACCTTTTACATTTTTAAATGCCAAAGATTGTCAACCATCATACAAGAATACTCTCATTGCATTACATTTATTTATGAAAAACTAATTCACTTTAAGAATTCTAAATACCTACTTTTATAATAATATAATATTATCAATATGGTAAGTTCATTTGAAGATTTTATACTTCTGACTAGAGCTAATGCACCATAAATATAAAAGAACTTTTTAAAATTAATTTTCCAAGGAATTATTTTTTTTAATAACAATGCATATTTAAAATAAGATTATAATAATTGTCACGGAAATGAGGAAAATATTAATAAATTTTTTTTCTCTTCCTCTAAGTAACTTCTAACTCTAAACTATGAACGAAACCGCTAAGTTAATTAAAAGAGGGACAGGGTGAAAATGACCATTTTGTCAACAACGCGAAAACTAAGTCAGAAACACTAGCTTAAGTTCGTGCCATAGAATAGGAAATGTATAATTAATTTGCTGGCTTGACCCTCGTGGCCAAAACCCACGCCCATAAATCTGTGTCAGTGTAGAGTACATGGCGGCCAGTGTACAGAGTACGTGAGAAACCGCTAGGACCGCTGATTTTGTCCGTGAAGAAAAAGGCAGGCTCTTAGTTTTGGAAATGTAAACAACTTTTTAGAATCACCACTATAAAATGTTTGGTAGTAGTTTGTTATTGTTATTGTGAAATTGCTATTGTTTTGTGAAATTACTATTGAAATAGATTTTGAGATTATTGGAAAGTTAATATTTGTATTACTAAGTTAAAAAGGTTGGTTTGTGTGTACAACCATTTCTTGGTGTGAGTTAATGTATGGCTTGCCAGGTGGCCATGAGTTGCCACTGTAGTTTTAAAATAAAATAGGAGTAGCACTGTGCTCTGAGATGTAGTTCAGCGTGCTCTGAGAGTTAATAGTTATTCAGTGGGCAAATGGATACGTAAATCACAGTGTCAACTGGGAACTTGATATTTTGGCACTAATAGAGGTGGACCTTCAGGATGGTCAGATTATTCATCAGCACGTACAGTGCCGTGCTGGTTGTAAATGGGGGTAGCGTGTGTGCTGGAAGGGGGTGTGTTCCAGTCAGCTCAGAGAAGGGATGTGCAAGAACTTTGTGTATAAAAGAGGATACAGAGCCAGAGATGAATGAGAAACGTTGAAAATGTAGTGTGTGGTACAGAGGTACATTTCTGTTAGAGTTTCTCCCTGCTTGTTTGTATCAGGATTCTCTACGATTCTGTGAAGGCAAACAGAAAGAGAGTTCCTGAACACTGTAACAGAGTGCCAGATGTCTACCTGGCTGTATATGAAGAGCGCGCCGTGAAGGCCGCTGCAGTTCAAGATGGGTCAAATCAAACCAGATAGCCATCTCTGATTTTCAAAGACTGTGCAAAGACTGCGGGTGATCGATTATTTCCCAACAGAAGTGATGAGTTGGCAGATAATGTCACGGCGCTGGGAGATGTTACAGAACGAGATGTTACATAATGGTAGTAACTATTGTTGGAAGCAGTAGCAATCATGCCTGAGGCATACCGCCGAGAATGGCAAAGGTTGGCCGTTATGAAGAAGAGAAGAGAAGAGATGAGAAACGAAGACAAGAAGAGAAGAGATGAGAAATGAAGAAGAGAAGAGATGAGAAACGAAGTTAAGAGAAGAGACGAGATGAAATGAGCAGAAATTGAAGAGAAGAAGAGAGAAGAGAGAACGCAATGAGAGCTGAAAAATTAGGCCTAACGAGAGAAGCGCACGGGAGCGTGAAGTTGTAGCAGCCGTCGTAACAGTGAGGACGGCCAGGTCGAGACGTCGACGGTGTTTTGAGCATCTTTAAACCCCCCAGCACAAGGAGAGATTAACAATAACGATGTGAGCCCAGCACAAGAAGAAAGTAACGAATTATATGAGCAGAGAACAAGGAGAAAATGACAATACCTATGTGAGTAAAAGTAAATTCTAATTAGGGAAATCTCAGAGCACGTAAACGTAAATATAAACCTAAAACTAATAGAATCCTAATTAAGCATTAAAATTAAAATTAGAAATAAGCCTTAAGTTTAAATCGTTGTAAATAAGCAAAGGATGGTTTTAAGATTGATGTAAAAAGATATTGATGGAACTGATTGTTGAAGACTTGATCGTTCGTTGAAGAGTAAGATCATTTAATTAAGCAAAGATAATTTAAATCTGGAAAAAAAATCACTTAATATAGAGTAAAATCAAGAAAAGATCACCTACGTAGAATAAGTGGTTCCTGTGCATTGATGAAAGTAACACTTTGCACCTCTCCTGTTGATAGGTAATGTTGTAAAACAAGATGCAGTCGTGCTTGGTTAAGAGATTCCATACAAACTACTTTCACAGCTTGGTAATTGGCAAACAAATGAAGAGTTGTCAGCATCAAGAATGTAGTCCAGATTAAACTAGTCAAAAAATAATGCACAGTTTGTAATTGCAGCACAAAAAAATTATTATACTGACCTTACTTACAAGCAGTACCTTAATAATTATTAAGCTGAAATATATGGCCCCATTATTATTATTCAATGAGATGGCCCATGTTTAAGTCATAAAATAAAATGGCCTGCTTTTAACTGTGAAAGAAATGATTCATGTTTAGTCATAAAATAAAATGGCCTGCTTTTAACTGTGAAAGAAATGATTCATGTTTAGTCAAAAAATGGCCCATTTTTTGGTCATAAAATGTTTAGTCAATCTAATTTCAATCTAAGCAGGCATAAAAGGGGAAGGGGAGAGCAATTTTGAATTATCAGAACTATTACAAAACCAATCAACTGCTAAATTTTATCTAGTCACAACTAAACATTTTACTTAGGATATTTTCTAGGGAAATAAGATTTTCCTAAATATTTACAAGATGAGCAGACTATATGAGTGCTATAAGTGCCTATGCACACAGACCCCAAACCCTCAAGAAAGAAAAAAAGAAAAGAGCTTACCCAAAAGCCCTTAACCAGCCCTAGAAGTGAGGTTTAGATAAAAAATGGAAGGACAGCTGAGGATGTTCATCTACTAAATTTCAATTTCAATTTAAAACTGCTTTACATTATACAGCCAGCCAAACATACCAAAAGAGAATAACAAATAGGAGGTGGTTATTTCCCTGATACCTAGAAAAATATATATATTATGCATGGAATGCATACAAGTAAAAAAACTGACGGAATAAAAACCTACTACCCATGACAATCAACAGTGATGGACTGGGTATCTGCCTCTGCACCCACAGAAAGTAGTCGACATATACTATAAATAGTAATGAGAATGTAGAAAATGACTTCCAACCCTGTGCCATTACAATCTTCTTTTAGGCCATATTCCTGTAAAACACTAAAGTGGATGACAGCTCTAATTCAGTGGATTTGAGCATATATGAGGAATGTTAAAACATCTCTAATTACATGATATAATGCCTTACTACATACAGCCAAAATAATCTAAATATAACTCCTCTCATAAGAGAATTTACCCAAGTTAGTAAGAGAGACTAGTATGCCTAGTAAGAGTTGTGATAAAGAGTTGATTTCGTGATAAGGTTAAGAGTCAGAGTCATTGAGAAAAATATGAGTCAAAAGAAGAAAATAAGAAGCAGAAAAACAAAGGCCTTAGAGCAATTTCCATTCAACAGTGGCTAAAACAATAAGAAGTAGCAAAAATGAAAACTTTTATTACAACTAACTTACACAGATCAGAGGTGAAAATAAGAAGTAGCAGAAATTACTACAAAGTAATGTCCACTAACTAGAGGTAACAAAAATAAAACAAGTGAATATGAAGACTTACAAGTAATTTCCATTGACCAGAGGTAACAGGAGCATACTCAACAGCAATGCTGACAGGTTGACTAAAGTTTCCTGACAAAGAGGATATGCAGTCACAAACAGCATCTTGTGTAAGTATATATATATAATAGTCTCAAAGAATGCATTCTAGCAAATAACTTTAAAACATGTTTACCTTCATTACAACAGCACAGCTTTGTATATATATTTTACATCAAGACTCAAAAATGCATTCTATAATAACTTTAAAATGTGTTCATTCTGATTACTGCACAAAAACATAATAATCAGAAAAATGTTTAGCCTTGTTTATGCTGAATGTGTATCAGTTACATGAAGCCATATTCACCAATAGAGAAAGATTTCAGCCTATATTAAATAGTGGTGTATGCAAACACAGTGCAGTAATACAAGATAAAAAATAATTCAGGGAAACTGTGGCTTTATTTACTGCACTTATCAATATACTAATTTGTTTCCTAGTGCAATTCCATTATTTTACTGAAATTTTATGAGTATCTGAAATCTTTACCTGGCTGCCATCTTTCGCTGAGACATCAGCCATGTTGTTTCTCCTAGCTTGATGTTGAGTAAGAGCAGCTCTAGTAGCACCCCCTGCCACTCCAACTATTGCCTAAGAATGGGCAAATATACAGTATGAAGTGTGAAGAATGGGCAGCATTAGGATGACATATAAAAATGGGCAAGTATATAGCATTAGGATGACATATGAAAAATGGGCAAGTATATAGCATTAGGATGACATATGAAAAATGGGCAAGTATATAGCATTAGGATGACATATGAAAAATGGGCAAGTATATAGTATTACAATTACTTGCAAAGAATGGACAAGCACACAGTATTTAGTGTAAAACTTGGGCAAGGATACATTACTAGATTAAGTGTGAAGAATGGGTAAGGATAAACAATTCAAAATGTGTATTGAATAACAGTATGAGTAATGACACTATCCTACACCTCAGCATCAGAGATGATTGGTGTATATTATATAAGCACCCACATCTAAACTAGTTCACAAAAGTAGTAATGAAGATGTCACTACAGTTACACATACATTTAATTCAAATATAATTTGAAACTGAAAAATAATGGAGCTTGTGGGCTCATTCATATTGTAAGTTGCCATAAGTCATGATGACAGTAACTCAAGATCATACCATAATATAATTCCCACAGTGAAACAGTTTTCCATAAGTCCACTAACATTATACCAATCCAATGATTCATGTCATGTCTACCCAAATTTAGTGCCTGAGTGTATCAGTTATGTAATTTAAACTCAAATTATAAAAAAAAAAGTCAGAATAGTAACTTGAAGTTCACACATATTTTGATAATCTGGGTACTAATCCAAAATTCATGTACAACCAATAAAGAACTACAAAGAAGAAAACAGGATTTTTTGTAAAAGTCTCTATAGTTTCCATCTCCAGCAATTGTACATAGATCCTTTCATATTGTTTGCTTGTAATTTTTTTTTTGAAATTTACAATTACTTCACAATGCTATTATCCTATACTGCCATTCATCCTGCAAGGTTTCATGTTCACACTGCCTAAAGCTTGAAAATCTAATTATTCAATCCAATGTGTACAGTAAGAACCAAACATATCAGGCACCAAGCATGAATAGTTGTCAATTATTTTCAGACTGGTACGTTCTGGTCATCAACTGAAACAAAATCAGGCACCAAGCATGAATAGTTGTCAATTATTTTCAGACTGGTACATTCTGGTCATCAACCGAAACAAAATTAGGCACCATGGTAATCTTGTGTCAGGGGATCTGTAAACATAACCTAGTCTGAAGCAAATCAATATATAAAAATAATCATAAACAGATTTTTTTTTAACTTTATAGAACAGGATCATGAACAAAACACTTCTAAATAAATACAATGCTTTTAAAATGTCAAATGGCTGACACTGTACACATACAGTACTAAAAATTGAATTATATGAGCAAAACTGCTTGGAAAAGAGTCACACTAAAGGCAATGTGATATATTCATTAGTGTAATACATCACTTATTCATTACATATCTTTCTTTGATGACATAGAAGAGCTGTAATTTAGTACAATCAAATGTACAATTTAGTACAAATCATATAGAAATAATGCACAAAATTATAAAAGAAACAAATATATCTCAGAACTAGACAGTGTAGCCACTGTACCCTGGGATGACTTTGCAATAATGAATTATATCAAATATGTGTAATTAGTTATGATACAAGACATCTACAAGTGCCAATGCAGAGTATGGGTCACTGGTTACATATGTATATCTGCAACTGTTACGCCAATATACTAGTACGCTTCCAAGTTGGCTCCGGCCCCCACTCAGTTTTCGCTGAGAATCGATGTTTATGAATAGATATAGGACGATTATAAATAGATGAACAGAGAACAAGACATAATCGGTAGATTATCACTTGAAACTACAATAACAAACAATAGAAATTATGTTTTAAATAATAACAAGAAATTTAATAAAAGAAAGGTTAACAAGATTTAAAAAATATGTAACAGTTTTTCATTCTAATGCCGCTATCAGTTTCTAGCCCTACTGTAGTCACATTCGCAATCAAATTATCTTGATGCGCTGGAGTGATGTACACATGCTGGTAGACTCTCAATAGGACATTACATCACATCAGGAACAGATTCCAATCCCACGTTGAAATTAAAGATCACAATGAAAATCAAAATGGACATCAAAACTAAAACCCTGAAACTATAGACTATGTTGATGATATTGTGAGCTTTTGTCTGTAGTGAATGCTAAATATTATATAAGGGTTATATAAAAACATAATATCCATTCATTCACATCTAACAGTGTCATCTAAATAAATAACTTACTTTGCCTACACCTGCTATGCACACAACAAAACGGAAATAAGCTTGAAACAAAGGTGCCAAAATCTCCAGAAATATTGCACAGTCATTAAGAAAATCTGCAAACAATCTGAAATTATACACACACACACACACACACACATATATATATATATATATATATATATATATATATACACATACATATGAATGGAGAATTATTTTTTAAAACAATTAAACAAAATAAAATCTCAAATTATTCCAAATGCAGACTGCAAAAACGTAGATGAAACAACGGAACATATTTTATCTGGATGTAAGTTTTTGGCTGGAACAAAATACACCAAAAGACACAGAAGTAAAATTCACACACAAAAACCTTTGTGAGAACTCTGGAATAAAAACCCCAAAATGAAGCAGTTACTGAGACAGAAGTAAAAATACTGTGGGACTTTGAAATAAGAACAAATCGAGTGATTCCTTCATGAAGACCTGACAGTAGTCCTCGATTTGTCTAAATAGCAGCAATCATCAATACAGTTGTTTCATGTGATAGAAATGTAAAAACAAAAGAAAGGAGAAAAGAAACAGAAAATATGGATGATCTCTCAGATTAGAAATCCAGAGACTGTGAAATGTAATAGCATAAGTGATACCTATAGTGATAGAAGCCTTGGGGAACATAACATATGAGTTGGAAGGCTATCTGAATAAACTACATGTAACCAGAAATCACAGACTTGCTCCACTACTAAAAGTAATGCTCCTTGGAAATGCATTTCATAAAAGTTTGGATCTCCCAGAGTTTTGGTTAGATTCCTAGATCTTGGTTCACAACAACCATATGCCATGAAAAAGGCTGAATAAAAATAATAATATGTATTTTTTTCAAACATGTACATTAATTATAAACAAAACAATTTCCCCATAAACAATAGGATGAACATTATTGATTTTTCAAGTGCAAAAGAAAACAAATCACAATACAGATATATTTAAAAAGCAAATTTTTATAATTAGTAAAATTATATAAATATCTATTTTCAAACAGAAATAAAAGTTTTAAAATGTTACAATCCTTCTACAAGATACCAGTCAATGATAGATTAAGAAATATATAAATTAGAAATGACTAGAAATGACAATTATAATTCTTTGAATTTAGTTAGACTAATAGATAATGTCCTTTTATTCAAGGTTATCATATCTGCAGTACCTTATAATTAACATTAATTCTAATGCAATAACTTTTCAGTGTAAAATATCTGCTCATTCACTGGAAACTGTATTATGTTATGACTCCTGGTGCTTTATCCATTTGAGAACTCCTCAGCAGACTGATCAAAACAATTTTGTAAAAGATTTTAACTTCAACAATCTCCATTATCAGTTCATTAATCCATTTATAGAACTCTATAGGAAACTTCATGTTGTACAATGGCTATTATCTGAATATTCTATTTTCACAAAATTACTGTTTGAACAATTACTATTAATTGCTACAGACAACTGAACTAGCCAACAATATATACATGTAATTAAATACATTTCATAAACTACAGTGTGGTTTTTTTTGTGTGTGTGTGTGTGTGTGTGCGTGTGCGTGGTGTGTGTGTGTGCCTGCACATGCATGTGTATGTGGTCGCAGTATATAAAAAATAATTTTATAACTTTGCACAAAAAAATGTGCCTTCTTAAACTGTTTAAGTGAACAGAGTTTTATATCTACAGATTTAGAATGAAGTTACTTATGTACTAATAACCACAAAATTTATAAAGTTTAATTTTTTTTACCGCCATCTCTTAGCATCACAATCCAGTTTATTCCTGCAATAGAAAAAGGAAATTTAATTAAAGGAACACTTCAAAAACAAAAGTTCCATTACAATAATTTTCTGAAAAGGGTCATCTAAAGACAAGAAGGTCAACTAAAAAGATTATTTCAAAATCAATGAAAGACATTCACAATAAAAGTTTGACTAAACTTCATAAGAAAAAGTTAAAAGACTAATTCATAAGAAAATGTTAACTAAAGACTACTTCACAAGTAAAGTCATCTAAAACACAGGATATATTAAAAATCTTTACTAATATATTCAAGCTAACAGTAAAATAAATTATTCTATATATAATTTATGCAGCAAACAAATAATTGTTGTCTCTAAATTATTTAAAATCTAGCTAAAATCTAAATAATAATTAATGAAATAAGTCTAAACTAAAAAAATTTTTTTTTTAAATTGAAGAAACAAATGTTAGAAGACTGAAATAAAGAATGTGTAACAAACCAACAAAAAAAAAAATAAGGAAAATTGCCCGTGGGCACTTTAACATTTCGCACAGACAGATGCATAGAATTTGAATTGGAAAACTATATGTATAGATCCCCTTGTCTTCATATACAAGTATTATATTTATTACTCTGTTGTCTTCTATTACGTCAAATGAATATTTTTTAAATAACATTTTGTTATTAGAATTTGCACACTGTTATAAAACTTATATTCACAAATAAAATGACTGTTCATATTCAAATATATGTATACTGCTTATTTTATATATTTATTTTAAAATTTGTAGCATAAATGGTTAAAAATGAAAACTTCATTCAACAAATGATCAGAACCTGTTCGACATTGGATCTTTCTCCTATTCCAGACAAATTTTGCTTCAAAACTTAAGGTAAAAATTTTTTATTTTAATTAATTTATTAACTCGTTGCATGTTTGCACTACAGGAGCTGTACAATGTCAAAAGCGTCTAGGCCTACGCATACATGCACACTCTCTCAGTCTTGGTTATACTAATCGTTCAAAATAACCAACCAGAGTGAAGGAAAGATATTTTGGCTTCAGCAGCCAATCTGTTCTAAATTTTATCATTAGATAACTATTATTAGAATGGTCATGTCATTGAAAGAGAAAAATTTCTCCACTACCCCCACATAGCATATAAATAATGCATATAAATAATGCTTGCAGAAACTCATTATCTTTCAGAAATGCAGTCTGTGCATTGGATGCGATTCTCCTGTTAATACAGTTTTATTTGCAAGACAAAGTTTCGGTTAGCAGATTAAGATCTTTATTGCATGACTTTGAGTCATATATAACACTACACAAACTTATGTAATTAATTAATAATTAATAACAACAAACCCGAAGCATCCTAGCACAAAATGTAACCCTAACATTCAAATTAAATAATTCATAATGCAAAACAACAAGAAAAAAGAATTATTACAAACCCTTGTTTCCAGGCAAATAATATACGCCCAATCATTCCAGTTCCATCTGTCAAATAGAACATAACATTTAATGCATGCATGTATTATACTTTTTAAAAAATCTATTCTGAAAATGTAAGACAAAACTAAATCAATAAATTAATGCAGACAAAAATAAAATATATTTCATAAAGGTTAGGGTCTAGAGACAACATTGTGTATGAGCTACATAACTGTGCAAATGAAATAAAAAGTATTTAGCTTCTGTCAAAATAAAATATTCATATGTACAAATTAAACATATTTCAAACTCTAATATATATATATATATTCCTAAGCTTTGAGACACAAATAATGCATTTCATGAGATCTTTTCAAAGACTAAAGAGCCACGAACGTAAATAATATTGTCAACTCATCAGCAAATGTAGGGTGCCCTGTGTTTATTTCTTTTTTTATTTTCATTATGGGAATGTGGAGAATGGGTCACCTAAAAATATTTTCTTCCTATCACTTCTTGGTCACCCACAGTTGGAAAAGGACAGATTCAGTGTAAAAGGAAAGATTCCAGTGTCAATATGAATTTTCAACCAACATGACTAATGGTAAAGTAACATGTAAATTTTACCTCAGACTAAGACTGCAAACAGTGGTATAAATGCAAATGTGAAAAGGAAAACATAACTGCTAATTATATGGCAGCCACTTGCTGAATCATATAAAAAAAATGTTTTTAATTAATTTGTAATCTTTAGAATCAATGTATCAATTTAATAGCTGTATCAAACAAGAAAGTATCAGTACTGAATTTATAATCTATAAAACCAATATACCAACTTAATAATCACATCAACAGGAAATAACTCATTTACAATCTTTAAAATTAATATATCGATTCAACAAAGATCAAAGTGAAAAATAAGTGACTTTTAATCTCTACAATATGTTATATTTACCAACTAAGTCAAATAGGAAAAAAATAGTTTGTAATATTTAAAATCAATATAATGCTTTTAAACAATACTGCTAACTCTCACTAGCATTACTGATTACAATGATATGCTAAAAAAAAAGCAAGAAGTAAAAAAATTAAATGCTCTGTGAATAAAAAGTATATTATTAGGAAAAAAATATCATTAATCTGTGAAATAACATGAAAAGCATGAGTCATGAATATCTACTTGACTAATAAAAAATATGTGCCATCATAGACAAGATATCTCACAATCTCATATTTGTTCATCTTCTCTAACTATTGAAAGAAGGAAGTTAATTTTATTAACAGTATATTTTTAAAAAGTAAATTATACAGTATTATTTCAATTTCAACAACAAATTTCATATATCCAATTAATTTTGTTTGTATTAAAGACTTGAAAAAGTGAAATGAAGCACAAACATTACTGATAAAATGCTGAATGAAGATGAAAACCTCTTAAGGATCATTTCACTAAAAGAATGAAAAAAAAAGATTTAAAAAAAAAAGTAAAATAAGTTTGTTCTGAATACTTTTACCTGATGTGAATATAGTAGAAGTATCATTACAAGCCACAACTAAAAGGGACCAAGAATTACTCGGGAGATATAAAAGATTAGTCTATCTATTGCCCTTAGAATCTATACTAAAGTAAGATATGACTAAAGAGTTAATAGGGCAATTGGAAGAACCCATTTGTATACACATCAAGTAATATTCAGAAAAATTATTAATTGGGAAATTTGTTTCCATTATACAATCAGATGTATATACAATAAGAGAATCATAAACAGGGGGCAAGTATTTTCTATTGTAATTTCAAAAAAATGCAAATTCATGCCCAAAGTAAATGACTGTAAATACAAGGAATGAAAAGAGCTTAGCGGCAAATTGATCAACACTAAAGGACACACTGAAAGATCAGAAGTTTGCATAGATGACTCTGAAACTGAAAAAAACTAAAAAAGAAAGAAGTAGATTTCCAATTTACTGCTGCCATATCTTTTCACATAGCAGTAGCAATATACATCTGTGCCTAATTGCAAATTGCAATGCTGACTTGATAATATTATAGCATGTAGAGTCAGCAATCACAGATTTAAATGAGTGACTAGGTGGCAAGATTGTCTGTACAGTTCTGGTCTATTTGACAGTTTCCTCAGAATTTCCAGTGCATTTTTGAATAACATACTTATTCATCTACTTCTCAAGATGGTGAGAGGAATGCAACAAAATATGACAGGGCTCTGTGCTTTGTTTGTTCATATTCTGTAACTTCGATAAGAATGAAAAACTGGCCAAATGTATTGACTTAGAATGAACCAGGAACATGTGTTTAAATCTTCTGGTTTTGGTCTGGCCCATGTTCCAGGGAACAAATGAGTTTTCCCTGTCATGATTATCAAAGTGAAGTTCTGCCCAGAGCTGATCAAAACTTGATCTTTTACCTCCCTTGAGCCTACAGCTCTGTATCCATATGGATAGGACTGTGCTCCACTATTCCTAAATATAAAATTGCTATAAATAAACAACAAATCTTAAAATTTTTTATCATTTAAATTTACTTCTTCACTAGTTACAAGAGAGTATGAATAGGGGCTGACAGAAAGATTGATGATCCACTTTGCCACCTCCTTCTTCAATGAAGAGCTAGAGATACCAATTTCTAAATACACAAACATACATGCAAGCACACACCCAACAGGAGCCCTTTGTAGCCATAAAAAAATAAGATTAGTTAAAATAATAAGATTGTACAACTTAAACAAAATGACACCAAAAAAACAATACAGTTATCTGCCAAGCTGCAGCTAATCACAGTTAAAAATTTCTTAATGCTTTACTCTCAATTTGGTTTTAAAAACAGACAAAATATTCAATCAAGTTTATATTTGACTGACTTTATAAACAAATAAACAATAAGAATTTGGGAATGGTTTGGGGGTAGAGGGGGGGGGGGTAGAGAGAGAACTTATCAAAATCTCAAAAACAGAACAATTTCATTTAAAATTGAATATCTGGCTGTGTGTTATTATAATACACAATGGTTATCATCTATACAATGCATTAAGAAGTTATCACAATACTAAAACTGTAAAAGATCAAATAAAAACAGCACAGTAAAGTGTGCATGCGCATTTGTGTATATCTGCATGAGTATATGCACATTTGAATGTGTGTGTGCATGCATGTGTGCACATGAGCCTATGATGACTAATGAAATGCCAGTCAAGCAACACTACAATATAATAATATATAATTATATAATATATAATACATTAAATAATAAATAGGTAGCTTAATGTACTTCTAGAAGAATTATAAATTCAAATAAACCAGTGTTTAATTTCATGACACTAATCTTTTCTCTTTATTTTCTTTTTTAACATCTGGAAAGTAAATTGGGGAGGTTTTATGATGTGGATTTGCGGAACACAATGGATTGAAGAAGAAAAGGAAACATTATATTTAATGGTAGGACTTGGAGACAAACTAGAATAAACCTTTGAGAATCCAAGTAAAAGTTGCTGCAAGAACAGAAGCATTTTCATCTCCAACGCCTATACCTTTCAGCAGTGCATGAGCTGCCAGAGTATTAGACATACTGCTAGCAAATGCCTGAAACAAACAGACAAATAAATATATTAACAATGTTAGTTATTACCAGAGTGCTGTACTTCAGCAAATACCTGAAACAGACAAATAAATATTTTAACAATGTTAGTTATTACCAGAGTGCTGTACTTCAGCAAATGCTTGAAACACACAGACAAAAAAATGTAATATTAGAAGTTTAGTTATTACCAGTGAGTTGTACTTCAGCAAATGCTCAAAACAAACACAGACAAATAAACATAATATTAACAATGTTAGTTATAACCAAAATATTGGCCTGCTAGCAAATGCCTGAAACACACAAAATAAATACAATATTAATATTGATCTGTTAACGGCCTTGACATGGCACGCCTTCAAATACAGTCTAGGTAGACATCTGGCACTCTATTGCAGTGTCCAAGAACTCTCCAGCTGATTGCCTCCCAGCTTCGTAGAAAGTCCCTGGTACAAAAAAGCAGGGAGAAACTCTATCTGAGGGCCTTTCCCACCCTCTCTACCAAACGCTGCTACATTCTCAAGGTTTCTTGTTCGTTTCTGCCTCTGTCATCCCCTTTTATGCGCAAAGTTCTTGTACATCATTTTCACTGAGCTGATTAGAACACACCCTCTCCAGCACACACAGTACCCCCATCCAGCACTGCAGTGGGTGACAGTCGTCATGATAACTAATGAATTGTGTGTTTGGAGTCAGCCATAAGTGTAAAAAAAATTTCTGAAGCAGTTAAGGATATACATCGATAAGAATTGCCAGAGAATTGGGTTCCCTGAGATCTATGCAGAGAGAGAGAGAGAGAGAGCTTTTTACATCAGACAACTGTTACAGTTAGTCAGTCATTGTGAATTTCATTGCAGTTTTTCCTGTTTGAGATTGTGACATCTTGTACTTAGTTAAGTAATTTCACTGTTAAGTGTAGAGAAAACACTTAATGAAGTCAATCTATAAGAAAGTGACAGATTGTCACAGAAGCTTATATATATATATATGTTTGTAACTAGTAGCTGATGACATAGTGTTTGTAGTACAGATCTCAGTAGAGTTTAATTCATTTGAGAACCTTCATATTTTTTATAATTGCTAAATCAAGTTAGTGTCCAATTTTAGAGGATTGACACTGCAACCCTCCTCCAACTCCAAAAGTGAAGCAGAGGTGGTGGTGCAGTGTTTGTCAGTACTTACATAGTACTGTCAGCTGTTTATTAAAATCCACACTCACACACACCATGGATGTTTGTCTGGCCCTCTTTATTGTGCATGCAAGGGTTACATTTGTACCACGTTTGTATGTGAGATTGCATTACTAAGGGACATTTCTGGGTGACACAACATGAACACTGCACTCCCCTTTCAAAACAATAGAAGATGGGATACCATTTTTAGTTGAAGATGATTTTAAATTTTATTGATCTACAGATTTCTCTTTCATGTGGTGGCTCTAGTCACTCATCTTTCAAACCATTCAATCATAAACATACTCTCTAGGGGTTGGGGCAATATTCTAAGCAATACATGAAATGAAAAGTAATAATCAAAAAAAAAATTTTCTCAAAATACACAATTATGTGGTCAATCCTGCTATCAACAGTTATCAATGATCTAAAGTTACAAAAAATTCATGAGAGTTCTGGGGTATTAAGCCCTCTCGCAATCACACAAAATAGATAATGATTAAGAATTACATATTCATAATTAGATTATATGCACTGAAGTTTGCTTTTACTAGAATAGTTTTAAGCCTTTTCATTCACAAAAGATCGAATGGAATAAGTCTGTTCACACTATGTTATTCATGGCCATGTAGAGAATGAAATGATAATCACTAAATCGGAGTTTGTAGTTAAAACAGAGACCTTTGTCTCTGTTTTATGCGGGGTCACCCAACCTTAACTCTCCTGACATGCTATCGGGTGCCAAATGATCAGTGTGCAACTTTACATTTAAAGTTTTACCCAGCTGGTGTGCATGTTTTAAACCTGAGTATTGAGTAAGGGTTAAAAAAACCTGTTAAAAGTGTTAATTATATTCCAGAATACAAACATCGCAATTAGATTTATTAATATTATACATAAAAAATGTTACAGTACATGTATTTAGACACTTTCTTTATTATTTACCATTCGCAGCCTAATAACTTACCAGTTTGATGTCAGTTGAGAGAAATAAGAGCTTCTTTTATGATAGTTGGTATTCTTTGTAACCAGAAGTTAAATAAGTTTTCCACATGACAAAGTTATAATTCTATAACCCATTTTAAATAAATAAGAATCCAGATTAAGTTAATAATTTAGGCTAAGAAAATATAGTCATAATAATTATAATGCGTATTTAAAAAAAAAATTCTGATAAAACACCTCAACTTTTGTTCTAAGCTTTCAACAGAAACATGGGTTTTTTTTAACATATTTCAAACTACTAATCCTACATTCCTAGTAACAATAACATTTTTTATAATTTTCATCTTTTCTTATGTTTTTATGTGGGCATTATACCCTGTTGTAAACTTTAATATGTAAAATAATTAGATCTAATCCATTTTATTTTTTGCACTTCATGTCACAAAAATAGTACAATCAAACAGAAAACGACCCATATATAAATTTACCTGAATTGTATCCCACACCTGGTAGGTCAAGTAGTCTTCACTGACACTCTCAGGGTAGCCTTGTGGCAGGAACACCCTCTAAACAAATAATAAAAATTACATTATACAAACAGATGAACATGAATTTATAAAATATACAATACTGAACATAAATGCTATCAAGATTAATGGAATAAATGAATATACATTCAAATCTTCCTAATCAAAATCTAAATATGAATTGTAAAGGTCTCAGTCCACCAATGATAAAAGTAATTTAGATTAAGTCTAACAAGTAACAAACTCTAATACACTTATACAGTAATAGGTCAAAACAATTTTTGATAAGAAATTAAGATACTCCAGCAAAGTCTGACAAAATGTTAACAGGTGCAAATCCTAATAGAAAAAAGCTAACTCTAACAAATTTTAACTTAGACGGATTATTCATACAAGTTTAACAAATTTTAATAATTTATAAACCCTTTGAAGTTTGAGATAAGACTAGAGCCATTCAGATAAATTTAAAAGGTTCCTTTGTACTAGGCAATAATAACCATGTTAAAATGAAAGTTACCTTTATTATGAATTTCAAGATGTGAATTGTTTTGAAAAAAATAACTGTTTATTTATCTACTATTATTTATTTATTTATTATGAACAGAAATTACTCAACTTGGTCTGGTTATCAACCCTTTCATCAATACCCATAAATGATCAATATTGCTGATGAACTAGTTTTGTAAAGAGCCTGTTTACTTGAAAAAATAAGTTATTTTCTGGATATTATAGCTTCTTTGGACCTTTCTTGTGCAGACTGTGACATTAACAAAATTTAAATAGAGTTTCAGAACTATAAAACAATTTATTATTTATGCAAAGTTTCATAATTATTTCCAATGAAATATTTCAATCAGTTTAAAACTTTCTGTAAAAGTTCTTGCAAAAGCTAAAATAAATAGGACCTTATAAGATTTAACTTAGCAAGTGTGCTTCCAAACCTACCTGTGCATTATAATATTTATATTTACTTTAAAATTATGCAGTATGAAAACTTGATGCTACTCAACCAAATAAATTTAAACTGCACACAAAAACACACTAACTCGTACTTACATAAAATATATAACTTCTGTGATCCTGTTCTGTTAATAATATTATTTGTTTATTATTTTTTTACCATTAGCAAAACTTACACGAAATAAATGCAACACTGTTGTATGTCGGGGTGATCTATCGATAACATGTATATGACCGTTAGTACTATCAATATATTCTTTCTCAACAGAAGAAAATCCATATTGTTCTCTTAATACAACTTTTTGCAACATTATACTAAATGTGTGAATATAGTTTCTAATTTAGAAATATTTTTTCCTTGTTGATCATCAGCTTGTACACGTATAGTCACAGATAGATAGATTTTTTTTAGTACCATTAAGCAAAGGGGAATTATTCTAGTTGTAAAACCAGAGTGATACACACATAGATAACCGTCTCGATGACGTTTGATTGGTCAACTTTGTTTATGCTCTCGTTTTAAATGTGCAAACATAACATAGGGGCTTTGATTTACGTCTGATTCTTACTTTTATCCCGTTCTTACAGTGAGTAATTTTTATTATGTCATAAGAAAACTTTAATAGTTATTAAAAGTGCGCACAAGATATGTTTTCAAACGAAATTTAGATGTAAAGTCGGAATCAGATTTGCTTGACAGTACGATGGCACTAGGCAATCTTCAATCTTGTAGATACCTCCTTTTAAAATGTAAAATCAATGGAATAAAAAAATATTTTTTAAATCCCTCAAATGAGTCTAATGATGTGCCAAAAAAAAATTATTATGACTTTATAAATTAAATGCATGTTATGTAGTGGAATGTATAAATCCTCTGGTATGTTACAAAAAGTGTAGTAATTTGCATCGATTCTACTGAACACTTTAATTTTAAAGTATTAAACTGTTTAAAGTGATGTATCTGACTGAGTCTGAAGGAATTATCATAGTTTCATTGCACATATGTGAAGTTAACATGGCTACCTTATTAAACCAATAATTATTTGACGTGTAAATAACGTAAATTCTTTTAATTATTTTGTAACACATTGGAACCACCTACTTTATATAAGTTAATAGTTATAATCTAAATACCATATTTGACACTGTCGGCATCAACACACACACCCCTCCATTATTTTTTAATGTAACTGTAAGCGTAGGTTTAAAAAATAAATTTTCTACTTATAAGTGCTATATTTATTTATAGTACATGCAAAAACTTACTTTTTGTCTCACCTTTTTAGTTTTTGTAATGGAACATGTTAGTATCCTCCGTGTCAAATTTCAGCTGTTATTCTGAATTGGGTTAGGTTTTTTAGCCCAGATATCTAGGCCTAGGCCTATAGTTCAACTTGTGTGTTGCATTTCATTATATTGGGTAGGCATATAGTTGTAATTATTGTATGTTGTATATTGTTTTATTACTTAAGTGTAGTTCAGTGTTAATATTGTCTTATAATTGAAGTGTACAATAATGCAGTAAAAATACTATAAAAGTTTAAAAAACAGCTACTCTTCACAGCTCAACTAGCTTACTTGTATTTAGTTTCATTTCCTTATTATTACATACTAAACTTGGTGGGCAAGGACGGGACTTGGCAGGCTGAGTGTGAGCAGACAAAATTTCACCCGAACATGTTTTAATTTACATAATATTCAAACTCACCCACTTTGAACATTCCAACTATGCATTCTCATGTAATATATAAATATAATTAAATAATATATATATAGCATATAGTGTATCTTATGGTGCACTTAATGCGATCAGACACTAGCTCACATAAGCATGTTTTAATGTACATACTCTCAAACACATTGACAGACAAGATATACACCAAATTTTCACAAAATTACTACCATAATTCTCTTGGAATAATTATCGGTAGTTCAAAAATTTATATAGAATATAGCATATCAAATGGCACAACCAGTGCATGCAGACATGCAAGCTCATGTGAACATGTTTTAATATACATACTCTCATTCTCAAACACACTGGCATAGACAAGATATATGCCAATTTGTAGAACATTCCAACTGTGCATGCTCTTGGACTAATTATTTCAGTAATGTAGAATACAGCATTTCAGTAACCTAGTGTAGGCAGATATGCATACTCCTACGAAGATATTTTAATATACATGCTCTCAAAAAATGCAAAAAAAAATAAAGTGGATTAAATCTAATTATTTTACGTGTTATTAGTGTTAAAGTCTACAACAGGGCCCAATGCTCATATAAAAACATAAGAAAAGTTAAAAACTACAAAATGTTGAAGCTATAGTAGTTTGAAATAACATAAAAAGCATGTTTCTTAGAAAAACTTAGAAAGTAAGGTTGAGGTGTATTTACGGTGTTGAACAATTTAATCAAAATATAATGAGATTATCAGAAATCTCGGAGGTTTTGACCTGTCGATGATTCCAAAAATCTTCCCACCATTCTTGTCATCATTATCATGATCTTATAATGGAAATGAAAGTTATTTTTCTTATTTGGTACTTAAAACTCAAAGATGAAATGAGAGTTATCTTTCCACAATATATGGTATCTTTGAAAAAATGTAAGAAGTAGTTCACAATATTAACGTCTTTATTTTATATATACAAATTTATTAATTTCTTTGATGTGTGCTAAAAAGGAAACAAAAGCAAATTAGTGGGTTTTTCTAAAGCTAAATATTTATGAATACAACAAATAGATTTGAAAAACATTGGCATCTGCATATTTCATTTGCATCATTTGTTTAAATAGCACATTATGTTAAGTAATACATGTCAATATTCAGTAAAAGAATAAAAGTTTTGGATCTGATTTATGTGGAAAGGAAGTGTGACAGAAGTTAGCTTTTTCAAAATATTATTTCTTCACAAAACTGTTTCAAATAAATATGGAATGTTGCTTTATTGTAGTAGCACATCTAATCTTGATATGATATGGTAAATTTGTTGGATTATTTATACTATGAAAATCAAGAAAATAGCAATAGATAAGTATGTCACTAAAAGAGGCACCATTTTTAAAACTAATTTGTATTATAAATAATTACAAAATAAATAAATGCAATTTCATGCAACTATCTTATTTATTTCTCACATTAATTCTAAATATATAGAATATAAACACATGATATTCTAATGCTTTATTTTTTAAAACATTTCTATATGGTACTCTCATCCAGAGAATGAGCCACATATTAAAAGAACTATTATCTTTTAAATGCAGGTTAAAAATAAATTTTCTTTTAGTTTTAAGTAAAGTGTTTTACCAGAGTATATCACTATATACATTGAAGATTAATTAATTTATTTTACACATTTTGTGTGTGCATAATTGCAGTTATATACTTTTAAGCATGTGATATTTAATTTTTTTATTCATGAACATTTAGTATAACTGCATCCTTTAGGTGTTATCAAATTTGGAATTATAACTTAGTTATAATTAAAACACTTGAGTCTTAATCCCTCATGTATCATGTATGATTCTGTGTGATGATTTGTCAGGAAATTTTTGCCATAAAAAACTAATTTTTTTATTCATGAACATTTAGTATAACTGCATCCTTTAGGTGTTATCAAATTTGGAATTATAACTTATAATTAAAACACTTGAGTCTTAATCCCTCATGTATGATTCTGTGTGATGATTTGTCAGGAAATTTTTGCCATAAAAAACTAATTTTTTTTCCTAAAAGTCATTTAAGATTTTTAATTTTAAAAGCAAGCTTAAATTGTAAAGAGAAACATATATTCATTTAATTGATATGGCACTGATTCTTATAATTTAAATTTTAATATATTCCAGCTTGTTTGAGAAACAATGACTGACAGAATCAAGGAAAAAAAGAAAAGGCGCTCCCTTCGCATCCTAAACAATCACTTTTCAGTATCAGAATTATCTGATCTTGATCAAGATGTAAGTTCAAACTTTCAGCATGGTGTAAAAACAAACTATGGAAGTGTTTGGGTGCAAGATTGTATGGACTCAGAAAACCATGAAAACCAAAAGTGTTTAGAGCAGGTTTTCATTGAAGAAGCTTCTCAGTCCAAACTCAGTCATCCCAACAGGTTTCCTATGGAAAAGGCCACACCATTAGCATCACCAGAAATTTTTCGCAGTGAGCATTTTTGTGAATGGAACACTTTAGTTTCTCCAATGCTTATTATGAACAAGAATCAGACAGAAACTGAACTATTACCTAATGGTCTTTATCTAGATTCATCTGCATTACATAGCCCTAAGGAAATGTTACCACAAACATTTCTTTCACCTTTCATAATGCCAGTAAAAGCATCAGCAAAGAAAAGCAGATTTACCACCTGTTTTAAAGATATAAATATTTCTCCATTTCACAACACTTGCACGGCAGCTGATTCCTGTATTAATTTTCTTCAGAACTCTGTGACAAGTTTGCCTACTTCAGGCCATGTATCATCTTTCAAAAATGATGATATCATAAAGACTCCAGTTGTATCAGATTCACCAGTGACTATTATAACTAGTGCTTTGAAAAGTTATACTGAAACTCACAAAGATTGTGATGACTATCAGAGTGGTGAAATAAAAATAACTAAACCAAATTTATCTCCTGCAAAAGAGGAAACTTTTAGTTTTACCAGTAGTAGATTCATGGATGGTGTGGAGGACAGTAAAGCAACTGTTGATGAAATGAGCAATCATTCTGCAGAAATAAAAAAATGTTTAGAATGTCAGCATAATAAAGAAATTAATGCATTTGAACTGGGTGAACATCGGTTATGGTTACATGAAGAACAAAAGCTCAACATTGCACAGCCTTTAAGTCAAATAAATAGATATGTTGACTGTGCTATTTCTGATATTGATTCTTGTATTAATTCTGTAAATACTGAAACAAACTTTAAAAAGTTAGTGCTTGAAGTTAATTCAGACAGCTCTCTCTTGCTTAATTCAGAACACAAAACTCTGCTAAATAATAATGTGAGAAAACATAGAAGGCGCTCAGCTTGTGAATCAGAATTCAGGCAGAATTTTGAAAATAGTTCAAAAGATTTATCAGATTGTTTGGTTCTTTCACAAGAAGACATAGTTGGATCATCTTCACTTGCACAGAGTGAAAATGATGACAAGACTGTTTCAGATGTGATGGTCATGAAGGCAAAAAAAAAGAAATGCAAAAGGAGGTCTTCTGATATTCAGATGTGTGTAGAAAATATTGAAAACATCTTTCCTGAAGATACATGTCCCTTATCACTATTGGACTGTAGTAGTAAACCAGGTCAAAGACTACGCAGATCAAAACGTCACTCATTAGAATTTTCTATTTTAAAAAATACTGCTGGTCTTGATTTTTCTAATACTGCTGGAAAAAATCACAATGAGCTCGGTAGTGATGTCACCTTCATGGAATTTTCTTGTAGTGAACCTGATTATGCAACAGAGATTACTGAAAGACAGTCTGGAAGCTTAGAAATTTCTGCTGAACTGGAAACCCTTTACCGGAACAAAAATTATCAGAAACCTCAAGAAAAGTTATGGGAAACAATATTTGAGAGTCCAGCAAGGGGAAAAGCAACAAGTAAGAAACGCCTTAGAAGATTTTTACAGTTTGATATTACTGCAGCAAAGCTTAAACGACGACTGAAAAAAGCTACTGAGAATGGTTGGGATAGCAAGACACAAAATACACTTTCTGATAAAGATGTTAACAGGAAGTTAAAAGAACTTGTAAAATTATGACTATTAGTATTAGAGAAAATAACAAAATGTATGTAAGCATGGGTTAGCACAGTAATGACCATCATTAATACTATAGTTGTCAAATCTGTTGTTAATTGTGACTAAAGATATGTATTTTGTTAATAATTTTTGCAAATAAATAATAATTTAATTTTAAATGAATAGAGATATTCTTCATTTTGATTTTAATTTAATTGATTTTCTCCTGGTTGCCTTGCTTTAAACTAATTAAAGGGAACTATCATATCTACTGTATAAAATTGAAATTTTGTTGTCCACAGGTATTTCAAACCATCAGATCTATCACCCCCAAAAAGTCTTGCATAGAACAAGTATTGACCTTTTGTGTATAATCTAGGCTTTTCTAATGTTAGTTAAGAGATCAACTAGCCAACTCTGAAAGAAACATCCATTCCATCCATTTTTTTTCTCAGTATCAATCATCAATGTGGATATAATACACTGTGTAAATTATGTGGCATATCTTCACATCAGAAACAATGTGGAGTTCATTATGATTCATATGTATTATTATTAAGCATTAGACTAACCTTGAAAAAAATTCTTTTTTTGCTCGATTAATGAATTTCAAGTTTGTTTTACATTTTACAGATATGTGGAGATTTATTTTTTTTTAAAGTTTAGTTTTACTTTTTCATTACACTCTCTTTTCAGTTTTCTCCCTAATATATGTTAATTAATGACTAAACTAAAAGTAAAATAATTACTTGTATATTTTGTATTTTGTTTAGCCTTATCTAATATTGTAGATGCTCTTAAGCAGTGTTATGATCTAAAGATGTAATTTTTTACTGAAAATTTAGATTACATTCAGTACTAATAATATATTTACTGCTGTTATACAGAATTAAAGACAACTCTTTTTTGTATGGTAAACATTTTCATGAGGCATTTCACAAAAGAGCCACTAGAAAAGGGTTATTGAGCTGCTGACCACAAACTTAAGGTTGAGAAAAGTATCCTACAGTGTGGATTTATATCTTTGAGTAAGATAATTGCTTTTAACAGGAAAAGTTCCAGAAATTAATAAATAAATTCACAAATAAAATAAATTTCATTTATTACATTCTATATTGTTTATGTCATTAAATGTTGATGTTAATTATTTAACAGCAACTTAATCTTGTAGTTGTACATTTCTGTTTATTATATAAAGTTTCACCAGAATATTCATCTGACTGGATTTTTTTCTATTTCATTTTTTTATTTTTATATAGATAATTATTAGTAATACTACTACTAGTACAGTACTACTATACTACTATTATGATTGAGTTTGATAGGAGGGATATCAGCCACTGTTCATTGTGTAGTAATACTTGTTGGTCAAGCTATATTTAGTCACATCATATCTGTGGCTTTAGCTGATTCCAGACTACAAGGGGTGAAAGGAATATTTATGACAGATGATAAAATCAATTTAATGATTTACTCTAATAAAATATTATACTAGGAGAGTGATCAATTTTTGTTGGGTTTTTTTTTTTTTTGGTTTTGTTTTTTTAGTGCAAAGTGAAATGAGGGGTGTCCACAATAGCTTGGGTTTATTTTATGTTTGGCCACTTTCTTTGAAAGTTGATACCAATGACTTTAAAGCACAATCAAAAATTTTCAGAACTACAAATATCAATTAAAAAAATGTTAATAATACGCCATTCACAAAATAACACATAGAACCATTTAAATATTTGTATAGTTTATTACCACTAGTCAAATGTAAAATATTTATAGCTTTAATCTCATAAGAAAAAATTCTATTCAGTAAAGACTATGTATAAAGCAACAGATCCATAAATCAAGATACATTTCTTAAAGTGTCATTAACTACTTATTATTCTTTAAATCAAGCCATGTACACGTGAAATACTGTTCTAAAAGGAAATTCAGATGGAGAATCTATAGTAATAAGTGAGACCAAATGTTTCTGAAAAGTAATAGATGACAGAATGGAACATATTTTTATTAATTAAATAAAATTCATTCTTCACTGTTGGAATCCGGATTTCATTCTCAAAAATGATCATCTCTTGAGTTTCTGCACTGGACATTCTCTGTAAAAATAAAAAGCATACTTTTATTCATACTCACTTTTATTCTTTTGCTCTCCTTCATTTATATATATTTGTTTTAATTATATAGGTAGATAAATTTATATTTATGAGTTCCAAAACATTTTTTAACAATACCTTAAGAGATGTCTATTATTTCTCTTTTTTAAATTAGAAAGTTAAAATTGTAGTATTATAATAAAATATTTTCACATCCTGATTGAAAAAAACTAAATAAACTTTATTCTTGTCAGTTAGTGAGTTACATTTATTTAAAAATCAATACGAAGACATTTTTAAAGAAGAAATATTAAATATATTTAAATAAAATATGTGTCTTCAAACTTTTTATTACTAAAGATATGAAATGTACACTTTATGAAACAGTAATACAACTAACAATTTACATACATCACATCAAAAGCTAATTGTGAAGTTGATTTCTTGATGTTAAAAGTATTGAAATGAAACATTCTTTAGAGCAGAAATTATATTATACATTTATGAATTTCAGCTTTCATTAATATGAAAGCATCACACAACACAAAATTGTAACCTGTACATCTAACAAATAACTATTCTATCAACAGTTTACTTTTACATTCTCATGAATCACCAGTTAAAAGAATACTTAGATACAACTGGAGCATTCTACAATCTTGACCAGAAATCACTACATTTTTAGAGCTCTGAACTCGTGTATGATGTCAAATGGGAAAGTAGCCATGCTTTGTTTTTTATGTATCATTTCGAGTGGTTTTCATCTTTCTGTATAAATTTTTTTTTTCACAATTACTTTGCTGAAGAAATTACATTTGTAACAAATTCATGAATGAAAGAAGGCAGTGATAAATAAATAGATAGCTCCATAGAAATTGTGCTCGAAGCCTACTACCTAGTGACCAGAATCTTTAACTTTATAATGACTGCTTTAAGGTGATGGTGATCATATGTCTAGATATACATGTAGAGTGTGCAGTCCAGTAATTGTAGATTTATATACCAGGATTATTTAACACTTCATCCAAAGGATCAGTTTGCCTCAAAGCTCATCCAGCAATAATGAAATTAAATACACTTAAAAACTAAAATATGCACACAAAGATAAAATGTCATTTTACATATTATAATTTAATAGTTAAATAGTTAATAAATTTTAACTGATTACAATCATAATCCAAACATAGGTTGTTGAAAACAAGAAATGTCAGCATTATTGGTTAGACAAGACCAAAACTGAGTAAATGGTTTTTAAAAAATCAACACATGTAAATACAAACAGGTTATTGAAATGTCAGTAATATTGGTTAGACAAGACAAAAACAGTGAGAAAATGGTTTTAAAAAATCAACACATATGTAAATACAAACAGGTTGTTGAAATTGTCAGCATTACTGGTTTATTTTTAAATTAAATTTACTTGATCTCTTTCATTTGAAATGGTTACATAAATTTACAATGAGGTCTCATTTTAGAATGGTATGTTTTAAGATTCATTTGACCAAGAAAGATCTTATATCAGAATTCATTATTTAGTATTACAATTAACCAAACTTAACTCTCATGTAATTACCTCACAACACTTTAACATCATGCCACTGGTACATGGTACAAATATATTTCATTACTGAAAAATAAACAAGGAAAAAGGGAATAAAACTAACCTAATAGTGATGTCAACAAGGCTATTCAGTTTTACTGAAATGTATGTGCAAAATGTACATTTTATAGTTATTTTTCTTTAATACAGTCATATAGTCTTTCAAAACACAGAGCAGACATTTCAACAACTATCTTACCAGAAACAGTTCTTTCAAAACAAGAAGAGCAGACATTTCAGCAAATGTCTTACCCTGAAACTGTGTCTTTTAAAACTGGAACAGTAGATATCTCAAGAGCCTGGATCATTTCACGAGACTCCAGCAGCAAACGGTGGAGTTTAGTAGATGGTGATGCACTGTCCTACACATCAGAATTTGAGTCAAGATTTTATTAAGAGTAACTTATTTATGCATTTTTGTGTTATTTTCAGTTAAACAAAGAAAGGCTTTATTTGTTGCTATTCCTAGGTTTTAACCATTTGTGAGAGGGAAAAAAATTATATTATATATACTTATTCTGAGATTTATGACTTCAAATTTTTACTTGAGTATTTGCCACCTCTCATGATGGGTGGTAAATTAAAATTAATGCATTGCTAAGAACATACATTAATTTGTTTATTGGAAGGCTTAATTATAAGTCCCATTGTGAGTGAAAATTCAAGCAATATTTAGCAAATGACCTTGACTGTACACCTAAGCTGCTGTTCAAGATTGGGTGCCCATCGCACCACTCAGTATTACGTAGGCACACAGCAAAAACAAGTATATTGTGGGGTCAATCAGTGGAATGAAATTAAACTCAGTGCCTGTGGCTGTACTGACATCATAGTGTACTTGATTTTGTGGTATGCAATTTCAGGAATTAAAACTGCCATTCTATCCATTGTTCCCTTTTTGAATGCCCGCTGACAGTTTTTATAATGTTTGTTCCTTACCTGCTCAGTTATTATTTTTATATTATAAGTCACATTGCTAGTGAAAATGTGAGCATCATTTAGCAAATGACCTTGACCATCATTTTTACATGAACACGACAACACAACATAAAGCTGGCCATGTGAGAAAAAACTCCCATGTGCTCGAAGGTTGACACTTTAGTGTCTCCCCAAAACTCCTATGTGCTCAGCAAATGACTTTGATGTCATTTTTTTTTTTTAATGAGTATTTAGATGTCTGTTTCGTGAACATGGCGACAATGCAACATAAACTGGCTTTCTTGGGAAAAAACTCCACATATTTGAAGGTCAAGGACGCTTTGGTGTAACTCCAAATTCTTTAGTGTTTTGCACAGACAGAACTGAAAAACTATTTACGTGATACCGATATATAAATGATACAAAAATTATACACATAATGTGAGATACATGATTGATATACAGTTTACAGACAGATAAAAATCAAGAGATGATACTTATACAAGAATACTGAGATAAATTATTTCATGTCATGATAGGCAGCACACAGGTATCAAGAGGACAAGATATAGTATTTGAGTTATACATGTATTCTGAGATAGATGCAAAGTCATATCTCTGAAATTTTGATTTTGTAATTTGTTTATTTTATAATTATACTTACCTAATTTTATAATACTAAGGGATATATTTCAAATTAAATTTTGCAATATCCAGACATTTAAAAAAAATTATTTTCTTCCACAAATTTTACAAAATATCTATTTTTGTTCAATTGCAAATATAAATAATATCTAGCGAGATTTTCAATTTTTTTTCTTATTTAAAATAAAAAGCTATTTCTGTACATATGATGATTCTGTACACTTGTAATTCTGATTTAATTTTATTCTACATATTCATAATTTATTTACTTAAGTAAAACATTTTTCAAATTATGCAGAAATGTTTTCTGTATACTGCATACCCAACCTAAAGTCAACCGGAATCAGTTGTTTTGGGGGTTTATGACTCGATTATCCTTCATTTAATTAGCAAAAATTTACTGCACATCATTTTCTAAAATATATTTCAATATTACACAGTCTTCCATTCAATTATTTTAATTTTTCAATTAAATGAGTAACCATTTTCCCTAGGCAATTCTGAGTAGGAATAGCAGTTGCAAATTAACTCAATAAATAACTGTTGCTGTAGTAAATTAGACTTTTAAACGTTAACATGTATATGAGCTAGGTATATATGCATATATAAATAATATCTAATGAGGTTTTTTTTTTTACACTTATTTTTAAACAAAAATATTATTTCTGTACATATGATGATGTAATTCTGATTTCATTTTATTCTATATATTCATAAGTTATTTACTGAAGTCAAACATTTTTCAAATTTCTGCATATCCAACATGAAGTCAACTGGAATCAATTGTTTGGATGGGAGGGGGGTACGACTTGAAATGTCCATCCTTCATTTAATTAGCAAAAATTCAATGCACATAATTTTCTTTAAATATATTTCAAAATTACACAATCTTCCATTCAATTATTTTAATTTTCAGTTAATTGAATAACCCTTTTCCCTAAGCAATTCTGAGTCTTAACAGTACTTGCAAATTAACTCAATAAATAATTATAATTGTTGATATAGTAAATTAGACTTTTAAACATTAACAATGTATATGAGCTAGGTCAATTTTTATACAAAAGTACCATACTTTCAGCACCCAAAATTTAAAGAAAATTAGCACAATGATTTTTAAAAGAAAGTAGATATGCATTAGAGAACTAGGTAAAATAAAATTATCATCTACAGCAATTTGCCTTTTTATTTATTTTTGCAAAGCAATGAATTTATGAATGTAAATTCCATCCTAGACTGGACTGCAGATCAACCTAAAGAAGACTGAAATCATGACCCTGTTAAAAAAGCAGCAGAAGCCAATCACCCTTGGAGACAACGAGCTGAAAGAAGTCACCTCTTTCACCTACCTGGGCAGCATTGTATCAGCAACAGAGGATTTCTGATGAGGACATCAAAGCCAGAATCGGAAAAGCTAGATACGCCTTTATTACCCTGAGACCAGTCTGGAGGTCAACATCCCTATCTGTCCGCAACAGACTACGAATTTTCAACAGCAACGTTGTCTGTCCTCCTCTATGACTCAGAGACCTGGAGAGTCACCAACACCCTAATCAACAAACTTCGCAACATACAGAAGATCAGATGGATAGACAAACTAAAGAACACTGATTTGTGGCAGTGGACAAACCAAGATCCATCACTCAGCAGATTGCCAGGCATAAATGGCGATGGATAGGACACACCCTGCAGAAACCCCCAAAGGAAATCACCCGGCAGGCTTTGCAGTGGAACCCCCAGGGAAAGAGACAGGTTGGTCGCCCTAAGACTACCTGGAGACAATCCTGCAAAGAGGAAATGAAGAACTGCAGCCTGTTGTGGGGTGAACTGAAAAAGGCTGCCCAGAATCAAGTGCGATGGAAAGCTATTGTTGAGGCTCTTTATTCCACGGGGAATCCAAGGAGATAAGTCAAGTCAAGCAATGTAAATTTATTTATATATATAAATAAAGATAAGGTAGGTTCAACATTTGCTTATATTTCAAATATATTTTAATAATACTTACAGCATCCTGATATACAATGGTACTTGCATTTTCCTCTAAGCTGTCAAAACAAGATGACAGTCGTTCATCAAATGACATGTTCTTTAGTTTCTTGTTATCCTGTGATTTTGCAAGAGGTTTGCATCCAAAAGCAGATTCAGGTTTTTGCGTGTATTGATTTCTTTCATGCTCAAAAGAACTTTTGGATATGATAGGCACAGCAGAAGAATGAGAAGGGAATGTAGTGCTTTGTGCATCTCTGTTTAGAGAAGACAAATGTTGCGCTGGTCTATCATGTAATGATGCTGGGGTGACATGGCTTTCATGGTTAAATGAAATAGGTGGGTGGTTCTCCCAACAAGTATTTTTGTTGGGTTTTGCAACATCTTCACAAAATTTGACACTGTCTGAAGGCTGAAATAACTTGTGTGCCTCTGTATTGAACGATGCTGCTTTATCACAATATTTTTTGAAATTACACATAGAGGTTTTTTCGCATGATCTAACTGATGTTTCTCCTGTACACAGTAATGAATCATCTCCATTCTGCTTTAATTCTAGGTCTCTTTCAGCACTAACTTGCATATCCCTTTCATTCCTGTTTAGTCTGAAATATTGCTTTTCATTCTTGCTCACATTTGCAATGCCTCTTCTGTCTTGATTGTGTTCTACTTTAGTGAGCCTTTGCTTAGAAACTGTTTCTTCTCTATTACTAATGTTTTCTGTCAAATTGTGCAAAACTTTTCTCTCTCTGTACCTATCCATTTCATTGGTATTGTGCATGCTGGCTGTCTTTTCTCTGTCTACAACCACTTCAGTCCAAGATTTCTTCTCTCTTTCTCTAATCACACTTGGAGAATATAATTCATGATGTAGGAATCCTATTCTGCTGGTGTTTTCCAGTTGGTAATCAGAACTATCATTTCTGCTTGAGTTATGCGGGTCTTCGATTGTACCTGAAGGCAACAATATATCTTGCACAGGCTGGACTTCTTCATCTAAATATTTGCTGAAAGGAATATTATCTATTTTAGCTGTTAGTGTAAAGTTTCTCTTTCTTAAACCATCTGGACCACAGTATATTTCCCCAGACATATCATGAACACATGTCTTACAATCAGTACTTTTATTTACTGCAGAACTATCAGAATACAGTAAATCTTGTGTGTTTCTTTCTTGTGGGATTTCTTTGTTCTTAATGGTGTCTTTACTGTTATCAGCTTGATTATGTGTCATGATGTGTTGCTGTGACATATCTTGGATGCAGTCTTCACATATACTGAGAGGATGAAGTAAAAGGTATCATTTGAATAAATCAGACAAAAAAGCATCAGCACAACAACTATTGTAATATTATGACAAAGCAAAAATTAAAACATACAAATACATCTAGTGAAAATAATCCCTTTAAGTAAATGGAAGGAGAAGTGAACTCACTTTTACTAAGTATCTACCATGAATTAATTCAGTAACAAAATTACAGCATTTGCAGACTGACACTAACAAACAAAGTGCAAGCTTATGTTAGTATATAATGCTCATTAATTTACAACAATATAATATAATGTGTACTCCATGTCCTGCAATGCTAATATAACCTTAAACATTTAAGTTACTGAAAATAAAATGCTATGATTACCACCATAATTATGTCATAAGTTATGTAACTTTTAAAAATTACTGATTATAAAAAGTGTTTAAGACTTTTACAGAATTTGGACATGTTATGAAAGTTACAAATACTTCCCTGCTAGAACATAAAAGATAAAGATGGGACTGTTAGTAATATTTATATGCAATCAAATAAACTCAATAAATGTATAATAAATACTCCTACTTTATTAAGTACCACCATGCATATTCAAACACAAAATTAATCATGTCTTTCAATCTCCAAATCAAGCATTCTAATCATTCTTTAATAGACTCAAACAAATCTACAATCACTTAATTTTCCACATGTTAATTCAACTTTTCAAAAACAAATAAGAATAATAAAATTAATATATAACTAAGTGTTTATGTTTACCAATGTATTTGAACTCTCTCTATTATAATATATATGAAAAGGAAATTGTTTCTATAAATAATTTATTATAATTGTTGGGTGTGAAACCATCTTTGGGTCAAGCTTGAAAGATTGTGCCTTATATGAAAACTTCAAAGGAAGCATTGATAGGAGGTAAACGTTAAAATGTATGAAATAAAATGGAAAATTAGCACTTCTAGAATCATTGACCAGAAGTGCCTTAGACATGAAACAGGTGACCTTATTAAAGGTATCTAATGCCATAAGAGAATTAAAATTAAACTTTCTTATTAAGCAAATAATGGTAGGTCTTAAAGTAAAAAGTCTAAAGATATGTGTTTTTGCATCATATGATCCAATAAAGCTGTAAATTTGCTTCTATCATCCACTAAAACAGATGACTGTGTAGGGAATTCAGTTTCTGTCAGCACATTATAGGTATATTATTTTTGTATATCTAACATCTGTCTCTTCTGGAGTGCACTAAGTCCTTATCTGACTAGGTCTTCTATGAGATTTCTCTTGATATACATTAAACATTGAACTGCTAATCTTTTGTAAAATTATGTAAATAGCACGCATGCATTAAATTCCAACATTATGCACTACTTAGCAAATTTTGACAATACTAGTGTACAACTAGCCTTTCAATGGAAAAGAGCAGCTATCAGAAAACAGTAATAGCTGATTTTCTTATAAGTTGACATATCATTATAAGCAGGCAATGTGGATGTCAAAGTCTTTAAGCAAATGAAGAAAAACTGACAATATTCAATGGTTCTCATTTTGAATAGATACAACATGCAATTTAATTAAAGTCAATTTTTGTATGGTGTCAGTTCGCCTTTAACTGCATTTCCCTCATTTAACATTATTTTCATTTTCCTCAAGAGCGCCATACATCTTAATATTTTGTCCATCACCAAACTGAAAATATTCCATGCATTATGCAAAAACTCTGGGGAGAAATATATATAAATGTGCAAAACAGTATTCTAATAAAGTCAATATTTTTATACAAACACAATAAACTATAATATTTGTAACACTGACCTGTCTTTAGAGTTGTCCAAGGTCAGGTGCAAAAGAGCAACTTCATGGTTTTGTCTCTTGTAAAGCTGATCAAGAAAAATTTATATACAAATAAATTTTAAAACTGCAACTATGATATATATAAATAGTTTTCTATCAAGCAATTAATATTTGCACAGTACACAAAATGCCTGGAATTATTTTTTTCAATTTACAGTGAACAATGAATCTACAATTCAGCAATGTCCTCAGCTGTGGATAAATATTCTATAGTATGTACCCTAATTAAATACAAACTTTACAAAGTCTGCTTACCATATAGAGTCTTGCCTAAATACATTTCCTCAATGCTTGGCTGTAAAAGGGTCAGTATCCAGAAGCAGACTTTTCAAAGTTTTTATGTAATTATACCCATGCTTGTAAAATATTTAATAACGGTTGAGGGATATATTAATGACATGTTAGCTATTAGGTTTATTGTGCAAGTAATATTAATTCCATTCTTTGCTGGGCAACTAATATTAATTATTAAATTATTTAAATTAATCAATTATGTTGCATTATTTCATCAAAAAAATACTATGATGGATTGTTTTCCAGCAGATACTGCCAAGTCTTTAGTTACAGAATTCTACTAATTTTATCAGAAGTACTGCTGCTTCCATTAGATTTGCATACACTTTAAATTTTATTATGAGATTAAAAAGTAATAATAATGTTAGTGTTTGAGATTTACAAGTTCCTAATGCAACAATACCTGAAAAGATAAAAATATCTTCCCTATGCAAAATAAACTTTTCCATATTCCAAGTGTTTGCACACTAAGAGTGTTCATGCAGCTGCTACAAGTAAAAGCTATGTAAAGAAACCTACTGGTATATTAAAAAGAAAAGGCAACTAAAGCTAGAAAATCACTTTTGATGCATCTTTCTCATCCACCATTCCTCAGATTGATATACACATTTTTGTCCTTGCATGCTCAACCTCAACTATTTTGCAAGGAAGTGAAATAGAAATACAATTTGGGATTTGATAAATATTAGGAAAAATCTATTTTACATTTTGTAATAAGAAATTTTTAAAGTAAAATATTATTTTCTTAATACATGTACTTACAAATATGCATGCTGTAGGAGGATAATACATTTACATACATACCAAGACTAAAAAGGCCCAGGCAAAAGATTAAAGTACTTAGCAGCAGCATGTTCCTACTTGGAACTGATCTCCTTTCTGTATCCTATAGCAATATATGGAATGGAAAAGAAGAAGGCAGGCAGGAGGTGTATGTACATATGGTAAATATTCAGGACTTTTTTTTATTTACAAAATTTCTGTTTCCATCATTCAACCAAATGTACCTGCTAAGGAAGAATGATGAATAGGAATATGGAATTTCCCAATAAAGTTATACATGCACAAAATGCATAAAAGCAAGTAAGGGGATAGGAAAAACGTGTATCATTAAAAGATGCAGGGTGGGCTGAGTATACAAAGAAACTCACAAATGGGTCTGAAATTAAAAGAGACATATTTAAATTAGAATCTAGATAAGGTAGAAGAGCTTTTCTATCCATTAGTATGATATATTTCAAGGCCACATTTATATAAAATTAAAAAATGGATGAAATATAAAATTGTTCTATATTTCATGTCTCTTGGCACCTACAGTGTGCTACATTTTATGCAAATATCTGTACCTCAAGGGGAGAGGGACAAAAAAATTATAAACTTATGTGATCAATATTTAGATTTCTGTAGGTAGAGTGTGAATGCTCTAATTTGGTTCTGCATTTTGAGATGTTATTATTCCCATAACTGAGAAAGAAGAGATAATGATTGACTAGTTAGTTGATTTATATAGTCTATAGTGATGCTATGTGAAATGGAACTGCTACTAACTTAATTGAACCGTCATTAAGGATAGTAATATTTGTAGCATCTCCAAATCAATTTGATTTCACTGATCCTGAATGATGAAGCAAAAGATACCAAAAAGAAAATTTAATAGACAAACTATCAAGTCTATTATCCAGAAACTCAAAATGATTTGACTATAAATAACTCAAGACTTGTATATTTTTCTATCTGTATTAGACAACAACTCTGATACATCTTTGTCTGTGAATATACCGTCTATGGAAATGTGTAAAGATGTCCAAAAAGCATAGATTTATTAACCTTTAATCATGGAAATGCCATTCTATTGATTTTAAACAGCCAGACAAAGAAGTTAGCTAAAGCTGCCAATGTAGCATTTTTAAATTCTTTTTTTTTTTGGTGGGGGGGGATGGGGTGGGGGGATTTTAAATCCTCTGTTGCTGCACCAGTGATAAAATGCTATTCTACTGCTCCTGATTTCATCATGACTGTAATGAAGTCAAGGACAAATTATACCTGACTTCATATCTAGGAAATTATTTTGTATTGTTACATTAAGCTTCCTGAAGTTTTTCGTTCCTTTGATAGCCGATATTTCGCACAGGCATCGTGAATGGTGACGTAACCATCATGCTCGCCACGCGTCGCAATGTAAACGGTTTACATATAATTAAAAGAGGGTCCGCATATGTTATATAATATATTCAATCAATAGCAGGGAAGGGGGTTGTTGTTCAGGCCCGATGCTCGACTGACAGAATTCCTGCCATAATCCTTGGATATGCTTATATACCGTGAGTCCGATTTAGAGTCATTCATGAGGGAACCGCACCTAAGAGATACCTAAGATATATTTTACAGACAAGCCACTCATATTGTGTGAATCGAGGATAATAAACCTATTAACACTCAGACAAGATAACACATCAATATTGTAAACTGTATTTTATTAAGAACATTGCCATGTGATTTTTGCATATTTATTTATGATTGAATTGTTGCCATTTTTCCTGAAATGTGGCCAGAGAATAGAATGACCAGATTAACATGTATTTATAACCCTAAATAATTGTTCAAATCTGTAAAAATATTGTGGAATGTTATCTTCTCTAAAAAGCTGACTAAATTGTCAATTGTAAAATGCTGAGTGCATCGGAATATTTTTGTTTATGTAAAGATTTTAACCCTCTTGTAATATTTTTTTATCATAATTGTGACATGCATGTGCAAGATTTAAATGATATCTTTTCATTTTCCATATTTTATCTTCCAATGTAAAAATACGAATAAAAGGTCAGTTGTAAATAGGATGCCCTATTGTCTGTTGCCACATGTACGGGTTGGTGAATAATAGAATTGTTGCCCATGGAAATGAACATTATTGTTTCAGAGCGGGTGTTGGATTTCGAGTTTGAATCCTACATTTTAATCTTGAGTTGTGTTCTATGTTTTGCACAGCACTTGACTTTGTCATGTGAGAGGCAAAGCTAGTAATCAGTAATCAATTGAACACTGGGACTCCTAAGGCTATTGAGTCAAGGGTTGAATCAGCACTATTCAAGTGACATATTATATGACAGTCTG
Organism: Sinotaia quadrata; assembly: GCA_028829895.1. NCBI lineage: Eukaryota > Metazoa > Mollusca > Gastropoda > Architaenioglossa > Viviparidae > Sinotaia > Sinotaia quadrata. The sequence goes on along the minus strand of CM054183.1, from coordinate 72,823,497 downwards.
CTGGTCAACCAATGACAAATTGTTGGGGCATGAGCTGCCATAACTGATGAGGAAGATAAACAGATAAATGGTGACCTCTCAAATCAGAACTTGTGTTATGATCCGTACAAATCTAAAGACAGAATAGGTAGTCCTAATGATCTTCGTAATTGAATATTGATGTTGGAATTACCATTTTGTTAATTTATTTAAATTCTTATTTTTGTTATCAGAAGTTGACTAATTACTAGCAAGGGAAGACTGAAAGAGAACTGGGTTGGGGGCTGAGCTAAAGTGAATGTTTGAAAGCATAATTAGTTGTGATTGGATAATGTACCTGGTTTGTGCATTATTACACAGATTTACCTCTCACTGTAATTGATATCTAAACCAAAAGAATTAATTAAAGAGACTGAAGGGTGAGTCTGACAACCAGTCTGCCGCCAGCATAGGCAAATGTTGAAAATTAATAATCTTAATCCTCATGCTGAGACAGGGTCTCTAAATAAACACTGGTATGTAACAATGTCAGATTGTCGCGGCGGAGTTTGCTTTTGTCGTTGCTGGTTTGTTGCTGGCCCCTATCTCCTCCTCGCTGGGTAGGGGGAGTCAGACCCAGTCACCGCGACTTGCCGGGATCACATCAAATGATCAGATGTTGATGATCATTCTCACACTCAGACACCACGAATAATCTTGTGGGGGATAGGATTAACTTTATTCTGAGATGTGGGGTAAAATGTGAAAAGCCGGCGTGAGTGTGTGAGCAGGCGTGTGAATGTCGTGTGGGGGACGTACGGAATGAACAAACAAACAACCGCACCAACATACACTTTCAAAACCCGAGAAAGGAAGCCCAGCTCTTGAGAAAGAGTTAACAAAGAATTTAATTTTTTTTAAAAAGGATTTTAAAATGGAAAACGGGCTTAACTCTCACACGGTGATAGTCATTCATTCGGTAACATCCACACACGGCATCCATGGGGCGGGGAAACATGAGCGATGATAATAAGAAAAAAATATGATGAATAAACTACAATAATCAAACAATAAACGGTGATGACCGTTTTCACTACTTCCGCCAAAATTGAATGGCACAAAATACTTTGGGCATAGCCCCACTACAGCACAACCAGCGGTAATGACCACAGAAAAATATCTAACCTTAAAATTTACTAGCTTAAAATTAGTGGGTGGAAAAACCCAACGTCAACGAATGTTAATTCTACTTAGAACTGCGGCGATAACCGCAAAAATTATTCATTAAATAAAAGTCAAAGTTAAATGTTCATGAAAAGTAGTTCAGTTATGAAAATGTTTATATTCTAACTACCCTACCTAGTAATGCACCTCTAATAAAAGTTTTCCTACTTACTAGTGTTTGAAACACGCTGAATTGTCGACGCAAGAACACACAGCAGAAGAAACGAAATAGTCACAATTGCCGACAGGCTGGCGAACACAAAAAGTTACAGTTTCTGTCCTCTGAAAAATAACATGCTTGGCGATGAAAACTCGGTTCACAGAGAGTGCAGTACGTACAAACTTGCAAATACTCGTTCCAAGTTGCTTAACGCTGGGGTACCCGGTTCTATGACGAAGAACGCGGACGGCTGTCTTCCACAACAGTAACAAAATGAAGCTCACAGACACCTGCCTTCTGCGACAGTTCCAAGATCCAAAATCTATCAACGGAGGGCTGTCTACAGCAGCAGCAGCTCCGATACATGAGTGGCATGGAATATTCTTCTCTCGGCGCAATCCTGGTCCCTTCAGCTCATTCCCCTGATGGCCAGCTATTGCCCAAGGTTCGGATCCAAACGTAGAATAATAAGGACTAGCTTTATAGGCTGCCACGACGAATTGAGTGTGACAAAACACACGTCTAATTCTATACTCTACGTGGAGAATATTCAGTTCATTTCCTCCCTGGTCATAACGGTGATGGAAAGATTGTCCAGACTCAGTGTAGGTACAATGGTCTTACACCTCTCCGTAGTCCAGACAGATGCACGCTAAAGTAAAATAGCTCCCGTCAGTCCTTTTATGCAAAATCAATTTTCACTCTCTCTCAGATAGAACTCTCGCGTGTATCCTTGCTTTGCCCACGCTAAAAAGGTGCATTAAGCTGAGGTTTAATACTTCTAGTAATATAATCCCTAATTAAATTTGTAATAATAATTGATAATAAAAATCAAACACATTTTCAAGATATTGTAATCACAATTTTTGTACATCTAACTTAAATAATTAATCAAATGTGTTTTTATAAAAATATAGGAAACATGAAATTAGTAAACTTGCTGACAGTGTATGCAAACAAAATAAGCAGACGACTTGACAGAAAATGTAAACAAACGCGCTGACTGTGCACGTAATTAAGACGTCATTTTGCTAGCAGACGACACTTGCTAACGTCTGTTGCATCGCGCGATGGCCAAGTGGAGATAATCGAGGGTAAAAATTAATTTTCTGATTACCTCCCTTATTTTTCCGTGACACAGATATTTTACCTGCCTTGACTCCACTGCTAAATTATTGAATTACTTCCTTTGGTAATACTGATTTCATTTAAGATCCACTTGAATAAAGCCATTAATCTTGGATTTGGATGGAGGGTCATTATAGGTGGGGGGGAAAGAGACATATACAAGCAAGTTGTTCCAAGTGATTGTTATTCACTGCAAACCCAAATGAGCTTAAACTTGATATGTCAATGACTTAGAAATCTACTTCTAACCAAATGTGTCTTGGAAAGATTCATTTCTTTTTCTGAAAGAACTGTTTATATAGATAAATTGACAGAATACATATTTGCACTCTGTTAAATACTACTGTATTACAAGGCGATTGTAAATATATGCATGCCTAGTTTGTGATAGTCATTGATTACTGACTATGATAGATATTGATTATTTCACCCATATGTATTTGACAAACAATGACAAATGAGACCATGAAGATATTTGTCAGCATGAGCAGAATGTGATTATAAATTAATGAGATTATATTTGTTAATCTAATTACTATAATTTTTATGCAGACATGTCATATAAATGATATATGAAAAGTGTGTGAGCAAAATCATAGTTGTACCGAACTAAACTTGTGTGTGTGTGTGGGGGGGGGGGGGGGAAGGCGGAGCGGAGGGGTAGAGAGAATTTATAAAATCTGCTTTTAATCTGTATATTTGTTTGCATGTTCCTGAATAATAGCCAAAGTAAATCTGAATGCTCACATGGTGTGTTCCTGAACACTGGACAGAGTAAATCTGAATGTTTGCCTGGTGTATTCCTGAACAATGGACAGAGTACATCTGAATGTTTGCCTGGTGTATTCCTGAACAATGGACAGAGTACATCTGAATGTTCACATGGTGTATTCCTGAACAATGGACAGAGTAAATCTGAATGTTCACATGGTGTATTCATGAACAATGGACAGAGTAAATCTGAATGTTCACATGGTGTATTCATGAACAATGGACAGAGTAAATCTGAATGTTCACATGGTGTATTCATGAACATTGGACTGAGTAAATCTGAAAATATCATTTGACACAACCTTTTGTCAAATCTATAAAATTTAGCAAAAGTACATTAAAATTTCTTTGGAAGACATTAATAATGTAAACAGTACAAACAGCAGGACAGCAAAATGTTAAGAAAGCATACCCACTATCTATTCAGAAAAGTTTTTCATACTTCAACATGCTGATATATTTATTTCACTGTTACTTGACTTCTTATCTCTTTGGGTTCCCAGTGGAACAAAGGGTCTCAATAACAGTTCTCCATCTCAGTCTATTCTGGGCAGCCTTTTTCAGTTCACCCCATGACAGGTTGCAGCTCTTCATTTCCTCTTCACAGGATCGTCTACGGGTAGTCATAGGGCGATCGACCCGTCTCTTTCCTTGGGGGTTTATTTCACTGTTATTAATAACTAATTATACTTTTGAAGGATATTTAACTAAAGTGTCAACTCTTGTAAATGTTTTAACATCATATATCTATAAAATATTGTGAATCTTCATGTTGCAATGGATTCTAATATCTTGTAGTGTCATATTTTCCTGGAATGTCAGCTGAAACAGCATTTACATCATCAGCTTTATCAATGCAGAACAAAGTACCTAGGCAGAAACGTGACTCTCTTATTTTACAATCTGGTAAATAGATTTCACTAGTCACCAAACTATAATAATAGTGCTTCCAGTAACATGAATTACAGAATACATGATTACAAAATAATTATTGAGAGTGAATATTTAAAATTATACAAGAAATGCAAGTACAAAACCTCATTGTATTACATTCTTACATTTCTAATTTGTTTCAGTTCCAAATTTGTTCTTTCTTGCTGTGTGTGAAGTGACTGAAGAACCTCATCTCTGTTTTTTTCTCGTTCACCTGAAATGAAAAGCCTTATATAAAAATTAAACATGATGGAGGTGTAAGGAGTAGAGGTATTCATTATGCACTGATAAAATGGAAACATAACAAGTCAATGTAATAAAAACACCAATCAGACTTATCAGAATTCTCACATTTAGCAACCAAGAAAATAGCTCACTTGAAAGCTTCAACATTTGAGACCAATTCCTTTTAAAATTAAGTAATGATTTTGCAGGATAGACAATAACCATTCTTGTTTCTTAGCAGGTGGGGCATCAATTCTGTGACCCATTGAAGGACACAAAGTGCACTGACTGGAAGCAGGTTGTAACAATTTGAAACCACAAATGATGCAATTATTTCTTTATTAATTAATTTTTTTTGTTATTAAATGTAACTTCATTTTTTCATGTGACAGACATTTTTTATTCTCCACTTTTTTAGGGTAGAAGTGAGAAAATGCATTGGGATATTAGTGTTTTAGATGGTGTCTTGGGACAATTAGTCCATTACAGGAATACAGTTATGTGGTCAGTCTAACTAATTTAGCAGCCCAGACTTAGAATTTCTACGAGTAAGCACATTTTGCCTGCAGACTTCCTTGGTCACTGATCTGATACTGGTGCTATCCAAATTTCTAAAGGAGAAGATATGCATGACTAAAGCATTTTGCCTGCAGATCTATAGATTGACCAAGAGGTCAATTTGAAGTGCTATGAGCTCAAATGTGTCTCTCTTGTAATGGAAAGTACATTTCTAAATTTAGAATAAATGCAATGAAAGCACATCTTAGGGTCATAGAGTGCATCCACTTCTTATGCAGAACTTTTGAAGAAGTTAAAGAAACAAATGAGAGAAAGTACATATTAAAGAAACAAATGAGAGAAAGTATATATTAAAGAAACAAATGAGAGAAAGTACATATGTATATATTTACTGGCAAGCATACTGCACTCCACTTCTTATGCACTGCTTTTGTATTAAGGAAACAAATGAGAGAAAGTACATATGTATATATTTACTGGCAAGCATACAGCACTCCACTTGCCATCATTGTTTATGAGGTCTGTAGTTTCCTGAAGGCATCTGAGATAGTCAAGGGTGGAGAAAAATTTGTACTTAAAGAGAAATTCTTTAATTATTTTCTGATGTGCTTCTTTATGTGCTTTTTTCTGATGTGCTTCTTCAATGTGTTAAAGTCAAGTTGGTTTCACAGGTACAAAATTTGTGAGTACAACAGAGAAGGATGGATAGATTTCAAGAGATACACTTATGTAAATATTCACGTGTCATATATGTATTTTATCAGCACTTCCAAGCCTTCTTCTTTCCCTGCTGTACCCTATTTGGACACCACTCCCTTGTAAGGGAAAATTTTGGCAAGGAGATGAAACTGCATTTTTTTGCCATCTACTGGGGGGGGGGGGTGAAGGGGGAGAGGGGAAGGGTTCTCTAAACAAGATTTTGACTGGCTTTTCAAAAAGCTGTACTCAATTTTTGCTGGCTAAGTTGACCTACATACTTTCGAGAACTGAGAGCTTGACACCATAACATGAGAATAACATCATAACATTGTGACACCTTTAAAAGTTCAAGTGAAAATATTCCAATTTTACCCTCTCTAGTCTCTATGAATTAATTTCCATTTCTTGCTGTTTTATTAAATCTCTTAGTACCTGAGTGTGTAAATTTTGTTTGAACTGGAAAAACACTCAACTGAACTTTACAATTTGGGGGAAACAAACTGAATAATTATCTTCACATGATAAGCTATATGCAAGCATGCACAAAATTGTTGAACTGAACTGCTTAACATTTTATATTTAATTTAATTAATAGAATAATTGTTTGTGCATGAGTGTCTTATATTTTACAAATTTTTGCCTTTGTTACTGACTACTTTGTAAATATTTGTACTAAATGAATTTGTGTACTTAGAAAGCCTACTTTATATGTTAAATTTCAATTTGTTTATTTTATTTTGTTAAATAAATTTTGCATACATTCTTAACACTTATGTTTTCACTTGATAAGGAAAGTTGATGTGCAAATTGGAAGTGGGTGGGTGAATATTTGTGTAATTGTAAGAGCATACCTTAAGTAAGTGTCCTGCCAAGATAAAGAAACATGAAGGCCAAAATCATATGGGCAATTGTGAAGCTTACAGGCATAGGAATTTTGATCCAGTAGCACTTAGTGCAGGTAAATGTTATTATTAATCTACAATTGAATTTTATTCTTAATCTACAGTTAAATGTTATTTTTAATCTACAATTTAATTTTATTATTAATCTAAGTAAAACAGGGCACTGAGTTTTGATTAAGATTCTCATCCACATTTTATAAAGTCCTTTATTGGTATGGTTTTACCTGGATTAATTAGGAGAATTATTAGTATATTAACCCTGCTCATCACACAGGTAAACAATAAAAGTTATTCATAATGCTAAATAATATACTAGTCAAAGCAAATTATTCAAAAAGCCAAATAATATACCAACCAACATAGGTTATTCAAAAAGCTAAATAATATACCAAAGTGAGTTATTCAAAAATTTAAATAATAATACTAGTCAAAGCAAGTTATTCAAAAAGCCAAATAATATACAAATCAGCACAGGTTATTCAAAAAGCTAAATAATATACCAGTCAACACAAGTTATTCACAAAACTAAATATACCAATATTCAAAAAGCTAAATAATATACCTGTCAACACAAGTTATTCAAAAAGCTAAATAATATACCAGTCAAAGGAAATTATTCCAAAAGATAAATAATACACTAGTCAAAGCTAGTTATTCTAAAAGCTATATAATATAATCGAAACAAGTTATTAAAAACCTATATGATATATACCAATCAAAGTCAGTGATTAAAAGCTATATAATATATCAGTTATAATAAAAGAAATAACTGTTACTGCATTGTGTGAAAAGCTGTAGAAAATTATTTTTCTTAAATAAGCTCATTACGGTTCCAAAAGTGTTATTAACATCAATTTTTGGTCAATAGTTTAGTGCTACTGAAAACCTTTAAAAATATCTCATTCAGTTTCTATTTATATATTTTAATAATAATTTATTTCCATTATATCACCCTGCTAGTAATGAACATTTCATAATTGATATCTAAACTTGGCAATTTGAAATATTTAACATCTAGCAGAAAATGATATCTACTTAGTGTCAGTAAGTTCAAAGACAATGTAAGTGAGGGTCTACTTTCTCTTTGTAAGACCAAAATGAATGTAAACTCAGTAAGCCCAAAGACAATATTAGTAAGTGTCTACTTCATGTCAATAAATCAAAGACAGTGCAAGTGAATGTACTTAATATGATGAAATTAGTTTTGAGAAAATTAATATTAATACATAATAAATTAATTTGCTACATTTGAATTTATTTATGACTAGAAAAATCTGCAGTATAAAGTATTTGTGTGCATTTTAAACACAAAAGTTATTTTCAAAGAAAATTAGTTAAGAAACTGGAGTATTTCATTCTGGTTGTTTGAATGTTAAAATATAAAGGAGGTAATATCTAAAAAATGTTTTAATTTCATGTGTATTTATTAATTAATAGTTATATGCAAATATTTTAGTTTTTTTAAGCATGCTCCCTCTCTCTCTCATATATTTAACTTAAATCTTCATGCTGAGACAGGGTCTCTAAATAAACACTGGTATGTAACAACCTCCCAGACCCAAGCTGTAAATCTAGTCACAAGAGCCAGCATATTACATTAACCTGACAAGTTTACTCAGTACTGTGCCATGTGACTTAAACAAAAGCTGGCTTAATTTTGCCGCTACACTGAAACAAAACAAAAAGCATATATTAAACTGATGGGTGCTGTATTATTCCCCCTGCTTAAAATATTCATGGTCCTCCATGATTCAAACTCTTATCAATCACCATAATCTATTTTGTAAAAATGTTTACCTGAGTAGACATGGTGCACACCCAAAACATATTAGTCAAAATGAATAATGTTGAAAACAGATATGATGCCCTGGTTTCACCATTAGCCTTATTAAAAGAGTACAGTTTACAATAAAAGAATGAATGCAATATTCAAAATTTAAAAAATTACTTACATAATAAAAACAGTACAATGCAAATCATTTCACAAACAATTACACATTAATGGGATGTAAAAAATAAATGTACAGGCACAAAATATATATATAAATACAAAGCAAAAAAAAAAACTTTATCATACTGCTTCAGTGCTGCATCTCTAAAAATAATTCCTACTTGGCCTACACTAATATATCACATTAAAATATCTAGACTTCCTAAAACCACAATAGGACTAATATGCTATGACCCCAAAACATAATTCTATTATCTGAACTTTCATGTGCATCTCTCAATGTTTCATTGTATGGTCAAAATTCATTTTCCTCAGTCTTACCTTACTTTAAGAACAATCCATGCATACATATAATCCCTAATCACACCTGCTAAGCCAGAGTTGCTTTATGCAAAATATATTACAATGGGGCTGCTTTTAAGCTTCCTCCGTCATTGTTGCAAAAACTCTGGGAGCAGGTAATTTCAACAGTACTTCTGGTACTATTTTACACACAGCATCACAACTGTCAACTTAATAAAAAAAATATTCCTAGAGCTTCCTTGTGCTGCCTCAAAAAACATATTGCAAATCTCAAAGCGCTTGATGCCAGTGCAAAACCATGTTGCAAATCTCAAAGCACTTGATGCCAGTGCAAAACCATATTGCAAATCTCAAAGCGCTTGATGCCAGTGCAAAAACCATATTGCAAATCTCAAAGCGCTTGATGCCAGTGCAAAACCATATTGCAAATCTCAAAGCACAGTGCAAAACAATAAAGGTGCCTTTAAGTTCCTCCCAACCATTCCAATGTGCACCTACTTTGAGAGCAATATTAACCTCAGTGATACTTCACCAATCTACAGCATATCAACTGTCAAAAAAAAGTGACAAAACAACACAAAACAAAACCCTTCTCAAGCACCTCTACTCACTAAAACCAAACTGTGGCTTTGACATGGACACTTTTCCACCATTATCACTATTTGCACAATTACTTAATAACTGACAATAATAATCTGTTAATTAACTCTTCAATAAACATAAAATCATACCATCCCTATCTACCAAACCTAATGAACTCTGACATTTTGCAGCAACAAAAATACTTATTTAACTCTTCCAAATTTATGTCAAAATAGCCTACTTCTCTGAACATTTACCTTTAAATATATCTGACTATCACTAAATCTAGTATACATCTATTAAACATTAACAGCAAATAATGCACTATTACCAATTATACATTATCTTACTAAAACTATATTTATTAATTTTTAACAGCTTAACAACAAAAGAAAATACAAACAAAAGTACAAGAAAATATTACTTTAAAAAAAAACACACACCACAGAATCCTTTGTCATGAGCTGACACAGGTTTCACACAACCAAAACACAACACTTCAAGAAAACAAATTACAGTTGTCTAACTGGTTAATGAGATGTTATGTGTCAACGTCACTGTTCTTGTTTTTTATTTTCCTTTCTTCTGGTATCAGTTATGGTCCTTGTTTTTTCTTCTCATTTTTATACATTGTTCACCATCCTACACACTAACACTATTGAAGAAAATTTAATTCCTCTTAAAAAAAACAACCTTGCATGTGTCCCACCACTTATTGCTAAAATCTAAATCTAGTACACATGAAAATGCTGTTGAATGAAACCTTCATGCTGTTTTGTTTGCATGTCCTGTGACACTGGTGCATTTTAGGAATTGTTAATTCAATCTGTATACTGAATTAATGATTTGTTCACTATAATTTATAAAATACAATAATATACAAGAGATATCTAGCTTTTGATTGACAGTCATTATCTGTCGACCTCTTGTCAGATTTTACCAACAATCATCAGAATCAAGTGATATTATTCTATTTGTAGGAAAAAAGGTGAATGATAAATAAAGCTATTGCATTTGTTGATGTGTATCTGATTCACATTTTATAATCTTTTATTATTTTTTTAATTAAATTTATTATTACCTTTACAGTTGTTCATTTGCTAGTATCAGGTGAGTTGTAACTGTTTGTCTTCCTACATAACTGTCTGTACTGTATGATGAAGTGGGGGATCTTGAAATGGGGTGGGTTAAAATGAGCAGCAAGATAATGTTGTTCAGGCACTGCTGAGTGGAAGACATGTCCCTCTTGTGTTAGGATCATGTAGACTGAGGATGTAGTGAGAAGTGAGTTTGGATGTATTTTATTGATAACTCTTTACATCTATAGCAGTTATCCCATCTGACAAGTGTGGGGCTCAAATAAATGAGGTGCTCGCCCTTGGAACAATTTTAAGTGTTTAAGCCAACAGTTTACCCTAGAGTTCTTGCAAAACTGTTCGTGTGCATATTGACTTAGGAAGTCTTAAAAGTGACATACGGTAAGATGATTGCACTTAAACACCTTAAGGCAAATTTTGTTTAAAAGAGAAGGTCATGCATGTATATGACATTTTCAAAAAACAATCTTCTTCAAAAAGTAATCTACTGTCTTATTTTGTCATGACCAAAAAGTGACCACCTTACCGTTTTATCTTGTCATGACCAAAGAGTGACCTTCTTACTGTCTTATCTTGCAAAGTAACCTTTTTATTGACTTGCTTTGTCATGATCAAAATGTAATCTTCTTACTGTCTTATCTTGTCATGATCAAAAAATAACCTTCTTTTTGACTTATTTTGTCATGATCAAAAAGTAATCTTATTATTGACCCATCTTGTCAAAGTAACATTCCTATTGTCTTATTTTTCATGACCAAAAAGTAACCTTCTTATTGACTCATCTTGAGTCTTACCAAACAGTAACTTTTTAATTGTCTTATCTCAAGTTGTGATAAAAAAAAAAGTAACCCTCTTACTGACTTGAGTCATGATAAAAATGTAACCTTATTGACTTATCTCAAGTTTGACCAAACAGTAACATTTTAATTGTCTTATCTCAGTTATTTAAAAAAATAAAACCCTCTTACTGACTTGTGTCATGATCAAAATAGTAACAATTTTATTGTCTTATCTCAAGTCATGACCTAAATATAATCCTCTTATTGACTTAGTATTCAAAAAGATATATTTGACAGAGGAACATAAATATTGAAGAACTTGACTTGTTACTTCTGTTTTTCAAGAAACAAAATAATTACAAGCAATAAAATGTACAAGGTCTGTATACAGGGAACTCAAACTAATTTTTTGCATAAATTTATACTGAATAAAACATGACAATTATAAGTAATATAGTATACTCTCTGTATACTAACTCATGTTCCACAGTGTGTGCATTACTTACAGCTTGGTTAAATGGCATGTTGGAGAACTCAAATACAAATTTATACTAAATAAAACACGATAGATTATTAGTACATAGTATATTATCTCTATACTAACACTTACTTTGCAGTGAGTGCATTACTTACAGCTTGTATAAAGGGCATGTTGGAGAACTAGTTCCTTTTGAAGTGTATCATGCAGTTGTACTGTTAAGTTGTGAAGGCTTTCATCTTTCTTCTGGCACATCTCTGTTCAATCAAAAAAATTCAAAAACAAGTTTAGTGCTTTCATTTACACCAGAGAAATGATGAAGTCTCTGGTAAAGCCTGTAAATAAAATACAGTGTAAGTTCAATTCTCTTGTGCTACCTTTCACTTCAACATGAGAAATTATTATGTCTCTCATAAAGTAAGTGTATAATTAGTCCCAATTCTCTTGTGCTATCTTTCATTTATTCAGGAGAAACAATAAATCTCTGATAAAGTGTTTACATGAAATGTGTATAGTCATCAAATATGTATTCACTGTGCCTATTCAGTTACTAGAAAGAAATATATTTAAATATCAATCAATTGGGATCTCATACAAAAATTAAATAAATGAAAAAGAGTTATAGAGATTAACCTTAATTAGCATTGTACATAACTAAAGGAACTAAAAATATATTTGAAAATATCCATAAGTTAGATGGATGGCATACAAAAGTATGTCAGATAGGTTTTGTCTTTTTATACTCAGTCTTGAGGGAAATCTATCAAAAGTTTTAAAGCTGTAAAAGAAAAAGAATCACAATGTCATTCTACTTTTCTTACAGAATGGTCATTACAAACAGTACTAAACAGTACTTAATAATATTGCAAATTAATAATTTATTAAAACAGTACTAAATACTTAATAATATTGCAAATTAATAATTTATGAAAACAGTAAAATGTTTGCCCTCTGTAGAAGGCAATGAATGAACATCTAGATTTACAAACCATGGTCTTGAACAAAATGAGAATTCAATATTATTAAAATCACAGACTCAAAACTTCCAATATAGTATTGACTGATTAGTTTACTGTAATTCAATTTATTTTCATTAAGTAGGAAAATGAATAATATATATTGTCTAGATATATACTGAAAGTATGAATTATTTGAATATGTATAGGATACATTATGTGTACAATCATGTATATGTAAGCAAATGTGTGAGTTAATGAATGAACATCAAAGTTTACGAATTTAATCTTGTTTTTGCAAATTGTAACACTTTATTTAATAAGTCATATATTATAACAAGATGTTTTTGTAACATTAAAGAGAAACAATATACTAAGTAAAGTGAAATACAAAAGTAGACATTTTGGCTAAATAGTATGATTCTGACAGTGAAAATATTTTAAGTTTGTTGTTTTAAGAGCCAATAGTTAAATACATATGCAAGACTATTGTTAAATGGCTCTTGTTAAATGTGAGAATCTATTGTTGTATGAGCAGTTTAATTTTTTCCTTCATACAACTGGATAGATTACATGAGGAGTATCAAACAGTTCTAACCACATGCAAGCCAGAGTCTATAAAGGACCAACATACATTCTAATTGGGAAACAAACAATACAGAAGCTACCTAGTAGCTTGTCCCTTAATAATAAAAGATGTTATTTTCAAATCAGGGCTGTTCAATTAGCAAATTTGTTGAGGGTGTCAGCTTTCTCCCACATTTTTTGATTGTTGATGTCAGTTCTTAAAATTCCTTATATGGCATACCTTTTCTTATGTTGGTTAGATGACACCCAGAGTGTCTACTTTAATTGATAGCATCATAGCTGACTGTGTTTAGTGTGCAAAAAAAAAGAATTTTCACTCCATACTAATTGCAAGATTGAAAGGCTATGCATTTTCCCACCATTGAAAGACACGTTTCTGATAAGTCTTGGATGGAATGCATACACAACTGAAGTCATATTTGCTGCTTTAAAAACATTTTCTAAATCTTTATTTTTCCAGAGTCAAATATTGGTGACACTTCCATTACATAGAGTTAGCAATATGAATTTTCTGACAGTTCTCTCCAAACAACAAAACATCTTTAAGCAGTGAGGCTGGAGCTAAGATGAATCAGCTCTATTTGCAAGTTTCCTACTGTTGCTGCTATTAAAAATCCTTGTGATCACTAATACTCTCTTCTCACCTTGAGTACTGTAACTCTCTTCTTTCTGGTCTACCATTGTGTCTTCTGTACATTTCAAAAGGTTCGAACGAGTGCATCAAGAATTATTCTCAAAGCTCCAAGAACTGAACTTGTCACTTCATTTCTCCTTAGTCTTGACTGACTACTTATACACAATTCAAAATTTTCCCTCCTTGTTATGCTTCCCTGTCTGGTTCCAGCCCTAAGTACCTGTCTAATTTCACACATATGTGCACTCCTTGCAGAAACCTGTGCCCATCATCTGATGCAAGGATTTTCAACATTCCAAATGCAAAGTATAAGTCAGTAGTTCTTTAGTTTATAGCAGAGTCCATCTTTAAGATACACCCTCCATCTCCACTCAGAGAGCAGCAATTATGCTGCTAAGCACTCAGGCAAAAAAAAGGTGCAGAAAAGAAAACAGAGAGCAATATACACTAGCCAAGTCTTGATAGCATCCCACACCTTTTCTACATCCCCCTTTTCCCGCAGGAAACTGTTGAAAGCCAAAGTGCTCTCTAAAACAGTCAATCAGTCCTTCCATATTTGCTAGACTTTGTCATGTGGTTTATCATCTAACAAATTCTCTGGAGAATAGACACTTTAATGGAGTACTGACGTTTTAGTGCAACACTAAATGCATTACCTGCTGCAAGTTCGCCAAGTCCATATGTGATTGAAAGTGAGAGCTGAGTAACTAGGGTTGTTATTTAGAGTAATGGCTAATTTCAAAATTAATGCTTATTAATCCTTTGATGGAAGTTAGAAACCATTTATATTCCTTGACTACCTGGGAAAGTTTTGAGTGAGTCCAAAATATTCTGCCATCACTTCAAGTCATTAACCTATCAGGTAAAACTTCCAGTCAGTATACACATACACACTACTCACATTTCGCTGGCTAGAGTCACTTATATATGTACTAATTCTTTCAGTCTCTGATCTCACACTGTCACAATTAAATTGTCTTCCCATATAGGACCTTGATTCTTCTACAAAACTACATAAATTTTGTACCAAAGAAAATTGAATAAAATAATGAACATATAACAAATAGATTGGAAGAAATTATGAACTAGATTATTATTGTTATGGAGAGGTTCAGGAGATCAGTTCAGCTAATGCTAATTTGGCATTAGCACCAAAATAATGGCTGCCATGTTGAACTCAGTCCTTCTGACTATGGTTAAAGATAAATTATGGCTGCCCCAACTGCCCATGACAAACTGTCAGAAGTATAAAGGAATTCTACCTCAATGATAAGGTCACACAGACAACCAAGTGAACTGACAAGAACATGCCCTCTTTTTTTTCTTTCTATATGGGAAGGAAAATCCCAAAAGGAACAACATTCAACTAGTTGCCATCAAATTAGGTCAGGAATGGGGAAGGAGCAGGTAAGCTGCCTCTGGGAGAGGTAGAGTTTACCTTACTGACTGATAAAGAAAGACTGGAATTAGAATATTTCATACATGTTTGCTATTGATCTATCATTTGAATTAGAGAATGCTTATGTAACTGAACCATTATTTCTATGTTCATTCATTTGACTATGTTGTACATTATACTTGTGAATTTTGATCGATGCTATATTTCTTTTGCTCTGTATGTATCAGGCTAATGAAATTGTTGCAGGATTTTGTAAGTTGAGAATGTTTGTAAGAGAGAAAGGAGTTTGAGATGAAATATGCCTGAAATTAATGGTGCTGCATAAAATTGACTTTTGCAGAAAAAGCATGCCTTTTTTCCTCTCGCTCAACAGTACTAGTTTGGTCAGGTTGATGTGTGAATCTAGCTTTGTCATCAACTTATCAGTAAAATGTGTTGCTTTAAGTTGATTCCTGTGAATTCCATTTGAGAGCCAATATAGCAGAAATGGTGGCTTGAATTTGGTCTTGACAATCCACAAAGATTATTTGTAATGTTCCTCTTGGTGTGTTGAGTACTATACAAGAAAATTTGAGACATTCCTTCTGATATGCTTGATAGTGCACGTGAAATTCAGGATGATTCTCTATGGTGTGTTTTGTGAGCTCATCAAGGATTCTGGAAGAGTTGTCACATGAGGCCATCGCGTGATAGTGAACATGTGCTGACAACAGCCGCCATCTTTGAAAAGGTTATGTGCATTGACTTTAATTATTTCTCTGAAACTCTACTTTCATTTCCATGATGATATCTATGAACTTGATTATATATTTTTGTTAATAGACTGCTAATGCTAGGATAAACTGAATGATTGTCCAGTGTTAATTGAACATTTTTGTGAAGTGATGTAAATGTCAACGCTCTTTGATTATATTCATATGTTGTATATTTGATTGTTGATTTAATAAATTTATTGCTAAATATATTAGGAGAAGAAAATGGGTGATGGGGGCTTGCTAAAATAGATTAAAAGGTGGATTTATCTTCTCCTTTAGTAAGAAGTTTTTTACCTATGAAAATATTGTGTGACGTTAAATGTTTGTCTTTAATATTGCGAAAGAGAGAAAATGTTTACAGTGCCTGCATATCTGCCAAGTGACAGAGACAAGTGGTGACTTCTGGAGAATTATTAATAACATAAATTAAGATTCTCATCACTTGTAATTAGTTATGGATGTTTAAATAATAATAATAATAACTGATAACTAAGGTGACATTGGTGTCACACATACCGTAGACTAAGGTGTCAGGAAAGAGAGAGACCAATATATCCCTCTGTTTTCCTTGCATGGGATCTAGAAATAGTCTTTGAACTATTTAATTTCTACTCTTAAACATCTGGAAAAGAAAGATTTTAAAGACACGTCTTTGAAAACCTTAGCCTGTAGCCCAAGAATCTTTGTGCAGGATCAGTAAAATTCATGTTTCATCTAGGGGCCCCTCAAATATTACTTCTTTCATTTATGGATAACTGAAATTAGCAACATATTCATTCTTATTTGTCAAACAATACACTTCCTTTCAGTCAGTTATTATCTCCCCTTTGCCAAGTGTCATGAGAAAGGCCTGGAGCCAAAATTGTATTTTATTTCACTGTTCGTGCTAGACTGCTGTGGTCAAAGGGGAACAACCCACTGAAGAAAAAAGTGCAATCATAAGAGCTCTCATATGCGCTAACGCATGTACATATACATTAAATGTTTTTATGTTCACCTAATTTCATTTAGCTTATGACTGACTTGTGTAGACGATAGAATATGTGTATCATATCATGCATAATAATATATATATATAATAATAATAATAATATATATATAGCTTATGACTGACTTGTGTAGACGATAGAATGTGTATCATATCATGCATAATAATATATATATATTAGGATGAATTTATATATTGAGTGAATGCAATTATATTCACAAATGCGTGTGTGTGTGTGTGTGTGTGTGTGTGTGTGTGTGTGTACACTTGTTTATGAGTGAATTTTAAAAAAGGAAAGCTAACCAGTGTGCTCTTAGGGAAAGCCAGTACCAGTGAAAAAAATTCACAAGACCACTGAACCTCCTAGAATTTTCAAGGAAAGAATCAAAGGAGAAAGGAAGAGTTAGAAATTTCATGAGAACAGAGCTTTTGCGAAAGTGACATGAAGACAGTAACTTCATAAAGAGCAATATTTTTGTGGTGAGATTTTGTACAATGGAAGCTACATCATGCTCACTAGAGAGGCATTGAGGCAACATGTTTGTAAATACATTGTGGTGAAAGTGAAAGTTCAATTGCACACCATCATAGAGAGATGAGTCACTCAGTTCTCTCTGTCTGGTGAAATGCATAGCAAAGTTTTATTTTACAGCATTCATTACTAAACTAATAGAAAAAAGCAAAATAATAAATGTGAAATGCATAGTGAAAGTAAAAGGTGTTCAGGAAATATACCTTTGAGCTTCATATTTTCTTTGACAGCTGTTTCATAGTATTCTTTCCAATCAGAAGTATGCAACTTCTCTGTCTCAGAGTTCTTGCACTGGCAACAATGCAGTTCTGACTCCTTTAACTGTGCAGTTAGTTTAGTGACTTGAGTTTCTAATGTTGTCAGTCTTGACTCCTAATTAAGAAGCAAATATAAAAAATTACTTACTTTGCTGTTATGCAATGTGTTGTGTGTGAGTATTATAATTGTGTGTATGGTTGAGTGTGTGTGCATGTATGTGTGTGTGAGCGTGTGTGTGTGTGTGTATGTGTGTGTGTGTGTGTGTGTGTGCATGCACGATGTGTGGATAAATATAAATCTGTGTATCTTGAAAAGGAAAAAAAGAGAGAACTATTCAAAACACTTTATATTATATATATAAAACAAAAATCACTACCTGAATCCACAATTCAGATAAATAGCTTCCATCATAACAAATAGTTATTAAATAATGACACATAAACAATATGAGTAACTCTTTAGATGTATGAAGACTTATATGAATAGATTTTGGCTAACATCTATAATATTGTTATTAATAACATTGTTAATAATAACTATATCATCCTGATGAAGATTATCTAGTTGAAATGTAGACATTTCAAGTTGCTTCAGGTATTTTTGGGTATACCTCTAAAAGCAATTTGAATTAGTAAGCTGAATTGGTAGTCATTCCTGGATCTATTTTTGTTCTCATTTTCTGCTGCAATGGTGTCTGCCCTAGAGTTGTGACCATGAAGCAGATTTGATAAAGGTTATAGGTCAGAGAAGAGGGGCATGGAGCTGAGCATCATTCACTAAAATTCATCTATGAGAACCCATAAGTTGGCTAATTAGTGCATCTTTTAGGGAATCACTCTAATATTGTAGTAGTTTGTTAATTAAAGTAGATTATTAATTTAGTCCAAATTCTAAATCACAATATACCATTCATGCACATATATAAATGAGGATATTTAAATTATAATACCTATATTAGTATGTGCCTATATTATTTATGTGTTTGTGTGCATGTGCACATACATGCATGTAAGCACACATGCACACACACACACACACACACACACACACACACACACACACACACACACACACACACACACACACACACACATTTAAAAATAAAATTCAACAGTCAATCCAAGAACAATTAAATCATTAGAAAGATCAATCAGTAACCAAACATAGTAATTAAGATCAAGTCAATAACATTTATTTTTAAAGTTTAACTTCCAAATTTTACAAAATGGAAAGCAACAAATGCTATGTTTGAATTTGTTAATAAAAGTATTTTGAATTATAGAAAAAAATATAAAAGCAATCAAATTGTTTGAAATTGCATTTTTGTATTTGCAGAAATTAAATGAACCATATAGAAGACAAAAGAAAAAAAATTATAACAATTTTTTTTCAGAAACAAAGCACTAACTTTTCTCTTGAGTTCAGTCAATAGTTCTTTTTCTTTTGTTTCAAGCTGCAACTTAGCAGAACACACTTCTTGAAGAGAGAAATTTAGAATTCCATTTTGATTCTGTAATTAGATGAATATATTTAAATAAGTATTTTATTAGTAAAATAATTTTGTCTGAATACTTACCAGATGTGCATACAGTAGCAATATGCATTCACAGTAATACAACTTATAGGACCAATGTACTGGAATATTCCTTCAGTAAAAGATGAAAAACAAAAGTACCATACTTACTGAGTTTAACCACCTGCTATTAGGAAGTAGTCTCCCTTAATAGTGCTTGTGTGAAATAGCAAGATGCAGGGATTAAATGCATGAACATCTGGTAAGTAGTCATGGAAAACTTATGTTTTTAGAAAAAAAATCCTTTTTCCTTCATACATGTACATGTGCATAGAGTAAGACAATCAATTTAAAAGATAATTTAATTTTTCAACAAGAGGACAATTAATAATGAATATACATGAAGCACAGCCCTAAACCCAATAATCTTACAAAGCATGTGTGTGTGTGTGTGTGTTTGTGTTAGAGGTGGTTGTGGGTAGCAGGAGGGGTGCTCATGTTACCCTTTGTTTACCCATATTGAAAAGGCTTGCTTGAAGAGAAGGATTACTGTCAAATTCATCTTTAATGGCATATGGTTCAACTTTCTCTGATACTTCAGAAAACTGTAAAGGTCAGTTCTGCTAGAGAGAAGAGAAACCTCAATAGCCAGCATTTCTAAAGGTTCACCAAGCTAGTTTTACAACCATCTATGCCCCATATAATTTTCTGAAAATGAGTCCATCACTGAGAAACTCGCAGTGACTAAAGGCATGTTTAGATATATGAAAATCTATGATAGGGTCAAATGTGATCTTTCTATATTCATCTAGAATCAGTTTTTGTTAAAGCACCATCAAGTCAACTAAGTCTGAAGACAAAATCTCCAGTTTTCCATGTCTAGATAACTGCTCGAGTCAAAGGTCTGAATTTTTCCAATGCAACATCATGATCTCCAAATCATATGGCTGAACTAAAAACTGAATCACTCTTTCCCGAAATGCAAACTGGAGATATTTTAAGATGTGAAATAAACATCTTTAATATCCAGACTTACCAAGCATTTAAAACAAAACTATGTTAATGGAGCAGTAACCTCTAATTGCTTTAGGTGTGTTGTTTTACAGCAACATTCTGTTGTCAGTCTCTCCAGTTCTGTTTGTGCAGACTTCACCAAAGCGTCTTGTGACTGATACTTGTTCTTCATTTTGTTTAAAACCGATGTTGCCATAGCCACACTTTTCTTTTCCTCTTTCAACTGATCTAAACAAACAATAATAATATTCAGATTCCACACCCACCTCAAAACTCCAAATATTAATTGAAAATAAAAGCAATAACCCAATAATAGACTCTTATTTCCTTGGCTTTCTAGAATTTATTCTGAGTTTCAAAAAATATATATATGTAGAGCACTTTAGCAATAACTTTTAGCATTAACTATCAATGTCAATTTCAGTGAGCTTTATCCTTAGAAAGTCTAATTTAACATGAGATGTATTACAACTTTGTAATTATAATATATCACACTGAAAAACTTTGATCAGTTGGATTACTTTAGTACAACTATTTTACAGCTAAAGTAAATTACCTTTCACAATCTTATTAAATCAACCTTATCTTATATAAAAATTTCTATCTCATATACACTCAATATATTTGAATAAATGGAAGATACAATGCCCAGTATAGATTAATTAAATACAAACTAAAATACCTCTTACAACCTCAATTACAAATGAGATCATTACAAGCTGCTTTACTTTTAATACCAATACAAGAAAAAATTAAATATTACACAGCCCTATTAATAGCTGTTTTGAGCTATTTAAGTGATGCCCTGTCATCTAAGTTATCAATTTTACCTTGCACAACCTTATTTATGTGAGTGAATTACCTTGCAGACAAACACACTTCTGTTGTAGGTGCAGAACAAGTTGTCTGTCTTGTTCCCAGGCTTGCAGTTGCTGCTTATGTGATGCCACCATCTCATTTAACTCCTTATCACGTTCATGCAACTCTTTAACTAGTAATGTAATTTCTTCACGTTGTTTAGCCAAGATCAAATTCTCACCCTCAGTAGTACTCTTCTGAATCAAGAATACTTCAATTGTTTTATTCAAGCAATCAATAATGTAGCATATCAAAACAACAAAAGCTGTTTATTATTAATCTCTCAAGTGTTACACCAGAACTCACCTATTATCACCTAATGGTGTAACATATAACAAAATAAATAACCCTTTTCCCCACTAATTTATCTAGTAGTAATGGCAGAGTTCAGACAAAATATTTGTAAATTCAAAGCACTCAGAAAAATCAAAGCCTTTTTCAGTTCTATTTTTTTTCCCCCTCCATTAACATTTTCAGCCCTAGTTTGTTTTTCCCATTAATTCTTTCAGCCCATGTTATTTCCCTACTCCACCCCAAATCAAATGAGACGTAGATATATTTCTGCATTTTGAGACTCTTTCCTGTGACTTCTTGTGATTTAGGAAGTTAGTGGAAGGTTCAAAATGGTTACAGTTATAATTTCTTTTATGTGTGTTGATGGAAGCATCTTGACCTTTGTAGTACACTAGAAGCCACTTGTTGTGATCAATGTTTAACAGAACCAACTGCTTTAAAGAATCAAAATTCAGAGAATGATTCCAATTAACTACATTATTTCCCTTTCAAGTTTTATTAGAATCAATTTAGTTATTACAATTTAGAAAGATAGTTATGTCACCGCAATCAAATTTATTACTAGACAATTTTACTTATGAATCACAAGGCAAACTCTTTACCAGACTAATTATCAATCTTAATCGATGTTTCAATTTTCTTAATTAATCTTTTTTTAAATATATAATAACACTTACAAATTTCAAAGAAAGGTTCAGTAAATCACATTCCTGACTTGGTTTTAACAAAAAGCTGCTACATTTTCACTTCTGGCTATCTGATCTCTTGTTGATGAGTCTGCATGCTCATATGTTATAGCTTTACTTCTCATTTGCATTCTTCAGCTATTTCATTGTTTACTTTCATTTTTTAACAAAATATCTCAAATAATGGATGTTGTAGTGACAATTCAAAGAACACTAATATAAGTGAGAATTTTAGAATTGAATAACTCTGATGAACTAGTCCCAGTATACACACTCTTATTAGTTCATGATGTGTGTAGAAGAAAAATGAACTGTCAGCATTTACCAACTTTATTTAAATAAATGAATATTAACAGTTTAAGTTTAATGATTCTCGTAATTTTTAAGCTTCTTATACAGACATTTTTGCATATTACTAAGTGCACTGTTTTTAATACTGTTAATTTCTTAATCTGTATATATTTTTCTTAAACTGTTTGATTATAATTATTAGAACCATCACTCAGTACAATCAGAATATGGCAAGATAATGATCATAAAAGCAGCACTTACTTTAGTTTAAAATATCTATTTAATCTCCCCTCCTCCATGCATTATTACCCCTCCACCTACCCACCCCCTTGCATAAACTGCCAGTTATCATTGCAAGTATACTACTGAAATATACATTCCTGCCAGTGTGGTAACAAAGACTATTCTTCATTCTCTACACACACTAACAACTAATGAATATATTGTATCCTAAAGAATTGCATTAAATAATAGTAATTCATTGAACTGTCTTATATAAAAGCATATTAAAATTTTAAGACCAAGTGAAATGAAATCCACAAAATATATATTAGTAAATCCCAGATATTTCAGTAAATTCAGCATAGTTGGCCTCAATTCCTTTTCATTTATCTTTAACTGTTTACATAATCAGCATTAATATCTATTCAATGACTGATATTCCAAATAACCAACTAATAGCAAAATGCTTTCCATTCCTCTACCTCAAAAGCAAAGTTTGCAAAGGATTTTCAATCATTTTCATTGATAGTCCAAATAATCAACCCCAAAATTAAAATTCCCCCCCCCCCCCAATTCTTTGCATTCCTCATGCTCTGAAGAGAAGATTGCAAAGGGGATTTTCAATCATTTAACTGATAGTCCAAATAATCAGCAAAAAGCATTCTTTGCATTCCTCTAGCTATGAAGCAAAGATTGCAAAGGATTTTCAATCACTTAATTGATAGTCCAAATAATCAACAAAAAGCATTCTTTGCATTCCTCTAGCTCTGAAGTGAAGATTGCAAAGGATTTTCAATCACTTAACTGATAGTCCAAATAATCAGCAAAAAGCATTTTTTGCACTCCTCTAGCTCTGAAGCGAAGATTGCAAAAGATTTTCAATCACTTAACTGATAGTCCAAATAATCAGCAAAAAGCATTCTTTGCACTCCTCTAGCTCTGAAGCAAACATGGCAAGGATTTCTGATTACTTAATAATACATACTTAATTAATGATTACTTAATTACTTAATTAATTAATTCCCAGTGATAGTTCAAATAACTAATAAAAACATTCTTGTATTCCTCATGCTCTAAAGCAAAGAAGACAAGAATCCAAAGTCTGAATAACTATAAAAAAACATTCTTAGTACTCATCAAAGCCTAAATGAAAGATTTTCAATCACATTTTATGGACAACTACAAAAATAAAAATTACTGTACTGCTGGTGATAAAGATAGCCTTCACTACTCTTAGACCACCAGACAAAAAAATAATTCCTTTACACTTATATTTGCAAACTACTCACTTATTAGTATAATTACTGATAAACATTTCTTTTAATATTCCTAAATACTAGACTCGACTTTAGAACACATTGAGGTGATGATTACTATGGTAAAGAGATCATTGTTTATAACTGAGGTGACAATTTATTGCCACTTGGCCATTCAGGAAAGAAAAGAGCACAGTATATGGCCAATCAGGAAAGAGTTAATGCTGTCAGACTGAAAGGGTTAACAATGATAGACTGAAAGAGTTATCACTAACAGACTGAAGAGTTAACAATGACAGACTTCCCATTAATGACTGTACCAATACCTTTGAAATAAAACTACATCTCATAAATTTTATCAATCCCACAAAAAAATCAAAGAAATTATTTATTTATAGGTTAAAATATTAAGTACCACTATTAAATAGCAAGAGATTAGTACTGTTTCCCTCTATTACTTATTAAAATAAGTACATAATATAGTGGAAAAAAAATAGAGAAAACGAGCATGAACAAATTAGAAAACAAAATGAAAAACACTCCCTTTAATGGAGAAAAAGTGTAATAATTAAAAGGCATAAATGTTAATAAAAATAACAAATGACTAATATAACATAATAATGTAAAAAAAAAAGTCTATTTCAATAGTACATCAATCAACAACAAAATCAGCAAAGAGAAAAAATGGTCAGTATGTATGTTAATATAGGAGGTCCAATGAGAATGAAATGATAATTTATAACAATACATCTGTGGAAACTTTAATTTTGACTTCAACATTTTGACTATGATTCATCTTTCAATGAACATAATACTGGTTTAACTTAGGAATTATCAACTTTAAAAGTTTATAATAGCTTATATCTAACTGGACAATAGAACTCTTTCACTACCTCACATAAAGTGCCTAGAGAATGAGGATGAAGCTGGCTACTGTTGTTTGCAGCAATGTTAAGACTATAGTCAGGTTGGTGTACAGCACTTAAAAAACTTGTGAATGGTAAGGATGAATACAATAGCCTCTGATTCTTCATGCTCTGATACATTCCTCTTGTTGCTATCATACTAGTTGATTTCTGAAATTAAAAATGAAAAGGTTATTTCTATTGCATTCAAAAAACTCTTTGAAAGGACAAAACATTTTTAGCAAGTTTTATCCTATGTAATTTCCAATATTCAAAATAAACAACCATAAAATAAAAAAATACTAACAAATCATTGAATTCATTTTTTTTAATGGCATATTTAATTTCAATGCCTAGCATTACATAATAACTTTCCAGTAAGCTGTTTAATAAAAAACACAATACCTTTCAGTAAACTAAATAAAAAAATAAAAATTTAATAAATTTTTTAAAACATTATTTGTAAAAATACCAAAATAAAAAAACATATCCAGTACAGTTTTAAAATTTACTAAAATAAAACACTTTCATACATTCAACTGGAAAAATCATGACAACTTGCATCAAAATCAGTTGCATATATACATATAGCTATTCTACTACAATAATATTAATAGTTTAATAAAACACTTTAAAAAGGCATACTGTGCTTGGATCCACAATCATTCAGCAAGTCTGCCACATCTACTACAATAATATTAACAAACAATATAACTCTATTAACTGAAATACTTTAACAGAACATTAGAAGTACTGTGTTTGGGTCCAAAATCCTAGAATATGTCTGCCACATCTATTCTACTACAATAATTATAATTATTAATAAAAAATATTATAATATTAATAAACTGCTAATTGAAATACTAACTTTAATAGGAGTACTGTGTTTGGGTCCAAAATCACAATGTAGTTCTGCCACATCTGTAAATTATATTGATTATATCAGAAGTGGACTGAATATGCAATAAGTAAATATTTAAAGTACATAAGGACAGAGTTCATTTACAATTTTTTTTTGGAAAATATCTGGACTGATGAGATCTGAGGACTGGTGATGTGATGTCCAATTTTTTCTAATATTAACCTAACAAGCAGCATTAGGACAGTCAGAGAGAGTATGAGATAGTTTCAAAGACAAGAACAAAAAACTACATGGGCTTAAAAAGAAATATGATGCAAGATGTTCTATTAAATGAGACAAGGAGACTGAAATGTCTATAATATTAGCTATGGTTAAATGAGTATTGTGAGGTAAACATAACTAGTATGCACAGTAGTATGAAATGACAATCTTAAACCTTCAGAAGATTGCAGTTGGTTGAAATAATTCTCTTACAATTAAAATTGTCAAAATGTACATTTTGCCAGAAAGCAGGATGCTATATAATGACAATTTGCACAAACTTGTACTGAAAGTAACTGTAAGAAAATGCCAGATTTGTTCCAATTAGCAGTAGTCATTTTAAATTTTTTATAAAACAGATTTATATTTCATTTTGAAAATAAGTAATTCTCCCAAATATTCCATAAATCATACATCCCCAAAAATATCCCACACATAAAATATCCCAAGTTTATCCAAGAGCACAGACACTAATAATAAATATTTTTTACATGCATAGTAATTAGCATCAAATGCCTACTGGTACATCCTACTCATATTACAGTATCCTTTTATCTGTATGTTTAAGGAATTAATTTGAAATGAATATGCTGATTGTATCAATTTAGCACTTTCACTGAGCCATTTCTGTAATGGAGCCTGTATGATTATCAGGGAGAATAATCACAAACATGCTAGTGAAAGGAGAACTAGACCTGAGGTACAAATATTTATATTACATAAACAATTTAATTGTTAAATGGGCTAAACATCAAGCATTGATTAAGTTCAAGGATAAAAAAAAAAAATTTAAAATATAATACTAAATAATTAAGATAAAGATCTAATTGTTTTTAAAAATTATGATTACTCGTCATCTTATTTTAATTCTACTTCTATGCCTTCAAAGATGGCAGTTGTGATGCAATTACTTTTACATATGAATAAGATAGAAAGACACATAGTGAAGATTTTAATGTATGAATAAGACAGTATTTCACTAAAAGGGTAGATAGTTTAAAGTTGTGTGCACATCTTTGAACATCTGGTGGGTATTCCTTAGTTCATTTTTAAAGAATTCAATACCTTGGTACACATGCAAAATAAATAAATGAAAAAGTAAGAACTCTAATGTGCTTTTCTCTCACTTTCTGCATAACCAGAAAATAAGTTAAAGTATTTGTAAAATTCTAATTTATTTATCATAAGAACTTCTAAGAAAAGATCAACGAAAGTAAGTTGTTAATAAATTTAATAAGTTTGTTCATTCAGGTAGTTCACAATTCTATTTTTATATTATGATGCACTTTTCATTTGATAAAATAACTCACCTGATTCATCAACATGCATAATGATTAAAATCTGAAAGATAATAAAAAAAATTAAAATGAAGAGTAATTGGGTCAAACTATATAACAACTATCACAATTTTTCTTTAAAATTGTTCAGGACAAGGATATTTTTATTTAGTATAAACACACACACATATACAATTTTAAACCCTAGTCATCTGTCATTTAAAAAGTAAATTAGCATATCTTAACTTAAATATTTTGGGTAGCCAATAATATATTCAAATATTCTCTTCTAGCAACTTCTACAATCGTAAACTGGATGTCTTAAAATTGTTTACACACCAAAACTATTAAGTATTATGTTATGCTAATACTATACAAAAACACTGCAACTATCACATTAAAATAAATTGTTATTCAATAATATTACAACTTTAAATTTTTGCAATGTATTCTTTGTAAATGTGTATTCAATAAAACTGATTTACACGATATTTCAAATGGATTCCAAATTAAGATGTCTTTTTTCTTCAATGATCTTGAGTCATTTTTAACTGAAATATTACTTTCACATAACTCTTTGAGTTATTTAGTCTAATTATTTCAAATTAAATTAAAAGTAAAATGATGTCTTTTAAATACTGATATTAACATTGATGTATGCACTTCAAATGGATTGTAATGCCAGATTTTTTACTTATTATATTTTTGAGGGGGGTAAGTTTTGTACAAACTCTATGTATAAATGAATACCTATATTTAAAAAAAATAATTTACTCTTTATCCACCTATATTGTATATGTATTCATTTATCTGATGACGAAATAGTTTGTTGTTTTTTTTTAAAAAATTCAAAGCTGTTAAGACTCAGTGTCTTTAGAATGTTTGTCAAAAACCGGTCCTATTGTTACTCATTTACTGTTAGGCTGATGTTTGAGTCTCAAATCTCAGAGTGATAAGTGAATAGGAAGTAAAAAATTTTCTTAGAAGAACAAAACTTGTCTGCATGAATACCAAACCTGTTGTATGCGGTGGGCCAGAGTTAGAAAATAATAAATGGATCGCCACAAACTTGATCTTTCACGATGTTATCATAATCTTATTTCCAGATAGTCACCGAACAGACCAAAGTCTAACTGTACTGTTAAAATTGTACAAAAAATCTCCTTCTTTATTTTTTGTTAATTTACTCTCTTTACTTCAGATAAACTTTTAAAAAAATATTATTAACAAATAAAAAATTATTACTTTCTATAGAATCTGAAGGAAAAAATGAAGGTAGACACAGACGCCTTTCCATAACAACACAGGAAAATCCGGTTACTAAAACAATTACCTGAAAAGAAATAAATATGTATTTCTAAAAATGTAAATACATAAATGCATATTTTTTATGAAAATAAATTTTTATATCTTGTCAGGTATATTTATTTAAAATATGTTCTCTCTTTTTAAATTTATTTATTGATTAAAATAATATATTTTCTTACTACATTGGGAAACATTTAGATTGGCGAAAATAACTCTATATTTTATCACCAATCAGAGAAGCAACAAGTAGACCCGTTTTCTAACCAAATGTGCATCAAACTTAAAACCAACAAGCCCACTCTAGCAGCGCCAAAACGATGTTTTAGTTTCATTTATTTATTCTTTAATATTTTTTATAGTGTTGCCGAATACAAACATACAACTATTCCATAGAGGAAGTAATAATTTATTATTTGTTTTTTGATTCTTTAATTTACAACTAGCATTGTGAATATTTTAAACCAAAAGTAACTGTTATTTTTATGAGGTCTTATAATTGTACTAGTTTTTAAAAATTAATTAATGAGTAGTATAAGTTCTACTAGTGCATAGTGATAAGTAAGTAGGTAGAGAAACTCAAGTAAAAGAGAAATATCGGATTTGGTTAGCCATGGTTTAAAATGGAAAAAGATAACACATATTTAATTAATTAAAATTTATTTCAAATTATAATTAAGATTTGTGATTTTTATCGATCCACACTCTATCAAATAAGAAACATTATGGTATAGTCGTAAGTGTGCCCTAAACAAGCCCATAATTTAAATGCAATAAGACAAAAGATAGACAACACAAAATAGACAGGAATTGTTTGTTTTTAAAAAAATTGCTTTATCTTCTGAGCCACATGTTAACAAAACATTCTATCAAAATAAATTACATGTTACATATTTTGTATTGTGGTGATTCTAGTATCTAATAATCACACGAATGCATCAGTACAGACTTCGGTTACAATGTAAATCACTTCTACACAATCATATACTTATAAAAATTTGAAGGGTTTTTCCATACTCCGGTTTTCCTCTCTATTAATGTATGCTATATCGAAATACAAAAGTAAATATGATATTAATGATGCTGTAAGTTTGCATTAGAACATGCTAAATTGAAGATAAAAATAAACTGATACTAGTGATAGAAAATTATACTTTTAGTAAATTTTCATGCACACACTCATTTATATACTTTATCTAGAGAAAAATATACTCAGTATAATTTATGTAAACATATTTGCAAGTGTATGTGTGTGTACTCATATTTTATTAATAATGAATGTTTTCTAGCACGTTGTCTACAGCACTGTTGTTTTCAATATTTATTTTTCCCCAAAATAATTGCACTAAAACTTCCACTAGTAATACAAACACCTTAACACACATACACAAACACATGATATACATATTAAAACAAAAAACATCTCAAAATTTTTATTCATAAAAATTTGTTTTAAATATGATGGTAAATTATTGTTTAGTGATTGTATTCTATAAGTATAATGTTACAAATTAATATTTTCAAGAATATTTATTTTAATTAAACATGACTATATAATTTACAATACTAAAGGATATTTCAAAATGGTCACACTGAAAATTTTGGCAATGTTGCTATGATGATGATGATAGCAGCTTCTTGCATGTGGTGTGCTGATGTTGGAAGAATTGTAGACGATGATAGGCAGAGTGGAGGGTTTGGTTCACAGGAAAGTTGAAGAATGATAATGATGAATGCTGATGTCGCAGCAGTATTTTGTCCAATCTTCTCCTTGTGTATTTAATATTGGCACCTCTTCAAGCCTCTTTTACCGTATCTGTCTCAGCTGGGCTATGCGCTCGTTTGTGAAACAGAGGGCCGTCCGCATCTTCTGTGACTGGCTCAGAATCGCGTAAAATGTCACTTGGTGGGGTGGGCAGTAGTAGAGTTTTTGCCAGCCGTGAAAAGGGCTGAGGCTTGGTGCTGGCTT
This sequence comes from Sinotaia quadrata, assembly GCA_028829895.1. Taxonomy (NCBI): domain Eukaryota; kingdom Metazoa; phylum Mollusca; class Gastropoda; order Architaenioglossa; family Viviparidae; genus Sinotaia; species Sinotaia quadrata. The sequence goes on along the minus strand of CM054183.1, from coordinate 72,792,965 downwards.
GTCTGGTGTGGCGCTTTGACATGACTCTCGTCCCGGCGGTCCAATGAATGGATGTCGAATGCTTGTTGATGAAGTGAAGATTAGTTGTCTTATGCCTTTTAAGGTTGCAGCTAGAATCAGTCGTCCACTTGCTATCCTGATGATAATGGGGTGATGGCAACTTCTGACTTAAGTCGATTTCACTGCCTGGCACGAGATAAGCTGCTGTTGATAGAATTGTAGATGATGATAGACAAGAGTGAAGGGTAGCTGCTGGGCAAGCAGGAACAGTGATAAAAGACCGCATTTATAATAAAAACTATCGGGTTTTGTTTAAAATTATTTTATGAATGTATTACCTATAGCTTTGGTTTGCTGCACTGTCAACTGCAAGAAAAAGGTTGTCCATGCGCTGGTTGAGGGACATCTTTACCTCATCGCCACAGTAAGTAGGAAAAGAGATGAAAGAATGCGTTTATAATATATGAATATAAAATTAACTTCCAAAGACCATTGAATTTTTATTATAAATAAATGGTATTATTTGTGCTACAGCTTTTGAAGCACTTTAAATTACAAGCAAGGGGCTATCCATGAGCATCTGGGGGATGTTTTCACCCAACACTACTACACCTTCCCATACTTAAAAAAAATATACAAAGATTTAACTATGATTTTATGCATTTTTTCCTTGATAAAAGTCCCTAATAAATTTGTTTCTTCTGCACACCATTTGAAAGCCTGCACTTAAATCTCTAGGACGTTTAACCATATTATTTGTGGGAATTTATCTTACAAAATTATAGTTAATGTTACTTTTAAATTTGAATTCCATCCATTAAAACTGCTTTCATCTGGCCTTTATTTCATCTTTTATGCTTATTAGGGACAGACTTTGTAATCGATCCAGCCATATAGGCCATTCTTGATTATTTAAAGATTGATCTGCACTAATAAAGTACAAACGCTGTGACACAGTGATTACATCAGCAGATTCCTAAGATATTTTAGTAGTTCACAATCAGCAGATAGGCAAGTTTTGTACTATTGACATTTTACTTAAAAGTTCACTTGCTCGATTGTTACTCTGAAAGAAACCAGCTATAGAGGGCATGCATCAGTCTGGTCATTCATCTTTTGAGTTTTACTCTTAGCAGCTCTTTGTAGTACTTGGTTGACTGTACTGAGTAAATTAGGTTGAAGATCGAAAGTTTGTCTGCAACAAGTTTTATGCTTTTAAATCTATTGTTTTGAAATAATATCAAGAGTGATGCTGAAGACTAATTTGAAAATGATCTGAATTGGTTATCAATATATCGATGTTGTTTATGCCTACTGTGATGGAAAAATTGCTCTTGTTAAATAATTTCTGGCTGTTAACAGACATTTAATTTTTCACACTCTGTACTGACAGAAAGGGAAGTAGTTCCCACTTGCTATTGGAACACCAATGCTTTGATTGATAATGGACTGTGAGAGCCTTTCCAGCCAGTCCTCTTAAATGCAATCAGAGCGGAGACGACTGAGACCTATGAGAGGGGGAGATATCTAGCAGCTTGCTTTGTAGTAGGCAGTACCATGTAAGAAATGGTTAGGATATAGTACCGATACGAATAGGTGTATAAAAAGGGTATAAATGGACGATTAATGTCCATTGAGGCATGAGTTAATAAATGCCCAATCAGGCCTCGTTGCAAACACTTGCAACAATATTCTCATGGTCCGGTCTGCGTGAAGGTGATTGTGAGCTGTGGTAGGTCATCTGGTGGATAATGTCTGAATGGACTTAGAATGATTTTTGTGTTAAATTATTGTTCATGCATTTCGATTGATATATGTTAGAATTTCTATTCAATTGATATATGTTAGAATTTCTATTGGATTTATTAATATGTATTTAGTTCATATTAGAAAATTATGTATTGATAAATGAAGAATGTAAGGGGCTAAACAATTCTCTTGCAGATAAAATGTAAGTTGAATGATTGGTGAGAGAGTGAAAGAGAATAAGGAGGAGTATTAATTGTATCTAAGCGCTATGCTCCCATGTTATTTCAGTGTGGGTGTGCCTTCAACTTCAGGTTCTACCTTCAAAGTTCAAGTTCAAAGTCAACCTTTGAAGTTCAGGGTTCAATTCCATCTTAAAGTCAAGGTTTAAGTTCAGGACTTCAGTTGTCAGACTGGTTCAACTCTTCAAGGTTCAGTCTTAACACTTTGAACCCAATTGCCTGCAAATGTGGGATAAGCGTATAAAGTTATATCCTAAGATACCAAGAACAGCGGTATATGCTGACACCCTAGAAATTAATTTTCCAAAAACCTTGGTGTGTCTGCGCGTCTTGGCGTGCAAGTTCAAGGCTAAATGTGGCAACGGTGTATTGTAAAAAAGATCGTAGTGTTGTGGCAGAAGCCCTTGCAATGATTATAGATAGTGAAAGAGAAGAACTTCATTTAGTAGAAATGACAGTGATAGTTCTAGCAGTAGTGCTAATGAATCATTGAGTAAAATGTTTACACAGGTAAATCCGTCTTTACCGAAAACGGCGAACTTACATTCAATGACAAAACTGTCTTTTAATGTTCTGCATGCAAAGAGTAGCTGTGTATTCGAACTCACAGCCACTGTTGGTCAGATTATCATTCCAAGAAGGAATTTTGGCATTAAAGTGTTTCACACATTGAGTGGCTAATTGATTTCACGTAGAAAATTAATAAAAAATAATTTTAGAAAATTTACGTTTATTTGCTCAGGGAGCCAGGGTTATAGGTTTTTACATACAGGCGAACAGGGTTCAAAGGGTTAATGGATGTTCCCCTGAGCATAAAATTGGCCAAGCTGGAAGTAGCAGACTTTGCCTTATTCTGGTCTATTTATTCCTTTGGTGTTATTAAAGTCTCATTGAATTTTCCCAATCCAGTTCTCGGCCATGTAGTTTATTCTTTGTCTTGGTCTGATGACATTCCGTTAATGCAGAAATGTTTATGGTTATATGGTGGGATCTCCCTGAATTGTGGCCTCTGACTGACCAGTGCTTATTACACAAGATTTGCTTTTCCCCTTCCCCTTGCTCTCCAACCCCTTTTTCTTTCAGATAGCGCTGAAATTAAATAAATGTACTGTGCGTTCTTTCCAAGGACGTACAACAAAATAGCAATACGAGAAATCAATTTTTAATATGTAAAATTAGGCAGTGAAATAACCAAATACAAAGAAATAAGATGCCAGTGTAACCATAGACTAAACATACAGCATATGATTAAAGCATGAAACCTATTAAGAAAGGCATGAATTTATAAAGTATCTAGTTGAAAACAACATACCACTAAATATTATGGGTATTTTAACTCATCCAAAGATAAATGGCATCATTGCCTCCAACTACTAGCAGAATTTATAAATAAATATCCCAGAAAGGATCATCTATAAGTGAAGTAGATATTAAATAATAAATAACTCTCAGTTAACACTCAAACAAAATAGGAAAAGTATCCCAAATGAAAAAGAGTAGATCAAGATAGAAAAAAAGAACAGTCTAACTAGCTCCTGAACCAGACAAAAATGCAGCAAAGAGTTGGGTGTTTGACAACAGCTGGCAGTATGGTTGGCTTTGGAGAAGACCTGGTGTGAATTGTCTGGGTCCATAGAGAAAGACTCACTCCTGGGATATATCTAGGCATGTTTTAGAGGGAAAAGGACACAAAAGAGTGAATTCCACCTGCCCTGTTTTGATAGTCTAGTCACTCTAGTGTCTACCCCCCCCCCCTCTTTAATCAGTGCAAAATTGGCAAAAACTGGAAGTGCCCCCCCAAAAAAAAAAAAAAAAAAAAAAAGTAAAATAAAAAAAATGATTAATATATTTGATATTCAGTCAGAGAAATTGAGGGGGGGAATTAAATGAAGGTTCACTTATTATTCTGTCAATGTTCTGTGTTTGTTTTTGGTTTGTTTTTGAGTACATGAACATGTGTGCATACCATTCATGAAACAAGGGTGTGTGAAAGATAAACAGAAATATGCTACAACATCCAAACGTGTTATGACAGTCAGTAAAGAATATAAGACATTTGAAAAATATTTTGAAAATTATATCTATGAAGCATTATTTTGTAATGTGTTAAACTGGTTCTTGAGAAAATATTAAAACTATAAGTGAAGATAGCTACACTTTATAAATATGTTTTGAAAATAGAAACATGATTAGGAAACAATACGATTCAGTGTAAAGTAATAATGTCCAAGATGGAAAAATAAAACATTAACAAGCATAATACATAAAATACTGAACATATTTATTATCTTTAAATTATATTTGTTGAATATTAATGAAATGAAGTAAATGATAAAATAATGCTTAAACTATTTATTAACTAGCAACAGGAATTTAATGCTAATGCAAAGTATTTAAACAATTTATTATAAAAATTAGGAATTATGAAATAAGCAAAAATAAATGTTTAAATCTGAATTAGAATGTATTTAATTCACATTATTTATTGTTCAGAGAAATCTTGAAAGATTAGGCCCGCCTCTTTCTCACTGAATCTCTGAAGTGTGTGAGCCTTCTGACGCTCTTCAACACTGGCAGGACGTACAGAAACACACTGCAAGCCTTCAAATTTGTTGTTTAGCAATCCAATGCACCTATTGGGATGAACAGAAACCATCAAATTTCAAGTCCATTTATCTCTGTCCAGAAGCAAATGATGCATACAATGAGTAACATATTTAGAAAGCATATCTTGTACAGAATGAAAATTGGCTGATCCATTCTGTAACAATGTTTATTGTGCATATTCGGTTGCTATGCTAGAATAGCAGCAGATACAGGTACATACCTATGGGACAGAAAATGAAAACTAATACACAGAATATTTTTTCAAAGTATAAAGTTGAATCACTGACTAAATTTTTTGATGCCATATAAACCGTGTTCAGAATTTCAGACTGTCGACTTTGATCTTGACTGGGGATCAAGTGCAAAGGGGTTAAGTGGAAACAGGAATGGTCCAAACTGACCAGACAGTCCGAGAGCTCGCGATGGAATGCTTAGACTGCATAATCACACACATAACAGGGCATGCTACGGCATCGGAACGCCCTTCCGTCACTTCTAAAGAAACGAGACTTGTCCTAGAGCAGTCTTTGAGTATGGCAAATCAACCATGATTATTTTTAAAGGATTAGACAAGAGGGTATAAATCAGCTTATCCCCGACTCAGACTCCTAACAGTATATATATATATTCCATCCAGGCTGAGAACTATTACTTTGAATTTCATAGTCCTGTGACTAGTCCCTCCATGGTGAATGGAATGAACAGACTGTCTGACATGGTAAAACACGCTTTGAAAGTCGTTTGCACATGTGCTTTAGGGTAGTTCCTGTCATCGGAATGAGAGATTGTGGAAGGGCTAGAAAAGACAGATTGACGGACAATATAGTACTGTGGAAACTGCTATTCTAGACAAGTAAGCTTGAAAGAGGAGGTAACCAGTGGGCAGACCTTTCAAGGCCAGACTTAGTCACTCTTGATCGCAAGACCAAGACCCTGTCAGTACTGATTGATCAATCGAGTGGAAGAATCTTATTTGTGTATAAATTAAAGATACGATTACCAAATAGAGATTGACGATTAATTAATCAGGAACTTGTAAGTGCCACAATATCTTTTGTAAATCAATCACTAATCAAAGTTCCAGTCATTAACTGAATACATGGGAGCCTTTTTGAGAGATCAAATATTAATTTAAATTTATGTTTTGTGAGCTGGTCGTTTATATCACTGTATGCCCAAGAACTTTAACAAATGAAGTAATTGGGTAAAGTGTAAAGACTAATTGAAAAGGAATCTCTGTCATCTGTTCAAATAAGCTAAATCAATAAATCATATGTTTTTCTGATATGGATTCCTATTCTCATGATATTTGGCCAGAAATATTTTCCTTAAATAAAATTATAGAATAGAAAGAGACGATCTCATCCCAAATAAAATCAAGAACATACACAATTCTGTAAATTTCTGACTTATTATTGGTACTTCTGAGTAAGAAAAGTTACCCTTGATATCTTAGTGAAAGTAATGTTTCCTTTTACTATTTTAGTAGGAGTTAAAAGGTCACTAATTTTTTATATGGGAGTGAATGGATTGGACTTTGTATTGGTAGAAAAGTTAGACTTTTCAACAGTATATTGGTATATAATACTTATAATAGACAAATATTGTGCACTGATAACTGTTGTTTAAAATTTAATAACTTATTTTTTCTTCTCATCACAGATGATTGAATAATATTGCTCCACCCATCAGTTGTCATAAAGAGAATAAAAATATTACAGCACATAGAGTAAATAAATAAAGATTAAATAAAAAGAAATTAAATGATGATAACCAAATAGCAAGAACAAGTAACAATGGAATATTTAAAGCATCTTACCTATACCATTGTCCACGTGTCAAATTTGGCAACTGTCTGTCCTAAAGAAAACAAAGTTTGGCAGAAACAACATAAAATTGTAATTTAAAAATAACCAAAGATAACCCAAGTCTTGATTGCATATAGATGTATAATAAAGTGTGGATGCTTGATGAAATGTTATTATAAACTGATATAAATCACACCAAAACTGATTATAATGTATAATCATAAGTTAATGAGAAAAGAATTGAATGAATTCTTCATTTATCTTAGTAGTAAAGTGTTTTCTGGACTCTACAGAAAAATCTCATAGACTAAGTTCAAATTTCAGAGACACCTTACATTGATGACTTTGAAGTTCAATATTTATGATGTCAAACCCCGTGGATAGTTAGAAAGCTCTACAATACAACAACAGTCAATGTTGATAATAAATAAAAAACAAAATAGATTTAGAAGGTGACATAAGATATTCCACTATTCATGTACAGAAGACAGAAATGTATACTTTTAATACATCATTCAGCTGGGTATTGACATTTTGCATCAGAGATATCTTTACCTCAAATTAAAAAATATGCTGTACAAATATGTACTATACTATAAATCTAATTGAAAATGAATTAAAACTATAATAGGAAAAGGTAACATTTATCAGAATTAAAAGTATAATTGCACCTAATAGGATATATTTTCATCTGGGACAGTTGATAAGTAATGCCTTGTTTTGGGAATAAGACATTCCACAAATCTATCCTACAATTCTTATAACTGAAAAGGCTGGTTAAAGTTAGTCTAATGACTCTAGGCCCCTTTTTTTGTTTTAGGCAGACTATATTATCTGAATTATTTTTGACTGGCTAGATCATGCACATCTGCATGGATGTGTGTGAGCTTGCCCATCACTCTATGTATCAGCATGGGAGAAATTAAAACTGACAAGAGGATTCTGCACAATTTGTTCAGACACTTTTTTCATTTTGCATTGCCCCTTCCCCTCACAAGGAAATTGCTACCTTCCAATATCAATTCAGATATAGGCAAGAATTCTTGTCTTCTAAAGAAAAATGCTAAAGAAGTTGGAGATCATACTCGCTATGCATTTGTTACAGCTTTTTCTGGTACCTAAACTATTCAAGGAATGAAAATCAGGGAAATAAGCACTCTAAACAAATCTACTCCATTCTTTCACTTCAAGGAGTTTTCTAGTTCTAGCATTACAGTAGAATCTGGTTAATTGGGACAGTTGCTTATTTGGACAAATCTTAAAGAAAAACTAATTTAAAAATCGAGCACAATTTGTTCTGCTTATTTAGGGCCATGCTGTTTAACAAGGACAGTAACTGCTATATGGTACACTATGTCCATTACTGCAATGGCATGGCAGACACTGTGTTCGTTGCTGACTTAATACTTTTCAATCAGTAGAATGCTTTAACCTGTAAAATATCAGACCATTCCAAGATTTGATATTAGCTAACAGAACTACCTTACTTGATCAAATCAAAAGCCAGCCACCTGACACCAGTCAAAGGAATATCACAGGTGACACTTAATAAATTCTTCTAACCTCTTTAAATGATTAATTGTTAAGCATTCAATGCAAATTGAAATTGTTTTAGCCTTTTAATATTTTTCTCTCAAATTTCCAAAATTAATTTACAATATTACAGTATTTTTGTTGCTTAGTAAATTATAGATTGTATTTTGTTTTATACATATTTATACAGTACATGTGTATGTTTATTTTTCACTTACTTTGCATTTACTGGAGCAGCCTCTTAATTGGGACAAATTCTTGTCCCGAAGTGTCTCAATTCCAGAATCCACTGAATTCACTAAACTTTCCGACTGAGAGATCATATTGTATATCTCTAACTAACAGACATTTATTTTCATGCCATGATAAAAACATAAGGTCTTGACAACATCTCAAGTATTTACTTATGGTAAAAATGTTTCACTTGAGAGTTCTTCCATTTGACATTGCAATTGGTCCTTGAGTGTTCACTCAAACAAAGCAAAGGAAGCAGTAACAGCTGTTGACAATTATCTAGGGATTCTAGACAATCTTCTTCAGGCTCACAAAGGATATGAACATTCTGGCTTTATTCTTTAAACTCAACTTTAAAATAAATGTCAGATCCAACAGACATTTGTACATTTAGGTATGCTCTTTGACACTACAATGAAGTTAAAGATGCATGTATTCAGAAAATTATTCAGGCTCTTATAGATGCAATAGCAAATATCACAATGACAGTTAGCCATGATAGATCTACTTAAACTGTTCAGATGACCTTGCAATCTCAGGCAGACTTTATCTCAAACTTATACTATTTTTTTTTTTTAATAATGGAAACAACATCAAGAGCCAATAGTGACTTTTTTTGCTCAATCAAGTCTTCTCATGGCTTGCTGATAGAATAACAGAATGGTTATAAGCAAGAGTGGCCTTCCTCACTCCACCCTCCACAAACTTAGTTCTTATCAGTGTTAAGTGATACAGGCCTAATGGGATGAAAGGCAGTTCTGCTTTAGTTTTCCCAGTGACTCAAGAGAACTGGCCTCAATCAGTTTTAAAGACTTTTAGTTTATAGACTTTTTTTAGATACAGGCAATGTTCTATGCATTCAGAGTAGGGAACAGATGATTTTAAAAAAGAAATGTTATCATTATTCTTTCTGACAATTCCATTATGATAGCTTACTGTGATGCCAATGCCACTTAGTTAATGGTTATGATTATTATTAATTAATTAATCGTCCATAACTAATTACAAGTGATGACAATCTTAATTTATGTTATTAATAATTCTCCAGCAGACACGACTCATCTCTCTCATTTGGCAGATATGCGGGCAATGTAAATGTTTTCTCCCTTCCACAACATTAAAGACAAACATTTACCTTCACAATATTTCTGTAGTTGGAAAACTTCTTACTAAAGGAGAAGACAAACCTGTCTTTCTATATTTAGTGAGCCCCCATCCACCCAGTTTCTTCTCCAACATAAGGTTATCCATATGTGTAAGAAGGTCAATAAATTGAACAATAAATTTATTAAATCAACACTCAAATATACATATAACAAATACAATGAAAAAGGTTACATGGCATCAATATTTCCACGAAACTACATTCAAATAATTTTAACATCTATACTGTCTTATATCCTAAAACACAATTCAATTATTTAGTGACAATACAAATCACAGGATAGTTCTTATCAGAGAACAGAAATGGAGTTATTAGAGATAAGCAATAATAGTTTGTACATAACCTGATTTAGGCACTGTCTCAATGGTTTTTCCCGTGCATTTTGGAATAAAGCAACAAGTTTATTGTTCAATTATTACTGACAATTCCACGTGATTTCCTCCTCAAGTTGTAGAACACTGATTCACTGCTATTCTCTCAAGGCTAACCTGGTGCTCCTTTGCGTATTAGCTCTCTCAAGCAAAACAACAATTGAAGCAATTTCCAGTAACTTCCTTATATCAGAAATTACTTAATGTAGTCAGCATTCTGTGCCACCATACATCAATGGAGTGTAGTGTATTCTTTACACTTACACACTGCAGTTGATGTTTCATGCATCTACCATGGTTGTAGTGGTTTATATTCAGTAAACCAGGAGATTCAGATAATACAAGGACTGAAGGAGAGGCTGCTTTTTTCCTGAAAAATATAACCAGGGAATAAACAGTAAGTTTTCAGTTTATTCAACTCCATTCTTTCTTAGATTCAAGTCTCAATTTACAGTTCCCTGCAACAGTATTTATTAGCTCAATACATACATAATAAATAAAGCATAATAGTTTATGAACAGTTTCACTAAAAACCATGTCAAGTATAGTTCACAATTTGTAGAAATAATAGTCTACTCAAATATGTAAAAAGCAAGGATAACATATCAATAGCAAAAATGCACGAAATATTTTAAAATCCCTTCTCTCTCAGTCTGCTAATTCACCATTAAGCTAATGGCTGCCTTTCATGACTGGACTTCTTGCCACACCAAATTCAAGCAATTAGACAATAGAATTCTCTACAGCATGTAAACTTTTGATCTCAGCCCACTGGCTGGTCTCATTCTTGTAAATCTTAACCATTGGATAATAAAACTACTCATCCAGTCAGAACTGGTTTGCATTGTATCAGCATTTTCTAGCATATTCTCGAGTGTTTGCTCCAACTCTGACACTTACAAATATACCATGATAAGGGGTGGCCAAGGTCAGGCCATTTCGACAATTTAACAATTTATATAACAATCAAGTTTAGAAATAGGGATAGGCAAATTTACTCTGCCGCACTTATAAAATCTGCACAAGATGGGGCAAGATAAAAAAGACCTTTGCCAATTAGTCATACATGTACTTGGACAGAAACATATCCATTAAAACATGATGCATTCTGAGATGGCTGAATGTGATAGCAGACAATCTCATTAGACAAGACCCTCCATTTCCCAATTTTGCTATAGGTCATAGGTGCAATATAAATGACTTGCTCCACTTTCATGTAGCTATAGAAATATTGAGTGATTTTTAAAATTTTTTTATAGCTGCTTGATGTAAAGAAAGTATGGGTCATTGCCTGCTGACAAATCCAAACATTTTAATGAACTTTAATAAACATATCCTGAAACAAAAACTTGTCAGATATTATAGACAATATGGAATGTGAAAGACCAAAATAGTTTTCCTTTTCCCGTTTGAGATTTAGGAATAGTTTTGAACTATTTAAATTCCAATCTTTATGAACCATAGGAAAGTAAAATTTAAAACAATATCTTTTAAAACTTGCTTTGTGGTCTTTTGTCACTGGCAAGCAAGATCACTGATGAGCACATTTTGTTTAGGGATCCTAGACCAAAAAATTATTTGTTTTGGTGATATGTCATCAAATTAGATACAGATCAATTTTTTTTTTGGCAAGGAGCAGACTTCTAAAGCAGGATATTCAAGCAGTAATTATTTCCCTTTTTTGCCAGTTTCAAGATGATAATGTCTCTTCCACCCAGGCCCCAGTTAGGGAGTAAAAATGTATTTACTCAGAGAAGTCATGAGAGAGATGCAAATTTTTCATTATCTTTTCTAAATTGGAGAGATCTGATGTCAAAGTCTGTCATTCTGGTTGGATCAAGTCGGTAAAATATAAGCTCTCTTAACCTTACCCAGATGGGGCCCAATAAATCAGGGTTTTTAATTCAATTTGACCTTTTATAGAAATGCAGTCTCAAAGGAGATTATATCAATAGCAAGTGAAGAAAATCTACTTTTTCATGACACTGTCTAGCCACATTCAAATACATAACTGTATATTCTAATATTGGTATATGACCCTTCTCTGGGTGCAGTAGCAGTTGTCCAATTCAACTCTCTCGTGAGTAACAAGTTTTTTTCCTTAATGTTTTCAAATATATGTGCTTTGTGTGTAGCTAGATTTTGTCTCTATTTGTTACTCTCTATAGTATTCCCTTTTTTTTATATTATGAAAATGGAATTTTTCTACATAAAATAATTTTGAGGGGAATATTTACCAGTTAAATATGCACTCATTCTTTTTCAACCCTATAAATCACTCATAAAGGTACAGCACATTATTATGGAGACACTACTTATGGAACCAGCTGCTCCAAGTTCTATCTTTTTCCTTTTGGGGTTTGTGGGTCCTTGGCTCTCTGGTTTGTGTATATAAATGTACAATACTCCTATTTTATACTCATGTGTTAAGCTTTCTTGAAAATTTATTAAGAAAAATTCCTTCTCTATGGTAAAAAAAAAAATAAAATTTGGTAAACAGTAGTTTTATTGTGAATACCAGTTAACTTACAATCTCGTAGAAGATGCATCCAATGCTCCCAGTTTCGTCTCTCACCATGAATGATTTTTTTGAAGTCTTGTGACTATAAGAAAGTCCTGAATCTACTATTCCTGAGAAAACAAATCTTACTATTATAGTTCTGAATAATATGTACTACAAACTATAATTAACATGTATATAATTTGTATTTTTTACTTTTATATATTCAACAATTCTTTTTTAAAATCTTTAATAATAGCTGTAAAGTGTAATCTGAGAATGTATTCAAATATTAATATACTGACAAATTATTTTATCTTCTGCATAAAAAATGAAATGGAATAATGTATATACTGTACTATTATTATATTCCAACAGTATTATGGTTGCAGATGGGATGTAACACTTCATCAGATATCAAAGATTTTAAACATTTTAAAAATTCTAAAAATTTTGTTGCATATAATTAAAATTGCATGTTTTTTCTAACAAAATGTTAATAGTTGATATATACATTTATTATGATTCTTTAATAAAATCAATACTAATATTATAATTAAAATTGGCAGATAATTACAAGTTCAAAATAAATAATAAATATATATTTTTGTTAGTGTTTGTGAGATAATTTTGTCAGAAATAGAGGTAAAAGTTTAAAAAATTAAAACATGTAGCACATTTAATTTCTACTAATCAATGTTCTTTCTAGAATGTGAAAGGATATACTTTATGTGTTTAATTTCAATAAACATTTGTCAGTATTAAAAAAGTTAAAAACTATTTTTCATCAATAAAAATTAAAATACAGAAGAGTTATTTAGTTTTACTTCATTTATGATGCAGATAACTATTACATTAAAATAAAATACAGTGACCCAACTTTTAAATTAAGATAACCCTATTTAAAAGCTGTCAATCAATATGATTACTGAAAAACAATAACTCCAACACTTATTTCTATTCATTTAAAAATAAAATGCAAATGCTAATAAAATAAGAATTCATTTCGCACAGCTCACCAAAAATCTCAAACAGTAGTACACCAAGTAAATCTGTTTTCAGTTGATTCCATTGTTTGACATTTGTTATGGTTAGTGTGAGTATTCGTAATGAATTATCTGATTCATTTCTGTCAGATGCAGTTCTTTTCATGGCAGTCATAATTTTCTTTGGACAGAGAGAAAATCATGTATACTACTTAATAAAATAACATTTGGATAAAGGCATTAAAAGAATCAAATATAATTGGCTGATTATTTTGTTAATTATACATAATGTCAATAACATTCTCTGAAATATATATATACATGTACATGCTTATGTGTGTTTATTATAGCACATCCCACCTTGTGTAACTGTGATATTGCATGTACAAGTGAGTGCATTGTTAATTACTAACTCCTCATCTCAGGATTTTATTGTTGGCAATATGAACAGTGTGCTAATGTAATTTTATTATGAACTCTTTGCCAGACAAGAATAAATTAAATTGATAGAGGATTTGTTATGAGACTTACTGGACATTTAAAAATATATATTAGCCAACACCTAGAAAATGATAATAAATATTTGTATTCTGTCCTAATTATTGAGTTTATCATCTCCTTCTCTCTTTTAAAAAAAATGTATACATCATACTCTTTTAGTATCTAATGGAAAAATATGAGTTTTTCTGACATTCAGGAAGACTAAAGAGTAATATTGATAAAGGTATTTTTGTGTTGTTCAATTCAATAATATCTGTGAGTACATTACTCTTACAATTTATTGACAAGATTAAAATTGAGTTGACATATTTTTTTATTAAGCGTTTTAAAAATAATACAATCTAGTAAGAATTAAAAAATATATTTATATGTGAATTAAGTCTGACTATTGTACGCATGATGATTTGCAGTGTAAGATACACACCATTTTTTTGATCTGATGTGAATTACGCAAAAAGTTTTATTTTTCAAATTGCAGAGGATTAAAATATATAATGGGATAAGGATACACATGTACAAATAAATTCATGATGAATATTAGCTAACATTTTTTTCAGATTCTTTGCTTTTTTTGGAACAATGTGTTGAAACACTTTGAATTATCGACAACATTCTTTTAGACTAAATTAACAAATTAGAACCACATAAAAAAATTATTAAAACCAAGAAGAAAATTGTAGGAAAGTAAATTTCACAATGACAAACTATTTTTGGGGAGATTATTGTTTAATTTCAAAACAACTCTAAGCAGCAAGATTAAATAAAATTTTATTTTAACACACCTTTTTGTCCAAACTGTAATGGGTAGACTGTTGTCTTTTACCAGGCAGAGATCTGCACAGAGCTGCTCTTGGCATGGTTGATGTTTTGCCTCTGGGTTCACAGTCAAAAGATGTCAATATGGTTTGATTTGTTGGAGTGTGCATTCTTTGCTTTGGTTGCCAGCTGGCCTGAAGGTTCACATTAGGGGCCTGCCTCTGCCTGCTATTAATATGCACTAAGTTTACATAACATTTTATTATGTACTTTGCATTAATCTTATCATGGAAATAGTTAAGTCTGACAGCCTGCATAATGCTTAAATAATAGTACTTTCATGGTGCTCATTGCATATTTTTCATTTTATGTTTATAGAACACCTTACCAGTGATGGTTTTAGGCATAGGCAACTTAGACCTTTGCCTAGGGCTTTGTGCTTTCAGGGGCCTCACAAGCTAACAGATACAAAATTATGCTTGTTGATATAAGAATTATAGTAGGAAAAGGAAGAATTAAAAAAATCATAAAATATGTCATTTTAAAGGAGGCCAAATGGCAAAGAAAAGAATGAAGTCAAATTTCTCCATCGTTTGCTTTGCAAACTACTGTAAATCAAATGTCAAAGGGATATAACTCACATCCGCAAGTAGTTTGCTACCACTAGGTTTAGCACCGCTAAGTAAGGTATCTATTTTTACATACTTTATTTTTGTGTTACATACATGTATTTTAAAATTTCACTATTAAATGAGAAATTGCTGAAAGCAGTTGTCAAAGTGTTGATGTTTCAGTAAATAACCTGCTGGTTCAGGAGCCAACCATCACAATCAACTTTTAGAAAATATATTATATTTATTTTAACGTGAATCAGAAAGTAATATTTACATATGCAGTTGTTTTACTGAGATTTTATCACCTTTTAAAATAATTTAACTTGTTTTAAATTGTCAAAGTTTTAATTTTATTAAAATTGTGAAGATTAAATTGTATTAATTTTGAAATTTTTGGTTCAATTTTCTAATTCTGAATAATTATTGCCATTTAGTTTTGAGGGTGTAACAGTAATGAATAGGATATGCTTCCAGCTTCATGCTTTAATTTTTTTTTTAAAGTGAAACATCAACACAACCTAAAAAGTGCCTAAGCAAGTATTAAAATGTTACATGAAACATTTCTGCCCAGTTGTATGAAACTTCAGTTGAAATTGTCTAATACTGATCTACTGGCTTGAGTCTTCAATGTTTTCTGCAGCTGACTGAAATCCCAAAGCTATTATTGAGCAAATACAAATATTAAGTGATAATACTGCTTTAATTTTTGACCATTCAGTCTTATGGCCATAGCAGATACTAGTGCAGTTCTGAAACTAATAGTGTGACAGGTATTTCTCAGTTTAAAAAGTGTCCCTTGATACTGAATATTATATTATCTTCCATCTGTAATATACTACACTTCTTAATGCAGACTGAATCAACAATGGGGCAGTCTCTCCCTACTCCCCCACCTACCCAATGCTAGTCATGGTATTATGAATATCTATACTTTGAGCCAATATCGACCTATGACCCTTATGTGGAACACCCACACTCACAGATTCTCTTTTGTGTCTAACTTCTTAACCATTACTTAACAGCCCCTATTACAACAAAGGAATCTCTTTTCTCCCCAAATTTAACTAGGAAGTAGTGATGAACAATAGTTAAATATAAATTTAGTTTTAACAATAAAAATTTATTATACATACTAAACAACATATAACATTGAATCATGATATAAAGTATGGATGTATACAAATATAAAAATCAAGAAATCAATAATGTTCTAACTTGCTGTCTTTGCTTGAAGAATAAAGTTCAGTTTGTGACAGCTAAGTAAAATCTGTCTTTCAATGCTCTTTGTGAAGTTCATTCAATATCCAACTTTCATTATAGACAAATCAATAATGTATTGTACATCACAAAGTAAGAAGAAAGGAAAAATAAGACAGGCATTTAAATAAGTAAGTGACTGTAAATTTATAAAACTGTCTCTCTTGGTGCTCAGCCAGCTGTGGTGTAAAAATGTTTTGGGTCCCTCTTTGTGCTGACCTTAGCAGGCCAAAATTGAAGGTGTTTCAAAGGCAGGTCAAAGAGTTGAACAAGTGGGGTCAGAGTAGATCGCAAAATCAGGTAGACCAAAGTTACCCCAAAATTATAACAAAAGGTCAAAGGAACCAAAAAAGCCACAAAGGAAAAAACCTACAAAAGTGCTGCCACTAATTCCTGCAACACTTTTAACTTCATAAGAGTCTGGAAGTTATTTATTCCCTCCACTAAATAAACTTATCAGAATACATCATTTTATTTCCTCAATTATCTTAGCCTTGGCTGATTAACAGTATCCCATTACTATCTATAATGCTTTCTCACTCAAATCACACTACAAGCCCTCTTTGCAAATTACAAATATATGCACAAAATGTTACAATTAACAAGTGTAGTGTTCTTTATAAATTTAGATTGCACTACATAATCTTTCTTCAAATACATCAAACAAAATAAGTATAAATAAACAAGTGTAGCACCCTTCATAAAATTAAACTACACTATAAAATGTCCAAATGAGATTCTACAAAGATTTAAATCTACCAAGGCATGCCATAAAGCATTCTATCAGTGACTATACATCAAATATATTTTACAACAATTCACACAGCACTCTCTTCTGTATCAAAAGTATACTCTTCAGTGGTTACAAAATATCACACACAAATAACTCTGAATTTACTCACAAATATCAAGCTGGCTAAACCCATGCAACTTAAATAGAGACACAATGTGTCTGTTCACTATGATGGAAAATCACAGAGTGATTTTGAGAAATAAATTTTCCAAGGGTTCAATTTCACCCTCTATCCTTAGTCATCCTAATTGGTAGGTTTCAGTTGTCAGGTATTCCATCACTGGTCAGTTATGATGTATACTTCAGAAATCACAGAGTGATTTTGAGAAATAAATTTTCCTAGGGCTCAATTTCACCCTCTATACCTTTGCCATCCCAACTGGTTAGTTTCAGTGTTGGGTATTCCATCATTGGTCAGTTATGATGTAAACTTCGATAGGGTTTCCTCTTACCCAACAACTAACCCTCAGGCAGCAATCCTGGGGCGAGTAGTGTGTATATGTTTGGAAGTGCTAGCCCATTGAAATTTATGAGAGATAATTACCGGTAATTCTTTTAGTGTAACTGCTACTCTCAGCTACTTCACACTCAAATTTTAGAGAAAACAACTTACACTGACATAGTGTTACTCTTAACGTGCTAAACATTACCTCTATTTTAAACATAGTTATAAAGCATCATAGCAAGAAAAAATAAACATTATATGCATATAGTTCATGTACATGTACTAGAAAAATGAAATATGGGGTAATGGCGGCAAAATAAGTGCCACAGTCTTGCTGCTTAGATTTCAGCACATCAGTTTATATTGTCACTGGTAATTTGGCACATTTGTTTCAAACTAAAAAGTTAAACAAGCTTATGCAGAATCCTTCAGCAGATGTTACTATAATGTTAAAATCTGTGGATGTTACAAAGCAATTTTTACAAAAATTCAGAAGCAATAATGAGTCATGTAAAGTATTCATTAAATCAGTTAAGAAACTGTTTTAAAACTGATACCCACCCAATTTTTCCTCAAGTACAAGTATGACAAATGCAACAATATTTGTACACCATGAGTGAAGCAAAATAGAAATTCCCAAACATTTAAGTGCTATAATATATGCTTTTGACTAGCACAGAAAAATTGTATAGTCTAGATGCAAATAAAGAGCAATTTTTTGTACAAATGTACATATGCTCTAAAATGTGTAAGTTCTAGTAGAGCTGTAGACAAGATTATTGTCCCTTTCATCATACAGCTGCACAAAAATCTATATATAAGAAATCTGACATAAACACACTTGCAGGGTGTGCACTGTTATTTTCTAGAAAAAGTTGATCATATAGTTCATGGTAAGATATAAAATATTACTCACTGGTCTTTTTCTATCACCAAATACGAAATATAAGCACCCTTCAATTTATGATACTGATTCACAAGATATTACTTATGCAAAATTTGTTTTACCAGTTCCTTCTTTAAATTAGAGAATTTGTGATCTTACTCTTGTTAGCATGCATATTTATGTGCAGTATATTTATTTTGATGGTGATAAAAAAAGTTTCAAAAATAGGATTCAATGGCATGTGATATCAAGGCATTCCAGATTGTCCTTCATTGTGTTTGCATCATTTTGTTATAAGAAATTTCTATCTGCTGACATCTTTAAGCAGCATGGCTCAAAACCTCATTTTGCAATTTTAATATCCCACACTAAAATGTAAAGAGATTATAAAAAAAAATAGCCTAGTGTATTAGTATGCAATTAACATAAAACAGACTATTTCATATATGCAAACTTGAATGCAGATTTAGTGCCTGTACCAAAAAAGAAATATTTCTTTTCAAAGCTAACTAACATGTTTGATATTAATCAACAAATGCAATCCTGAGTTTCCTATTTGTGCTGTCAGCAATAGAATTAGTACATGTACACAACACTTCTATTAACTTATAACTATACATTATAGGGTTATTTAAAAAAAAAATGATCCAAACATAGGTTTCCTCGGGCAATTTTTGTTATTAGCTCTGCAATAAAATCTGTGTATACTTGTGAAAAAATATCTCAATTGTCAAACTTGATCTCTGAACATTGTAACTAATGTATACTAGACTATATCACATCACAGCAATGGGTTGTGCAAGTATATACATTATCACTACTCAAAATAAACAGGATTTTTACTACTTTCATAGATAAATACTATATTGGAGAGTTGGTTAAATGTAATTATGTAGAATTGGGAATATATTATAAAGTTTTATGTGTAAGTAATGGAACTTTATTCTTATGAAATGAGCAATTTTTTTTTCAAAAGTGAGGTCATAAATCGTAAGGTGCCTGTAAATGAAGAAATAAAGGCACGTTTCATGTGCATTTATGGGTTAACCTTGCCAGATTTTCAAGTGAATTACAAATTTAATTCACTTGAAAATCTCCGGCATGCTGTAGATCTAAATTACAGCATATTGTGATAAAACTACATGCAGTCCCATACCCTTACATGTAGGTATACAGTTTATGAGTTTGTATACTGTTAATTGGATAAGATCTGTTTTCAGCATTTTTTTTTTTACTCCATTGTTTTCAATAAGAATAATTTAGAGAATAGAAGCTGGTGACTTTGTTTACTAACTGTTAATTTTATTAATGATTTATTAAAAAAATTTCTTATAATAATGTTCTATCTTAAAAACTATCTACTTTTCAAGTCTAATAAATGACAGCCACCCACCCATTCCCCACTGAGAACGATGATAGTTTTAATTAAGCTATTTTGTGCAGTTTATTTTTATTGATTACAAAATTTATATTTGCTACATGATTAAATTATTTATCAGTCAATTTCTTACACATTGATATAAATATACAGATTTTTTAAAATCTAAAAATATGCTTAGTAAATTACAAATTTACAAAAAAACTAGCATAACTTTTTCCTCAAAATGTATTTACAAATTAAAAATTATTTTGCAAAAGACAATTTGGGCTGAAAGAGTTAAATATACCAATTAATTGTCTTTACCAATTAATTATCTTTAAGTGAATAAAACACAATCAAAAGCAAAAATAAAATAAAAATTTTAAAATAATAATACCAATTAGTTAAACAAAAATCACCTAGTCAGTGAAGGATTGTGAAAGATCTCTGTGTTACCACTTTCAGAGCTTAAGTCTGATTCCATTTCATAAGAATGGTGTCCAAAACTCATGCTGGGACCTTGATTGTCGCATATTTTAACATGGGCATTACTGTGGCTTAAAGTTTCAGTAATACATGTACTCTGTAAGCACTTGCTTGGCAAAGTATAGCCCAATGCATTACATTTCCAAACACTTGATCTGGAGGGTACTAAGCTGTTGATTGATGAACTGGAGCATCGCCTTTCATAGACTGATTCTTGATTCAAAGACAGTGAATCATAAAAATATATTTTAAAAGCAGTATCCATTAAAATGTCACTTATTCAAGAATATAATCAAATAGAACACTTTTCAAAACCCACATTTAACCAGAAACACTGCAATTATCTGAATTAATATTTACATTTGAACAATGAAAGAATCAGAATTTAAGACATCTTTATCAACAAACAGAGAAAGTGATTCACTTATATATTTTAAATTATTGCTTATGGTTTTATATATATTTTTAAGTGAATTGTTTTACAATTCTTTCTTCTTTTCAGATATAATTTATTATAATAAAAACTGAGAAGTTTCATTAGTTACAGGAGTCTCAACTCTCTTAACAGAGTACACCGGAGTTGAGTGGCAAATAAGTACGACCTGTTTCACCCCCTTTCTCCTGCCCTCCACCTTAGAAGCAAACCAAGACCGAGATCATGAAGATGAAAGGTCTATTGCGGCTTCTGGAGTGAGTGTGAGAGAAACACACACACACACACACACAAAATGACTCACAACTTTACTTTTGATACTGGGTTAGCTTTTTGTAAAAACGAACTACACATACACCCTGCAGGTTTTTTTGATTTTGTTAGCAATCTTTGTGTTTGCAATGTTGGAGAATACATGTACAGTACATAAGTGTATAATGAAAGGTTTGTATCGAGAATCAACGCTGGGCCAAATTCCCAACTGTCGTAGCATTTTCTCATCAGTTATGTCGCTGAACACTAATGCAATGTCTGTTTGTTCTTTCTTTCTTTGTACTGTACATGTATCTCGAGCACAAAAGAGGGCCCAAATCACCACTTAACATCAGTTATCTCGATCCCCATGACTAATCATCGCCAGCTTTTGAAAATGTTAGTTATTGATGTCCTTCAACTGGCTCACACCTCTTTTATGTTAATTAGCCTGCTTTTGAAGTAACCGTTCGTATGATACTGAGCTGTGTCAGAGCGAAATAACTCATGAATTTAATTTTGACACTGGTTAGCTTTTTGTAAAAACGAACTACAGTGTACACCCCGCAGGTTTTTTGTGATTTGTGAGCGATCTTTGTGTTTGCAATGTTGGAGAATATAATGAAAGGTTTGTACATTTTATTGTATA
This sequence comes from Sinotaia quadrata, assembly GCA_028829895.1. Taxonomy (NCBI): domain Eukaryota; kingdom Metazoa; phylum Mollusca; class Gastropoda; order Architaenioglossa; family Viviparidae; genus Sinotaia; species Sinotaia quadrata. The sequence goes on along the minus strand of CM054183.1, from coordinate 72,771,341 downwards.
CATGTACTGGTAAATCTCTGCTGTTAGTTGGTGCACATAAGCCTTTTGTTGTTAGCAAACAATGTACAGTGTATGTACATTTTTATAGCCTGCTGATCGCGTCACCAAACAAATCGCGGCAACGTTGTTCTATAAAAAATCAAAAACCTGTGCATGTACATTCTCATTCATTAACACACATCATGTACATAAAGAAATTTCAAACACGTTACATGTAATATTGAAGCATTTGTTTTCAAGTAGACTGTTAAAGGCAAAAAGCAACAAAGCATTTTAGACTTTGTAAAGAAACCATATTAACCGCGTGTACATAAACCTTTTGCTGTTAGCAAACTTGTACATTATGTACAATTTTTTATAGCATGCCGATCGTGTCATCAAACAAATCGCAGCAATGCTGTTGTGTAAACAAATCACCGAACACTTGCATGTACATTCTCATTTATTAACGCACATCATGTACATAAAGAAATTTCAAGCGCATGTTATAGTACTGTAATATATTGCTGCCATATTGGTTTTTGGTAATCTCGATCATCAGTTATCTTGACACTTTTTGGCAAACCCCTAGGCCGTCAACATATCTGGGTTCGAATGTAATACTAATAGTATTTTGTATTTTACCTCAGTAGCAGAACAGATAGCTATGCAGTAGCTTAACTCAGATCTGTAAATGCCCTCTTCAAAAGAGGTATGCACACACAGATATAAAAAATAAGAATGGACTTATTGAAACACTAAAAAATCAAGACCCAAATCTTTCCAGAAATCAGTAGTAAAGGGGAAAGAAACTCAAATATTCTATATAGAAACCGAAAGCTCTCACCACATCCTGAAAAACAGTCTGAGTGACAAAAATAGCTAGGTCAAGACATGTACTTTAAATAGTCACTCAGTTGACTAAGTAGTGAGAAAGAGGATAAAATATGTGGGATGTATGTTACTGCTATAAGAACCTTAAAAACTTGCTCCCTCACTGCTTCTACATTCCCATCTAAAAAAATATTTTCTACCTAGTGTTATGTTAAATCACAATTTTTCTAAGTAAAATCAATGTTATTTCTGCTCTTCAAACAAATTAGGCATAGTTTTGTCTGGAAAGTATATTACCATCTTCAGTCTGAAGAGAGGCAGACCAGACAGACAGATAGATAGATAGTAGTTTAGTTAAAAACACTTCATGTGTGCTAATAAAGGCCGAGAAAATTTATTATGAATAGACTATTTATGAATGTGGAGGATAGTTATGTCATGTGTGAATGCAGGAGGAAAGATGAGAAAATTAAAGTGTTGGTTAATTAGTCCCTTGTCTGCTTTCTAGAAACTAACCCCATTTCTCAGTCACATGCGTACACAAATAATAAACAGATGCAAGGACGCACAACAAAGATGACATGTCACAAACCTTTGAGTCTTAGGGTAAACACAAAATAATTAATATCTAGCTTTAAGCCCCCAAACTCCCGTGGTGAATGCAGTCCCTATGATTAATACACGTGACATAATGGGATGATATATGAGGAGTCAAGAATTATAACTTTTAAAAGAATTTAATAAAGAAAATGATGAAGATGAAATTGAAAACAATGAAGAAAATATCTAAGTGATCAAAATAAAATGAATCTCTTTAGTGCCATCACTATTACTGAAGAGTTTTAGTGCACATCATCTATCTCTCCCTTAGTCTTGCTGAAATTGGGGCACTACTGATGACCTGACAACCAGCTTCCTCCATTCCATTCTGTTCTCTGCTAATCTTACTGTAATACAATGTCTTAATGCCGTGCAACGCAATGTCTTTCGAGAGTTTTTGTTGAACTTAACTTTCCATTCAGATGACCAAGAGGACCTGCCCCATCAGCCTGAAGACAGTGTAGGCTTGTTGTCTGTGGCCTCTAAGTATGAAACATGGTTTGATGTCTTTCTTAATGTGGACCACAGAAGGTAGATGTAGCAATCGAGACAAACAACCTTTATTTCAGTTGGGTCAGCAATGCATAGAGGCAGCGGTTATGTGAACAGTCTTGTTTTTGAACTGGTCAGACTGCAACAAAATGCCAGACTGGAGATAAAATAATTAATTTTCCTTATATATCTTGCTTATATCCATGCAATTAAACAGCATCACTTGCACTCATTCAGACAATTTGGAGAGACGAGAAAAGGCCAGACAAATACTCACACACTCTTGCTCAAACCTTAATAACTATTTATTAATACAAATGATATATAACTAATAACATATATAAACAAGCTGGGAAATAAAGAAAGATTAATTTTAATAATATTAGACTTGACAAACTACAATACTAACCTACTGCTGGAAATAAATTCTGAATTACAAAATCCAGGGATCCCACAAACAGGTCTACAGACTTATAATAATTTTGTCTGGAAAGTTTTACTATAGGAGGTAACTTCACTCTCTATAGAAGATGCTCAGAGTGGGGCCGAAGGCAATCTAATTTTGATTCCACATTGCGCATCTAGTCTTGGATGTATGCTGGCCAAGGGACACAGGTCCACTTACACAGACATTAAGATTTAAGGTACACTCATATTGGCCGGAGCGGATGATAAGCTTGACCAAGGGTTATGTAACTGGTGAGTTGCGGAGTTCGAAGCCAAGGTTAATTAAAGTGTCAGGGCTTCGAGTTGGGAACACTGTTTATACAGTGATAAAGTTAAACTATTGTGACTGTTTAAATTATTATTATACTTAATATCCTGTGCGAATCAAGATAATTTTTGTCTTAGAAGGACTTAAAAGCCTGAGAAGGTGGACAGGCACGACATAATGAATGTACATATTCTTTCTCAAGGAACTGATTATTTTACAATTCATATATACTTCCTCTAGCAGCTGTCCATATGTTCATTATCAGTCCTTGTTTATGTGGTACTGATTGAATGCTTGTCACTGATGATTACAAATGAATATGATGCTATTCTAGGAGTCGTAGAGCATGGCTATGTTTCCAACTGAAATAATAATAAAGAATAATACTTCTTTCAATAACTTCCATTTGTAAAAATATACACTCAGTTAAAAACAAGGAATATGAAGTCTCTCTTTTACCAACTCCTTTACACATTAAAAAGTAGCAAAACAAATTCAATTATTGGTGTAATGCTTACTATAAGTGTATGTATAAATTGTAAGAATAATGACTATCTAAGCAACTGCATATGTATTGACAAATAATATTATAATGACTTAAGCCATTTGTGTTGCAAAGTATTTATATATAAAATTTAAACAATATATATAGAGAAAGAGAGAGACACACACACACAAACAGAGAGAGATGAGTAAGTACTTAATCAGCTCTATGAGGGTTTATTGGGTCCTTTATAAAATTCCACATATTAATGTCAAATATCAGAAAAAACTATACTGATGATTTTTCCAAGGTTAAAATTATGTCAAATCTTGGGGATACCTGCGAAATTCTAATTTTCACTCATAGAGCATCAAGGATCAAATGTAATAACTAATAAGTAAAATCCAGAGACTCTTAAGTCTTAATGAATGAATAACTTTCAAGGTAATATAATGTAAAATATTCCACAGCTAATACAAAGGAGAAGAAACTTCAATACTTACTACATCACTGAGCTATGACAAAGCCGTTGTGCATCAGTGATGTTATATCTTATATAAAAATAAGAAATACACTTGCATATATCCAAAGATTGAAAATCTAATTCAGACTCAATTAGAATAATAGGAAAATGTAATGTTTATCAAATTTAAAAGTTTGTAAGTACATCCTAAATTTGCACCTAACAGGATAAAATAGTTTCATTTTAGATGGTCAGTTATGTCTTGTTTGGAAATAAAGAATTCCATAATATATCCTACAATTTTTATCACTGAAAAAGCATGTTAGACTTAAAGTTCATTTAATTCTCATGCAGTCTTGGATGTCCATTAGTCTTTAGTTCTCTACAGACAGTGATCATTTTAATTCATACTTTATAAATCAAATGATACATACATACATATTACAAGGCATGGAGTCATAAAATTCATTAAGAAAAATGTCTCCAACTTAAGCCTTACATTATACAAATTAACTGAGCTATATGATACCAAACTAGCATTATTTAAAATCATATTTAATTCAAGAATTTTGGTTTTGAAATGGAATAGTGGCTAGGAAGAATGCCAGTGTTTTTCCAATACAGATTCCTCTTTCCTATAAAACTGGAAGCATCAATGCTATAAACTATACATTGCATAGTTTCTCTTATAATCTAAGCAGTGCAGATGACTGTTCAAATATGTTTGGGGATAAAACTGATGATACTTAATTGTATGTGTGGGTAAGCCAAAATGCACCAAATTGGGCCATCATATATATTTGGGGAGTTGCATCCTACATTATTTTACATATTTTAACTATTGTTGAAAAAAGATAAAAATTGTGTAAAAAAAATTTTAAAAAAGACCTAAATGTTTGAAAATCTCACAAAAGTGGCTTATTGTGGCAGCAAATGAGCAATGCTTGATGATAATCCTAAAACTTGTATCAGTTTAATCTTTGTATAAGATGTTTGTATCTTCATAAGATATATATTTAGCCTATTCGTTTTATATTATTATTAACAATCAAATATAGTACCAAAAAAGTAATAATTTTATCATAAAGTGGTGCCATTGTTTTAATGTTACTAAATGTCTTTATCTTCTCCGAACTTTCGTGAAATTTCCGTTTTCAGCCAAACTCCATTTCTGATCAGCGTAAAAAAAAAAAAAAGACATTTAAAAAAAAAATGATAGATTTATGAGCAACATTTAAAGAAATGGCTAGGACACCCTGTATACCATAACAATACCAATTCAAAAGTAGTATTGGCTAAACAGATCTATCAGGTAATATCCACCTGCTTATGGTTAGTAGAATTACGCGTTTACGACACAATGGACACGACACGTTAATCTGAGAATTTTTATATTATTATATTTTCGCACTAAACATAAAGAATATTTTATATTATTTAAACACACCGTTTATAGCAGTCTGGATTAATTTAGGCAGTCACTTGTACAAACGAAGGCTAACTACATCGCAATTCACACGTTGGAAATGCACGCGACGTTCAGGAATAAGCAGACGACATTGGACGCTTAGTATGATGGGGGGAAAAGAATTTGGGTTAAAATAATTTTTTAATCAAATTAATGATTTGAACTTCATGTTTTGTGTTTTCCTACACTGTATTGGCATATTGTTAAATAAAAAGACTATATTAGTCTAACAAGATTAGCTACAGATTAAGATCGTAAAATAAAACGCAGTATTGCCCCATGGTAAGCACTTCCTGTTTTCACAGAAGTTGAGGTTGATGATGAGTGCCAACCACAATGATCCCTCCTAGAAAGATAATTTAGTTTCATAAAATACTTTATATATCTGAGAAATAAGTATTGTTAAATGGATAACTTAAATATTAGTGACATAATTCTTATTTTGATGTATTCGTATTTTAAAAATTACGACTTGTCCATTCTCTTTTGATGGCGCTTCTGAAAAAAGAAGTTTACGCAGTTGTTCCTATAAAGTCAGTAAACCAATCCAAAAAGACAAACGTGGTGATTTTGGACGAGGACAGCTATACAGAGGTAAAAATGAAATACAGATTCTTATAGTAATAATCACTTATAAAACGGTTGGTACAGGAACATTAAACTGTAAGTTGCAGTATAATTTTTCGCTATTTAATATTGTAGTAGTCATGTAGGCCTACTACTACTAGATTAGTAGATATAATCTAATAATATAATATCCGTCTACTGCATATTGATACTGTTGAAAATGAATGTGCTAAAGTAAAAAGCATAGGTTTTGACTTCACTTTCTATATATCTGTTTTGTTTACTATTTAGTCGTGGTTTTCAACTAATTGCTTCATGAGTTCATCAGTTATTTACATTCATCTTTTTTTTAAAATACCACTTACTACTAATACTAGTAATAGTAATACTAGAGTTTAGAATCTAGACTAGAGTATACATTAGTTTGTTAAGATTGCTATCTTTAAATGTTAAATAACTTAATTTTTCAATGTATTTAACTCTAACTGAAGCAAATGTTTCATGTTTGAAAGGTATAATACTATACTAAAATATCTTTCTAGTTTCTTTAAGTTTAATCAATTACAATTTGTTTCATTTATTATTCTGGTTGTCTGTGAACCAATTGCTTGCTGCTTGCAAACTTACTAATAGTAATACTATAGGCCTACATATATATAGTTCCTTTGTTACTTCTTAAGTTATCAGGAAAATATGGAATTGAAAATAAATAAATAATAAATAATAATAAATAATAGAGTTAAAAATGTATTGATCATACAACTTTTAATAAATGGCAGGGAATCATAACTTACCAAAGGATTTTTTAATTTCATTTGGATCTTTTCCATGTACTAAACTTCATTTGGCTTAGTACATCAATCATTCTTTCCCCAAGATCAACATGATATCATACTTAAGTTCTTAACTCTTTAATATTTTAATAATAAAATAAATTTTGCCACACAGATCTCTGTTTATATAGTTGATAAAAATGTTTAAAATGTTTACCTTCCCATATCTCCAATAGGGCTGTATTTTCAGGTTCTAATGTTCCATAAAATCTTATTGTGAATAGAATAGGATATTATAAGACTAAGAGCATTTACAGATCACTATATATTTTGGGCTTTCAGTTTCTAAATTTAACTTAATATTTAAATTTTAATAACTCTTTTTGTTGTTGTTGGTACTATGCTATGCTTTTTCATGGGCTAGAAGGAATAAATATGCTGTCTTAAAATACATATCCCTTCAGCTACCTCAAAGGGGAGAAAATCAATACTCCAATTTAATAAATCTTATTGATCACTTGCTGTGACAGACATAAGTGGAAATGTGTATGTGTGAACAGACTCTTTAAACACATAAGGAAATTAAAATAATATAACACAACATAATCACATGTAAAAGCTGATCTGTATTGAGTACCTATACTTACTGAAGAGAAACATACATAAAGTTTTTTTACAAATGTATAATTTTAATATAAAACTTACTGTCACAGGAAAGGAGGAACAAAAATTATATTTTATTTCATTTTAAAAACTACTAACAAAACTAGGTGAAGAAACCAGAATTTTGACTCATATATGTATTATATAACTCCAGAAACAGTCACCTAAGATCTCTTTAGTTAGACAGACGATCTAGTCACAGTGTGTATTACCATATCATGTTGAATATATATTTTGTGAATTAGAGTAATTACGCATGACTGGCCACATGTTGTTTACGAAGGATAAAGCCAATGCGTATTAGAAGTGACCAGTCAAATGTTGTTTATGAAGAAGAAAGCCAATGCGTATTAGAAATGACCACAGAGAGTGTGCGGCGCGATGAAAATAGACATTCAGGGACAAATCATGTCACAAGGCACCAAATTGTGTCTATCCCATCAAGTGTTGACTTTAGTTTTAAGCATAAATATATATTGTAGAGAAATCATTTACTACACTAGCGAAATTGTGTTTGTTAACTATACTTAAAATTGATCGTGAAATTCTGAAAGTGCTCGAATAAGTGTATTTAACAACCAACTATTTCAACCAATCAGAATGAGCCTTTTACACACTTTACATACAAACTGATTAATTCAGACTATTAGTTGGGGGTCTTTTAGCTTACAGATAACAAAATTTAAAAAAATACCTATCCCACTCCTCAAATTTGAGACTTTTTTCACACTTTTCTGACATTTCACATTTTTAAGACTATTTCCAAGCCTAGTAGTTGGGTGTGCAGTTCTGATTTCCCATGAAAATTTGAAATATAACACTTTGGGTGCACACTTTGGAAAACACTGAAAAAGCTGAAATCAAAATTCCAGACTTTTTCCAGAATTCCAGACCTGCCTTGGAACCCTTAATGTTCAAAAACAGTTTTGTAGATAACCATTCACATTAAAAAAATAAAAGTAATAAAACAAAGATTAATCAAATTAAAACTATTTTTTTACATCTGCTTGAGATGATTTAATCAAGTCCAGAAGTAATTAATTCTCAACGAAAACTTAATGTTATCCATTTAAATACACTAAAATATTTGCTATTCATTAAGTTTAAAAATTCATTCTATACACTAGTGGTTCCCAAACTTTCTCAGTTCATGGTGCCCTTAGCATTTCATGATTTTTTTCCCAACAACACTTCCAGAAAACGAAACGATTTAAAAAAATAAATTTTAGCATTGCAGTATAGTTCATCAAAGAAGAACATTTTCAGCTGATAATTAGTATACTTGAAAATGTGCATAGCAAATCCATTAATTATTATTCTGCAACCCATTGTAATTATGTTAACATATATGAGGTTTAAAAAAATCTCTTTTTTAAGAAAATTTTTTTCCTAAAGTTTTAAAACAGAATTCATTGATTATAGGAGAATAGGTTCTGATTGTCATTATGACATCATCACTTTGCATGAAGTTTTCAATTTTAACTATTTCTACTATATATTTTTTAAAATATATGCAGTAAGCAATATACATATATTTGAATATAACAGTAATTTTATTTGTGAATATTGCACAATGCACAAATTCTAATAATTAAGGAAAACCTTTTTATTAAAAAAATATTCATATGACACACAATAATAGAAGACAACAGAGTAATAAAATACATATACATGAAGACAAAGGAATGCATAAAACAATAAAGAATAATATCCAATTCTTAATTAATAAGACAAGTTTAGTGAAGAACAATGCAATTTTAAAGATGACATTTAATTTTTACAATTGTCACTTGAATTTTCTGAACTTTTTCCATCAGCAGTCATGCAATTTTTGACACCAAGACAGGTCTAAATTATTTAAAAACAGTAGATAACAATTTTCATTTTGAGGTTTTGATGATTTAAGGATTTTGTTTTACATATTATAAATTTGGTATTTGTAATAGAAAAATGAAAATTTGAAAAAATAGATATTTAAATATTAAAATAAAAATTAAAAATATAAGAAGTAAACATGCTATTTAAAAATGATAACTGGTATTGTTTTACCATAAATAAAAAATAACATACATTCCCTAAATTGAAAAATGTAAAGTGATATCTCCTTACCCCTTTTTTTTGTAGTATTCTGGTCTTCTAGAAGCTAAAACATGGATGTACAGAGGGTGTAAAAAATAATGTCTTTTTCTCTGTGTTATTAAGAAAGCTAAATGACCTAATAGTGGTGTGGTGGTGGGAATATGGTATGGATATTTTATACTAAAATTAGTAAAAAGGAAACTGACCAAAGTTTTCAAGTTCTGCAGTCATTTTTTAGTTTAAATGCATCTTTCTAAATTGACATATTTGCTGCAGCATCAACATGCCCTCTTTTGAATAATAGTAAGTATTGTATGTACCTGAAATTTGGCACACTGGGTCCTCATAAATACATTTAAAAATAAATACAGTTAATTATTTAAAAGCCTGAATGCAATAGCCATTATTTTTAAATTTTAACATTTTTTAATTTCTTGGGAAGTGGTGGAAGATTAGCAAAAAATTATAACATTTCTTCTTTCTTTTTTTTAATTTGAAAGTTTTTTAATTTTTTACAGCCATATGTAAATTTATTTAGCTTATTTCTAGATATGACAAAGCCTCAAATTTCTTATAGGTATAAACTAGAAATTAAGATATATTGTAACTAACGAAAGATATTGCTTTCTTATAATAAGCAGCTTATATATTCCAGATTTGATGAATGTATGTTGAATAATAATTTTAATTCTTTATGGTCTAGTTGGAGATTTTGAAGGTAATTAATTTTTAAAAATTACTTTTAAATTTGTGTTAAAATTTATTTCTGTCTCCATTGTATTCTTCAAAATTTTGGTTATCAAATTGTTGGCCAATAAAAGAAATTACATTATTAATTGCTGTTCTTAGTTTTAGGTCTAGAATTAAATTTTTTTTTGTCTGGTAAAGTCTAGAAAATTATTTGAAAACCTTGGCAGGAACCCTATCATTATTTTTATTAAATCATTTTGATAACTTCTACATTTATTTTGTTATGTTTATTTTTAAACAAGCTTGTGCTAGTTTATTTTCAAAGTAAATATGCTTAGGAAAAATAATAAAAATCACGTGAATGTGAAAAATATGTCCAGTTATTCTTCTCTGTTTATCTCATGTATGATTGACATAATTATTGATTATTTTGTGATGACAAAAATTGTATTATAATCCATTAATATTCTAACTTTTAATGTTGCAGCGAATAGAGAGGATTATTGAGAGAGACTTCTTTCCAGATCTTCCAACACTTAGTGTACAGAAAGATTATTTTGATGCACTTGAAAAAAATGATTTGGTGAAGCTTCGGGAACTTCAGATGAAGTATGGTGGCAAATGTCCTACTACAAACAGTCTTTCTTCAGTCTGTAAGCAAAAACAAAAGTTTTGCAGATATTGTGTTACTAAACATCTTATTTATCGTTAAATACAAAACAAAACCCATCATCTTAAACATATATCTGTATAAATAAATTTAGATTAAAAATAGTTAAAATTTAAGTTTTAATTATTAAAATCAGTTTTGTCAAAATTAAAAAAATTTTCAGGTGTCTAAATATAGACAAAATACTTTTCTTAAATATATTTGTGTGTATCATGACTAAGGTGATCAACATAGTTTAAATTTACTTCTTGTTTACTGAAATTTACATGATTATCCCTGAAAATTGTAATTAAATATTGGTTTTTTTTAATAAAATATTAAATTGATACAGATTGATTGATAAATAAATTTTGATTGCTATTTCATAGTATATGTAAACATTTTAAATGTTGATGTTTTTATAAATGTTGAATTATCTTTATTCTCATGTAAAAGTCAATCCAAGTACAAGCCTAACATAAGTTTTAGAACTTAAACAGCTTCCAAAATTAATCACCTGAGAATAAATCAAAGTAAAATAAAGATGGTAATTAATTAAACAGTTTTGATAAGTAATAGAATTTAATTAAAATTCACCAAACTCTTGTCGTAAACAGACAACAAAATGTAAAATATAAATTTTAAAGTACTGTAAATATATGTTGTTTCATTCCTTCAAACACTGTAACTGTACTTTAAGTATAAATATTTAAAATATAATAAAGAAAAGTCTGGAACATTAACATTATGTAAATATTAATAAATATCATTTTCACTAATTTTCAGTAATACAATACTATACCAGTAGTTTATTCAATCCTAAACTAGCAACATATTTGCATGCTGATTTGGCAGTGGTTTTTGCAATCAAATGCATAACAAAAAGTCTATAAATGTGATGTTATTGGTATTCCTTTTTTTTTTTATCATCTGTATTTATGAATTAATGAGGGAATATTTTTATTTAAATAAATACCATATTTAACAATTTAATCATCTTGAGTAAAAGTTTGACCTGAAAAAGTTCATTTCATGTGCATGACAGGAAGTTGAAAGTTTTAAAGTCCTTCATAATACATTATTTAGTCATAATTTATCAAGATGTTTTATTATTTTTATTTAATAACTGCCAAGTTTTAAAAACTTAATCACTACTGGTAGAACTTAAAAACTATAATGATTGGGACAGTTACATCAATTTGCATATCAGGAAGTGCAAAAGCATGTTGAGTATCAGTATTTTCTTGTTTACTTTATTTGTATTTATTCACTATGTTAGGATATTTTGTTTTAATATCAATCCTATTTAATAATTTATTCTCATTATTATGGTATCAGATAGTTGAATGAACACATTTAATGACAACACACTACAATCATGAAGCTACTTACTAGTATCTGGAAAGGTGGTATGTGTATGGAGGGGTACAGCTTAATATATTGTCTTTCTTTAGAATGAAAAGGTCTGAAAGCATGCATCATCTATAGTTATGTAGAAGATGTGTTTATTTTAACACTTTTAATGACGTGAGGAGAATTTTTTTATTTAATGACGATTGCAGACCTTGCTTTCCTAAAAAAATCCTATACACAACAGGTAATCCAAATCATGGTAGTTTTGTCCCCCCTGAGTTTACTAGAAATATTGTCTTTCATTCAGATGATTTTATTTTAATTACCATATTTAGCAAATTAATCACCATGAATATAAACTTTTAATATGACTTAAGAGAGTTAATTAAAAATATTTCTTACACTTTGAATACTGCGACTATGAAGCAACAGTTTATATTTGAAAGATATTAGTGTTTGTGTGTGTGTGTGGGGGGGGGAGGCGAGGGGTCTGCCATGGATATATGTATTGAGGACAACAATTAACATCAGTTTGTTGATACATGCAATCTTTCATGCTCTTCTGGAATATTTTTGTTTTTTTGTTGTTGACTCAAAATATGAACTGGAACAAATTTCTTGACTATATATTCTATATTAAATGGAAAAATAAGCTGGAATTTATAGTTTTAAAATGAAATCATAATTTGATTTTTCAGAGAACGTATTTCAGGATTCAATAATATTTTTCAATTTATATGCTGAGTTTCATAATTAATTTGTTACATTTTTTATACACTATATCTTAAAGCAATTCAGATTAATAAATGAAGAAAAATCATTAACAGTTTATATTAGAATTTTATTTATTGATATTGTTTTTTGTCTATTTAATTTAAAATGGATTCCTGGATGAATTAAAAAAATGATTGTTGTGTTTTCCAATTTTTTTTCTATTACCTTTATTAAGATAATACTCCATCTTCATTTGAGACACCTCAAACTGGTCCACTCAGTCCTGGTTCAACAAATTTACGTACACAATCTGTGCCACCAGAAAATACTCATAAAGAACATGAACTGGGGACTCAACTTGAACCAAATAGAGAGAAGAAGTTAGGAGCAAAGCAAGGTAATTTATACTAAAATGCTGACCTTGCATAAGTTGGTATCAACCATTCTAAGGAAGGTTGAAAATAGTAAATATTTGTTTTCAAGAATGATACATTTAAATAATAAATAAAACTTTCCTCATTACAAATATAAATAGTTTATCAGACTGCTTTACCCTTTCATATTTGCTATAATTATTATAGAGAACTGATTATTAAATCTCACTGTTGTAGATCAGTTGATTTATACAGTGTTATTTTGTGTTAGTAGTAGTGTCTAGATGTGAAGACTTTTAAAAAAATGTTTTCTCTCAAGCTCTTTTCTTACTGTGTTAAAGATCACAAACTGTTGAAATAATATGGTAATCACTTTGGTTTATTAGTTCTCAAAGTTGTATGTATGAAAATATATTGATGTGTACATGTGCACGTTCATTTATTTTTTTCTTGCTTCTAATTTTTGAGGTGGTGCTCATATTTTCACAAAATTTTCAACCCCTGAGTAAGGAAAGTTTCAGTTTTGAGCATAAAGTTAAAACTATCAGACAAACAATTCATTTATTGTCTGTTGTAATTGTTGAAAAATGAATTTGTCTGTTTACTGTGTTACTCTGTTATTTGCATTTTTTGACACTTATTCTGATTGTGGTCTATATCAGGAGTCACCAAACTTTTTTTTCACAGTGGGCCGGATAACTGACAAAATGACGAGCGTGGGCCTCATAATCATTCTGTATAATACTTGCAAGCCAGAACAAAAGCTATGGGGAAAAAAGATGAAAAACTAAGTTTAGCATTCCATGTTAATCATGGGTGAGTGGCGTGCAATGCACAAAAAACAAAGACAGCCAACATATTTATTTACTAAAAAGTTATCAAAGAAGGTGATGTTAGCAAAAAGATAGTTACATCAGACCTAGTGTGCACATATCTAAATCTCACAAACTAAGCAGCAAAAAAGGTTAGTGAAATTTGTGAAACTGACGTTTGGCTTTCAAGATATCATTAATGTTTGGTTTGGAATTGCTACATCCAATCAAGAGAATTGCTTTCAAATGTTCATCACTCAATCTTGTTTGATGTGTTGACTTCACATACTTCATGTGTGAAAATGTTTGCTCACAGACATAAGTGTTCCAAACACTGATGCCATACCAGCAGCAAGTTTTTAGTTTTGGAAACTCAACATCAGGTAAGCAGCAGTAAAATTCAACAAGTTTTCCTTCTCTGTCCTTCTCTTTCAACAAGTCATTTGCTTGCAAATCAACGAGCTCCAACTGTAGTTCAACTGGCTCATCATCAAGGTTACAATCAAATGGATTCTGAAACAGAAGAATGTCACTTTCACTTCTGTCAAGATCTGAAAATCTCTCCAAAAAATATTTCTTCAAGTCACGAATAATTTTTTTCAGAAAATCGAAGTTGACATCTTCGGTGATTGTAGCACAAAACTCTTTGAAAGAGTGAAAATGAGAAAGGTTTTCTCCTTCCAGTTGTGCTTCAAACAATGAGAGCTTTTTCCGAAATCCTTTGATGATTATGTAGAGATCATAGACAAGGTTATTCTTTCCCTGAAGTTTCAAGTTCAGTTCATTCATGTAGGATGTGATGTTGACCAAAAATGACAACTTTGACAGCCAGGTAGGATCTGACAGCTGTGGATCAGCTCCATCTTTTTCAGTGAGAAAAACATCTATTTCATTTCGGAGCTTGTAAAAACGAAACAGGACCTTACCGCAGTTGAGCCACTTCACTGCTGTGTGATAAGACAAGTCACAGAATTCAGAATCAATTTCTTCAAGAAAAGCCTGGAACTGACAGTGATTGAGTGCATGTTCCCGAATGAAGTTCACAGCAGAAACAACTGGTTTCAGTACACAAGAAATATCTAAGGCTTTCCCACAGAGTGCTTGCTGATTGTTACGTTTCCAGTATTTATTTAAAGACCCTGCCTAGAATAATTAAGGACCTTAAAGATAATTAATTCCTTCTCTCATATCCTATGCAGACTGGTTGCTCAACTTATCATTTGACTAGTTAAAAGTGTGTCTTGTAGTGCAAACGACAAATTTACAAACTGATAAATTGCGAACGTTAGCTAGATTGAAGTCGTTAAATTCCTCTAAATTAATATGCATTCGTTATTGTCATTCAGCTCATCCGCCCCCATTCAATCTAAGAAAAATCTATAGGTCTATCATGCATAAAAATTAACTACTAAGAGGTTTAACAATAAAAATAAGATTTAATAACTTTAACAATTAACAAATTACCCAAGATACGAGCGCGAAAGTCTGATTCTAAGAGCTCGATAAGCAACGTGCTAATAGTTACGAGAATAGTGCCGTGTATGAGTTCTAATGATTTTTGTCACCCTCAAAGGTAACTTATCTTGCAAAGGTTGCCACGTGTAGGTTCAATGATCCAGTCCAGACCGGTTTCTATCTCACTTCTTGCCGTCAGTAGAATGCGCACACCGCATAACAATGGAACTGTCTTTCAAGTCGACCACTGTACGGACTTGTGAGTGTAGAAGTTAGACATGCAGACCTGCTCGTCTACGATGCCCCACGGTGGTATAACTATCAACTCAATCTCCAAGAGTTGGAACCTGGCAATGCGTGGATCCCAAGATAGGACTCACAGACATAGGTATAGGCGTGAACCTGGGTGCCGACCTGGAACAAGAGCGTCTCCATAATCGTCCTATGTTTAAATTCGCCTGACCTAAGCACGATTAGCTTTTAAATGCTTCGAGTTTAGAATCTCGACTGGCGTCGTTTACAATTAGATTAGAAATATAATCTCACGCATGTTACGTTTAACAAGCATGACGTATGAATTACTAAATATTTACAACGTTAAACTTTTAGAGTTCATACAAAGGACAATTCAAATTAGGCAAAGCGCTTTACAATTTTCATTAAAATTACAAGCAATAATTCGAATTACAAAAGAAATTCATGTCGAGCACAGCGCTCCTGGCTCTAGTGAATTGTAGTTATATAAATTAAAGTTACAATGAGAAAAGTTACAATGAATTTATATACAATAACTTATAGGTTTTAGTCATTTAACAACGAACCGTGCTTAGGCTACAATAGCAATGCATAGCACAAAAATCACATCCATATTCAACAATGCAAAATACAATTAAATAAATTCAATACCTTAGTGAGAAATCGAGGTGTTATCTCGCATCGGCTTCCTATGTGACTCAACGAATAGCGACAGCACGAACATCAGTACTACGGCTGGCTTCTGGTTTTTCGGAGTGAGTAAAATAGGGTGCGCTCACATATTTGTTAAAAATCGTAAGGTGCATCACGTGACTGGTCACGTAGTATGTGGTTGGTTCGAGAATCTAGACAATGGCCTAAGAGTTACATAATGTCCCTGACCTCTTTCTGGAAGTTTCTCGATAGGAGAGAACTTACACAAAGGGTTTTTCAAATCTCAATATTTGAAGTGAACAAGTGGGTCAGAAAGTCATGACATTTTTATCAGACTGTGACACTGATGTATGATGCAGTGTATGAACAGAGCGCCTAGAATTTGCAAATCTTCCTACTGAGTCCTGATCTGCCCCACCAGACCCTTCCTCACTCCAGCCATGTTTTTTTCCTCCATCAACTGTAACACCTTGAAGCTGATTCCACTGAAGGTTATAGTCTTGCAAAAGTTTTTGCACTTCCATGAAAATGTCTTTTCCAGTTATTGTTCCATGCATGCTGCAAATGGATGCCAACTTTTCCGCTATCTGAAAGTCCAAACTGACATCACAAATGAACATGAGAAGTTGTGACCTACTCGAGAGATCAGTAGACTCATCCAGTGCCAGAGAATACCACAACAAGTTCCTAACTTCCTTGCATATCTGTAGCACTATGTTCTCTCCAAATTCTTCTGTTCTCCGCACAACTGAACTTGCTGAAAGGCTGATACTTCCAGACAAATTAGCTTTCTCAGGACACAAGTCATTTGCTGCTTCCATCATACACTCTTTGATGAAGTTGCCTACAGTAAACGGTTTTCCTCATTCTGCCATCTTATGCACTATTTTGTAACTTGTAAGAGTGACAGATTCATTTTCAGCAAACTTTCTCGGGAAGAGATTTCTTTGGGTTTCTAAACCACGTTTCATGGACTCATATTTCTCAGAGCGTAACTTTCCAGAAAACTTTGAATATGTTGATAGATATTTTATTTCATAGTGACGCCAAAGATTGTACTCTTTCAAAACGGCAATACTTTGGCTGCATATAATGCAACTAGTTTTCTGGTCCTTTGTTTCCACAAAGAAGTACTTTACTCCCCATTCTTCATTGAAAACGTGACACTCAGTGTCTACTTTTCTTTTCTTAGTAAACGGGATCTGAAAATCATTGAATTAGAAACATAATTAAAATCCTATTGAAACACAAGAAAAGCATATAAAGTTTATAGGTACCTTTGGTAATAGAATATATCACATAATAAGGTTTGCAAAATATATAAATAGGGCCGGCCTAAATAAACAGCCTAGAGCAGTGTTTTCAACCGAGGTTCCACGAGTTGGCAGCCAGGGGTTCTGCTGAAACAGGCTGAAATTGCCTAAATGCAACATTTCTGCCCGTCTGGTTTATTACATAAAGTAGGACAGACACTTGGATCATTGCACAGAGTTCCTTGAGCAACGTAAACATTTGCGTATGGATCCGCTCTAGCAGAAAGGTTGAAAAACACTGGCCTAGAGACCAGCTCGATTTACACCTTGACCGGGGAATTTTTCTTGAGCTGGGGATAATATTTTCGTAATAACACAAGGCTTCTATGGCATTTTTATGTTATGTTTGCTACTTTATTGCCTCTATTCACACTTGTAGTTCACTTATCACTGTCAAATAAAGAAATCCTTGTTACATACCTATAAAATGGATGACAGGCAAAAAGAAGTAAATATTTCTGGAGCATCAGATCTGTGTTGACAGTCGGATGCATCTGCGGGCGGGAAAGATGTGAGTTTTTGTGTGTTGCCATGGAAACCATGGTCATGTCAGAGCATATGCGGAGCTATCATGAGCTGGGGAAGGACTTGGGATGGGCACGAAATAAGCAAACATTACAATATACAAGAAAATCTAGATACAATAATTTAAAATAGTAAATTTAAGGCACATAGCAGCCAGGAGGTCTCCACACATGTAAAGATCTAGTATTCTAAACATAATATATAAATTTAAATTGTGTCACAACGTCTCGTGTTCCATACGTTTTATCAAGCAAATTCAAGCACTGTCAGCGGGCCTGATGAACTGACGTTGCAGGCTGGATCCGGTCCACAAGCCCTAGTTTGGTGATCCCTGATCTATATAAATAAGTTGTGTATGATTACTGAGAGACTTCTCCTATCATTCACCCATTGACTCTGATTTACTGACATGGTAAGGAAGAGATTAATAGAGTAGAACTTTTTTCCCTTCAGTTTTTTCATGTAAAACATGATTTCATTACATATTTAAAAAAATATTTTACAGATAACATTGATGCTTTCAGCGGTCTAGACAGTTTTCTTGCCAAACACACCAGTGAGGATAATGCTTCATTTGACGATATTTTAACAGAAAGTGAAAGAAAGAGACAAGATAAACATGCATGGTTGTTTGAAAAGGAGAGTCATCAGGAAGAGGTAGTAAAGCATTTCAATTGCTGTATTTTTGATGTCTTTAAAAAAAAAATATCCTGTTCTTTGCAAAGTTATTTGCTAAGCAATATTTTATTTTTATTTTGGCATGCAATATGTTCAGTGATTGACAGTTATTTTTGACAATCACCTGCTGAAAATTGTCTGCTGCACAGCAAAATATTTAGTAATTTTCAAGTATTGTCAGTTTTCTTATGAATATACCAATTAATATTTTGTAAAAGTCAAATATCAAAGTGTCTACTACCACTGATGTTTGTGAGTATATTTATTCCTGAAAGAAAAGAAAAGACCAATTTATAAATAAGATTACACATTTAAATTAGACTACCTGCTGCATGCACCAGACAATCTGCCAGCAAAATGTGCACAGTGAAAAACTTTCCAGCAGATGACCAGTTAAGGTCTTAATTTACAATAATTAAAGTAAACTAAGATGCCAGTATAAAAAATGAAATTAAAACAGAGTTGGAGATTTTAATTAGTTTTATACATTAATTAAATCTCTAAGCACTTAACAGTCATGTTCAACTCAACATTCCCAACCATAGATGATTAGGTGTGCAGGATGTAAAATTCCAACTACCATAAATGGTCATACACTGTTTTATATTATCACCCGAATTTTATTTAATAAATATATAAATAAATATCAAATATTTGTTGAATTTTTGCATTGTAAATTACTGTTTGAAAGTTTATTACTGATTTTAATTATTTCAAAAGCTATTTTTAAAAAGCATTGAGGTAAGTTTGTAGAAGTTATTGTTTAATAAAATCAGTTCGAATGGTTTTGAGCATAGAAATTAGTTAATGTTAAGTAAAAATTTGAATTAAGCATCTTTTATTAAAGATAAATATTACCAGTGTGCACTACAAAATTAATTTTTTTCTCACATATACACTCAAACTATGCATAAGAAATGACAGAAAATATTTGTATAGTTTGAACAGGCAATATTAATCTGTTATAGAAAAAGTGCAATATGAACCTATGTATAGTATGAACTTATATTCTGTGTGTGTCTAGTATATAGCTTTTTCCTAGCATGATTATGAGTCATTTCATGAATTTAGTACTTATAATGGTATGAAATTTGTTTGATGAATTCTTTATATTGTTGGGTTTGAAAATATAGGTGTTAATTATTCAATATTAATACTAATAACAACCCCATAGCAAAGTCCACTCCTTCAGTCACTATATTAATCCCTTTTGCAGTAATTTAATTGGACAATTATTTCTTAATATAATGATGGGCAGACTAGTTAACATTGCCTCTAGGATTGGTGAATATTATTTCCTCCTCATTCATCCGAAATGTGACTTGCCCCCAGCCAATCCCAATTAACTGTCATTCAAAGAATTAATTAAGATAATGAGAAAGATAACAATTTAATAATAGGAATAACTAAAAATAATATTTACAATATTATATATTATAAGTTACAGTGAATTAGAAATTAACATGTTCTTTAATTCTCATTTTGCCTTTTATCCCCACTATAAATTTATCAGTGTATATCATTCAGTCCAAGATGGCAGTGATAGATTTGACAATGGTGCATCCATGCAGCATTTTACCCCCGGGCATGTCCACAACTGGCATTGGTTATACCAACAGCCTGTCCCACAAAACAATTGACTTTCCTCAGCTGGCAGAGTATGGCAACCTTGGACTGTATTCTCATTTGGCTTACTGAATTGCATCACCTGTGGACCAAAATTTTCCAAGACTCAGCTAAACAAAATAACAGCATTTTTCTTCGTAGTCTAGTATATCTTAATTCCTATTAATTACATGCAGTCTCAGTAGCAAGAATTTATAATGTGGTTCCTTACAAATATCACTATCCACAAATCAATAGTAACGTGTACAATTTCCATGACATTGTCACATTAAATCAGTAAATGTTAGCACTCTCACCAACTCAACAATTAAAGAATTCTTCATGAGTTAAGAATTACAACTCCCATCATTTATCATACAAAGACAACAAATGTATCAGAATTTCCAAGTAATTAAAAGGACAATTTATCATTACAAACTTACAAATAATATCTTCATGTGAATAAGGAAATACTTCACTCACAAAATTAGAGTTTTTGTCCCAAACAGTAGAGTTTCACAGTTACAAAGAAAAATTATGCTTACAACATGTGAGCTTTACAAATTGTTTCATAATGAATTTACTAATAGAATACTCTCTAATGCCACATAATGTATCTCTCTAAAAAGAATATATACATTAGCGTTCACATATAAATATTATGATTAAGATAGTTAAGAAAACATCTCTATATGTTCTAAATATTAAAAATATTTCTATTCCACTCACACTCAGTATGTATATATACTATTTACTGACACTGGGCTCCCTAACTGCTTTCGAACAATTCACTGTTCTTGAGATTTAAAAGATCAGAAAATAAAATGCCTTAATAAAATCAGAAATAGAAAAGAGTTGTTCATTTAAGACAAAGAATATGATTTAGTATCCGATCAGAGAGATTGGAGCTGCTGAAATTTATTGTGTCTTTGACTGCAAAATTTCCACTTTATAGTTTGTGAAATTTTCATTCTTTTATAATGCCACCTCTAATTTTGATCCAATTTTTTTTATTTTTATGAACATTTTAAAATCTGATTTGGAATCAGAAATTATTTTTTAATTTATTCAGGTTCAGTAAGATATTATTTCTTTTGCTTCTTCGCTCTCTCTATGTGCACAGGTGAAAGCTAGCAAATATGTTAGACTGATTGGCATAATCAAGATTGCCTGCATTTTGACAGTTTTTTTTTTAAGGACACATTACATATGAAACCAATATTCATATGTTCTTTCATTTACACATTAAAAGAAAATTATTACATTTTACTAAATATTTTTTTGTTTTAATTAACAGAATCTTTTTCTACATCTCGCCCTTCTATTTTTGATAATGATCTGGTTAGTTTCATGCCATTTTCATAACTTACCTATTCAGCTGATTATAGACTATATTTTTTAGTTGTGTTTCAATAATTTTTGAATTTTTGTTACTGATTGGAGCACTTACATTCAGTCATTAAAATAAAGATTATATACAGATCTTTATTTATTGAGGAAATTGTGCCTTTAACGTAACACTAGTTACATAGTACTAACATACACATTTTTTTTCATCCTCTTCAATCCTCCTTTAAATTATAGCTTATGATTATGAATAGGTTTTAAAATGACTCATTTTTTCTCATTATTTCAATGTAGGAGTTTGAGAGTAAGGAGATTACTGTGGCTGGAGAGATTACTGTAATGAGAGGTGACTCTTGAACTGCCTGCTTGAGGTTATTTGGTGAAATTATAAAAATGCTAATGTGCCCTTGAGCATTTTTCATTGTACTTGTGAACAAATGGCTCAGTTTTCGACCTTCGATACCAAGCCTTAGGGTCCTAAGATATATTAGTAAATGTAAGTGACTAGAGAAATGGGTGCTCTCACTTCTTTGAGCATGTCTGCAGGATTTAAGCCCGTCCAGATATATTTAAAAGTAGCCATAACAGCACTGTTGCCTTCTGCACTATTCCAGTAATGAGGTAGATCAATAACTTGGCACTTAAAAAATTTCTTTTAAATACAAAATATTTGAGTTGATGTAAACATATTGCTACAAGCTACAAGTCTGCTTACTGCAAATTGTATTTAACTTCAGTTTGTTAGCATATAAATACATTTTTTTAAAGTGAACATCTTGCATTGTTTCAGATGAAATATATATTGTTGAATTATGATACACTGAAATGATTATTGCAGGAGCATTTGAAAAAGTTGCAAGTTCCTAGTTTAGAAGAACAAGCAACTATTCAACCACGTCCGGTTAATCTAGACACCTGGACTTACAAGCCACATAATGCTGTTATGTATGTACCAGAAGGTATGTTTTAGGGAATTTTTCTTTTTTTTAATGTTATCAAAGCTTTTCTTTTTCTTTTCTTTTTAGAACTTAGCTATCTTGTCCACATTACCTAAATATCAATTCCACCCCCACCCCCCTTTATTGAAAAACACTGAATCAAAAGAGATTAATTATCAGATACAGATTTTACTTTTACTCTGCCCACCATTAAATATTAATTCTTACTGGTTACATAATTTTAAATTTGTCATTTCTTCAGGATCACACACTTGATGTTTTCAGTTTCAAAAGCCAAAATTCTTGAAGGTATATACATAAATCTGTTTAATTTTGGAAAGAAAATTATGTGAACAAACTAAAGTGCATGGCTAAGGTGTCCAAAACTATATTTTTAAAAATAAAAATTTAAAATGTCCATTAGAAGGATGGGTACATAACAGAAACCATCATACTGAAAATATGTTTCATCCTTTAAAAGCAATCCTTTACAATAGTAAATGACAAATGAATATTTATTATAAACTACAGAAGATATAATAGGACACAATATTGTCCATAATGCCACTTTCAGCAGACTGAGATTATAGGGTATTATGAAATTTTCATTATATAGGTTGAAATGTAAACAATAAAAGATTCGACTAAGAAAATAAAATAAATGAGTATTCAGCATTTATAATTTGAGCCATCCCACAAGTCATTTAGCTGGATTCCATAGTAACTTTCACGATAAAAAATATGCATACCCTAGAAATCTAGTAACAATTGGATGAATATTTTTGGGATACACGTATGCTACATTATTTATAAATTTCAACTTCATGATGTTCTCGGTCTTGGTTTGCTTCTGGGGGATCCCCACAGCCTCCTGGTGCGTCTAAGGTGGAGGGCAGGAGGAAGGGGTGAAACAGGTTGCACCTATTAGGTGCACATCCTCAACCGCTCTCCGTGAGTGGCGGGGAGGGGGCCGAAGCCGCCTCTGAAAGTATCCTATAAGCAGTTACTTCAAAAGTGGGCAAGAGAGGTGTGAGCTAGTTGAAGGGCAACAGCGTGCCTATTTTGCCCCTGGCAAACATCGTACCCGATGAAGAAAACATTCTTAAGTTTAAGCTGCAGCTTTTTAACAGGATGTGGCCATTTATTGTTAGTGATTAGTCACCACAGGGGTCGAGATGACCGATTTTAGTCGCAATTTTGGCCCTCTTTTGTGCCCTAGATAGTAGGATTTGGCGACATAAAACAATTGACGTAACCGATAAGAAAATGCTTAGACAGAGTGAATTTGGCGGTTCCATTTAAAAAAAGTCGACCTACTAGGGTTGGCAAGTTAACCGATGCCAAAATAATGGACGCAACTGCACTTTGTTTTGGTTTCTAAGTCATGACAGTAATCATTAATTTTTGTTGTTAAGAGTAAAATAAATAAATGCTGTCTTGTGTTTTAGGAGTTGAATTCAGTGCTAAGGAACTGATTGACATGAAGAAACACAAGGGCCGAGTTGTGAAACATATCAACACCCGCTTTGTAGAAAATCCATTCGCCACAACAAGCAGTAAGCAAGTATTGCAGAAAGCTGCTGTGTATAAAGCACTTGTTAACCAAGGGAAAATTGGCCATGATGGACGTGAGCTGCAGACTACCCAGTCACCACAGGTGAATGGCTACAAATTTGTTAGTACTCCTTCTCCTGCACCAGGTGTTGAAGATTCTCCTTTTATGACTTGGGGTGAGATTGAGGGCACTCCTGTTCATCTTGATGCTACTGAGATACATCCTTCTCTTACACCAGGTCCAGTTTTTAAAGTAAGATATGTTTTCTTAAAGTAAGCTATGTTTTCTTAAAGTAAGCTATGTTTTCTTAAAGTAAGCTATGTTTTCTTAAAGTAAGCTATGTTTTCTTAAAAAGTAAGCTATGTTTTCTTAAAGTAAGCTATATTTTCTTATTCTATATTTCTATTCTATATTTTCTTATTCTCTTGTTTTCTTATTCAGAGATTCAAATAACTATCTATACAATTAATGCTCAAGGGAAAAATATATAATTTTTTGTATTTGAATTAATATCAAACCTCTTATTATGTGCAAAACATATATTTTTTTAAAGATTCCTGAGGTTCCCAAACGAGACCAGCTAGCCTTGGCTCTTGCAGAAAAAAATAGTAAAGCTCACAGAGCAAAGAAAGAAGCAGCTATCAAGCAAGTAACTCGCAGACTTGCATCGTAAGTTCATTTATTGTAAAGCCTAGTTACAAAAAATTAGAAACAAAGAACTATGTTTAAGAAATTGATGTTAAATAAGAATTGTCTAATAGATTTCGCATAGTATGAATTAGGCAGTAATACTTATTTGTAGATTAAGCTTAACATTATAAAGTCTGCTTCCTTGAGTTGTTTCACAATTTTTTTTTGTGTGTGTAGAACCTGTTTCTTTTAGTCTAATTGTCCATCTTATAGTTGAGCAAATATAAATATTCTAAATTTCTATACGATTGTGTTTTATTCTTTGTAATAATCCTGCAACTTAATGTCACAAACTAACTATAATTTTAGTAATTTATGTTGCCTGTTTTGATGCCAATGCCACATTAGTTAATGGTTATGATTATTATTAATCAATCTTAACTAAATTCAAGTGATGAGAATCTTAATTTTATAATTATTATTAATAATTCTCCCAAAGACACCACTTATCTTTCTCACTTGGCAGATATGCAGGTGCTGTGTTTTCTCTCTTGCACAATATTAAAGACAAACATTTACTATCACACAATATTTCCATAGATGGAAAACTTCTTATCAAAGGAGAAGATAAATCTGTCTTTATATTTAGCGAGCCCCCATCCACTTACTATCTCTCCAAAATATCTCTATAGATATGTAAGAAGGTCAATAAATTTAAATCAACAATCAAATATACAACATATGAATATAATCAAAAGAGCATTGACATGTACATCACTTCACAACAGTGTTCAGTTAATGCTAGACAGTTGTTAAGTTTATTCTAGCATAGACATAAGCAGTCATATTAACATACATATATAATCAAGTTCATGGATAGTGGAGTTTCAGAGAAACAATTAAAGTCAAAGTAAATAACGTTTTCAAAGATAGCAGCTGTTGCCTGCACATGTTCACAATCACTGTCTTTCTTATTCAGGTGATGGTCCCATGTGCCCTTCTAGGTACATTACACAATTGTTCCAGAATCTTTGATGCGCTCACAAAGCACACTGAGAAGAATCATCTAGAACAGGGGTGCACAAACTGCGGCCCGCGGGCCGCATGCGGCCCCCAGAAGACTTTAGGATGTTACCATTATGCAAGGTGCTTTTAACATTAATCTGAACAAGGGAGTAGAACAGTGGTCTGCTTTCCCGTGCATGCATCTTGTGCTGTGTTGAAAACAAACGCTGGATGCGGTATTGAGGTGAGAGCTCTGTGTATTGGGCACATTGTTCACTTCAGCTGATCAAAAGCTATAGTAGTATCTGCGCATCTTTGATGTATGGCGACATCAAATAGCATTAGAAAGAGCGTAGTCATCTAGACCCAAGCCGGCAGCCAGCCAAAGTTCAGTCTGGGGATGGGGTGAGGTGACATGGGGGAAGGAAGGTGCAGTCAGTGTGTATGTCTGGTTGGAATGTAGTGAATTAATTACACAGTTTCCACGGGAAGTGAAGTTGTTTTTAAACTACTGCCCTTTGTAAATATGTCGCGCATAAGAAGCGTAAAACTGAAGACCAAAATCGTCAGTTTAAAGAAGAGTGGACAGCTAAATACTTTATGCGGCATTTTAATGGAGCAGCTATGTGCTTAATTTGTTGTGAGTCTGTTACTGTGATGAAGGACTTCAACTGCAAGCGGCATTACAAAACAAAGCATGCTGCGACTTTTGATGACTTAAAAGGCGCTGCGAGAAACAACAAAATTGAGCAACTTTTAAAAGGTCTGTCAGCAGAGCAACACTTCTTCACAAAAAAGTCTGAAGAAAACAAGTATTTTGCTCCTGCAAGTTGCAAAGTAGCACATATTGTTGCCAAATCATCACGGCCGTTTACTGACGGTGACTTCGTCAAAGACTGCATCCAAGCTGTTTGCACAGAAATATGTCCTGAAAAGGCGGACCTTGACAACGTAGACATAGCACAACTGCTGGTTTTTGTGCGTGCAGTGGATGAGAACTTTGAAATAACTCAAGAATTAGCAGGTATGGCTTCACTACATGGGCGGACGACTGATGAAGATATTTTTGGAGGAGTGACTTCCGTTCTTGGAAACCTTAACGTCCAGTGGCCAAAGCTAGCCAGTGTTATCACAGATGGTGCGCCTGCTATGACTGGAAGAGCATCAGGATTTGTTGCTCACATTTGCAGGGGCTTGGAATTCCAACAGATAGTGTCCACATGTACCATTGCATAATTCATCAGGAATCGCTCTGTGCATGAATCTTGAAATTTGACAATGTCATGAAATTCGTTTTTAATTCTGTGAACTTCATACGATCCAGAGGACTTAACCATCGACAGTTCAGATCATTTCTTGAAAACATCGAGGCAGAATATCGAGACATTCCGTATCACACAGATGTCAGGTGGCTGAATCGAGGAAAGGTATTAAAACGGTTTGTTGAGTTGCGAACGGAAATTTGTGAATTCCTTACTGTCAAAGGCAAAGACACGGCTGTGTTTACTGACAAACAGTGGTTGGCAGACGTGGCATTTCTGACAGACATGACAGATCACTTGAATAGATTCAACCAGCGTCTCCAAGGCAAAGATCACTTTATCTTTGATATGTACAAGGAACTGCAGTCCTTCACGTTGAAGTTGAGGCTCTTCTGTTCGAATCTGTAAGCTGGAAATCTTTGTCATTTTCCGATTTGTTTGGCTTTTCAGGAGTACCAATGTAACTTCAGCAGATACCATTGCAATTGTGAAACATTGCTGAAGGAATTTACTGAACGCTTTGATGCCTTCAAGGAGCACAAGGACTTATTCAACTTCATTCGCGATCCTTTTTCATGTAGTGTAGAGTCCGTGCCTGATCACTGTCAACTGGAGGTAATTGATCTTCAATGTTCACCAGAACTGAAGTCATCATTTCAGCAGAACAACATTTTAACATTTTACGGAAGTCTCAGCTCGAGCACATACAGATATGTCAAGGACTTGGCTTGCAAGTTGTTTTCAGAATTCGGCAGCACATACTTGTGTGAACAAACGTTTTCAGTAATGAACATGAACAAGAACAAGCTGAGATCGAATTTGACCGACAACAATCTCTGTTCGATTTTGAGGCTGGCGACTACAAAACTCGAACCAAATATTGATAAAGTTGTTAACAACATTCAGGCTCACCCTTCTCACTAATAAAGACTAAACCTAGGTTAGTAAGCCAAAAACGAATGTAAAGCACATTAATTTCATTATTTGTATTGTTCTTTTTGTACTGAGCCAGCCATGTGCAATTTGACTTGCGGCCCTCCATGCACTATCAATTGGAAATGTGGCCCTCTGGCCTAAAAAGTTTGTGCACCCCTGATCTAGAATATCAAGCACATCAGGAGGAATGTTCCAGAATTTTCAATGTGTGCTACTTAGCACCCCACGAGGAACATTCAAAATAATCTTCATGAATTCTTGGGACCAAACTCAGGCCACAAATCTCTACCATATTGGCTCTCGAACGGAATTCACAGGAATCAACTTACAGCAATGTTTGCTGCTAAGTTTGATGATAATGCTGGATTCTCACACCAATGTAATCTGGAAGAATACAGTAGTCACTGTTGCCTGTAGGAAAAGGACAAAAAGCTTGCTCTTCTCTGCAAAATCAAATTAAGACAGCACTAAATTTCAGGAATATCTAGAGTTTTTCATCTCAAACTCCTTTCTCTTGTACTAACATTCTCAACTTATAAATCTCACAACAATTTCATTAGCCCGATACACACAAAGCATAATAATATAGCATTGATCAAACTTCACAAGTATAATGTACAACTTAATCAAATTAGTGAACATAGAAATAATGGTTCAATTACACAAAGCAGTCTCCAATTCAAATCATAGATCAATAGCAAACTTATACAAAATATATCTAAATCCATTCTTTCTTTATCAGTTAACTTACCATAAGCTAACAATCACCTTTATGACTGGACTTGAGTTATGTTCAAATTCAAACTGATTAGAATAGGGTACTTCTTCAACAAACCCCATTGGATGAATTTGTTATGAACAAGTATGAGATAATTAGTCAGAAAATCTACTCAACCAATTGGCATTGGCTTGGATTGCATCAGCAATTTCTATCATATTCTCAACCCAAGTTGTTTACTCCAACTCTGACACTTACAAAAGTACTATCTTAAGGAGTGCCCAAGGTCGGGTCACTTTGAAAATTTAACAATTTATATAAGTTAAGTTTAGAAATAGGGATAGGCAAATTTACTCCGCTACACCTGTCTTTATTGTCTTGTGAATGTGTCTGTATATATATATATATATGTATATATGATACGTTTAGCAGTTTAGATAAAATAAAGTATGAATTTATCACATTAAAACATGCAGAGTGTACCAAATGTTTAAACAACATGAAACTAATTTTTTTTGTTTTAGACCTTCCCCAAGCATGAGTCCATTGG
Organism: Sinotaia quadrata; assembly: GCA_028829895.1. Taxonomy (NCBI): domain Eukaryota; kingdom Metazoa; phylum Mollusca; class Gastropoda; order Architaenioglossa; family Viviparidae; genus Sinotaia; species Sinotaia quadrata. Next base: position 72,742,206 of record CM054183.1, on the reverse strand, counting down.
AACGGTTAAGTGGAATGTCTCCAGCAGCTCAGCGTCTTGCCAGCAAACGTCTGGGTGTTAGAACTCACACAGATTCAGCACTTCGTGCTAGCTATTCACCATCTCCATCACGAACTCCTGGGGAGAATACTCCAGTTCACCTTTCAGTTGCATCTCCTGTATTGGACCCATCTCTTCCTGGATGTTGTGGTATTGATAAAAGCAATTCAAACCAAACTACACCAAAGCGAGGTTCATCAGTATCACCTTCACTAACAGACAATTTACTGAATCTTCCAAAACGGCAGAAAGCTGCAGATTTCTTTTGAAGTAGAATTTCATAAAACCACAATTAGACATATTTTTTCATTTAAGAATAACCAAGGAGACAAACTGTTTTGTCTATTTAAATAAGAACTCTGTTGGAAACCTCTACCAAATTATTTTATCATAACAAAGTGAACTTTAATAACAGTTAATAATATACCTTTCATTTAGAGAATTAAACTTTGCTGATATTTTATTAATTTATGAAATAATTATCTAACACTAATTACATAACATGATTATAAATAATTAGTCTGTGATAACATTATGGGGATATATATAAAACTAACTTAACTTTATTTCTTATTTATTTTTCATGAAAATTCTAAACAGAATTAAAAGAATGTATAAACCTGTCTGATATAAGATTTTACAGTATATGTCATTGTACATATAGGAGCAACAAACATTTTGCATTTTGGCTGAATTGAAGAATTGTATAATTAAATATTTTCATGAAATATTTTTAATTTGTTTACTTCAGTAATATACAATCAGTAATAAGTATGGAAATTGGAAAGATTTCTTCACTTTACATTTCCGAATCAATAAATGGTGGCTGTTGTGTTTCAGGTGCATGCATTTACTTACTGTAGAAACTATAATAATATAAACATATAATTTTAACACAATTTTTATCACCTGATTTTTTAGTATTAATTATTTTTCTGCTATTTGTCCTTGAACCCTTTCATGCATTGCTGAATATACAATGGCATTTGGGAAACACTGGTGTATATATGTTTATTTGTATGCATGCATGTTATGTTTGCTTCATCAGATTACTAAAAAAAAGAAACCCTCGATGATAGCTGTGGAAATAAATCATTTGAATAAAAGGAATGCCAAATTTGCTTATTACACTCTGTGTTATTTCATTTATAATTTCTTAGTAATTGTATCCAGATTCAGAAGGTAATAAATTTCATTATAGGCTTATTTCATCATTTTTACTATCTTTATCATTTACTGAATAAATTTAAAAAATATAATACTTATTTCAGAATTGTTAAAAATCTCATCTAGATAAGTGACATAATTGCAGTGAATTATCATTAAAGTTGGGACCAACTAATACAGTACCCACACATGTATGATACAAGTACAATGCATCTTATTCAACTAAGGCTGATGAAGAATATTGACATTTATTATCTGAATTTAAAAGATGAAAAGTGCATGTAAACGACAAATGTAGCCCCTGATTTAAGAAGGGCAAAAGAACAAGTTTCTCATCTGTATAGGAGAGACAAAAGAACATTTCATTAACTGTATTTGTAATTCAACCTCTAATCCACTCAGTTGTGTCAAAAATACAATCCAGTCCTTTATCTAAGGTGGTTGAAAGAACACTATAGCTTTTTGGATAGGAGGAAAGAACACAATAACCCCTTAAATGAAGGACAAGAGTAAAATGTTGCTCCTTGTTCATCAAGATGGATGAGAGTCTACCACAGCTTCTTTGGTAGGAGGGAAAAAATTACAACAGCCACTTTGACGGGACAGAAATGCAATGTAGATCTATATCTGGCTAAGAGTTACCAAAGAACAAGGTTTGCTTTTTCATTCTGATAAGAGTAATGAAATTACGGTAAAGAAGAGAAAAGTTCAACATAATCTTATCCATCTAAGTGGCATGAAAGAACACTGCATATTCTCATCTCTATAGGATGTTAAACCTACACATATTTAATTATTCATCCCCACATCTGCACAGATGGGTCACAAAGTAGTATATTGTTTTTATTGGACAAAGGACAGCAGATTTTCTTCAGTATAGAATGAATGAAATTATAGTACTTTTCATTATCTATCTGTTTGGGACACAAAATAGAAGGCTCTACACAGGTAGGATATATAACAGTCTAGCCCCTTATTTGATTAAAAAGAAATGAAAGACACAGCGTTATTCATTGGTATAAGAAGGAAAAAATTACAACACATTAGCCATACAGTTGGGAAACAGAATCCAACTACAGAATCCTTCATTTGCACAAAGAATTCAAGAGTACAATATAATTCCTTATCCCTCACAAATACAGTATAGTTTCTTATCCGACTAAGAAAACTAGCTTAGCTGGAGCAGAAGACGAAATGACCATGGCTACAATTGAGGGATATATGTATAATTCAGTGCCTAATCTGGCTTAAGAGGGCACAAGAACATTGCAGTTTCTTTATAGGAGGTATGCTTTTGCAATTTAGCCCCTTATCTGCTTAAAATAGATATTGGTAGGGCATAGCTCTTTAAGGTGGATGAAAGAATTCCACATCATTTTATCTAAATAGAAGAAACAAAAGTAGATTCATCACTTAAGCAAATAAGATACATAAAAGCATGATATAGTCCCATATCTAAGAGGAATAAAGTCTGTCACTCCCCATCCAGATAGAAGAGACGAAATTACAATGTAGACCATCATCTGCTTCTGGAGAACAATACTAATTTAGCCTCTTTTTGATCAAGAGGGAGGCCAGAAAAATGCTTCTGAAGAACAATACTAATTTAGCCTTTTTTTGATCCAGAGGGAGGCCAGAAAACTGCTTCTGAAGAACAATACTAATTTAGCCTCTTTTTGATCCAGAGGGAGGCCAGAAAAGTGCTTCTGAAGAACAATACTAATTTATCCTCTTTTTAACTGCAGCATTTCATCTGGATAAGAGTGGCAACATTACAACTTCTTTCATTATCCATAAAATTGTGACAAAACAGTACAGTAACCCTCATCTGCACATGTGGGATAAGTATACAAATTACAATAGAGTCTCATCCAAATCAGAGGGATGAAAACATACGGTAGTTTCTATTCTGTGTAGGAGGGATGAAATTACTATGCAATACTTGTCCATCCAGTTGTGATGAATTATCACAGATGCCTCATGTCTTCGCAAACAATTCAAAAGTACTCATATATTCCCCATCTGATTAAGATAGACTGTATACACGGGATTTATAGGGATCTCAAACTCTTATCACCATGAGGGCTTCAAATGAACCATTGAATTGACTGAAGGCTACACCAAAGAAACATCTTACATATGTTACAAGTATCTTTTTTTTGCATAAAAAAAAAATGAATCAAGCATAATAAGTTCTATTAACACAAATCAAATCTAACTTTTAAAATTGTATTGCGAAATATTAATTCAGTTATATTTACCTACTTTTGGCCACTTAGCTGAGTGTTTAACTTCGAGATCTTCAATATTAGGTGTAATATCCTGAGATAAGTCAATCTCACTGTTGCTTAAAAAATGTTTATCAATAAGCCTTGACCATAACACTGACTTCTAAATGTTCATGAATTTAAAAAAATCATATATGTGTACCTCTAAACATTGCTAATATCTTTACAGAAAAAGTAGTACCTTTGGGAATTTTTCTCATTGAAAGAAATTTGTAGAATTCTGGTATTCCAACATCCAAATACTTATGCTTCAAAATAGTAATACACTGTAGTGCCACTAACTCCCTCTGGATTTCCTAGGTAAATAATAGTGTCAATTACTGCAGCAAATATTTTAGAGAAAACTAAACTGTGGTTCAAGTGCTTTGAATTCTTTAATTGCCCATCAAGCTGTGTGTGTAGGTTACAAATGATATCTGCATATTCTTTCAAGGATTTGGGTCCGACATTTCTTAACGAATTTACACTTGAGGAATTAACCAAATTTCCACTGTCATTTATTTCTCCCACAAAATAATTTAGACCTTGAATGATTTAACAATTAAATAACATCATTACATTACAGGTAATAACATATGTTTTTGCCCTGAAGTTTAAATTGAGTGCATTCAGGTAGTCAAAGTTATCTGTTAAAAAAGCAAGATTGAGGACAAAATTTGAATTATCAGTTGAGGAACAGTCTGTAAAAAAGGTTTTCTATAAAAGGTTGTGACGATTTAGCTATCATTTCAAAATTTACTCTCACTGAATCTTCACTAGTTAATATTTGTAAAGAAATTTTGTTGCTTGTCAAATGTTGCTTTAAGTTGTAAAACTTTTTCATCTCAATTTTTTCCAGTAATTGAATCATACCTTTTGCGGTGCATTTTGTCATAGTGGCAATATAGATTGTACTCCTTGGGAAGGGTAATTGTTTGATGACAGATAGGCAATGAATTTTTCAGCTTATCTCTGAAAAAAATATCAATTTTCCCCCTTCTCTAGGCAACTTTCTTCTTCTTCAATGATTGCTCTTTTTTCGATGTTGAAGTCATTTTTAAGGTTTTACATTAATTTAGTAAAACTGTTCATTCTCTGATAATGCACTGGGTATTTAAGACCAAGGCAGAAGTGAGAGAATTGAGGCAAGGGTGGGACAGTGACCACTTTTGTGGTCGGCGAGTCTGTCTTTGTAAAACTAGCTACGACAGTCATAAGAGCAGTTAGCTCTAATACATGTTAAAGACCATGTAGTGATCAGGTAAAAGTGGGAAAATGACCCTTTCACCATAATAAATGTAATTAAAAACATTAATTTCCTACACGCCAACATTCACAGCGATAATATTAATGATACAGACAAGATTGGTGTGGTCATCATAAAGATGAGAGGCAAACACTTAAAAAAAAAATAGTGCCTCATAAATTCTGAGAGAATATTAAGAGTTGTGTTGGGCTTCATGAAATACTTTGGCGGGTTGCATGTTTGAGACCCCTGGATCATTAACTTACAGTGCATTTCCATCATCCATTCAGTTATTATAAAGCAGAGAAACACTCATTTGCAGTCGGAACAAAATTACAATCCAGTTAATTATCTAAGAGTGACGACAAAATACAGCTTTTCATCTTTTAGGAGGTACACCTTTAGAACACATTTCATTATCGTTCCAGTTTGGATGAAATGGAACAACAGTGCCTCTAATCCACACAAAAGATAAAATATACATTATGGTCACAATGATAATGAATAATGAATTTCAATGACAGTAGCCCATAACTCAATCTAAGATGGACAAAAGATCATTAAGCTATATAGGAGGGTGTGGCAGAGTAAATTTGTCTATCCGTATTTCTAAACTTAATAATTATATAATTGTTAAGGTGACTTAGGTATTGCTTATGATGATATTTTTGTAAGTACCAGAGTTGGAGTAAATAACTCAGGTGGAGAACATGCTAGAACTGTTGATGCAATCCAAACCAGTTCCTAGTGGATGAGTAGTTTTTCTGACTCAGTCTCACACTTGTTCATAACAAATTCATCCAGTGGGGATGGACCGGAAGTTATTTGGTAGAAGAAAGTTCTATGTTCTAATCACTTTGATTTTGACATAACTCGAGTCCAGTCATGAAGGTGATCTTTTATGAAAGGAGCAAACCCTGTTTTGTTTTGTAACCTTGTATCCACTTCAGACTGCAGTGACTACTTTATCGGATCATGTTGGTGGGTGTATCCTGCGTTGTCGTCGAACTTATCAATAAATGTTTTGCTGTAAGATGATTCCTGTGAATTCCATTCAAGAGCCAATACAGCGGAAATTGAGACTTGAGTTTGATTTCGAGAATTCACAAAAGTATATTGAACATTTCTCATGGTGTGCTGAGTAACACACGTGAAGATTCAGGAACATTCCTCTTGATGTGCTTGATATTGCATACGAAGTTCTGGACGATTCTCCACGGTGTGCTTTGTGAGCGCATTGAAAATTCTGGAACAGTTGTGTAATGTGTCTTGAAGGGGTATGTTGGACCGTCCTCTAATTATAAAAAAGTGACTTGTGGCAAAACGTGATTGTGAACAGTTGTGTAATGTGTCTTGAAGAGGTATGTTGGACCGTCCTCTAATTATAAAAAAGTGACTTGTGGCAAAACGTGATTGTGAACAGTTGTGTAATGTGTCTTGAAGGGGTATGTTGGACCGTCCTCTAATTATAAAAAAGTGACTTGTGGCAAAACGTGATTGTGAACAGTTGTGTAATGTGTCTTGAAGAGGTATGTTGGACCGTCCTCTAATTATAAAAAAGTGACTTGTGGCAAAACGTGATTGTGAACAGTTGTGTAATGTGTCTTGAAGGGGTATGTTGGACCGTCCTCTAATTATAAAAAAGTGACTTGTGGCAAAACGTGATTGTGAACAGTTGTGTAATGTGTCTTGAAGGGGTATGTTGGACCGTCCTCTAATTATAAAAAAGTGACTTGTGGCAAAACGTGATTGTGAACAGTTGTGTAATGTGCCTTGAAGGGGTATGTTGGACCGTCCTCTAATTATAAAAAAGTGACTTGTGGCAAAACGTGATTGTGAACAGTTGTGTAATGTGCCTTGAAGGGGTATGTTGGACCGTCCTCTAATTATAAAAAAGTGACTTGTGGCAAAACGTGATTGTGAACAGTTGTGTAATGTGTCTTGAAGGGGTATGTTGGACCGTCCTCTAATTCTAAAAAAGTGACTTGTGGCAAAACGTGATTGTGAACAGGTGCTAGTGACAGCTGCCATCATTAAAAAAGGTTATGTACATTGACTATACTGCGTCACAAAAAAAATATTTATAAGTTGTCTAAGATTTTCCAACTGATTTAGATAATTTTGCACTGATGAATTTGAAAATGACATCCATTTTTAAAAAATCAGGTCAGGTTTTATTATTTTTTTTTTAAATCTAATTCGATTTTAAAAAATCCGATCTTATAGCTAAATCGATTACATTTTTGTAACATCATTAGGCAATTTTTGTTAATATTTCTCTTCCAAAATAGGTTTTAAAATTTAAAAAAATAATTTAAATTTTAAAAAATCGTTTTCTAACATAATTCATTTATTAAATGTTACAAACGTTGATTAATGTACATTGAATAGTAGACATTGATAACGGTAAGTACATATAAATTCAATATTAGGTCATCATAGTTCAAAATTCAGGGCATGAACTTCGTCTCTTCGAACTTCTAGAATGCTCAACAGTAGGAATGTCTCTCAACAGTAGGAATGTCCAACAGTAATCAGCCATAATGACTGCATCCCAGCGTCCCTGATACCTGGTTTCCATCTCTTTCATATCCTGATGAAATCTCTCCCCTTGATCGTCACTCTTTGATCCCAAATTTTCAGGAAACCGATCCATATGTAAGAATAAGTAATGCATTTTGATGCTCATGTTGCATCCAAGGTTTTTGAAAGCAGTTAGCATATTGGCAACAAGCTTTGCAAAGTTCCTGGCCTTATTGTTGCAAAGAAAGTTTTTCACGACCAGAACAAAAGCCTTCCACGCTTCCAGTTCCACTTCATTCATTGAGTTTTCAAACTCTGGATCTCTGATTAGCTTACGGAGTTGTGGACCATCAAAAATGCCAGCTTTCAACTTCTCAATGGTCAACCCTGGAAAAGCATGGCACAAGTAAGCGAAACAGCCACCATCCTTGTCCAGAGCTTTGGTGAACTGTTTGATTAAGCCAAACTTAAAGTGCAGCGATGAGAAAAGTATCTTGTCTCTGTCCACCAGAGGGTTGTTTATGAGGTTCTTTGTTTTGCAAGATACCAATTCCTCTCGTACAGGCCAATCCTGCTTCGTGTAATGCTGTGCTTTGTCCCTACTATCCCACATGCACAGAATGCATGGGTACTTGGTGAATCCAGACTGTTGTCCCAACGAAAAGTTTACCATCTTCAGGTCAACACAAAGTAACAGTCCATGCTGATCATAACGAATTTTCTCCAGCACGTACTTCACTGCTTCGTACTTCTCCTTCAGTGTAGTCGAGTGAGCCAGAGGTACAGAGGCAAACTGGTTACCGTTGTGTAGTCGAGTGAGCCAGAGGTACAGAGGCAAACTGGTTACCGTTGTGTAGTCAAGTGAGCCAGAGGTACAGAAGCAAACTGGTTACCATTGTGTAGCAGAACACATTTCAGTGATCGCTTGCTGCTGTCAGTGAACAATCTCCAATCTTCAGGTTTATATTGTGGCACTCTTAGCTTGTGCAGAAGCTGCACAATATCTGTACAGTACACCAGGTCCTCTGTAGAGAAAAAAACTGAGACACTCTTGATGTCTGTTGCGGTAGAAGGTGATGCGAACACTGTCAGAAAGGACATTTTCCCCCCTCAATCTGGATGCCAACAGTTCAGCAGATGACTTTGACAAGCTGAGATCACATTTGTCATGAATGTAAGTGATACATCGTTTATTTATTCTCCATTAAAATTTCTTTCTGCACACGCAGGAACAGATACTGAATTAATCCTATCATTATATTTAGCTGCCGCCAGGCATAGGTAATTATTTCATGTGATCAAGTGGACAATGATATTAGGGCAATTGTTGCATGGCTTTTATTATACCCAGTTGAATGTAATACACTGTTCTTTGCATTATATGTAAACACCAAATATTGTATGTTTGCATTTATGTAAACATCAATATGTATTGTTTGTATTTTGTATAAACACACATCTCTTTGTAAGCATTGTTTAGTTATATTTATGTAAACATTAGATGTATTATTTGTATCTGCATAAACATCAGTACTTTTTTTTCAATTTTTGTGTCAACACCACTTCTCTATGTAAGTATTGATTGTATTTATGTAAACATCAGTATTTATTGTTTTATTTGTGTAAACACTACTTCTCTATGCAAGTATTGATTGTATTTATGTAAACATCAGTATTTATGGTTTGTAATTGTAGTAAATATCAGTATTTATTGTTTTATTTGTGTAAACCATTTTCTATATATGTATTATTTGTATTTATGTAAACACACGTCTCTATGTATGTATTGTTTGTATTTATGTAAACACCACGTCTCTATGTATGTATTGTTTGTATTTATGTAGACACCACGTCTCTATGTATGTATTGTTTGTATTTATGTAAACACCACGTCTCTATGTATGTATTGTTTGTATTTATGTAAACACACGTCTCTATTTATGTATTGTTTGTATTTATGTAAACACACGTTTCTATGTATGTATTGTTTGTATTTATGTAAACACCACGTCTCTATGTATGTATTGTTTGTATTTATACATATGTTGTATATGTATTCCACAACCGCAAAAGCGGCGGAAGCCGGAAGCGCCCCCTACACTACGACGACGACACAACCAGATGATTCGTATTTTTCATCTGTTATAATCTTTCAAATAAAATTAAAGATATGAGGTAAAAACTTAGGAGGACTTGGTATTGAAAGACAAATAGCTTGATGGTGACGGTAGCGAAGAAAGAGTGACATTAGGCTGACAAGTGCACAAGACAAACGACTTCACAAACAGAGACGTACAGTCGTTGTTTACAAGTTGGCGTACATGTAGCATTTCTAAATGGGGCCTGCTGCAAAAATTAAAATATTTCTTTCAAGGCGATTAACATTAATTATTTAAATACCATCAGTTTAAGTCAGTACGCAATAGTTTTCTTTTACAAAGTATGCTAGGCAGTGAATAAATAGGCCTACGCTAAATTTAAGAAGAGATCACGCTAACTTAACCTCTACAGCCAGTTTCACTTTGCTTATGATTGACGAGTTTACTAAACGCAGAAATGTGAATAGTGTAAACAATCTTAAGAACACTTCACTCACTACTGAGACCTCAAGTTTACTGAGGAGCTACTAGTTGATAAAGGTAGCCTGCATCACTCCCTTCTGTTAAACCGAGTTGATAAAGGTAATGTACAATTGTACATCACACGTTACCGGTAGACCGAGTTGATAAAGGTAATGTACATTGTCACGAAACGGGAGGGCTCGTTACAAGCCGACCCCGAGCTGAAGTTAGAGATGCAAGGGGTGAAGTCTATTTTTGGCCTGCTCCGGTGCACCTCCAAGAAAAGCCCATGTGACGTATGCCAGTACTACGTCGCGTCAAGTTGTTACATAGACACACATGACATACACCATTGATGTTTGGGTGGGGCCCAGTTTATTAGTGTCATGCCAAGGAACGTTTTATTGGCGGTGTGTGTTGTGAGTGTGTATCATAAATGTGAATAAATGGACGAACAGACGAACGGTGCAAAACAATAGTACAAATTCTTTCGTCCCTCTCAAAAACTATGAATAACAAGAGAGTTGAAAGATGTTTAAATCAGGTTATTTATTTCCCGATTTAAAAGGGGGCACTACTCTTTCGCACAGTGATTAATCATTCATTCAACTTTCCAATGTCATACACTCTGTGGGAAATAAGGGGAGATGAAAATGATGAAATTCAAAATATAAAATAAAGATTAATTACACAGTTCTTATGCGGCAAATGGGGCCGCTTTAACAATAGTTGACATGTAAAATAAGCATTACTTTTAACATTAGAGTTCTTATTTTGCAAACGATATAATAGTGTTCATTTTCTTAGAGTCCTAGACTTAAGTATGTGCGCGTTAGCCGTGCGAATTTTTACTCACTATTAATGTCAGAGTTCCAAGGAGATGACGTAAGCTCACACGTCACTTATAAGCGGCACTTCAAAGTGAAGATCACACGCAATTGAGGCGTGCATTACAGGTGAAGATTCTGCAGAATCTAGGCACCACTTTCAGATTATCACGGGGGAGAAATCTGAAATTTAACTGACTGTTGTCAGTCTCGATAATTGTCGCTGTTTCTGGTTGTCGTGGATACGGACACCCCAACGACGTTTAGCATTATCGGGTGGAGTCGTCCAGTGGGATGTGTCGTCGCATTACATTGAGTGTAGAAATCCGGATGTCTGAGACGATCACGGTGCTAGCCTCCCAATAGCGGCATAGATCTGCCAAACCAACTCAGACAGGGGGGAGAACAAATTGGTCCCTCGTGTCGTTAACTGCATACAACCAGCGTCGCATGCATGGGTTTTTTCTTGACAGTGAACTTTCCACTTTGCCAAAAGTTATACTGAGTAATTTTGCCTCGTTACTCAATATATGGCATCAGACGGATGGAAAACGGATGGAAAGAGATTATTGCAGCTTTCCTTTATGAAATCTCTGTACATGAGATAATTCATACGTGAAGTTAGACTGGCTTCAGACGAATCGACGTTTTCAACATTGAGAATAAAGTCTTCATTTTGCCTCTTATATAGCCTTCACTGAAGGTTTCCAAAACTTCCAGAAGCTATGTCCTGTGACATGATTTTTGCCTTGGATATATAGTGGTAATCGTGATGCACGCTTTTCTGTGGTCAATTCTAATGCGCACTGGCCATTTCTCTCGTCAACAACATGTGACCGTAGTGCGCAGTTGTCCCAATTTATTTAATATACATATTCTTCATAAACTAATATATATATTCAATATGATAATTGACACACACTGCGTCACGAACGTCTGTCTACTAAAGAGATCTTAGGTGACCGTTACTGGAAGTTACATGCTACATACGAAAAATAACAAAACTCGGGTTACTTCAACTAGTTTTGATAGCGGTTTTTTAAAATGAAATAAAATATAATTTCGGTCCCTCATTTCCTGTGACAACCCCCTTCTTAAAATTGATTGGAGCTCACAGAGTGGAAATCAATTAGGAACAAAAAATTTTATTTCATTCGATAGTCCCCACAGGAATTATATGCGCATCTGTGGAGAGACTATCCTCTCTCTTGTTTATATCGCGGTTATGGCATGCTGGGATAATGCATCGGCACCCGAATTTTCTCTGCCCGCGATGTGTTCGACAACGAAGCTATACTCCTGTAGCAGGAGTGTCCATCTAGTTAGCCTAGCGTTATCATACATGCTAGTGCGCAGATATGTCAGCGGCTTATGATCGCACTGCAGGATGAATGGTTTAGAGTACAGATAAGCACTAAATTTCTTGAGTGCCCATACGATTGCTAAGCACTCTTTTTCAATCGTAGAATACCGTGTCTCATGATCTAACAGTTTCTTAGAAGTGTATGCTACCGGTAGGTATTCGTCATCTGTCTCTTGGAGAAGTATGGCACCGAGGCCTTCGTCTGATGCGTCGGTCCTGACAATAAATCTTTTGTCAAAGTCTGGTAACTGTAGGATTGGTTTACTGGTCAAGATGTCCTTCACTTTTTCGAGGGCGGTGCTACACTCTGCCGTCCATCGTATTTTCATGGGTTGTTTGTTCCCAGTTAAGTCCGTCAGTGGTTTAAGAAGCGTACTGAAGTTTGGGACAAATTTTCGGTAGTACCCCACTAGCCCCAAAACTGCCCTGACCTGTTTCTTTGTAGTCGGTAAGGTCATGTCACGAATGGCTGCAGTTAAGTCTAGATTAGGGCCTATTTGTCCGTCACTTATGATATGGCCAAGAAATTCAATCTCTCGAAAGCCCGCGCGTACTTTGGTGGGTTTCACGGTCAATTTATGGCGCTCGAGAATATCAAGTAGACCACCCACTGAGGATAAATGTTGGTCCCATGTTCCTGTTGCTACCAGTATGTCATCAAAGAAATTCAATGCGTCAACGCTCTCTAACGGTAATTTTCGCATGAAGCGCGCGAATGTTGCGGGTGCGTTCGCTAGTCCGAACGGTAGTCGGCAAAACTGAAATAAGCCTAGCGGAGTTGGGAATGCTGTTTTTGGTCTGTCGTCTGTAGCAACTGACAGTTGCCAGTACCCTTTGCACATGTCAAACTTCGAAAAGTAATGTGCCTTAGTTAGTTTTGCGAATAATTCGTCCTGATTTGGAATAGGTTCCGCATCGAATTCAGTTATCTCATTTAACTGTCTGTAGTCCACACAAAAACGAAGCGTACCGTCTTTCTTTTTAACTAAGACGACCGGTGATGAATATGGGGAGATTGACTGTTCAATCACGCCCTGTTTTTGCATTTCACGCACCTGTTCTGCTATGTACTTTGTGCTCTCATATTTCTGTGGGTACTGTTTTAAGCGTATCGGTTTGTCACTTAAAAGTTTGATGCGGTGTTCAACCAAATCTGAGTGGCCCGGTTGGTCGGTGAATATGCGCGCGTGTCTGTGTAAGAGTTTTGACATTGCGTCGCGCTGTTCGACAGTTAAGTTCGAGTCAATCTCGACTTGATCGACTGTAACTGCGGAGTTAGGCTGGGTTTCGGCGGACATCATGTCTGTTCTGAAATTGGAGTCTTCCAATTGTATCAGTGCGACATTCACGCTTTGTATCTGTTCGTCGCTGCGTTCATAGTAACGCTTGAGCATATTTATGTGATAGGTTTTCTGCTTATTTCCTATCTGTATGCTGTAGTCGTTCTGCTTCACACGCTTAATAACGTGATAGGGTCCACGCCAGTGCATTTGCATGCGGTTGTTATGCGTGGGCCGCAAGAGTAACACGAGCTGACCTGGTTCGAGGTTACGTTCCACAGCCGTACGGTCAAAATTTCGCTTGTATCGGGGTTGTTTTTCGCGAATGTTTTCCTGTGCTAAGTGACATGTCTCGGTCAGACGTTGACGTAGTTCGGCTACGTACGTGTGAACATCTTTACCATCGGTCACAGTGTCTCCCTTGACCCATGTTTCTTTTATTAGCTTAAGGGGACCACGAGGTTGTCTGCCGTATAGTAGTTGGAACGGTGAATAGCCCGTACTCTCTTGTGGGAGTTCGCGATACGCGAAGAGTAATGGTGCTAGAAAACGTGGCCACTGGTCGGGTTGTTCCGAGGCCATTTTAATTAACATTTTCTTTATTGTACCGTTGAAACGTTCAACGGCACCATTAGACTGAGCGTGATATGGTGATGAGAACAACTGTTTACACGCTAGTAGACGCATTGTTTCAGCCATCATTGCTGAGGTGAATTGAGTGCCCTGGTCACTCAATATTTCTCGAGGTACGCCCGTGCGAGAAAATACGTCTATTAAAGCGTCTGCGACTTCGATCGCTGTGATGCCCTTTAATGCGACTGCTTCTGGATATCGTGTTGCAAAATCCACGATTGTTAGGATATAGCGATATCCTCCTTCGGCCGCGGGAATGATTGGGCCAATAATGTCTACTGCGACTTTTAGGAATGGTTCCTCTACTGTTGGTACTATCTCGAGGGGAACTCGACTGACACGCCCTCGGTCAATATGTTGTTGACACTGCGTACACGTACGAACGTACGAGCGAACATCCCTACTCAGGCCTGGCCAAAAAAAGTCCTCGCGAATCCGTTGTTCAGTGCGACGTGCGCCCTGATGTCCGGACATGATTGAGTCGTGTGCAAAGCTAAGAATCAGCTGTCTGAGTGGTGTAGGGGTAAATAAACACGTGGTGCTTTTAGTATCATTTTCCTTAAAGTCGGTGCGCCGAAACGCTAGTCCGTCCTTCAGGAAATACGTAATTGTCGCGTACTTGCTGGACGTAATAGTGTTTTTCCGTGCCAGCTTTAGCATTGAGGACAAGCTTTTGTCCTCCTGCTGCAGGTGACTGAGTTGACTTGGGGTCAACTGCGGAAATGTGTTCTCGACTATCTTTAGAGCTGGGGGTCCTTGTTTACTACGTTCCCGTTGTGCTCTAGTGGTTACGGGGAGAACAGGATAGATGCCATCAGTGTGTGCGTCACACTGCCCGGGTGATAGTATGAATCCGAACTGCATGTCTCTTATCACTGCGGCGGTGACTGTACCAGAAAATACGGGTGACGTAACATGTACAGTGGCTCTTGGACATGTACTAAGGTGTCCCATAACACATCGAATGCGGACACTACCTCTTAGATACTGTTCAGGGCGTACAAGTTTAGCATTTATGCAGCTTATGGACGCGCCTGTATCGACCAGTATTTTGACTCTTTTTCCGTTTACTGTAGCCTGTTGGGTCTTTAGAGTTGCACCTGTTTCAGTGCATACCTTTACATCACGTGGACTGGGACAGTTCTGAGAACTATGCCCCTTCCCTTTGCAAGTGTAACATGTCATTGGCGGGGAGTCACATGTGTGACGTCGTACGTCTTGTGACTTAGTATATGTCCGCTGTACCGGTTCGGGTTTTTCCGATTTCGTCATCGGTCGGTTCGGTTTCGGTGTATACTTCTGCCGATTTGTAAGAGGAGGGCGTGGTGCACTCCTCGTATTTACCGGATCAGGGTAATCATTATACGTGTCTGCTAGCTTCAACATATCACAGAAGTTAGTCGGGGGATTTCGCTGCAAATATGTCGTCATTGCAGGCGGAGCAATATGGAGAAATTGATCTCTTAATATCAAATCAAATAGGCCCTCATATGTCTTCCGGATGTCTGTCAAATCAATCCATCTATCAAGATAATGGCGTAACCGGGTACCGAAGGCTTGCATGGTGTCATTTGCTTTAGGTATGGCTCTCCTAAACATTTTTCGAAAGCCTTCTGCTGTACATTGAAAAGTACGCATCAAACCCGTTTTGAGATCTGCATAAGTAATAGCGGGATCGCGCGTTAGATCAGTAAATGCGCGCGAGCTTTCACCTTGAAGTATTTGACCGAGTTGTTGTTTCTTTTCAATGTCAGTGTAATTAAAGTTGGCAATGAAACTGTCAAAGCGTGTCAAAAACTCGTCAATCGTCTCGACTTCAGGGTTAAAGAAAGCTAGCCGTGTACGGGGTTTATTTAACTCGGCCTGTTGCTTAGCAGTCCCATCTAACAACTTCTCTCTAGCTGTTACCTCTTGCTTAGCTAATTCAAGCTGTTCCTGATGTGCTCTAGCTTTTAACTTAAGCTTTTTCTCTTCTACTTCCTGCCTTTTATCTTCTAAATCCCTAGCAGACTGAATCTTTAATAACTCTATTTCTCTCATATCTTGGATTTCTTTCTCTTTAAAATCTCTCGCCTCTTTCGCTCTTTTTTCCTCTAGCTCATTTTTTCTATCCTCTAGTTCTCTCAGGTTTTGCATCTCTAGCTGTTTAGCTAACTCTCTCTTATCTTCTAGCTCTCTCAAAGTTCGCATCTCTAAATCCTTAGCTATCTGTCTCTTATCTTCTAGCTCTCTCACCTCTTTCGCCTCATTTTCTTTCGCAACATACCATTTAGCTATCTCCTCATCCACGTATTTCTTTAACTCGGCTTTCTCATACCCGAATTCTCTACCCATAGCCATGAGTTCTTTCTTTATGTTTACTAGCTCGGCCATTTTTAAAATTGCTAGTTATCACGAGTATGGATAAAGTGACTTAGAATATTCGCGGGATTTTGACCTCTGTAGGTCACAAGTGGTACAATGGTGTGCGTATGAACACCAGCCACCACGTGATTAGGATTATTACAAACACGAGTAAAAGAAATCCTAATCAGAAATTTGCAAAGTTAGCAAAATTAGCAAAACAACAGTTGCTAATGTAGCGTACAAAATATCGATCTATGTACGTCTAAACACGGGTCGGTACGCGTTAACGATAATAGCGTAAAGATAATAAAACTTATTTCAACACAATAATAAGTCTTATCAAAATCCAGTTCACCTAAGTCTCAATAGCAAAGCCCTAACATGCAATAAACAATGCATAATGGTGATGAGATAGAAAAGCAGGAAAGAGATGATACTTTCTTACAACAACACAATTTACCTTGTCAGATCACGGTCAGTGGTCACCAGAATGGTACAAAGTGGAGGGCTCGTTACAAGCCGACCCCGAGCTGAAGTTAGAGATGCAAGGGGTGAAGTCTATTTTTGGCCTGCTCCGGTGCACCTCCAAGAAAAGCCCATGTGACGTATGCCAGTACTACGTCGCGTCAAGTTGTTACATAGACACACATGACATACACCATTGATGTTTGGGTGGGGCCCAGTTTATTAGTGTCATGCCAAGGAACGTTTTATTGGCGGTGTGTGTTGTGAGTGTGTATCATAAATGTGAATAAATGGACGAACAGACGAACGGTGCAAAACAATAGTACAAATTCTTTCGTCCCTCTCAAAAACTATGAATAACAAGAGAGTTGAAAGATGTTTAAATCAGGTTATTTATTTCCCGATTTAAAAGGGGGCACTACTCTTTCGCACAGTGATTAATCATTCATTCAACTTTCCAATGTCATACACTCTGTGGGAAATAAGGGGAGATGAAAATGATGAAATTCAAAATATAAAATAAAGATTAATTACACAGTTCTTATGCGGCAAATGGGGCCGCTTTAACAATAGTTGACATGTAAAATAAGCATTACTTTTAACATTAGAGTTCTTATTTTGCAAACGATATAATAGTGTTCATTTTCTTAGAGTCCTAGACTTAAGTATGTGCGCGTTAGCCGTGCGAATTTTTACTCACTATTAATGTCAGAGTTCCAAGGAGATGACGTAAGCTCACACGTCACTTATAAGCGGCACTTCAAAGTGAAGATCACACGCAATTGAGGCGTGCATTACAGGTGAAGATTCTGCAGAATCTAGGCACCACTTTCAGATTATCACGGGGGAGAAATCTGAAATTTAACTGACTGTTGTCAGTCTCGATAATTGTCGCTGTTTCTGGTTGTCGTGGATACGGACACCCCAACGACGTTTAGCATTATCGGGTGGAGTCGTCCAGTGGGATGTGTCGTCGCATTACATTGAGTGTAGAAATCCGGATGTCTGAGACGATCACGGTGCTAGCCTCCCAATAGCGGCATAGATCTGCCAAACCAACTCAGACAGGGGGGAGAACAAATTGGTCCCTCGTGTCGTTAACTGCATACAACCAGCGTCGCATGCATGGGTTTTTTCTTGACAGTGAACTTTCCACTTTGCCAAAAGTTATACTGAGTAATTTTGCCTCGTTACTCAATATATGGCATCAGACGGATGGAAAACGGATGGAAAGAGATTATTGCAGCTTTCCTTTATGAAATCTCTGTACATGAGATAATTCATACGTGAAGTTAGACTGGCTTCAGACGAATCGACGTTTTCAACATTGAGAATAAAGTCTTCATTTTGCCTCTTATATAGCCTTCACTGAAGGTTTCCAAAACTTCCAGAAGCTATGTCCTGTGACATGATTTTTGCCTTGGATATATAGTGGTAATCGTGATGCACGCTTTTCTGTGGTCAATTCTAATGCGCACTGGCCATTTCTCTCGTCAACAACATGTGACCGTAGTGCGCAGTTGTCCCAATTTATTTAATATACATATTCTTCATAAACTAATATATATATTCAATATGATAATTGACACACACTGCGTCACGAACGTCTGTCTACTAAAGAGATCTTAGGTGACCGTTACTGGAAGTTACATGCTACATACGAAAAATAACAAAACTCGGGTTACTTCAACTAGTTTTGATAGCGGTTTTTTAAAATGAAATAAAATATAATTTCGGTCCCTCATTTCCTGTGACATACATCACTCGTTACCGTTAGACCGAGTTGATAAACGTAATGTACATCACTCGTTACCTTTAGACCGAGTTGATAAAGGTAGCCTACATCACTCATTACTGTTAAACTGAGTTGATAAAAGATATTATTCATTGGACGCTAGAGCGAGGCTATTTATGGATACATCTCTTTACAGAGTGAGGCCGAGCTATACATGTGCATTACTAGTTATAGATTTCACTGATCTTTGTGCATACGTCATAAGGGCATGTCTACTGTCTGATTTTATCCCTGCATACTTCAGTAAGGACATGTCATCTGTCTGATCTTGTCTGTGAATACTTCAGTAAAGACATGTCATCTGTCTGATCTTGTCTGTGAATACTTCAGTAAGGACATGTCATCTATCTGATCTTGTCTGTGAATACTTCAGCAAGGACATGTCATCTGTCTGATCTTGTCTGTGCATACTTCAGTAAGGACATGTCATCTGTCTGATCTTGTCTGTGCATACTTCAGTAAGGACATGTCATCTGTCTGATCTTGTCTGTTAATACTTCAGTAAGGACATGTCATCTGTCTGATCTTGTCTGTGCATGCTTTCAGTGTGAGCATGTCTATTGTCTGATTTTTTCTGTGCATACTTCAGTAAGGACATGACATCCGTCTGATCATGTCAGTGCATGCTTTTAGTGTGAATATGTCCACTGTCTGATTTTGTCTGTGCATACTTTAGTAAGGACATGCCATCTGTTTGATCTTGTCTGTTGCATATTTCAGTAAGGACTTGTCATCTGTCTGACTTGTCTGTGCCTGCTTTTAGTGTAGATATGTCTTCTTTCTGATCTTGTCTGTGTCTGCTTTCAGTGTGAGCATGTCTTCTGTCTGATCTTGTGAATGTAGATTTGGTGTGGACTAATGCCTTCTTTCTGATTTTGTTTGTGCATATTTCCAGTGGGACATGCGTTGTTGTGCTAAATCCATTTCAATTTAATTTTTAAACAATTATTACAAATCTCAAAAAAAAAAAAAAAAGAAAGAAAATTTTACACACTCTACGCACGCACACACACACACACACAAATATACATAGACACTCCATATTAAAACAGTCTTTGGAGGTTTTGTCGCCCGCATATACCTTTTGACTGACAGTCTGTCTCGATCCTCTGTCAGGTTTAATAATAAGTTGGCTGTTGGAAGAGCCGGATACATTTCTTCTTGACTTTCTGTTTCCCTTCAACTCAGACTGAGAGACAGTCACTTGATGTGTTAAGCAAGCACCATTACACTTAATTATCTTAATCTTATTCATTTAAGAATGCATGAAATTATTTTTACAACCAAATTCGTTCTTTTTGAAGAGGAATTTCAGACAATACGATGTATTTATCTTAACCTTGCTCTTTACTGTCTGGGTCAAGCGCTGAATACAACGGGTGATAACGGAGGCCGTTTTCCCCGTTTCTTTGGTGTGGAAAAATGAGTGTATAAATCCAAGTTTTCAATATGGATAAATCTAGAACAAAACAATTTATTCCATATTTCGATTTGCGCATACTTTTTCCGTTAGTTCCTTCATATTCTGTCACTACGTCACATCCAAGGTAGATAGATGTATGACGTCATTTAAGAGGAAGAAGGATGTGGAAACGTATTACTGACAAAACCTGTTAGACAATTCTACAGTATGGATGGAAGAATTAAGGCAGTTACTCGGATTTGATCTTAAAATAACTTGACAAATATTAGATTCTGTCTCTGGTTGAAATATACAACTTATTTATTATAAAAATTCTAGGAAGTCCACAAGACTGTAATAGCGGACATGGTTTTGGTGAAAAATGCGCAATGTGACAGCTTGACAACGTCCATGTTATAAATGTAAATGACTCATGACAAATGATGTAGACCACAGAATTTTTAGTATAATTATTTTTACCTTTTATGACGTAGACCACAGGCCTCTTATTTGTTCTTATTTTCATGACGTAGGCCACTCAGTTCTTAGTATTTATTCTATGTTCTTATGACGTAGGCCACAGAGTTCTTTATGTTATTCTTTGTTCTCATGCCGTAGATCATAGAGTTCTTAATATTTATTCTTTGTTCATATGACATATGCCATATGAGTGTTTATTATTTGTTCTTATGACGCAGACCATAGAGCTCCTAGTCTTTATTCCCATAACGCAGACTACAAATTTCTCAGTATATATTCTTTGTTTTCTCATGATTTAAGCCACAGACTTCTAAGTATTATTATTTATTTAATTTTTGATAAAATCTGACGTAGAATTAATACTATTACATACGATTTTCTTTATGTTTCACAAGCATACATTTTGTTGAGAGGCCATACAAAAACATGTCAATAATTATATTTAGCATAAGAAGAGCATCAATATAGAATTAATTAGCTTCATCAACAATTTAAAAATCGCATTTCAGTAAAAAGAGAACACATACATACCATCCAAACGTTATTAATAATAATACAGCATTTCTTAGTAAAAAACAAAACATAAACATATAAACCAAACATTATCAAAATTAGATATATATTAATAAAAACAGAACATATACATATAACCAAACGTTACTGGTAATAATTTCTTTGTAACCAAGAACACTTGCATTCAAGCCAAATGTTTTTATAAAAATAAAACAAAATCACTAAGAACGCTGACCTATAAATCTAATGTTGTTAACAATACTCAAAACTCATCTCCTGGTAAACAAAGAACACTTGCATATAAACCAGTTATTGTAACAAACACTCAAAAACGCATCCCCTAGTATTGTTATCACCACTTAACACGCATCCCTAGTATTGTTATCACCACTCAAAAACGCATCCCCTGGTATTGTTATCACTACTCAAAAACGCATCCCTTAGTATTGTAATCACCACTCAAAAAGGCATCCCCTAGTATTGTTATCACTAGTCAAAAACGCATCCCCAGTATTGTAATCACCACTCAAAAACGCATCCCCTAGTAATGTTATCGCCACTCAAAAACGCATCCCCTAGTATTGTTATCACCACTCAAAATCGCATCCCCTAGTAAAGAAGATCTCTTATAAGTAAGCCAGACTATTGTTATCACCACTCAAAAAACGCAAATCCTAGTAACAAAGATCGCTTACATCAGTGGCTAGCAAGTTTTTTTGGCCCTTGTGCAGAGCTTCGGTGGTGGGCCCTTTCTTTTACATTCTGAAAGTCAAAACATAGATCCCGGTCGCTGCCAGAAGCACCCTTACCGCCGAGTCCTTGTACATTGCACAGCGTGCTCAATCCATTGCTGCTCCACTGATTTACATGCAGGTCAGACATTATTCTTAAACGCATCCCTTAATAACAAAAATAACATATAAACCAAACGTGTTTACCATCAATGAAAAAGCATTTCCTTTGGTAACAGAAATAACTAGGAATTGATAAATATTTTATTATTTTCTGTAAATGGTATGACTAATCTTTGTGCTCAATAAAATAGCCGGCAGATGTTTAGATTTAAAGAATGGCTGTTATGTGCAGCTGGCTGGATAAGAGTAAACACCCATTCTATCAATGCCATTATTTACATTTGCCTAGAAGTGCTTTCCTAGACAATTTTTGTTGCTTTTCTATCTCTGTAGTATTAAAGATGAGACTTAGTTCCAAATAGATCTACTCTGTTCAATTGTGCATTTTACTTTGCATATTAAAATAATTTAATTTGATGCCACACAATATTGCGCCTCAGGTACAGGTATGCACAGTTCACTCATTTCATTCCTGAAGCGATGCCCCAGCTTCGTCTACATACGGCTCGAACCATGAGCATGTTTGGTAACACATATCTGTGTGAGCAGCTGTTCTCTGTGATGAAGATTAACAAAACCTTGAGTATGTTTGGTAGAACATATCTGTATGAGAAGCGGTTGAGGGTGTGCACCTAATCAATCTATGGGACAGGGTAATTACGATCAATGGCGTTGTGAATGATTTAATTTTTAAGTAGAAACAGAACAGTCTAGAGGAGGTTTAGAAAACTTAAAATAATTTACCAATTTTTTCCCTATAAATGTAGAAATTTAATTAAAATTAATTTGTTCCACGATTTTCTTTTAGTCTTATGAGAAATTAAAAAAATTTCCGTCGAACCATATATGCTACAAGGCTTTGTTCTTCTTCTTTACGTTCACTTCTTTGCTCCACAGGAATTGCGTGGAAACTTTTCATCTTCTTGATGTTCTCAGTTTCTGTAGAGTTCATGTGGGGCCTTCCTCCTTACTCTGTTATTCTACGAGGGTAGTACTGTTCTAAAAAATAATGTTGTGGGAGATTTATGGAAGTAATGAAAGTAGTTTTCCAATTGCCTGTCATTGTTTACAGTTTACTTACATGTTTTAGTAGTGTTTCAATGATTGTATGCATTGTTTTTCCTAGGAATTGTGTTAATATATGTATAGAATTTTTTTTAAAAAAATGTGTGAGGAAGCTATTTGTAACTTCCTTTAAGTTTGTGGTTTTCTTTTTTATTATTTACTAACAGTCACAAGAGCACTCATATACTCAGTCATAGACTATGGAAGCACAACATACACAGCAACCAATAACCCTAAAATAAAAATTAAAAAACTACAAACAATTCAATATAAAGCTCTTAGAATAAGCACAAACGCACTCCCAAACACAAAAATAAAGAAATATTAAAACAAACAGGACATTTAACACTAATAGAAAGAAGAGACAAACAAACACTCAAACAATGGGCTAATAGAATACAACATGGGAAAAATCTTCCCACAAATACACATCTACAAAACAAGAAATGGGATGGGATAAAAAGGGATACAACATGCCAAAAGCAACAAGAATAAAAAAAACAACAAGTGGACAGAAAATAAGCTTCCCCCATACCAGCAAACTAAGAAATTAATAGAAAAATACAAATTGAACTCACTAATATTAGAAGATCCAAAAACCAACCTCAGCCCCCCCCCCCCCGGACAATCAATACACCAAAAATAGACTTAATACTACTCAAACAACCAAAAAAGCACAACCAACCACACTTAGCGAAACAAAGAGCACTAGAACACATAAATAAAAAATACTTCAACCATCACCACATATACACTGATGGATCCAAAAGCAAAATGGGAACAGGGGCAGCAGCACATACACCCATATTCACACAAACATACAAATTAGATAAAAGACATTCAATACTAAAAAAAGAAATAAAAACAACACTATTATGGATCCCCAGTCACATAAACATAACAGGAAATGAAACAGCGGACAAAGGAACAAAATATGTTAGCAAACATGGAATACCTCTAAACACCCCAATACACATACCAGAACTGCAAGCACAAATAAAACAAATCTTTAAAAACAAGTTCCCCACCCCACCCAGACTTAACGAACATAACACACAACAGAGCAATATATAGACTAAGATACAAGATTTACACATAACCTAAATAATGAACCAAAATCATGCACTCACTGTCGAACAGACAACATAATAGAACACTTTCTACTACATTGTTACAAATACAGAGAAGAAAGAAAATGCTTGACTGACACAATGAGACTATTACATTTACCAGTTACCACACAAACACTACTCCTTCCAAACAAATATCACCAAAATCACATTCACCAAGCCATCATCACATATCTCATTCACACAAACACACTTCACCTTCTATAAAAAATAAATATTAAATAAAACCCACCCCACACACACTATTACACACAAGGCTTTGTGACAAAACTTACAGAGGTAAAATACAAATGATTTACTCATTCCTGTTTATTTTTTATTGAGGAACTAAATTTTGTTATCACTCTCTGTTTGAATAGCACATTAGCAGAAACAAATATGGCTACATGCCGACACTAGACATTTCTTCAATGCCCATTTATATTATTTTGTAAATAAATTGTCGTGAACAGGATGAAACTAAAGCATATATATGTTTCATATATTATTAGGATTTCAAAGTTAGTGTCTCTTAGCTTTCTGTTTTCTTTAATAGTTTCACTTGAATTTACGTTTTCAGCCAACTGTCCGGTTTCAGTGGAATAAAGGATATGGCCTAACCTCTCACTGGCGAAACTCCATAACCAAATTAGAGATAAAAATTTCGATATGTCACATTACTTGAGAGAGATTTTATATTGTTTATTTGATAGGACAGTTTGTGAGAGATTTTGGTAAGTTACTGTAAATAATATAATAAGATCAGACAGAATTAGTGAAACATTTTGACAGCCTATTTTGTGAGCTTAAGATAAGATTAGTGCGAGTATTTTGATAAAGATGACTTCTAGCTTCAAACACTCTCCAGGTATTGTAAAAGCAAGCACTTTTGTCGACGTTTCGGCTAAATAACCTTCATCTGGACCATAGAGTTATTAATTACACTGATATACCTACATAGCGTTTTGAATTGTAACGCATATTTTGTTACAGTACGACTATATAAAAGATAAACTGATTATAGTGTATAATTTGACTTACAAACAAAATGTCTTTATGATCACTGATTTTGAAAATATTATTTCGAGCTTTATGATTAATATTATTAGAGTATTTTATAAAAAAAAAGTTATTTATATACAAATTTACATTATTTGCGAAAGAGCACTATTTACTAATTTCTTTGGAGTTGTCTTTTTTATAAAACCTGTCACATTATCACACTACCAAATTTGGTCTGCCAATCCAGCACAATTCATTTCAGTCACTGCTCTCTTTTCTCTTCCGCTTTCTCTCGAGTTGTTCCTCATTCCTTGCCAGGCTATATATAGTTTCACGTCATAAAACAGTTACCGGCCCTCATAAGAGGTCAGGGTGTGGGTGGTGGCTCAGTCGACAGCAGTTCGCCTTACAGGTTAGGCAGCCTAGACTTCAACACAACAGTGGCTGGAAGTTTGGGCGGCATCCTAACAGCTTGTCGTCTGATCCCTGCAAACGAAAAGCTGAATTAGCGCCACCAGCACTACACAAAAACACCCTTTTTGTTCCAACCTGGAATTCTGCTATTGGGGGACAACAATTGGGTGAACTCAAGGTGATTAAAACTCGGACCAGACTGGCATTTTAACTAACAAGAAGGACGGTTTGAACCCGAATTGTCTTCCAGTAGATGGATTATATTATCATTAGCCATAAAGATTGTTGTCGGGTTCTAAGATCAATATAGTCCTCGGACGATAAGATCAATATTATCATCCACACATCTCGACCATTCAGCTTCTCTGACTCTCGTGACTTTTTATTTATTTATTTTTTTACAAGCCAGGTGAGTTGAAGTTTTAGTAATAATAACAGTAATGATAATAATAATGATGACTTGAAAATTTTAAGAAACTCTAAGCCCTTGGCAATTTCAACGGGAAAGATTATAAAAG
This sequence comes from Sinotaia quadrata, assembly GCA_028829895.1. NCBI lineage: Eukaryota > Metazoa > Mollusca > Gastropoda > Architaenioglossa > Viviparidae > Sinotaia > Sinotaia quadrata. The sequence goes on along the minus strand of CM054183.1, from coordinate 72,716,337 downwards.
AATATAAATGCAGTAGGGCAGACGGAAATGCATGTCAAGATTTACAATTAATGTAAAGCAGGAGAAATTTTATACAACGTGACACAAAGCATATATGCATACTTATGATGCAATAATATATTGGCAGTCATACATTTACAAGTCAAATTCATTACAAAAATAAAATAACAAGTCAGTTGTTGTTACTGCAAGGCCATATCTTGAGAGTGATTTCTGTTAATTTTACTTTTTGCGTACGTTACATTGCTAGATATAAATTTTAGTTACGTCATAGTGCTTGATATAACTTTTAGTTTTTGCTTTAAGGCACAGTTCATTATGTCTCTTTGTGTTTGAGCTTCAGCGGCTGTTGTGGTAAGCAGCTAGTCTTGATGTGCAAAATAAACAAATATCGAGGACGTTTTATAAGATGAGGAGTCTATTCATGACGATAAACTTGTCGATGATGAAAACTGTGATGTTGGTTTACTATAAAATGAAAAAATCTTACTGATAACAACGTTTTCATAAAGCATAATTCATAATTACCCCCAACTCTATATAATTTTTTTTTTACCAGCAAATAAAAAGGCAAATATGACATAGTACGAATATTTCAAGTAATTGTAAAACTAAAAAGTAAAATCAATATAAAGCGATGTAATCTTAAACAATAAATAAAATTGATATGTAGTTACCTAAGTTTAAATTAAAACTATGAATAAGTACTTTACTAAATTGGATAATTGCGAAAGACATCTACCGAAACCCATCACATGAGCGGTATGAAGATTGAGTGGATTGGAAATTATTCACTCAGCATCCAACAGTTGAAACTAATTTCATTTCTCGTCTTGAAGAAATCTTGCCAACAGGAAGTATACAAATGATGAATTTTCCCCTTTATATAAGGATCATCCACCAAGGATATAAACTACATACCAGGACTGAATGAGCACCTTGACTTAACCGGAACATTGTCAGGAGGACGAGAATGACGCCGGTGACTGCTGTTCCGATGACCAAACTTTCCGTTTACTTCTTGCTGTCTCTCTTACGCGACGATCCCAGTAAGTACAAGGGCTTTTACGTGTAAGGTATTCTTTATAGGTGTAAGTTTTTGTTGGACTGAAGTAAGTACAAGGGCTATTACGTGTAAGGTGTAAGTTTTTGTTGGACTGAAGTAAGTACAAGGGGTATTACCTGTAAGGTTTTCTTTATAGGTATAAGTTTTTGTTGGACTGAAGTATGTACCGACCATATTAAGTATCGGGGCTGTTTCATTTACACGTATATGGTTTTGTTGGACTGAAGTATGTACCGACCATATTAAGTATCAGGGCTGTTTCATTTATGAGAGTTTCTCCGTACACGACCGGAAATGGCACACGATTGTCGTATTTTGCCTGTTTTTAGAGATAGGATTAGGATTGAGATTTCTTTTGTACAGAAAGGTTAGGTTTAGGACTAGGATTAGCTGCAAATAAATGACAGAAAATAAATGCATACATTAAAACTGTTTTTGTTCAAAGCTATCTTTACATTAACTTATTAACTGTTCGGAGATGTTGGGACTTGATATGTACTGAGTGCCTGCCTTCATTTACACGTATACGGTTTTATTGGACTGAAGTATGTATCCATCTTAGTAAGTATTAGGACTGTTTCATTTACACGTATATGGTTTTGTTGGATTGAAGTATATATCGATCATAGTAAATATTAGGACTTTTTCATTTACACGCATACGGTTTTATTGGACTGAAGTATGTATCCATCATAGTAAATATTAGGACTTTTTTATTTACACATATATGTTTTTATTCGACTGAAGTATGTATCCATCATAGTAAATATTAGGACTTTTTCATTTACACGTATACGGTTTTATTGGACTGAAGTATGAAACGATCCCATTAGGTAGTAGGACATATTTAATGTTTTGTTGGAATGAAGTACGACACGATACAGTTAAGTACTAGGATTGATTTGTTACTGATATACAGTTTTGTTGGGCTGATGTATGAAACAGTTTCATTCATTATTAGGATTTTTTTATTTAGAGGTAGAGGCACAGGTTTTGTTCAAATTAAACATAAGCATTTAGAAGAGGTCTTATTTGATGGTTAATTATTTAAGACCACGCTTTGATGTATTTAAATTTGTACGTAGCCATGTCAAGATGAATTCCTAACGAAAAAGTGAAACTGTTTACTCTTTGCCTTGTATAATTATCGCTAGTTATTCTTTGCCTTGTATAATTATCGCTAGTTATTCTTTGCCTTGTATAATTATCGCTAGTTATTCTTTGGTTTGTATAATTATCGCTAGTTATTCTTTGCCTTGTATAATTATCGCTAGTTATTCTTTGCCTCATATTGCCCTGTCAGTATAACTGTTTACTCTTTGCCTTTTATTGAGTAAGTATCACTGTTTACTCTTTGCTTTGTAGTATCGATCAGTTTAAGTGTTTACTCTTTGCCTTGTTGTATTAATTGTATTAATCAATGTAATGATTACTCTTTGCCTTGTTCTGAGAGTAAGTGTCACTGTTTACTCTTTGTTTTGTATTGATGAGTGTCAGTGTTTACTCTTGGCCTAGTTCTGTGGGGTAAGTGTCACTGTTTACTCTCTTCCAGTTACGTAACTTTAATCTTATTATCTTCGCTCATCGAGCAAATGTCCGTTTTAAATTATGACTTTTTAATTAAACCTTTATATCTTTGTTGAAAGAGTGTCCGTCCGCAACAAATTACATCTTTTAACTTTAATCTTTAATATTTTCCCTCACCTAAGTGTCCATCCGCAATAAATTACGGATGACTTTTTATCTTTGCTCAGTGATTTCTATCCACGTCATATTAAGTAAGTTTACAGCAATCTTGTTATCTTCGCTCACCCATGCCTCGTTGTGTCTGTTTACTTCAATTTTGTCATCTTAGCTCATTAGATGTACGTCCGCGTCAGATTACGTCTTCTATTTTAATATTGTTATATTCGCTCACTGATTGTCCGTCCACGCCAAATTGTATATTTATAAGTTATTTTTCTTATCACCAACTTTTTCTTCAACTTGGTTATTTTCGTTCACTGAGAGACGGACCTTATCCGATATCTAGTTTTCTATTCTCACCGAGAGACGGACCTTATCCAATATCTAGTTTTTCTTTTCTCACCGAGAGACGGACCTTATCCAATATCTAGTTTTCTTTTCTCACCGAGAGACGGACCTTATCCAATATATAGTTTTCTTTTCTCACCGAGAGACGGACCTTTCCAATATCTACTTTCCTTCGCTCATGAGATGATGTTTCTTGTATTTATTTTTTGTTGTTGTTGCTTGACATTTGATGCTCACTGCTTGTACGACCTTGAAAAAAGAGTATTTATGGGAATAAGTGGAATTCCCATTCCCCCATCACACACACGCACGCACACACACACACACACACACACACACACACACACACACACACACACACACACACACACACACACACACACACACACACCTCCGGTTGTGCATTATCTCTTTTAACATAGCGGGACCTGTGCAAAACTTGACATTCCTCTCACCCACCCATCCACCCCACATTATTTGAAACATATCTCTTGTAACATGAACAGGGTTGGGGGTAGGGCTGAAGGTTGTTATTTCACGTAGCTTGAGACCGAGTTGTTGATGTCACCGGCACGAGAACAATGACGGATGAGCAGTCATTCCTAGGTATCACTTCTCCAATGTTAATTTTTTTTCATCTTGAAACATTCACCATACCATCAGATTTGCTTTAGTAAAGGCTGAAGAATTTTAGCAGAATCAGTTCACAGGGGAGGGGAAGAAGTGGCAAAGGTGAAGGAAAATTATTGTCTATCTCCCAGTGCTTCACACTTATAATGAGATCTCCAAATACTTCATACACCTAATGGAATCTCCAAGTGCTTCATACTCCAAATGGAATCTCCAAGGGCTTCATACTCCTAATGGAATCTCCAAGTGCTTCATACTCCTAATGGAATCTCCAAGTGCTTCATACTTATGAAATCTGCCAGCGTTCCACACTCGGGATCTTCAAATGCTTCACATTCACTATGAGATCGCGAGCTGAACATTGTAGAGCCTGGATGAGGGTGTGCTGATTGACAGACTATGTCATGAACCCATGACTGCACATACTCCAGCCACTCATATATAAATAAACATCAGCGCAAATCGAACAAAGAACATTCACAGAAAAGCACCAAGTAAAAACAGCAGAACACCCGCCAAATACCAGTAACGAATTAAAGAGGAATCCCCCCCAAACCGAGAACATCGTGAAGATGAAAGTTTTAACGTAGTTCCTGTGGAGCAAAAGAAGTAAACGGAACAACAAGAACAACCGTTACTTATATATCAGTAAATATCGGTGCTGTCATTCGTATACCACTAACACCAGTGCCGTCACTTATATATCAGTGAACATTAGTGCCGTCACTTATATATCAGTGAACATTAGTGCCGTCACTTATATATCAGTGAACATTAGTGCCGTCACTTATATATCAGTGAACATTAGTGCCGTCACTTATATATCAGTGAACATTAGTGCCGTCACTTATATATCAGTGAACATTAGTGCCGTCACTTATATATCAGTGAACAAAAATAATTGAAATCAGTGCCGTGTCTCAAAGAAGTCAAATTTTGAACCAACTACTGGAGACAGAACACATAAAAACCATTCATTCTGGAAGAAACTCTAAGAAAGGTATGAAGACAGGATAAAGCCAGCTACTCAAAGTTATATGAAGTCATGATAAAGCCAGCTAATTAAAGTTGAATGAAGACAGGATGAAGCAAGCCACTCAAAGTTGTATGAAGACAGAATAAAGCTAGCTACCCAAACTTAAAGACAGGATAAAACCTATCACTTAAAGTTGTATGAAGACTGTATAAAGTCAATCACAATCAAAGTTGTATGAAGACTGTATAAAGCCAATCACAATCATACATTTGCAATTGAAAATAAATATATACAGATAATTTTTATATATTTTAAGTACATATCAGTAAGCAAGGCCCATTACTACGAATAATTTGAATTGCTTCGAAGTTTGTATATTCAAATTCTTTCCGTGTAAAAAATCATTGCTGCGAAACTAAACATTTATGTAATGATTATTTTAAGCGATGACAACTACATAAATCACTGAAAAACAAAACATTTACGTAATGACTTTATTAAGCGATGAACACTACATAAATCATTACGAAACAAACTTTTTTGTAATAACTATTTTAAGCAATGATTGCTACATAAACCAATTTACTTCACGAACTTAGTGAATAATGGATGTTGTGAAAAAGAGATATTTAAATTAAAGAGTAAAGGATGATAAATCTTAGAAAGTACTCTATGTCCTATTGTTTTACTCCATTGTCCTAATAGAAAGAGGTAAAGCATGCATACATTTCTCTTCTAACAGAAAGTTATGTTTTTCTCACATAACAGAAAGAGGTAAAGCATGCATACATTTCTCTTCTAACAGAAAGTTATGTATTTCTCTCCTAACAGAAAGAGGTACAGGATACATTTATTTCTCTCCTAACAGAAAGAGGTGCAGGATACATTTATTCTCTCCTAACAGAAAAAGTGCAGGATACATTTATTTCTCTCCTAACAGAAAAAGTGCAGGATACATTTATTTCTCTCCTAACAGAAAAAGTGAAGGATACATTTATTTCTCTCCTAACAGAAAAAGTGAAGGATACATTTATGCCTCTCCTAACAAGAAAAGGATACGTTATTTCTCTCCCATTAGTCAGAGACTACACAATACATGCATTTCAGTACTTGTGCATTTTGGAGAGTGTATTTAGTTTGTCTACTGCCTTTATTGTAGGGATTTACATACAAGAACATGCACAGTCAATTGCTATTAGATTTGATAAAGACACCCCCCTCCCTCCCGAACCTTAATATGACTTAGTGGTCATAGACACAGTACTTTGCTAGGTCTGTGGAGTAAAGAGTAGACTTTTTCTAAAGAGATTTCTCAATAGCAATCTAAAAAGTGATGTAAAGCCAGTAGTTAAAGAAAAGTTATGGAAAGAGAGCAGTGAGTTAGAAAAGTTATGGAAAGAGAGCAGTGAGTTAGAAAAGTTATGGAAAGAGAGCAGTGAGTTAGAAAAGTTATGAAGAGAGAGCAGTCACTTAGATGGTATACTATTCAAACAATCAATCAATTATGAAGTAATTACATCGTGTCGACTTAAGTTATATTAGTTATGATTGTTCATAGGTCCACAGCTATGAGTTGAAGTAATTACATCAAGATGACTAATAGGCTTATTCATTGTGGTTGTTCATAGGTCTCCAGCTATGGGTTGAAGTAATTACGTTGAATTGACTAATAGGCTTATTCATTGTGGTTGTTCATAGAAGGTCTAAAGCAGGGGTGCACAAACGTTTTAGGCCAGAGGGCCAAATTTCCAATTGATAGTGTGTGGAGGGCCGCCACATTGATGGCTCAGTAGAAAAAAAACAAAAACACAATTAATGAAATAATGTGCTTTACAGTCGTAATAATGGTAACATCCAAAAGTCCTCCAGGGGCCGCATGGAGCCCTGTCTCGGGCCGTGGTTTGTGCACCCCTGGTCTACAGGCATGGGTTGAAATGGTGAGAAAAGAAATTGTTGACATTCTGCATCATAGGTGAATTGGAGGGTAGGTCAAATATTATATAGTGCTGTGCAATTGACTTCTGATGGATTTCAGTTTGGCTTGTTGCAAAAGAAATCAGCAAACTGACTTCAGTTTAATGAGAGACTGGTTGGGATGGTACAAATTTGACTCACCATAATTTCTGACTGGTGCTCTTTGAAGTTCACAATGGGTTTATGAGCAACCTCTCTGATAAATTCTTAGGTATCTTAGGTGTAGTTCCCTCGTGAATGACTCTCTACTTCTTAATGATTGGGGCGTTTCCGGCTTCCACATTGACTCTCTAGTTCTTCTTTATGTATGGGGCAATTCCGGCTTCCACACTGACTCTCTAATCCGGACCCATGGTATTTAAGCATATCCAAGGATTATGGCGGGAATTCTGTCGGTCAAGCGTCGAGCTTGAACCCCCCCCCCTCCCTATACTGTTCAGTATATTATATAACTTATGCGGACCCTCTATTAATTATGTGTATGCTATTTACAGCGCGACACATGACGAGCGTGATGATTACGTCACCGTTCGCGTTGCCTATGGAAAAATAGCATCTACTAAAGGAACGAAGAACTTCAGGAAGCTTAATGTGACAATACGAAATAATTTCCTAGATAGGAGGTCAGGTAGAATTTGTCCTTGGCTTCTTTAAAATTATTTTGGTGAACATCAAGATGCATTGATAAAAAGACATTAAAAGTAGAACGTGATGTAAGTAGGTGATCTACGTCAAGAGAATGTTGAAATACGATTGCGTGGATCGTCATCTCTGTTGCTATGCTCTTTTGTGTCTGACGGTTATTTTTTCCTTTTATTCACCAACATACATTTTGCGTATGTAATCGTATTCCGTCATTTGTGCAATTTAGTAACTTCCTTGTCTTTAGAATTTGTCTTGTGTAAAAACCTTATCTTGTCTGAAACCACTTTCAAGCTGTTACCATTGATAATTCCAACATAATTTATCAATTTCTCTCTTGTTGATTGTTGCTGTTCTTATTTATTTAGAATTACAATGTGTCGTCTTCGCACAGGAATCACTCGATTGGCTACTTATCTATAGCCAAATAAAGGATGTTTACCCTGGCAGGACTGCTGAGTGAGAATGGGTGACTGATAGCTTGGTCTAAATTCTAAAACCTCAAACAATATCTTAACAAACAAGTAGATAAAATAGGAAACATATTTCGATGAAAGTTACACATTAACATAATGTGTGATAAAATAGAAAAGAAACATTCTCACAAATTAGAAATAGTTTTCAACTACAACAATGGAATAATTAAAGTATTTATATCTTGCCCCACAATGCAATAAAATATGGCACGAGCATTATCTCGTTGACATGTCAACCTGAGGTATGACAAATAGTGCGAATGTGTCGACACATGAAAATAATGGCAGCGAAACATGTTGACATGTCATTGAGTAGGATTTTCTTAAGTTCTTATATGTGTGTGATATAATCATGCAAGAGAAATATTTTTCCTACCCAGTGAGTTAATTACATAATATTACACTAATATTTACTTGTGTATGATTTGCATGTCTATTGTGCCAACTGTAGCATTGTTGTATGTCAGCTTTGGCCTCTTTAAGGAGCCATTGATTTTAATTTTCTCTTTTTTTACATATTAAATGTCACGGTTTGTACATCAGACTCTTCTGTTTATTTTTTCATTTATCTGCACCTGTTTTGATATGAATGAGTGTGCTTGGGGTCAAAATTATATCTGTCAGTCTGTCTAATGCGTCACTGGTCAAGTCGCTTTGCGGCTGTACACTTGCCTAAGCTGCAAGTGGAGTGAGTGTGGCACACGACACCAACATCTAAAGTGGTATTTATCCACAAATACTTCACAATATAGTTCTTAGTATAATTTTGGACGCTCCAAATGAGCTCATTAAAAGATTTCTTTTGCTGTATTTTCCAAATATAAATGTGATTTTCAATTTTAAAGTTTGTCTGGTACGCTTCTAATAAAGCACTCTTAACGTTCACGAGAGATTACGATTACTTCTAATAAAGCACTCTTAACGTTCACGAGAGATTACGATTACTTCTAATAAAGCACTCTTAACGTTCACGAGAGATTACTTCTAATGAAGCACTCTTAACGTTCACGAGAGATTACTTCTTATTAAGTTGGTCATTTTACATAATTAACTTCTAGTGGTCTAGCTCAAAGTAATGCTACTACATATTAAGTTGGTCATTGCAATTTACACGTCAATCTATTGTCCAATGTAATGCTATTACTTATTAGTCATATACCCTTGGCTCAAGTAATATTTTACAATATTTCTTTATAACAACGAGGAAACATATTAATCCGGAACTTACGTAATATTTTACAATATTTCTTTATAACAACGAGGAAACATATTAATCCGGAACTTAAGTAATATTTTACAATATTTCTTTATAACAACGAGGAAACATATTAATCCGGAACTTAAGTAATATTTTACAATATTTCTTTATAACAACGAATATTAATCCGGAACTTAAGTAATATTTTACAATTTTTCTTTATAACAACGAATATTAATCCGGAACTTAAGTAATATTTTACAATATTTCCTTATAACAACGAGGAAACATATTAATCCGGAACTTAAGTAATATTTTACAATATTTCTTTATAACAACAAGGAAATATATTAATCCGGAACTTAAGTAATAATTTACAATTATGATTCTTGATAACAATAAAAAATACACTAAACATAATGGTCTGATACACACAAGGCGACTTGAAGAACAGATTAACGTAAATTCTCTGTAGCAATGTACATGTATAAACATATTAATCATAATGGTCTGATACACACAATATGACTCGAGGAACACATTAGCTTAGATTCTCTGTAGCAATGTATGAACAAGTTAATATAACAGTTTGAAGCCCAGCCCCGTGACACGAATAATAATTTTCAATGGTGGTTCTCTATAACATTGCCCGAATATAATAATCTTTATTAATTTCAGGCACAGACCCGCGATTTATAATTAAATCCATTGCTTCATATGTGGACTGACGCAATTCCTCGTTGCGAGCATTAAATTAAATTTTACAAAAGAGAAGGGTAATGAAAAATATATTTTCTCACTACCCATTTACGTTTGTATTTTCCAGGACTGATTCTTGTTATCATTTACTCACTGAAGCAATGTTTTATTAACAGCAATCAGTTTTTCACTCACTTAAATTATGTTTTATTTACAGTGGTCACTTTTCCACTCACTTCAGTATTGTTTTATTAACAGCAATCAGTTTTCCACTCACTGCAGTAACGTTTTATTTACGGTAGTCTGCTATAACGTTTTATTTAGAGCGGTCAGTTTTCCACCTATTACAGTAATGTTTTATTTATAGCGGTGTTTTCCGCTCACTGCAATTATGTTTTATTTACAGCGGTCAGTTTTCCACTCATTGCAATTATGTTTTATTTACAGCGGTGTTTTCCACTCACTGCAATTATGTTTTATTTACAGCGGTCAGTTTTCCACTCGAGAATCGAAAACATCATTGGGCGTACAAAGGTGTTCAAGGTAAGTCAAGCACACACACACAATAACATACATACAAAGATTCACACAAACTTAGACACACTCTCTCAAGCACACGTGCATACAGACACTCTCATATTATACACACACCCATTGTTTAAAAATAAAAACGAAACTAAATTTTCTTGTTACTAATTAATTTTTTTTTTTAATTTTTGCTTAGATTTAATCCATTAATATAATAGTATTTTCACAATTTCTAGGCTATAATGTCTTGACCACAGTACTCTATTGACAATTTTCTAGACTATATCAGTACTCTACTGTCGCAATTTTCTAACCTATACGTAATGTCTTGTCATAAACTTTGTCACATTTGTCTTGCTTAGAACTAAATATTTTATAGGACGAAGTTCATACATTGTTTAATCTAAACTAAAGCATGGATCTCGGTAGTCACAAAATGTTACATTTATGTAGCCTAAAATATAATGTCACAAAGTTGACACATTTTGAAGCCTAGAATGTGGATTGCATTTTGTTTCATTGTTATCACATTTGCTTAGCCTAAATTAATTCTTTTGCTACATTTGTCGGGGTTATAATTATATTGGTCCCAAAGTTGTCACATTTGTCGATTTTAGAAAAAAAAATATTGCTAAGACGAAGTTCACACACTTGTTTAAAGACCAAGTGAAATGGTATATAGGTCAAACATAGTTTGTGAGCGAGATTTGCTCCGTTACTAAGATACACAATCCCCAAGTCTTTGAGGTAAAGCAAGCAGAAGTGACGTCATACAGGGGTCAAATAGCTGCCAATGTACTTTTCTCTGGTACACCATACGACTTTGATCCAATTCATGCTGATGACAGCGAAAGTTCTTCTGATAGTAGTTCGCATACAATTTCTAATGATACCGAGAAAACAATGACTGACGTTGACCAAGTCTGGTAAGTTATTTTTTCTGATAATATATGGTAACCATACTACATGCCAGACGTTTGTAGTCATCGTTAAGCTCATAGACATATTTCTAACTGTTACTAAAATAGTTATGTATGATTTTTATATGAATTACGAAAGCTATGTATGCATATATTACATTTACTACTGATATGTATTACTATTAGTGATAGTATTAATGATCTTTACTAACATTTAGAGAATAGCAGTGTAGTTATGTTTTAAATAAGTTATATCATTCTGTATATAATTTTAAATTACTTTATTTTCTAACAATGAACAATATAGAGAATAGCAGTATGGTCTTGTTTTTAAGTTAGTGATTATTATTCATATTAATAAATATATATATTTCAATTACTTTACCTACTAGTAGAGTAGTTTCTTTTATATTTCTCTCTATATATTTGCATGTTTGTGCATGAATGTCTGTAATATGTATTTATTTAATTTTTTTTGTATACTGTTTTATATATTTAGTATTGTAAATCAAAAGATTTTAAATTTAACAATTAATGGTCAATGTTATGTTAATTTAATAGTTAGATAGTCTTATAAAACTTAAATATATGAATTTATTCTCATTAGTATATTGTGTGTACACGAAGTAAAATAACAATCAAGTACAGTTACCAAAAAAAAAATGGCTAGAATTCTATTGGAAAAAATCTCAGGTTTTGCTACCTTGCTCGTGGTAATATAATTAGAGCAACAAAATTTTATAACTTTGCTAATATGGATGAAACCATAAGTTGTAAAGTAAAATATTTAATTATGATCAAGCTACTTAAACTATTCATTTGTACACAAGTAGTTTTGGGTAGATGCATAATAATAATGATCGAATTCTAATGGATTTACCAACTAAAGTTAAAAGCAGAAAATAAAGACTTCAGATTTTGTCCTGGTACTGGCTAGAGTAATAAGGTTATACAAGAAAATTTGTCATGTACATTTATGTCATGACTAAGTTAATAGTAATGCTACAGTATATAAAGTAAAATATTTTGATGCAATTAACACAAAAGCAACCACTGATGTAATAAAATACATTCATACAAATTCAGATTACAAAATTATGATAGGGATTTGATGAATATAATATATGAAGCATCTTATTCAGTAGAATTTTACTATTAAATCAGATATTGCAAAGTAATTAAACAACAATTGATTAATTTATGTTGATGAAACAAGTTTAATATTTTTAAGATTATTTATTTATTATTATTAGCATTGCTAACCTGTCCTAAAATGACTGTCTACTTTGCATTTCCTAGTCTTCTTGGAAGTACTCGCTACACACTACCTTATGTGGGATGAAAGTTTTCTCTTTTCAGATTTGTAATCCACTTTTTTCGCCATTTGTGATTTTGGTGAAATGTAAAAATAAATTAATATTTTTAGTTTCTCCGCTGTTTGTGCAGCCATATGCACTAAAACATTTAACCATGTTTAAATTTTTCAAACCACGCGTTTAACGCAAGACAATATGTCGGATAGCGCATGCGGATTGTAGTTCCACGTCGTGATGTCAAATGTTATGTTGCTATGGTGAGGAGTCAGTCTCGCAAATGAACGAGAGTTCTGATTTCTTTCAGATATACTGACTTTCGATACCAAAATAAATATATTTATACAAATCTCTGAAAGTTTAAAATTTTTGGTCTTGATTCTAAGAATGGGAATTACTCATTTCATACAGATTTATTGTTATCTGTGGCTGACCTAGATTCCATTTAACTTGGTCTTTAACTCCAAATTTAATATCTTTAGTCATAAAATGTCACAATTTTCTAGACTAAATTATAAGGTCTTCTGCCATAATGTTGACTCATTTGTAAAGCCTGGTATATTTTTTAATTTTTTGTCTCAGTGTCGTTTCATTTGTTGAGCTTATAGTTCCAACTCTGTCATCACATTTGTAAAGTCTGGAATATAATGTTGGTTTTGTTTGTTTGGTTTTTTTGTGTGTCTCAGTGTCGTTTTATTTGTTGAGCTTATATATAATATAGATTGTTCCAACGCCGTCATCACGTATCTGGAATATAACGTTGTCGTAGTCCACAAGTTGTTTTGTGTTTTTTTGTTAAACCTATTCTATTATGTAGTCTGCCATAAAATTATTACATTTGTTAAGTCTGGAATATAACGTTGTCTTAGTCCACAAGTTGTTTTGTGGTTTTTTTTTGTTGAACCTATAATATTATGTAGTCTGCCATAAAGTTATCACATTTGTTAAGTCTGGAATATAATGTTGTCTTAGTCCACAAGTTGTTTTGTGTTTTTTTTGTTGAAACTATAATATTATGTAGTCTGCCATAAAGTTATCACATTTGTTAAGTCTAGAATATGCTGGGTTTGTTGTTGTTCCAAAATTTGACAGTTTTCGAGTCCAGAACACACTGTCTGCAGGTCCGGACCATTGGCCCAATAGCTACCCACTGTGCGCCGGTCAAAATCAGTCTCCTATTGATATTCACACGTCAGCCTGTGAGTATGATCCGACCCTTACCGACTTCAGCTTGACCAACTTTAATCAGCTCAGCACTGTTGCAGGCCTAGGGTGTCAGCTTAACCTGACCAACAATGGACACGTGGGTTAGAAACTGTCTTCTTTATTGGATCTTATCGACATTTTAGTTTAATTCCAAGTTTTAAATAATCGATCGTGTTCTAGCTCCTTATCTTTCTTTCTAAAATAGATCGTTTTATATATTAACTAACCACTAAATAAAAGTGTAGCAGAGTAAATTTGCCTGCCCTATTTTAAAACTGAATTATCATATATATTGTTAAATGTCAACGTGATACGACCCTTGGATACTATGCATGATGATATTTTTGTAAGTACCAGAGTTAAAATGACAACTCAGGCAGAGTATGCTAGAACTTGCTGCTGTTGTAATCCAAACCAGTTCCAAGCAGATGGGTAGTTTTTCTGACTAATAGTCTCACACTTGTTCATAACAATTTCATCCAATGGTGATAGACCGAAAGTTATTTTGTTGAAGAAAGTTCTATTTTCTAATCACATTGATTTTGATGTAACTCAAAGTCCAGTTAAGTTAGCTTATGGTAAGTTAACTAACTTATAAAGAAAAAAATGAAATTCGAAATATTTTGTACATGTTTGCTATTGATCTATGATTTGAATTGGAGAATGCTTTATGTAATCGAACCATGATTTCTTTGTTCACTAATTTACATTATACTTGTGAATTTTGATCTATTGTATATTTCTTATGCTGCGTGTTTATCTGGCTAACGAATATTGTTGCAGGATTTGTAAGTTGGGAATGTGTGAATAGAGATGAAATATGCCTGAAACTTAAAAATTGCTCTTAATTTGACTTTTGCAGAAAGGAGCATGTCTTTTGATATTTTTGGTGCTTTCGATGTTTTGTAACCTTGTATCTGCTCCAGACTGCAGTGACTACTGTACTCTACATATCACTTGGTGTGTATGCAAGGTTGTTGTCAAACTTATCAGTAAACGTTTTACTGTAAGTTGATTCTTGTGAATTCTGTTTGATAGCCAAAATGACGGAAATTGAGGTTTGAGTTTGGTCTCGAGAATTCACAAAGATTTTTTAACATTCCACATGAAGATTCTGAAACATTCCTTGTGATGTGCTTTGATAGCACATACGAACTGAACAATTCTCCACAGTGTGCTTTGTGAGTGCATCGAAGATTCAGGAACATTTGTGTAAGATTCCTAGGAGTATGTTGGACCATCATCTGATAAAAGAGAAAGTGACTTGTTGCAAACTGAGTGATTGTGAAAACATACTAGTAACAACTGCCATCATTGAAAATGTTATGTACATTGACTATAATTATCTCTCTAAAACTCCACTCTCATTTCTATGATAAACTACATATATGAACTTGATTATATATATGTATGAGTGTCTAACGTTTAATCAAACATTGTTGTGAAGTGATGCAAATGTCAACACTCTTTTCATTATATTCATATGTTCTATATTTGATAATTGATTTAATAAATTTATTAACCTTCTTGCACGTGTATTAAAACCTTATGTTGGAGTAATAGCGGGTGGATGGGGGTTCGTTAAATATAAATAAAAGACGGATTTTTATTATTAAGAAGTTTTATTAGTAAGAAGTTTCCACCTACGAAAATATTGTGAGACAATTAAAACTCTGTCTTATTTTTGTGGAAGGGAAAAGACTTTTACTACACCCGTATAATCCGCCAAGTGAGAGACGAGTGTTATCCCCTGGGAGAGTTATTAATATACATAAATTAAGATTTCTCCATCACTCTTAATTAGTTATGAATGATTAATAATAATAATATAATCAAAACCAGTAACAAAGGGGTGTATGTCGCCATATGTTTTCCCAATCATCGTTTTATGTATTAATTAACCTCTAAATATATTTCTCCCCAAACATTGTTTTATGTATTAATTAACCTCTAAATATATTTCTCCCCAAACATTGTTTTATGTATTAGTTAACCTCTAAATATATTTATCTCAAGTAGCCTACCGTTTTATGTATTAATTAACCTCTCTCTATATTTATCCACAAGTAGCCTACCGTTTTATGTATTAGTTAACCTCTAAATATATTTATTACAAGTAGCCTACCGTTTTATGTATTAATTAACCTCTCTCTATATTTATCACAAGTAGCCTACCTTTTAATGTATTAGTTAACCTCTCTCTATATTTATCACAAATAGCCTACCTTTTTATGTATTAGTTAACCTCTCTATATATTTATCACAAGTAGCCTACCTTTTCAAGCATTAGCTAACGTCTAAAACATCCCCCCCCCCGCATCATGCTCATGCATTATTTATATAAACACATAAATTATGCTACTTTTAATATAAGAGGTCTAAAGTCTAAAACATTTCCCCCCATGTATTATTTATATAAACACTTTTAATATAAGAGGTCTAAAGTCTAAAACATTTCCCCCCATGTTTTATTTATATAAACACTTTTAATATAAGAGGTCTAAAGTCTAAAACATTTCCCCCCATGTATTATTTATATAAACACTTTTAATATAAGAGGTCTAAAGTCTAAAACATTTCCCCCCATGTATTATTTATATAAACACTTTTAATACAAGAGGTCTACTTAAAATATTTCTAAAGTCTCGTATGAGTAGTAGGCCTAATTAAATCTCATAAAATATTTCTCGAACCCGTATAATCATGTTATAGACCTGCTTACACATCACACATAATTTTCTCATGTGCTTCTTTTTCGATAATTTTTAATGATACTTTATTTATTTCAGTTAGCTATCTGTCCATCCAACATTCAAACCATCCAGTGTCCTTTGTGAAAGAAAGTTTACTTTTGGTCTTTATCCGAACAGCATCAGTGGCAGTGTCTGGCGATATGTCGATAGAAGGCGGCGGTTTGATTGGTCGTTACAAAACTGTGGAATTTCATTTCCACTGGGGAAGCACTGACGATGTCGGTTCCGAGCACGCAGTGGATGGCGCCAAATTTCCACTGGAGGTAAGTGCACTACCAGCAGTGTTTAAGTGTACTACCAGTGATATTAAGTGTGCTACCAGTAATGTTTAAGTGTACTACCAGTGATATTAAGTTTACTACCAGCAGTGTTTAAGTGTGCTACCAGTAATGTTTAAGTGTACTACCAGTGATATTAAGTTTACTACCAGGAATGTTTAAGTGTACTACCAGTAATGTTTAAGTGTGCTACCAGTAATGTTTAAGTGTGCTACCAGTCATGTTAAATTTACTACCAGTAATGTTTAAGTGTGCTACCAATAATGTTTAAGTGTATTACCAGTAATGTTTAAGTGTACTACCAGTAATGTTTAATTGCACTGCGAGTAAGTATTGTTTAAATGTACTTCCAGTAATGTTTATGTGTACTTCCAATAATTATTTAGTGATTTCCAGTAATGTTAAATGTACTACCAGTAATGTTTAAGTGTACTACCTGTAATATTAAATGTACTACCAGTAATGTTTAAGTGTACTACCTGTAATATTAAATGTACTACCAGTAATGTTGTCATTCTACTTTAGTATGTGCCGTGCATGTTTGTGTGTACATACGGATTATAGAAATTAAGAGATATAAGTGAATCCGAATGAAATAAAAATGTAACAACTTTGAGATTATTTAACTTAGTAATTATTTCAGTGAAAAACACCGTGAATCAATCAGTCCTGTTACTCACATCTAAACAATATATCAACCGCAAATTTCATGCAGCTAACAGACTACCTTTGGAAAACTGTCTCTAAAATGAATATATTTTTGAGCTGTCCGGTTTTTGACTGAAAGTAAAAACCTTCAAATATCTTTGAAATGCCTTAATGTATAGTTATCTAAACCTTTTCTAGCTACTAGTCATACAGTAAACTGCTAAATACACCAGTGCATTTCTAGACACACAATGCACTACTAGTCATACAGTGCACTACTAGCCTAGTAATAGTCATTCATTGCACTACTAATCAAACAGTGCACTACTAGTCATACAGTGATTGCACTACTAACCCAGTAATAGCCACTTGTTGCACTACTAGTCAAATAGTACACTAATAGGCATACAGCGCATCACTAGTTATGCACTACTAGTTATACAATGCATTACTAGTCATACAGTGCACTACTAGTCATACAATGCACTACTAGGCATACAATGCACTCTAGTCATACAGTGTATTAGTGTTCGGTATTAGACTTGATATGTTCCGATTCTGGTTGCCAGAAACATATTTCCTCAACTCCACCTATTTGGGATCATTCGGATTGATCTTTGCTTCTACAGACATAATTCTCGCCCTATCTGATATTAAATTAATCTTTCAAGGATCTCATGTTATATTTAAATTTAATCAAACCCGAGATATTGAACTCGTTTGTCAAAATATTCACTGATCTGCCTAATGTGAGACAAATCTACAGACAGTGAGTTCGTTTTTCAAGGTCAGCAATACATGTTTAAGGTAAGACAAACATAAAACAGTGAAATCGCTTTTTAGGGACATCATATATAGTTTAATGTAAGACAAACATAAAACAGTGAAATCGCTTTTTAGGGACATCATATATAGTTTAATGTAAGACAAACACAAAACAGTGAAATCGCTTTTTAGGGACATCATATATAGTTTAATGTAAGACAAACCTAGAAACACTGAATTCGCTTTTCAAGGACATCACATTGTCAACATACATAAGGTGTTGGCTTTCATTTGTTCATCATCACTCATTTTGTCAAGTTAACTTTTCCCTTTCCCGATGTCAGGCTCATGTAGTTACTTTTTACCTATTAGTGTTTTAAAGTTCACTTTCTTTTAGCTGTATTATGTTTGGAGACATATTATCACAGTTTTACCTGTTTGTGTTTGGAGTCCACGACACTTGTTTACCTGTTTGTGTTTGGAGTCCACGTCACTTGTTTACCTGTTTGTGGTTGGAGCCCACATCACTAGTTTACCTGTTTGTGTTTGGAGCCCACGTCACTTGTTTACCTGTTTGTGTTTGGAGCCCACGTCACTTGTTTACCTGTTTGTGTTTGGAGCCCACGTCACTTGTTTACCTGTTTGTGTTTGGAGCCCACGTCACTTGTTTACCTGTTTGTGTTTGGAGCCCACGTCACTTGTTTACCTGTTTGTGTTTGGAGCCCACGTCACTTGTTTACCTGTTTGTGTTTGGAGCCCACGTCACTTGTTTACCTGTTTGTGTTTGGAGCCCACGTCACTTGTTTACCTGTTTGTGTTTGGACGTTTCCCAATTGACATGTTTGTCTTTGAAGACCCACGCCATACACTCACACATAATATATATATATATAAAGGAGAAGAGAAATTGCATTCAGCTATGGCAGTTGTAAGGACCCTAAGTGAATTACATTGTTGTTACAGATGCATGTAGTGAATTACATTGTTGTTACAGATGCATGTAGTGAATTACATTGTTGTTACAGATGCATGTATTGAATTACATTGTTGTTACAGATGCATGTAATGAATTACATTGTTGTTACAGATGCATGTAGTGAATTAAATTGTTGTTACAGATGCATGTAGTGAATTACATTGTTGTTACAGATGCTGTAGTGAATTACATTGTTGTTACAGATGCATGTAGTGAATTACATTGTTGTTACAGATGCTGTAGTGAATTACATTGTTGTTACAGATGCATGTAGTGAATTATGCTGAAAAGTACGAAACCGTCTCTGAAGCAATGTCGCACCCAGATGGTCTAGCAGTGTTGGCAGTTTTCTTTCAAGTAAGACCCAGAGGTGAACAATCAGATAAATCAATCAGAGTCACTAATGCAACATGACAGTCATAATTCAGTAAGACCCAGAGGTAAACAATCAGATAAATCAGAGTCACCAATGCAACATGACAGTCATATTTCAATAAGACCCAGAGGTGAACAATCAGATAAATCAGTCACCAATGCAACATGACAGTCATATTCGGCATTTTGTATGTGTGTGAGTGTATGTGCGTTCGTGCAAATGTGTACATGTGTGCGTGCATGAATATGCGTGCGCGCGCGCGCGCGCGCGCGTGTGTGTGTGTGTGTGTGTGTGTGTGTGTGTGTGTGTGTGTGTGTGTGTGTGTGTGTGTGTGTGTGCGTGCATGTGTAAATGAGATATTTATTTTATTTCGGCTGTTGGAAAGTGTGTGTTATTTCCACCACTGACTGATACTCGTTTGACGTCATTTAGTAAGCCATAACAAAAAGAGGAGTGCAATGCTTAAAGGCTCTGAACTCGCTAAATTAATATGCTAATCTAGCAAGTGAAATTGGAAAAGTATTTTCTTGTGATAATTACTGTCTACGTTTTTACTATAGTATCCTTATAAAAAGTATGCCGCTAAATTAATATGCCAATCTAGCAGGTGAAATTGTAAAAGTATTTTCTTGTGATAATTACTGTCTACATTTTTACTATAGTATCCGTACAAAAATATGCCGCTAAATTTGAAAATGTGTTATCCCCTTCACCGATCGAGATTATATATAAATTACTATGATCTTTATCTGTTGATTAACCATTAACCAGAAAGCCAGTCTAGTAGTGGACACATAAATAAAAATAAAAAGAATTATTGACGTCTAAAAGCTATTTTCTTCACAGATTCAGTGATTTTCACCAGCAACCCGTCCCGCGCGAAAATTCGTTTTCTACAACTCTCATATTATCATAAATTATAGTGGTGACGTGATATTTATATTTTTCGATCCATATTTATAACTAGGTATCCTATTAGGTTTACAATATAACCAAAATCGAATTAGAAATATATTTTCAGCATTCCAAATTAATTTGTTTGAATATGATTTCTTAAAAGGGCATGGTATTCCATAAAATACGTAACTTTCGATAATTATATATTCTTGTGAGACAATGATTCAACAGCTTTAAGAATGTCCGCTATAGTTACTTTGGGATTGTTTTGCAAGTTCTTTATTGGAATATATTCTTAATCAGGTGTTCTAGTTTAGTAAGCATTGCGCTTTTAAGGTGAATGTTAAAATTATGTAAATCATGATAAAATATATTATGTATTAATTACAACGACGCAAAGTATCAGTGGAGAAAAAACCCACAAGATAAAATTCACTTTGAGTTAAATTAAAGAGGCCACAAGATGAAATTCACTTTGAGTTAAATTAAAGAGGCCACAAGATGAAATTCACTTTGAGTTAAATTAAAGAGGCCACAAGATGAAATTCACTTTGAGTTAAATTAAAGAGGCCACAAGATGAAATTCACTTTGAGTTAAATTAAAGAGGCCACAAGATGAAATTCACTTTGAGTTAAATTAAAGAGGCCACAAGATGAAATTCACTTTGAGTTAAATTAAAGAGACCACAAGATGAAATTCACTTTGAGTTAAATTAAAGAGGCCACAAGATGAAATTAACTTCAAGTCAAATTCAAGAGGAATCTAGGTCCGCCATGGAAATAGGTAAATGAATAGTGTCTAGTATTTTGAATATGAAAAGCTCACTTCAAAATCTTAATTTAGATTTTAAGAAAACAGCTGCGATATTTTCGATTTTACCAACGTACACACTGATGTATGATGATGTACAGGAGGGCCACAAGGGTACTCATATAGTAAAGGTATGATAAAAGCCTGCTTGTGTGTCATGTGGAAAGAAGCCGCTTGACTTTTTACTCCCTTTTTGAATGCATTACGTCTGATGGTTTACATAACTATGGAATGAGGTAATCAAGCAAAGGACAGGTAAAATCTATGCACTAACGTTTTGCATCACTGATCTAGCATTTGATGTCAAATTGAGAAATTCTCTGTACTGCAGACTGTAAATCCAATTCGGATTTAATTTTTTAAAATAATAGATCGTGGTAACGTTTGTTAAAATTAAAGGTTGTAAAGTGTTTATTACATGCTAGATTGTACCTAATGCAATAGTTTCATTTGGGACGGTTACTAAGGTACTCTTAGTTGGAAATAAGTAATTTCTCAAATATATCATTAGAAAGGAAAGCTACAGTACAGTTAACGATCTTAAGGCTTTTCGCGTGTATCTTGGGTAAGAACGTATTTTCACCTGTCTATATGAAATCGATCGCTTCTCATTTCGCAGAATATTTCTGCTTATTAAAAACAACTATATGTGTTGTGTGTGTGTGTGTGTGTGTGTGTGTGTGTGTGTGTGTGTGTGTGTATACATGACCAGTAATAATTCTGATCAAAGAGTGTTATCAGAGCTTAAGTGACATGACCGACATAGCCTTCTACGCGATGTATCTCACACGTAGTGATCTCCGGCATGACAACTTTCATCCGGTTCTACAACTTTGCCTAATCTCTGTGTGTGTGCGTGTGTGTGTGTGTCTCACACGTAACTTATCTTTGAGGCCTTCATATTGTCTATATCTCTTACAAATTAAAAATTCATTGTACGAAGTATGTAGGTCCACATACTACTGCTGCCTAGATTTGTTAAATGTTTTTCGGAGTTTATTGTACGAAGTATAAAGTAGGTCCAAATGCTACTGTCTAGACTTGTTAAGTTTATTTCAGTGTTTGTTTGAAGTATGTAGCCCAAATAATACTACTGTCTAGATTTG
The DNA here is from genome assembly GCA_028829895.1 of Sinotaia quadrata. Lineage (NCBI taxonomy): Eukaryota > Metazoa > Mollusca > Gastropoda > Architaenioglossa > Viviparidae > Sinotaia > Sinotaia quadrata. The sequence goes on along the minus strand of CM054183.1, from coordinate 72,694,065 downwards.
TTAAGTTTATTTCAGTGTTTGTTGTACGAAGTATGTAGCCGAAATCATACTACTGTCTAGATTTGTTACGTGCATTTCTATGTATGTTGTACGTTGCATAAAGCCTAGATAATACTACTGTGTAGATTTGTTAAGTGTATTTCAGTGGGGTTTTTTGTACGAAGTATGTAGCCCAAATAATACTACTGTCTAGATTTGTTGTGTTTCAGTGTCTGTTGTATGAAGTACGTGGTCGAAATAATACTACTGTCTAGATTTGTTGTGTTTCAGTGTCTGTTGTATGAAGTACGTGGTCGAAATAATACTACTGTCTAGATTTGTTGTGTTTCAGTGTTTGTTGTTTAAGTGCGCAGCCCATAATACTACTGTCTAGATTTGTTAAGTGTATTTCAGTGTTTGTTGTACGAAGTATGTAGCCCAAATAACACTACTGTCTAGATTTGTTAAGTGTATTTCAGTGTTTGAAGTGAGCGCGTCCTTATCGTCATGAAAAGATTTTTCGTGAGTCATTCACTGCTCTGTGTTGTGTTTACGAGAGAGAGAGAGAGAGAGAGAGAGAGAGAGAGAGAGAGAGAGAGAGAGAGAGAGAGAGAGAGAGAGAGAGAGTGAATGAATGAGACTAAGTGTGTTACTGTCGCCAAAAATCAGCAATTTGTCATATTTTACCAATAAAAGAAATGTCACTAAGAACTAACGATAGATAAAAGCCGACATAAAGATTGATGGTTATGTCTCCTATAAAAACTTTATGAGTGATGTCTGACATCGTCCTAAATACCTTTAGCTGAACAAGCGTACCTGACGAACCGGCAAAATAGATGATTTTACTTTTAAAATGTATGCAATAGGAATGGAATAGTTTAGCAATTGTTCTTTTCGTTTGTTCATAACAAAGGGATTTAGCGGCTTGGCTTGATCGAGCTGCAGACAATCCTAACAATGAGCTGCTTCCAATTAAATGAATAAACCGGGGTGCAGGCGTTCCTCCCACTAAATAACCCATGACCTGGAAGTCAGAGGAAAAAAACCAATGTTCCTGAATGTAGTATCGTCCCTCATCATATGTTCTCATTTCAAAAAAGTATCTGTACCACAAACGGTCATAACTTCTCATTTCAAAAAAGTATTTGTACCACAAACTGTCATAACTTCTCATTAAAAAAAAAAGTATCTGTACCACAAACTGTCATAACTTCTCATTTCAAAAAAGTATCTGTACCACAAACTGTCATAACTTTTCATTTCAAAAAAGTATCTGTACCACAAACTGTCATAACTTCTCATTTCATAAAAGTATCTGTACCACAAACTGTCATAACTTCTCATTTCAAAAAGGATCAGTTCCACAAACTGACCTAACAGATGGATTCAAACATACATCACTGAGCATCAGGCTGAACAAACTGCCCCCTCCCTGCCTTCACATTCATGCATAGTTTATAATCCATTTATCATGACAGTTATCTGCTTAACATGCCGATAATCCATTTATAATGACAGTCATCTGCTTAACATGCAGATAATCCATTAATGCAACACAGCATTGCACCACATGGTCGCAATCGCCAACATAGAAAAATATACAATGCAAAAATGAAACCATCTTATCGAATTAAAATAATTAATGAATAAGAATAAAACTTTAGTTATTAAAATAGGCATAATTTGCCCATGACTCTCTGACAACAAGGATATTGCAATTCTGGACAATGAGTGTGCAATAGTCAAGGAGCTTGCAGTTCTGGACAATGAACATGCAATGGTCAAGGAGCTTGCAGTTTTGGACAATGAACATGCAATGGTCAAGGAGCTTGCAGTTCTGGACAATGAACATGCAATGGTCAAGGAGCTTGCAGTTTTGGATATCAAGCATGCACATGTGTACAAAGAGGTCATATTATAAACATTTTGATCGATCTTTGAATCTCTCAGCACGTATATACGTATATAAAAATTATACAAATATTAAAATTAGAAAGGAAATAATCAGACACAATATATAGTATTTATGCATTTATCAATTTCAGCTTTCCATACGTCTGTACTTTTACAAGTATAATAACCACTTTCTCATTGCCTTGAGTTATGGGCGACTGAATTACCCACAATTTGTAATTACATTTTTGAATTTATTTATATGAAGGAATACCTCTCTTTAGCAACTGTTTAGTATTTCCTTAGGGGTTGCAATAAAATTTTAAAATAAGGTTGCTCTAGGTCGTAAATTTTTATGCATAGAGTTTTGTTAATCTGAGGGTTTTTAAAAAATAAAATGTACTCCTATGCTATGCTTATTTCAAGCATGTTACACCTTATCATGTTATGCATTTCGCATAATCTAGCAAATCACTGGGGTGGGGTGGTTCTGCACAGATGATGCGATTGAAGGAGCCAATATAGAATGAGATAAGAGTTCTGTATGAACACTTACGAATGACTTGTACTTTTCAGTAGACCCATTTTCGTTGAAAGTTTTGAAGTACGTTACAATAAATGCGGTTATGATAGATTTTTAAAATTTTAACTTTTAACGTACACATAAATTATGAGGACCCTAAAGCACTCACTTTAAAAAAAAACAACAGTCAAAATATAATATTTATGTATTCACACATCTGTAAACAGCCATAATCTAATATTGATGTAATTATAAATCAGTAAACAGTCACAATCTTATATTGTTTATTACACTTCTGTAAACAGTTATAGTGTTACATTTATTTTTGTCATTATTGTTATATTCATGTTTTATGTACTGTGAACACGTTATTTAACACTGCCTTACATTTTATGTTCTTGACACTGTCCTATTTATATGATTTACATTGTGTACATTGTCTAACTTAATAGATGCTATTTAATTATCAGATCTTTATTTCTTATTTAATTGAAAAGTCGTTATATAATAGAAGTATTTACACTTTATTTACTGTGAACAATAATATCTAATATTGATGTATTAACACTTTATTTATGGTGAACTGTCGTTATCTAATATTTGAAGTATTTACACTTTATTTACTGTGAATAGTCATATCTAGAATTGAAGTATTTACACTTTATTTACTGTGAATAGTCATATCTAGAATTGAAGTATTTACACTTTATTTACTGTGAACAATAATATCTAATATTGATGTATTAACACTTTATTTATGGTGAACTGTCGTTATCTAATATTTGAAGTATTTACACTTTATTTACTGTGAATAGTCATATCTAGAATTGAAGTATTTACACTTTATTTACTGTGAATAGTCATATCTAGAATTGAAGTATAATATACACTTTATTTACTCAGAACTTTCACTGATGTATCTACACTTTGTTTACTATGAACAGTCACATCAAATATTGAAATATTTACACTTTATTTTCTGTGAACAATCATAATCTAACTTTGATGTAATTTTACACAATCACATTACTGTTATTAATCATTATTTTAATTGAAAAATTTATATTAAACATATTGTGCATATTCACATTGTATTGTGATAGGCACATTGAACTGTTTCAAATTGAATGTAATTGAGCAATATTTATCCAACTATAACACTTGAAATGCAAATAGCATAAGTGATAATTAATTACTATATTTTTTTAATAAAATTTATTAGTTTCTTGAACTAAATTGAATGTTCAGTACTCTTGCTTGAAGACTTTCCCTATGAAGGTGAGCACAAAATAACCGTTAGAATATTGATAAAATCATCTAGTCTAACGGTATCTAGGCAATTGTGTGATTGTACTACTTAGCACACCCACCAGACGTGCGTCTTAGTCACATATGAGCACACACATAGTGCCTGCAGTCATGTCACTCAGCTTTTGTAAATACAAGTAAAACTCTTATAAATGGCTTATTTTAGAACATGGGCCAGTACTGACTGACCTTGTTATGACAACTCCTAAGATAGATAATTTGAAAGATGTGTCCTTTTACAAGAACAGATATCTCCCGACTTACAAATTCAAAAGAATAGAAATATATCTCGAGGCTCTTATGTCAACCATTCAGGTCAATTAACTTGTTTTTCTTGTACACCAGTAAATAAACAGTCCAAAATTGTGAACAAGACACTTGTCTAGTACGCATGTCCCAAATTTGGGGTTTGATTCGGTTAAAGGCAAATTTTGGTGTTCAAAGCCGCACATTATTCATCGGGTTTTTTAACGGAGTTGTTCTGCGACTTACCTGGTTCTATGCCAATGAACACATTTTAACCGAACTGTCGTCTATTCTTCTGGTGTACTTCAACTCACTGCAATGTATATTTTCTGCAGTCAGACAGTTGTGTTAAAATAAAATCTCTCTTTTTTTTAAAGTTATACCCTCGCCCCAAGTAGTGACAGTAATTTTCCTGATGAAACGCTGTATTCAGCGGTCCCGCATCAGCTCATGGAATCATTTTGACTCCCATACACACTGTGCACAATCAATATCTAATTAATACATTAAAAGTTAACACTTTATGTACTGTGCACAATCAGTATATAATATTTTATATAATTAACACTGTGTATGTTGTGCACAATTATTATTCCACATTGACACATTCGTTTAAACATATTCAAATCAAGCATTCATGTCATAAAATTTAAAATCAACTAGAAACACTTAATTTACTAGAAGATGAATATTTATTTTAATGTTATGTTTTATGCAGGTGACTGAACAAGACAATCCCGATTTTGCTCCATTGGCCCAAACTCTGCAGTACCTTCACAAAGCAGGTATGTATGTATGATTATATATATATAATGCAATAAACTATAGTCGTAACGAGGCAAGTACACACACACACACACACACACACACACACATATATATTAACATAATCACAAAGTAGATGTATCCGAGATTTACTACTAACGTCAAAACAACAACAAAACGTCATTATAAAGCATGTCTATGCTATATTTATTATTTTATATGAACGCCATCACAAACAGGTACATATACTCCACAAGGCAAATATTTAACATTGTGTTATCACCATTAGGCACGAATGTATATGCATTATGTAAACCTGCATTATCACCACAAGGTATATGTAGTGATTTAAATTTGCATTATCACCGCCACAAGGTTTATGCACTGATTTAAATTTGCATTATCACCGCCTTAAGGTATATGCACTGATTTAAATTTACATTATCACCACAAGGTAAAGGCGGTGATTTAAATTTGCATCATCACCACAAGGTATATACAGTGATCCAGTTGGATTTATCACCACAAGTATAAGCAGTGATTTAAATTTGCATTGTCACCACAAGGTAAAGGCGGTGATTTAAATTTGCATCATCACCACAAGGTAAAAGCAGTGGTTTAAATTTGCATCTTCAAGGTATAGGCAATGATTTAAATTTGCATCATCACTGCAAGGTAAACGTAATGTTTGTTGAGGGATTAAGAGTTAGTTAGCTCCCTTCCTCTCCGAGCATATATTTGGAGTTCTCGGCCATGGATAACTCTAATAGACCTGATTCCCCTCACTCCCGATCTCACGGGGCGTAAAAGATATTTTGAAGAAATGCAAAATTTTGATTAAAAGTGTTTTGACAGGAAAGTGAAGATTATAAGATCTTTATATCTAATTAAACAAAATTAGTATAAATGACGATCGTTGTTCATAGTCTTTCCTCTTCACAACAAATTAATTTATTACAACACAATATTTCTGATATTGTCAAAAACAGTATGGAAAATGGATCTATATGGGTTCAAAAAATATATTTGTTAAAGTGAGATAATTTTCAAGAGCCCCCTTCTAGATGAGAAAAGAAAACAGCATTATGAGAAAAAAAATCACAAGCAATCAGTTTCCACGGTTTATTTTTTTCATGAAAATGAATGACCAAGGAGATAAGATAATTTCATCACTGGAGATAGGTCCTCAGTTCAGAGGCAGCCTCATTGCTGCTGAGAGTGTAATGTCGGCTTCAAGTGCTCAAACGAAACTATACTTGCACTAATTCCCAGTAGGCTGTAGGCTGTAACCAAGGGTTCATAGTAGGCTGTAACTAAGAGTTCCCAATGGGCTGTAACCAAGAGTCCATAGTAGGCTGTAACCAAGAGTTCCCAGTAGGCTGTAACCAAGAGTTCCTAGTAGGCTGTAATCAAGAGTTCCTAATAGGCTGTAATCAAGAGTTCCTAATAGGCTGTAATCAATAGTTCATTAGAAGGCTGTAACCAAGAGTTCCTAGTAGGCTGTAATCAAGAGTTCCTAATAGGCTGTAATCAATAGTTCATTAGAAGGCTGTAATCAAGAGTTCCTAGTAGGCTGTAACCAAGAGTTCTTTCTAGGCTGTAATCAAGAGTTCCCAGTAAGCTGTAATCAAGAGTTCCTAATAGGCTGTAGCCAAGAGTTCCTAGTAGGCTGTAACCAAGAGTTATAGCTGAGGTGTGGGGGTCTAAGAGAAATGTTTGACAATACAATCAAATTTAAACCTAACTTTTCCACCCACATGTCCATTCATACTCCTGTAGTGTCAGGTGTTACAAAGCATTTGTAAATTAAAGATATTATAATTATTAATCATCACAAAAACGGCTATGATCTCCCAACCCCAAGCTGACATAAGGACGATGACAACATTTACAAGGAAAACACAAATACTTGTAAACTTAGGGATAGAAGAATATTTTATAGAAATGGGAAGTAATGGTGGCAGAAAGATTGTTACAGGGCTATTCAACTGGGGGCCCGTGGGCAGAATGTAGCCTACACTAGGAAGTGTCTCGCGGATCATTGCCAAAACATTTATATCCTGTATAAATAAATTGGTATGAAAATGAAAATTTTCTTCTAATTTTTAATTCTTTGAGCATGTAATTCAAACATTTTGAAGTTAGTAGCACCAGTCAGTTTTCACAGAAAATCCTAATTTTCATATAATAAGCACATAAATATCATAATTTGTTTGTCTGATTACTCCCCTTTAATAATCCAGGGGGTATGTACTTTTAAAAAAATGTATAGTGAAAAAACTTAAATTATTTTTAAAAATAAAACACCTTTGATTTTTTTCCACTTTATCCAAGTTTTGCAGGCGATGACACATATAGTTAATTACTTGACACCATGGCTTGTGCTAGTAAGAAAGCGAAGCTGGAATGTAAAAATAGTGTATTCAATGACTGGACACTAAAATATTTATTTATTTCACAGACTATGCACAATTCGAAAGCAATGTGCTTGCTATGTGTGTCAGCAGTGAAGGAATACAATGTGAAGCGGAATTTTACAACGAAACGTGCAGATTTTGGAAAATCGTATCCGAAAGGCTCCACTGCTAGAAAATCAAGGGTTGAGTCGTTGGTCGCTTGCGGCTTCGGCCCCCTCCCCCCACTGATGGAGGGCGGTTGAGGATGTGCGCCAAATAGGTGCTACCTGTTTCACTCCCTTCCGCCAGCCCTCCTGCCCTCCATTTCAGACGCGCCGCGAGGCTATGGGGATCCCCCAGAAGCAGACCAAGACCGAGAACATCACGAGAAGATGAAAGGTCTCTTGCGGCTTCTGGGGTGAGTGTGAGCGGAACAACAACAACAACAACGTTGGTCGCTTCGTATCAGCATAGCAGTAAAATTCTTGTGCGAGCTTGTACTCAACAAGAAAAAGCTACAGCGGCTTCATTGCAGGTTTCGTTGGATATTAACCAAAAAAGAAGAGGCCTTTCACTGACTCAGAAACCGTGAAAGAATGCATACTAGCGGTTTTGGACGAAATAGTAGGTGACGATAAAATAAAAACGAGGGTAACACATTCAGTTCGTCAGATACTTCGACGATACGCAGAATCGAAATTTTAGGAAGTGAAGTTTTTGAATCTTTAACTGAAAACATAAGGCAGGCAGAATTTTTGTCAAATTCCATTGACGAATCTACAGACAATGCAGACGTGGCTCAGTTATGTTTATATGTGCGTTTTTTCGATGGAAAAATGTTTTAGTGAAGAACTGCTAGCTTTAATAGCATTAGAAAATTTCACCACGAGAAGTTATTTCTAATAATTTTAAGCTATTTTTCACGGAAAATGGACTTGATTTGACTAAAATTTGTTTATTGGTAACGGACGGTGCCCCATCAGTGTTAGGTAAGCACCAAGGTGTGACAGCCCGACTATCTGCAGTAGCATCTCAGATGCAGTTACTGCATTGTCTTATCCATCAAAGTGTTTTGTGCAGCAAACTGAGCGACGAGATGAAAGAAACAATGGACATGGTGATAAAATAATACATTTCATTCGATCCTCATCAAGTCTTCAGCACAGGTTATTTCGGCAATTACTCGAAGAAACGGAAGCAGATTACAAAGACTTACTTCTGCACAATGACGTTCGTTGGCTGGGTAAAGGTATAGAACTTGATCGTGTTTGGTGTATCAAAGAAGAAATAATATTTTTTCTCGGAAATTGTTCTCATAACAATACAGAAAAGTACAGAAAAGTGCTAAATGACAATGCATTTTTTTTGCAAATGTTTGTTTTTTAAATGGATTTCTTTGCTCATTAGAACACATTGACCTTGCAACTGCAAGGAAGTCACAAGACAATTATTGATCTGGTTGAAAAAATTGAACGCCTTTCGAGATAAGTTGCCTTTTTATTAACGGATCTCCAAATAGCCAAACTTGTTCATTTTCCAAACCTGAAGGATTTCATTGCTTCAACATTGGACTCGGCAACTATAACCAACCGGATGATAGAATGATTAAAAAAGCTTCAGAATAATTTAAAGGACAGATTTGAAGACTTCAATTTCCCAAACAATGTAATGTTGTTCGTTCAAGGTCCTTTTAAAATTCCTCGTGCAAGTGATTTTTCTTCGAATGCTAAGAAATTACTATCTTCTGTTGATGAAGGTTCTCTGCAGCTAGAACTTGTGGATATCCAAAGTTCCAGTGCAGTGAAAGAAGATTTGCAAGAAGGTGGTACTGTCAAGTTTTGATCCGAAAGGATTCAACAGGAGCAATTCCCGAGTGTTAGGAAAGTTGCAATATTCATACTCACCATGTTTGTTTCGACTTTCACTTTGAATCAAGCTTTTCAAACATGAATGTCATCAAGACAACAGTCGGAGCTCATTGAACAATGATAGGCTGCAGAATTGCATGAGAATTGCTCTGACTTCACATCAGCCAAATTTTATGAAATTAGCCCAAGAACGGAAACCTAACTTTCCCCATTAATTAAATTTTACAATGTTATAACTTTTCTGCTTCTTTTGCACAAATGCCATAACAATCGAACTGTTGACAGTTATTATTAACAGTTTGTTAATTTGTTAAATATGTCAGAATATGACATTTGAAGTTACAATGCTAACGTTTATTGATAATTCCATCGGCAAGTTGGAAATATGTATATTTCAATCAAAAACAAGTCTTAATCATTAAAGAAGTTTACACTTTATTACAATGGTTACAAGACTATTTAATTTATGATACCTTAGAAGCGTAGACCAAAGGCAATAATTTTACTGTTTTTAAAGTTACCACGTGAAAATGTCTTCAGTTGTATTGCATTAATGATCTTTCCAAGCTGGGGCTCGGATCTCTGGCCCGTGACGATCCCCATTTTCAACATTTTGGCTCCTGAGTAAATATAGTTGAATAGCCCTGTCGTAGTAGAATCACTAGGAACCTGTCTCTGACAATAGTTGATCAAAAATAAGTCCTCTGTCAACTCTTGATGAGGTGAATCCCAACTCATAAGACAAAGAATTAGAGGGAGATCAAAAATAAGTCCTCTGTCAACTCTTGATGAGGTGACTCCCAACTTATAAGACAACTCATAGAGGGAGAAGAATGTCGGACAGACAGCCTTTCACGAACTTCAAGTCTAAAATTAATTCATGATAACTGAAAGTAGTGAAGACTTCTTTTAAAACTAAAGATAACTGAAAGTAGTGAAGACTTCTTTTAAAACTAAAGATGACTGACCTGCCGGTTTTGTTCATATTGTTTAAGAAATCTCATGAAGTTCACATGCATAATTCTAACAAATCTGCTTTTTAAGTTTAGTCTTTTATTATATTTTTTTTACCATTATGGACATTGGAAGCATACTTAATTGATGTTTTACTTTAAGAGGCTTTGAAAGTCTGAAAAGAATTATCGCCAGGGCAAGAAAGTTTGACCTCACTATCGATCAGTAACCTTAGATGTAAATAATTTTAATTTTTGCAGGGTCCTTGTCATATGTTTTACAAAGTCAGCTGTCAGTACTAGGTGTCGAACTTTGGTCCACACACATCAGATTAATTTAAAATAAGCATCTAGAAGTTGTTAATTTTGCACACCTTGGAAAGTATTAGTACATTTCAAGTTAAATAACACTTTTTTCAAAACCTTAGATACTTTAGAGATTAATTATGTATATTTAATCTTTATTAATTATAAAACTTTCTTCAGTAAAAACTGAAGAGAATTAGTTAATCAAATAGTTCTCCAATTATGAGAATTGTAATTAGAGAGAAAAACTTATTTCTATAAACTTTATATATAAAGGTCCTAGATAATATTTGTAAAAAATGAAAGTATTAAAATAAAAATATGAAAGCAATGAAGAATTATATCAAGAAACCTTTTACACAAGGGTAAAGTACCAGTTAGAGTAAGAAAAGAAGATGAACATTAAGAATTAAGTTTAAAGCAATTTTCGAAATAGAGAATCATGGGGAATCTGTTACGTCACAATATTTTAAATCTGTAATATCACCATAAATCATATATAGTTTCAATCTGCATTAGCATCACAAGGCATATGTAATGTTGTTCTAAATCTGCATTATAACCATAAATCATATGTAATGTTGTTCTAAATCTGCATTATCACCATAAATCATATGTAATGTTGTTCTAAATCTGCATTATCACCATAAATCATATGTAATGTTCTAAATCTGCATTATCACCATAAATCATATGTAATGTTGTTCTAAATCTGCATTATCACCATAAATCATATGTAGTGTTCTAAATCTGCATTATCACCACAAGACATTTGTAGTGCAGTGCATTATCACCACATGTGTGTGAGAGCGTTTTATATCTTATTATTACTTAAGATATAGGTAGTACTTTATAATCAGCATTATTACCACAAAAGAGAATTATTTATTCTTCTGGAAGTAGTGTTGTTTATTATGTGAAACAGAAATGTTTGTCTATCAAGTAAAAATGTTCTTCTATAAAATAAAACTGTTCTTTTACGAAAGAAATATGTTTGTTGTGTTATTTTCTCAGTAGCGTCTTGCTTGAAGCAAAGCTTGATGTTTTTGTTGTTCTCGTACCAGGTGAACATCGGCTTGTTGATGGCGTGCGCCTGGCGTCTCTTCTACCTGGCGACACATCTCGATATTGGCGCTATCAAGGAAGCCTTACCACGCCCAGCTGTTATCAGAGTGTCACGTGGACTGTTTTCAGAGACCCACAGAAAGTCTCCGCCCGCCAGGTTCATCAGAACTATTCTAATCTATACATAAAATAAAGTTGATTTGTCTGTGGGTTTGTGCGGGTTTAGGTAAAAATGTACTGGACAGATTTTGATCAGATTTTTACAGTTGTATACCTTACAGCCCTAGAATCAAGATAGGCTACATAATATCATGTTCTCTCATATGGGAGTCCGCCGGTACCTGTAAAACTACGAAAATAGTAGTGCACAATAAGGGAGCTAACCATAAAAAAATCTATAGCCTGATACAGCTGTTGGCAATTCGAAGCACTGAGACTACACACTATATATGAAGTGGTTTTCTTCCTTCCTTTACTAGTTAAAGAGTGGTTTCGCCGCCATCACAACAGGCACACACTTTTGTTTTCCATAGGATTTCTCAGTGAAACTCAATGCATGGTCTATCCTAGGTCTCAAAAGGGGCTCCATATTGTTTACCAGAAAACACCAGGAAAATCCCCAACTTAGTGAAAATGTCCAGCAAATAACCATTTACACACTTTTAAGCACAGTTTATAATACTGATAATGGAATGTGAAACTTTGGAACTAGTCCCGTGTTTTACACATTCCACCAAATCTGAGAATAGCTTAGTAAATAAGTCAAACCACTTTATTCCAAGAGTTTATAACACAATCTCACTGAAGAAAATTGAATTCAATGACTATTTATTTTTTTCTACAAAGTTACACTTTGACTGTCCTGTAAAACAAACCATTTCATCAACTTCTAATGGTCTCTCCTTTCCCTCTGATCTGGATCTGTTACACGAGTTCAGCACAGTCTGTTATCTAGTCATACATTTCCATTGTTACCACAGTATGATGAGCATAACTAATTTGCAGACTACACATCGCCATTCCAATTGTGAATATCATTAAAAGATTGTACTTCAAGGCTATTACTAGCTGACCACTTAACTAGCAGTAGAAATCATTAAATGATAGTACTTCAAGGCTATTGTTAACTGACCAGTTAACTACCAGTAAAAATAATTAAATGATTGATTGTACTTCAAGGCTATTGTTAATTGACCAATTAACTACCAGTAAAAATCATTAAATGATTGATTTTACTTCAACGCTATTGTTAATTGACCAATTAACTACCAGTAAAAATCATTAAATGATTGATTGTACTTCAAGGCTATTGTTAATTGACCAATTAACCACCAGTAAAAATCATTAAATGATTGATTGTACTTCAAGGCTATTGTTAATTGACCACTTAGCTAGCAGTAGCGATATAAAAAGTTACGCACTTTCCAAGTCCAGTTATCACCTTCCTTTTCAAGTCGATAGCATGATGAATCAATCAGCAACTTTGCTTACGAATAAGGCGTAATCACTTAGCAAATTCAGAAGTATCGATTCCAGTTAGTTAACTTGCAGTTTTTCTCCACAAGTAACTTTATTTGATAGATACGGGTTAAATGAAATATGATCTGGGATATCATTACATGTTTGTTGTTTCGTTAAACCTGCCAGTTTAGGAAGTTGTATGATAATAACTGTAGTGTACACATAGTTAAAGTTATTGTTTTAATTGTCTACTACCTCAGCGAGTTGTTTGATATAGTATGGACAGACTATAAATTGTTACTTTTTGTTGTTTGCGAGCTGAAGAAGTTGTATGATACTAAACATAGTGTGTACAGATTTAGAATAAAGTCGTTTCATTGCCAGTTCATCAAGTTATTTCATACTAAATATAATGGAGCATAAAGTTAAGTTATTGTTTTGTTGTCTGCAAGCTGAGAAAATTGTTTAATACAAAATCTAGTGTGCACAGTTGTTTCTTTTGACTGGCAGCTGGAGAAGTTGTATGATACAGAGTTAAAGTTATTATTGTAGATGATAGATCAAGTTGTACGATATTAAATATAGTGTGTACAGAGTTAAAAGTCTTGTTTTCGTTGTGCTGACAGCTGAGAGTTGCATGATACTAATATAGTGTGTAGACTGTAGAGTTATAAGTTCTAATTTCTGACTGACAGCTGAGAGAGTTGCGTTCCTTACTGCATGAGGATGGGCACGAGTCGGCCGACCGACAGCACGCAGCCTCTGGCAGTGCCAACAGTTATGCCCCCAGCTATCTTGTGGACAACTGGCGACCCCTTCAACCTTTAAATGGTCGCCAAGTAAAACGAAGTTTTCAAGATGCGCCTGCTCCACCGACCACACGGCCAGCCCAGACAATAGCAGTTACAACTTATCAATCAATCAGAGAGATCAGTCAGTTTCCAACAGTCACTACAAATCAGTCTCAATCTTCCAGAGAGTCTGGGCACCTTGTAGCATCTGTTAAACCACCTCATTTGACTGGCGAACTAGGTTAGTAAGTGTCACACACCTACAGCGCTTAGAGATCAAAAGTATGACTTAAGAAATAATTATCGCGTACCTAGAGCGCTCAGAGAAAAAAAGGTTTGGCATAAGAAATACCTGTCGCATACCTAGAGCACTGAGATCAAAAGTATGGCGTAAGAAATACCTGTCGCATACCTAGAACACTGAGATCAAAAGTATGGCGTAAGAAATACCTGTCGCATACCTAGAACACTAAGATCAAAAGTATGGCGTAAGAAATACCTGTCGCATACCTAGAACACTGAGATCAAAAGTATGGCGTGCGAAATACCGGATTTATAAATAGCCTGAAGCACTAGCACCTCGTTTCTTTCATTCTAACGCATAAAATCGTAAATATGTATTCGTTCTTTAACTGCACTCAGGTCTACAGATGTAATGTAGCAAGCTCGAAAATAATTTTAGTCTTCTAAGTAGGAATTAGCAACATTCATATGTTTAAAAGAAAAACTTTTAATTCGTATAATCAATTTAAAGGATGCGTGTTACAGGTACTGTTCACTCTACCACTGCAGCATTCAGTAGCCAAACAATGACGCCGTCTTTACAGAGCAGCAGCCAGTTGTTTACTACTACCTTCATCCCTCTCCGCTTTACTGCATCTTTATTACAAACATCCTTCTCTTCTCCATCACTGACTACATTACGAGCGTCATCACCAGCAGGATCTGACACTTCAGGAAATGGAATATATGTATTAGTGAGAGGTATATAACGTAAAAATCCTATCATAATCACACACCCCACACACATTCATCCATCCAATTACATTACATATACACTCAATCACATAAACAATTGTCAGACTTCACAATCATCCTTACAGAAGATTTCTAGAATGTGGCTCTGTGTCGTGTTTTCGTGTGAAATACAGATGAGAGAAAGACGAGAAAATATTAAATTAAATACTTCCCCGCTTGCTTGCTGGAAAACTTGGTTTCCCCTCACACGCACGCACTTTCAAGAAACAACCAACAAAAGACCGCATTGAAATGATGCGTCACAAACATATCGCCTTATATTTAATAATTAATCTAGCTCTAGTCCCCACCACTTCCTTTGTGAAGGGTGTCCATGTGAAATATATAATATGATGGGACGAGAAACGGAGTCCAATTTTATAACTTTAAAGGAAATTTAATAAAGAAAACAAAAATAAGTAAAATGGAGATAAAACAAGGTATAATGTCCAGGTAGATCAGAATAATATACATTGTCATCAGTGTTAAAGAAGGATTTTAGTGCACAGTCTTATGTAAGCAAAGTTAATTCCAATATCAATGTCTTTTTGAGTGTCTTTCGTTTACGACTTATCTTTCACTGATGGCCAAACGGAACCTGTCCCTCGGCAGTTGACAAGCGTCAGCATATTCGTTCTTTGGTTCAGATGAAAGAAGGCAAGTACATGATGCGATGAATGGGCAAGTCACAACAGGTTTTTTCTTGGCTGGTGTCCCCTTGCCGACTGGAGAGAAAATTGTAATTCTCCTTTTATGCACTGCTTACAATCTTGCATCTAAGTTACGTCATATTCACTCATTCAGACAAGTTTTATAGACGAGAGAAAAGTTGGACAAAACTCTCTCACTCAAAAATTTAACTAACATTTAGGAATACAGATAAATAAATGACAGGCATATAAATAATCTGTAAAGTGAAGAAAAGATTAGTTTTAATTAGTTTTAAGTTTTAAATAGAGAAACCACGATACTGACCTTTTGCTGGCAATTAATTACCTAATTATAAAATTCAGATATTCCGACAAATTCACAAACATAATTTTATTCAGTCTGGGAAATATACTATAGGAGACAGTCACTCACTATAGGAAATGCTCAGTGTGGGCCCAAAAGGCAGTCTAATTTGGAATTTCTCTAACTCGCCTATTTAAGCTTTCTGACATCAGTTCCCCAGATTTCCCCTACCCTTGGGTAACACTTTTTATGTCCACTTTGAGTGTTCACTCACCAAGAGATACAGACACTAATACTTTATTTATATTTGCACTGGCTGAAGTGGAGACAATGTCATCAGATACAGACACTAATACTTTATTTATATTGGCTGTGACTGAAGTGGGTACCACTTTTTATGTCCACTTTGAGTGTTCACTCACCAAGAGATACAGACACTAATACTTTATTTATATTGGCACTGGCTGAAGTGGGGACAATGTCATCAGATACAGACACTAATACTTTATTTATATTGGCACTGGCTGAAGTGGGGACAATGTCATCAGATACAGACACTAATACTTTATTTATATTGGCACTGGCTGAAGTGGGGACAATGTCATGAGATACAGACACTAATACTTTATTTCTGTTGGCAGGGGCTAAAGTGGGGACAAGTTAGAGTGGAGATTACATACCTGGGGGAATTGGGAAACTCGAGGCTAAGTTAATTAACATGTCAGAAGTTGGAACAAGTTTAAAATCACTACTTTAATAGTGATAAATGTAATGTAATAAAGTTAGAACTATTATCACTATTTATATTAATATTATTATTAAAATTTAACATATTATTATGAATTAAGATATCTTTACTTTTAATAAGTTTAATAAAATCATGCAAAAGTGGGCAGACATGCCAGAGCCTTGTCATTAATAATTTGTTGAAGTTGGGGTTTTTTTAGGTCATTCTTAAAAAAACACACCAGGCTTTAGCTTTATAATATTATTAAAAAATATCAATATTCTTTTGTTACAATGTTACAATAAAATGACAGTCAAGTCTTTTGGTGCTGACACAATTAATAAAATGACAGTCAACCTCTTGATGCTTACACAGTCAATAAAATGCAATCGAGTCTCTTGATGCTTATACAATCAAGTCTCTTGATGCTTACACATTCAATAAAATGACAGTCAAGTCTCTTGATGCTTACACAGTCAATAAGTCTCTTGATACTTATACAATCAATAAAATACAATCAAGTCTCTTGATACTTATACAATCAATAAAATACACAATCAAGTCTCTGGAATGGCTGATGTTGACACAATCAATAAAATACACAATCAAGTCTCTGGAATGGCTGATGTTGACACAATCAATAAAATACACAGTCAAGTCTTTTGATGCTTACACAGTCAAGTCTCTCGAATGGCTGATTTTGACAATAAAATACAGTCAAGTCTCTTAGTGCTTACACAGTCAATAAAATACAGTTAAGTCTCTTGATGCTTACACAGTCAATAAAATACAGTCTCCTGAATGGCTACGTTAACATCAGTTACAGTTAAGTTTCTTGATGTTTAAACAATCAATCTGAAATATTTTCAAATTTTGGATATTTGTATTTTAGTACACTACAACATAAACAAAATATATCTCCCCAAAACTCTTAAAATCGATCAATAAATAGCGTTTTGTATTTATACAGATAATAATAATACATGCAATAATATAAATATGTGAATGCATTTGTATGATGTACACACACAAAACTATATGTTGCAGTCAGTGTGTGTGTGTGTGTGTGTGTGTATCAGTTTTCAGTGTGAAATATCTAACCTATGTTTAGGTTCATCGCTACTGATGTGCAGACGCACTGACGTTCAGTTTTCATTTGTTTAATTGTGTTACATTTCTTCGCTCCAAGGGGTGCTTTTGTTCTTTTTTCCATTTCATTTGTTTAAGGCATGTTTCTGTTCTTCGCTCCGTTTAATTTGTTTTAAGGCGTGTTTCTGTTCTTCGCTCTGCTTCATTTGTTTAAGGTGTTTCTTTTCTTCGCTCCGTTTCATTTGTTTTAAGGCGTGTTTCTGTTCTTCGCTTTGCTTCGTTTGTTTAAGGTGTTTCTTTTCTTCGCTCTGTTTCATTTGTTTAAGGCATGTTTTTAGTCATCTCTTTGCTTCATTTGTTTAATTTAGTGTTTCTCTTCTGCGCTCCTTTTCATTTGTTTACGGCGTTTCTGTTCTTCGCTCCGTTTCATTTGTTTTAAGGCGTGTTTCTTTCATTTGTTTAAGGCGTATTTCTGTTCTTCTCTCTGCTTCATTTGTTTAAGGCGTAATTCTTTTCTTCACTCTGCAGATTTCCCACAGGAGGCAAACTCCACTAGAAGTAGGTCACGACCACCGTTGTCATCGTTAGACACTAGTCTTGACAGACTGGCAGAACTGAACCCCGCCTCTGTCCTTCTGTCAGGTGCCAATACAGTGCAAGAATCAAAGCATGCGAAGGATTCCCAATCAACATCCTCTACAAATCAGTTAGGGTCATTTGACACCTCAAAACTCATCCAAATTGGCACTGTATCTGAGAGTAATAACAAACTTCGGTCCAAATTCTCAATCAGTACAGTTGGAACATCAGCGAGTAATAACAAACTTCAGTCTGATTTCTTGACCAGAACTGTTGGAACATCAGCGAGTAATAACAAACTTCAGTCTGATTTCTCGACCAGGACTGTTGGAACATCAGCGAGTAATAACAAACTTCAGTCTGATTTCTCAACCAGTACAGTTGGAACATCAGCGAGTAATAACAAACTTCAGTCTGATTTCTCAACCAGTACAGTTGGAACATCAGCGAGTAATAAACTTCAGTCTGATTTCTCAACCAGTACAGTTGGAACATCAGCGAGTAATAACAAACTTCAGTCTGATTTCTCAAACAATACAGTTGGAATATCAGCGAGTAATAATATTCAGTCTGATTTCTCAGCCAGTACATTTGGAACATCAGCGAGTAATAACAAACTTCAGTCTGATTTCTCGACCAGAACAGTTGGAACAACAGCGAGTAATAACAAACTTCAGTCCGAATTCTCAGCCAGTACATTTGGAACATCAGCGAGTAATAACAAACTTCAGTCTGATTTCTCGACCAGAAGAGTTGGAACAACAGCGAGTAATAACAAACTTCAGTCTGATTTCTCGACCAGAAGAGTTGGAACAACAGCGAGTAATAACAAACTTCAGTCTGATTTCTCAACCAACACAGTTGGAACATCAGCGAGTAATAGCAAACTTCAGTCTGATTTCTCAACCAGTACAGTTGGAACATCAGCGAGTAATAGAAAACTTCAGTCTGATTTCTCAACCAGTACAGTTGGAACATCAGCGAGTAATAGAAAACTTCAGTCTGATTTCTCAAACAATACAGTTGGAATATCAGCGAGTAATAATATTCAGTCTGATTTCTCAGCCAGTACATTTGGAACATCAGCGAGTAATAACAAACTTCAGTCTGATTTCTCGACCAGAACAGTTGGAACAACAGCGAGTAATAACAAACTTCAGTCCGAATTCTCAGCCAGTACATTTGGAACATCAGCGAGTAATAACAAACTTCAGTCTGATTTCTCGACCAGAAGAGTTGGAACAACAGCGAGTAATAACAAACTTCAGTCTGATTTCTCGACCAGAAGAGTTGGAACAACAGCGAGTAATAACAAACTTCAGTCTGATTTCTCAACCAACACAGTTGGAACATCAGCGAGTAATAGCAAACTTCAGTCTGATTTCTCAACCAGTACAGTTGGAACATCAGCGAGTAATAGAAAACTTCAGTCTGATTTCTCAACCAGTACAGTTGGAACATCAGCGAGTAATAGAAAACTTCAGTCTGATTTCTCAACCAGTACAGTTGGAACATCAGCGAGTAATAGCAAACTTCAGTCTGATTTTTCAACCAGTACTGCTGGAGCATCAAGGAGTTATAAATCTGAAAAATCAGCTTTGTTTGGATTTACATACACCTTAGTACCCTTTTCTGGGTCATTAGGAACATCAACTCGTGTGCAGAACTCTGGCCGATTCACACTTCCAGTTCTGTCTGTAACGACCAGTCGGCCTACAGGAATGACACCTTTAGGAGGCAGTCTGAGTCCACTGCAGTTAGTTTTACAACAGCTAAGACAGTCAGGTTCTCAAAACACGCGTTCCCAGTCTAATTTTTCTTTTCATCCATCGCTGAGTTCTGAGTCAAGCCCGAAGATTATAATACCAGATGGTACCAGAATGTCTGTAAACTATCTGCATCAGGGACCGGGCCAGAGACAGTATCCAATATTTCCGCCTGCCACAGGAAGATTCATTCAGCCTCTGGCAACGCAAACCAATTCTATATTGACACAGAGTTCCCGCTCCTGGAATAAGAACGTTGCAGAACAGGGCTTGCAGTCGCTACGCTCGAGTCTTTATTATAGTCCCAGTGCAGCGTCCGCAGGACTGAGTCCGATGGTGGAAAGATATAGCGGTCAGATCTACCCGGAGTACAGCCTGTACCCCGTAGTAGCGGGCAATGGAGGGGTAGACACGCCTTTTGTCTTTCTTCATGGCTACAACCAGCCTGTTCGCATCCGCCGCCTGCTTTATGACCACTTGTATGGCAGCCAACATGCTTATTTCAACCAGTAAACCTCACTCTCAGACCAACACATGTACGTCCCTGACTAAATCGACCCGGTGCCTGTTTGTTTCACTTCGCGTACTTGACAACAGTCAGAAATCACATCACACATCAAATGCATACGCCATTTTTTCATCATGTCAGTGGAAATGTGAGATTGCTTCATGGAATCAGTACAATATAAACTTTGCCGTTTTTGTCATGCCAGAGACAATGTGGGCCTGCCTCTTGTACAATCTAACCTTGATATTTTTATGTCAGTGAAATCATACGGTGCCTGTTTCATTCACTCCTGAACACGAGTGAAAAATCGCATCACACGTACCTGACTTCCAGGTCAAGTATCATATCACGTGTACCTGACTTCCAGTCAAAAATAACATAACGTGTAACGCGTACCTGACTTCCAGTCAAATATCACATCACCTGTAATGCGTACCTGACTTCCAGTCAAATTTCACATCACGTCAAGTAGGCCTATACCTGACTTCCAGTCAAAAATCTCATCACGTCACGCATACCTGACCAGTGTTAAGAATGACATCACATTTCACTCGTACAATGACAACTTGTCGTTTGGGATGACGTACTTGAGATTGTGAGCCGGCAGTTTGGAATGCAAAATGAGAAGTACACATTGTTCTGCAGTCATTTGACCATTTAACTCAAACTCAGTTGCCATATTAATGGCATATCATATACAGGAATCACAACTCGAGTGGCCGAAGTGAAAGACAGTTTTAGATTCCCAAAACTGTTACGTTAAGTTATACTTGTTATAGAAGTAACACATCCTGCTCATCATCAGCTGCTGAGAAATGTTTGCTCAAAGCAAAAAACAAACAAGAAAAACCATTTCTATATAATAAAGCTGCAGGTTATTTTGTTCACTAAAGGAATTTGTCAGTTTTTGCTACATGAATATTTTGTCAATTTAAAAAAAGTTTAAGATATATTTCATTCTCAAAGTGTATGACAGAGGTTTCCTAGTTTTTAACAGACTATCACGACACTGGCATAGTTATCAGCTATACTATGGGAAGCAAACCAGTAGTAGTTTGGTGTAATTATCGCTGAGCTATGTGAAGTAGCTTTAATGCCTTGGCGTTATCACTAACACTATGGAAACCAGCCAGCATTACGGAAACCAGGCCTTGGTGCTTGGCTTTATCAATGACTGGGGAAAGCAGGCTTTAATGATTTAACTTGGTTCACTGATACTGTGGAAAGCAAGCCTTAGTGGTTTGGCTTGCTTATCAGTGACACTATGTAAAGCAGACTTTAGACTAGAGGTTTGGCTTGGTTATCACTAGCACTCATTGTATATAAGCACTGACTAATTATGAGGACTGTTTCTTAAAAAATAACTCTCTTCAGATAACTGAAGCAAACACACTGTTGGAATTGAAAGCATTGAATCACTTTTTGGTGTCATGTAGTGAGGACAAATGTCCTGAGTAGCAAGAGTTCAAAGCTGGTAATGTACAAAGAACAGACATGTGAAAACCTTGCTGTCACTTTCTGAAGATCTGATAAAGATAAGAACAGACAAAAACATGGATGTGTGTTCTTAACATCTGTTAGACAATGAGCAGACATTATTAAACCACCAGATAAATGACAATAATTTAACATGAAAGTATCTTAAGAACTCAGAATCATAGAGAATAGCATAAATGAACACATGGGCATAATATCTTAAGATCTAAAGACACAAGAAAAAAACAAAAGAAAGCATGGGCATAATATCTTAAGATGTGATAAATGCATAAAAATCAAATGAAAGCATATGATATGATAAATGAATAAAAAAGACAAAAGAAAACATGGGAATAATATCTTGATATCTGATAAATACAAGAAAAGACAAAAGAAAGCATGGACATAACATCTTAAGATTTGATCGACAAATGAAGACAAATGAAAGCATGGGTATATTATACTGTCTTAAGATTTGATCAACACAAGAAAAGACAAATGAAAGCATGGGTATAATATACTGTCTTAAGATTTGATCAACACAAGAAAAGAATGGGTATAATATACTGTCTTAAGATTTGATCAACACAAGAAAAGACAAATGAAAGCATGGGTATAATATACTGTCTTAAGATTTGATCAACACAAGAAAAGAATGGGTATAATATACTGTCTTAAGATTTGATCAACACAAGAAAAGACAAATGAAAGCATGGGTATAATATACTGTCTTAAGATTTGATCAACACAAGAAAAGAATGGGTATAATATACTGTCTTAAGATTTGATCAACACAAGAAAAGACAAATGAAAGCATGGGTATAATATACTGTCTTAAGATTTGATCAACACAAGAAAAGAATGGGTAAAATATACTGTCTTAAGATTTGATCAACACAAGAAAAGACAAATGAAAGCATGGAAATAATATCTCAAGATCTGATCAACACAAAAATTGATAAATGAAAGTCATGGATGATTTCTGAAGAGATTTTGGTTTTGGCTCTCAGGCTGACCATGAAGCATTAAATGGTATTAATCAAGTATCAGTCACTTTAAGCTAATTAGCAAACAGCATTTAGGAACCACAGATTTTGATGTCTTAATTCCCAACAATCTGCAGTCAAACAAAATACATGTATACGCTAAGAACACTTGTACAGAACTGACTGCAAGGAAAAATAAAGCAAGTGGAAACTTCCTCAGGCTATCTTTACAACCTTTGCAAATAAAAAAAAAAATCAATGAATTACTGAATTAAAAACTACATACACTTAAGTGTTTTCCAATGACTCTTTAAACTTAATATATTTTTAATTAAAAAAAGACCATATCTTTTTTCATCTGTGCCTCTTTTCACAGATGGGCATTTTGATGAAATTAACACTATGGCAAATGCCTTAAAATTATTAAACTCAGTTAAATCAACAATGTCACTCTCCTTCCCTTATGCACAGAAGTATGGCAATGATTAGTGATGTTATAAATCTTATACTACTTACTTATATACAGAAGTATGGCAATATTTAATAATATTAAATCTTTACTACTTATGTACAGAAGTATGGCAATGATCAGTGATGTTAAATCTTTACTACTTATGTACAGAAGTATGGCAGTGATCAATGATATTAAATCTCTACTGCTTATGATTTTGCTTAATAAATTTTCTACAAATCAATATGATTGTCAGTTACTTAATAAATTTGGTACAAGCCATTGATTTATCTTTGTTATAAGTGGATTTGTGCAACTCACTGACTAAATACACTTGTCATTACTTTGAGATCAACTTTCCACATAACTATCATTAATATCATATCATATGAGTGCAATACACTTATCATTAACATGAGATCAAACCTCTGCATCAGATGTTATAAACGTTAGATTACACTTCCACAAAATGCTCATTATTAATAAGATTAGATGTATATTAATATGAGATCACATTTCGATAACACATTCGTTATTAATATGTGATTACTTCCCTATCATTACAGCTTACAAGAAAAAATGGCCTTACACTGACGTCTCTGTACACAAGAAGATGCTTAGTTAAAATGAATTTTTAAGAGAGGTACAAATATTTAATGTCTCTCAGCTAATGCTTCCAAACCTACACATTTAATTTATTTATCTCATTAATATGCAGCTTAGGTTAACACACAAAAATGGAGCCATATTAGATGTGTTTCCAAATTATTAATTAAAATCTCTCATTGTTGTCCTTAACCCTGATGATGAGCAGACTAGGGCTCGAAAACAGTAACCTTCATGAGGCCGGCGCTTCCAATCAATTATTAACTTATTAGTTCCTTTGTATTAAAACTAACCCTGTGGTATTTAAAACCACTGTCCAATTTTATTCAGCAACATTCAACATGAAGCAAGTCTGTTACAATAGCACCTTAAAACGACTTAATTTTTTTGTATTGTCTATGTTGCCTTTGAAATTGGTCCCGAACCATTAGGAGGAGGATCTACAAAGTGAGGCTCTCACAAATAGAAAGGAATTTCTCGTTGTGTGTCTATAATAGCAGCTCAAATGTAAGATAGGGAACTGAAACAGAATACTGAGTAAAATGTACTTTAATGTAATACTGGGTAACAAATGTTATAGCACTGAAAAATAATGTAATACCAAGTAACAAATGTTAAATACTGATAAATATAATGTAAAACAATTGTTATAGTACTGATAAATAATGTAATACTAAATAACAAATAATGAAGTACTGACTAATACTGAGCAACACATCACATAATATTGACAAAAATGTAATGTTGAGTAACAAATAAAGAACCACTGACAAATAATGTAGGACTGAGTAACAATTATTGTAGTACTGATAAATAATGTAATACTGAATAGCAAATGTTTTAATACTGATAAATAATATAATACTAAGTAAAAAATGTAGTATGATAATGCAATACTGAGTACCAAATAATGAAGTACTGACTTTAAATAATAGTGAGTAACACATCACATAATACTGACAATATATGTAATACTGAGCAACAAATAATGAATTAATGACAAATAATGTAGTACTGAGTAACAAATAACATAGTACATGTACTAACAAATAATGTGGTACTGATAAATAATGTAATAATGAGTAACAAATAATCTTATAATGCAGTACTGACAAATTGTGTAATAGCTAATACAGAGTAACAAATGCTGTATTATTGAAAAATAGTGTAATACTGAGTAACAAATATTGTAAAACTGAGTAGCACCAACAAACCATGTAGTACTGATAAATAAAGTAATACTGAATAACAAATAAGTTAGCAATATAGCACTGAAAAATTTTATAATTCTGAGTAACAAATAATGAATAACATGTACTGACAAATAATGAATTACCGAGTAACAAATGATGTAGTACTGAAAATCATGTAATACTGAGTAACACATCAAGCAGTAGTGACAAATAATGTAATACTAAATAATAACTAATGTAAATATAGTGACAAAATATATAATAATATTTTACTACTGAGTAATAAATAACAAAGCATTGATAAATAATATAATAGTATACGGAGCAACAAATAATGAAGTACTGAAAATAATGTAATACTGAGTACAAATAATAAAATATTGTAATACTGTGTTAAAATGTGGTACTGGCAAATAATGTAATACTAAGCAACAAATAATGAAATACCAATGAATAATGAAATACTTAGTATCAAAAAATGTACTGATACATTATATATTGCTGAGTAACAAATAATGAAGTTCTGACATAAAATGTAGTACCAAGTAAAAAATAATATAATACTGACAAATAATAATATAATTCTCAGTAACTAATAATGTACTACTTTTAAATAATGTAACAAATAAATCTAGTACCAAAAAATAAATATAATACTATCAAGTAATGTAGTGCAGATAACAATTTACTTATAATTATATGTAGATGTAAAGCTCTCAGTATCTGATCTCAGAAGAAGGAAACAGCTTGGTTACTGCTAACTGGTGATTATAAATTACAAAGATACAGCTATACACTGTGCAGCTTAATACTTATTTTGAAACTTGTAAAATAAAAATAAAAATCCCTGGAATGATTTCTTTGTAAAAAATTATTGCAAATTAATAATGATTAGCCTCGGGTATTGCTGTCAAATTCATTTTACAACATGTCTTTTGGATAAATAAAGGAGTTTTACCTGCCTGAATAATACTGGTAATAGGTTTCTACTTCAAATTTAAGGCTCTCTCCCAGCAAAATTAATTAAGCATCAATACAATTTTTTTAAAATTTCTTTTTCCACATATAAGCAAAATAAAATTCAATTAAAAAGTCAACAACTTACAAAAAAGATTTTGCAGATGCTCAAGTGAAAAATTTAAAAAAATAAAAATATGAAAACTTTTAATCTTTTTATTCTTAGTATTAACTGTTTGACTGCATATTAACTTTTGAATAGCCAAGCTGTTTTTTTCCTAGACAACACTACATTATTTGTTACTTAGTTTTACATAATTTGTCAGTACTAGTACTACGTTATTTATTATTCAGTAATGAAGCTCTTAAAGTATATATCTGAAAAATTAGCTGGCTATGTTTAAAAGCAAAATATATTTGTTACTTGAATCATGAATGTTAAACAAATTAGAACTTTAAAAAAATCATGTTTTTTCTAATATAATACTGCAACAATAACTGAATAAGACAAGAAATGCTGAAATACATTAATGTTTATAAATATAAACTGTCATGGAAACTTAAATTTTAATATTTGCAATGATTGGTTTGTTTCTAGGGTGACAATTCTTAATAGATGTAGTTCACTGTCAAATTATAATTGTTGATAGGATCTGAATAGGAAGTTTGTTTCTGAGTTAGCAATTTAAAGTCAATTTTTATTACATATATAGTTTAATGTAATAATTAATCTTTAGATTTGATTCCATATAGTATGTTTGTTTAGTTCAATGTAATAATTAATCTTTAGATTGAATCCACATAGTAAGTTTGTTTAATTCAATGTAATAATTAATCTTTAGATCGAATCCACAAAGTAAGTTTGTTTAGTTCAATGTTATCAGTCCTTAGACTGAATCCAAATGGAAAGTTTGTTTCCACGCTCATGTTGACAGATAATTTTTACTACAAAAATGTTGATGCACTAATTAATCTTTAGACTAGCTCCAAATGGAAAGTTTGTTTCTGGGGTTAAAAGTCATAGTTACTACCTAGTTCAATGCCATGATTACATCCACAGACATGATTCAAATGGGAAGTTTGCTAGAGATCAGACCATTTAAAAATGCACATATTGACTGTGATTTGTGTCATGAAGAGTGTTGTAAGAAGATAGAGTGTTAACACAGAAAATGACCCATCATGCTGAATGTTTACACAGAATAAATATGGTTTATATAAAAATTTAAAAAGTAGATCACTCATGAATTGACAAACAACTGTCCTTCTATTTCATATCAAATCAGATCCTGTAGGCATTGCTGATTCCTAGTCTATCAGACCTAACCCTGAAGGCAGTGCTGTTTTCTATTCCCATAACAGACCCAATCCTGCAGGAGTGCTGATTTCTGTTCCATGTTTTATTAGGTCACACCAGATCCTGCAGTTAGTGCTGACTTAATTCCAACAACAGATATCACCATTCCAGATGATTTGGTTTTCATAATGGAATCACAATGGATACAAAAGTCTTATGAAAAGCATAAATGTCATTATGAAGTGTATACATGGATGAAATCAGATGATCACTCAGTGAATCAACAAAATGAGAAGATTTTGTGCTTGATTCTGCAGTAAACAGGCAGCCAATATAGGGATCCAAAGAGGAGAAGATGTTTGTTTTATCCTAGGGACTTATAAGAAATCCTAACAGATATGTTTTAAACTTTCTTAAGTTTCTGCAGCAAGCAGTGTGATGGATCAGACATTAAAGTCGCAGTAATCCAGTCCTGATAGCACTAATGAACACATTTGTTTCTTGTATCTTTGCTGAGAGAAAATTGCCTTTAGTACTTATTGGCCTTTAATTCTAAGTATACTGCCCTTCAGGTATTCACGAAAAAGTATTGTTCAATGCTTGCTAGCATTTGATGATAATACCACTGAATGACTGATGCTACTGCTAATGAAGAAAGAGAGTCTGAGCTAGACGATGGGACCCCTTGTGAAGGGATCAATATGGTTCCTAGAACTTCCGTCGTACATCTGGAGCTGGATATGTTTAACCTATAACTTTATATCTCAATTGGCCAGGAAGGCTTGCCAGTGGGCAAAGTAGGTGACATTTGTATAAATATAGTTTTCTTCCTTACAAGTAGTTTATCTGTGGAGGCAAACAGATGGTTTTTGTAATATTAATTGTTAATGCTATCAGTTACAACGGTACTGAAATAGATTTCTGATAGTGAGAGACAGTTTCATACATGTGAGACGGGAGCAATCCATTGCCTTTCAAACATATAGTCAACATATTTAATCAAGTAAATTTTAAACACCACATCCAAAAATCATGAGCACAAAGGGACATAACACATCAGACACACACGTACACACACACTCACACACAAACAGGAAAATAGCTCCCTCCCCCTTATCCCATTGTGTGCTTGCACATGCGCAAAACGACCAAAGTTCTGTTGTGGACGTAGTTCAGACAGCCACTGTCAGGCAAATTTCTTCTCCGGCTATGGCCGTGGAACGGTCTTCCTTGCTTCTTAGAAGACAGTTAGCTGGTATAAAGTGATTCTATTTATTCGTTAAATAATATCATCGAAGATGAACAGAAATCATGAAACAGATATTCAATTCAATGTCATGTAGAACGTATTAGACAACGGATCAAAGTTTGTACACTACATTTTGTAAAATAGATTTTTTTTTTTTTAAAAAGAAAGAAAGAAAATTAGAAGACTTCGTATGCACTTAAATATATATAGGCCTACAGTTTACTATTTAAAAAAAAAATGTGGGGGGTTCAGCATAGTTAAGTGCTGATTTTTCAAACCATCATATGATTATTATTAACGAAGTTTAACATTTCCATCTCAGATTTGGATTGTTCATATCATGGTATGGAATATTAGAATGTTTACAAGACGTGTATACATAGATTACTCATAAGCTTTAAAACTAGTGTATATAATATATAGTTAGATTGCTTCAGTCGATTTGCTGACAAATTCATAATGGTTTATATTAAAACAATTATACTATCATTTCTCAGCTAACATGAAGTTCATGATGAACGTATCACAACAGTATAATAAATTTTTTAAATTTTTTTTTAGTTAAACACTTTTTCTAAAGTATGTTAAATATAATACTGTAATCTAGATAAACAAAGATTTATTTCTAAAATTATATAAAGGATTGTTGTCTTACTTGCTATATTTATTTTATATTGTGATATTTTAATGTTGATCACTTAATTTAATAGGCTAACTAATAAGTAACTAATATTTTGGTACGTTCTCAGTGAACAAAATTATTTCTTACTACCATATGTATTAAATCATTTCATAAAACTGAAAAAATTAGTTTCTGAAAAAAATTATCTAGTTGTTTCAATGCTACTTACTCTGGTGTTTGTCTTTATAATTTAATGTATTAAATGTGTGTGGGGTGTGTGTGAGTGCATGTGAGATAAATTAATTGAATGTTATGATTCATAGAGGTAAATGCTATCTGGCTTCTGCCAATTTTATGTTGGAGATTTTAAATATTATCATGTCTAAGTCTTTATTTTTAGTACAACATTTTAGTTTAATAAAAAAAATTATTTGTATTTATTAATTTGTTTCTTTAGAGTTACATAAATGTGGAAGCGAGGGGTTTTCAGCTGGCCTGATTGATGATGATGATGTGTATAAATGGGAGGTTGTTATTTATGGACCTCCTGACACTCTTTAGTAAGTATAGTTGAGAGTCTACTTTGAAAATTGAAATTTTATTAATTATGAATAAATTAAACAATTACTTTAATTAGAAAATATTTAATATTTAGTAATTTACAGTCAGATCTCACTTTAGTAAAATATAGGTTCTTGACAATTCCTTGCTAAGGCAGTTTTGCATGCAATATGGTCTCTATTTCACTTATTACTATCAAAAGCTAGTACTAGTAGTAGTGTTGAAGAAGACAGAAAAATGATACATTGTTTATTTATAATACAACATTTAAAGAGATATGATTTATAACATTTAAAGCACTCACTGACTCAATGAGATGAGTTTATTGTGTTAGGAGTTTAACAGCATTTGCACTGTGTGTATGCATTTGTTTATAATTATATGTATGAAAGACTATAGGCATTATAATTTATATACCATATATACTTGTGTACAAGTAAAACTATGTAGAAGTCAGAGTCTATTTTTCAAGGATAAAAAAATCTCTAAAATTGGCAGCTCATAAGTCAAAGCCAAGAAATTACAATTATGCAAAATTTTTTATTTTGAAATCACATCAGTATATCTGTGGTAAGTGATATCAGCTGATGATTTGAAAGTATTTATTCTTTTGCTATATAAATAATATAGAAATTAGATACCTTTTTTTTTAATGTAATAAATCCTAAAGAATGTTCTGTATGTAGTATAATATAGTGCCTATAATACTTTTTTATTGTGTTATAAAAATAGCCTACGGAAGTTAAATCCTTCAGAATCCCTGAAAAATTACCAGCAGTTTTAACTTTTAAGTGCACTCTTGTTAAAATGTTAAATAAATTAAAAACTATATAATTTTCAATCAGCAATTGTGATTTTTGCAG
This sequence comes from Sinotaia quadrata, assembly GCA_028829895.1. NCBI lineage: Eukaryota > Metazoa > Mollusca > Gastropoda > Architaenioglossa > Viviparidae > Sinotaia > Sinotaia quadrata. Next base: position 72,663,607 of record CM054183.1, on the reverse strand, counting down.
TAAAGCCACCCAAAAAAAATGAGCAATCATCATAGGTAGAACATTTTCATATATTATCACTTAAGAAAGTTAAAATTAACTACCATAAAAACATTTTATAATTATATACAGCAGTTATGAAGGAACAGTTTTATATTTGAGAATGAAGGGGAGTGATGGGCATTGGCATATGCTGGCTTTCAATATAGCCATATAATTTTGACATGAGTATATGTTGGTTTTTACGAAAAAATAGGAATAAATGAATAAATTTCTTGACATACTTGAATATATATTATGGTATTCCTCTTTGAAATTCATACATATACTTGATAGCAGAATGTACAGTACTGTAACTTATACAAGATTATTTATTTATTACACATTTCTTCACATCGGTCTCTTGACAATATTTAGTATAATTACTATAATTACAGTTGTAAGCTTTGTTAATTTTGCTACTTGTTATAATTAATAATAGGAACCATTGTTATGAGCATAACTATATATAGGAATTACATATGTCTTCTTCTTTTATTTATTTTAAATATGCAGATTAATGGCTTTATATATTGAATATTTACTGTTTCATAGGTATAAAAAATATTATTGGAAAGTGTTATAGTAAATACAATCAAATTTAATTAATTTAAGCTAAAGGATAATTATACATGAATTGATATATATTATTTTTGTCTTTTAGAAACAGATTTAATCTCTGGATAATCTGTTACCTTTCTTTGTTTGCAAAATTAGTCTGTTAGTCAGTAATTTGATAAGTTCATAGATGGATATCTTAAAGTAAGCGTATTGCACCAAAAGAAACAAAAGTAAGTTCATTAATTTTTTTTGGTTGTTCACATCAATATATATGATAATTAATATCAAAGTGATATAAACAAAATGGTGCATATAAAGATTTATAAAGATATTAGAAAACAAGCATTCTGTTATTATATCTTGACTGCATGATCATAAAAATTCTACTGACAAAACTACTTTAATAGAATAAATATATAGTTCTTGTATAACACGATTAGCACAAACTCATCTAAGTGAAATCCACCTAAGCAGAAACTTGTAAATTGTATTGTATAAATCAGGGATGTCTGTAATTTATAAAAACGAACTTTCTCAGAAACATCTTGATGATGTTCAGTATAGTCATCTACCATGTGGTATTTCTGCTGATCATTAGCAGATAGTGTGTTTTATCTATGTGACAATTTAGTTGAGGCTAATTGTAATTATTTATGATCATATTATTTATTTTCATGAGTATTTTCCAACTTTCAGATAAGATATTTGGCACCTTATGTTCCCCATTCTTGCATGTGATTATGATGAGTTGCTATATTAAATTAAGAATTTACTGGCTGTCTTCTAAGTTTATAGTTATATCATTTCTTAAAATGATTCCTTGGAGTTCTGTTAAATTGCCTGTTTATATTTTGATACCTCTGTAATTCATTCAGTTTTGTTTTGATCAATTTATTTTTAGTATTACATAATAATTAATATTTGGTATCCATTTCATTTGTTGAATTCATTAATTTTTTAAAAACAACATATAATGTTTAAAATATTTTATTGTCATTGGCACTAGTAAAAGCTGTTGGGCTTTAAAAATATAAATTTCATTGGGATTAGCTGATTAGTATATTTCTGAATAAAAATTACTCTCTCACACACACACATGCACATATATTTTATATTCTTTTTCAGTGAAGGTGGATATTTTAAAGCTCACTTGAACTTTCCAAAAGAGTACCCTAATCGGCCACCTAAGATGAAATTTGTGTCTGAAATGTGGCACCCTAATAGTAAGTTAAACTCATTCTTTGACAAATACAAAATATTATTTTCTTTATTAATTTTCTCTTTGAAAATCTCTGTACATTTGCAAACACACATATCTCTACACAATAATTTCATAATTGCATTTGTAAATTTAAAACCTAAACTTGATAATGCTAGAAAGACATATTTTCTATTTTTTTCATTCTTGTTTTTTTTAAAAAAAAATATTATAATCAGAATAGTTCCAACATTGCTGTTTTGCAGAAATAAGTAGCATTTAGTGCATAAATTTGATGATTTTCTGTAGTGAAGTTTGAGACTTTTATAAATTTATTTGTTGATATAACTTGGCTAAAATAAAGATAATTTCTTTATTTAATACATTGTTGTTATTTTCTTTAATGTGACTTAAACCCTGATTGAAAAATAAACTAATTACACTTACTAAGAGCTAGATATGTTTTTGCTAATAATGGGGCCTCAAAGTCATATGTTGTGATTGAAGAATTTGCTTCAGTCTGGATTTCTTTTGTTACCTGACCACACCACACATGATATTTTCTTATATTAGCAATAACAAAAAAGAAAGGTGTAACTATAAGCTTTCTCCTGATAACACTTTTATCACCAGAACGTTAAAACTCAAGCTTCTGGGAATCAATTCAGAACTTGTTTATTATGAAATTGTTGCTGTAACTGCATTTGATTTAATATTTTCTCACTGAAAATTGCACAGACAAGAGAATTCATTTGTCTGCGAAAGTATTATTTAAAATTGCATTTAGGTTTAGCTGCAATTTTGCATCCAGTTCATTTTCTATATTTTATCACCTTAATTATAACAATATATGTTTATTCATAAACACAATGCAGTTAAATGTGTGAATCTATATGCATTAAGTTTTATAAATTATATGATAGTTTATTCACAACAAATTATAAAATTAACCTTCAACTGTTTTCTAAATTTTAGACCTATAATTGTATATAAATAAATATACATAACAAAAAATAAAGCAAATTGCAGTGATATAAGTTTTACCATGTTTAGAGTATTTAAATAATTTTGTAAAAATTGTTAATTAATAACTGTATGCAAAAATAATTATTTCATAGGTTATACACAAATTCCTTTCTTTTAATATTTGAACCATATCTGTAAGATTCATACAGGCATTCCTCACTTTACAGCCCTTCACTATTCATTAATAACTAAATAAGGCACTTTTAATTATATTCATATTTATTAATTTTGGCATTGCCTTGCTCTTAGGGGTTTTTTGATGGTGGCGCACACATCAGCTGACTTTGAGCTGAATCAAACAAGTCGACTTTTGCATAATTTTTTTTAGGCCTAGTGCTGTTGTGCACTGAATAAATGATAGTGTAAACATGTTTTTAGGTTTTTATATGCATTGGCAAGTGATAAAAAGGCTGTGATTTGCTTTAAGGCGATATTCAATTTACAGCAGTGGTCTGGAACCTAATCCGCCGTGTTAGTGTGGTTTACCTGTAGTTCCAAAGATATGACATTTTGCAGTCTGTTTCTTAACATTTTTATCATCTTTAGTCCAATTGCATTAAATTTGCTTCTTTGATGATCTTTAAGATCTAATAATATATCATAGGCTTTTAGATCACTCTTGAAAAATTCAGTTAAGGCATCTTGGTACTTTAATGTTTTAAATGCCAAAAAATACATTTTACATCACTTCTTTGAATATTTTGAAATCTATACACATAAAATATATATTATGATGAATACACTCTTTACAAACATATATATTATGAGCAGATTTACCAAATGAAGATCTATGGTTGCACAGTTTGTAAAATATACATTTTCCAAAAGAAAACTATTACAATTTTAGTATTTAGAATAATCTCTTATGTTATAATTTGAATGTTGTCATTTCATAACTGAAGATTTTAATTTTTATATTGTAGTAAAAGTGAATATTTCTTCATCTTTTAAAGTGATGATGGCTACTTTGAAATATTCAGATGATGATGGCCAATTTGAATATTCAGATGAATATTCATAAACTTTTTGAAATTTTCTTTTAAAGTTTTGCATGCAACCAAATATCATCTGATACTCTTATATAAACATTTGTTTTACTCTGAAATAAATTTGAAAAATAGTTGAGACTACCTAATCAAAATTTAAAAACCAAGTCTAAGGAATATTAGAACTTGTTGAAATAAATTTTGGATGAATCTTTGTAAATGTTCTCAAAATATATATACAAATTTCTTGAACTTAAGAAATTTGTATTATGTTTATATATTAAGAATTATTATTTTTTTATATATACCAAGGTTTTCTTAGAAGTGATAATACATTAAATGATTAAAGCAACATTCAATATTCCTTTTATCTGCAAATGGTCAATTTTGTGAAGAAATAATATTTTTGAAAGGCTTCTTTTTTGTAATGCTTAGTTTCTACATAAATTGGATCCAAAACTTTTATTTTTTTATAAACATTGACATGTCAGACATAAACACCATTTGCTTTTTAAATAATTCATTTACTCTACGCATTCATACACTAATGTTTTTCAAATTTATGCTTTAATAATCAGAAGTATTCAGCTTTAAGAAGACTAATTTGACCCTGTTTCCTTTTTAATACGTTACAACAAAATTAATAAATTTGTAAATTTAAACAATGACAATAAGATCACAAACTACTTCTTAGATTTTTCAGATGTGCCATATTCTGGAAAGATAACTGTCATAACATTTGTCTTGGTGTGATGAGTTTAAGTATCAAATAATAAAATTAACTTTCATTTCCATTAATATCACATTGTTGCAACAGTAAAAGCGGGAAAATTTTCCGAATCATCCACGTTTCAAAACAGCAAAGATTTCTGATAATCACAATATATTTTGATTAAATTGATTAACATTGTAAATAGCTTACATATTTATGTACATATCCATATGGTTCTTTTACATTTCACATAATAATGTTTATGTTTAAAACCTGAGAATTAATTACATTCAAGAATAAAAGCATTATGATTAGGCTTATTATATATAAAAGCATTATATTTAAATGGATACTTTGTTTATTACTTAATATTATCTTTGCAGCGTAATAACTTAGGCATTTTATGTATAGTTGAGAAAAAAAGAGCTTCTTTTATTGATGGCTGATAATTTTGTTAATATGGTTTCCATGTTATGAAGTTATAGATTTATACCCTATTTTAAATTAAAATGTATCCTAATTAAATTAATAATTTAGTTAATGAAGAAAATATATTTGTTGTAATGAGATGATTATATTGCTTATTTTTTCAAAACATTTCTGGTAAAAAATAATTTTTCTGGTAAAATCTTACTTTTTAAGTTTTCAATAAAAACCTGTGCTTTTTACAAATTTCAAACTCCTATAATATCAACATTTTAATAATATTTTTTTTTTAAATGTGAGTATTAGACCTTGTTGCAGACTCGAACTGTAAAATAATGAGATTTAATCTGCTTTTTTTTTTTTTTTAAAATGAGCACTCTCTATATATACATATATATGTGATGCTGTCGGGGAAAACCCGGCTAAAGTGAAAAAATTCAAAAGTGTTTTTGTTTTTTATAATTTATTAAAGTTCAGAATCTCATGTTTATTTTTTTTTAAAATTAATTTATGTCCGATAGTTTTTTTACTATACATTTTTTAAGTTCATACCACAAATGGCTGTAGCACAAAATCAATTTTAGCGACTGTAGCCGGATTTTTCAAGACATCATCACATATGTGAATGTTTAAAAATTTTATTTAAAAAATTATTTAGCAATCAAACTGCTCAGGTTTAATTCTTATTAATATTATTTTCATGAAACTTGAAACTTTGTTTACCTGTTCAGGCATCATTAGTGAAATCATTTGTTGGCCTAAGTGCAAAACTAGTGAATATTCAGTCCTAAGAAGTCTTGCTCTCTTTTTAAAAAAAAAATCTTATATCTTTTATCCAACCCCAATTAGTTTTCTAATTTCAGTTAGTCTTAAAATCACTTTGTTTATCTGACCCTCATTTATTTTTCATTTAAGGTCAGTATTTATTTTAATAAAGTAAAATGAATAAAACAATAAAAGGATATTATTTTGTGATAATAGGTAAAAATAAAACTAGAAAAAGTCTTTAGAATAATTATCCTCAAAATGGAAACTGCTCATTGTTAATGTGAACCTTAGGTAGTGCAAATTATATCAGGCTTATTATATGTGACAAGCACAGTCATGCATTTGAAATTGTTCTTTTATTTATGCTGCAGATCATTCTGTCAGTGTTAAGCTGGCCATCTCACTGGTCAGTGTCCCAAGACACCTTATATATTTAGGACTGGAAGTTTTGTAGTAACTAAACTTGAAGTGTGGTAAATTTAGAAGATGCTAATGCATCATATGATGGTACACATAATACTGATTTCTTAACAGTTTACCATTTTACCTTATATAGAGAAAAAAATTATTGTTACTGATTTTTTTTAATTGGACACTAGATTGGTTGGTTGGTCAAGTAGGGGACGCTTCTGCCACTTTCGCGTTTGGGGAGGGGGGAGGTGCCTTTCTGCTGTGTGCGCCTGTTGCAAAAACATGTCTAGCCGGCAAAGGCGAACTCCAAACTCTGTAATCCGTGGGTTGGAGTTGATGTTGTTGTTGTTGTTGTTCCTGGTGTGGCATTGTTCTTGTTGTTGCCTTTCCTCATGTTATAGTGAGGAGGGGGTGTCTTACAGAGTCCAGGCTTGTAACACACCAGATCTATACCTAGCGTGTACATTTGCCTGGGTTGTTCAACCTTCTGACCTCCTCACTGGTGGCATTGTCATTGTTGCTGTTGTTGTGGTTTCCCCGGTGTCCATTGGGATGTCTGATAGGAAAATAAATACTTGTTAAATAATAAAATGTAAACAGGTTTAACCTATTTATAACAAATACATGTTCAACTTTGAGGTTCTCTTTGAAAGTTTTGCATGCAGTCTTATATCATCTAATACAGTTATGTAAACATAAGAGTTTAGCCTTTATCATCACCATATATATATATATATATATATGTATATACAAAATGTTTATTCATATGTACATGGTAGATAGTAGATTGTAGTATTATTTTATTAAACTGTTTTAGAAAGCTGGAATGAGGTGCAAACACATTGTGCACAATTTCAAACCCTTTTAAAGTTTGAGAGAGTTTACTTTGCAAGCCTGGCCTGTGTTAGTGCTAGCTCATTCGTTGCTCACTTAAACAGGATGACTTAGTAATGTGGTGATTTACTCCTAATGGTCTTAGAATTGTTATATCAGCCTTTATGGTTAACAATTATAAGCATTTCCATGTGAAGACAATGATAATCTTTTTTTAGACATGTAAAATCTTAAGAATAATCAATTATAATCCCACTAGATACTTGCTTAGGATTAGAGGCTATAAGCTGTCTCTTTATTTTCTGCTCAGTAGATTAAATAATTAACAGTAATAATACTCTGTAATCAGAATTAATTTTCCTTTAATTTAAATTAGTTATTTATTATTTTTGTTCATTCAGCATATGTTAAAATTGTTATTAAGGATGCAACAAACATGATAGTATAATTGTCTGGGACTGGTAAAACGTATTTTTTCCTTTGACTGAAGTTTGTGATAGTATAATTGTACACACATATTTTGTTGCTGAAGAATAATATGTTGGGTAAGTGTAATATTGAGAAAGCAGATTACATTTATAACATTTTAATGCCCCTTGTACCGAATGAAATAAAGCAAAAAACTGCTTGACTTAAAAGGAAAAATGTCACTTTACTAGCATGTCTGTCCTCATGACAGAGAAGAATGCTTTTCTATTTTCTTTTTGTTAAAAAATTAAGTTCAGCTGTTTAATGCCTACTTTTCAAGACTTTCATCCAAATTTTCAGTTTACCTATGAGTATTATTTTCTGCACAGTACCTCATTCATGGAAATAAATCTCTATTCTACCTATAGGCACAGTACAATGAAAACATTATGTTAGTTATTAATTATTTGGTCCATGATTCACAAGTTAAAAGGGTGTTATGTATAATACTATGGCTAAACACCATTTCATATATTTTAAAAAAATTATTAAAGCCATTGACTGTTGTATCTGCTTTTAATCTTATCTCAAATTAAATAATGAAACATTCTACGAGAAAAGATATTGCTTTGATAACTGACTGTTATATTTTAGTCAACAAGTTTTGAATTAGACCCATAGTTAATGCTTGCTTTCTTTTCAGTCGACCCAGAAGGCAATGTGTGCATTTCTATCTTGCATGAACCCGGAGATGACAAATATGGATATGAAAAAGCAAGTGAACGGTGGCTACCTATTCACACAGTTGAAACAATCCTTGTAAGTGTAATCTCTATGATTGCAGATCCAAATGATGAATCACCTGCAAATGTTGATGCTGCTGTAAGTATATCAACAATTTTGAAGCAATCTTTTAGAACTTTAGTCCTTTCATTTTTCATTTCATTTGAATATTTTTTTTTATATTTTAGTTAAAATGAATACCACTCAATTACACTTTAGTCTTATTTTATTTTGTCACTTGTACATGGCAAGGGATAACAAATCCTTGAAACCACAATGATGTGGTAAAAAAAATTTTCATAATGGCACATAACATTTGTGACAATTGTTACCAGCAAATGATGGAATGGATATTGCAGTTTGGAAAATTCTATTTCTCTTACAACTGCTATAGCTAGTACTGTAAAATTATATATATTTTATAATGAATGACAATCAAGAAATTATTACTGTTTGAATTCATTGATATATTTTATTCACTGAGAATCCAAATTTTGTCTATATGAATTGTTTGCTTTGACTTTACCACTTATCATGCATTCTGGTTTTGTATTATTCAGTTGTGGTTTATTTATTAATCCATTATTTGTTTAATTAAAGCAGCAATCTGATTTCTTATTCTTTATTTTAATTAATGATATTATTTGGCATAGTGCTTCAACTTCCTTTTTTGCGCTTTATTTTTTAAGGCCAATGATTGCTCATATATTAAATCAGTAAACAGGAGACCAATATAAAATTTCCTCTTAACTAATTTTGTCCTAACATTACTGAACATGTGGTTGATAATCTGATTTTTTTAAAATTTTGCTATTATTGTATTAATAATACCTGTAACAAATAATAATAATAAATATAAGAAAGAAAGAAATGTATTGCACATAATCGTTTTTTAAAATGTATATCAGTGGTGTAACTTCAAATGCAGGGCCCTGTGCAAAATATTTTAAATCACATACAGACACGCATACAAAGTTTATTGTCATAAAACTGCTAAAGTAGGAACTATTAATAAAATTATATTAAAGGTCCAATAGCATTTAACTATATGCTTTGCCTAAAGGAACAAAATATCTTGTTTCATTATTGTTCCAAAATTTTATCAGTAATAATTTGAAATTTAAAGTCTACTCATATTAAAACTGCTTTCATGCATTCATTGTTTTCATTAATTAACTCCTCCACATTCATTTCTTTTGCCTCTTTAGCTTCCACGCATAATAAAGACAAACTTCTTAATCAGTCCTGGCACATACTGTTTCTTAGATAGCACTTGATTATTTTCAGTTTTAAAAAATATATTGTTCTGCAAATGCCACTATAACAAGAAATGTTAGACAGCATAGAAAAGCTGTGACTGCATCAGAAAATCCTGAAGCAATTACAGAATAGTCCACATGCATTAGATGGACAATTCTCTCACTTTTGACAGTTCTCTTTGAAGATCACTTAGTTCTGAAAGAAACCAGCTGTAAGAGAAATGCATTAGCCAGGTCATCAAAGTATTCCTCTTTGAGAGTCTTAGCTGTAAGGGAAATGCATTAGCCAGGTCATCAAAGTATTCCTCTTTGAGAGTCTTAGCTGTAAGGGAAATGCATTAGCCAGGTCATCAAAGTATTCCTCTTTGTGAGTCTTAGCTGTAAGGGAAATGCATTAGCCAGGTCATCAAAGTATTCCTCTTTGAGAGTCTTAGCTGTAAGGGAAATGCATTAGCCAGGTCATCAAAGTATTCCTCTTTGAGAGTCTTAGCTGTAAGGGAAATGCATTAGCCAGGTCATCAAAGTATTCCTCTTTGAGAGTCTTAGCTGTAAGGGAAATGCATTAGCCAGGTCATCAAAGTATTCCTCTTTGTGAGTCTTAGCTGTAAGGGAAATGCATTAGCCAGGTCATCAAAGTATTCCTCTTTGAGAGTCTTAGCTGTAAGGGAAATGCATTAGCCAGGTCATCAAAGTATTCCTCTTTGAGAGTCTTAGCTGCTGTTAGTAGTTCTTGATGTACACAATAGAATTAAGTATTAAGAATTTGTCTGTAACAAGTTTCTTGCCTTTAAGCCTATTGTTTAGTTGTGAAATAATATCCAGTGTGGTATTGAAAACAATAATTCTAGGCTGGTTATCAATATATCTTCAATTAGTTCATCAGAACGTTGTTTACACCTACCAAATCTGTTTTCTTGAAACTCTTCATTAACTACCACAGCTTCTTCTTTCACTTTGTCAAAATCTTGTTGTTAGCCTAACAATGCCTATAATCTACCTGCAACGATCTGTTGCTTTCATTAGTTTTGCATCTTTCTTTGAAGGTACTGGGAAGCACTTTTGCAAGCCAAACTAAGACCAAAATGTTATACAGAATCTTTTGTGTAACTGCAAAGTTTCTTTTCTGTCATCTTTTTTATGCTCTGTAGATTTATCAGACAAAGCTTCCATAACAGTTCGATAACAATGTTTAATTCCCATCAGTGACATGAGTCAACCACCCCAGTGTACAGGATTCAGCTTTTTAAAGCCATTGAAGATTCTCCTATGATTAAAGCTAACAAATCTCATCTTTGTTTACTGTTTCCCCCAAAAAAATGTACAACTCTTGTAGTATCATAAAGAGTGCATACACTCATTTTACAGCACCAAAAGCATTGTTAAGAACAAGATTGTGAGCAGCACACTTTATATATATTTATATAGTGTAGCCTTAGGTTTTTATCTAAGATTCTTTTCTGCATGCCATTGTAGGCTGCACTTTGGGGCACCATCATTACCCTTTTCCTGGCACCTGTCTAGAGATATACCTTTCTTCATGTAAAATATCTAAAACTTGACTAGAAATTCTTTCTGCACTTTAATTTTTGCATTCATATAAACCCTGAAATGTTTTTATAATCTCAGTATTTCTTTCTCACAGCTTTTGTCATCTTGAATGATTTTTCTCAAACCAGAATATTGGCTTAATTGACCTGTTTTAGAAATGTTTTCTGTTGTGTCTGTAATGGTTGAAAAACAATATGGGGCAGATTTGCTATAATGATTGAAAAAAGTGGGGTGTATTTCATTTCTTGAGGAAGACTGTGTAAGGTCTGAAACTGACAGATTTAATTTAGCTACTGATTATTACTATTACTCCTCAGTTACACTTCACTGCAATCCAAGGGGACCATCTTCCCATTCACAGCCCTACTATACCATATTCATCGGCTCCGGACCCCCCCCCTCCCCCCTGACAAGCAGCTGTTTGTCATGTTTGGCAGGTGAAGATGTGAGAAGACAAAACAACACATCACACTGATATTGCATTAATACAGACAGTTACTGTGTGACCACAGAACAGATGGTTACAAAACTCAGCCATTGAATCACACAGTGACACCAAGCTTGAAAATAACAATAACAATTTAATAAAATTTAAGAGTGGAGAAGTAATGGTAAAATACAGGAAGTACACAAAAATAAACAAAAGGTAAGTAAAAGACTAATATTAATAATAATAATAATATCAAGCAAAATCTAGAGTCAAGTTGTCAAAACAAAATACACTTCAAAAGATTTGATACTTCACTGTAAAAAATCTTTATTGGTAAACTAACCCCCTTGTAAATTAATTAATAATATGCAATTAACTAAAGGTAGTATTTATAAATAAACATGAACATCACATAACTGCTGTGACACAGAAATTATACAGGCAAGGCAGAACACAAAACTGCTAACCCTCCTCAGCTCACCACAAAACTAACCTTCCAATACAGAAATTGGAATTATACATCAGTGCCATGTCAACTCCTGGTGTACAAAAGACATAACCTATCACTTCTCTATGACCCCTAATTGGTTGAAAATATATTGCAATGTTAAGGACTATTTTTTTATATCAGTATTTTAATTCTTCACTCCCCAAAATTCCTACTTTCTTACAGTTGATTCAACCTTTTCGACTAAAGTGCCAGATCTTTTCCACTGTTCAAATGTCATACATGAAACATTGTGGACATTTGAATTTATATGATCTTTTATTTTTCTGCTCAGATCTCACCAATCACAAATTCCATTAGATCAAACTGGGTGTTATTTTGAATTATTGCATTCTGCAAAGGCCAGTATAGTTCACAATGCACAGTTTAAGAGACTAGCACAACCAAGAAAAAAATGGGTATGATAAGGCCTGATTTGCATGTTATTGTGTTGTAACTGGTAGAGAAAGATCTTTATTGATGGATGTTTTTCAGAAATTGTCCTTCTGGCAAGCATGAACCATGTTCATTAACAAACCTTTTGAAATTATTTGGCAATATGGTACCAGAAGAAAGTACTCTGTCCATTAGATATTTTTCTTGCTGCCAGTATGCTTGGGAATCTGAAGTTCTCTTAGTTAATGTTACCTTAATGTTTAGGGACATATTAAAGACAGTGGCCGAGACCAGATGAAGGCGCAAACTGATTACTACAAATAACAATACATCTAATTCAAAACAAAGCAGGCATATGATGAGCCTGACCTTCCCATTACAACCAGTAGAAATTAGAAAAGTAAGATAAGTGAAATTACAACAGCAGTGGTTGACAATTGAAATATAAATCAGTATAAGATATGTCTAGTAGCAATTTAAATGCTTCTTTAATTGACACACACATACACACACACACACACACACACACACACACACACACACACACACACACACAGACACTGTGCCTCATGCATATTTATCTTGGGTCATTATCTCCCTTTATGCAAAAAGCAGTAAAACCAGGGAACATTGTACTAAAGTTTTCAGTTTCAACAGTACCATGAAAGAATGGTTTGGTTCTAACTTTTGCTCCTACTGGCCTCTGCCAAGAAAAGATCCACCAAAACATTGAATTTAACTCTCCAAACCCACCCTGACACAAGATCATCATTATTATTATCATTATTATTTCTAATCAACAAAGCAGTAATTTTTATATGTTTTCATTAGTAATTCTAAGTAAGTAGTAATTGCACAGATTTAATAATAGATATTAATAGCAATTCCCACATACATTCCTCAAGTGTAAACTGAAATTAAAATTGTTTCTAATAGTTTACTACTAATAATGAAAAGTTCAGCCAGTATATCCATAATATGTTTTTAAAAAATATTTTAAAAATGCACATTAAAATGATCTACTCTGCAGAATGGAAAGTTTGAGATGATTTTTTTTTTTAATAGTAGAAGTCAGTAATACATGTATAGGAGTAATTAACGCTCTCTGGTAGGACAGTTATTTCTATATTTCTGATTTGCACTCTGAAAAGGGAGATTTATAAACACAACAGATATTTGTTTTGTATATTAATTTTATTATTATTTTTTTAACTTTAAATCCATGCAGGGTTAAATGAATTTTTATTATCTTATAACAAGAAACTTGAACATAATTTGCATTTGTTTGTAGCAGATTAGAAGTGAAAGCAATCAATTTTTTCCTAATTGTCTGAAAAGAAATAAGTTCCTATGTATAATCTTTAATCTCATATTTACATGTAAATACATTGCAATACTTTTTGTAATTTAAAGTTGTGCATAACACTTAATTTATTTAATAATTTGATACTATTGTAAATTTTATTATTTTCATAATTATTTATTTTTAAAATTATGCTTTGTATTTATTGGTTGCTTTATATATGTATTTTATTATAATATTATTATTAATGATATTTATTTGTACCTCACCACGAAATTTCAATTTTATGCATTATATCACTTGTTGATAATAAACACTTCAAAGGAATATGATAAAACTAAAAATCTAAACTGCTTTAAAAAAAACAATAGATGTTTATAAAGCAGTTAGCAGCTATTCTTGAGTCTGAACTACCTAGATCTACATTCAGAGTAATAAATTTGTTTACTAAGCACTCAAATATTATAGTTTAATCAGAGGGGTTAATCGTATTTGTCGCTGGACTAGATAAATCTGCTTCTATTGAAACTGACCTATACCCAGTGTTGTCAATGTGTCTGAATGTATCCTGATAAATCGCTTTCACTTCCTGTTTCATCATATTCAGTTTGATAAAGAACTAATCCTTTTTAAAACTTGATTTGAGATATCTCCTCATTATTGCATATACCTTTGTCTTTTATATGCTGCTCATCATGACTTAGCTGCTATTCATCTGACATTGTGAGTTTATATGTTTCCAAGGAAACCCAAAATCTTGTATTTGACAAAATCCAGGGAATAAAAGATGAATTCATATTCATATTCCTTTCTGCCAAATTTAGCAATAATCTTTATGAAACTGTTAGTATTATCATTGAAATGCTTTCTATGTAATCATTGCAATGCTTTCTATATATTAATTGCACACTTTCATTTGAAGCATTTCTTATAAAATTATATCAGGAAGCCTATTTGCTATTTGAATAAAGACAGTCATTTATTTATTTCAGCAAAATTAAACATGATCCTTTTATTTGTATGTTATTTATAATTAGTCAAAATAAAGCAGGGTATTATTTGGTTGGTATCTGAACTAAATTAAAACTGGAAAGTTTTTTTTGTTGTTTTTTTTTTTTTTTTTAGGGGGGGGGGGACTTTTTAAATTTTAAAATGCAGTTCATCAATATAAAAGTCAGTGAATCCTCTTTCAAACTAATTTTATTATTTGCTCATTTATTTCTCTCTCTCCCCTTCTCTACTTATAACAAATTATATGAAGTTATATCACACAAAAAATGAGTGTTTTGGATTAAGTAAAATTAAGTCCATAATGAGACATTTCTAGTTGTTGCATAATAACTTATTCTGTCTCTGTCACATTATTACAGTAACACTTTCATAAATATAATAATAAAAATAAAACAATTTAAAATATTTTTAATCCAGTTTTCCAACTCTGCAATATACAGTAACAGTACACTTCCTTTTCTTAGATACATTTGTAGTTGTAAATCCCCTTTGATAGTCGAGGGGGTATGTACTTAAAAAATGTATTGTGGGGGGGGGGAGGGATTTTTTTAAAGGAAAAATGTAAAGAATGTGTTCTTGTGTGTTGGTCTTATGAAACAAAATTAGTGAACAAATGAGTTTGTCAGTGTTATAGTTATAAAATGCTTCTTTTTAATGTTGTATCTTGTTCATAATAATCTTTATTAGTTTAAATAATGTAGTAAAAATATTTATATATGAAAATACACATTTTATGAGTAACTTGGGGGAAAGAAGTGGAGGGATATTGCAAGAAGCAGCTTGAGAATAAGCATGTAAAGAGTAATGTCTTTGCTTAAAATTAAATATAATATAATATTTTATTAGTTTATTTGTATTCTTTTGCAGAAGATGTGGAGAGAACAGCCAGAGGAATTTAAGAAGAAAGTGTCTAGATGTGTACGAAAGAGCCAAGATGAATTCTTATAATATTTGCAGATGGTAACTACATTTTTCCCCCTACACTTTATAAGCAGATTTGTCAGTTTTAGAGCTGGAAATGTTTTCCTGATTGCTTTGCAGGATCTGGTCTAATCAGAGTGCAGGTAAATATTAAGCATTATCCTAGGATAGTACAAACAACATTTACTAAACAGTATGTATAAACCACCATTGAGTCAGATCATCAATAAAAAAATAGTTCCTGTATGATTATTTTTCTATATACACACATGATTTTCTAGGAAAACATTGAACCATGTGTTGTTGACCTGCCATATACTAACAAAATAAGTATAGTCATGAAAATATAAATTTTGCAGCATAGATTTGCATAAATAAGTTTCAATTTAATGTTTGATCGATATATAAATTTAAGAAAATGCAAGGAATATCATGTCCCATGACACCAATAAATTGTAAAGTGTTAGTACTTATCCCTCAAAAGAAAAGATTGAAAGAATTGATTTATATCTATACCAAACAATTAGCAGTTATTTCATATTTCACTCTATGAGTTAAAGTATGAATTATTTCCTAAAGTAGATCTGCACAATGCTATTGATGCCTATAGGTTTTAAGGCAAACCAGTCTAATTAGTAGTGCTTCAGACATATACACAAAATGTATTCTGTGTAATAATAATAATAAAAATGCATTTAAAATTCTCACCCCACACAATTTTTTTTTAAATGAATAAATAATTTCTTTTTAAAATAAAAAATTCCAAGAAGCACTTTACCCTACCCATCCTACTCTGGTACACTTTTAGAGTCATTAGTGCCCATTAAAATTGATGGCAAGCTAAAGTTTAATCTGCCATTCTATGTAAAGCTGAAAGTGCCCCCCCCCCCAAGCTAAAGTTTGCTCTGCTGTTCTATATAAAGCTGAAAGTGTCCCACTCTAACCCACCAGCTCATTAAAACAGACTAACAAGCTAAAGTTTGTTCTGCTGCTCACTATTTGAAGTAAGCCAAAAATGCCCTCCACCCCATCCCATTTCCCATTATAAGAGACCTAATAACAAATAAAGTTAGATCTGTTGCAGCAGAATTTATTTATACACTTTTTGCCTTTACCTGAAACTAAGTCATTAAAAATAGTTTCATGACTCTTGGTAACTACAATTAAATATGGTACTTTAGTAGTATACAAAACTGTGCTGAATTGTATATGTGTTTATAATGTTCCATCTCCGAACACAACCAGAAGTGGCACACAATTGTTGTTTTGCCTGTTTGTAAAGATGATTAGGGTTAGTGTTAAGGGTTTTTTTTTTAGAGAAAGGATTAGGGTTAGAGTTCAGATTAGCTATAAATAAAAAAACTGAAAATAAATGCATATGCTAAAACTGTTTTTATATATAGTTATCTTTTCATGTACTCATTTACTGAATGGAGATGTTGGGACTTCCTGTTGTGTATAGAATGAGTCACTGAGTGCCATATGCCATGCATCCTGTTTTCCCTACCATACCTGACAGTCACATCACCATAGATTATTTGGACTTATTGCATATCTTTCATTCTCTTAAAATTTACATGCAATTGGTTGACTTAAATTATATAAATACTGCAGTATTATTTTACCAGATGTTGCAAATAACTTTTTCTGTTAGCCACAAGATGATAAGTCAATGAATTTGACTTGTTAGCTTGAAGTTATGAAAACTTAGTGTGTTTTTGTTTTTCTAAAAATCAATCACAGTTCATTTGGTATCCTATTTTCTTTACCATTAGGTAATTATTACTATGACTATCTTTGCTTTTAATAAATAAGCAATTTTATATTCAAGGCAAATCTTAGAAATGCTTTAGTCCAGAACTTAAGTTCATGTCTAACATTTATTTTTGTTCATTTCAGCAGCTTTTTAAAACTTATTATTAATTTGATTAATTCAGTCAGGAATTGAACATTTTTTATTTGACAAGGGCAGCTTTAACTATTGTGCTTTTAAAGAAAATCGGGATCAGAAATTGTTTACATTCTTTTTCTAGTTAAATAATTACATTTTAGACAATTATTTTGTAACTTCTCAGGTCACATGTCAGATTTCAGCATTAATTATGATGTTATAAAAGTAACTCATGGCATTATTTCATTGTATATAAGGATAACTCCACAAGAAATACTTAATTCTATGTACTTTACCAATAAAGCAATATTTATCAGTAAAACTAATTGCTGGTCTCATCCCAAGCTTTCAAATCAGAAAGCAAGTCTTGTATGATTAATTATATAATCACTGCTTCATTTTCAATATATTAAATCATTAACATTACTAATTGAATGTTTTAGTGATATGATTTAGTTCGCTGTGAAATATTATATTCACTGCCATTCCACCACCACCACCCACTCCTAGTGCTTCTCTGTTCTTTGATAATGTGGATTCCAGTAAAGTCAGAAAATTGGGCAGTTTTCAAAATCATGCTTCCATTATTAAAGAAACATAAACCCCATAAGCAAACAGATATTGGATTTTTATGTTTTCAGAATTATGTTTCCATGATAAGAAATATTAACATAAGCAAGCAGATATTGGATTTGTTAATATCTTACCTGAGTGTGGCCTAGATATGATTTTGGACTATTCTAACATTGTTACATTTTCTTTTTGTTTATAATATCTCAAAATTTCTTGAAAATGTAAAAATCAGAACTGAACCTGGCTTTAAAAAAAAAAAACATCATAATTTTACATAAGGGAAAAACAGTTTTCATTTATTTTTAAATATCTGATGAATTTTCATTATTAATTGTAAAGTGAATATCATTTTCATTTGCACATCTTGCTAAATATTTGACTGAAATCTGTTAGGAAATACAATTTTATTGTCCATAATTACCTGAACGTACATTTGTCTTACTCTTACCCTCAAACATTTGCATGGAATCTGTTTATAATTGTTGGTTTAAAACTTTAAACAAACAATAGAAAATGATGATGAGTTTATTATGTATGTGATAAGTGTTAGCAATCACACCTCCTTCTCCACTCAACCCCTTACCAGCATTTCACTGGTCTTATTGTAGAGATGCAGGCTTTTAATGTAAGATACCGTAGGAATACTAATATATTAATAACTAATAATAATTAATCAGTATTCACACTTTCCTCTAATAAAAAATATTTACAAATTTATATATTCCAACATGTTCATTTTTGTAAAAAAAATAATATTATATATTTTTAAAATATTGTCGTGCCTTTTTCCTTATTTATAACTAAAATATGTGTTTGGTTTTTTCAATATTAAACTCTTGATATTTTGATTTCAGATTTATCCATGCAACATCACCATAGTGAAGTGTGAGAGTAATTGCATATCCATCTATATTAACGGGTGCTATTATGCACTATGCATTTTCATCACAATTGCTAACTTAAAGAGACTCTAAAAAACCAAGAGTGGTGTTTTTTATGTTCTTGAGTTGGTGAAATGCAGTCATTATATACTCTCTAACCAAAATCAGTGATTTTAATCATCTTGTCATAATTGTTTGTATTTATGTTTATTGTTTATCCTCTAAAAGTCTCTTGATAAACTGTTTGATTTCAAAAGAGTAGAAATTCTTCTTTGTAGGCAACAACTTCATCTGCAGCAACAAAAATTCTGATTGAATGTTCAATTCAATTCAATTAAATTGTGCTATATTACAACTATGAGTATTTAAATACTTTAAAACTATGTTTAGTTAAGCAGCCATTGATCAAAATTGACATTATTCAAATTATTTTTTTTAAAACTAGCCATGCAACCATTTAGTGGATTCATTTGGTTTGCAGTAAAATATGATTACCTGAGACAAATTTAAGAAAGCCTGAGAAACATATTTATTTTATTACAGGATACCACTTCTATTAATAATAAATTTATTTTGTTTATCGCATGAATATCACACTTTTTCCACTTTTAAAAATGTTAATATTTAATACTTGTTCGATTACTGTATATTTCATTTTAAAATTACCATTTGTAAAGTAAAAAAAATTTAATATCAAATAAAAAATTTTTAAATCTTTAAATTTAGCTAAAAAGAATTTAACTTAAGATGTGCATATTTAAATAGTAAAAGGGGAAAATTGTCCATTGCTGATTTTGTACCTATATTAATTTGAAATGATTACTGTGTATATGAAGTTCTATGCATTAAGATTTCAGGCTAGTCGACTAGTTCATTTGTTGTTATATGGTTTTTGTATACTGAGCTGAATGTTCTTGATGACATATGTATATAGTTTTTTTTCCCTTTGATGCCTTACACAGCATACTGTTCAACACCAAATGATTAGGTGGAAAGCAAAACATTTTTCAGCAAGCACTTTAATACAATACTATTTATATGATAATGAAAACAGTTGTACAATAAATATTTTGCACAACTAAATATTTAAATATACTACTGCTTAGTAATAAAAATGTAATTCCAAACATTTTCAGTCAAGTTAAATATACTACTGCTTAGTAAATAAAAATGTAATTCCAAACATTTTCAGTCAAGCAAGACTGCTTTATAGTACATTTAAATTGGTTAATTTCAAATATTGTAATTGTAGTAAATTGTGTTAACATCAGATATTATGAACAGAAATTCTGTTATTTAATATGTCATGGATATTTTCATGGGATTTATACAAGATGACATAATTAATATGTATTGTATTTTCAGAAGATATATAAATATTTAAGCTTTTCGGTGAAAGATTTCTTTAAAAATTTCTTAATAACTGGAGAGACAAAGATATAGACTAACTATCCAGGCATAATATTAATTCATCTGATTTTTAGTAAGTTTATTGTTATATTTAGGCAATGTGCCTTTCAGTAATACCATACTATTGAATTTAAGATCTTTCATTTAATTGCGCACTTCTGGTTTCATATCATTTAAAGTGAAATCTGCCTTTGTGTAAACCATAAAATAAAGAACTTTTGAAGGATTGAGCAAGGTGAAAATAAATTATAGAAAGTAAAGCAATAATTTTTCCAAGATGATAATCCAGTTTCATCATTTTAAATATATAAATTATTTATCTTTTGATCATAAATGTTATTCTCATTTTTATAGTGAGAACTATATATATTTAATGATGTAAGGAATGTATTATAGATTTTCACTTGCATTTTTGTTTTCTTCTAACATAACAATAATGCCTCCCAGTGTGTGAGAGATACATAATTCTATAAAGAATTCATGTAGCACAAATCTGTGTATTGCCAACGTTTATTTCCTAAATATCTTGTTATTAGAAGGGGATGAAATAAATAACAGAGAGTGTTATTAGAAGGGGATACTTTGCAGAAGGATGAAAAGCACCAGTGGTGTTTATTTTTTTTTCACTTCTAAAACATTAATGCATTTATTCAAGCAGAAATAATAGTTGTAATAGTTTATTGCAGTTTAATTACAGAATTATCTTTCAACAAAGATATTGTTTTATATAGATGTATATTGAAAGCAGATAAAATTTGAGGTATTTGATCTTGTAGTTAAGCCAGTCTTCTAATTGGTGGTCTTGTACATCTTAATATTAAAATCAATAATTTGTCTGCTCTGATATGGCTTTTGAATTTATTTTTTTTTAGAAAGCACTTCTGAATGCCAAGTTTCATTTCATGTGAAGTGGTTTATTTAATTTTTATTCATGTTATGCACATCAACACTAAGACTGAAATATGCTAAACTATCAAGAATAGTGCTTCATTTTAAAACAAGCATTATGATGTGAATGTCATTGTGCTGTCATGTGATGTGAACGTGAAAATCAAAAAAATTTTTGGTGGGAGGTAAAATTTTTAAGAACATATTTTGTCTTTTGCAAATCAAATATTGCAAAAGTATTACTATATCCTTACAGACCTGCCTAAGGCTACAGATTTAACAGTGAATCCCTCGACTATGTTACTGTAAGCAAATATTCAAAATTTCAATCGAGGTAAAAAGAATATTTAATTTACAGATGTCCATTCACTTGAAACTGAATCGTTCTAAGATGTTTTATGATTCTTGATAACACTGCAACGAAATATGATACAGGCATGCATGCATGAATAGTACACACATGCATGCATGCTGAAGAAATATACAGATGTATATGTATGATAACTGTAACAAATGGTAATTAATGCATACATGTTGACTATAACAAATGGTAACTAATGCATATATAATCATTGTGATGAATGGTAGATGCATGCCTACTTGATGAGTGTGACTAATGGTAATTGTATAAATTCACATTTTTTGCTCCCTGATAATTCCATTGCTAATGCTTTACTACGTGTACATGCAGCATATCTTTAACTTTCTCAAAAGATATGTCATGTGATGTACTTAAATCTATTCATTTGTTAAATGGCACAGTGTCATTTTATAAAACATACTGCTAATAATTATATTTTCACTTTTAACAAGATGAGAACAGAGCACTATATCAGCTTGATATTTACCTGATGCAAATCAAGTTTGCATTCTAATCTGAGTTTTACATTGCTATTTAATGTCACAGGAAAGTGATAATTTTCTTGTAAACAATATTATTTTTATTTTAAAAGCTGGAATTATGTTTTTTTTCAAATCAGTGTTGCTTTAGTCCTAAGTTCTTGTGTGTTTGATTTTGTTTGATTTTATTCAGTTACATCAACATATTGGTTTTTTAATATAAATATTGAATATATATTTTGTTTCTTTCATGTGATATACAAAATGCTCTGACTTTTGCTTTCATTTCAAAATCAGCATACTGATATGAAGATATATGTATTTTGGTTTTCTTTGATTATTAATTATTTTGCTTAAAATAATTAAATGTTTTATTTTATTAGAAAATGTGTTGTTTATAGCCCTTTAATTTAAAGTTTAAATGTGCCCTGCTGGTTATGCAGAGTAATAAAGAAGTTACGAACAATGCAGCATTGGATGGTTGATTACTGGGCATATTAAAACAGGTTTTAAGTACTGTTTTTGATCTTTAAAAGCAGTTTTACGGATTATTAATGATTGATCCACAATTTTACTAATTACAAGAAAGCAAAACTTAAATGCATTAGCAAAACCTAGCACAGCACAAAAGTTGGGAGAATGTCCATTTTGTAAGGAAACAGAATGTTGCAGTCATTGAATGTAGTTTTAAGTTGTATTTGCAAGAACTACAAATGATTATTCTTGAATGAAAATTATATTATTATTTTTAAGTAAATAATGGCATAACTTTGACACATAATGTAAATATGGGAATGAAATTGAATGCCAAATTATGTTAATATAGGAATGAAATTGAATATATACAGTGTGCATCTAATATGGCACTCACTTAATTCACATATTTAAGAAATTAGAACACAAATAAATTACTTGCCAAATATTCCAAGATGTATTTGGAAAGTATCCCTTTGTCAGTATTAGATGCAAAATGAATAATTAAACATTTGACCATATTCTCAAAATATCTTTATATCTCCAAACAGATAAGATGATCAAGATTATTACTTTAGATTGTCTGGCCCTTTTATGAAATTGTATTCGATATCAATTATCTAGAATGATGAAGTAATATTTTTAATTTGGCTTTTTATTATTGGTTTTACTATAAACCAATGGGATTGCTAGTGGTAATCCAGACCCATAAAATAAGACGTAAGGGGAAAAATCATGTAATATTGCATCACTGCTATAATAATGTATGATATATTGACTTACTTGACTTATCTCCTTGGATTTCCCGTGGAACAAAGGGCCTCAACAACAGTTCTCCATCTCAGTCTATTCTGGGCAGCCTTTTTCAGTTCACCCCATGACAGGTTGCAGCTCTTCATTTCCTCTTCGCAGGATCATCTCCAGGTAGTCTTAGGGCAACCGACCCGTCTCTTTCCCTGGGGGTTCCACTGCAAAGCCTGCTGGATGATGTCCTGCAGGAGTTTTCGTAGGGTGTGTCCTATCCATCACCATTTACGCCTGGCAATCTGCTGATTGATGGAATCTTGGTTTGTCCACTGCCACAAATCAGTGTTCTTTATTTTGTCCATCTGATCTTCAGTATGTTGCGAAGGCAGCCATTGACGAATACTTAAGAGTTTGTTGGTTAGGGTGTTGGTGACTCTCCAGGTCTCTGAGCCATAGAGGAGGACAGACTTAACGTTGCTGTTGAAAATTCATAGTTTGTTGCAGACAGATAGGGATGTTGACCTCCACATTTGTCTCAGGGTAATAAAGGCGTATCTAGCTTTCCCGATTCTGGCTTTGATGTCCTCGTCAAAACCCCCTATTGCTGATACAATGCTGCCCAGGTAGGTGAAAGAGGTGACTTCTTTCAGCTCACTGTCTCCAAGGGTTATTGGCTTCTGCTGTCATGATATATGATGCTGGTGAAACAATTTATAGCCTGAGTTCCTAAAAGAAAATCACTGATCTAATCAGAGAAGGAAGTAGCATTTAGACTTCAATAATTTGTGATCAGTGTATTAGACTCATAATCTGGTAACAAAGATTAGTGTCATTTATACATTTAATAATGTAGACCTGTTTATTGTAATAGTTAATGCTTGGTAGAGAAGGAAGTGTATGTTCCTCTTGGTCATTTGGTTGAATTGACGAATAGGGAAGCAAATTTTTTAACGTTTGGACTGTAGCAGATTGACCAAGATCTAATAAAATGAAAATGCTTACTCCACCCCCACCCCAACCTAAATACAGTTTAAGTCAAGACTGAAATTTATATTCAATGTATTCATTTGAAGAATGATGTTTTCTTATTGCAGCAATTCTTAATGTATTGACAAGTACAATAACTACTCAAATACTGATCAAATTTATTCTGTCGTGTTTTTTTTTTTTAAATTCTATATTGGCAGCAATTTTAATAAGTAAAAGTAATAAGAATAGCACTTGTATTGTAAAAAATGAACATTATTATTAAAAAAAGCACTTATTTATTTAATATTCATCTGTATAAACAGTTTTAAAAGCAAGTGAATCATTAAAGGCATTGTGTCTGCTGCATTATCATGTTACAGTGTCAGATGAACTTGAGAGTATTTCTTGTAATAACTACTGCCAATTCACTTTTTTATGTTATTAACTCATTAACCTTTACATCAATCTGTCACTGTCTGTAATATTTACATTTATTGTCATCTTCACCATTGTGCCCAAATGATCTTTCAAAAATGACTGACATTTTCTTCTCAACTGAGTATTAACTGTTAGCATGGTAAAACAGATAGGCTTAAATTTACCACATATGTAAATTACTCTGATCTTCATATATGTCTGTTATGTCTGGAGGAGTGGGTGGCCTTGATAAATGGTAGTTAGTGTGAGTGCACACCTCCCCTCCCTGCATTAATTAAAATTAAAAAATTAAAATTAAAATTGGCATGACCACTGTTGGTTATAAATTAGACAATAGCCTAACAAGCCACCCAACAATCCTTGTTATTTAGATGGTAGAAGATGTGAATAAAATAAGCTACTCTGTGGTTTTCTAGTGGCAACTATTTATTAATGAATAAATGTTAGCTAAAAGTGTGATAATGATTGATAATATAATTAAGATACATGTACTAGAATGTCACTTCATCGTCAAAAATATATTATTGAGATGACCTGGCATGAAATTTGGGAAAAGCTCTGAAATAGTCATTGGTTTCAGTGACAACAATAAGGGTAGCAACTTAATTTAGTTGTAGTGGTGGTCAAGCCTCTTAAGCTCATTTTGATGGACTGGATATTTTAGTAGCATACACAATATCCATGGTAATGGCCCAGGCCAGGGATCACTTCCTTGGTGTATATGCTGGACTGCATGGCTGTAACGTCTTTAAAGCGGTCGCATGCTGCTATCTGAGGAAAAGGAGTCATTTTTACTACAAGTTTACTCTAGCCATATACATGACTACAGGTGACTTAGACGTGACAATATGCATAATAATTACTGGTTAATTACACTAGGTTATTCAGAAGGGGTGACATGAAAGAATGTGATAAAACATAAGTAAACATGACATCCCTTTCAATCATTATTTTAGTTAATTAAATATACAGTACTTAAACACATATACAGTATTCAAACACAATCAGGAATGTTATTAATATTATTAAAAGAACATGAATTTACTAAAGAACATTAGTTTATATAAGATAATCAATGTGTGTAAGTATACAGTTATTGGTAAGACAATTAATCTCACAATGAAACATATAATATCTAACAATGGCTGAAACAGAGTTTCATGTATCTTAAATTATTAATAATGAAATAATAATATGTTTAAAATATAATTTGTAATTCCTGCATTGCATAATGAAATATATTTTCTCACCTTAGAGCAGATTTAATCCATTAGGATCCTTTTTACCTTGGCCTAATTATTACATAACCAAGGAAGACAATCTGATCTTGAACAATGGGAATGGTAAAATGTCTACCAAGTTTGGTATACACATTGTTTTTAAAGGGTGCTGGGAAAGCTGGAAAGGATTTTATTCCTAAAACCATAGATTTCAGCCAATTGACAGTGCATGAAAACAAGAAAAAGTAATATCCCCTTCTAGAGAGTTAATTCAGTTCGCCATGCATGGATACCAGTTTCATAGTGTTGCCTATTTGGTATTGACAGGTCTTGCAGTATGCTTGACACTGAGGTCAGAACATGATTTTATTTTCATTCTCATAAGGTATTCTGGGACATGCTTTCTAGGTATGTTGATAGATTTCTTAACAGCAGTTTCAGGTTGATTTTTTTAAAATTATGCAGAAGGTGGTGGTTAGAATACGACAATGTCAGTATGCTTGATTATCATTCTAGTGTGGTAGACACATAAGAAAATTATTGAAGTCTAATATGCTATTTTCTTCATTGATTATTGTGATTTTCTTTCAGCATCTGGTTAGATTAAAATTAAATTGTTTCTACCAACATCATACATCATTACAGAGGCAATGCTGTAATTGCATCATACATTTTTCTTTCTTTGATGGGTCTCGATCTACATGTAACTCTTGATTGGTTTATGGTGAAACCATATTAAATGTATTACATCTTTAGCATTCCAGAATTGCATATATTTGAAGATTTCAGAACAGACCATGATAGGTATATAAAAAGTACAAAATTACTAATAAAATTCAATTTGAAGGTTTTATCAAATCGTTTTTGCATCACAGTGATGATAAAGGACACTTTTCAGTAACAACAGTTAGTTTATTTTAAAGTATTCTTAAATACTTGTCTTGGTTTGGTAAACACTGAAACTGTTAATGTTGCCTATTTAAATAAATTTGTAAATACTGCACAGTTAATTTTTCTTGTTTGTGCACGTCATGAACTAGTATGAGTATCTGCACTAGATCTGCTTCATATTAGAATTATTAATTAAAACTGTCACTTTAGTTTTATTGACTTGTAACTACTTAGTCTATTATCTGAGATACTTTGTATAAATGGAAAGTAAGCAATCAAGTGACTAAAGAATACAGTCAGTAGTAAAATTATGTGAGTTTATGACCTTGGAATCTAAGCATAAAGTGGAAATGTGGCAACTTCCTGTCAGTTTGCACTAATATTTTAGTTTTAAGGAATATAACTTACTAAAAGCTGTGGTATAGTTCATCAGTTTTTTGTTTTTTTTTATTATTGTATAAAAAAGATTATTTAAGGAAATTACCAACTCTATCTCCATCTGGTAAAGAGTTTGCTTGCTTTTATCAATAAGTTTAATGTCAGGCAGTTCTTATAAGTTAAATTGACGACAATGGAAAAATTTATAGTGCTTTTTGTTGATTTGAATCCATTCTTGGAATTTTGATTCTATCAAGAGGTTGATTCTATCCAAAAGTGATCATTATATGCATCAGCTGTCATCACCATCCAAAGCCAGCATCCATCATAATACATGTACAATAATTTGGAAGTGGTCTCATCTACTCATTCAGAATATTCTCTCTAAAATGACTTATTTCAAGATATTCTTCAATTAATTTACACCACTAGATCTAAGCATGTTTATGAGCCAAATAAAACAGATTTGGCTTTTCTACTTATGCTTAGAAAGCTACTTGGAATATATCTAGTATAAATTCATGCACATGTTGATATGAAAATGCTGCATTAAATAAAAAGTGGAATGTTTTTTAAAACCCAATAATGAGCAAGTTTAATCTAATTCCTGAATGATCATTTAATCTAGAGGACATAATATCAGATTTTTTTCCAAATTTTATTTTGTATGCCTACTTCAAGCAGCTTTGTAGCTACGATTACCCTTATACTTTATTTTCAAACATTTCATACCTAGGTGTCTACCCTTATACCCTGTTTCTAGCAGTTTTGTACAGAGGCAGGTCTGCCTATTTCAGACATTTGTATTTGTACTCAGGCATGCTGAGTACTAAGTAACAACAGCAAATTAAACATTACTTAATTTTGTTAACATTCTTCTGATGTTAATAAAGATACTTTTGTCTTTACTTAAAAATGCTCTTTGCATATATATTGTCTTTTGGTCTAAATGAATGGTTTTCTTATCATATCCCAAAATTTATTTTCTGATATTCCCCCCAAAATATTTTTGTCTCAAACTTTTAAGTGTGTTTATTATGCATGAGCATAATGTTGGTGATATTAAGATTCCTGAAGTCCTTTTATCCTCTTGCAAATACAAAATAATTCTGTCTTAATCCTATTGAGTTTAGCATACATATGTGCATTTATTGTATAAGTTAAATCATATGTAATCTACTGCATGCAGGGTGTTTCTATCTGTAGATTTGAATGCATTTATTACAGAATAATTCTAGTTATCTTCTTTCAATATTTATTTTGTTGCATTTATTTCATTAGGGAAATGCTTCTTCATTGTCTTTTAATACATAAACTGCAGTATTGCTTTAAAGACCCAATTTAATACTTAATATATTTTTTTAGCTCTTGAACTGTTTTCCTATTAAATTAATTAATTTGACAGAGTTAACCTTAACAGAAGAAATAAAAGTATAAAATGTGCAAGCAGCTGATATATTGTATGTGTTTACTACTACCTCTAAATATCAGTATAATTTGACAGCTGTATGAATGCTTATTGTCCATAACCATTCTTTATCATCTTAATTTTCATTGTTATTGTCAGTGCAATTTTTTTTTTAAATGCAGAATTTGGTAGTAGAATTTTCTCATTGGATTTTATCTACTTTACCTTGACACTGCTAAAGTTTACTGTATGTAGACAGATGTTTTATGTGTCTAATAGTGTTTACAGTTAAAAAAAATCTTACTGAATTGGGCTTTATTTATTTTAAAAGTCTAAGCAGTGATATTATAGTGTCCTTTAAATGTTGTTGCACATCGTGCTATCTACATATGTCACTTCAATCTTTGATCAGTTTTAGTCAGCCTGACATTATATGATTATTTACCTCAGTCCGAATAATTTCTACTCATTCCACTCATCACTTAGAGAAGGAAAACACTCTTATATTTGTTTAAGGCTCATTCTTAAAAGCTTGGAAAGGGTGGTGGTCAGATGCTTCACCTCCTAGTATTAGTAACTTGTTTCAGGAATTGTTGGACTTTGTTAATAGGTAAGTCAATGAAAAACTAATGTCTGTCTAATTTTGGTAGGTTTGAAATCTTGAAATTTATGAACTAAATCTTATTAAAATACTTTCATTAACCCTTGTTTTATATTCTACTTTATTATGAAATCTCATTTTATTTTTTTTGTACCACTGGTACAAAGAGGCATATGTTGTTCACACTGTCTGATATTAAAGTTCTAAATCTGTAAAACAGTACACAGCATAACTTATGTGGGGGTCTATGTAACACAAGCTACAAGTAATAGTTGTCTAGTAAGATATGGATGACAATTTATTTTTAATGTTTATACTCTATATTATTATTATTTATAATGTTGTGTCATTTTATCTTGTATTTGCAATAGCTCAGTTAGCCTAAGAAACCTTTCATTTCAAAGCAGAGAAGCTAAAATATTGTGCCACTTAAACTAAAAATAATAATAGCAAACCCTATGCTTCTGACTTAATAATAATATTTTTACATTATAACAATCGATATTATTGTAAAATGAATCCTGACTTGCTAATTTATAATACAGGTGACAAATATGCAACTACATCTATGTACGTATTTCATATACAAAAATTACTTCATTGAAAAAGTTCTTAAAATATTAGGTCAATAAAATATGGTTCATTAAGTTAATGTTAAAAAAATTATTTAATAAATTTAAATTAATATTATAGTATTTTACTGACAAAAGCATGTTTCCAATTTTAGATTGCATTTAATATGTTAATATTAAATGATGTATAATAATAAAAGCTCATTACAATGTTTATTAATATCTTTGTTACTGTTCATTATTGGGTTTGGAGATGGAAAATGTGGATGAAAGATTTATTCATGCATTCCAATAAAATACCTACAAAGAAACAGGTGTCTTTCACCACAAACCCCACACCTTACAATACCTTAACTCACCTTATCTGCCTTTATTGCAATTCCCTCCATTTTACTGCAACTCCTATTCTATATAAGTGCCATACACACATATTAAAATGCTAATTTATTTTTTGTTTGGTTGGGTGGGCATTGGGAGAAGTTAATAAAAACAAATTTATTTATCCATTCCTATCAGTAACACAAGGCAGTTTACACCATCACAGTTTCATGTGATAATAAAATTGCATTTCAGTTGTTGATAAATACACAGCTTTGATTTTATTTCAGTATTGGACATGTATGCTAATATCAAATTATGCACACTATGATGATTCCTCTATTGGTTATGATTTTTAATATTAATCCTTATTTAATAATCGATAGCTATGCAATTGATTTCAGAAGACAGTAAATTTTCAATAGGTTTTAGTGAAATGTCCAAGTACCTATTGAGTCTTTATAATAGTAATAACAATAAGTCATTATAGTTCTACAGATTGCTAATTCTCATCGCAGAAAAATCAGAGTAAGAGAGAATGTTAAGTAATGGTGTATATATATATAGCCTTAAGTTCCCTGACTGCCTTGTACAGCCAGTGACATCATGCAATACACTGTGTTCTCAGTGCACAAGCAGGCCTCTAGACAGGTTGTCACACATTTGTGCACAAAGAGCTCTCTACACAATGCCAGTCTGACATAGACTGTTCCATTGTAACCAGCAACCATGCCGTCTGCTTATGTTCATCACCCAGCTAGGCATATAGCTAAAATATCCTACTTTGAGATTACCAACAAAACTGTATGAACCAGTGGGTTCTATGACATCTTGAGTGGGCGACATTTTACAAACGACACGTAGCGGGTGACAATGGTGAACGTCAGCTACCTACTGACACGTGCCTAACAATAACTGGCGAACAGCAAGTGACTTGTGCATAATATGATATACAACATTTTGCTAAACAACAGAAAAAAACCCCAATTATCTAATTTATTCTACAGGTGTAAGTTATGTGTAAGCCGATTGTGTCTAGCTAGTTGTCGTAAACCGCTTGTTGCCCGCCCACCTGTTGGGCCACCGAATCAGTGATCCATTGCAGAAACCAGATGGTAATCAACTACAGCAACTGTAGACTTACTGCAAGGTACATGCTCCACTAAAAAAAAATGAGTGGTAGACACATAAATTACTTGTGTACTTAATCTCTCTACTTCCATTCTCTCTATATTTTCATGAAAATGATACTTACATATCTGCAAAACTATTATTATCTCCAGCCATAATAAAATGAATGACACAATCAGAAATCAAATGCAACTCTACATTAACTTATCATAATTAATTGCTTCCGTTCAGAATATATAACCAAATAATTCTAAGTACATTTAAAATGTCTCTTAAGTCCACATTTATAGCAAAAAGGACAGTGGTCATGAGTTATATCATTCACTTGGTTACTAGTTGGCCCGCACTGCTTGCTCACCTCGTAAGCTTTATTAGTTGGGTTGGTTTTGACTAGTGTGATTCTGACTTAGCAAGAACGAATTTGGCCTAGGTTTGCTACCCAAGTGATTATGTAGCTGTGTGTTACAATTTCAAAAGATCTATCCATAAACAGCAATCACCAAAAGGTACTTATCGGTGATGGGTGGTGACTCCTGCTTTTAATCAGAGTAAAGGAGATGAGTGCAAAAATTGCAAGAAAATTAAATAAAAGAAAATTTAGGGTTAGTAGTTACTAGACAGATGAGGGATTAAGGACAAATAGAAACTAAATCTAATGTTAAATCCTGCTGAGAGAAGTGGATCCGGTGATACTAGCCCACGTTCTACACTTCCTCCTGTGTCAGAGTTGGAATAAATAACTCGAGTTGAGAATATGCTAGAAAATTACTGATGCAATCCAAACTGTAACACCTGAAATGCAAATGACATAGTTAATAATTAATTATTAATTATTATATTTTTCTTAAATTATTTAACCTTCTGAATTTAATTAAATGTATGTCACTCTCATTTCTTGAGATTTCTTTCTAAACCATTGTTAGGATACAAAATAACTGTTAAAGCGCTAATTAAGAGTTGGTCAGTCCAGTCTAGTGATATCTATACAAATGTGTAATCAGCACTATGTAGCAGAGCCACCAGATGTGCATTCTATAGGCCCTCAGTCATGCATGAGCAGATACCAATCACCTGCAGCCATTTTTCTCAGCCATTATTTCTGCATAAATGGAAATCACTTTTCTTAATTAACTGAAACTTGAAAACACTGGCCCAGAGTTGGCCAGCAATGTCTATGAGAAATTCAAGGAACTGTCAGTCCGACCGTAGAATCAACTTAAACATACAAGTTGTAGGACAAAATATTATCGGTAAATTTAACTTAATTCAAGCTGTTAGACATTTATTTCCGTAGCATCAAATTAAACAAATTCAAGCTGACATTTATCTCCGTAATGTCAGAATAAAAATACAAACTGTTGGACAAAATGATTATTTTCGTGAGAGCAAAGAGAACCGTGAATGAGCGATGTGTCGTATTGGTGGGCGAATGTGACAATGAATATCGGTATCGTGTGATGTATTAATTCCATTCAGTAGCTTCAGTCACAAATGGTACAATTGGTTGTACACAAAACAGATGGACTTGTAGAGGTTAGCCTCTTAAGATACAGACAGTGGATAGAATAAAAAGACTGTGGAGAGAATGAACAAGACTGTGAATAGAATGAGGGGACTGAGGATAGAATGAATAGAGCAATGGAGAGACATTGAACAGAATGAATAGAAAAGTGAATAGAACAGTGGATAGAATGAAGAGACTAAAGATAGAATGAATAGAACAGTGGATAGAATGAAGACATTGAATAGAATGAATAAAACAATGGATAGGATGAAGTGACTGTGAGTACTAGAATGATTAGAAAAGTGGATAGAATAAAGACATTCGATAAAATAAATAGAACAGTGGATAGAATGACGAGAACAGTGGATAGAATGAAGAGACTGGAGGGAAAGAGAAAAGTGGAGAGACTGTGGATAGAATGAATAGAACAGTGGATAGTATGAATAGAACAGTGGATAGAATGGAATAGATTGAACAAGACAGAAGATAGGATAAAAGACTGGATTCTAGATGAGACTGGAAAGAATAAACAGAATAGTGAATAGGGTGAACAAGACTTAGGTAGACCACATATTTTCTGCCTAATGCTGTGGGTCAACATAAAGCTGGTTTTATGCATTGATCTGCTTAGGTCTGTAGATATGGTTTATTATATATATAAATAAGTTCATAGATATAGTTTCATCATATAAATGAGATATAATTATAGTCAATTTACGTAACCCTTTCAATGATGGCAGATATTGCTAGCATGTATTCACAATCACTTGGTTTGCAACAAATCACGTTCTTTCTTATTAGATGATGGTCCAAAATACCCTTCTAGGCATATTGCATAACTGTTCTAGAATCTTCGATGCACTCACAAAGCACACCATAGAGAATCATCCAGAACTTCATATGTGCTATTAGAGCACATATTGGAATGTTTTAGAATCTTCATGTGTACTACACAAGCTCACCAAGAGGAATGTTCAAAAGTCTTTGTGAATTCTCAAAGACCAAACTCAAGCCTCAATTTCCATCATATTGGCTCTCAAATAGAATTCACAAGAATCAATTTACAGCAACACATTTACTGATAAGTTTGATGAGAACTCTGGCTACACAAACCAAAGTGATTCAGTAGAATACAATAGGGTACAAGGTTACAAAACATCAAAATGCTCCTTTCTGCAGAGTCAAATAAAGGCAATGCTAAGTTTCAGGCATATTTCATCTATAAATTCCTTTTCTCTTACACACATTCTCAACTTACAAATCCTGCAATGATATTCATTAGTCTGATACATATGTGGTATAAGAAATATGGCATTGATCATAATTTTGTGTGTAATTTCCTATACCGGCATAGTACTGTGACAAAAAATTAATTATTCCCCCTCCATATTTTTTAATATTATTTTATAAATAAGATAATCTTGTTTTTGCATTTTGTACATGAAAATTAGTTGTGAGTATTTTGTGCGCTCTCGTCTAACCGACTTTCATGTTTGTACTGTTGTATGGTTTGTTTTGACGTGTCCTGTTAAGGCGTGGATATGTGTCACTGTTCATGCGCTCATGACCTACGGTCAGCTCGGCTGCAAAGGTCATTATTCATCTGCATGATGGAAATGGGGAAAACCCACTGCTTGTACACGTCAGCATTAATTAGTGTCAGGGCTAGGTGGAAGGTCCAAGATTCCCTATTGTAAGCATTTACATCTTGTGAGGGCAAATTATGGCCTATGCTTTTTAAATTTTACATTCTAATTTCTTTAGTTGCTATTATTAATGCGTTGCTGACCACCAGAGTGGACTATTGTTCAGCCAGTTGTGTAATCAACCATGCTGAATGTTTTGCACGATTGGCGGGGGGAAAGTCACAAGTTTTGCTAGGAAAAAAAGGCACAGGAAAAAAGGCACAGGAAAAAAGTCACAGGAAAAAGTAACAGAAGATAAACCACAGAAAAATGTATATGAATCTGACGTGTTATCACTAAAGTACGCATTTACACATCTAAGCAAGTTTGAGTATCACATAAATAAATTAAATTTAAAAAATAATTTTGCATTCTTTTCATATCACGAGAAATATCACATAATAAATCAAATTATTTTAAATGTTTAATACATGCAATAATTTTGGGAACTAAACTCAACATAAGATAAGACACAAATGAAATCATATGGTTAAAGCATTCAATGCAATATAAACACGTTTAGATAGTTGTATGGTAGGTGAGTTTTATTAATATTGCATACCAACCGTTCAAATTTATAGTTTATTAGAATTTAAAGATATGCCGACCGTTTTGATTAATTAATACCATATTTGAATTTTATAATCGCCGACTAGTACAAGAACAATAGAACACGCTTTCTGTGATATGTATACGATATACAAATCACACACACACACACACACACACACACACATTTAACCACGATCCTAATGAGCCGTCGCTTTCTGTGACTTTTTTTCCTGTGACTTTTTTTCTTGTGACTTTATTTCCTGTGACTTTTTTCCCGTGACTTTTTTTCCTGTGACTTTTTTTCCGCTCACCGTTTTGCACCCCTTGCACGTGTGTAAAATGATAACATTATTTAAACCGCT
Source organism: Sinotaia quadrata (assembly GCA_028829895.1). Taxonomy (NCBI): domain Eukaryota; kingdom Metazoa; phylum Mollusca; class Gastropoda; order Architaenioglossa; family Viviparidae; genus Sinotaia; species Sinotaia quadrata. Next base: position 72,628,388 of record CM054183.1, on the reverse strand, counting down.
TATGGTCCTGACTTGACAAGTGAGTAAAATGTTAACATTAAACCGCTTATGGTCCTGTTAGACTTGACAAGTGAGTAAAATGATAACATTAAACCGCTTATGGTCCTGTTAGACTTGACAAGTGAGTACACAAGAGAGGAGATGGTTTATAGAGGGATAGGTGAAGTCGACCGGACGTATCGTAACAATATATGGATATTTGAGTCCCTCTCTCCCCAATGACGTAGGCAAAATTGGGGATGTGAGGCAAGAGGTAAAATTACTGCCAAAATATCTCATTCACAATGCATCAAGCTAGGGAGAGAGGTCGATCTAAAAATGCAAGAATAAGACTTTAGTATAATTGAGAGAATAGTTAATATATCTATTTTGATTGTATAAGGATGAATGAAATGTTAATTAATCAGAATGTTAGAGATTTTGTTTCTCATAGACATTATATATGTGCATGAATGCTAATGTACATTTCTTTTCACAGATATTTCTTGTGGCATTAGTGATGGTTTTTTAACATGAATGCTAATGTACATTTCTTTTCACAGATATTTCTTTTGGCATTAGTGATGGTTGTTTAACATGAATGCTAATGTACATTTCTTTTCACAGATATTTCTTGTGGCATTAGTGATGGTTGTGTGTTAAATGTATGATGATGAAATTAGTACAGCGCACGTGTTGTGAGCTGCTCTTTATGAATTGTAAATTCAATTGTTGAACTAAATTATAACCTGGAAATAACGTATTTTGTTCAAATGGAAATGAGTGTTGGAGTTAAACCATTTATTGGAGATTGTGATGATGGTTTATAGACATTTAATCGCGCGTCACTTAAACGCACCACATTTAATCGCAGTCACTTAAACTCGAACCACTTAAACGGTATGACAATATAATTGCGAAGACAGTTAATCGCATGACAGTTAATCGTCATCAGATAAACGTATTATGTCGCAAAAAAGTATATAAAATCACGTACACAGGAAAAAAATTATAAAAGTCTATAAAAAAAAGTTTATAAAAAAGAAAAAAAAGAGGTCTTTCATAATCTACTGTCGTACTATTATACTGTATCCAAGAAATTCAAAATAAGAAATTTCTATGTACTGTCTGGAACTGGAAATTATGTTAAGAATGCGAAAGATGAGCAATAGAACGTAAGTAAACCAGTATTTCCGACTGTCCAAATGTAGTGACAGCACGGACAACACGTTCATTCAAAATGCGGAATTTACGACTCGGTTAATGAACAACGCCGGCTGTCGCTTGGAGAAATGCAGCTTTCTGTTGCTGCATGTCCTTTTTAAGACCATATAGGAACGTCCAAATCGTTGGGTGATGACATGCAAACAACGACTGCAAGGCATGATGCCATCCTTCCACGGCATTCGTTGTCCTGGCAACACCAACAGCACCTGCTTCATGTTGATTCCATAACTCGGTCTGGAATAATGCTGGAGCATAATTCGAACCGTCACCACGTTGTCTACGCCCGCGAACGTACGTGTGTTCGAAAAATGTTGTCAGATTCATCTAGAGTTCTAGACGATCGACACCTTCGGGCATAGAATGAGCGAGAATTTCGAACGCTTCAAAAACATATATCAAGGGGACGTAAGCAAGTGCAGGTAAACATTGAATGTAGTTTTGCACAGTGTCGTCGGTTTCGTAGATTGTTTTTAAACCAAGCTCGCTGACCTTCCTCTGAATACTTTGGCACAAATGAAAGTAGTATCCCGTTACCAACGCATTTCCATAAGCAGCCTTAAAGGCGTTGATAGCTGCTCGTTCAAAGTCAACCAACATTTCCATAAGCAGCCTTAAAGGCGTTGATAGCTGCTTGTTCAAAGTCAACCAACATTTCCATAAGCAGCCTTAAAGGCGTTGATAGCTGCTTGTTCAAAGTCAACCAACATTTCCATAAGCAGCCTTAAAGGCGTTGATAGCTGCTCGTGCAAAGTCAACCAACATTTTCTGCCTGCAGAATTAAGATACGCAATTGTTCAAGAAAACGTTGATAACTAGCGGTCGTTTTATTGGTCATAAGACAGTACACACCAACAGGATTTACTGCATCATTGAAGTTAAAGTGGATTGTAGTGGTTGAAATATCCCTGTTGCATGTATTGCTACTGCTCTCTATGTCTTCGCCATTGTTGTCGTTGTTGTTGGCGGTGGTGGTTCTGTTGTTGTTGCTGTTGTGGTGGTCGTGGTTCTTGTTGTTGCTGATCGTGCTGTTGTTGTCTTCTTATGTGTGGTGGTGGGCGTCGTCTTTTGGCTTTGGTGTTATGTTGCGTTGTTTGCCCATTGTAGTTGTCTACTCCGGTTGTTGTAGCTCCTGGAGGTGATTCTGGCAGTGGTGAGAGGAGTGGGGCCACTTGCGCTCTGTCCATTTCGGCAATGGCTGTCTCCATCTCTGATTTGTTTTCATCCTCCTCTGGGCTGTCTGTTTTGATTTCTGCCTCTTTTTCTTTTGAGTTGTTGGTTGGCGTCTGTACTTTTCTACTCTCTGTTTTGTTGGTTGGCCTCTGTACTTTTCTACTCTCTGTTTTGTTGGTTGGCGTCTGTACTTTTCTACTATCTGTTTTGTTGGTTGGCGTCTGTACTTTTCTACTCTCTGTTTTGTTGGTTGGCGTCTGTACCTTTCTACTCTGTTTTGTTGGTTGGCGTCTGTACCTTTCTACTCTCTGTTTTGTTGGTTGGCGTCTGTACTTTTCTACTCTCTGTTTTGTTGGTTGGCGTCTGTACTTTTCTACTCTGTTTTGTTGGTTATGGCTTGCGTGGAGGCTTGGCTTGTTTCCTCTTTCGATGTCTGTGTGTTGTTATTTTTTTATTTGGTGACAGCGTCCATATGATATTTGTGTTGGTTTCTTTGTCTTTTTTTCCTAGGTGGTGACAGCGTCTATATGATATTAGTGTTGGTTTCTTTGTCTTTTTTTCTAGGTGGTGACAGCGTCCATATGATGTTGGTGTTGGTTTCTTTGTCTTTTTTTCCCTGATGGTGACAGCGTCCATATGATGTTGGTGTTGGTTTCTTTGTCTTTTTTTTCTAGGTGGTGACAGCGTCCATATGATGTTGGTGTTGGTTTCTTTGTCTTTTTTTCTGTGTGGTTGAAGTATTCATTGTATTGTTCTCGTAGTTCATCTACTATTATTTGTAGGCAGTCAATAATCGCTGTTGTATCTGTTGGCTTATTATTCTGGAATGTCAGCCATACCATTCTTTCGAATTGTTGATCCAGTCTGGTAGAATGGGTTCCTAGTTGGAAATGTAAAGGTGTTAATGTTTTCCAACTGAGTTCCTCTGTCTCTGCCATCTTAATCGGATGATCTCTAGTTTTTATAGTTCTTGAAACCGTCTCCGATGAAAAATATCGTCAGATAAATATCCAAGTCCTGGCTCATCTGACCGGAATGAGGGTGTAGGTCTGTAGGAGTTGAAATTGGGATTTCTGGCTCAAGCTCTGATAAGGGCTTGGATGAAGAGGATTTCCGAGTGCGCTTCTTCCCCATTCTTCTTCAGGGAGCCCGAAGAAAAAGTGTGTTGACTGCTCAAGACCTGGCTGTGGGATGTTTTGAGTGATGATACCGCTCTGACGGCAGCACACGGTTTGATCTATCGATGTTGTGTGTTTTACGCTCACACTCACTCCAGAAGCCGCAATAGACTTTTCATCTTTACGATGTTCTCAGTCTTGTTCTGCTTCTGGGGGATCCCCACAGCCTCGCGATGCGTCTGAGGTGGAGGACAGGAGGGCTGGCGGAAGGGGGTGAAACAGGTTGCACCAGTTTGGCGCACACCCTCATGCGCGAAAGTGGCGGAAGCCGGAAGCGCCCCCTCCCTCCCCCCTACACTACGTTACGTTAAGGTGTACGTTCCGCGCAAAACTGCGTTGGGTGGTATATACGGGTATGCTTGAACTGCCATGGGAGATCAACACTGATAAAAGTGATATGTGGTCGATTGCAGCCGCGTACTGTTGGCAGCAGAGAAGCTCAACACACGAAGCGTGACTTAATTAATTCACGAGTTTTGACATAGGTAAGTCAGACTCAATCCAGTTATTCTGAAACATTTTACCATTGTCATCTTTACTGTGACAAATTTTGTATAGTTTTCATCAGGTGTGCGACACGTTTTCAAGTTTGTTGCCTCTCTGCCAATTCAGGTAAATTTGACCAAATAAAGACCTCCGTGAATATAAGGATTTACTTTAACGACGTGAATCTCCCACACTTTACTCATGTTATTTGCGTATTACTTATTTTATTAGTATCACTTAAGTATCAATTTGTTTATATCGTTTTAATTAGTCATACGTATTTTTAAAATATAATTTAATTGGTTATCGCAAGTACTTATTATGAAAATATAGGGCCTATATTTCTTATAGCGTGATAGATGAACGAGATAATGTGTAATTCTGAAACATGTGCGCCTTTCTTTCACGATATTCGTTGTCACTACAAATGCAATCTACTAGGTCAAGTTCGAAATTCTTTCTTTTTTTTTTTTAAAGCCCGGCCGTTTTTAACTGAGTGCACTAAAGTATAATCTAGGTTCTAGGTCGTCGAGTAGTCATAATACAAATGATACAAATGATAAAAGAAGATTTAATAGGGTGCTTTATTTCATAAACGATCTAAGCTTTTTACAATAATTACTCATAAAATACGTGAAGGTCTTTATACAAACTATTTAAACACATAACACAAAAATTAATTCACTAGCAAAATTCAGAATTTCAGTTTTTAACTAACAATTTGTGTTTTTCTAAAGAGAAACATGAATACAATAATTTACAAACGACAATGACACAGATGAAAGTGTTAATCTTGCTGCTGAAACATGAAACATACCTTCCCCTACTAAAGTACTATGGTTTATTTTCTAATAAGTTGTTTCTGACACCTGCATTGCTGTGATGTTTGGGTATTTTGTTAGAAACAAGTAAATATTTTATTTACTGTAGGCAAAGATTTTACAAAAAACAAATAACCTATTCATACTATTCATATTAAACTGAATCAAATAGAAAGTAGTAATTCACTAAAATCTCTGTGTAATAATTGCATTGGATGCAGTACAAGCAGTGATAAAACTGAATTAGTATACTAATACTATAATACTTTAGTAGTTGAAATCTGAAATATTTGCATTCTGGCCATCATGAAAAGAACAAAGCTGTCATGCAGTGTATTACTTGTGTGCATTCTGGTTATTATGGAAAGAACTTAGACCTTTAAACGCAATGCTTGTGTTCACACTAACCATCATAGAAAAAAAAATAACACGTTATTTGCACTAACTGTAAACTAATAGTACTACACTATAGTTGATTAGAGGTTTAAATTAAGTCTCCCTGGGTGGAGTCTGAGGAAAGCCAATTTTGTAAGTGAGGTTTAGAATTCTTATCACTTTCTAATCTGTTATTGAACATAAGAACCTTTTATTAATTCTTTAAGGTCTCTATGTTTATGAACAATCATATTGTTAATTTGCAGAACTTTCTACCTAATTTTTCTGGGGAAAATGCGGAACTGTGAGTACTGATTAATTTTTAAAGCATTTGTTTCTAATGCAGAATGTTAAAACCTGTTTCAGCCTTATATATATTTCAGAAGAAAAGAAAAAATAAAAACACCTTTCCATTTGTTTTGTTTGCATTTATTATTTTATATACATCCTGTTTATCATTATTCCTTTTGTTCCATTTGCATTTATTATTTTATGTACATCCTGTTTAAAATTGATCCTTTTAGTTTGTTTGCATTTATTATTTTATATACATCCTGTTTACTATTGTTCCTTTATAATTATACTAACAGTACATGGTTAAATTATAATCCACATATCTAGATGCAGAATAACAACTATCTGTATAATTTATACAGATAGTTTAGACTAGATCTGTAGTTGTACAATAATTGCTATCTTTCTAGTTCAGATTTGCAGGTTTTATCTGTCCTTATGTTATAGCTCAGATTTGTAGTTGTATATTAAATGTGTCCTTTGTAGTTCAGGTTTGTAGTAGAACAACAATTATCTTTGTTTCAGTTCAGATTCATAGCTGTGCAATAATTGATAATATAAATTATAATGGATCTTTGTTTATACAAGTAATTGCAATATAGTTATATACTGTTTTCTTTAAGAGATTCTGATTTGTAAGTGTATGATAATTAGAAAATTAAACATGATCCACCTTGGAGGAGTTACATGAGAAGAAGAGAGAGTCCAGTGAATAGGTTATAGTGCCACTTATCCATTAAGATTTGCAATTGGGTGAGATTTATTCAAGTGAAATTATTAGTCATAGGTGAGGACCTGTAACTCCTCCAACCCTATCAACAGATTTTTAATAGCTCCGATTAAACTTCCTTCCCAAAGTAAGTATTGTTTAAGTTTCTAATTAGTATTTGTCTGTTGACTGTGTCATTATGGATGAAGATTTTACAACTATCAGTGGACATGGAAGCAAAAGTCAGCATATTTAATCATCTTTCTGTATAAAAATAAAAAGCTTTTATCAGTGTGTGACTGAAATATCCAGGTCAAATAGATTTGTATTGGAAATATGGAAATGTTATTTTATATTTCTGTACACTTTATAAATGTATAAGTCCAGCTTTAAATATCTTTAATAGTCAACATTTTTATAGGTGACTAATGTATATCCAGCTTTAAATAGTTTTCAAGATTTTAATAGTCAACATTTGATGAGTGACTTTTGTATACCAGCTTTAAATAGCTTTTAATAGCATATATTTTGAATTTGATAGGTGACTTATGTATACCACTTTTACCAGCTTTAAATAGCTTTTAATAGCCTGTATTTGGCAAAGCAACTTGTATCTGTCTTCAGAGGACCTAATGCAGACTGGCACTGTGTTATTTTAATAGGAATTAGCTACGATTTGAATTGTAGAAATGGAACAGGGATTTTAGACAAAATTTACTGAGAATATGTCACTCTCCATATTAAAATAGATAATCCAGTATTGCATCCACTAAGTGATGTAATTGACATATACTCTCTTATTGCATAGTTTTGATATTGTATCATGTATGGTGAAGTTTGTAGTATATTATGAAAACATTTATATTCCTTTCCAATATCTGGCATATCAACAATGAGAGAAATTGATTTGCTAAAAAGGAATGTTGCTATATTTGGCTGGGGTGTTTCAGTAACTTTGTTGTTAAAGGTAGAATAACTTTATTCTTGAATTGGCACATGTATATGAACAGAGAACCACACATTTGTCACACATTAGGTGATTTATTTTGAGGCTAAAATTGCTGTAGTTCAAATTTGTTGTTGTTCAACATCTTCAGCGCGGCTTTCAAGTTCATGTTGATTTTTCGGTGAGTGACTGTTGATGGAATATAACTTATCAAAAAACACCTGAAAGTGGTTAACAGCTGTGATCTCCTTTATAGTGTTGGACACAGCTAGCTTCAAATGATGATTAAACAATGCCACACAATGATGTTCGGAAAATTCTTTGCAATTGGACTTGTAACTCCGAAGTCATATATTGTCACACCAGACAGGTCATCAAGTTCAAGAAGATCAAGGAACATAAAATGAAATTGTCCGTTCTTCAAAGACTGACATTTCAAAAAAAACAGTGAGTACTGACTTGTTACTAACAGCGGTGATTCATCAATATCTTGCCTTCTGTCTTTTGTACTTGTGCATTTCTGTCACAGTATGATCCACCATACTGGAGGCTGTGAAACGTGAACGTAGACCGATTCCACAATCAACACCATTCAGTTCTTGTAACTCCAAGAGATGAGGCTGGTCTGTCTTCATTTGCCATGAAATAAGTGGTTCACAACACCTCCGTCTTTGCAATTTCTGCTTTGTTCATAATGTCAATATGCTTCTTGATTGGCTGCTTCAGAGCCATGGCACAAATGTCAGTTGCAGCAATATGCAACATCGAATCTTTATGCCAGCAAATTTTTTTCACAATGATGCAAGCTTCGCTTCCTTTTTTGTCACCATAATACAATAATTATACTCTTTCCATTCTACTGCTATGGAAGCACCTTGATGTTTATTGGCTGACAGTCACATTCACACAAACACTGAATCCCAATCTACCATCATGACAATCCAACCACGGATAGTCTTTCTTTTTCTGTATCCACTGATCAGCAGTCCAGATTTGTGGGAAATCAGTACCTTTAACAGGTGTTTTTGTGATAGTGGGAGATTCTTGAACCAAGGCAGTTCTTGGCTTCTTAGAGAAGAAGTCCTTGTTCTTGTGTAAACTGTATCCATTTCATGTTGACAGTTTTTTTTCAATTTTAAATAACTTAAATTACACAATTAACAGCTACTCTAAACCCTAAACACTATCAAAACTACATAAAGCCTTGCCTCGTTATCTTGCCTGTCACCACCAAAGACCACAGAACAGATTTCTTCCCGTGTTATTTACCCCTTTGATCGGCAAACCCTGCCCTTGCCATGCATGAAGTTGCACAAATGTTATATTGCCAATTGTAAGGGAACCCACTTAAGTCACCAAATGATATGCCCATGTACATGTATTGATGACACCCGCTGAATATCTGGCGTCTGGCCATTGATCAAACTCTGCCATCATGTATTTTTGGAACAAAAGTACTGGGGGGATGCGTCCACTTCATACAAAAAAAAAGTAAGGGGATGCTGTTCCCCTCTTTCCCCACCCCACTACACTTCTGGTTATGAGTCGCAAATGATGACTGGTATCTGAAGTTGATTTCTAATTAAAATACCAATCCAGTATAACTGTTAAAAGGTAGTATGACTGACAGGCTAGCCCAAGTTTGACCCCTCTGGTGTAATCAGTACTTGCCTCAAATGCTTGCCATAATATATAATTGATCATTTAATTAAGGCTGAATGGCTGTTACACTTATAGTAAATATTACACATTTAGATTAGGGTACATTGACCAACACTACATGTTAATATTACACATATAGTATAGATGAGTTAATACTTTACTAAATGCAAAACTATTTTTTTAAAAAAATAATCTTTTTTAAAAATTAATTCTCACTAAGAAGTAATATCATACTCAATATGCCAATCACCTGCTTGGTGTAGGCTAGCTTTACATCAACACTAACTTTTAATATTACACATTTAGTATAGTATGAGTTAATAACTTTCTAACTGTAAATTCTCATTTATAATTTATCTAATATTTCATGGCTTTTTTGTTTGGTGATGATATATGTGATGGCAGTTGTAGGGCGAATCACACTGGTATGGTTATGTTGAGATCCTATAATGTATTTGTTGCCTTATTTGCAGTGTTTACTACAATACGTGTGCCAGTGGTTTTATGCATGGTTATGGTACTACTCATGATGTATTTGTTGCCTGATTTGCAGTGTTTACTACAATACGTGTGCCAGTGGTTTTATGCATGGTTACGGTACTACTCATGATGTATTTGTTGCCTGATTTGCAGTGTTTACTACAATACGTGTGCCAGTGGTTTTATGCATGGTTATGGTACTACTCATGATGTATTTGTTGCCTGATTTGCAGTGTTTACTACAATACGTGTGCCAGTGGTTTTATGCATGGTTACGGTACTACTCATGATGTATTTGTTGCCTGATTTGCAGTGTTTACTACAATACGTGTGCCAGTGGTTTTATGCATGGTTATGGTACTACTCATGATGTATTTGTTGCCTGATTTGCAGTGTTTACTACAATACGTGTGCCAGTGGTTTTATGCATGGTTACGGTACTACTCATGATGTTGTTGGTGTTGCGCTTGCAGCACTTGCACTTAGCAGAAATTAAGTCACACATCAAGAACTTGCCTACACTGCCAGTCTATGCAGCATTTAAAGATTTGAGTAAGTATTTATGATAGATTCTATAACCTAATGATAAATAATATCTTAGTTCAATAATATTAACTGAAAATAGTACCAATAATTTATGAGTTGTCCACTTGGCATAATACCCTGCATTGGTCTTTTATATGTTTTGTGTGTAGTCTATTATACATAACAACCTGATCTGGAAACCCCTGCTGTTCTGTTTACAGTAAAATCTCATATCAAAGTTTAAGTGATTGTCATAAAACAATGGTCCCCAAAGTTTTGTAGCCAAGAGCACATTTAGTTTTCAGAAAAAAGTGTGGTGCAATTTTTTTCTGCAATTTTTTAAAAGCTTATTTCATACTGAACATTAAATAACAAGCAGATTATCATATTTAGTAATACATTATGTATGAATTTATAACATTTAAAGAGGTAATTTTACACATAAAAAAGTTTTAATAAAATTATTTGGCACTTGCTCTTTCACGATTACTATGTGAATAGGTTCTTTTTTAATCTATCTGGAATATAAATTAAGTAGGTTGGGTTTTTTTTGTTTTTTTGTTTTTTTCAAAATAAATATCATAAACAGTTTTCATCTTCTTTGTGTTTTTTTTAAATATAATGTTGCACTAGTGGTTGAAATATATTTATGATTCTTACAATAACTCAAATTGCCATTATGTTTAATTTAACAAAATTTTTGTAATGTTACTTGTATCTAGATAATTTTAAGCAAACATACAAATATGAATAAAGGCTAACAATATAACATGTATTTTATTCTTTATTGTATCCTGATTTCAGTAAACAGACAAATTTGCAAAACATTAAGCACAAGTTTTAATCATAAGTGCTCATCAGTACTGAATGGGGTAAAAGTATTTATTCATGTCTCTTGTGTAATTAGTCATTGTGATTTATGGCATTCAAAAGCCTGATTTTCATGGTTGGTGGAATAAAATTATATTTCCCTATTGGTGATGAGGGGGCAGTTACAGGCTGTTTTAAAACTTCGCTTTTTGATTGTTTGGGAGGCCCAGTTATAAGCCATTGTAAACCTTACTTTCGGATTCCAGTTACTGCTTTTTAAAACCTTGCCTTTTGATTGGTTAGAAACAATTACAACTATTTAAAACTTCATCTTCTGATAGGCTGGGAGGCACAATTACAAAAGAAGTTTAAAACCTTGCCTTCTGGTTAGCTGGAAGTCACAGTTGTTTGAAATCTTATCTTTTGACTAGTTGGGAGGTGAGCATACATTAATATATTAATACTTGTCTTAGATCTGCTTACAGTTGAAAATGAGAAAGATATTTGCAGTTTTGAATTCTTTTTAGGAAACATACTGATATATTTGATAGATCTTTAAGACATAGATGGGCATGGATTTTAAAGCATACTTAATCAAACCTGAAACTTTAATATACAGTCTAATAAAAATTGCAGCAGGTGGGGGTTTTTTGTGTGTTTTGTATGTTTAGTAGTGTGGCGGAGTAAATTTGCCTCTCCCTATTTTAAAATTTAATTGTTATATAAATTATCAGAGTAACTCAACCTCAAGTTCTCCTTATGGCAGTATTTTAAAAGTGTCTGAGTGGAAGTAAACAACTCAAGTTGAGACTGTTCTAGAAATTGCTAATGTAATGCAAACTAGTGAGTAGTTTTTATTATCCAATGGTTATGATTTATGAGACCAGCCAATGGGCTGAAATCTAAAAGTTTATCTAATTTTGAATTTGGAGGGGCAAGAAGTCTGGTTTTGAAAGGCGGCCGTTAGCTTGATGGTGAGTTAAACTGACTGATTGAGACAATGAGAGGGAATGGACTTAGAAATATTTCATGCATTTTCGCTATTGACATGTTATATCTGCTTTTTACATAGAGATTTATTATATGAATAGACTGTTATTTCCAAAAATGTTTGAACTAAGCTGCTAATATATTGTGTACTAATCACTTGACATTGTTTTGATATGCTGTATTTATTATGCTGTGTGCCATGTATCAGGCTAATCGTTGCAGGAAACTGTAAGTTGAGACTGGAATGTAAGAGAAAATGGAGTTATAAAGCGATAAACTAGAAGCTTAACATTTGTTCTCTGTTTATATTTTAGCCTTTTCTGCTTTCATTTCAACATTTGATTTGAACCTCCTGGTTTACTGTTTGTAAACTGCTACACCTGACCATGGTACAGGCGGGAAGTGGTGTATAAGTGTAAGAACACGCTACTTTCTACTGATGTGTGGCAGCAAGATATGTTGACTACCTGAACAATTTCTAATGTAGAGAAGTTGTTGGACATCACTACATTTATTGTTCTGTTTGAAGGAGTTGATGCAGCAAAAAGAATCACCCACTTTATAAGTAGTGGAACAGTGTTTTTCAATGTGTGAGTGAGACGTGGAGCTGACATAATAACTGCTGGCAATAACTTGTGTCTTTGTTGCAAAAGCTTACAGAAGGATGAATGAGACAGCAGTAAACAAGTTATGTAAAACTGTTATCACTTATCTCTAATAACTCCATTTTTTTTCTGATAAGACTATCCTGTGATTTGTATTGACATATTGATGAAGTGTATTTTCTGGAAAAGGATTGTGTAAACATAAAATTATCCGAATGTAAGTTCAATGGAAATATCGATGTGAGAGAGATAAGTGGTGTCTGCTGAAGGATCATCAATAAAATAAATCAAGATTCTCATTGCTTGTAATTAGTTTTGGATAATTGATTAATTAATTATAATCATATCCATTAACTAAATACTGTTGGCATCACAAGTAGTGTAATGGTAATAGTAATCAATAAAAGCAAACATTAAAAAAATTATTTCAATAAAGAGATTGCATACGTGGTTGTTGCTTTAAAAATCCCTGCTAGTGGATTGTTATTCTGAATAATCTTTTGGTAGTTCACTATTTATAATAATCTATCTAGCAAGCCATTACTGGTAGTGAGTTAACTGTACTAATCTGTTGATGGTTTGCTAAGTATAATGATCTATTTTGTGAACCCAAGCTATAATAATTATAATCTGTAGGTGGTTCATGTTCTGTTCTGGAAATACTTCTGGTAGTTTGTTTTTTTTTTTTAATCTATTCTGAAATTCTTGCTGGTGGTTTTGCTCTTTATGAGTCTATTTTGGAAATGTTTATTGGTGGATCTGTACTCTATTCTGGAAACACTACTTGTAGTTTGCTATCTGGAAACTATTCTGGAAACTACAGTAGAATACCATTGGTGATCAGCTATATAGAAACCTACTCTAGAAAACCTTTTAGTGATCTTTTATGTTTAAGCCTTCTTGAGAACCTCTGATGTTCATTTCTGTGTATAAACATTTGCTACATAAGCGTTTTCTAGATCACTTCTTGTTGTTCTCCTTTATTTAAACCTACTTTAGAGCCTTTGTTGGTAGGCTCCTAGATATAAACATATTCTGGAAACCCTGTTTGATTGTCTGCTATGTATAAACTTTCTGTAGAATCCTTTTGGTGCCCTCCAGTATATGTATAAACCTACTGTAAAACCCCTATTGACACTCTGTTATGTAGAAATCTGTAAAATTTTTATTGATGATCTGCTGATGTATAATAAATATAACTTTTCTCCAGATTTTAATTTTTAAGAATTATTTCATTTTAAAATTATAACACTTAAAAAGTATTTCTTTAGGTCTTGCATCATTGTCCAAAAACATACCTGATTCTTCAGACAAAGTTTTACCAGAAGAGATAAAAAATATAAAAAAATCAGTTACCATGATGCCAGATCAGTCACATTCATCACTAACAGATGGTGAACTTTCAGCTTTAACACAGGTTTTAGAAATGCGACTTGCTGGTAAGTTTTTAGAGAACTTATTAATACTAGATATTATGGTTGACTGTCTATTTTATATCATCACCTAACTTGAGATAGGAATATACTGTGTTCTTTTTTGTCAAAGAACAATCCTAGCCCACATAGTAATGTCATTCCTTTTCTTAATAAAATTCCTAACTCACTCCTAAAATGTAATTAACATTTTAATAGTTTTATTTATTATAGAATAATTTTAATGGAGACTTTTGTATTTTTAATTTATACTTATATATTTATGACTTGCTTTATCACTTACTGTCTTGATGTAATTTGTTTCATGAGATATACATATTGTGCTTTTTAATTAGTATAACATCATTGTTAATAAATAAAATAGTCCAAAAGAACGTTAGCATTTGTTTCTGGCTCATTATTAAGGTTTAGTTTCTTGATAAAAAGATATACATCTACTTGATTACCTTAAAATCTTCTTATATAGGTTTCTGGGTTATATTTTACTATTAGTGGCATCTGTTGACCGAGAAGTGGTGTCCAACAGGACTTGTGACTTATTGGCAGCAGAAAAGAATGTCCGTGAGTATTTGACAGTAATGCTAATGGAGAAGATGTTATGTTTTAACTATGAGGATTATATTCAGCATTTCAGATAGAAAACCTTAAAAAGTTAGTCTTTATTTGTGTACATAGATATATTTGACTTTATTTATTCAAAGAAAACAGAAAATGGTAAATGCAGTTGTGTTTTATTGAGAACTATTGAAAGAAATTTGTAATTAAGTAATTATTTTATAATAAATATGGGTTTTTAATTATTTTATAATACATTAATATGTAACATAATAGCACAGGTTTCCTTAAAATGCTATAAAAAAAAAAAAAGGGGGCAGTATAAACTGTTGGGGTAGAAGTTAGTGGAAGTGATTACTTTAAGCACATAAAAATTTTATGATTTTATCAATCATCTAATCCATTGGCTAGAGAAGACTGGCAAAACTGCAATCCTTGCATTCTGAGTCATGAAACGTTTATAATTGCATATGATTTAGCACATCTGGAGATATTGAGCTACTTGAAGAAGCCCTTTGAAAGGACAAACAAAGTACATTAGTATTTATAGCTTTTATTTATCTCGATGTAATTGTATTGTTTGTTACTTGTATTTTTATGAAAGGTAATGTTCAAAGAAAAATGTGTGCTTACATTTAATTTACAGGCATTTATTTCAGTATGTTTATCAATAAATTAAGGTGATATGGAAACAAAATTAATTTAATTATTTATTCATAATATGTAATTCTCAATTAATTATTATCTATAATATGAAAGTGAACTAATTATTAATTTCAAAATGTGTCAAAATTTGTTTTGTTTATATAATTCTGTGAAAGTGGCACATCCTGCATTCTTTACAATATATATCATCAGAAGACCTAGAGAACAATAGATTCTAACAATTCATGCTCTAATACAAGTGATGGCAGTTGCAACATTTAGATTTAATTTTGTCAGTTCACAAAATCTGGCTGTTGAAAAATGTCACTTTTAGCATCAGTTATATTTAAACTATACAAAAACATTTAAAATCTTTCATCTAGGATTATAGTACATGTATTTTGAAAAATATATGTGAGTAGTGTTTTAAATTCAGCAGAATGTTTATAACAAATTATTGTCCGTTGTTATTTGTATCATTAAACAATGCTTTCTCTTGATTATGGCACTAAAATGTGTAGTGTGATGAGTAGATTTAATAGACTGATACTTCTGACTAATCTCTGTAGCCCTCCTTTAAAGAACTTTATAAATGTAGGCAAGAAACTCAGTCCAACTGCAGTGCTCTAAGTTTGGTTTAAATTTCATTCATCTCCTACATTGAGTGTTACTGGTTCAAAATCACTTTGTTAGTTCATGCGCCGTATGCTACATGATTGCTCATATGATTCTGGCCTTCACACATCTCATTCCTTGGCAAGACACTCACATAAGATATGCTAACTTTCTGACTTACAAGTAAACAAAGACTGCCCCAACCCACCAGTAAACATATAAGACTTTCCTTTATTAATTTTTAAAATGCACGAGTGTAACAAATATAGAAAAAAATGTATATATCAAGAAAATAAACAAGTGTAAAGTTAACATAAGAAGTTCATTTTTTCCTAACTGTGAATTTTCAAATAGCGCAAATAACTACAGTCTATGTCACACAGTGGTCACAAAGGCATTATTCATGTTAGGTTCTTCATAGTTCTGTTAGGTTTAGAGAATATAAAGTTCGCAGTACATTTGTTCTTGTTTTGAAAATAGTAACATTCACAGTAAAATTTACTACAGTTTTCAGTTCAGTCTGTTTTTCACAACACAAATACAAACATTTACAGGTGAGTAGGAAATGGACATTTTCATCAACATTTGGAATATTTTACCTGATGCAATTTTATTGGTGATATGATGACCAAGCTCTTAGTTCTTTGATCTTCACTAAATGTGGGAATCGGCTTGGCCTCTGCCAGTCAAGTCATTATAGCCACATGTCCAGCAAAGAGAGAAAAATAATATCACACTCTGAATATTCTCTCAGTGTAAAGTTTTAATATCTCCTCCACTCCCTTTAAAGTAATGTACAGGAAAGCCAAAGAGAGAAAAAAAATATCACACTCTGAATATTTATATCTCTGTCAGTGTCAGTGTAAAGTTTTAATATCTCCTCCACTCCCTTTAAAGTATATGTACAATAAATCAAAATGAGAGAGAAAAATATCATACCTGAATATTTGTCTCTGTCAATGTAATATTTTTTAATATTGGCATAAAACTCACATAGTCACAATTCAATACTATCAAATGCTTTTGAAACAACACATACAGAGACTGGACAAACTTGGTTTGGCATTTTGTTTTAGAGAATGCTGTTTTACAAAATCTATTTTAAAATCTCATATTGTTTACAAAATGATCATTGAAGAAAATTCTTCCCATTAAATTAAATCTTTTTCTTGTGAATTAAATAAAGCCGTCACACTTTTGCCTTAACTGTACTTAGACACTCTAAAAACTTTCCTTAAACACATCTAGAAATTATCAACAGTCAACTGAATCTTTGCTGATTTCTAAGAAGTGTCTTAGGACTTTGGAAAACCATACCATATTTAGTGTGTTCTGTCTTGAAGCTGATAACAGTTGCTATTGGCTTATTCCAAAATAATGGTGCTTGTATTGTATATGCAGCTTCAGTAAAACATTTCATTGGTATCTTATCTTGAATTTATTTTGTATACAGAAAAACAAGGCATCATTCACAAAGAGTAATGTTGGGTTTGAATGAATATATATATATATATATGTTATTTAAAAAATCATTACTCTCTATTATTCCATTTATTTTTACAGAAAATAGAAATATGTGAACCCAGGGACATGACTTTTAATGATTATTGATTTAATATGTTTGGTTAAATGTATATGTTGACATATTTAGAATGTTGGTTACTTGTTCATAAATGTATTTAATTTATCTGTAGGTGGTCCATGTGTGGAAACTAAATGTTCACAAACATTTCATCCAATACCAAAAGAGCGAATTCGACAGCTTACTGCCCCACATCTCCGCTTGAATTCAAAACAGTATGAGGCCATCTTGTCAGTTGCCAAAAATGTATCTCGACAGAAATACTTGTTTGTGACAGCAGCCTCATCTAACCATTATAAAGAATCTCAAGCACTTGTGTTAAACCTAAGGAAAACTATTTTTAGCAAGCTTCCTCCTTCCAGCTATTCATTTCACTACTTCGATCTTGGTCTAACACCATTGGAGCGAAAGAGGGTAAATCTCCCTATTCATATATGTGTATATACATTTGTATGTTTGTTTATGTGTGTTATATTTCTCTCATGGAATGCTTTTAATTATTATTTTGAAATGGATGACAAGTATTATAAAGAAATACAGATATCAAGGAATAGAACTGAACTCCTTTGCAAGGAATTTTTATCTAGATAAAATGTTTTCCTGAATATTTACCATAGAGCACACTGATTGATTTATGGACAGATTATGCAGCAGGTAAGCCAGAGTTAGGGTCCTTAGGAAAAAAGGGAAGTTACATGACAGAGAGCAAAGTCATATTCATTATGTCTTTTAAATATTCCAATCAGCAAAGTACAGGCTGAAAAAGTTAGAAGCTGGGAGGGTATCTGAGTATGATTGTTTGGCAAGTATTCCGGAAAAAGTAAAAGGTGATTCCCTGATAAGAATAATATACGTAAAATTGTGTGTTAAATTAACCAGAGACCAAAGTAGACATCTCAAAGGGTATCGTGAAAGATTAAGACATCCTTCACCCTACTGTCAGCACACTGTCCTGATTTCTGTACAGTGCTCAACTGGATGAAATAGCTCTGATTTCATGGGTCCCATCAGACTTAGGATATGCATATAAAGAATGTTTATATTCATCATGTTTAGACAATTTGCTAGACACCATTGACAGAGCTGCCAGGTACCATTGACTTAGAGCTGTCAGGTACCATTGACTTAGATATGATAGATTACATTGACTTAGAGCTACTAGATACCATTGACTTAGAGCTGTCAGAGCTGTCATTATCATTGTCTTAGAGCTGTCACTACCATTGACTTGGATATGATAGATAACATTGACTTAAGACATGCTAGGTGCCAAATTTCACCAAATTCCAACCATGGTTTTCATGGAAGAAGTATATATCAGATAGAGAGAGCATATACTGTAGAAGGTCAATCATCCAAATATCAATTAACTGAACTATCAGTTGTCTAAACCATCCCCACACTAATTCTTAGATCTCCCTTTTCCTTTTTTCACATTACTAGCCAAACTTCTTAGTTTCCTCTTTCCACACCACTAGCCAAGACTTCTTAATTTTTTCTTTCCACAGTACTAGCTGTGAAATGGACTCCAAGGACATTACCAGACGACTCCAGTTATGTGAATGGATGTACTAGTGTCAATGATTATCTAATGAAGATGATATTAAATATGAATTAATTACCTCTCCACTTTCAATCCGTCTCCAATCATACACTAGGTCCACGACAGGGTCTTTGTCTTCTGCAGTCTGGGAGTGACTAGGTCAAGCCCTGGGGCACGTCGTTAATTACGTCTCCCACCCCAAGTGTTACCCGTCCAGATAACCGACTCCTAACTGAACCTATTCTTCAGTCTCAAACCGTTATCAGGCCCTCACAATTTCTCCCCTATTAGGTGACAGACTTGCTCTAAGAAATGTGTCGCGACTGTCTTTGTCAGAACGTAAATTACGTCAATTTTTACGAGCCCCCACTGTCCCCTATACACATTTACCTCAGTTACGTAATAGAGTGAGCAAGTTTTAAATTTAACAAAATTTATTAAAATATAAAAGAATAATAACAAATTAAGTTTAAGAATTTCAATTAGGTTTCACATAGGCTAAATCCGAGATTCGCAAATCTCACAAGAAAAATAACATGTTACTTTAGAAAAAGAATATCTCCTGCTGTCTGTCTCTTATAACAAAATACAATTTAGTAATTCTTAATTTAAGAGAAAAAATATAACAAATTAAGTTTACAAGATTTGAAATTAGAGATTAAATTAGAATTTCTCTTTCACACTCCAGAAACATATTATAGAAAAAAAAGATTTATAGCAACATTCATAAGAATTAGAAGACAGGAAGAACAATACAAGAATTAACAAAATCACAGAACATTTACAGGTTTCCACGAGACAAAACAAGGATTTAGATCACCTGATAATTTGTGTGCTCTCGGCCAGTATGTATATCCATAAATTACAGCTTGCTGGAACAGTTCTGAAATTACCTCAGGTCTTTAGTGTCACGAATGTCCGAATTCACACATGTCCCGAATTTACCACAATATTCAGTTCTGACTCAGAAGTCAACAAATGACAACCAACGTAGATCAAAACATCAACGCTCCAGGTCTTCTGGTCCTGACATGTGCGCTTATCCCCTCAACAGACAAGACTTCGTAAAATTCGTCCTGATCGCCCCTTTTCAACAGCGGTTGTGGCCAGAGTCGAATCCCTCAGTAAAAAACCTTCGTTCGGATCCTCTTCCACTTGTGTGTGCGTTACGGTACAATTATACGTAGATGTAGGCGTAACAGTAGGCGTTACAGTAGGCGTTACTGTAGGCGTTACAGTAGGCGTCCTTCAGCTGTAAATATACAAGTGATTTTTTGCCACGCATCAGTCTCGTGAATTTAAATATCATAAACCTGCAATATTAACATTAGTTCTCATTTATAATTCCTTTTACATAAGTTACTTCCTTCTTGCTAGAAAAAATGCAATTACAGTATCAATTTTAATTAAATGAAAATCTATAAGTGCAAATAAGAAAAGATAGATTTTATCTATGTACAAACATAAGTTTTTACCATCTCAGACAATCTGTGCTTGCTTTTAATCGCGGAAGGACGAAAACGCGAGATCTCCTGGTATGACAGATGAGCTAGCAGCCCCGAGACGGCCTATTTAAGCTATTCGTAAAATTCCACGTGCTAATCTGCCCTAAGGATAGACTTTACTCTCTGCTCGACTATTGTTCGATAGTCTCGCTTCAGTGCGTCTGCTGAAAGGCTAGCTTGTTAGTACACGCGGTTAGCTCCTTAGAAGCTGCTCGATCTGAGATCGTTGGTCGCTCTCCCCTTACGTCATACGTCTCTGTTGCGTAATTGTAAGTGTCTTCCCTTCTCATGCGTCTGTGTGCACTTGACTGTAGGTGGTTTGTCTGTCTTTGAATCTCCGACTCTATTGTGAGACCAAAGTGTTCCCCGTCTTTAGAAGTATTGTCGTCGTGGTCTGCCTGGAGATGCGAGAGTGTCCCCCTCCCCCACCCTGTTTACGTCAGCGTGTTTCTAACCGACTCAACATGTGCGTCCTTTGTCATGGCTCCCTAAGACAATTACTTCAAAAGCTTTGGTTCCCTTCATGAAAGAATTGTCCCTTCATGAGAAACCCTTTCAAAAATATTAAGAAGAAGAAAAATTAAATGTTTCAAATTTAATATTTTATAGTTTGCAATTTCTGCGTCACACTAGCCAAGACTTCTTGTCGTCTATGCAACACAGATGCAGTTTGTTTCAATCTATTGTATGCAAACGATGACCATTTACAAGAGGATGTAAAGATATCCTCAATTCTGCTGCATACTCCATTCGTTTCTGATTATTTATTTGAAGATGTATGCAATATAGCATATAAATATCTAATTTGTCATTATAGGAGTTCAAAAAAAATTTGGGCTCTAGTGATTGTATTGGACATGGTACATTTTCCTGTGACCTTGATGCAACATTGTCTGTTGTGGGCACAAGAGTATGGTAGAGAGGTGGCAGTTAGAATATTTCAAAATACAGGAGTAATAGCATTGCACACAATAATTTAATTGTAGGCCTAATTACAGGCCTGTAATTGTAAACTAATATTCTAAAGTATGTTTGATTATCTGACCTATTATTAACCGAACCAACCTTGTCACAGTTAATTTATATAATCGACATTATACTCTATTTAGGAAACCTTAATGCAGGCAGACACATACACTTCCACAAAGAGGTTTTAATAAACATATTTACCAACACACTGAACTAAACAGTTTGTCTACCAACAATTATGTGCTTTCAGCTTTGTAGTCTCATACTTGTAACATGTACAACATATCTTATAGTGCACCTAGTTAAATGCACACACTCACACACAAACTTATATATAGAGAGAGAACATATCTTTAGCTTATAGCATCATATAAATTATATCAATATTTTTCCCACGAGAATGCAGGGTGGAAATTTGTTAAAATTTAATTTAGAGTATGATTTATAAGTTAAAATCTATTCAGAAAAGTGTTTATGTTTGCACTATCCTGCACTCTCAAACTGCCATATATTAATACTCCAACCCCACCCCCAAGTCATGCATTCTGCTTGCCAGATTATGCACTACTGCATCAAATTTTCTGCTGCTCTACTGTCGTGGAGTTGAGGGCAAATTATGCCTGTTCTACTAACAATTTTGTCTTCAGTAGTTATTAAGCTCCTTGATGTTTTTCATATTTTGTATTATGCATTTCTTTATGCTGGTGAACGCAGCTAAGTTATGTAATTGCATGCATCGCACCGTAGTGGATTACGGGCAATTAGAAGGTCCTGTATGGGTTAAAAGTGATGTCGTTTGGTATAAGCAGATTATGTGCCACACTCGAACGATTGTAAGGAGGGGGGGGGGTTCAAACCCGATGCCGACAACCTTGCATTGACAAAGTTTCCTGCCTATGATTCATAGATGTGCTTAAATGGCATGAAACCGAATTGGGAAATTATTCATGATGGAGACTTTGCCTAAATTTACAGAAGCTGTACTATATTCAGACAAGGTAACACATCGATTTCTTAATATTTGTTAACTATATTTCATTAAGAATGTTGTGGCATGATTTTGTGTATTTTATTGTGATTGATACAAATTTGTTGATATTTTCTCCTGATGTTGTGCAGAGAATAGAGTGACCAAAGTTAACATGTTCCTAACTTTAATAATTTATTAAGATGTGTAATGATGTTGTGGAATGCTATTTTATTTCCACTAAAGTAAATGTTAATTTGACAATTGTAAAATGCTGTGTGCATTCAAACATTTTGTTCATTTAATAATTATAACCCACCTGTGTGTGACATATTTTAAATTCTAATTGTAAAACGCATGTGCATAGTTTAACCCATTTTTATCTTCATTGTAAAAATACGAATTGGGGGCAATTGGGATAGGACACCTATTGTCTATTGCCACTACATACAGATCGGCAAACTATAGGTTTATCGCTCATGGAAATAATTGCTATTGTTTCAGAACGAGTTTTTCGTTTGGATTTTGGTTCCATTTCTTGGTTGGAGTTCAGTTGGAAATTCCAGGTTGGCATTTTGACTAATGCTGAATTCTACAGCTATTGAGCTGGGAACCTGATGCCGAGAGCACTATTCATGCAAGACTAGTTGTGCAAAGTCCAAGGTCGGCCAAGGTGTTCACCAATGAACTATTGATATGTGCTGCTGAAGGACTCCTCTGCCAACTGATGTGCAGATAAGTGGGTGTCTGACAGACTCTGAGATCAGAAATTCGTGTTACGATCCATATAAACATCTCAAGACAGAATAGGTAGTCCTAACTACCTTCATATTTGTATGTATCGATTTATGGATTTACTATATAGTCCTAACTACCTTCATATTTGTATGTATCGATTTATGGATTTACTATTTTTAGATATGAAATTTTTATACTTTTGTTATCCAACAGAAGTTGACTAATAATTATTAGCAAGAGGAAGACCAAAAGGAATTGGGCTGCGGGCAGAGTCAAAATGTGAATGTTTGTATGCATAATTAGTCATTATTAGGATAATGTGCCCAATTCACGCAATATTACACAGATTCATCTGTCTGTATTTAATATCTGAACTGAGAGAATTAATTAAGGATACTGAAGGGTGAGTCTGGCAACCAGTCTGTCATCAGCATAGGTGTAACATTGAAAAGTAACAATCTTTAAATCCTCATACTGAGACAGGGTCTCTAAACAAATGCTGGAATGTAACACCCACTAAATCTTGCACTGCCCTACCAAATCCAGCACTATTTCATCATATCTTGCACTTCCCCCCTCCCCCTTCTCCCAGTCCTGCACTGTCCCACTGACTTGAATCACATCTATATTTTTCTACTCCATTAAATAGCTTTGTCATACTTTTTACCAATCCAACTGTTGTTTTACCAGACCTGATGGCATTGGTTTTTGCTACAGCTTGAAGTCTTCATATGAATCATTCTATACCTATGACACCCACAGCATCACCAAGAATTGCCACAAACTAATCCAAACCTACATACAGCATATTGTCGGTTTTTAGGATTAAATAATTGTGTCAAACAAATACATTTTTTAATAGCCAACACTCATAGCTAGTAAATTCCATTTTCATTTGGCATCTGTATTATGGTGTATATTCATTAAATGTACCTTTAGCATTGACATTATTGTTGGATTTTAAACTTTGATTAAACAGACTGTTGGGGTACTGGGTACTCCAAAATATTCCAGTCTATCTCTGTTATTCATTCTATTCTTTTCTGACTGCTACAATAAATAATGTGTATATTGCTTTACATAAACTGGGATACCACACTCTCATATCCATGATGTTTAAATTTATATTACCTTCATCAGTTAAAGTTTATGAAACGAGATGTATTTCAGGCGCCACTTTGACAAGTTTTATTGAAAGAATGTGATCAGAAATGTATTATAGATTATTTTCTGATATCAGATAATATATGTCTCTTGCTTGGTCTTCCTCATTGAAACTATTTGAGTGAGTTGTCATAGCGTTCTTGCTCTGATATGACATCATTGATGCTTTTGGTTTTCAGTTTTAGCAGCTTACATATATATATATCCTTCAGCTTACCCTCCAGGTGTTTATGATTCTCCTAATATTGTAGTCTTGAATGGTGTGATTAAAATAAATTATAGTAAATTCTTTCTGTCTGAGATATTTTCAAAATGGCTTCATTGGAAAGTCCTGCTATTCTCCCTGCTTACAGAGCCAGTATTAATTAATAAAAAACAATTATGGGAAAGATGATTCGAGTTGTGGAAAGTTAGAACTTTTCTACTTGAATTTCTTTGCCAGACTGATTATCTTCTCTTGGTGTGGATGATAAGGGTGTGGAATGGCTTTATTATGTCATGATAAGAAATTGCCTACTTACATATGCGGGTACACGTATTTTGCTGAAAAACAAAGCAGTATTTTTTGTTTGTGCACATTGCCAAGAAAAGTATCTGTAATTGTGCAGGTTGCCACCAACTATAACTGTATTTATGCAGTGCCCAAAACTGTAACTGTATTTGTTTGTGCAGGTGCCCAAGAACTAACTATATTTGTGCAGGTGGCCAAAAACTGTAACTATGTTTGTGCAGGTGGTCAAGGACTAACTGTATTTATTTGTGCAGGTGATCAAGAACTGTAACTTTATTTGTTAACTGTATTTATTTGTGCAGGTGGTCAAGAACTGTAACTGTACCCTTCAGACTCTGTCATTTGATAAATTCCCAGATCATGTCAAGCAGTTAAACTGTTATGCCTGGAAACCAATCATCATCAAGGTATACTATTGAAAACTACTTGAGAATAGATTACAAATTTACATTTATATAAAATAGATAATAAATAAACCTCTAAAAAAAGTTTGTCATAATGTTAATTTTTTTGTGTTCTAATAGTTTATTCAGTAGGTACATTTAAAAAATACATCTTAAAACATTATTTTGTATTTAAAAGCATATGCTGTAAAAGTTTCAAAATTCTCCTATACAGTCCATTACAGCCTTGATGCTTTGTGTTGTTTATAGACTAGTGTTGACAGAGATAACTTGCTAATAATTGTAAAATAATATTCTTTAGAAAAATCTGAATTCAGATATTTCAGTGACATTTCTGTATATTACGTATGAAATAAAATGTTCCTAAAGTTCATCAGTAAATTTTTGCTTTACAGTATTATGTGCTGTGAAAAAATACTTAAGAGGGAGATGTTATTATTGTGCATCAGACTAACAGCACATAATTAGATGGATATAATGTGAGAGAAATTATTTCTTTAAACAAGCTAGATAACCCAAAACTGGGCAGTTATAAACTCTTGCTGGCATACTAAGTTAAACAACTTACCAGTATGTTTATAAACACTTGGTGGTATATTTACTCATAAACCAGTGGTGCACAAACTTTTTGAGTCAGGGTCCACAATCTGACTTCTAGAAACCATCAGGGGCCGCAAAAAAGTTAAGATCAAAATCGTCCCACTCAAGATAGACATCACATCTAAGAACACACAAATAATGATTAAGACTATAATTATGACAAAGAAGTTGCATACTAAGACTCATTCTAAAAATGTTATGATACGTCAACTTTCACAAAGTCAGTGTGATGGATGGTGCTGCATGTCATCTGCAAGCTTCGAAATGTCCGGCTTGATGTTTGACATTGAAAGACACAAAATTGCTTCCAGATTATCATCAGTCAGCTGATTGCAGGTGTTGCTTTTGTTCAGTTTCGTCTGTGAGAATTCCTGTTCGCAGCAGTATATGCCGGTGTGGACAAGTGCATTATCTTTCAGGTAATTTTCTGTAGAAGTCAAGCAAACTGTTTTCTTGGTAAGTAGTACGCAGTTCATCAGGTGCCTGGAGATCAGTAAATTTTAGCTGGTATTCTGCGGACAAGTCATCCACTGACACACTGAAGGATCAGCAAAAAGTTTCATTAACAATCTGCATTGGTCAGTCATGAAACCGTGAATTGAAAGATTGAACCATTGCATCTAGCTTTCCAACATCAACTTTTGTGTAAATGTCCTGGCTCTTCTGTAGCTGTGACTGAAAAGTGGGAACATGCACAAAGTTCCCCGATGCTGCTTGCTGCCGGAACATCTGCAACTTTGTCCTAATTAATGCCGAGATGTGATTTGCAAGTTGACAAACAACTGATTTTTGCCTTGCAACTTTAAATTCAGATCATTCAAGTGTTGTCAAGTCGACCAGAAAGATCAAATCAGCTTGCCATGCTGGATCAGTCATGGAAGCAACTTCTGTGTCTTTGTTCTTGCTTCTGAGGAATTCTATGACTTTAAGTAACTCCCAGAATCTTTTGAGCATCTTCTCTTGACTCCGCGTACTTCAAAGCAATAAACAAGGTCACCATAATCTGCATCAAATTCCAAATTGGTGGTGATTGAGTCCTCGTGATTTGATGAAATTAATTGTTTTCATCACTAATGCCATCAGTGCCTGCAAATCAAGTTCTTTACTGCACAGATTCTGTTGGTGAATAATACAGTGCAACTTCACCAACTGTCTGTTCTGCTTTCTTCAATGCTTCATCAACAGTGCTACCAGCCAATTTCTTTCTTCGATCATGGCTGGTGCTCCATCAGTTGTCACACTTACCAGTTTCGTGAAATCCAGTGAAACACTACTACACAGTCGCACTGTCTCTTCAAATAGAGCAGACTCAGTTGTCTGACCCTTCATGGAACCCATGCTGATAAGTTCCTCTATGATATCAAACAGTGATGACACACCACGAACAAAAAACTAGCAGTGTGCGGTTGAATTGATATCAGTCAACTAGTCTGCTGCCAAAGAGAAGTAGACAAAGTTGGCTGCTTTGTTTGCAAGCTGTCTTGTCACATCTGCTGAGAGGTTCTTCGTTGAACTGTCATACGATTCAAAGCCACCGTCTGCAGCTTGCAAACAGCTTCCGGACACAACTTTTCTGATGACAAAATCACCATCAGTGAAAGGTCGGCCAGATTTCACTATCATCAATGAAATCTCATAACTGACCTCATACGCTGCACTAAAATCTACTGACTGCTTTGAGAAAATGTTCTGTTGGCGATTCAGTGAATGCCTCAGAGATTCAATTCGAGCTGTTCGTTCATCACGACAACGTTGTGGAAATCTTGATGCTTCGTCTCATAATGACACTTTATATTAGAAACCTTTGCCACTGCTACTGTTGAATGACACAGCAGACAAATAACACTTGTCTGTTGTTGAACAAAACAGTATTGTACAGTCCAGTCATCATTAAACTGCCGGTTTTCATTGTCAACTTTTCTTTTATGATTAGTTGCCATTTTGTCACAAAAATATAATCAAAATATAATCAAAATAAACAACGGAAAATATGGCGGGTACTTCCGGTAAACCAGGTAATTGGTGATGTGCACCACTGCAAAATTAATAGCAATTTGATCGGGTAGTGCACCAAGTATTTGACTTTTTTCATTGGACATCATGGGCCACTTGGCAACTCTTTGCGGACCGGAGTTTGTGCACCACTGTCATAAACAGTCACTGGTATGCTTCCTTTTAAAAATTTACTGATGTGTTTATTTATAAACACTTGCTGTTAGATTTCCTGTATTGGTTTGCTTGCTTATGAACTCTTATTGGTAGATTTTGTTGTCAAATAAAAACTATGGATACATTTGTTTTTAAAATAATATAATTTTTTTTAATGTGTATTTTGAGGCATTATTTTACTGCAGCATTTGATGTTGAAAAGATTTATTTTATATTTATTTATAAAATATATTTTATCTGTTTTGAATTGCCCAGGCATTATTGCAAAAAGCTGACCTGTTGATCTATATGGACACTTCTGTGCGGTTCAAAGATATGAATCTGGATCGCTTTTTTGCTGCTGTTCGACTTTGGGGTGCTCAATTTATTCACAATCCTGATTCAATTCCCAACCACACATTGGAGTCCATGTTTAAATTTTATGGGGATAGTTCCTGTTTGTATGCTCCTTTTCCAGAATTGCTGGCAGGATTCAGTGTCTTTTATAATGAACATTTTATGAATAAGGTAAGACAGGAAAATTGGAAATAACAAATTACATTTATAAACAAGGTAGAACAGAAAGAGAGTTTCTTGGATAAGAATTAGAAAGAATTAATCAATTACATTTTTGAGCAAGAAAAATCAGAAAGCATGTTAGAAAAAATAAATTACATTTATGAGAGAGGCAGTTTAAGAGAGAGATGAGAGAATAAACTATTTTTACAAACACTATGAGTCATCCAAATCAATTACATTTCTATACAACATAAGTCAGGAAGAATGTTGGACAGAATAAATTTATTTTGATGAAAAATAGTAACATGTTTACATTTACCTTACTCTTGTTTAGATCTCTTTCTTTTCATTCTTAGCCTGTCATCACCCATTTAGAAATTTGAAAATTATATTGATTTCATAAATCTTTCTTTTATTTTTATATTTTTAAGCAGCTTTTATATACAGTACTCAGTATACAAACATTAAACCCATTTGTAATTATCAGTTTTTAAAATTAGCAAATTACTTATGAAGTATTTCATCATTCTTTAGTATAAATATTAAACCCGTTTAGCAAATGGCTTATGAAGTAGTTCACCAATCAGTATTATAAATTTTAAACCCATTTAGTAAATAGTATATGAATAGTTCACCATTCTTTATATTAACATTAAACCCATTTAGCAAATGGCTCATGAAGTAGTTCACCACTTGAGTATAAACAGTAGACCAATTAGTTGTTCTCAATTAATAAAGTTAGCAAATGGTGTAAGAAATAGTTTATCACTATTTAGTACACATTAAACCATTTAACCATTTTTGTTGTAGTATTCCACCTCTTAATAGTACAAACAATAAACGCATTTGTGATTCAAATTTTAAACTTAGCAAATGCAATGGAGTAGTTTACCACTATTTTAACGATGGGTTTCAGTTTGAGTTATGATTTTAAAATTGTAAATAATAAATTAATCTTTATTTTTCTATAAAAAAATGTAATAGACAAAAAATAAATACAGTTTTAATCAAACCAAATGATTTTGAATATTTTAAGGTATTTCTAAACATTTGTCAAAACTCTGATCTATATTGTCTAAAGGAGCATATTAATGTCATTACAGCAGCATTTTTTCAGTGTCTTTTGTCGTTTAGAGCTATTTTGAGAATCAGAAATCATGATAGTTTTTAGGTCAGAATATAGAACCACTCATAGAGAACTTCCTATGATGTAATATTCTATGACAGCAAATGATGCACACTGCACATTAACTTTCAACAGGCAATTTTTACAGAGAAAATATTGTCTATAGACATTAAACAAATATGCCTTGTTGCAATTTCAATGAAAGTTCCAAGTTCTCAATGTGCATCTTGTAGTACATGTATTTTGAAATTTTCTTTACAGTTTTTTTCACTTCCAATGATTTTGAAAGTTAATCTCTCTTTGTTTAGTGAAATTGATTTATAATCATGGTGACCAAATTCTAATCACTTCATTCAATGTGTTATTTACTACAGGTCATTGGTAAATGTGAATTGTGTTAAATCATCATTAATATACCATCATTACCAAGATTCTACACCTACATGAAAATAAACTGACTGGGATATTTGAAATATTGCATTTGCTTATGCTTGAACTGAGGTGTTCTTCATCTGCTTCATCCAGTGATGAGGAAAACATTCAAATTTACCAGTCTAGAATAATACTAATATCTATATTTATTGCAAATTTTAACTCTTAATCTTAATTTAAAATGCATACTGCACTTTTTGATAATTATTATTTTGTTGTCATCAGCTAAATGCTTGATGGCATAAAGAATATTTTTAAACCTAGTACTAGAAAAAAATCTCATTCGTATCATAAAATGAACTTTTTATCAAAATAAAACTATATTACCATATTTTAAGATCAAAATTTCATTTATTATTATTTGCATATTTATTATTAATAAAATGTTTACAGAAACAAAATACAAAAGTGTTTACAAATAGTGATTGTCATATATATATGCCAGGCACTATAATAATGAAGCAATAATGGTCATTTATAATGATGGAAAAAATATAATTTTAATAGTGGTGTCGGTTCACTTGGATTTGTACATAGGTGGCCATTTCAGTGATGGAAAAAATGTGATTTTAATAATGATGTCACATTTAAAGTGGATTAAATGTAAGAATAAAAGCACAAATAATTACTTAAATCTTGTTAAGATCTTTAAAACTCTTAGCATTTATTGATATATAATTTAATTTTATGAGACCTACTAGGAAAGATGTTAAAATTGCTAAAAGATCTTCACTAGAATGAAATATAAAACATTAAATAATGCACATTTACTAAATTATTGCAATTTTAAGCTCCAAAGAAATTTTGTTAACGTCACAATGTGCACAATGAAATTCTCTAACAAAAGCAATAGGAGAGCTAAAAAATTTAAATCATCACGATGCATAAGTTACTATGATGTATTATTTTCTTCAAAGCAAATTGGGTCAATGTAGCAATTATTAAGAATATTTGCATTAGGATCTCCAAATTTGTTTGCAGAAATCAGTCGAATATAAATGAATAAATTTTAATTGTTAAAAAAAGAATAAGTTATTAAAGTATTTTTCTAGGTTAAATTATAACAGAAATATAGCAAAAATACAAATCTGTGGATTCATAAGATTGTTGTATTAAAGGCACAAGATGCATGAAAGGACAAATTTCAATCTTTTATATTTGCATTCTCTTTGATCAGAATTATATTTGATCAAGATGGGTATTTTTAGTCAATTTTCTATGGACATATAATTATTCCTGTTTACATTTTTCAGTTATAAAATTATATTTGATCAAGATGGGTATTTTATATGGACATATAATTATTTCTGCTTTACATTTTTTAGTTATATTATTAGTATAAGCAATACCAACACCAACTGGTTAATGGTTATTATTAATTAATCATCCATAACTAATTATTAGTGATGAGATTATTATGCTATTAATAATTCTCCAGCAGGCACCATTCATCTCTCTCACTTGGCAAATATGTAGATGTAGCTGTAAACATTTTCTCTCTTCCACAACATTAGAGACAAACTTTTACCATCACACAATATTTCCGTAGTTGGAAAACGTATTACTTAAGGAGAAGTTAAATCCATCTTTAATTTATATTTAGCAAGCCCCCATCCACCCTCTTTCTTCTCCAACATAAGGTTATCGATATGTGTAAGAAGATCAATAAATTTATTAAATCAACAATCAAATACACATGTAACAAATGCAACGGAAAAGATTACTTGATATCAATATTTCCATGAAACCACATTTGAATAATTTTTGTACTACACAATCTAATATCTTAAAAAATACAATTCAACAATTCAATACAAATCACAGAATAGTTCTTATCAGAGAACAGAAATGGAGTTATTAGAGATCAGTAATAATAATTTCTACTAGTAATCTGATTTAGGCACTGTCTCAAAAGTTTTTCGCACGCTTTTGTAACAGACACAAGTTTATTGTTAACCATTATTACGTCAGTTCCACGTTTCTTTTGCATATTTGTAGTAAACTGCTTCACTGCTATTCTCTCAAGGTTAACTTGGGCACCTTTGCCATGTTTGGCTCCCTCAAGCAGAACAGCAATTGTAGCAATTCCCAGTAACTTCCTTATATCAGAAATTGCTTGATGTAGTTAGCATACTTTGCCACCATACATTAACAGAGTGTAATGTATTCTTGCTCCCCACTGCTACCATGATTGGCCCTAGTGGTTTATAATTAATAAACCAGGAAATTCAAATCATACACAGAAAGAAAGGCTGTTTATTCCCATTAAACTAACGGCCGCCTTTCTTGCCACACCAAATTCAAGTGATAGGACAATAGAATTTTCTACAAACGGGAAACTTTTGGATCTCAGCCCATTGGCTGGTCTCATTCTTGTAAATCTTAACCATTGGATAATAAAAACTACTCATCCATTTGCAACTGATTTGCATTACATCAGCAATTTCTAGCATATTCTCAACTCTAATGTTTACTCCAATTCGATACTTACAAAAATATACCATCATAAGGAGTGCCCAAGGTTGGGTTACTTTGACAATTTAACAATTTATATAACAATTAAGTTTAGAAATAGGGGTAAGCAAATTTACTCTGCCACAGTATACTTGTGTACAAGTTAAAAAAATACTTTTTTTCCTCTGAAACCAAATCATTATCTTTCTCTTGATGACTTTAGAAGAGCACATTCCATTGGTGTGTAACATTATAGGCTTTACTACTTGTTTCTCACCATCAAAAGAATATGATGCAATAAAGTTGTACTGTGTCATTTGTCATACCTCATTTTAAAACAGTATCCTTATACATCATCTCCATGTCAGGGAAAAAATCTTGCAGAAACCCACTCTTTCAGTTGCTATTATTAAAATATCTATATGATCCTGGCTTTGAAATTAATCTAAACACCAAACACTATTAGATTTAATTAATTTACATGATTGGCAGAAATACCTTTTCATTTGATATTAAAATTTTTGAAAACTCTCTTCAGCCTTTGTACAGTTTTACATTTATTCCTTATTTGAACTTATTTCAGCGAATCAATACCTGTACAGAAAATGGCCTATCTCACTCCCGAAAAAAGTTTGCCAAAAACCCAGCCATTGAGGGTTTAGCTTTTAATTTGCTCAAGTTAATTTTTTTTTGAACTTGTATTTTGTTCTTTTAATATCTTCTAATTTTATATTTTTTTTGAAAGCCAGTAATCTTTGAAGTGAAAGTGGGTGTCATGGAAATTAATTATGCCAGTACTTCTTCCCAGTAATCCTTTTATTTCTTTTATTCTCTTCAAGACATTTCACAACTTTCCTAATTCCAAGCATTACTACATAATTTTTTATTTAGTATACATGTAAATCTGTTGTAGTCATTTCTATTTTGCACAAAATAATTCAAATAGGCATTGAAACGCCTTTGTTCTTTTTTTTTGTTTCAGAGATTATTTTATTCAGAGTTTATTTATTGAAGTGTTTTAAGTGTTGAATGATTTAAATATAAAGGATGGTTGATGAAAGAAAGTAATAAATAAGTACTCAACCCTGATCTAATGATATGTTTGTTTTAAAATAGGAATGAATGGTATTTTGCATTTTGTTCTAATGCATATTTGTTTTTATTAAAATTATAGTTCATTTTCCTTGGGTTAACTTATGAATGTTTGATTTCATTAAAATTGTAGTTTGTTTTCCTTATTAACTAATAAATGGTTGGTTTTATTAACAGAGAAAGAGAGTTCTTATTAACTAATTAATATCTTGTTTTATTAACAGATCTGTATAGAGTGTAGTTGTTTTTGTCGTAACTACTAAACTAGTGAGTGCTTGTTTTTATTAACAGATCAATACTGAATGTAGTTTGTGTTCTTGTTAACTAATGACTTTTTGATTTTATTAATACAGATCATTCTAGATCCTTGGGTAGCATGTGCATTGAACAAGTCATGCATGTGTCCTGTCGATCCTTCTTCTGTTCGATTTTGTCCCCACAAAGAGCGGCGTTCAGGACAATGTCATAGGTTTGACTTATCCAGCCTCACCATTCAATTTGCCAAATTGTATGGAGACAAATTTGGTCATCTTGTTATGAAATCTAATGATATACCCAAAATTCTTAGAGATGATGTAATGGATTTCTTCAAAGATAGAAAGAAAAAAAAATGAAAGTAATAGAAAAGCTTAAATTGATTTCTTCAAAGACGAAAGAAATAGGAAAAGGAAATTAATCACAAAAATCATACATTCAAACTCTTCCTTTTTGTATAGATGTCAGAAAGTAGTTTTATCATATCAATTTTCTAGTCTATCATTTTGCAAAAGTCTTTGACCCATTTCATAAGAACAGTCAGTTTATAAATGTATATATTTAATTTAGTCATTTATTAATATTAGTCATTTATTTTTTTGCAGTTTTTGTACCACAAGTGAACAAAACTGTACCCTTATCATTATGTGCCTTTATGCATGTATTTTGATAATACACAACTCCATGAAATGTTTTCCATGTAACATTTTAAGTATGCATTGAAACTAGCTTATCATTTTTTCGTTACTAGATAACATAAGAGAAAGTAACTTGTACACATTATTGTCCCTGTTGGCTCCTACTTTGTTTTTCTTACTTCTTTAGCGTTACAGTTCATTAAACTGTGATAAACTATGAAATGTTAATATTGAGCCAGATTATATAATGTATGTATCAGCTCATTCACTGTTTGCTTAGTTATGGGTCATTGTCAAAATATGACACTATAATGTACTTAATCATTGTTTTTCTTACTTCTTAAGGTTACAGTTCATTAAACTGTGATAAACTATGAAATGTTAATATTGAGCCAGATTATATAATGTATGTATCAGCTCATTCACTGTTTGCGTAGTTATGGGTCATTGTCAAAATATGACACTATAATGTACTTAATCAAATGTTCTTATATTTTATATATTCTAGCAAATAATGTATAACTATTTATTATCTATAACTACATGTATATGTAGTAAACTAAATTAAATTATGTTGGTTTGATAGACTATCACCATGACATATGTATAGTGCAGAACACCCTATACTGATAGAAAATTGTTAGATCCAATTTTTAATTTGTAATTAAATTAAGAGAGGATGGTTATGATTTTCCATCTTTCAGAGGCTTTTAACAAATGGCTTTTATATATAGCAAGAAGGTTGCTCTATATAAAAATTATCCCATAGTCATGAAATATTTCTGTTACTGAGTGAAGATTATTCCTGTTACTGAACAAAATTCTTAAATAAGTAAATACCTAAAATTGTCAATGTTATAAGAAGGATGCTATACATAAAAATTATCCCATAGTCATGAAATATTTCTGTTGCTGAACAAAAGTACATTCTTGAATTAATAAATAAGTACCTGCAATAAAAAGATAATTTAGACATTTTATGTACTCTGAGCATTCTCTTTACCTTCTTTATATATATATATATATATATATATATATATATATATTTGAATGGAAACAATGTATCTGATTCTATAAGGTCTTGTGGTCTTTATATCTACAATAAGATAAAGAACAAACTAATCTGTGTGCGATCTCTACTAACCATTGATATTACATTATAATAACCTAGATATAAGATCTTGTGGTACTAGATGTAAAGTTAAAGTTAATCTTAATTAAATGTGATTAGTTCCTTCCTCCTCTTAAATATTGAAAAGTATTTATTGTTGACTGTTAAGAAAAAGTGAGTGTTTTGATTTTTTTTTTCTCTCAAGACTAATACTTAAAGTATAATTATTTACTTTACAATATTGTAATTTTTTTATATTGTAAATTTTCTTGTAATTTTTTATTGTTTAGTTTGGATAGCATTTTTTTTAATTCTTTATTTTTCAAATGTAAATTATTTAGTATTTTTATATTTTTGAGGTGATATATATTGTTAATAAAACATTTTTGATAAATATTTTGTTATATTTTGAACAATGTGCTAAAAAGCATTTTTTTCTTTTAATGTTGTATTGTGAATTAAAACATTCCGAGTTGTTCAAAACATATTTTATTGCCATTTTGTCAAATGTTTGCTTTGTAACTTATTTTTTTTATTATTTATAAAGAATAATTTATATTTATTTATTTTTCAGATATGGGATGTTGAGAACTTGAACACAATTTTTTGTGTTGCTTTTGTACATTTTTGTTTTCTCTGAAATAAATTTAGTGTAACTTGGTTGATGTTTTCTTTTTCTTTAAAGTACCTCTGCAACCCAAACAGCTGCAATAAGCCTTATTTAGAACAAAAACATATTTAGATCCCTTCTGAAAATCACAGAGATAAAGTTCAGTAGTTGATGATATTGATATCAACATCCTTAGTCAACATTGGTTAGAAAAGACTTGCTAATAACTTGGATATTATAATTTTCTTTTCTAAACATAGGTATCAATAAATTAACTACTTACGAAAAAAACAAAGAAAAAAATAGTTTTTAAAAATCTTTATTGTATCGCCTGAATCTAGGCTACACTACATATTCTCTGTAATGGCAGCAATTTGTAGGGTTTGTACAGATAGATATTAAATACACACAGCAGGTACATTTACTATACATACATAAACATCAACATAATCACTGCTGCTAACTGTTTACAGTCCATATACACAATACAGATGAGACAAGTGAAAGGAACTTTCAGCTCTATCTTGATCACCAGTGTTTAGCATGTGCACTTTGGTGAATGTGAGACAGGCCTATTATAACAGCTTTGGTGATCTCATATGTTGTTGGGCAGTGAACATCAGAAGCACAATAGGCAGCTTGTTGGGACATAAATAGTTAGTGTCAGGACATGCAACATGTTAGTGGTACAGCAATGAATAGAAATATGTGAAGACATCAGTAATGAGTGCCAGTGACAAGGCATGAAAACTTGGTAAATGGCACAGCAATAGATATATGTGAAGACATCAGTAATGAGTGCCAGTGAGCATGAAAACTTGGTAAATAGCACAGCAATAGATATATGTGAAGACATCAGTAATGAGTGCCAGTGACAAGGCATGAAAACTTGGTAAATGGCACAGCAATATATATATGTGAAGATATCAGTAATGAGTGCCAGTGACAAGGCATGAAAATTTGGTAAATGGCACAGCAATATATATATGTGAAGATATCAGTAATGAGTGCCAGTGACAAGGCATGAAAATTTGGTAAATGGCACAGCAATAGATATATGTGAAGACATCAGTAATGGGTGCCACTAACAAAGCATGAAAACTTGGTAAATGGCACAGCATTAGATATACGTGAAGACATCAGTAATGGGTGCCACTGACAAGGCATGAAAACATGGTAGTGGAAGAGCAACGAATAGAGATATTTGGAGACAACAGTGTTCTGTATCAGGATATGCAACATGGTTATGGCATATCAATAAGTTGATATATGGAGACATCAGTAGTGAATGTCAAGTAAGGACAAAACAGTAATGGCACAGCAGTGAGTAGATTTATGGAGACATCAGTAGTGAATGTCGAGTCAGAGCAAAACACATAGTAATGGCACAGCACTGAGTAAATGTATGGAGCAGTACTGAGTGTCATGTCATGGCAAAACACAGTAATGGCCCACCAGTAGATGTATGGAGACATCAGTAGTGAATGTTAGGGCTTGAAACATAATAGTGGCAGAGCAATGAAAAGAGAATGAATAACACTTAAAAACTGGAAAATCAAACCCTATTTGAAATTTAAAAAACTACAAAATCAAACCCTTTTGCTTTCACGTTTGATCATTTTGTGCAATCCTAAGTTTATGAACTATAGTTTTAATAATCAAATTACTGATTTCAAAGACATATCAAAGAAAGATTAAAACAGTTAAAATACGGTTAATGTAGCACTAAAACGGTTTTTCATAGTGGTTTGTCTTTGTTCCTATGAATTGTATCAGCCTAGTTGCTGCAGAAAAAGATGTGCCGCTAATCAGCATTCCAAATGTTGAATCGTTTTTTAAAAATAATTCACATAAAACAAACAAACGGCAATT
This sequence comes from Sinotaia quadrata, assembly GCA_028829895.1. NCBI lineage: Eukaryota > Metazoa > Mollusca > Gastropoda > Architaenioglossa > Viviparidae > Sinotaia > Sinotaia quadrata. The sequence goes on along the minus strand of CM054183.1, from coordinate 72,590,643 downwards.
CGAATAAAAACAAAACGAAGTTTAGTGTAATGTTAATAAAATAAAATAATGCGTATTGAAAACAGGCCTATAAATATGTTAGTAACAGTATAGCAATAAACAAGCCTATAAGTTAGTAACAGTATAGCAATAAACAGGTCTTTAAGTAACAGTATAGCAATAAACAGGCCTATAAGTTAGTAACAGTATAGCAATAAACAGGCCTATAAGTTAGTAACTGTATAGTAACAAACAGGCCTATAAGTTAGTAACAGTATAACAATAAACAGGCCTATAAGTTAGTAACAGTATAACTATAAACAGGCCTATAAGTTAGTAACAGTATAGCAATAAACAGGCCTATAAGTTAGTAACAGTAGAGCAATAAACGGGCCTATAAGTTAGTAACAGTACAGCAATAAACAAGCCTGTAAGTTAGTAACAGTATAGCAATAAACAGGTCTGTTAAATTTGTAACAGTACAGCAATAAACAGGCCTATAAGTTAGTAACAGTATAGCAATAAACAGGCCTATATGTTAGTAACAGTACAGCAATAAAGGGGCCTATAAGTTAGTAACAGTACAGCAATAAACAGGCCTATATGTTAGTAACAGTACAAGTCAAGGGTAGAATCGGAGAACTATATATAATATGCATATAAGAAACATGAATAAGGGCCAACATATATCAAATCTATTTTCAGTAAGCATTATTTTATTTTATTAACACTACAATAAACTTCGTCTGTTTTTATTCGAATTGCCGTTTGATTACTTTGTTAATTGTCTTTTTCAATCTTAAGGTTTCCTTGACAAGTCATTGAAAAGAAATGTTCACTAAGGACCAGAGAGACATACGGAAATATATCATGAAGACAAGTGCGCCTGTAACAACCCAAATCGAACTACTGCCTATGATATTACCTCAACTTACTGGAATTCAATCAATACTGGGCACCAAAGTCAACCAACAAACTAGCCGAACCACAGAGCCACTACACCACAATAATAGACATCCCAGAAAATATAACAAAAGACTCCTCATACCAGAACTCACAACAAACACACAAACCACCTTTGCTAGGTATTTGTT